>CM032816.1:5459840-7859840 GCA_019155185.1 Beaufortia kweichowensis
AATTAAAAACATGTAAATAAAAGAAAAAAGAAAAAATCGCTGCATTTTAAAGTAACATTTTATTAAAGTATTCTCAGGTAACAGGTTGATTCTGACAACAGAAACAGTAATTATCAAATAAAACGGAAAAATATTGCATCTGTGTCAGAAGTGCTGTGAAGCCGGAGAAAATCTGTATCTTTCCTCTTCTTCACAGCTTGCTTGCTCCTGTTGGAAAAAGACGAGATCATTATTTTAAAGTAATTTTCTGTAACATACATTATATTTTTCACTACAAAAATATAGGCCTTCATCGTTGCTTTTTCAAATAATCGTATGTTCTTTTTACGATTCACATCTAATATATACGAATTAGTCACTTCGTATAACACGTACTGGTCTAGAGATCAGGTTGGATTACATGTGTCAGAAGTCAAGATGAAAAACAGTAAAAGTGTTTGAAAGCAATACAAACCTTGTTGCTGCTTGTGTTTATTGAGCTCCTGAACCATCTGCCATCAGTCTGGACATGGCTCTTCCTCCGGAGATTCTCGGAAATATATTCCCATATTGAAGATCCTTTGAAGTTCGAGTCGTGAGCCCGAGTAGCGCGGAGTTGTAGCTCGAATCGTAGCCGAGAGTCGGAGGAGCGTGCCTCTCACCGATTCATTGGCAGGCAGATCAGCATCCCGCCCATTACTCCGTATGGTGAAGTAGAGAATAGAAACGTTAACATTAATGGTAAACCATAATGTCGTTTCGTTAGCCTCATTGGAGTCCATTCAAGCTCTGTGCATTACATGTGTACATTTTAGTTGCCATTTTGATCTCAATTGGGTTTTACTCTCGAAATTGTGTTCAGACGGTTTTGTTGGTTTGAGCACGATCGTTTCAGGCCGATCTTTCAAGCGTAGCCTAATAAACTCACGAGTCGATGTAAAGTCCATTCACCTCACCCGCCTCTTCTTCCGCTTCCTGACTCCTCGCATCTTTCTGTCATGGTTTTACATAATTGGCGGGCTTTGTCGGACAGAGTTAAAACCTGCCTGCTGGTTTGCAAACGCACGGCCTCGTTTATTTTCACCGAACAAGATAGTCTCGGCAAAGAACAAGACGAATAGTGGGTTTTTTCACCGATCGAGGACAGATACAGAAACGGTTTGGGAGGGGGTGCTCTTGGCCACAGCCACCAGCATGTGTCGCTGTATCGCCCTTTGATTTCGGGTAGTGAGGTTTACACACTGCACAGTTTACACACACCAACTTAAGCAGCGGTCGTAGTTTTCCATAAATTGTTCGGAGATTTTCGTTTTTCGGAGATGCTCAAAACTTTTAAGATGCACTAAGTTTGCTGGGTAAATAAAGACAGTCTGTATGAATGGGTCATTTTTTTACAATGTTTAGTTCGCATTTATTATTTCAGTGTTTCCAGTGTGGGCATACAAGTTTTCATTGTCATCGTGTTATTGGTGGCACATGAATTAACACACACGTCATTGTTTTGCACCTTGACTATTGTTGAATACAGGAATTAAATAAAGTTTATTATTATTTTATTGCTATTAAAAATCACTTAACAAAAACACACAGACTCAAGTTCGCCATCGTTTTACTTTGGGATGTTTCGGTTTTCCGTAGATGTTTAAAACTTTCGGAGATGGACCAAACCTTTGGGTTCGAGTGGAAAATCTATTTGAATAGGTGTAACAGGAATTTTGTCACTATTTAGAGTTTGCATTTACACCTTTTTCCAAATATGGCCATAATGTTCTTCTACCCAAATCAACACCTGAGATTAAAAAGATATACAGAACAAAAAGAAAAGATTTCAATTGTCATGGCAGAACCGAAAATAAAATATATTTGAGGAGAGATTTGTTCATTTAAAATGTAAGATCTATACAACGACCAGATGCTATTTAAAGAGTGTATTGAAAGTGAATTGTTTCTGTTATTATTGTGCTGATGGCACATGAATTAAAAAACATCTTATAATATTTTGATTATTTTGCACTTATACTGGTCACAGAAACCTTTGTTGTGGAGATCGTTACCGTTTATAATTATTTTCTCACAATTAAAAAACATGTAAATAAAAGAAAAGAAAAATCGCTGCATTTTAAAGTAACATTTTTATTAAAGTATTCTCAGGTAACAGGATTGATTCTGACAACAAAACAGTAATTATCAAATAAAACGGAAAAAATATTGCAACTGTGTCCAGAAGTGCTGTGAAGCCGGAGAAAATCTGGATCTTATCTTTCCTCTTCTTCACAGCTTGCTTTGCTCCTGTTGGAAAAAGCAGAGATCATTATTTTTTAGTAATTTTCTGTAACACATTATATTTTTCACTACAAAAATATAGGCCTTCATCGTTGCTTTTCAAATAATCGTATGTTCTTTTACGATTCACATCTAATATATACGAATTAGTCACTTCCTGTATAACATGTACGAATTCCCCGAGAGATCAGGTTGGATTACATGTGTCAGAAGTCAAGATGAAAACGTCTCAGGTTACGTATGATAACCCTTTGTTCCCCTGAGAGGGAACGAGACGCTTTCGCGTCATTCGCATTGAGTTCGCTTTCTTGAAGGGAACGTCTCAGGTTACGTTATGTAACCCTTGTTCCCTGAGAGGGAACGAGATCGCTTCGTCATTTCATTGATTGAGTTCCCTTTGAAGGGAACGTCTCAGGTCACATGATGTAACCCTTGTTCCTCTCCGGGAACAAAGGTTGGTTACATCGTAATCTGAGACGTTCCCTTTCAAGGAACAGTAAAAATGTTTGAAAGCAATACAAACCTTGTTGCTGCTTTTTGTTTATTGAGCTCCTGGACCATCTGCCATCAGTCTGGACGATGGCTCTTCCTCCGGATATTCTCGGAAATATATTCCGATATTGAAGATCCTTTGAAGTTCGAAGTCGTAGCCCGAGTAGCCGGAGTCGTGCTCCGAATCGTTAGCCCGAAGTGGGGAGCGTGCCTCTCACCGATTCATTGGCAGGCAGATCAGCATCCCGCCCATTACTCCGTATGGTGAAGTAGAGAATAGAAACGTTAACATTCATGGTGACCATAATGTCGTTTCGTTAGCCTCATTGAGTCCATTCAAGCTCTCCAGCATTACATGTGTACATTTTAGTTGCCATTTTGATCTCAATTGGGTTTTACTCACACAATTGTGTTCAGACGGTTTTGCTGGTTTTGGCTTCACAGGCCGATCTTTCGCGTAGCCTAATAAACTCACGAGTCGATGTAAAGTCCATTCACCTCACCCGCCTCTTCTTCCGGCTTCCTGACTCCTCGCATCTTTCTGTCATGGTTTGCATAATTGGCGTGGCTTTGTCGGACAGAGTTAAAACCTGCCTGCTGGTTTGCAAAACGCACGGCCTCGTTTATTTTCACCGAACAAGATAGTCTCGGCAAAGAACCGACGAATAGTGGGTTTTTCACCGATCGAGGACAGATACAGAAACGGTTTGGGAGGTGCTGTGGCCACAGCCACCAGCATGTGTCGCTGTATCGCCCTTTGATTTCGGGTAGTGAGGTTTACACTGCACAGTTTACACACACTAACTTAAGTGCGTCGTAGTTTTTTCCATAAATTGTTCGGAGATTTTCGTTTTTCGGAGATGTTCAAAACTTTTTAAGATGCACTAAGTTTCTGGGTAAATAAAGACAGTCTGTATGAATGGGTCATTTTACAATGTTTAGTTCGCATTTATTATTTCAGTGTTTCCAGTGTGGGCATGAAGTTTTCATTGTCATCGTGTTATTGGTGGCACATGAATTAACACACACGTCATTGTTTTTGCACCTTGACTATTGTTGAATACAGAATTAAATAAAGTTTATTATTATTTTATTGCTATTAAAAAATCACTTAACAAAAACACACAGACTCAAGTTCGTCATCGTTTTACTTGGGATGTTTCGGGTTTTCCGTAGATGTTTAAAACTTTCGGGAGATGGACCAAACCTTTGGGTTCGAGTGGAAAATCTATTTGAATAGGTGTAACAGGGAATTTTGTCACTATTTAGAGTTTGCATTTACACCTTTTTCCAAATATGGCCATAATGTTCTTCTACCCAAATCAACACCTGAGACATAAAAAGATATACAGAACAAAGAAAAGATTTCAAATTGTCATGGCAGAACCGAAAATAAAATATATTTGAGGAGAGATTTGTTCATTTAAAATGTAAGATCTATACAACGACCAGATGCTATTTAAAAGAGTGTATTGAAAGTGAATTGTTTCTGTTATTATTGTGCTGATGGCACATGAATTAAAAAACATCTTATAATATTTTGATTATTTTGCACTTATACTGGTCACAGAAACCTTTGTTGTGGAGATCGTACCGTTTATAATTATTTTCTCACAATTAAAAACATGTAAATAAAAAGAAAAGAAAATCGCTGCATTTTAAAGTAACATTTTTATTAAAGTATTCTCCTCAGGTAACAGATTGATTCTGACAACAAAAACAGTAATTATCAAATAAAACGGAAAAAATATTGCAACTGTGTCAGAGGTGCTGTGAAGCCGGAGAAAATCTGGATCTTATCTTTCCTCTTCTTCACAGCTTGCTTGCTCCTGTTGGAAAAACGAGATCATTATTTTTAGTAATTTTCTGTAACACATTATATTTTCACTACAAAAATATAGGCCTTCATCGTTACTTTTCAAATAATCGTTATGTTCTTTTTACGATTCACATCTAATATATACGAATTAGTCACTTCTGTATAACATGTACGAATTCCCGAGAGATCAGGTTGGATTACATGTGTCAGAAGTCAAGATGAAAACGCCCTCAGGTTACGTATGTAACCCTTTGTTCCCTGAGAGGGAACGAGACGCTGCGTCATTCGCATTGAGTTCGGTTTCAAAGGAACGTCTCAGGTTACGCATGCAAAACCCTTGTTCCCTGAGAGGGAACGAGACGCTGCGTCATTAAGCATTGATATTCCTTTTGAAGAGGAACGTCTCAGGTTACGTATGTAACCCTTGTTCCCTCTCCGGGAACAAGGTTATACATACGTAATCTGGAGACGTTCCCTTTCAAGGGAACAGTAAAAGTGTTTGAAAGCAATACAAACCTTGTTGCTGCTTTTGTTTATTGAGCTCCTGGACCATCTGCCATCAGTCTGGACATGGCTCTTCCTCCGGATATTCTCGGGAAATATATTCCGATATTGAAGATCCTTTGAAGTTCGAGTCGTAGCCCGAGTAGCCGGAGTCGTAGCTCGAATCGTAGCCCGAGTCGGAGGAGCGTGCCTCTCACCGATTCATTGGCAGGCAGATCAGCATCCGCCCATTACTCCGTTATGGTGAAGTAGAGAATAGAAACGTTAACATTCATGGTGACCATAATGTCGTTTCGTTAGCCTCATTGAGTCCATTCAAGCTCTGTGCATTACATGTGTACATTTTAGTTGCCATTTTGATCTCAATTGGGTTTTACTCACAATTGTGTTCAGACGGTTTTGCTGGTTTTTGCTTCACAGGCCGATCTTTCGCGTAGCCTAATAAACTCACGAGTCGATGTAAAGTCCATTCACCTCACCCGCCTCTTCTTCCGCTTCCTGACTCCTCGCATCTTTCTGTCATGGTTTTGCATAATTGGCGTGGCTTTGTCGGACAGAGTTAAAACCTGCCTGCTGGTTTGCAAACGCACGGCCTCGTTTATTTTCACCGAACAAGATAGTCTCGGCAAAGAACCGACGAATAGTGGGTTTTTTCACCGATCGAGGACAGATACAGAAACGGTTTGGGGGGTGCTGTGGCCACAGCCACCAGCATGTGTCGCTGTATCGCCCTTTGATTTCGGGTAGTGAGGTTTACACACTGCACAGTTTACACACACTAACTTAAGTGCGGTCGTAGTTTTTTTCCATAAATTGTTCGGAGATTTTCGTTTTTTCGGAGATGTTCAAAACTTTTAAGATGCACTAAGTTTCTGGGTAAATAAAGACAGTCTGTATGAATGGGTCATTTTTACAATGTTTAGTTCGCATTTATTATTTCAGTGTTTCCAGTGTGGGCATGAAGTTTTCATTGTCATCGTGTTATTGGTGGCACATGAATTAACACACACGTCATTGTTTTGCACCTTGACTATTGTTGAATACAGGAATTAAATAAAGTTTATTATTATTTTATTGCTATTAAAAATCACTTAACAAAAACACACAGACTCAAGTTCGTCATCGTTTTACTTAGGATGTTTCGGTTTTCCGTAGATCTTTAAAACTTTCGGAGATGGACCAAACCTTTGGGTTCGAGTGGAAAATCTATTTGAATAGGTGTAACAGGAATTTTGTCACTATTTAGAGTTTGCATTTACACCTTTTTTTTCCAAATATGGCCATAATGTTCTTCTACCCAAATCAACACCTGAGACATAAAAGATATACAGAACAAAAGAAAAGATTTCAATTGTGATGGCAGAACCGAAAATGTAAAAAATAAGAATAAACCTAAGATTATGTCTTTGCATTTTGAAATACTCAGGGTCATCATTTCTTTTAAAATGTTTTATTTTAGGGGGCAGTATGGCACAGTCAATTATTCGCTTTTTACTGGTTAGTTTTAAATGGTACAACACATTGTTTCATTTAATGTAAAATTTGGATTTTCTGTAGTTTTAACATCTCCTGCATGTTCTCTTATATTTGTAATATACTTTATAAACATCATTCCGGAGAGAGCTTTTGTTCTGGAACTTATGAGAACTTAAACTGACCAACATGACATCAACATGATTTTGTCGCGATGTACAGGCCTGCTAGAAAGTAAAATAAGTAAAATAAAATAAATCATAACAGCCAGAGAAAGCCAGAGGGCATACCTCTCTGCTGCGGATTGCATGTTGGCCTACTGTTGATTTGCATAAGCAAAATAAGTGGAAATCTGCGAAAATTTGCATGTTAGCCAACATTCACACACACACACACCTCTCTTGTTTTACGTTATATGGAACTTTAACAGTGGTCATAATGCCGGACATGCAGAAATCCACATAATTAAGTATCCTGTCAGGTTAAATCAAAATGTATGATTTAAAATTATTCGAATAACAAACGTTTGACTTTTGCTAGAAATTGTGTGTTGAAGCTCGTAATTATTGTGTTGCCAATAAATACAGTTTTAAATGAATTGTTTTATTGAAAGAAACGTCACAGAAATTTAACGCATTTAGATCAATGTTTTATTAAAGGTTTCAAAATAAAATACGTTTGACCGATTCATGCCGTAAAACAGTTAGGCCTACCACGAAAATAAATCACAAAACAGTGGATATAACAAATAAAAGTGGAGAAAATTATGCCCATTCCTCCCCCAAATCATCATCTCGGACATAACACCGACATACAGAGCAAATAGAATTCAATTGTGATAGCAGAACCGAAAATTGTTGAAAATAAAAATAAACCTACTACGTCTTTACATTTTGTAATACTCAGGGTCATCATTTTATTTGAAATATTTTATTTTAGGGTCTCTCTTTGTACTAAAATAATCAATAAAATATATTTGAGGAGAGATTTGTTCATTTAAAATGTAAGATCTATACAACGACCAGATGCTATTTAAAGAGTGTATTGAAAGTGAATTGTTTCTGTTATTATTGTGCTGATGGCACATTAATTAAAAACATCTTATAATATTTTGATTATTTTGCACTTATACTGGTCACAGAAACCTTTGTTGTGGAGATTGTACCGTTTATAATTATTTTCTCACAATTAAAAACATGTAAATAAAAGAAAAAGAAAATGGCTGCATTTTAAAGTAACATTTTGGATTAAAAGTATTCTCAGGTAACAGGTTGATTCTGACAACAAAACAGTAATTATCAAATAAAATGGAAAAAATATTGCATCTGTGTCAGAAGTGCTGTGGAGCCGGAGAAAATCTGTATCTTTCCTCTTCTTCACAGCTTGCTTGCTTGTTCCTGTTGGAAAAAAAGAGATCATTATTTTTTTGAATTTTCTGTAACACATTATATTTTCACTACAAAAATATAGTGCCTTCATCGTTGCTTTTTTCAAATAATCGCTATGTTCTTTTACGATTCACATCTAATATATACGAATTAGTCACTTCATTATAACAAGCGTACGAATTCCAGAGGAGATCAGGTTGGATTACATGTGTCAGAAGTCAAGATGAAAAACAGTAAAAGTGTTTTGAAAGCAATACAAACCTTGTTGCTTGCTTGTGTTTATTGGAGCTCCTGGACCATCTGCCATCAGTCTGGACATGGCTAATTCCTCCGGAGATTCTCGGGAAATATATTCCAATATTGAAGATCCTTTGAAGTCCGAGTCGTTTTGCCAAGAGTAGCCCGAGTCGGAGGTGCGTAGTCTCTCACCGATTCATTGGCAGGCAGATCAGCATCCCGCCCATTACTCCGTATGGTGAAGGAGAGAATAGAAACGTTAACATTAATGGTGACCATAATGTCGTTTCGTTAGCCTCGGGAGTCCATTCAAGCTCTGTGCATTACATGTGTACATTTTAGTTGCCATTTTGATCTCAATTGGCTTTTACTCACAATTGTGTTCAGACAGTTTTGCTGGTTTGAGCACGATCGTTTCAGGCCGATCTTTCGCGTAGCCTAATAAACTCACGAGTCGATGTAAAGTCCATTCACCTCACCCGCCTCTTCTTCCGCTTCCTGACTCCTCGCATCTTTCTGTCATGGTTTGCATAATTGGCGTGGCTTTGTCGGACAGAGTTAAAACCTGCCTGCTGGTTCTGCAAACGCACGGCCTCGTTTATTTTCACCGAACAAGATAGTCTCGGCAGTGAACTTACGAATGAGTGGGTTTTCACCGATCGAGGACAGATACAGAAACGGTTTGGGAGGGGGTGCTGTAATACAGCCACCAGCATGTGTCGCTGTATCGCCCTTTGATTTCGGGTGGGAAGGTTTTACACACTGCACAGTTTACACACACTAACTTAAGTGCGGTCGTAGTTTTTCCATCAATTGTTCGGAGATTTTCGTTTTTTTTCGGAGATGTTCAAAACTTTTAAGTTTCACTAAGTTTCTGGGTAAATAAAGACAGTCTGTGTGAATGGGTCATTTTACAATGTTTAGTTCTCATTTATTATTTCAGTGTTTCCAGTGTGGGCATGAAAAAAGTTTTCATTGTCATCGTGTTATTGGTGGCACATGAATTAACACACACGTCATTGTTTTTAAAACCTTGACTATTGTTGAATACAGAATTAAATAAAGTTTATTATTATTTTATTGCTATTAAAAATCACTTAACAAAAACACACAGACTCAAGTTCGTCATCGTTTTACTTGGGATGTTTCGGTTTCCGTAGATGTTTAAATTTTTCGATGATCCCCTGGACCAAACCTTTGGGTTCGAGTGGAAAATCTATTTGAATAGGTGTAACAGGGAATTTTGTCACTATTTAGAGTTTGCATTTACACCTTTTTTTCCAAATATGGCCATAATGTTCTTCTAAGGAAATCAACACCTGAGACATAAAAAGATATACAGGAAAAAGAAAAGATTTCAATTGTGATGGCAGAACCGAAAATAAAATATATTTGAGGAGAGATTTGTTCATTTTAAAAAGTGTAAGGAGATATACAAAACGACCAGATGCTATTTAAAGTGATGCAGTTGAAAGTGAATTGTTTTTTCTGTTATTATTGTGCTGATGGCACATGAATTCAAAACATCTTATAAGAAAGTTAGAGGCAGAGAATTTCTCACTTATACTGGTCACAGAAACCTGAGTTGCCGTTGTGGAGATTGTACCGTTTATAATTTATTTTCTCACAATTAAAAACATGTAAATAAAAGAAAAAAAGAAAATGGCTGCATTTTAAAGTAACATTTTATTAAAGTATTCTCAGGGTAACAGATTGATTCTGACAACAGAAACAGTAATTATCAAATAAAGCGGAAAAATATTGCAACTGTGTCAGAAGTGCTGTGAAGCCGGAGAAAATCTGGATCTTATCTTTCCTCTTCTTCACAGCTTGCTTGCTCCTGTTGGAAAAAAGCGAGATCATTATTTTTTAGTAATTTTCTGTAACACATTATATTTTCACTACAAAAATATAGGCCTTCATCGTTGCTTTTTCAAATAATCGTATGTTCTTTTACGATTCATCTCATATCTTAATTATATAGCATGAATTCGAGTCAGGTTGGATTACATGTGTCGAAGTCAAGATAACATCTCGGAGTACGAATTAACCCTTGAGAGATCAGAGTTGGATTACGCTGTGTCATTAGCATTCAGTTCGATGAAAAACGTCTCAGGTTACGTATGTAACCCTTGTTCCCCGAGGCGAGCGTCATTAAGCATTGGGTTAAGCGAAGGAACGTCTCCAGGTTCACGGTAACGAGACGCTGCGTCATTAGCATTGAGTTCATTGAAGGGCGTCTCAGGTTACGTATGTAACCCTTGAGAGGGAAGGCGTCATTAGCATTGAGTTAAGCGAAGGGAGCGTCTCGGGTTATCATTCGCGTGACGTTAAGCGAACGTCTCTTGTTGTAACCCTTGTTCCCGAGAGGAACGAGACGCTGCGTCATTCGAGTTCCTTGAGTTCCCTTGTCCCCTGAGAGGAACGAGGCGCTGCGTCATTCGCATTGAGTTCCCTTGAAGGAACGTCTCAGGTATGTAACCCTTGTTCCCTCTCCGGGAACAAGGGTTACATACGTAATCTGAGACGTTCCCTTCAAGGGAACAATAAAGATGTTTGAAAGCAATACAAACCTTGTTGCTGCTTTTGTTTATTGAGCTCCTGGACCATCTGCCATCCAGTCTGGACATGGATCTTCCTCGGATATTCTCGGAAAATATATTCCGATATTGAAGATCCTTTGAAGTTCGAGTCGTAGCCCGAGTAGCGGATCCGTAGCTCGAATCGTTAGCCAGTCGGAGGGCGTGCCTCTCACCGATTCATTGGCAGGCAGATCAGCATCCCGCCCATTACTCCGTATGGTGAAGTAGAGAATAGAAACGTTAACATTCATGGTGACCATAATGTCGTTTCGTTAGCCTCGATGAGTCCATTCAAGCTCTGTGCATTACATGTGTACATTTTAGTTGCCATTTTGATCTCAATTGGGTTTTACTCACAACTGTGTTCAGAGCCGGTTTTGCTGGTTTTGCTTCGTTTCAGGCCGATCTTTAAGCGTAGCCCTAATAAACTCCGCGAGTCGATGTAAAGTCCATTCACCTCACCCGCCTCTTCTTCCGCTTCCTGACTCCTCGCATCTTTCTGTCATGGTTTGCATAATTGGCGTGGCTTTGTCGGACAGAGTTAAAACCTGCCTGCTGGTTTGCAAAGCGCCGCGGCCTCGTTTATTTTCACCGAACAAGATAGTCTCGGCAAAGAACCGACGAATAGTGGGTTTTCACCGATCGAGGACAGATACAGAAACGGTTTGGGAGGGTGCTAATGACCACAGCCACCAGCATGTGTCGCTGTATCGCCCTTTGATTTCGGGTAGTGAGGTTTACACACTGCACAGTTTACACACACTAGCTTAAGTCGCGGTGCCGTAGTTTTCCATAAATTGTTCGGAGATTTTCGTTTTTTCGGAGATGTTCAAAACTTTTAAGATGCACTAAGTTTCTGGGTAAATAAAGACAGTCTGTATGAATGGGTCATTTTACAATGTTTAGTTCGCATTTATTATTTCAGTGTTTCCAGTGTGGGCATGAAGTTTTCATTGTCATCGTGTTATTGGTGGCACATGAATTAACACACACGTCATTGTTTTGCACCTTGACTATTGTTGAATACAGAATTAAATAAAGTTTATTATTATTTTATTGCTATTAAAATCACTTAACAAAAACACACAGACTCAAGTTAGGTCATCGTTTTACTTGGGATGTTTCGGGTTTTCAGTAGATGTTTAAAACTTTCGGAGATGGACCAAACCTTTGGGTTCGAGTGGAAAATCTATTTGAATAGGTGTAACAGGGAATTTTGTCACTATTTAGAGTTTGCATTTACACCTTTTTTCCAAATATGGCCATAATGTTCTTCTACCCAAATCAACACCTGAGACATAAAAGATATACAGAACAAAGAAAAGATTTCAATTGTGATGGCAGAACCGAAAATGTAAAAAATAAGAATAAACCTAAGATTATGTCTTTGCATTTTGAAATACTCAGGGTCATCATTTCTTTTAAAATGTTTTATTTTTAGGGGGCAGTATGGCACAGTCAATTATTCGCTTTTTTACTGGTTAGTTTTTAAATGGTACAACACATTGTTTCATTTAATGTAAAATTTGGATTTTTCTGTAGTTTTAACATCTCCTGCATGTTCTCTTATATTTGTAATATACTTTATAAACATCATTCGGAGAGAGCTTTTGTTCTGGAACTTATGAGAACTTAAACTGACCAACATGACATCAACATGATTTTGTCGCGATGTACAGGCCTGCTAGAAAGTAAAATAAGTAAAATAAAATAAATCATAACAGCCAGAGAAGCCAGAGGGCATACCTCTCTACTGCGGATTGCATGTTGGCCTACTGTTGATTTGCATAAGCAAAATAAGTGGAAATCACGAGAAATTTGCATGTTAGCCAACATTCACACACACACACACCTCTCTTGTTTTACGTTATATGGAACTTTAACAGTGGTCATAATGCGGACATGCAGAAATCCACATAATTAAGTATCCTGTCAGGTTAAAATCAAAATGTATGATTTAAAATTATTCGAATAACAAACGTTTGACTTTTGCTAGAAATTGTGTGTTTGAAGCTCGTAATTATTGTGTTGCCAATAAATACAGTTTTAAATGAATTGTTTTATTGAAAGAAACGTCACAGAAATTTAACGCATTTAGATCAATGTTTTATTAAAGGTTTCAAATAAAATACGTTTGACCGATTCATGCCGTAAAACAGTTAGGCCTACCACGAAAATAAATCACAAAACAGTGGATATAACAAATAAAAGTGGAGAAAATTATGCCCATTCCTCCCCAAATCATCATCTCGGACATAACACACCGACATACAGAGCAAATAGAATTCAATTGTGATAGCAGAACCGAAAATTGTTGAAAATAAAAATAAACCTACTACGTCTTTACATTTTGTAATACTCAGGGTCATCATTTTATTTGAAATATTTTATTTTTAGGGTCTCTCTTTGTACTAAAATAATCAATAAAATATATTTGAGGAGAGATTTGTTCATTTAAAATGTAAAGATCTATACAACGACCAGATGCTATTTAAAGAGTGTATTTAAAGTGAATTGTTTCTGTTATTATTGTGCTGATGGCACATTAATTAAAAACATCTTATAATATTTTGATTATTTTGCACTTATACTGGTCACAGAAACCTTTGTTGTGGAGATTGTACCGTTTATAATTATTTTCTCACAATTAAAAACATGTAAATAAAAGAAAAAAGAAAATCGCTGCATTTTAAAGTAACATTTTTATTAAAGTATTCTCAGGTAACAGATTGATTCTGACAACAAAAACAGTAATTATCAAATAAAACGGAAAAAATATTGCATCTGTGTCAGAAGTGCTGTGAAGCCGGAGAAAATCTGTATCTTTCCTCTTCTTCACAGCTTGCTTGCTCCTGTTGGAAAAAACGAGATCATTATTTTTAAGTAATTTTCTGTAACACATTATATTTTTCACTACAAAAATATAGGCCTTCATCGTTGCTTTTTTCAAATAATCGTATGTTCTTTTACGATTCACATCTAATATATACGAATTAGTCACTTCGTATAACACGTACGAATTCCCGAGAGATCAGGTTGGATTACATGTGTCAGAAGTCAAGATGAAAAAACAGTAAAAGTGTTTGAAAGCAATACAAACCTTGTTGCTGCTTGTGTTTATTGAGCTCCTGAACCATCTGCCATCAGTCTGGACATGGCTCTTCCTCCGGAGATTCTCGGGAAATATATTCCGATATTGAAGATCCTTTGAAGTCGAGTCGTAGCCCGAGTAGCCCGAGTCGGAGGGCGATGCCTCTCACCGATTCATTGGCAGGCAGATCAGCATCCGCCCATTACTCCGTATGGTGAAGTAGAGAATAGAAACGTTAACATTAATGGTGACCATAATGTCGTTTCGTTAGCCTCGTTGAGTCCATTCAAGCTCTGTGCATTACATGTGTACATTTTAGTTGCCATTTTGATCTCAATTGGGTTTTACTCACAATTGTGTTCAGACGGTTTTGCTGGTTTTGAGCACGATCGTTTCAGGCCGATCTTTCGCGTAGCCTAATAAACTCACGAGTCGATGTAAAGTCCATTCACCTCACCCGCCTCTTCTTCCGCTTCCTGACTCCTCGCATCTTTCTGTCATGGTTTGCATAATTGGCGTGGCTTTGTCGGACAGAGTTAAAACCTGCCTGCTGGTTTGCAAACGCACGGCCTCGTTTATTTTCACCGAACAAGATAGTCTCGGCAAAGAACTGACGAATAGTGGGTTTTCACCGATCGAGGACAGATACAGAAACGGTTTGGGAGGGTGCTGTGGGGCCACAGCCACCAGCATGTGTCGCTGTATCGCCCTTTGATTTCGGGTAGTGAGGTTTACACACTGCACAGTTTACACACACTAACTTAAGTGCGGTCGTAGTTTTTCCATCAATTGTTCGGAGATTTTCGTTTTTTCGGAGATGTTCAAAACTTTTAAGATGCACTAAGTTTCTGGGTAAATAAAGACCAGTCTGTATGAATGGGTCATTTTACAATGTTTAGTTCGCATTTATTATTTCAGTGTTTCCAGTGTGGGCATGAAGTTTTCATTGTCATCGTGTTTTTGGTGGCACATGAATTAACACACACGTCATTGTTTTGCACCTTGACTATTGTTGAATACAGAATTAAATAAAGTTTATTATTATTTTATTGCTATTAAAATCACTTAACAAAAACACACAGACTCAAGTTCGTCATCGTTTTACTTGGGATGTTTCGGTTTTCCGTAGATGTTTAAAACTTTTTCGGAGATGGACCAAACCTTTGGGTTCGAGTGGAAAATCTATTTGAATAGGTGTAACAGGGAATTTTGTCACTATTTAGAGTTTGCATTTACACCTTTTTTCCAAATATGGCCATAATGTTCTTCTACCCAAATCAACACCTGAGACATAAAAAGATATACAGAACAAAAGAAAAGATTTCAATTGTGATGGCAGAACCGAAAATAAAATATATTTGAGGAGAGAGATTTGTTCATTTAAAATGTAAGATCTATACAACGACCAGATGCTATTTAAAGAGTGTATTGAAAGTGAATTGTTTCTGTTATTATTGTGCTGATGGCACATGAATTAAAACATCTTATAATATTTTGATTATTTTGCACTTATACTGGTCACAGAAACCTTTGTTGTGGAGATTGTACCGTTTATAATTATTTTCTCACAATTAAAACATGTAAATAAAAGAAAAAGAAAATCAGCTGCATTTTAAAGTAACATTTTTATTAAAGTATTCTCAGGTAACAGATTGATTCTGACAACAAAAACAGTAATTATCAAATAAAACGGAAAAAATATTGCAACTGTGTCAGAAGTGCTGTGAAGCCGGAGAAAATCTGGATCTTATCTTTCCTCTTCTTCACAGCTTGCTTGCTCCTGTTGGAAAAAACGAGATCATTATTTTTTAGTAATTTTCTGTAACACATTATATTTTTCACTACAAAAATATAGGCCTTCATCGTTGCTTTTTCAAATAATCGTATGTTCTTTTACGATTCACATCTAATATATACGAATTAGTCACTTCGTATAACATGTACGAATTCCCGAGAGATCAGGTTGGATTACATGTGTCAGAAGTCAAGATGAAAAAACGTCTCAGGTTACGTATGTAACCCTTGTTCCCTGAGAGGGAACGAGACGCTGCGTCATTCGCATTGAGTTCGCTTGAAAGGGAACGTCTCAGGTTACGTATGTAACCCTTGTTCCCTGAGAGGGAACGAGACGCTGCGTCATTCGCATTGAGTTCCTTGAAAGGGAACGTCTCAGGTTACGTATGTAACCCTTGTTCCCTCTCCGGGAACAAGGGTTACAAGTAATCTGAACGTTCCTTCAACAGTAAAAGTGTTTGAAAGCAATACAAACCTTGTTGCTGCTTTTGTTTATTGAGCTCCTGGACCATCTGCCATCAGTCTGGACATGGCTCTTCCTCCGGATATTCTCGGGAAATATATTCCGATATTGAAGATCCTTTGAAGTTCGAGTCGTAGCCCGAGTAGCGGTCGTCGTAGCTCGAATCGTAGCCCGAGTCGGAGGAGGGCGTGCCTCTCACCGATTCATTGGCAGGCAGATCAGCATCCCGCCCATTACTCCGTATGGTGAAGTAGAGAATAGAAACGTTAACATTCAAGGTGACCATAATGTCGTTTCGTTAGCCTCATTGAGTCCATTCAAGCTCTGTGCATTACATGTGTACATTTTAGTTGCCATTTTGATCTCAATTGGGTTTTACTCACAATTGTGTTCAGACGGGTTTTGCTGGTTTTGAAGCTTTTCAGGCCGATCTTTCGCGTAGCCTAATAAACTCACGAGTCGATGTAAAGTCCATTCACCTCACCCGCCTCTTCTTCCGCTTCCTGACTCCTCGCATCTTTCTGTCATGGTTTGCATAATTGGCGTGGCTTTGTCGGACAGAGTTAAAACCTGCCTGCTGGTTTGCAAACGCACGGCCTCGTTTATTTTCACCGAACAAGATAGTCTCGGCAAAGAACCGACGAATAGTGGGTTTTTCACCGATCGAGGACAGATACAGAAACGGTTTGGGAGGGGGTGCTGTGGCCACAGCCACCAGCATGTGTCGCTGTATCGCCCTTTGATTTCGGGTAGTGAGGTTTACACACTGCACAGTTTACACACACTAACTTAAGTGCGGTCGTAGTTTTTCCATAAATTGTTCGGAGATTTTCGTTTTTTTCGGAGATGTTCAAAACTTTTTAAGTTTCACTAAGTTTCTGGGTAAATAAAGACAGTCTGTATGAATGGGTCATTTTTACAATGTTTAGTTCTCATTTATTATTTCAGTGTTTCCAGTGTGGGCATGAAGTTTTCATTGTCATCGTGTTTATTGGTGGCACATGAATTAACACACACGTCATTGTTTTTGCACCTTGACTATTGTTGAATACAGAATTAAATAAAGTTTATTATTATTTTATTGCTATTAAAAATCACTTAACAAAAAACACACAGACTCAAGTTCGTCATCGTTTTACTTGGGATGTTTCGGTTTTCCGTAGATGTTTAAATTTTTCGGAGATGGACCAAACCTTTGGGTTCGAGTGGAAAATCTATTTGAATAGGTGTAACAGGGAATTTTGTCACTATTTAGAGTTTGCATTTACACCTTTTTTCCAAATATGGCCATAATGTTCTTCTACCCAAATCAACACCTGAGACATAAAAAGATATACAGAACAAAAGAAAAGATTTCAATTGTGATGGCAGAACCGAAAATGTAAAAAAATAAGAATAAACCTAAGATTATGTCTTTGCATTTTGAAATACTCAGGGTCATCATTTCTTTTAAAATGTTTTATTTTTAGGGGGCAGTATGGCACAGTCAATTATTCGCTTTTTTACTGGTTAGTTTTTAAATGGTACAACACATTGTTTCATTTAATGTAAAATTTGGATTTTTCTGTAGTTTTAACATCTCCTGCATGTTCTCTTATATTTGTAATATACTTTATAAACATCATTCCGGAGAGAGCTTTGTTCTGGAACTTATGAGAACTTAAACTGACCAACATGACATCAACATGATTTTGTCGCGATGTACAGGCCTGCTAGAAAGTAAAATAAGTAAAATAAAATAAATCATAACAGCCAGAGAAAGCCAGAGGGCATACCTCTCTACTGCGGATTGCATGTTGGCCTACTGTTGATTTGCATAAGCAAAATAAGTGGAAATGCGGAAATTTGCATGTTAGCCAACATTCACACACACACACACTCTCTGTTCTTTACTTATATGGAACTTTAACAGTGGTCATAATGCAAGGACATGCAGAAATCCACATAATTAAGATATCCTGTCAGGTTAAATCAAAATGTATGATTTAAAATTATTCGAATAACAAACGTTTGACTTTTGCTAGAAATTGTGTGTTGAAGCTCGTAATTATTGTGTTGCCAATAAATACAGTTTTAAATGAATTGTTTTATTGAAAGAAACGTCACAGAAATTTAACGCATTTGGATCAATGTTTTATTAAAGGTTTCAAATAAAATACGTTTGACCGATTCATGCCGTAAAACAGTTAGGCCTACCACGAAAATAAATCACAAAACAGTGGATATAACAAATAAAAGTGGAGAAAAATATGCCCATTCCTCCCCAAATCATCATCTCGGACATAACACCGACATACAGAGCAAATGGAATTCAATTGTGATAGCAGAACCGAAAATTGTTGAAAATAAAAAATAAACCTACTACGTCTTTACATTTTGTAATACTCAGGGTCATCATTTTATTTGAAATATTTTATTTTAGGGTCTCTCTTTGTACTAAAATAATCAATAAAATATATTTGAGGAGAGATTTGTTCATTTAAAATGTAAGATCTATACAACGACCAGATGCTATTTAAAGAGTGTATTTACAGTGAATTGTTTCTGTTATTGTTGTGCTGATGGCACCTGAATTAAAACATCTTATAATATTTTGATTATTTTGCACTTATACTGGTCACAGAAACCTTTGTTGTGGAGATTGTACCGTTTATAATTATTTTCTCACAATTAAAAACATGTAAATAAAAGAAAAAGAAAATCGCTGCATTTTAAAGTAACATTTTTATTAAAGTATTCTCAGGTAACAGATTGATTCTGACAACAAAACAGTAATTATCAAATAAAACGGAAAAAATATTGCATCTTCTGTCCCTGTGCTGTGAAGCCGGAGAAAATCTGGATCTTTCCTGTTCTTCACAGCTTGCTTGCCCCTGTTGGAAAAAACGAGATCATTATTTTTTTTAGTAATTTTCTGTAACACATTATATTTTTCACTACAAAAAATATAGGCCTTCATCGCTGCTTTTTTCAAATAACGTATGTTCTTTTAGTGATTCACATCTAATATATTGATTCTGAATTAGTCACTTCGGGTATAACATGTATAAATTCGGAGAGATCAGGTTGGATTACATGTGTCAGAAGTGCAAGATGAAAAAGAAATCGTCTCAGGTTACGTATGTCACCCTTGTTCCCTGAGGAGGGAACGAGATCGCTTATCATTCGCATTGAGTTCCTTGAAAGGGAACGTCTCAGGTTACGTATGTAACCCTTGTTCCCCTGAGAGGGAACAAATAATCGCGTCATTCGCATTGAGTTCACTTCTAAGGGAACGTCTCAGTCACTTACGTATAACCCTTGTTCCCTCTCCGGGAACAAGGGATTATCACGTAATCTGAGACGTTCCCTTTCAAGGGAACAGTAAAAGTGTTTGAAAGCAATACAAACCTTGTTGCTGCTTTTGTTTATTGAGCTCCTGGACCATCTGCCATCAGTCTGGACATGGCTCTTCCTCCGGATATTCTCGGGAAATATATTCCGATATTGAAGATCCTTTGAAGTTCGAGTCGTAGCCCGAGTAGCGGAGTTGTAGCTCGAATCGTAGCCAGTCGGAGGGCGTGCCTCTCACCGATTCATTGGCAGGCAGATCAGCATCCGCCCATTACTCCGTATGGTGAAGTAGAGAATAGAAACGTTAACATTCAAGGTGACCATAATGTCGTTTCGTTAGCCTCATTGAGTCCATTCAAGCTCTGTGCATTACATGTGTACATTTTAGTTGCCATTTTGATCTCAATTGGGTTTTACTCACAATTGTGTTCAGACGGTTTTGCTGGTTTTTGCTTTACAGGCCGATCTTTCGCGTAGCCTAATAAACTCACGAGTCGATGTAAAGTCCATTCACCTCACCCGCCTCTTCTTCCGCTTCCTGACTCCTCGCATCTTTCTGTCATGGTTTGCATAATTGGCGTGGCTTTGTCGGACAGAGTTAAAACCTGCCTGCTGGTTTGCAAACGCACGGCCTCGTTTATTTTCACCGAACAAGATAGTCTCGGCAAAGAACCGACGAATAGTGGGTTTTTTCACCGATCGAGGACAGATACAGAAACGGTTTGGGAGGGGGGGGGTGCTCTGGCCACAGCCACCAGCATGTGTCGCTGTATCGCCCTTTGATTTCGGGTAGTGAGGTTTACACACTGCACAGTTTACACACACTAACTTAAGTGCGGTCGTAGTTTTTCCATAAATTGTTCGGAGATTTTCGTTTTTTTCGGAGATGTTCAAAACTTTTAAGTTTCACTAAGTTTCTGGGTAAATAAAGACAGTCTGTATGAATGGGTCATTTTACAATGTTTAGTTCTCATTTATTATTTCAGTGTTTCCAGTGTGGGCATGAAGTTTTTCATTGTCATCGTGTTATTGGTGGCACATGAATTAACACACACGTCATTGTTTTGCACCTTGACTATTGTTGAATACAGAATTAAATAAAGTTTATTATTATTTTATTGCTATTAAAAATCACTTAACAAAAAATACACAGACTCAAGTTCGTCATCGTTTTACTTGGGATGTTTCGGGTTTTCCGTAGATGTTTAAAACTTTCGGAGATGGACCAAACCTTTGGGTTCGAGTGGAAAATCTATTTGAATAGGTGTAACAGGGAATTTTGTCACTATTTAGAGTTTGCATTTACACCTTTTTCCAAATATGGCCATAATGTTCTTCTACCCAAATCAACACCTGAGACATAAAAGATATACAGAACAAAGAAAAGATTTCAATTGTGATGGCAGAACCGAAAATGTAAAAAAATAAGAATAAACCTAAGATTATGTCTTTGCATTTTGAAATACTCAGGGTCATCATTTCTTTTAAAATGTTTTATTTTTAGGGGGCAGTATGGCACAGTCAATTATTCGCTTTTTTACTGGTTAGTTTTTAAATGGTACAACACATTGTTTCATTTAATGTAAAATTTGGATTTTTCTGTAGTTTTAACATCTCCTGCATGTTCTCTTATATTTGTAATATACTTTATAAACATCATTCCGGAGAGAGCTTTTGTTCTGGAACTTATGAGAACTTAAACTGACCAACATGACATCAACATGATTTTGTCGCGATGTACAGGCCTGCTAGAAAGTAAAATAAGTAAAATAAAATAAATCATAACAGCCAGAGAAAGCCAGAGAGGCATACCTCTCTACTGCGGATTGCATGTTGGCCTACTGTTGATTTGCATAAGCAAAATAAGTGGAAATGCGGAAATTTGCATGTTAGCCAACATTCACACACACACACACCTCTCTTGTTTTACGTTATATGGAACTTTAACAGTGGTCATAATGCCGGACATGCAGAAATCCACATAATTAAGTATCCTGTCAGGTTAAATCAAAATGTATGATTTAAAATTATTCGAATAACAAACGTTTGACTTTTGCTAGAAATTGTGTGTTGAAGCTCGTAATTATTGTGTTGCCAATAAATACAGTTTTAAATGAATTGTTTTATTGAAAGAAACGTCACAGAAATTTAACGCATTTGGATCAATGTTTTATTAAAGGTTTCAAATAAAATACGTTTGACCGATTCATGCCGTAAAACAGTTAGGCCTACCACGAAAATAAATCACAAAACAGTGGATATAACAAATAAAAGTGGAGAAAAATATGCCCATTCCTCCCCCCAAATCATCATCTCGGACATAACACCGACATACAGAGCAAATAGAATTCAATTGTGATAGCAGAACCGAAAATTGTTGAAAATAAAAATAAACCTACTACGTCTTTACATTTTGTAATACTCAGGGTCATCATTTTATTTGAAATATTTTATTTTTAGGGTCTCTCTTTGTACTAAAATAATCAATAAAATATATTTGAGGAGAGATTTGTTCATTTAAAATGTAAGATCTATACAACGACCAGATGCTATTTAAAGAGTGTATTTAAAGTGAATTGTTTCTGTTATTATTGTGCTGATGGCACATGAATTAAAAACATCTTATAATATTTTGATTATTTTGCACTTATACTGGTCACAGAAACCTTTGTTGTGGAGATTGTACCGTTTATAATTATTTTCTCACAATTAAAAACATGTAAATAAAAGAAAAAGAAAATCGCTGCATTTTAAAGTAACATTTTTATTAAAAGTATTCTCAGGTAACAGATTGATTCTGACAACAAAAACAGTAATTATCAAATAAAACGGAAAAAATATTGCATCTCTGTCAGAAGTGCTGTGAAGCCGGAGAAAATCTGGATCTTTCCTCTTCTTCACAGCTTGCTTGCTCCTGTTGGAAAAAACGAGATCATTATTTTTAAGTAATTTTCTGTAACACATTATATTTTTCACTACAAAAATATAGGCCTTCATCGTTGATTTTTTCAAATAATCGTATGTTCTTTTACGATTCACATCTAATATATACGAATTAGTCACTTCGTATAACACGTACGAATTCCCGAGAGATCAGGTTGGATTACATGTGTCAGAAGTCAAGATGAAAAAACAGTAAAAGTGTTTGAAAGCAATACAAACCTTGTTGCTGCTTGTGTTTATTGAGCTCCTGGACCATCTGCCATCAGTCTGGACATGGCTCTTCCTCCGGAGATTCTCGGGAAATATATTCCGAGGATCCTTTGAAGTCCGAGTCGTAGCCCGAGTAGCCCGAGTCGGAGGAGCGTGCCTCTCACCGATTCATTGGCAGGCAGATCAGCATCCCGCCCATTACTCCGTATGGTGAAGTAGAGAATAGAAACGTTAACATTAATGGTAACCATAATGTCGTTTCGTTAGCCTCATTGAGTCCATTCAAGCTCTGTGCATTACATGTGTACATTTTAGTTGCCATTTTGATCTCAATTGGGTTTTACTCACAATTGTGTTCAGACGGTTTTGCTGGTTTGAGCACGATCGTTTCAGGCCGATCTTTCGCGTAGCCTAATAAACTCACGAGTCGATGTAAAGTCCATTCACCTCACCCGCCTCTTCTTCCGCTTCCTGACTCCTCGCATCTTTCTGTCATGGTTTGCATAATTGGCGTGGCTTTGTCGGACAGAGTTAAAATCTGCCTGCTGGTTTGCAAACGCACGGCCTCGTTTATTTTCACCGAACAAGATAGTCTCGGCAAAGAACCGACGAATAGTGGGTTTTTTCACCGATCGAGGACAGATACAGAAACGGTTTGGGAGGGGGGGGGGGGGTGCTGTGGCCACAGCCACCAGCATGTGTCGCTGTATCGCCCTTTGATTTCGGGTAGTGAGGTTTACACACTGCACAGTTTACACACACTAACTTAAGTGCGGTCGTAGTTTTTCCATAAATTGTTCGGAGATTTTCGTTTTTTTCGGAGATGTTCAAAACTTTTTAAGATGCACTAAGTTTCTGGGTAAATAAAGACAGTCTGTATGAATGGGTCATTTTACAATGTTTAGTTCTCATTTATTATTTCAGTGTTTCCAGTGTGGGCATGAAGTTTTCATTGTCATCGTGTTATTGGTGGCACATGAATTAACACACACGTCATTGTTTTTGCACCTTGACTATTGTTGAATACAGAATTAAATAAAGTTTATTATTATTTTATTGCTATTAAAAATCACTTAACAAAAAACACACAGACTCAAGTTCGTCATCGTTTTACTTGGGATGTTTCGGTTTTCCGTAGATGTTTAAAACTTTCGGAGATGGACCAAACCTTTGGGTTCGAGTGGAAAATCTATTTGAATAGGTGTAACAGGAATTTTGTCACTATTTAGAGTTTGCATTTACACCTTTTTTCCAAATATGGCCATAATGTTCTTCTACCCAAATCAACACCTGAGACATAAAAAGATATACAGAACAAAAGAAAATATTTCAATTGTGATGGCAGAACCGAAAATGTAAAAAAATAAGAATAAACCTAAGATTATGTCTTTGCATTTTGAAATACTCAGGGTCATCATTTCTTTTAAAATGTTTTATTTTTAGGGGCAGTATGGCACAGTCAATTATTCGCTTTTTACTGGTTAGTTTTAAATGGTACAACACATTGTTTCATTTAATGTAAAATTTGGATTTTTTCTGTAGTTTTAACATCTCCTGCATGTTCTCTTATATTTGTAATATACTTTATAAACATCATTCCGGAAGAGCTTTTGTTCTGGAACTTATGAGAACTTAAACTGACCAACATGACATCAACATGATTTTGTCGCGATGTACAGGCCTGCTAGAAAGTAAAATAAGTAAAATAAAATAAATCATAACAGCCAGATTAAGCCAGAGAGGCATACCTCTCTACTGCGGATTGCATGTTGGCCTACTGTTGATTTGCATAAAGCAAAATAAGTGGAAATCGGAAATTTGCATGTTAGCCAACATTCACACACACACACACCTCTTTGTTTTACGTTATATGGAACTTTTAACAGTGGTCATAATGCCGGACATGCAGAAATCCACATAATTAGGCGTATCCTGTCAGGTTAAATCAAAATGTATGATTTAAAATTATTCAAATAACAAACGTTTGACTTTTGCTAGAAATTGTGTGTTGAAGCTCAAATTATTGTGTTGCCAATAAATACAGTTTTTAAATGAATTGTTTTATTGAAAGAAACGTCACAGAAATTTAACGCATTTGGATCAATGTTTTATTAAAGGTTTCAAATAAAATACGTTTGACCGATTCATGCCGTAAAACAGTTAGGCCTACCACGAAAATAAATCACAAAACAGTGGATATAACAAATAAAAGTGGAGAAAAATATGCCCATTCCTCCCCCCAAATCATCATCTCGGACATAACACCGACATACAGAGCAAATAGAATTCAATTGTGATAGCAGAACCGAAAATTGTTGAAAATAAAAATAAACCTACTACGTCTTTTACATTTTGTAATACTCAGGGTCATCATTTTATTTGAAATATTTTATTTTTAGGGTCTCTCTTTGTACTAAAATAATCAATAAAATATATTTGAGGAGAGATTTGTTCATTTAAAATGTAAGATCTATACAACGACCAGATGCTATTTAAAGAGTGTATTTACAGTGAATTGTTTCTGTTATTATTGTGCTGATGGCACATGAATTAAAAACATCTTATAATATTTTGATTATTTTGCACTTATACTGGTCACAGAAACCTTTGTTGTGGAGATTGTACCGTTTATAATTATTTTCTCACAATTAAAAACATGTAAATAAAAGAAAAAGAAAATCGCTGCATTTTAAAGTAACATTTTTATTAAAGTATTCTCAGGTAACAGATTGATTCTGACAACAAAAACAGTAATTATCAAATAAAACGGAAAAAATATTGCATCTCTGTCAGAAGTGCTGTGAAGCCGGAGAAAATCTGGATCTTTCCTCTTCTTCACAGCTTGCTTGCTCCTGTTGGAAAAAACGAGATCATTATTTTTAAGTAATTTTCTGTAACACATTATATTTTTCACTACAAAAATATAGGCCTTCATCGTTGATTTTTTCAAATAATCGTATGTTCTTTTACGATTCACATCTAATATATACGAATTAGTCACTTCGTATAACACGTACGAATTCCCGAGAGATCAGGTTGGATTACATGTGTCAGAAGTCAAGATGAAAAAACAGTAAAAGTGTTTGAAAGCAATACAAACCTTGTTGCTGCTTGTGTTTATTGAGCTCCTGGACCATCTGCCATCAGTCTGGACATGGCTCTTCCTCCGGAGATTCTCGGGAAATATATTCCGAGGATCCTTTGAAGTCCGAGTCGTAGCCCGAGTAGCCCGAGTCGGAGGAGCGTTCCTCTCACCGATTCATTGGCAGGCTGATCAGCATCCCGCCCATTACTCCGTATGGTGAAGTAGAGAATAGAAACGTTAACATTAATGGTAACCATAATGTCGTTTCGTTAGCCTCATTGAGTCCATTCAAGCTCTGTGCATTACATGTGTACATTTTAGTTGCCATTTTGATCTCAATTGGGTTTTACTCACAATTGTGTTCAGACGGTTTTGCTGGTTTGAGCACGATCGTTTCAGGCCGATCTTTAGCGTAGCCTAATAGACTCACGAGTCGATGTAAAGTCCATTCACCTCACCCGCCTCTTCTTCCGCTTCCTGGCTCCTCGCATCTTTCTGTCATGGTTTGCATAATTGGCGTGGCTTTGTCGGACAGAGTTAAAACCTGCCTGCTGGTTTGCAAACGCACGGCCTCGTTTATTTTCACCGAACAAGATAGTCTCGGCAAAGAACTGACGAATAGTGGGTTTTTTCACCGATCGAGGACAGATACAGAAACGGTTTGGGGGGTGCTGTGGCCACAGCCACCAGCATGTGTCGCTGTATCGCCCTTTGATTTCGGGTAGTGAGGTTTACACACTGCACAGTTTACACACACTAACTTAAGTGCGGTCGTAGTTTTTCCATAAATTATTCGGAGATTTTCGTTTTTTTCGGAGATGTTCAAAACTTTTTAAGATGCACTAAGTTTCTGGGTAAATAAAGACAGTCTGTATGAATGGGTCATTTTTACAATGTTTAGTTCGCATTTATTATTTCAGTGTTTCCAGTGTGGGCATGAAGTTTTCATTGTCATCGTGTTATTGGTGGCACATGAATTAACACACACGTCATTGTTTTTGCACATTGACTATTGTTGAATACAGAATTAAATAAAGTTCATTATTATTTTATTGCTATTAAAAATTACTTACAAAAAACACACAGACTCAAGTTCGTCATCGTTTTACTTGGGATGTTTCGGTTTTCCGTAGATGTTTAAAACTTTCGGAGATGGACCAAACCTTTGGGTTCGAGTGGAAAATCTATTTGAATAGGTGTAACAGGGAATTTTGTCACTATTTAGAGTTTGCATTTACACCTTTTTTCCAAATATGGCCATAATGTTCTTCTACCCAAATCAACACCTGAGACATAAAAAAGATATACAGAACAAAAGAAAAGATTTCAATTGTGATGGCAGAACCGAAAATAAAATATATTTGAGGAGAGATTTGTTCATTTAAAATGTAAGATCTATACAACGACCAGATGCTATTTAAAGAGTGTATTGAAAGTGAATTGTTTCTGTTATTATTGTGCTGATGGCACATGAATTAAAAACATCTTATAATATTTTGATTATTTTGCACTTATACTGGTCACAGAAACCTTTGTTGTGGAGATTGTACCGTTTATAATTATTTTCTCACAATTAAAAACATGTAAATAAAAGAAAAAGAAAATCGCTGCATTTTAAAGTAACATTTTTATTAAAGTATTCTCAGGTAACAGATTGATTCTGACAACAAAAACAGTAATTATCAAATAAAACGGAAAAAATATTGCATCACTGTCAGAAGTGCTGTGAAGCCGGAGAAAATCTGTATCTTTCCTCTTCTTCACAGCTTGCTTGCTCCTGTTGGAAAAAACGAGATCATTATTTTTTAGTAATTTTCTGTAACACATTATATTTTAGATCACTACAAAAAATATAGGCCTTCATCGTTGCTTTTTCAAATAATCGTATGTTCTTTTTCGATTCACATCTAATATATCCGAATTAGTCATTCCTGTCATCATCGATAACATGTACGAATTCAAATAGATCAGGTTGGATTACATGTGTCAGAAGTCAAGATGAAAAAACGTCTCAGGTTACATTTTATGTAACCCTTGTTCCCTGAGAGGAACGAGGCGCTGTAAGATCATTCGCATTGAGTTCCCTTTGAAAGTTTTAAAATGTGGGTTTAAAGAGGTTTATTGGTGCTGAACGTCTCCAGGTGTTATCGTATATAACCCTTGTTCCCTGAGAAACGAGACGCTGCGTCATTCGCATTGAGTTTCGCTTGTAAGGGAACGTCGCTGCAGGTTACGTATAACCCTTTGTTCCCTGAGAGGGAACGAGACGCTTCTGCGTCATTCAGCATTGAGTTCCCTTGAAAAATATTGCATCGTCCAGAAGGCTGTACGGAGAAAATCTGTATCTTTCCTCTTCTTCACAGCTTGTTCTCCTGAGGAGGGAACGAGATCGCTATTTTTAAGTCATTTTCTGTAACACATTATATTTTCCTTTGAAATATAGGCCTTCATCGTCTCAGGTAATCGTAACCCTTTTACGTTCCCTCTCCGGGAACAAGGGTTACATAACGTAATCTGAGAGATCGGTTGGATTACATGTCCCTTCAAGGAACAGTAAAAGTGTTTGAAAGCAATACAAACCTTGTTGCTGCTTGTGTTTATTGAGCTCCTGGACCATCTGCCATCAGTCTGGACATGGCTCTTCCTCCGGAGATTCTCGGGAAATATATTCCGATATTGAAGATCCTTTGAAGTTCGAATTAAGTAGCCCGAGTAGCCGGAGTTGTAGCTCGAATCGTGAGCCGAGTCGGAGGAGCGTGCCTCTCACCGATTCATTGGCAGGCAGATCAGCATCCCGCCCATTACTCCGTATGGTGAAGTAGAGAATAGAAACGTTAACATTCATGGTGACCATAATGTCGTTTCGTTAGCCTCATTGAGTCCATTCAAGCTCTGTGCATTACATGTGTACATTTTAGTTGCCATTTTGATCTCAATTGGGTTTTACTCACAATTGTGTTCAGACGGTTTTGCTGGTTTTTTGCGATCGTTTCAGGCCGATCTTTCGCGTAGCCTAATAAACTCACGAGTCGATGTAAAGTCCATTCACCTCACCCGCCTCTTCTTCCGCTTCCTGACTCCTCGCATCTTTCTGTCATGGTTTGCATAATTGGCGTGGCTTTGTCGGACAGAGTTAAAACCTGCCTGCTGGTTTGCAAACGCACGGCCTCGTTTATTTTCACCGAACAAGATAGTCTCGGCAAAGAACCGACGAATAGTGGGTTTTTTCACCGATCGAGGACAGATACAGAAACGGTTTGGGAGGGGGGGTGCTCTGGCCACAGCCACCAGCATGTGTCGCTGTATCGCCCTTTGATTTCGGGTAGTGAGGTTTACACACTGCACAGTTTACACACACTAACTTAAGTGCGGTCGTAGTTTTTCCATAAATTGTTCGGAGATTTTCGTTTTTTTCGGAGATGTTCAAAACTTTTTAAGATGCACTAAGTTTCTGGGTAAATAAAGACAGTCTGTATGAATGGGTCATTTTTACAATGTTTAGTTCGCATTTATTATTTCAGTGTTTCCAGTGTGGGCATGAAGTTTTCATTGTCATCGTGTTATTGGTGGCACATGAATTAACACACACGTCATTGTTTTTGCACCTTGACTATTGTTGAATACAGAATTAAATAAAGTTTATTATTATTTTATTGCTATTAAAAATCACTTAACAAAAAATACACAGACTCAAGTTCGTCATCGTTTTACTTGGGATGTTTCGGTTTTCCGTAGATCTTTAAAACTTTCGGAGATGGACCAAACCTTTGGGTTCGAGTGGAAAATCTATTTGAATAGGTGTAACAGGGAATTTTGTCACTATTTAGAGTTTGCATTTACACCTTTTTTCCAAATATGGCCATAATGTTCTTCTACCCAAATCAACACCTGAGACATAAAAAGATATACAGAACAAAAGAAAAGATTTCAATTGTGATGGCAGAACCGAAAATGTAAAAAAATAAGAATAAACCTAAGATTATGTCTTTGCATTTTGAAATACTCAGGGTCATCATTTCTTTTAAAATGTTTTATTTTTAGGGGGCAGTATGGCACAGTCAATTATTCGCTTTTTTTACTGGTTAGTTTTTAAATGGAACAACACATTGTTTCATTTAATGTAAAATTTGGATTTTTCTGTAGTTTTAACATCTCCTGCATGTTCTCTTATATTTGTAATATACTTTATAAACATCATTCCGGAGAGAGCTTTTGTTCTGGAACTTATGAGAACTTAAACTGACCAACATGACATCAACATGATTTTGTCGCGATGTACAGGCCTGCTAGAAAGTAAAATAAGTAAAATAAAATAAATCATAACAGCCAGAGAAAGCCAGAGAGGCATACCTCTCTACTGCGGATTGCATGTTGGCCTACTGTTGATTTGCATAAGCAAAATAAGTGGAAATGCGGAAATTTGCATGTTAGCCAACATTCACACACACACACACACACACCTCTCTTGTTTTACGTTATATGGAACTTTAACAGTGGTCATAATGCCGGACATGCAGAAATCCACATAATTAAGTATCCTGTCAGGTTAAATCAAAATGTATGATTTAAAATTATTCAGAAGAATAACAAACGTTTGACTTTTGCTAGAAATTGTGTGTTGAAGCTCGTAATTATTGTGTTGCCAATAAATACAGTTTTAAATGAATTGTTTTATTGAAAGAAACGTCACAGAAATTTAACGCATTTAGATCAATGTTTTATTAAAGGTTTCAAATAAAATACGTTTGACCGATTCATGCCGTAAAACAGTTAGGCCTACCACGAAAATAAATCACAAAACAGTGGATATAACAAATAAAAGTGGAGAAAATTATGCCCATTCCTCCCCCCAAATCATCATCTCGGACATAACACCGACATACAGAGCAAATAGAATTCAATTGTGATAGCAGAACCGAAAATTGTTGAAAATAAAAATAAACCTACTACGTCTTTACATTTTGTAATACTCAGGGTCATCATTTTATTTGAAATATTTTATTTTTAGGGTCTCTCTTTGTACTAAAATAATCAATAAAATATATTTGAGGAGAGATTTGTTCATTTAAAATGTAAGATCTATACAACGACCAGATGCTATTTAAAGAGTGTATTTAAAGTGAATTGTTTCTGTTATTATTGTGCTGATGGCACATTAATTAAAAACATCTTATAATATTTTGATTATTTTGCACTTATACTGGTCACAGAAACCTTTGTTGTGGAGATTGTACCGTTTATAATTATTTTCTCACAATTAAAAACATGTAAATAAAAGAAAAAGAAAATCGCTGCATTTTAAAGTAACATTTTTATTAAAGTATTCTCAGGTAACAGATTGATTCTGACAACAAAAACAGTAATTATCAAATAAAACGGAAAAAATATTGCATCTGTGTCAGAAGTGCTGTGAAGCCGGAGAAAATCTGTATCTTTCCTCTTCTTCACAGCTTGCTTGCTCCTGTTGGAAAAAACGAGATCATTATTTTTAAGTAATTTTCTGTAACACATTATATTTTTCACTACAAAAATATAGGCCTTCATCGTTGATTTTTTCAAATAATCGTATGTTCTTTTACGATTCACATCTAATATATACGAATTAGTCACTTCGTATAACATGTACGAATTCCCGAGAGATCAGGTTGGATTACATGTGTCAGAAGTCAAGATGAAAAAACAGTAAAAGTGTTTGAAAGCAATACAAACCTTGTTGCTGCTTGTGTTTATTGAGCTCCTGGACCATCTGCCATCAGTCTGGACATGGCTCTTCCTCCGGAGATTCTCGGGAAATATATTCCGATATTGAAGATCCTTTGAAGTCCGAGTCGTAGCCCGAGTAGCCCGAGTCGGAGGAGCGTGCCTCTCACCGATTCATTGGCAGGCAGATCAGCATCCCGCCCATTACTCCGTATGGTGAAGTAGAGAATAGAAACGTTAACATTAATGGTGACCATAATGTCGTTTCGTTAGCCTCATTGAGTCCATTCAAGCTCTGTGCATTACATGTGTACATTTTAGTTGCCATTTTGATCTCAATTGGGTTTTACTCACAATTGTGTTCAGACGGTTTTGCTGGTTTGAGCACGATCGTTTCAGGCCGATCTTTCGCGTAGCCTAATAAACTCACGAGTCGATGTAAAGTCCATTCACCTCACCCGCCTCTTCTTCCGCTTCCTGACTCCTCGCATCTTTCTGTCATGGTTTGCATAATTGGCGTGGCTTTGTCGGACAGAGTTAAAACCTGCCTGCTGGTTTGCAAACGCACGGCCTCGTTTATTTTCACCGAACAAGATAGTCTCGGCAAAGAACTGACGAATAGTGGGTTTTTTCACCGATCGAGGACAGATACAGAAACGGTTTGGGAGGGTGCTGGCCACAGCCACCAGCATGTGTCGCTGTATCGCCCTTTGATTTCGGGTAGTGAGGTTTACACACTGCACAGTTTACACACACTAACTTAAGTGCGGTCGTAGTTTTTCCATCAATTGTTCGGAGATTTTCGTTTTTTTCGGAGATGTTCAAAACTTTTTAAGTTTCACTAAGTTTCTGGGTAAATAAAGACAGTCTGTATGAATGGGTCATTTTTACAATGTTTAGTTCTCATTTATTATTTCAGTGTTTCCAGTGTGGGCATGAAGTTTTCATTGTCATCGTGTTATTGGTGGCACATGAATTAACACACACGTCATTGTTTTTGCACCTTGACTATTGTTGAATACAGAATTAAATAAAGTTTATTATTATTTTATTGCTATTAAAAATCACTTAACAAAAAACACACAGACTCAAGTTCGTCATCGTTTTACTTGGGATGTTTCGGTTTTCCGTAGATGTTTAAAACTTTCGGAGATGGACCAAACCTTTGGGTTCGAGTGGAAAATCTATTTGAATAGGTGTAACAGGGAATTTTGTCACTATTTAGAGTTTGCATTTACACCTTTTTTCCAAATATGGCCATAATGTTCTTCTACCCAAATCAACACCTGAGACATAAAAAAGATATACAGAACAAAAGAAAAGATTTCAATTGTGATGGCAGAACCGAAAATAAAATATATTTGAGGAGAGATTTGTTCATTTAAAATGTAAGATCTATACAACGACCAGATGCTATTTAAAGAGTGTATTGAAAGTGAATTGTTTCTGTTATTATTGTGCTGATGGCACATGAATTAAAAACATCTTATAATATTTTGATTATTTTGCACTTATACTGGTCACAGAAACCTTTGTTGTGGAGATTGTACCGTTTATAATTATTTTCTCACAATTAAAAACATGTAAATAAAAGAAAAAGAAAATCGCTGCATTTTAAAGTAACATTTTTATTAAAGTATTCTCAGGTAACAGATTGATTCTGACAACAAAAACAGTAATTATCAAATAAAACGGAAAAAATATTGCATCTGTGTCAGAAGTGCTGTGAAGCCGGAGAAAATCTGGATCTTATCTTTCCTCTTCTTCACAGCTTGCTTGCTCCTGTTGGAAAAAACGAGATCATTATTTTTTAGTAATTTTCTGTAACACATTATATTTTTCACTACAAAAATATAGGCCTTCATCGTTGCTTTTTTCAAATAATCGTATGTTCTTTTACGATTCACATCTAATATATACGAATTAGTCACTTCGTATAACATGTACGAATTCCCGAGAGATCAGGTTGGATTACATGTGTCAGAAGTCAAGATGAAAAAACGTCTCAGGTTACGTATGTAACCCTTGTTCCCTGAGAGGGAACGAGACGCTGCGTCATTCGCATTGAGTTCCCTTGAAAGGGAACGTCTCAGGTTACGTATGTAACCCTTGTTCCCTCTCCGGGAACAAGGGTTACATACGTAATCTGAGACGTTCCCTTTCAAGGGAACAGTAAAAGTGTTTGAAAGCAATACAAACCTTGTTGCTGCTTTTGTTTATTGAGCTCCTGGACCATCTGCCATCAGTCTGGACATGGCTCTTCCTCCGGAGATTCTCGGGAAATATATTCCGATATTGAAGATCCTTTGAAGTTCGAGTCGTAGCCCGAGTAGCCGGAGTTGTAGCTCGAATCGTAGCCCGAGTCGGAGGAGCGTGCCTCTCACCGATTCATTGGCAGGCAGATCAGCATCCCGCCCATTACTCCGTATGGTGAAGTAGAGAATAGAAACGTTAACATTCAAGGTGACCATAATGTCGTTTCGTTAGCCTCATTGAGTCCATTCAAGCTCTGTGCATTACATGTGTACATTTTAGTTGCCATTTTGATCTCAATTGGGTTTTACTCACAATTGTGTTCAGACGGTTTTGCTGGTTTGAGCACGATCGTTTCAGGCCGATCTTTCGCGTAGCCTAATAAACTCACGAGTCGATGTAAAGTCCATTCACCTCACCCGCCTCTTCTTCCGCTTCCTGACTCCTCGCATCTTTCTGTCATGGTTTGCATAATTGGCGTGGCTTTGTCGGACAGAGTTAAAACCTGCCTGCTGGTTTGCAAACGCACGGCCTCGTTTATTTTCACCGAACAAGATAGTCTCGGCAAAGAACTGACGAATAGTGGGTTTTTTCACCGATCGAGGACAGATACAGAAACGGTTTGGGAGGGGGTGCTGTGGCCACAGCCACCAGCATGTGTCGCTGTATCGCCCTTTGATTTCGGGTGAGTGAGGTTTTACACTGCACAGTTTACACACACTAACTTAAGTGCGGTCGTAGTTTTTCCATAAATTGTTCGGAGATTTTCGTTTTTTTCGGAGATGTTCAAAACTTTTTAAGATGCACTAAGTTTCTGGGTAAATAAAGACAGTCTGTATGAATGGGTCATTTTTACAATGTTCTCATTTATTATTTCAGTGTTTCCAGTGTGGGCATGAAGTTTTCATTGTCATCGTGTTATTGGTGGCACATGAATTAACACACACGTCATTGTTTTGCACATTGACTATTGTTGAATACAGAATTAAATAAAGTTTATTATTATTTTATTGCTATTAAAATTACTTACAAAAAAACACACAGACTCAAGTTCGTCATCGTTTTACTTTGGGATGTTTCTGTTTTCCGTAGATGTTTAAAACTTTCGGAGATGGACCAAACCTTTGGGTTCGAGTGGAAAATCTATTTGAATAGGTGTAACAGGGAATTTTGTCACTATTTAGAGTTTGCATTTACACCTTTTTTCCAAATATGGCCATAATGTTCTTCTACCCAAATCAACACCTGAGACATAAAAAGATATACAGAACAAAAGAAAAGATTTCAATTGTGATGGCAGAACCGAAAATGTAAAAAAATAAGAATAAACCTAAGATTATGTCTTTTCATTTTGAAATACTCAGGGTCATCATTTCTTTTAAAATGTTTTATTTTTAGGGGGCAGTATGGCACAGTCAATTATTCGCTTTTTTACTGGTTAGTTTTTAAATGGTACAACACATTGTTTCATTTAATGTAAAATTTGGATTTTTCTGTAGTTTTAACATCTCCTGCATGTTCTCTTATATTTGTAATATACTTTATAAACATCATTCCGGAGAGAGCTTTTGTTCTGGAACTTGCCAGAGAATGCTCGGCATATCTCTCTACTGCGGATTGCTTGTTGTCCTACTGTTGATTTGCATATAAGCAAATGCAGAAATGTGAATAATTGCCTACGGCTTAGCCAACATTCACATTGACCTTATATGGACTTAACCTTAACTTATGAGAACTTAAACTGAACAACATGACATCAACGGAATCATGAGACGATAGTTTCAGCTTAAAGTCTCTTGCATATCCTGTTATTTATAATAGACGAAGTGTATAAGTAGTGTTAACCCCTTTGTGTGGAAAAGCTGTTTTGAATAAGCACGTGTCAAATTGTAGCAGAACAGTCAGGACCCGCAGCTGGGAGTTAAACAAGGTGCATTCAAGTAGTAAATGAAGTAAATGTTTCATCATATCAGAGGTACTTCCTGCCTTGCACGAAATATCTTTACCACATGTAGGCCTATTGCTCTTTTTCACAAAGTTTAACCAAACCTTTGAACGTTTTCTGCGGTCAGTCACTAATGCCGACTGTAATGAACTGCGCATGTGCGTAATGAGACTGTACTGTACTGCAAATTCAGACAGTATGTACCGAATTAGATGAAGTAACTATCGACCGTTAAAACAGTATGCTCTATATACACAAGAACATACACAAGTATGAGCGCTATATACAATTGTGCTCAAGATTCTGCATACCCTATTAAATATGATCAAGGAAGGCTGTAAAAATAGCCTAAATAAATCTGCATTAATCCTTTGGATCTTTTCTTGAAAAATATTGAATGTCTTGTTCAGCTAGATGGCAACATGAATAGCAAATATCAACAGATAAAAAAGTGAGTGGACAACAATATACTTTACCACAAATAATATAAATGACTAAGAAACACTTTAGACAAATAGTTATAATGCATTTTTAAATAAATCTGCAAATACATGATATAAATCTGTATATTCTATATATTCTAAATACCTTTATGGTGATGAATGACTTTTATGATCCCTGTCTGTGTCTCCCTTGTCTCTGTCTTGTCTTGTCTCTGCTTCCCCTTCTGGACATTTTCAGTAGTGAACATGTCCAGCAGGGGAAGCAGAGACGAGACGGGGACCAGGGAGACACAGACAGGGATTATAACAATGACAATATACAAGTTCATTTGAACAGACAGCAGAAAGACTAACTGGCAAATTTCTAAAACTGATTTCGAAAATAATGGCAATAAAGAGAGAAGACGACCTTTTCTGCCAGGACTGCAACAAATTTGCATATAAAAGGCCCCAAACTCATTGATATGCACTGTGTGTTTCACCCACAGACATTTCCCACTAAAACAATTTCTCACCAACTTTAATGGACTCCAAAAATGAACATTTCACAATGGCTCTTATCACTCTGTGCATCATACAAATGAGCAAATATCCAAACCTCTTTTACTTAGAGAACTTGTTTTCAGTAGTGTCTCGCAGGGCTATTTATTCATTCATATATTCTTTATTCCAAGAACTAGTCACAGAGCTCATAGCATTCCTGCAGTCAGCATGAGCACCAGCAATCCAATACACCAGCAAACCCATTTAACCAATAACCAGCTTAAAAGGTAAGAACTTATTTTTTTATTAACTGTTGAAGTAACTTGTGCTGTTAAATTGTGATCATGTTATGAATGTCCACCCATATGCATTTATTTTTAACTGTTTTACATTGAAAGAAACTACAGTAATTGCTGGTTGGCTTTTGAAACAGGTGTTAATCAGAGAATAGTATAGCCAAAAATGTAAGTGCTTGTTAAAACCTGCATGTCGTTCTTTCTTTCATGGACCATAGAAAATCCAAGCTGCTTTTTTCATATAAAAAATAAATAGTGACTAAAACTACCAAGCAAGATAGTAGGCTTTTGTGGGATTGAAAACCCATGGACCACTTACACTGCATGTAGAAAATGTCAACATCCTTTTTTGTATTTGCACAATACAGAATAAAGAAATAATGAAACAGGTTTGGCAAAATTATTAGGGTAAATAAATGATGAGGGGTTTTTTTAGGCGACCCCTCTGTAATAATTTAATTCTATTACTGTAGATTTTTTAGAATTTGTAAATGATCTGAAACTAAAGCAAGAAGTCAGCTGTCTTGTTCAAAAAGAGTTTGGCAAAAAATAAGACTTTTTGCTTTTCACGAAGCACATTCTGAAATGAGCAGTGAAAATATAATCAACCAGTTCTGGCACTTTTGTTTACAGAATGCATCAAGTTGTTCATTTTGTTGGGATTCCAGTTTTTGTGGTGGTGACATAAAGAAAACATCCAACATAGTTGGCAACTAGAACTACGTGCACATTTTAAACATTTCTGTCTGTCAACAAGGCTGCAGGGTCATTAGCACTTAGTAACCACGACCTTCCATACTGATGAGCAGTTACACCATGTGACTCCTGGAAACAGCAGAGAGAGACAAAGTCTGATGTTTTCTATAACAGGGCCAACATTCCTATATTCTGTGTTCCAGTTCTGAGTGTTTACATAAGGGGCCCGTGACAAACCTTTAGGAGCAGACTGTGAAAGATGGATTTTGTAAGTAGAGATTATTATTTTGTTAAGTTGATTACGTTGTGTTTATTGTGTAGAGAGTACTAGATATAGAAAATGAATTATGGTATCAACTTATTTTTTTGTTTTAACTCTAGTATATGAATTGATTGTTAAAACGTTAGACATTGGATTGTAATTATTTTCTATAGAATTCAGCAGAGAAAAAGAGTATCAATGAGGTTCTGGAGGGTGCAGATTTGGCCCCGGCTCAATCTCTATGGACCATAGAAGCCAGCGGATCGGTTAAGCTGAGAATAGATGAACTCTGTCCGGAACAACCCATTACAGTTCATCAGATGTTTATGCGCTCGGTTAAAAAGTACGGCAACCTGTTTGCCCTGGCAACCAAGAAGGGAGACAAATGGGAAAAAATCACATTTTTGGAATATTATCAGCTCTGTCGAATGGCTGCCAAAAGCTTTTTAAAGGTGACCTGGAAGATGAAAACTTTTGTAAACATTTGATCACACTGTATTATAAAAATAAACATACACTATCAAAGACACTACACATGGCTGGGTAAAATATGGACATTTTGTATGTTAATTTCAACCAATGGCTGGATTTGTCCATATTTTATCCAACAACTGTGTTTTTTTAAAGTTATTTAGTGGTTGCATTAATAAGTTATTGCAAGAAGTGTATGACCTATAATACTTTCATATTTCTGACCATTTTTTTAGCTTGGTCTGGAGAGGTTTCACAGTGTAGCCATCCTGGGATTTAATTCAGCCGAGTGGTTTTTTTCTGCTGTTGGGACTATCTTTGCAGGGTGAGAAACACATATAAAGGTCTTTTACACTACGGTTAACCCTGAATAAAGCAACATTTAGCCTGGGGTATTAAGTTTACATTTACATTTAGGCATTTAGCTGACGCTTTTATCCAAAGCGACTTACAAATATTAGGAGACAAGTTTAACCTGGAAAACTAGTTATTAAACTATATTTAATATTTTAAATATAGAACGCCTGTTTTTTCAATGACGTGGTAGAAAAGGAAACCCTTTTTTTTTTGCTAGGGGTATAATGACAGGCATCTACACCACAAACTCACCAGATGCCTGCCTGTATGTTGCAAGCAACTCCAGAGCAAATATCATTGTTGTGGAAAACCAAAAACAGCTGGATAAGATTTTGCAGGTATTTTCACATTAGGTCTTTATTTTCTCATTATCTCAAAATCCAAACAACCTGATTGGCAGACTGATGTTTTTTTTATAGGTAAAGGATAAACTGCCACACTTGAAAGCCATAGTACAGTACTCTGGACCTTTGCAGGAAAAGTTACCCAATCTTTACTCAGTGAGTATTGGACATACGAATCTGTAGGAGTTTCCATGTAATGCAAAGAATTACTTTAACAGCTGATGTCATGTGACAGTGGGAGGAGTTTATAAAACTGGGCCAGGAAGTTGCTGACCAAGAACTAGATGACATCATCAGTAGCCAGAGAGCCAATCAGTGCTGCATACTAATTTACACCTCTGGGACCACCGGCACGCCAAAAGGAGTGATGCTCAGCCATGACAATGTAAGTGTTTATTGTGCCTTTCACATGAGCAAAATGTTGTCTTTATGGTGATTTATCAAGGATTTTTGTATTTTGTGCTAATAGATCACATGGACTGCCCATCACGCAAGCAGAGCTGGAGATATGCAGCCGGCTGAAACTATGCAAGAGTCTGTAGTCAGCTACCTTCCACTCAGCCATATCGCCGCCCAGATATATGACCTGTGGACGGGGATCCAGTGGGGCGAGCTTGTGTACTTTGCTCAGCCAGATGCCCTCAAGGTATGTAAAAAAATCGAATAAATAAATAAAAATGTAATCTGCATTATTCTGATATTTAAGTTTTATGTCGCCCCTCAGGGAAGTTTAATAGACACCCTAAGAGACGTGACCCCTACGGCCTACATGGGCGTTCCTCGTGTCTGGGAGAAAATAATGGAAAAGATCGAAGATGTAATTTCACACAGTGGATACGTGAAGAGAAAACTGGTGACATGGGCCATGTCTGTTAGCCTGAAGGCGAATCAAAGGCTTACCAAGTATGCCAACGGTGAACCAGACTAAAGATTGCCATTCCATAACTTTTAAGATATCAGGCCTTCCTTGTTTTTTCTGATGGTTTTCTTTATAACAGGGATGAGGAGAAATCATTTCTCTTCAGGCTTGCCGACAGCAGGGTCTTGCAGAAGATCCGTGCAGAACTGGGTTTCTCCTGCTGTCAGAAGTTTTTCTCAGGAGCAGCACCTATCAGCAGCAAAACCCTTCAGTTCTTCCTCGGTCTTAACATACGGCTGTATGAAGGTTATGGCATGAGTGAAAGCACAGGACCACACTTCATGTCCAGTCCACATGCATACAGATTTCAAAGGTACGTCTCCATCATCAGTCCATATTTTAACTTTCGAACATAAACATATTTCTCTTCTGTGTGTTAGAACAATTACAATACATCTAAAGGTATAAAGTACTAATGATCCTTAGTTTTTGCTGTAGTTGTGGTAAGGTGGTTCCAGGCTGTAGATATAAACTCGCAAATGTATACGATGACGGCATTGGAGAGGTGTGTTACTGGGGCCGTAATGTCTTCATGGGCTTCCTCAACATGGAGGATAAAACAAAAGAGGCTTTGGATGAAGATGGATGGCTCCACTCTGGAGATTTGGGGAAGGTGGATGACGCTGGCTTTCTTTATATCACTGGAAGAATAAAAGGTAGTTGTTGTTTTTAGGATATAATATATTTCATTTGGCTGCAATATTCAGGTCATTATTCTTTCCATCCAGAGCTCATCATCACAGCTGGAGGAGAGAATATCCCCCCTATTCCCATTGAAGATGCTGTAAAACAGGAACTGCCAATTATCAGCAATGCCATGTTGATAGGAGACAAGAGGAAATTTCTTTCCCTGTTGCTAACTTTAAAGGTAAATATTTCTAATGAGATTGAATCTAGTACAAATACCTTAAAAAGATGCATAAAACCACTCTCTTTTCTAGTGCACAACTAATCCAGAAACCATGGAGCCCAATGACCTGCTCAGCTTAGAAGCTGTGGAATACTGTGAACGGCTCGGTAGTCGGGCAACTAAAGTGTCAGACATCACTGGAGAAAAAGATAAGCTGGTGTATCAGTCTATTGAAGAGGGAATCGCACGGGTCAATTCAAGAGCAACATCAAATGCCCAGCGCATTCAAAAATGGACCATATTGGAAAAAGATTTCTCAGTTGTTGGAGGAGAATTAGGTAAGTGCTGTAGACATTTTGTTGAGGTTTAACAGATTTTTATACAAAGTAAATATCCTTGTTGCTCAGTTTGTAAAACCCTAGGAAAAAAACCTTTGGCAGTAATGCATTTACAATGGTATTTAAACCAGTTTTTATTTCATAGTGAAATAAATATTTTATATTTATTTATTTTAAATATGAATATCAAACCGCTCAAAATCAGCACGTTTTTCCTAAATGTTCCACCCTAAAGATTTACATTGAAAGTTTTTTTTTTGAGATGAGCATAAAATATTTTGTTATGAGAGCTTAAGGTATATTAAAGCAAGAAGATCCATTACCGCTGTAGTATAAATTCCTTTGATCCTAACAGAAAATATAATTAACAAATGCTTTTTTCAGGACCAACAATGAAACTACGCCGCCCTGTGGTGTTACAGAAGTATCACAACGAAATAGAGAGTTTCTACAGAGAATAGAGCTCTGCATTCCTTTAATCTACAATGCCTAAGACTAAGTTACTATAGAAATTTGATCTAACAGTATTAAGTGGATTAGGTTTTTGAAATGCCATTACTAATTGTACCGTTAAGTCAAGATGGGGTTGTGTTTTTCAAATGTTAAATATGAATTGTAATATTTCTGTACGTTTGGATTAAATTGCATTCTTAAGCAAATGTGTTTAATGTATTTTTGTGGAATTTCAATCAAGCAAAACTGTACTACTTTATATTCCAACCACAGTCATGTCTTCGTATCAACCATTTCACAATTGATACAGAAAAAGGCAATTACAATCTGAAGCACAGAATTTAGAAATGACCCTTTTTGTGATAAATGTACCAGTCTTTAACCAAAAAAACCCCCAAAATCATTTAAAATATAGGTAATGTAATGTATTTGTTATTACACTTTGCACAAGATAATTCTGTCATAAACCACACGACAGGATAGCAAATGTCCAGTCAATAAATATATAGATTATGCAATTTTTTGTTGACAGATTAAAACAGCTCACAAATACAGTCACCAAATGACGAGTTTAAGACAGTGTTTTGTGTTTTCAGAGAAAAAATACATAGAGACCTAGTAGATTACAGAATTGTGCGCAGATATGAGAATGATGCGAAGATTAATTTTATGTTTTTTCTGTCCTGCATGTTTCAGATTCAAACAAAGTTTGCATTAACATTCGACAAAGCCACATCATCACTCCATCTCCTGCACCCTTCTGCAAATGTCAGCCGTGAACTCCGAGCACTTAGAGTTTCCACCAAGATCTTTGGTCAAAACCTGCAATATAGAAACAAAGTTATTAAAAAAGAGCTCAAATCAATTAATCTCCCAATACTAATGATTTGTGCAAATCTTACTTTCTTGTCTCGGATAGTGTCAAAGCAGGCGGTCTCAATCTTTGTAGCGTAACTGTGCAGTCCCATGTGCCGGAGCATCATGACGGCACTCAGTAACAGGGCAGTGGGGTTGGCCAGATCTTTGCCTGCGATATCAGGGGCGGTACCGTGTACCTGTCACAACAAAGCGCATTATCATACTTCAGGCATAACAAATAAGAACTATGCTATACTGTCAGTAAATTTGCATAGAATACAAAATAAATCTTTCATAGAAATCACTTAATTGCCAGACCAATCTTAGTGTTATGTATTAGGGTCAAATACATACCGATTCAAATATGGCAACTCCATTGGCTCCAATGTTCCCACTGGGAGTTACTCCAAGACCGCCGATCAACCCGGCACATAAATCACTGAAATACACATAGTCCATATTCAAAAACTGGCAAAAGATGCACTTTAAAGCCAAGCAGATGACATGTTACAACATGACATAATTACTGTATGCTGCTGGTAAATGTACCTCAAGATATCACCATACAGGTTAGGCATGACCAGAACATCAAACTGAGAGGGATCTTGCACCATCTAGTGGAGAATCACAAAACATGGTCAGTGAGCTCAGAGCAAACCATTTAAAAAACCATCATGACCTTTAGATTAAAAATCTTTTACATACATTGAGACAGACTGTATCCAGGTACATCTCTGTGAATTTTATATCCTTGTAATTCTCAGCCACCTCTCTGCACTTTCGCAGGAAGAGACCATCAGACATTCTCCTGAAAAAAAAATCCAAGTTTACTTTCTGGCTTAAGAACATCGTGATAGTGAAATGTATTCTGCAATTAACCGAAAATAAAAAACATTTTTGCAATCTTAAAGGGACAGTCCACTCAAATATAAAAGCTGTGATTATTTATTAACACTTATGTCATTTAAAACCTGTAAGATTCTTTCTTCTGTGAAACACAAAAGATGATATTTTGAGAAATGTCTCAATAGTTTTGTGTCCATGAAAGTCTTTATATGTGTTCCACAGAAGAAAGAAAGTCATTAAAATAATGAGGGTGAGTAAATCAGAATTTTCATTTTTGGGTGAACTATCTCTTTAAGTGGTTAACAATAGCAACAAAGAATCCAGTTTGTGTCATTTCACCCCCTATATATAAGATTTCAAAGCGAAACTCACATGATATTGGCTTTGTGAACTGCCGTGACACTGTTTCTTTGGTTGTTTCTGGCATATTCGAAGGCATACTCAGCGATGCGTTTGCTGGCATCTTCTGTGATCAGCTTAATACTCTGCACAACTCCATCCACAATCTGAAACACAGTTCAAACACAACAAAAACGCTACTGAGATGACACTCACCACAAACAAACACAATCACAAACTATTCTGTTAACTTCTGTCTATCACAAGGGAAAGGTTAGGGAAAATTATCATTTTATAGATGAGGTTTAATATATTCGTACATCAGCTTAGACCATTTACGTACACACATTGTTCATACAAAGACAAAGGAAAGAGTGCATGAATGCAATGTGATGACACAAGGTCATTTCCACATGTAACGCTCACGTACAATGAAGCGGGCCAGAGACCAGTGATTTATGACACCTACCCTAATAAATAAGCAGCCCTGATATTTGAGCCGTGTGCCCAGGGAGTTCCTGCTAGTGCTGCTTGAGAGACTCTTCAAAACATTAAACAGCACAGGTGCTGATGACAGTAGGGCGACCTTTGACATTTGAGGAATCAGCCAATCAGCTGCAGGGAGAGGCTGTCTTTTTCTAGTGGCTGATTGGCTTACTGCACAAAGGTCAAAGATCATCCTAGGGGGCTCTAAAGTGTATAAATATATACAGTTGGAATAGGAAGCATTTGAATCCTGTGTCCTGAGACCAACCCAATTTGAGATTTTTGAGACAAGGTTAAGAGGTTAAGGAGTTAAGAAGTTCACAATACAGGCAGCTGCACATACATACCACATGTTCAATCCCGCTGTACTCTCCTTCTGTGTTTTCCCGGATGGTGACCAGATCGACATCAGTGTAAGGCGTCTTATAGCCCTCAATGGACACGCAAGGACGCACATTGGCATACAAATCAAACGTCTTCCTAAGCAGCAGGTTCATGGACGGGTGACCGGCGGCAATTGGTGTTTTTAAAGGTCCTGCGGGTGAAATTTCATGGTAAGAAATCTGGAAAGCCCAAGTATCTAGGATAAATAAATCCGACATAATATGAACAAAATGACCTTTTAATCCCATTTTATTTTTGTCCATTGACTCTTTGGCTTCGGGAGGAATCATCCATTTGCCTCCAGGCCCCTTGATGGCTGTAACATTTTTCTCCTCCCACTGAATAGGTGCCTTAGTAAAGAAAAACAGCAAATATTTTCCCAAACATGAAGCCATAGAAAATTTGTGCTTTCTGAAACCTGTGTAATGTACAGGTTAAAACTTGCAGGCCAAGCTTTTCATGTACTTCAAAATAAATAACATGTACCTTAGCTGCCTCAAATATCTTCATAACTGCAGTGGAGATCTCTGGACCGATTCCATCTCCAGGTATTAACGTTACTGTTTGGATCTGTCATGAAAGCACACAAAGCAGAAAAACAAGATTTAATCTGACACTCTTTAACCCCAATAAAAGCAAAATGTTAAATCTTCCTTACGTGTAAGTGGCTTTGGATAAAAGGCTCTGCTTAACTGATAAATGGAAATCATGTTTTATAAATGTAACAAATGAAAGTCAAGTATCATAACCTGGCAATGTCAAGACTTGCTACATTTAAGCCAAGTTTAGACAAGTAATTCAGGTATTTCATATTTATGATGGGCGTCAACCCAACTGCAGGCTGTTAAAACTAACATCTTTAGAACAGCAATACTTCAATGTTTCTATAGTGAAAACAAAATCATGTGGTTTGAGTGATTGCTTTGTATGTTCCCCCAATAGAAATAGACCAATGCCTTTAAATGAACAACCTTGAGTGATGTAAATAAACCTGACACACAACTACATAGTTTCTGCTGGCTGAATGTTTGTAACTCCATAAGAAGTGATTTACAGTACACCTGTCAAGATTTTTGTCTGTCCTAAAAACACATTTTTTTACTTGTCTAAACTCTGCAGCATTTGTCCCAAATTAGTTTATTTTATGATACATTAGGAATATGTAGTGATTGCAAAAAAAGTGATTTCTTTTCCATGTAAACACATTTATTTTGCTTCTGGACCTTATGTAAAAGTCTTTTAAATGTGTCTGCAGTATAAAGATAGTACATTTTAAATACACAGACCTATCTTACACTATGATGATATCAGATGGTTAAACGATTATCATATTCATGTACCACAGTGTTTAAATAGTAGTACGTATGCATCTTTTGAGCAAAATGCAATATTACCAATGTAAAAAAAGAAAAAAAAAAGAAAGAAAAAAAGAGTGTTCTACAAAAAATTGTATTACCATTACATGTTGTGTAACAGTAAAGATTAGCTAACTAGTAGCTACAGTAATTCACAGTGGTGAGATGTTCATTACTTACCCCTCTGGAAAAGGTTTTGGGCTGTGGGGTCTGAGTCTTTATAGCTCCCATTACACGGGACACCTGCAAAGACCATCAATAAAACTACAAGTTAAACCAAGATGAGACGGTCTCATATATCACATAACACCCAAAGAAAGCTTGAAATGAGAAACTATAGTAAGTGTAATGTAAATTGCCCATGTTCAGTAAAAAACTCTGTCACTATGAAAGAATGCATGCCAACATTAGTGATCTTGAGAAATGCTTTATGAAAGTACAATGCAATAAGTGCAAGTCACCATAGCAACAAGCATGAGGAGGGAGAATTACACGAGGGACCAGATTCAACACCGCCCTGATAAAGCAGATCAAATAAATTACACTACTGCTAAATTATTAAGTGATATATTGTTTATTGGGAGCCAGGAGGTAAGGACTGATCCCAGGTGTAAGACGAGGGGGTCGTTTCATAAATGCTCAACCATGTATGTTAATATAACTTAAAATATCAGTCTGGAACTTTTGAAACAATCCCCTCAAAGGCAGATAGCAGATCTGAAGGGGACGTCTTTGATTTAATAAGAATGCATTGTGAAATGTCAGACAGAGCAACAAAGTCAAAAGATTGCAAACTTCAAAAGTATTTAAACCACATGCATTGATGCCACTGCATTTCAAGTTGTATTTATTTGTTAATAAAAGACAAGTGATGTACGAAAATCTAAATTCATTTCACCATTTGTCACTTGGCTTCATATTTTGTAATCTGATGTAATGACTTATATTTTTTAAGTGTATGAATATGTGTCCAAATACTTGTTGGAGCCTGTGTGTCACATTTGTAAAAAAATAATGATTCAATCTTAATTGGTGTTTTGCGGATACCAAGTTAAGATCTGTAACTAACACACTAATTTTATATTCATGGAGTCAATCCTTTAACATTAATTATATGAACTACGCTAGATCAAAACGCAAAGATTACATCAGAAATGCATGACGAGGTGCTTGATGTGCCCCAAAAGAACCCAACATGACGAGAGGTGACCTTCATCCAGCAGACTCCTGCTAGTAGTTTGGTTAGTTAGGATTAATGGCTTTCCAATCACATTAACATCACAGTTTTGCACTGATTTCACAAAATTATGTCTTTCATTTCATTCGCGCCCTAACTTTTTTTAAATGTCCACGTCAGATTTGCTATCTATAAGGAGCCAGCAGCGCAAGCTAACGCGTTAGCGCTGATGCTTTTCTTACTTCCGGAGACCTGCTCGCGTCATTTATCCCAACACCGCATCTCTTGAGAAGTTTTATCAGCTGAAAAATGTAAGAATTACTTTTCAATTTGACAAAGTTTAACACTCATGCCAATGTATCTGTGTTTTAAATGACTTTTGCCTTATGAAACGCAATAACGTGCAGATAATAATGGGTGCAGGAGGTGTTTAACATCTGCGCTAATGCAGCCGGCGTTTGACACGCACATGCGTGACTCCCTTATTATTAGCTCATATCAGTACAGCTTTATGTCGTTTGTATAGCTTCAATTTTATTTGTTAACAGAGTTTAAGATTAGTTGAGTTAAAGTAATGTTATATGTTTTCAGTATGTGATGGTTGCTGTTGAAGGGCAAGCAGCACAGGGCCGCTGTGGCATCTCTATCACAGCGCAACGTTTTTAGCACACGCCAAGTATATACTTGCATTCCTATTGCGCTGTCATATTGAGAATTAAAGCTAACAGATAGCTGTTATCTCGATGTGTCGTATGAAATAGTCCTTACCGTTGACCTCAACGCGTTTCCAGCCATCCTGTGCTTCTCGAGATCTGGCAACTACTACTAACTCAATGCAGCTATCCGGTGTCTAATTCTCCGCTATGAGCATCTAGGGTTGCCAGATACCACCAAACTCGAGCTGTGATTGGAACAGTGTGTTCCAGCTGAATTTGATGTGAGCGTGTCTTTGTGGAGAAATAAACATAAATTTATCAAAAGTGTTCGTAAGTTAATTGTTATTAAAAATGTAAATAGATATTGCTTTATTAATCGGAATAAAAAGTGATGCATAGAAGCGTTATAAGTGACAAATTAAACTAATTTTGGAAGTAATTAGGAAGATTTAATAATATTTAATAATATTTTATGAAGGTGTGTATTGATTTGGAATTGTTTAGAGTAGTTATATCGACAAAATAAACTCTACAAAATACATATTTTGGCATTTTCGACTCAAAGTTAGGATTTCATCAAACCTGGCAACCCTTGTGCAAGCACGCTTTTCTGCAGGCTACTACAAAGTTAGCAAACTCTGACTTGCCTAGCCAGTATTTTTTTGTCGTACTCCCCCTACTGAGCTGGATGTCACAATACACTTCCACGAACAAAGAATATGCAAAGAATATCTTTTTTTCGTCAGTTATTATGCAACCTTACTTTTTTTCTCAAATACATTGGATATACCATAAAGAAACGGGTAATAATGTTTATTCAGGGAAATACAAAGATGCAAAGCAGATCATATATAGGCTAATACAATTTAACAATAATGTAACACAAAAAGCTGGTTTAGCAAAGAAAGATAAAGTACAGTCATAAACAAACAAATGCATTCAGTTCAAAAATGTATCCACAGTTGGCATACAATAAAAAGGCAAAAAACATGATGGTCTAAAAAAGGAATTAAGAAGTGCAACAAGGGAAAGCGTCAGAAATGGTTAATAAATACAAGTGCATCACTGTTACAAAATATACAAATAGCAGCATTTTAAGCATAATTTAAAGCATATGTCTAATACAGTTTTGTGTTTAGAGTGCAAAGAGGATTTGTTTGATTCTGAACATCCTGAGATGGTGATCAAATTAGGATAACTACAGTGGTAGCCTCTCTACTGTATATGTTGGAAAATCAGATAAGACTTAAATGTATACTGCAGGCAGCATGGAGCATTTGGGATTTCTGGCACTAGTGATGTATCAAGCATATGGATGTTTAAAAAGACATAGAAAAGCTGTGTAAAACATATGCGTTCTTAGCAAATGAAAACATAATGTAATTAAATCCCCAGATTCAAACAGCATACTGCTTTGGTTGGTTCTTTACAATGATGGTTCTTTCATTTTGTGATATGACATGCGCTGCTCTGCTATTCAGCAGTCTGCATTCATGAAGAACATCTGTTGTGAAAGAGACAGGTCACAAAAATAAGTATAATTTAATTAATGCATTCAGAAACAATTATGAACATTTGATGAAAAGAAAATAATATTTTTACCATACCACTGAATTGTTTATAGGCTTCATCAACAATGGCATTGTTTGATCTTTTTATATCCCAAAAACCATCTTCAACCCAAGGTTTGCACTCTGGCACCTCTTGCAGTTGACCATTTTTAAACAAGCCTGCTACAAAAAAGGAAAATTTATTATTAGACATATGGTCTTTGTTTGTTTTTGCACTATACATTACAATTACAATGATCAGTTTATGGTTTAAATTTCAGTAAATACCTTTAATTGTATCATCAATGTCTTTGCATAATTGGTATAAGTCACTTCCACGTCCAACAACCCTTTCACCTGAAGAAGAGATTATCTGTTAACTTTCTAGATTGAGAACATTATTTCTTGTCGTTGTGTCAAAAATACATACTCATAAAAACAAAGGACAAAATAAATGCATTCCTTAAGTTTGCATTTAGATCAAAAATAAAACATCTCACCATCTAAAACTTTGATATTCGGGAACATTTCAAGAAGAAGTGTCCTATATGAAGAATTCTTGCAAACTACAGCACAATCAAATAGTAGGATTAGGGAAAAGATTTATACAGTACCAAAACATCTAAATAAACTCATAAAAACGCTAACCTGGATTGGAGTAATTATAAGTGTTGTCCTTTAATCTAACATTCTCCAGTTTCCGTAAAGACTTCAGTACGTGGAGGTTATCAATACTGTGAATGTAATGCAACATTTGTAAGACAGAATATAATTAAATTACTGTTGGTCTTTTATGAATAGCTGTATTGATCCTAAAGCCGTTTACCTCGGTATAACATTGCCCGCCAAATTTAGACTCTGCAAACTTTCACAGCTGGAAAGGGGTTCTGAAAAGAAAATTTTCCATTTGGAATCAACATTATATTTACATAAAAAAGGGCAAGTAGCATTGTAATAACCATTACCTAAATTTGAAATCCTGTTGGCTGATAAGTTAAGCACAAGAAGCCTTCGCAAGGGTGAAAGAGGCCCCAGATTTGTGATGTTATTGCCTGAGAGGTCCAGCCTTTCTAGGTTTAAACACTCTCCTATACATCCAAGGTCATATATTCCTGCAAAACATAAACCGTATGTACTTCTGTGAAATGCATCTTGCAGTATGTAGTCAGAGGTCTCACAAATTCATGTCTGTTTACCTAAATTCCTCAGTTTGAGAAACAAAATTGATTCCAGATCGAACTCCCCTGTGCGGGACTTCAGTAGCACATTGGTGATTTTTGCACATTCAGTTACTGGAATATAAGAAAAAAATGTGTGATTATACTATAAACAGAATTATACTTGGTTAGTTTTTACAAATCATAGTCTGCACATTACTAAAGTAGTCTAGTCTTGTCTGACCTGTATTCACTGCAGGTTCATTGTGATTACAATTTTCATCTCTCCTGGTTTGTGCTTTATCTCTTTATTATTAGATCACACCTGCAGCCCTTTTCTGGATTTAATTGAATGCCGTGAAAATATTCTGTGTTACCCTCCCTCTAACCAAATACACATGTTTTCTGTTTCATTACAAAATACTATGATTTACAAGATTTAGATCTTCATTTTATCATCGAGTGTGTCTTCTACGGTAGGTTAGCTAACTTTCGGTGGACAATATGTCTCAAAAAGCTTAAAAGAGCTAGATAGATGCACACACTTAACACACAAAGCAGCAATTAACTCAAAGCATATGCATAAATTAAAGCAAATTTAGCGCACAAGAGGAGCAACAAGCGAAGACTGCCTTACAGAAAACCTCATGCTGGTTAAACTGAAATAATAATGCTATACTACATTTAATTAAGCTTCCAAACAGATTAAACAGACTGCGGAAATATGTTTACTAATAACACATTTTATATTTAGTATATTTGTCAATCAGCACCACATCGTGTGGACAGCTACCGCTGCTAGCACACCGCTAACGTTTAATACACACTTTTAAGGGTACTTTTAAGTAACTTACCGTTGTCCCTTTCCCTCTTAGAGTCCATTGTCTCTCAAATCATAAAATCATTCGGTGTTTACAGCATGAGATCGATGTTTTGTTCATAAATCTCGTTGGATAGACAGCAGTCAGTATAAGCACAGGCTGATCTGAGAGCAGGTGTGACCGTTAGCGCTGCGGCTAGCGTTAATGTAATGACTGCCCTACATGCTTTTAATACGGGGGTTATTTTCCCCCTGTTGCTTTAGTAATCTGATGTTTTGTTTTTATATGTTAAGTGCTCTGCTGGCGCAAAGACATTTAAAGATATATTTAAAGTTCAGCGCAGCCGGAAGTTGTCCTTCCTGCGGTTTTATGTGCTTGCATTGGGTTACTTGGATATCGTCATGGATACGGGCACAGGATTGCAGCAACTTGCTAGTGTCGTTTTTAATGCAAGCAAAACCTTGCATTAGTTGCATTAGTTATATTTTCTCAATGGACAGTGAAGTAGGTGAATTTGCAATATGTTGGCAAATATTTTTGTCGTCTTGTAACAACGTTTGACACTATTTGTCATACAAATCACGAGATTATTAACTTTTTTTGGGACCAGTAATTGAGACTTTATAATTTTATTGACAGGTAGACTACCACCCTGCTGAGAAAAAATCCTCTCATAAATCTTGTGATATGAATTTAATGTTTATAATGGGAATTGTATTATATATTCTGCTGTCTGGACCAATAAGAAAACAATAAACCCTACTGTAATAAGGACCAAAAGATAGCTACTACACAAAATAATGAATGGTTTTATTGGTAAGCATGATTCATACATGGTTAATAATGGTAATTCTAATAGAAACCTTCACAATTTGTATTGTTTTTCAGCAGAGCAGACCTAACCTAAACTTGTTTATATCCCGAATTAATAATGAATTTAAATAAAACACAAATAAATCATGTAAAACTAAGTAAACTGTAAGCAATTAAGACATATCCCGTCGATTAAACGCCCTGTGGTCAGTGCTGCCCCCTAGTGGTGTAAAAGGTGTTCAAGACTCGTTTTCATTGAGAATACCGTCATAGTGAGTGCGGACAGCGATCGGTGCTTAATCCGACAACACGATTTGATTGCGCCTGTCACAGACACTGGCCTCAAAAAGTGTAACGTTTCTTGGGCTGTTAAAGTATTCATGGAGAGTGTCACCTTTACCTCCAGCAGGCGCAGGTTACTTTGGGAAGGACTGAAATTTCATGCTGGGTCCCAATTTTCTCGACTGGTCAAACCGTGAATATAAATGCATAGAACAGAGAGGACGCCACGAACTTCCAATGTGATGCATCTTTACGATAGGAAAATTACTCGACTAAGATGGGTAATAAGCAAACGATATTTACTGATGAACAGCTAGATGCCTATCAGGTGGGAGACTCTTTTATCTTTGTTCTTTACAGACACTTTTACATTTTACAACGAAACATCCAGTTTTGCGTTAAATTAAAGATAGACCTGTGGTTTCTTTCCTTCTTTTTTACTAACTAGTAAATTCAAAATATGTTGAATTTATAACATTCATATCGTTTATCTTGCAAAATAGAGGGACATTTAAATATGTTGTTCATTCAAAATATTTTGTTATAAGGAAAGACATTTTAAAACCAAACCATTAAAAATAAAGAAAAATAATGATTTTCAAGAGCAGCCTGATCAATAGGACGTGAAAGTGATTATTTTCAAAGACTGACTGTATGATTTTATGACAGGTATTGTCTTAGTTTATTGTCTGCCGCATACGATTCCATTTGATCGCATTTCTTGCACAGTTCGCACATAATACGATGGACTTAAAGTTTAACAAATAAATTCCACGTTTATGGTAATATAGACATTGTGCTTGAGCACCTTAAACCCTAAGAAAGTCAAAATTTCTTCCATGCATCTTGATTACACTAATCAAATATAGAATGAATCCAAGCTTTATTTCCAATTATACTTTGTAATGTCCTATAATGCATATTTCACATACAGCACATGAGTTTTAATTGCTCTTTTGTGAAACTGAAGGTCTGAGCAATGAGGCATATCTGAGGATATCTGATCATTTTGTCCCAAAGCGCTTTTACTCTTCGTGTGTATGTGAGAAGATCTTGCTTTTGTCTTCTGTAACACTAGTCTGTCATGCTTTGCTGAAACATCATCTTATAAGTCTGCTGCTTAAAGTCGAGCTCAAAGAAGCATAAATATTAATACTAATTAAGAAGATACCGAGACATTTAATTCTGGTTAGTCAGCTGTAGGATTTTCTAGAAGGTTTTGCTACTGAAAGCTTCTTCTGTTTTAGTAGTAAATTTTTTGACCACTGCAGAGAAATTCTGATAAAATGATGCATGTGTTTTCAAACTATATGGAAATGTCATGGAATTTGGAGTCAGATATTTGGAAACTTGAATAGTAGCCATCTGCGTTTCCCATTTGCCAATTATCAAAGTGCACCATACAAAGGATTGTACAGATCAATGACGGCTGGCAACAATGGGCCTTGTTGTGCTCTTTAATCACTGGGTTGTAGTACCTGGATCAGTGGAGCTTGGCCATTTGGCTGATAGACCCGTTCCTCAGACCAGCCAAGTGTTATCAGGTTAATTCATCATGCTGTTCATATGCCTTGCAGAAAATTCTTCTAAAACAGTTCTTATAATAGTAGAGTTACTATTATTGTATCCATGTGCTATTGATGACAGTTTTGTCATTTATTCACTCACACTTTCATATAATAGTTAAATTATGAAAACGCATAGTTTTAACCAAGCAGGCATTTCTTTTTTTCCAGCATGTAGTGTCATCATTAGACATGTGGGTTATGTTCTTTAACTTGTAATAATTTAACATCAGGTCAACTCCTGCTAACTCACAGCTGTGGCCTTACCTCACATCCCAGATTCAAGCCTCAATTTTTCAGATTAATGAGCAATTAACAGCTCTCAAAGGCTAATGCGTATAAATCACTAGATGGTCTTCTGAGCACCTCCAATCATTTGGGGGATGGTTATTTTTTAGCGGAAGGCTGGCCGGCAAGCAGGGTAAACATCATAAAGGAGAGTTAAATCATTAGCTAATAAATGTGTCAGGGTGGGCTGGCATTGCTACAGTAAGTGTGGTAAAGAAAGCATTCACAGATCTGGGAACAGTCATAGAATGGTATTTTGTTAGGTGAATGATGCTGCAGTGCATTGTCTGCTTATTTTGTGTGAGGTTTGTGACGGGTAACACTTATCAGACATTGTGGCGTAACTTCACTGAAACCCAAGAGGCTTTGTGCTGATCCACGTGGAGTCACGTGACCTGAATGCAAACATCATGCTTGTTGTATTTAAGTCTAGTTATAGATGCAGTTAGAGACTTTATGGGAATTTATCATTAATTTGATATTTGGGGTATTTTGTATGAACTGTATTAACAAAAATACAAACCTGTTTACTTCCTTGACATCTGACTAGTATTAATCTATGTGCCCACATATTCCCGTAATTTTGAACTTCCTAGAATTTTGCAACCCTAGATGCAACGTGATGACTGTTTGAAAAAAATAGAAGAGAAATGCAGATTATTATTATTATTACATTACATTAAACACTTGCTGTGTCCAAACCAGTCAGTTTTGTATGCTGTCTTATAAAACAGTTCTGGTTCTTGATTCTGATTGGTCAATAGGCTTTTATTTTATTTCATATTATTTATTTCATTTTTAGGCTTTAATATTTGTAGTGTGGTAACCATTTTATAAAAGCAATAAGCATAACCCTTCAGCCATGAGTTATTCATTATAAAGCACAACCTCTCATACCTAATTATTTACTTGAAGGCTGATTTTCTCTTATTTTCTGTTTTTTAGGACTGCACCTTTTTTACCCGTAAGGAAATCCTTCGGTGAGTACTCAAGATCACTGTATAAAGAATACACACATACAGTCTTATATATCTTCCTTAGTTTGTTATCATTAAACGTGCTGTTTGCAGCTACACCGAGCGGTTGTATTATGGTACTCTGTGTTCTACCGGTTCTTTTACCTCCTTTGCACCCGTGCTTTCCCACTTCACTGGCTCCCACTAACCACGCCTATAAAAGCTATATATCTCTCTCTCCCGTCAGCCCATTCATACCCATTTTCCCCCTTCAGCATTTCAGCTCCAGTGATATTCATCCATGCTCGTTCATTCAGTACAGTCGGCTGCATTAGTATTCTATTCACATGCTGTACGCTTTTTATTTGATTGATTTGAAGTTCATATGGTTCCCCAGAACATTAAGCCCTGTTACAAAACCTTGTTGTATACTACCTACATAGACAGCTTTCTACTGAGGGCACAAAGTAACTGAAATGAACCGATCCATGTGAGCCATGTGATATTGTTTAGTAAATATACTTGTAGATTTTGACGAACTAGATTTAGTAACAGAGCTCTAATTACAAGATACATCTTGGATCAATAGCATTTGACATTTTCTACAACCATCAGTGAGCCTATGCCAGAAAGCCAGAAAAAGAGAGTGGTTACATCCCATCCATCCAAAATTTATAGCTTTGCTCTATCTGCAAGAATGTGATTTCCTTCAGAATAGGCCACGCAGCAACCAGCAGAGCGTGTAATTGTCTCTGGCCGCCAACATGACATCACCTCGGTTATAAGCCGTTGTGTTACTGCAAACTGAGAAGTGTTCCCTTGGTGTCTGTCTGCCATATCTGTACATATATATTGCTGCAACGTTGGCCCAATGTTGCAACGTTAGCTAATCGGCTTTCAATCAGGAAGGTCTGTTCCTACGATGAATCAACATGAGCTCTGGGCTAAAACTGGAGGCCATCACTCAATTTCTCTGCCAGCTTCAATTAGACCATGTGGCTGTTCTCCAAAACTGGAATTTTCTGCATGTAGCCATTCCTCACTGCAAGAATTATGGCCGGCGGGAATGTTGTGCAGTCAGCTGGTGTGATTTAAGTGATGGCAGATGATTGACGGGAAGAAATATTTCAGATTGGAGTGGGATGCATTACAAGTACATTTAAGCAGCAATATTATTTATTTTCATTAAAAAGTTTTATATATAAATATATATATAAGTATATAGCATTAAACTATCTGTATAGCTTCTGCAGCAAGTACACAGTTATAGTTAAAGTGTGGATCCATCAAATGATGTGACATTTTTTAACTTTTACTATTAAATAGACTAATCATGTTGTTTATGAGGCAGGTTTTATGTCAGCAGGGCCGCTGATGTTGTCTGTAATGGAATTATTGGTCATAAACTGTAGCAAGGTTCCACATTACTGTACTCTGAATTACAAGTGGGAGGTCAAAGCAGTAGAAGTATTTTATGTTTTGCTTTGTATGTGAGGTGAATACAGAATAGCAGAGCTTTCTTATTCACTTTCAAAAGGGTCATATGACAAAAAAATCCAAGCTTTCATCTTTTGAAATGAAAAAGTTTGTTGTACTATGTAACTTTCAGAGCTCAAATCTTCCCAACCGGTTCAAACGACTATTTAATAAAACAGATAAATCATCACATTCCCTATAGGAGGATGTAAAATGAAAGATATTAGTTATCAAAAAATCAAAACGACTAATAGGAGTAATATGTGAGACAGCCCATTAAGAAGTTTACAGTACATTTTGTAATGTACATTACATATGAGTTTTAAAGGCACAGCAGCAAAAACTAATCAGTAACAATATTTGTCGTTTAAAACGTATGTAAAACATAAGTGTTCAAAACTGTACCGTAATTCACAACAGTCAGCTTATTTTAATGATTACCTTATAATTTGAGTTGTCTGCATAATTTACTATGAAATTGTAAATGTACATTTAGAAAACGAATTTCCAAACCAGAGCAAGAAAGAGATTTTCTAGAATATTGGAAACTGACTTTGAGTTCTTACTTTTTGCTTCAGTAGTCCTGTAAACACAAATAGGCTCGGTCGCAGTTATTGACTCAACCGTATTTTACAGCTCAGCTTAAACAAGACATTAGTTACAGCTACTAAAATCCAACTTCTTCTGTAACAATGATGCTTTCTGTCTTAGTGCTGCTTTGGTGCATTGCATAGAAATAACTGTTTTGAAAAATATTGGTATTTCTTCTTCATAACAGACATTATGTTCTTAAGATCCTTGAATGCCCCTATAATACATCCTGCTAACAAAGACTTTTATTTTATGTGTAAGCGCTGTTTCATTACAAAATTGATTGATGCAAAATTCTTAACCTAAAGCAATACCAGAGCCAGAGTTTATGTTTGTTATTTGACCTGCCTGTTGTCCGTTCCCTCGATGCATTCGGTATAAATAAAACAAATTGCTTGTTTTCTTTTCTAATTGAATTGGCGTTATTGCTCTCCGGTTTCAGGATATGCTGTTAATCGCTGCCGTTTCAAGATCAAGTGACTACTTTAAGAAATTAAAAGCAGATACAGGAGAAAGAGGTGCCGTGTCGGGTTGCAGTCAAACGACCCAATTACGGTAAAACACGGGCCCTATGGTGAGCTCTGATTGGCTGAGCATAGTGTACTTCCCCCGTCTGACTCACTGGCAGGACGTTTCCAGTGTCACATACGCTGGTTACATTTTTTTTCTGTCCGTATGTCACATGCTTGCTTTGTAGGTATCTGCCTACAGTTCACTTTGTAGTTTTTAGAGTCAATATACTTTAAAATACTGCACATAGTTATTTTATTGTCATGTCCCTATTAATGAAGAATATGGACTGTGTTATGCATGTTCTGCGTGCACAATTCTGGTAAGGTTAACATTTGCATGGAATTGCCAATAAGAGTAAGTTAAAAGCTTTATACTAGAGCGTAAAATTTACCAGTAGATGTATCATCATTGTTTGCTTTGTAGTCAAGCTTTTAGATTTTATAGAGACGGTAGGAAAGAATCAGTGTTTTGAAGATTAAATGAAAGGCTTTGACAAGTTTATTATGGGAATATGGTTCATCTTTAATCATCATCAGCTCAATGGCACTGCTTCCAACCCCTATGTTCTAGTAGTTTCTCTGGATGTTCCCTGAGCCGTCTCACAGCTTTCTTTACACATCTTCCATTCTAAAATGATCTGTAAATGAATAAGCAACACCTTTCATCGAACGTATTGAATTAAGCTTGGCAGATTGGGCATCTACACCTCATGATGCTTTTTTAGGTGTGTGAGCATTGACAGGATAATGCCATCTGCTGCATTATACAGTATAAATAATTTACTGCTGTTTTCTTGGACATGTCTGTTGTTTGAGTTCCTGGTTATATGGACACCTTAACGGTTAAATAAGCTTTTATTGTGATTTTGATGGACATTTATGTGGATGCGCTTCTATAACACAGGCTTGAAAGCATGTTCATTCAGCAATTACTGTTTGCCAAAGATTTTCAGTGTTTGAGTCAGAGGTCAGATAGTAGGAAGGTGTGCCAATAGCTAATTATTGTGATATGAGCGAGCTAGATGAGTATTATGTTTATTTTATTAAGTGGTTTTAGAATTATTAAAGTTTCCTGCTACTGAGTTATCAGATTTAAAGCACAGTGTAGTAGAAGCACAATTGTGTGCTATTAAAAACTGAATTGAGAATGATTTTTAAACCTGCAATCTGTAACTTTTGCCTCTATATCTTTTGTCTGTATTTTATTTTATTTTATTTTATTTTATTTTATTTTATTTTATTTTATTTTATTTTATTTTATTTTATTTTATTTTATTTTATTTTATTTTATTTTATTTTATTTTATTTTAAGCAAGTAAAAGTAAAGTAAATGTCAATTTAATTGGAATGATCTGTTTGGAATATCATGTATGAAAATTTTACTTCATGTTATCCATATTTTGCCTTTTCGTAACTTTTATTTTATGGGTCTTGATTATTTCTCACAGTGCAAATTGTTGACTTTAAATTTGGTAAATTCCACTTCCTGTTCAGTGACAACATCAAAAATTACAACTGACACTTTGTGTTATGCAGTTTGCCAACCACTAGTTTATGTTACCCAGAATTCCTTCTTATTTCATTTGACCCAACACCCTCACTCGATGGCAAATGTAATGAAAGGCCTCGGTTATCATAATGAAACCCATCCTACTGCTTTACACTCCCCGGCGGTGACTCAACATGGGTCATGGACTTTCCTGTGACAGTGAATAAGCCTCACCATGCCGTGTGGGTGTCATGCATTCATCTAGTTTGCCTTTAAGCTGAGAAACATCCTTCTGTTAACAGCATATCAAGTGACCTGATAGACTAACACACATAACCTGCATGCTGACAAGCTGTTGCCCCTCTAAACTGCAATCAGAGAAACCGCAGTGAATTCTCTCGCTGAAAGACAAACCAACGTATGTGGTGGCATAAAAAATCCATGTGTGTATTAACGTAACACATGGAGGTTAATGAGATGTTTAATGGATTCCTTTTCTAATGGCCATTATAGGCTTTGTTTTTTCTTCAGCAATGAAGCATCTACTGGCTTTTATTTTCTGTCCCCAGAGCTTTGTCATCTTCTGCATGCATTAAAAGGCGCATGTACCAGGTGCTGTAATGCTTTGAAAAACCTGTGACGCATTCCACATAAAGTAGCTTGATTATATTAGATACATGCGGCTATGGATGACATCAAGATCTCTTGTGAAAGACGTGAGAGTGCTATTTTTTTAGGAGAAACCTATAAAAAGCATTAAAATCTTGATTTAATCTCGTTGCAGTCTAGGAAAATCTCATTTGTAATGTTTCCATCTAAGTTTAGTACATATTATGGTTTTCTTCTTTATTTCTTTCAAAGTATAAGCGGTTATAATATTAAAGCATCCCCTTAGCAAGCACCACTAATTATACCTGCCGCTTTTAGTTCCAGATTCTCAATCAGCTACAATCCTGATTTGCATAACAACTTCAACCGCTACTCCCGGACGCACTTTCAGTAATGTTATCTTTCATTTCTATGATATCGAGCTGTCATCCGGTGTCCTGTAAGAGGTTCCGGCTCTTATGTAAGCCGTGCCAAGCGTGTTTGATTCATGTGGATGAATTGTCCCTCTGCAATGACACTGAGATTGGTTTTGATAACAGGTCCAGTGGAGCACAGGAAACAAAATGAACAATCACTGGCAAACCTAATGGAGTCTTCTACTTTATCACCCACATAAAACACTCTGTTACTCCTGTTCGCAGCGTCACTGGCGCAATCCACCACGCTGCTATACAAGGTTAGAGAAGGGTTATCTGCAATCGTTATGGATTGCCTTGTATAGTCCTGATTGGATGCCTGTGGTGCAACATGCGATTTCTCTCTCTACGGCAAGAACAAGATACACTGTTTTGTTTCTTTCATACAAAATGCAACCCACTATACAAAAGGATATTCTTCTGTACATAATAGTTTTGTTGCAGACGGTTATCATCAGGCGGTCCTCACCCGTGTCCCTGCAGTCCTGGTTTTTACTGAACATCTGCTATCTCATCTCTCTTTTATCTTGCTGCACTGTTGTGTCTGTGTGCAGTTGCCATGCTCAGAATGAGTCATCACCTCACCGCTGACTGGCCGTAATCCAGCTCTCTCTGTGCAGAACAAATAGATAAAATGGCCTTGTGAAATCTGCATGCTTAGCTAAGAGTAAAACTGCTTTCCTTATACTGAATGCTTTGTGTCATTTAATAATTGAGTTTTGTAATGTTTGTGAAATGCATTTAGTCCTAACCACATACAGTATAGTGTTAACCACTGCGGATGCAAACAATTTTTGACAGCAATTATTTGTTAATTGCAATTATTTGTTGATTTTGTTTTGTTTTGTTGTTTTGTTGTTTTGTTTTTCCATTTCATTTCATTTTTCTGTATGTCTTGCTTTGCTTTGCTCTGCTCTTCCTTGCCTTTCTTTACTTTGCTTACCATCAACCAAATAAAAATATTGCTGATGTAAACCATTTACATTAGTTTAAAACTATTTTAAACTATAACGATTTTTTGATGTAGCCAATATATTAGCCAGTATCCTGCCTACAGTATAAGCTTTTAGTCTTGTTTTTAGCTTTTTGTTTTATTTATGTTTTGCATTTGTTTTGTTTTTATTTGTTTTGCTTTGCTTGCCACAAACCAAATAAAACAATAAACAGGTTGTCTGATAATATCCTGCTATATTTTCCTCCAAAATATCTCATTTTAGACAGACTCATGCTTTCTCACTTGTTTCTTCAGTAGATTTATCGTGTAGATTCAAACAGTACATTGGTCTTCTTTATTACATTTCAAATGTTCCGTTTTGTTTTACTCTCATTTTTCATAGTGAATAAAATTAATGAGGTCTGTATCAAAAGATGAGCCGAGAGGAAACGCAGTAAACCCATCTCCCTTTCTCTGCATTGCAGTTTGCATGGAAGATACCACGAGCTGGCTCCACATTTGGTTCCCATGGACTACACCAACGACCCTGATGTTAAAGTCCCTTTAGCTCTCATAGTCAACATGCCAGAACTAAAGGTAATGCTAGTTCACTACCCACATATTTGTCCAGACTGCTGTGTTTGGAATTCAATGAAAAGCATTAGATGCTCATAAATATTCAAAGCGACAGGATGCTTATGCAATAACCCTTACAGCACTTTTAGTTTAATATCAAATATAATAGAGCGAAAAAGTTTTTATAGAGCAAAATTGGTTTTTAATGGGCACACTGGCTGAGCTGTTTATATGACACAGCACAACCGATGGGAGCGAGGGATATTATTATATCACTGTGCTTATGAAAGTTAATGCCGCATGAGACATTTCAGCATTTATTATGTGGCATACTTTTAATCCTTTTAAGCAAGGAACAGGGGGCATACCTTAACCTAAAGTAAATTTAAGTTTTCGTAAAAACTTTAGTTTTGTTATGTTTAGTTCATGCATTCCCTGCATCCCATGCATTTTGCACTATATCTGTTTTAATTGAAATACTAACAGAGGTGCAGAAATATTTGCCGTCCCTTGTTAAACCAACAGAATACTTGTGCAATGACTCTCACTACACTTGTAGTTTGATATCAAATATAATAGGCACTTGTTTTTATAGGGTGAGATTGGTTTTTAATGGGCACACTGGCTATCCAAAGAGCATTAATCCAATGAGAGCATTAGTCGGTATATTATGCTACCATTAAAGTCATAATGATGTCACTATATAGAGGAAGCAGTTTATTAGTTCCATTTCTCATCTTGGTCACGGTGAAGCTGTTTTAGATAATTCTTCAAGTCTTTATTAAATGTATTTTTGTTCATTTATTTTAAGCCAAAATATTATCCTCGCACCATATACAACTGTGTTAAACAATTTTTATATCTATTATCATATCGCTCATCTGATCTCACCTTTCCCCAATAATTCTGACTCTCAGCCAGTCTGAATTCGTCTGACGTTACAGTTCCAAAATGAGCGCCATAACGTTTGGTTGCCCAAGACATAATTTCAGCATCCCTAAAGCCATCACATGGGAGCTATAAACCCTCTCTCAGAGGTGGATGGTGCTGATGGAGAGCAGTCATGTTTGGATTGATGGGGCCACGACAGCTTCCAGTTGCCAAATGTTCTCTCAACCTTTATAAACATAAATCTCTGTCCACTTCAGCCTAAGCGTGTCTGATAATTAGCCCTTTCATGCAAATTCACAGCACCTCAGACTGTCGAAGGGCTGTTTACCTGATGCCTGCCAATACTCACACCTCAGTTTCTTGTGATTCAATAGGGATAAACATGGCAACCCATGAGGCAGTCTTCTTCTGCATTTTGCCTGAGAAATAAAATAATAATTACTGTATATGTCTTGCAATTATCAATTATGATACTGTACTAAAGGTGGAAAAATCCCATAATTAAAGAGAAAATGAGAACATTTTAGCAACTGCACAGCAACACTAAAAACTACTTAAAATACTCACATGGATAAATCTGGCAACCACTCGCAACATTATAGCATTGGGTTTTGTATAGTCAAACACACATTTTCTTTAAATATAATACGAGATGAAATAAAATCTCAGGCTTGACCCTGAATCACTGTGTTCATGCTACAGAACTGTTTCTAGAGCTGTTGAGTCAGCTGTTGTAGGGCATAAAAAGTCCTTTAGGCCAATAGGCAGTAAGAAATATATGGACGTGAGTTTGGGGAGTCAGCCTTTCTACATTTTATACATGACTCGCTCAGCAAAACCGACTACTTGTGTAAAACGCATTTATACGTTGTTACTTTTCAATTGTTCACTTACATGAAGTATCAGTACCAGTGTAAATATTAAAACAAAACGCTAAATTACCATATTCAAACATCATGTTAGTCTAAATGTACATCAAAAAAAAGCTATTTTGTATACTTTGTTATTTATTATGATAAACTATTCAATTAAAAAATGTAAAATTATTAATGCATTTAAAGACTTTTCTGAGTGTACATTGTTATGGGCCCTTTTGCACCGGTGGGACCCAAAACTCTCTATTTCTGTTTTTCAGGAAAATCCGTTTAGGAATCGGATTGTGGAGTCATTCTCAGAAGACGGCCAGGGGAACCTCAGCTTCAACGATTTTGTAGACATGTTTTCGGTTCTCAGCGAAATGGCCCCAAGAGAACTGAAGGCCATTTACGCTTTTAAAATATATGGTAACAATCGTTTTTCATTGCCTCGTGTACTGTCCACAAAAAACAAATAACATAAACAAAATTTACAATGTCACACAAACTATAGTTTTACAGTTTTTAATAAACAAGTTTTATAAACACAGCAGCAAACTCATAAGAACTTTTTGCTGTTGACTCTTAACATCTCTGTTTGTTTTTAGACTTCAATGTGGATAATTACATCTGCAAGGAGGACCTAGAAAAAACTTTAAACAAGTTAACAAAGGAGGAGTTGACACCGGAGGAGGTTAATCTGGTGTGCGAGAAGGCCATCGAGGAGGCTGACCTGGATGGAGACAACAAACTCTCCTTTGCTGACTTTGAAAACATGATCTCCAGGGCTCCTGACTTTTTAAGGTGAGAACATAATGTCATTATGGTCAAGTGAATGCTAATCCGAGTTCAGTTTTGCTGTCGCTTCACTCTAAATGGTTATTTAAGGTTCAGTTTTTGGCAGGAGATTGTAATATTATTCAGTTTAAATCTGATTGGCCGGCTCTCGTGCAATTTCACAGCTGTTTATCGGTCCACTGAATAAAGCTAGCAGGCTCAACGTGCACTTCTGTAGGAGTTAAAGTTTGGGATCTGACTGAAAATGACATAAATATTAAATTGAAACGTGTCTTAATGGCTTTCCTGTCTCTGTATACTGTCTGAGAGAGCAATGTTTATTACATTTCAGACAAAACCCGTGACTCAGCATTCGAGCACTTTAGGAAGATCTTGTACCTGTAAATCAGACCTCGCAGGCACATTCATTAGGATAAATGTAATTTATATATTGTGAGTGCTACAAGAAACAGTTTTTATCTTGTTTTTAATCTCGTCTCAACTTGTTTTAATCTGTTGTTCACTGAAAGAATTAACGGCCGTACCGCTGCATATTGATTGAACGTGCTACACGTAAAAGGTAAAATGAGGTTTTTGGAGAATGATGCCGCACTTTCCCCGAGTGAAACAAGCACAGGTGGTAAATGTCTAATGGTTGAAGATCTGTGACTAAATGAACCCGACAAACTCGATTCTTTCTGCTATTCCGCTGATAGATTTCTAAGTTTAACTTTAACGTCATTATCAAAATGCCATCAAAAGCCATCTGCTCATCATTCGGGTTCTTTACTAATACTTTTTGCTCAGTTTTTATTCTCATGCTGATAATTTCCAGCGAGACTAAGGCTATAAATCCTGAACATTTAATTTAATTTAATACACGTGTTCTCTTTCTGTGCCGCAGCACCTTCCATATACGAATCTAAAACAATGGAAGATATTGCTGCTGAGAAGACTCCTAAAGAGACGTATCCACATCCGAGGATGAATGGCTACTATTGTTTTCCTTTCGTTTGTGAAACGGGAAGCACACTTGACTGGATTACTGACAAATGCATGACTGTTTTTCACCAATGGAAAACTTCAAACGTCGGTCCAGAAATCCTGTTGCATTCTCGGAGAGAGGAAACAGCGAGGCCTTTCGACCGGCAAACCTGGTCTTGGAATAAAACTATGGGGCATAAAATCTTTTATGGGCTTCTACAGATGTTCTTCATGTCTGTGGCACATCGGACACAATTTAAACTCACTCTCCCACTTCTAATGACTCTGCTTTGAGATCGAGTAGATCACGGGACTTTGTTTATCCAGGATTGGATGGAGGGCCAGAGATGGAACCAGAGAGTGAGAGAGGGCTATAAGCACAGCACTGGCATTACCGTCAATGAGACAGTGTTTTTTACAGCTATGCAATCTTTCTCCATTACATGCATGAATTAGATTATGTTCCCCACATTTTCCTCTTCCCTGACAGCTTTGCCATTTCAAACTCTCTAATTGCGTATTGAACTGGAGCATGACGACAATCATATCTAAATGTTCTCCAGTTGAATGAAGGGCTCCGTTATCTTATATTTCTCTTAGCGTCTTATACTCTATGTATTTGTTTTGTCCCGGTGTCGCCTCTTGAGGTATTAGCGTCAAACTGTCTCTTACCTTTTGACTTTTTTTCAGTATTTGATGTGATAGAGGGCATTTGACTTCACTTTTAATAAAGGTTTTCTGTTGATTGTTGACTGTGTGCATCTTTGTATCACGTATTAGCAGTAAGCAGAGCAAGTAAATTACATTAACATTTACCTGAATGACACTAAAGGTGCAATACGTAACTTTTGCCTCTATATCACCATCTTTTTATTTATTTATTTATTTATTTTTTAATCATTTTTTAGACAGGAAAGTGTAGAGAAACAGGAAGTGAATTGGGAGGAGAGAGAGGGTAGCGGGCTTGGAAAGGACACCAGAGCCAGGATTCGGACTCGCGTCGCCATTCGCAGTTGCGCTGTATATGTGTCTGGAGCGCTGTCCACGCAGCCACAGGCTCTGACTACATCACCATCTCTGATCGAAACATAAAACTGCAGGTTACAGTACTGTAAATGACATATTTTGCGTGAATTGAAGTCTGAGCATAAGCATAAAGCATAAAGGCCTTATTGCATACAACAAGAGACCAGAAGCAGATCTTGTTCTAATGGGAAGGAAAAGATGGGAAAGAGATGGGAATTACATTCATAAATTCTTTTAATGTGTCTATTATGAATATGAGCCATAGCCACAAAATTAATCTACAATTACCAGACAGACAAATCGCATTAATTTTCTGATCATAACTAAAATGGGCAGTTGATTTGTTCTCGGGTTCTTTCCATTTAGCCCAAACTCCATTCAGCTGCAAACCAACCAGCCTTAACAATGATTCTTTAGGCCGCCCTGTCGTATCCCGCTTTAATGACTTCTTAAGCTGAATGAGATCGTTAGGAGCAGCGCTGCCTCAGCACCCGTGTGATTATACCCCGAGCACCAGGGCTCCGGTAAATCTCTACCGGGAGATGCACACAACCGTCCTTGGCCGTATTAGTACCATTGATGATTTATTGGGTCAACCTCTTCCTGTCCTCTTGTGAGGTTCAACATTGATTCTTTTGGTGTTTAGGCGGTAAATGCTCATGTTGTGCAATAAATGGAGAAGGGATGACTCTTCTTATTTTATTTTAATGTTCATGTGCACATTTATATGGACTGATTGTTATGGATGTGACGATTCTGAAAGAAGCACTATGAAAAAATGCTTTGAAAACTTTAAAAGAGACCAAACATTGACATCTAAGCTATTAGTATGATGCAAACCTTTAATAAAAACTATTTTCATGGTTGACATTTGCATGGAATTGCTCATAGATTTAATTAATATATCTGCTGTATGTATAGAAAGTATAGAAAGGCACCTTTGTTTCGCTATTTTAAATCAACCATTAAAGCAAACACAGCAAAATGATCCCCATTTACATCTCTCATGGTTTCACACATTGTTTATATTGTTATCCACTTACTTTAAAATACACTCACGTACCAGAAACGACTAAAGCGGGCTTTAGAGGAAAGCACAAACGCTCCCAGTTGCACGGCTTACATAACCATGAAAACGGTTCTCGGACATTAAACGAGACACGCCTGGGTGGATCGGTGAGCGAGCGTTTTGGTGATATCGCAGCGGCGCGCGGTCATTAGGGAAGAAGCCGCCTGCGCTAATATGCAGTTAATTCCTTATCCAGTTACCTCCAACTCCCTTTATGAGGAGTGTAGTAAAAGCTCCAGCAGGATGTAAGTGCTGATGATGCTCCTCTGTTAATTACACCTCTCGCCCTGAGCATCTGCTGATTTAGATGTGCTTCTGTTCCTGTGTGATACAGCCCACTGTAATGTAGGCATTACAGCATTGATTCTTACGGACAAACGGGTCGTCAGCGACTGCTGGTTCTCTCTCACACGTGAATACTGGCCTTGGCTGCCCTCTAATCTCATTTGCTGACCGATACAGCATCCCAGGAGTTTGAAAACAATTTGTGTGGGGTTGTTTTAGGAATCAGTTCAATAGCTTTTACAGGAGGTGAAAGGGAGGGATGTATCGGTATTACTGGATGCGATCGTATAATTGCTTTTTTGTCACCGAGGTAAGCACAGGAATCAATGATAAGCTATACAAGGAAGTAACAAATGTTATATGCTTGCTTTTTTCTTGGTTCTATACGAAGCTTTTAAAAGATTTTTTAATTTGTAAACCTTTATTTCTTCTGCAGAACACAAAAAAAGATATTTTAAATGTTAACCAAACAACATTGACCCTCATTGACTTTCATTGTGTGGACACAAAATCACTGAGACATTTCTCTAAATATCTTTTTTTTGTGTTCCAGATGCATATATGGTGTGTCATATACATGTTTTGAATGACATGAGGGTAAAAAAAATGAAGACAGAATTGTTGCTTTAAGTAATATATATTTGTTCATATGATTTTGCCAAATGATATGCATTTCCAAATCAACATGTTTGTTTGTTCAGAAATATCATTCTTATCAACCAATCAAATGTTTCTCGTACAATTTCTGCAATTTCTAGATTGACTGTCTATTGTCTTTTCTAATGAACTTTTTATATTGACTTATATTGAAGAAATACACATTTAACCTTTGACCTCTGAAGATTTATTTAATATCAATATTGTTTCCAAGAACAGCAAAGAGCGTTTATCCAGAAACACATCCAACTTGTCTAACTCGTGTTGTGCACGATGCATTTCTCATCTTTGCCTAAATCTGCCTGATGTCCAGATGTGATGATTCTTATTTACGATCACTACTGCCCACAAAAACAGGATCGGTCATTACTGACAGATTTTTGTCTCCCTTTGCATAAAGATCTTGTCCAGCACCATTTTCTTATTTGACTTTGTGCATAAGCATGCAAATCATAGTCTCTTTCCTCCAAGAAGTCAGAAAGTCCACTATAAATTTCTTCTTGGCATTAATCAGACGTGAGGATATCACGCCTACTTTTCATAGTGCGTAACTTTCGTTACCCGGAACATTAATCGTGACTGTAAACTATAGGACACACATAATGGTCTAATATTCATTGAACTGACACAGTATGGGACTTTTAATACAATTTTCAAACAGTACTAAACTTTAGAACAGGATTTAGTGGTCAGACATACTATATATGGAATTAACCAGGAGGATAACATTAAAGTGGAATCTAATATCATTTGTGTAAGCAATATTACAGTTGCAATAGTGTTGTAATGGTTATATATTACTTTTACATCTAATTACATAAATGAAACTTCTTGGCAAATGTTCTCCCCCTTCTTTCCACAATAGGCAGTTTCTATTTATTTTCCTACTTGAACCACAGTATTGTAAAGCATGTCTGAGGTTCAAATGAATCAGGGCTGATAGTGTTTTGTGTGAGACATGTAGGTGTGTATTGATGACACATTTGAGATTTACCCCATTAAAATCTAGCCTATTCACAGTGTCAGACCCTGATCATCATCTACAGTTGTTTATACCTGTCAATCAATGTCAGTGAATTTAAAGAGGAAAATGTAAAGTTTATTAAGTTAATAAATATTGTGATTAATAAAACATAATAATTTAACAAATACATGTCAAAATATTGAACAAGTATACAAAAATGCACAGTTTATGAAATTTAAAGCTGTTGTAGTTTTGGTATGCAATAATATATATGTAGCTTTATTAAGTCAATGACATTCTTTTTAATGATTAATATGTTCTGATTTATGAGGTTTATTATGTTTTTTAATGTTGTTTGTTAGTGTGATATTGTGATGACTGTATGCCAAGAATAATAAAGATGATTATTTTTTCCAGTATTCAGGGGAAAGCCATTTCCATTTCTCAGCCTGTAGGAAAAGAAACATTGTTATTGAATTGCAGCAAAATTATTAACATCATTGTAACATCACTGAAGTACTTTCAATAGCTAAATGTATGTGAAAAAATCTTCCACCTTTGATGTTAACCTTAAATACTGTATCCTACATCATTTTGATTCTCAGTTCTAATGAACTTGTTTTGAAGACTATGAAATCTGTCATTTTTTGTGGTGAAATATTTCCTATAACAATATGCAGAAAACTATTGATAAGTATAATAAAGCTACTTAAAAATGATATATCATTTGTTGCCACTAGGGACACTGAAATTACACAAAGTCAAATTAATTTCTAATTCTTACTCTTACGTGTTTATGACGCAAACACTAACCTTAACACCCCGAGTGGGATGGTTCTGCTTTGGTTTTAAATCTGTTAGCAACTCATAGGTGTTAGTGTGAGTCGAATCCTGCTGCGTTCCGGCTTCAAGCCGCGAGTCGGGAATCTGCTCGTACGTGTTGTCAACAGGAAAGTCATTTGAAAGGTGTTTGGAAGGCACCACAGCATACAACACATCATTCGTGTTGACATTTAACCCTCTCCGCCCCACCGTGCTTTGGTTGCCAGGTGTTCCAGCTAACTGATAGACAGAAGTATTATATAGCTTATCCAGACTGGTGCTGAGACCTGGCAACCCTTTAGTGGGAGAGTTATTGAGCTGAGACGAGTGCTGGGTTTGGCTTTGCCTGTAGAAATGTGTGTCGTTATCAGTATCATCATCGAGGAGAGGCAGAGACCGACTTCTGCTGTTTGGCACTAGGAGCTCAGAGTATACAGTTCCAGTGGGACAGTTTTGTAGTCTCTGGGCGTTTGGGCTTTCTTTACTGTGGTTGGCCCTAAATGCTGTCAGTGATATGTTCCTGCCCTCCGTGGGCGATCTGGCTCTTCCTTTGGGTTTATGCATGTTCACCTTGGTGTAGAGCACATTTTCTGGTCTGTGCTTTGCATCCAGCGAGTTGGTTTTCACAGGAAGGCCTTTTACCGGTAATGGAGGGGCTACCTGTGAAAAGCAATTATAATTATCCAGATGTAAAAGCACAGACAGATGTTTGAGTGTAACAATCAAGTTGCATTGAAATGAATAAAAAATAAGTCATACCTGCATATTTCTGTTGCTTTTGGGTGGCAGAGCTGGAGGCTGCAAGATCGCATCGGTTTTTCCACACTGATGATCCCAAATATCCTTCATAGCTTTAACATTTTTGCCTGGCTTTTCTCTCAGTTCCACATGAATGACATCATACAGCTCACTTGTGGAAATCTACAGTACACATTCAAAATATCACTATTTTAACATACCGTATTATTGGTTTTAACTACAATCCAAATCCAAACTGCAATATATTATAGGTACATGTTTTTTACTTTTTATTGTATTGACATAACTGTTATTCAATCCTACATACCGATTTACTACATACAAAGACATTTTGAAAATGTATTATTTATATTCATATATATAATAACCTTTTTTAATATAAAATAACATTTCAAGAAGGTGTGTAAGGATAGAAATCTCACCTCAAAACATGAGCTGGTCAGATATTCTCCAAACGGCTCAATAGGACTGATCTTATAATATTCAATGAGGCTGGTTAGTGAATCATGCATCTCTGTGTCACCCGTCACTATAAAACGTCCCTCTTTATTCTGATTGATGACAAAGTGTCGACATCGATCACGACCTCTGCAAATCAATCATGTGTAACAGTTAAACCAATTAAATTAATGCATGTATATTTCAATCCCCTGTCTGTGAAAACCCAGCTAAAGTCATAAAAATTATTCTACATACTGTAATCAACTTTGTGTTAAAATATAACCTTGATATCTTTAAATATAGTATAGTAAAGACATGTCAAAGTTTGAAATCAATGTTTAAGAAGCCAACTTTCGGTATTTTTGTGCAAAAATAATAAAACGATAATAGTTTTAATAATAATAATTAACATCTGTATTATAAATGACAATATGAGTGCTGTATGTCAAAATCTATCATATTGTCTATCATTTACATCAATAAACACATAATACCTATGACCATTTTGATGCTCCTAATCTCACAATTACATTTTGAGACTTCAGACTGGATTTAACGGATGGGGTTACATTGTTTTTAACTGTGAAGACTCACTTATATGACAGAATATATCCAGTGGCTTTATCGCTCAACCGAATGAGGAAACAGCCCAGTTTTTTATCTTTTAGATGCTCCTCTGCGTCTCTGTAAAACACAGCACCACGGGGAATTATGAAACAGTTCATACCCAACAGTTTATACTACTTATCACATAAACTAACTATGGGTGGGTGCATGTTTTAACTGAAACCTAAAAGTAAATCTTCATGGTTCTAAAACCAAGTATGATGAAAACTGGAAAACACTTGTATGTTAACACATAACTATGTGTATTTATTGATGATGGTTGTCTTCACAAGACAAGTTTCTGGATTAACTGAGTACACAGAATGATTTCCATCAATGTTTCTGTATTCGATTTATTTACTTACTTTCTGCTGATATACCCCTGAAACCATTCTGGAAAGTTGCCTTTATGGAGAATAAGAGGAGCCTGGGTTTCAGTAAACCACTTCAGGGTCAGTTCCCTCAGTCTGCTCTCTGTATTATCTCTCTGGACGTCTCCTTCACAATGTCTCTGCTCCATCCTCACACGATCCTGTATCAATCGAGAAGACAGAGGAGACAATTCAGTACACCTGCAGGTCGCTCAAAGTCGGCAGTGCTGAGTATCGGTCCACACCAGCAGTCTCATTTGCCTATGTTCCAGGCGACGTCATATAATGCCTGCGGCTTTCTCAAAACAGCCATTGTTCTTATTATGCAAGTAGCGAGTGGGTTTGGCATCGGTCACATTTTATTAACTTTGCAACATGCATCTTTCTGGTGGTGAGCGGGGCCTGAGGTCATGTAAATTTCCCATGAATGTCACTGCATCACATTTCCACATCTACCCAATATAGATACAAACATTGTAAACACTGTAAAAAATGCTGGGAATTTTTTTTTACTCAGGGTTAGGGCAAAAACTTTTAAATTGATGATATTTATATATTGATTAAAAAGGTATAAGACTCAAGAATAAATATATTTGACACATTTTCCTATCAATAAACATAATCGAAAATAATACAAGTAAAAAATATTAATGTTATTTTTTTAAATAATTTAAATAAAAAAAAATGTACAAAACTAAAATATCTCAAATTGTAATTTGAATCATGTTTTTTTATGTGTATAAACAATATGTGCAGCGACAGTTATCAGGTTAAAGGTGATGAATTACTAAACAGCGCACATACATAAAAAATTTACTGATGTGTCCAAAATGTGTCATCATGAGGCCACTGTAAACTGGTCTTTAATCAAAATCACGAACTTGGTCCAAATACCTTCAAGCGAAACATCAGGCAAGAGTGAAACCTATGAGGTTTGGGTCTCCGCTCGTCCATCGGATGTGTTCTGGTGAGGTAGTTGTGTTGAGATTTAGAAATATACTGTCTTGTGCAGTTTGTGCTGTTCCATAGAGATCCTGAGAGTAGACAAAATGTAACATTTTATTAAACGGTATATTTACAATAATTTAATTTGAAGACTTTAATGAAAAAACACATAATAACATTTATTTCATTGTTGATCTATGTACAATCTTACAGAAAGTCCTACGAAAATAAAAGTTCTCGAGATTAATTGGCCTGCAATTACGCAGAAATATATCCTAAAATGTCTAATTTTAGTTTCATTTTGTGTTTATTTTTAAAGTTTATACCTAAAAGTCAAACAAAACAGAACTTCACAGTCCCGTGAGTCCAGCGGTTACGTACCTGTCTCTGAGCGTTGATGTGTGCAGTGTGATTTGAGTGTCATGTTGCTCAAGATTAAAACTGTCCTTTGCCTCTTACACGACTGATATTTTTCTGAAGAGTGAGAGGACATTGTGACGGTTACAAAACTGATATACCTCACTCACACATTCTTCCATGTAGGGTTTGGAAAAACAGTGTGTTAAAGAGAGGACATGTTGCTTAGCTCATGCATGAGGGGAGGGAAACAACATTAACGTTCTGCTGTAGATCGCAGGTAAGAGTTTCCTGAAGAGAGTGGAACAGCGCAGAGGAAAGAAATGTGGTATCACTACACACACACACATGTTTCTGTTAATAGCGGTGGATAAACATACTAGCAGGAAGTCATGTACGCTTCAAAAAACAGCTACCACATTGCCAACGTTGAAAATACAATTGTGACACTTTAATATTACAAACCATAAGACATCATTTTAATGCAAGATACTAAAAACAAACTTAAAGCAAAATGTTTTATAAAGATATATTTGATAAAACAGCAGGTGAAAGACATTTATTTTGAATAAATATAAATGTCTAAAGTTAAACGTAAAGTCAAAAGTAAAACACCACACAAGGGTTAAAAAAGGTTTGTTGGTGAAATTACTAAAGTACACAATATTAAAAATCAGTGTCTCATGTCGAGATAGATTTGTTGTCGTGTCCACTCTGCATATACTGTAAGATCATTAATAACAAATCATGTCTGAGTCATTATGGTTAAAGTGTGTCTACAGTAGCTCTGTGGTTTGTACAGCATGTTCTGATCGATTCCCCCACCCGCCAAGTGTAGGACAACAGCCTCCATAGATTCACTGTGTCATACATGTAGATTGGGTTCTTCCTCACATCTTCCATCAGAGTCTCTGTGGTCACCTCATCATAGTGGGATTACTGTACATCACCATACTTTAACTGGGGAATAGGTTACGGTATTGTACCTTGTTTGGTTGTGGTGACTAACTTTTATGTTATGGTAATCCCCTCAAGCACACACAATGAGATTACACATTAATACAAATAAAACAATATAATTGCATTCATAAAAATATTAGATAAATACTAAATATAAATACTAATAATATATAATTGTAATTGGACTGTTAATACTGCTATTAAGCAAGTATATGAATCAAATTCACATTCATAAGATGTATATTTGTAAAGGTAAGTGTGAAAAATATTTGTCTATAGGCTTGTGATTAATTTCTAAATAGAAAGATGACTGAATTCATGACAACAACACATCAAATTTAAACAATTTCTGATATACATTATTATCAGAATGTGTCTTCCAAACAATGAAAGTGAATATGTCCACACACAAAGCTTTGATATTAATTAGAAAGGTTAAATTGTCCTCTTTTGTCACTTGCAGAACTTCATAGCGCTGTCCCTATTAACTTTCACTGTAAAGAAAAGAGCAGCATAAAGTTTACAGTAAACATTTGAGTTCCATGGAAGACAGTCATACAGGTTTGAAATGACATGAGGATGAGTAAATGATGACAGATGATGACAGTGTTTCATTTGGGGTAAACCATCCCATTTTAAGGAGTTTGAGTAGGTTTGTAGTTTTAGTTTTAAGAGTATATCATTGTGCTCCTGTGAGATACTAGACACCTACATCTTTTCTAACTTACTGTTATAAATGTAAAAACGTTTGATCTTGTGACTAATAATCTATCTTTTGATCTTCACAATATGTTAATTCTGCTGTGCAGGAGACATTACACAGTTTCTACAGATTATTTTTTCAACAACTTTATTTTAACCGGATCGGTTTTAAAGAATAGTCACAGCCATTACATAATTTAAAGATTCTCCAAATAATAAAAACTAGTTGACATATACGATATATGAATGCCATCTATGAATCCAAAAGCTATTCATTAAACATACTGCGGAAAAATGTTCCTGACTGTTAGTTGATAATGGCATCTTTTGTGCAGTAAATAAAATGTTGCAAGGTGCATTAAGTTTCCTTTGGACCCTCAACGTTAAGAGGCCAGAAGTTAAAAGACACTTTTTTGAGATATTGTGGAGGCATGTATGAGACGGTTTGACATTTCAGAAAGGTCAGATGTCTGTGGAGACAGCGCAGAATGTCAGAGTAACAGTTATTTCCATTTGTACAGAATTGTGCCATCTTCTACGGACTGACACCCAATGAGAATGAAAAGATTAAAAGCTTTGGTAATTGAAATTTTAACGAAAACAATTTAGAAGAGTGAAAAGACTGCAAGAAATCTCAAATAAATCATATAATATACGCAAAACGTGTTTAATTTTTGTAGCATTTCTAATTAGTTTGGCCTACTGAAGCTAAATTCAACACTTTGTAATGTGATTTGCGTCAGTGGTGTCAATCAGATGTCACCTCAAGGAAAGCTTCAAGTCTGCTGTGTGGAACAGGAAACCAAAGTGTTTCCCACCGTCGTTTCATCTAAATCACACTGTTACGAAGCCATGACAACTGTGTGACATTTTAGAGGCATGGAAACACACTGTTTAACTAGTTATATGATAAAGTTAATGATTATTTGATCATAGTTGTAACATACTCAACTGTAAACAGGATCAGATTCACAGGCCCTGTTACTAGTACAGTATGTGTTCAGTTACATTATTCATATGTTACATCTTTATTTTTTGCTAAGGGCAAAACAGTCACATTTTCTGTCAGGTGAGATGATATAACAGGTTTCTTCCATCTCATTTGTATGACACTTCTTAAAAGCTAGGGCCACTTTTACTCTTTGCATTGGATTAGTCATTTCTAATTTAATTTAAGGGGATTACTCATCTTTACTGTAATTCCTTTTGCTGATCTGAAATAGGGCAGTAGCTCCCAAAACTACATTTACTGGAATTAGGAATGTATTGTCATCTTTGGAGAGTCTTTGTGACTATAGGCCTACTGATGTTATCTAAATGGTACCCAGTTTTAGGGTGTATTAAAGAAACTTTATTCAGACATATATTCACGGTATATATTCAGTATATGTTTAAAAACCGTAAAATTACGTTAAAAGCAAACATACAACTCAGAATCTAGATAAATTCATGGCTTATGGTTAGGATTGACTCTTTTGGCGCTGTTGCGCCCCCTACCGGAAAAAGAAAAAAACACTTAGTATAGGAAGCGCAAACCATAAAACATCCAACTGACATATATTTGGTAGTAACTTACAGTCTTCGTATGTCTTATTAGACATAAATGATATAGATAATATTATATTTTCAATATAATGTTATTATAAAACTATTATATAGCCTATAGGTACGTTTTAATATGTTACATGATTTTGTTTTATATATTCTTCTTTAGTGGGTAGCCTACTCTATTACTGTGGTAATTTGTATCATACTGTAGTATATTATAGTAATTATAGTAACTTTACCATTAACTATAGTAAATTTATAAAATTAAAAATATGGTAAAAATACAGTATACTTCTATATTTACTATAGTACGATTTTAAAAGAATTATTTTAATTTTATTATTTTATTTTAATTTTTTATTATTATTGTTGTTCAATATATTATTATTATTATTATTAGTGGTGTTTTGTTTGTTTATTTAATAACCATATATTATCTATGTGCATATGTTTATCATGCAACGAATTAAACAATAAATATCTAAATGTCAAAACCGGTCTGCTGAAAAGGAGATTTTATAATAAACTGTGCTTAAATGTTTAACTATATACTCACAATAATTTAGTTTTCCCCAAACCATTTGCTATACCATTTTTCAGAATTCAACACTACATTTCCCATCATGCCATTCGCCGCGGCACGAGAATGGAAGTCATGTGACGTCACGCGGATGGAAACTTTGTATCCGCTGATAGTGAAGAAGAAAGTCCAGAGAAAGATGCACGAAGAGGATGACAGCGCTGCCAATCCCAACAGAAACTCTCGGATCCTGGCGGCCAGGTCTTTGGATGTGGCCGACTGCGATGGCACGAAGGAGCAAGCTGTTAAATTATGCGGCTACCTAAACAAACTGAGTGGGAAGGGGCCGCTTAGAGGGTTTAAGACGCGCTGGTTTGTGTACGACCCCAGGCAGTGTTACTTATATTATTTTAAGACTCCTCAAGACGCCCTTCCACTGGGGCACATTGAGATTGCGGATGCGTGTTTCAGCTATGATGTGGAGGCAGAAGAGGGGCTTTTTGAGATCCATACCGAGGGAAAGGAGTTTCTGCTTAAGGTAGATATAGCTACTGTACTCTTTGATTTAGACATACAACAAAGTATGTTAAAACCATGCATTCAAAGTGCAATAAATAATCTACATACTACAGCTTTGCAGTTACATACGCTGTACACTCCACGGTATTGAACTTGCATTCTAGCCTAAAGTGCATTTATCTTTAATACACATGTATATGGAGGCTAATGTGTAGGACTGCATCCCAAACACAGAGCACTTGATGTAAAACACTAGCTCAGTTAACTATTGTCAGGATACAATAACCATAACATGCTGGAATCATCATTGGTTACTGTCATCTCTTGTCTCATGACTGGAGAATGTAGGACACTAACATAAGATTCTTGCTGTAATTGAGCACTGTGCTGCATCTGCAAACTTCATATTAGGTTGGTTGTGTGTACCAGGGCTAGAAAAGGATATCAGTTTTTAAAATGCTTCTGGACCGTGTAGATTTTCCTGACCTTCATGACAGTATGATTTAGCTATTTGTTATCAAACCGTAGGTGCTTGTTGTTACTAATTCATGTTTCTTCAAAACATGAGTTGTCACAGCCCGCCTGTTTGGACTTAAGATTAGATTGACCCAGTGCAATATGGGTTTTGTCCAAGACTGCAGCTTGTTATACCAAATGTTACAGTATGCTGTCAACGAAAGTCCAAACAGTGTTTTATAGGCCTGAGTACTTGAGGTTTTTAGTTTTGAGTATTAGAAAGTCTGTTGTTTGGGGTATGTTATGTAATGGTCTACTGATTTTACCATTTTAATATTTCAAATGAATGTATTAAAGAATCAAAATGAGTTAGAGTTATAAATTGTGCAAATAGGAACAAACAGGATGTGTAATGTTATCACACAGAGGTATTGTTCAAAATGAAAGCTAAAATAATTTCACACTTTATGTTTATCATTTTTATAATTGATGTGATGAGACGTACTTGTGTGAACTTGACGTCATACAGTACTTCCTCTAAAAAAAACTAATGGAAAAGATGGTCAAATGTAATTGCAAAATTTAAAGAGAAAAAATTACATAATTATTTATAGGTTAATGTAAATAATCATGTGAAGAAGCCAAAGCAGTAATGTAAATTGTTTGTGGGTTTGGTAGTAATTTCATTGTTAAATCCTCCATGTAACAATTTGTTTACAGCTCTCATGTTTTACTGTTTGAGTTTTACAGTTAATGTGCAGCGACACCCAAATCATTGAATCGTAAACTGGAACTGAGACCGAAACAAGCATGATGGTTCTCAAAGGGGACAATCACATTCACACCTGACCCTGTTCCTCTCAATACTGCTACAGTGTTTCACACAGTGTTTTTTCCTCTTCTGTGCGCAGGCACCCAGCAGGCAGGTGATGCATTACTGGCTACAGCAGTTGCAACAGAAACGCTGGGAGTTCTGTAACATGCCCGGCCACAGAGACAGCTGGTGCTCTCCCACACCCTTTTATCCACACACGGGTCTTGTGGCCAAAGATGCAGGTGAGACGTACAGTCGCATGAAACCAGTAGACTGTAACAAAACCACAGTGAAGTGAAAAAGATCAAATGAGAGATAAAAGTCCTCCATTCATTTGTGGATTTTTGATGTTATCTGTTGGCCATAACAGACATTGCTTAGACTAAACAAACTGTTAACCTGTAGTGTATGGCTGTTTGTCATGTGAGGTGAGTCAAAGGTCCCAAAAGCACATGGTTCCTCTAAACATGTGATGCTCTCTTACATTTCCACCACCTTTCAGACAGACTCAGCTACTACCAGTCAAGAGTTATTACAAAAATAAAGAATGCATACTGGGTGCGTCCAAAGCTTTCACTGGATTTTTTTCATAGACAGTTTGCGGTTTCTGCCACATGAAAACAGCTGTAACATTGAGCATTATTTTAGCAGTCAAAAGACAGAAGCAAAACAAAGAGAAAGTCTGCTTCCTCCTTACTGTTGCTTTGGCATTTTCAATTTGCATAAACAAATGCCCTTGTGCATGACAGTCATTCAATTAAAGCGACGGGCAGTGTTGCTGCTGACCTTTGTAACGTTAGTTGTTTGCATATGCAATGTGATATCATGCGCAAACAACATTCACAGATGTTTAAATTAAATCATAGGATATTGACACATGGCAAAATGGAGCTTTGAAAGGTATATCTGTATAGATGGCTTAGTCATCTGTCAAGCAAGTTTTGAAACGTTTTAAGTCAGGTATTTTATTAAAAAAACATATTTAAGTACCGCATGTAGTGGTTTCTAAAGTTTCTTAACTGTGTTTTGTTTTGATAAAACTGTCTTTTTCATGGCAGACTGATTTCTATATGGTGAGGTCTGTATTTATGGCTAAACATTAGCATTTATGAATTTAGCAGGTTGCTTTTAAGCTATACATTTTATCAGCATTTCAGTATGTATCTGTATGTAACATTAAATGTTACTAAATTGTGCCAAATTTGAAAATGATCCGTTAGTATATCTGATAACTATACTAGTAACAGGGTACAAGTAACAGGGTTGACGGTTTTTAAGTTTGTTATGACATTATTACTATTTTAATTAACATTACGATTTAGAGGCTTATTATTTATGGCTTATTAGAGAATTAAGGTATTTTATTTGTACAAATATTCAGAAAAACTGCTGTAACAGGGTTGACATTTTACATTTTATAATGCAATGATATGCCACGAGGACAGTTATTTCCTGAAACAATGATGATGTTTTTGTCAGAATCCATTGATTTGCAGATTGCTTCATTATTTTAAAAAGGAGTGTTAAGATCGTAACAGGGTTGATTCATAAACCTTTAAAAGCCAGGCATTATTACAGTTCAAAACTAGTGTCTGCTCTGTGTTTCAGAAGCAACACTTTTCGAGAAGCCCAACGAGACTATGGAAAGTGTCCGGAGTGATTTTGCTATGGAGATGGACGGCGATGGACTGGTCGGTGTCCAGTCTGCACGCAGCCCTGTGGCTCCGCCCACAGCGGCTCTTAACTCCCTCAGAAACTGGGGCTCTGAGCTCAGGTATTGTAGGATCCACACTGGAGTAACTTTGGTCTTTCCCAAAACTGAGAGAGAACTGTCCTCTTTAAACTCCAGAAGACTTTGTACACATCTGTTTGGATGATGTAATTTGTAAAGCAGCCAATTTTTTCAGCAAAGCTAAACAAACCCAACTGACTGGAAATAGGTCTAAGTTTAGTTTCAAGAGACTGGAAATTGAATTGGTAACTGCACCAGAGTATGTTAACGGCAAGATTAATGAAACACACATGCCTTATACATACATGTTTTGAATTAAGGGGTTCGTAAATGCCTGACCTTATCTTTCAATAAGTTTATTCACTTGTTATTCTTCACAAATGTGATGATGTTAGATCTCTGCAGTGTGTCTGGACATGTTGCTTATACATAAAAGATGATCACAGCAGCATAAACCTGATCAAATGACTTACCCTGCTTGAAAGTTCTTTGTAAGATAAAATGATCTTTGCTTCTTTATACTATACTGTATGTTTATGCTGTGTAAAAACATGTTTTTCTGTTGTGCTTGTTACAGAAATAGCATGTCTCACCTGCGAGGTGGTCGGGGAGGAGAGAACAGACGCAGTGTGTTTTACACAGCCGGCAGTGATGAGTGGGAGTTGCTGGACCATCCAACTAAAGACATGGCCGAGCACAAACCCCCATCTGACAGCCAGCGCAGAGAAAGCCCTTTACACCTTCACAGATGTAAGATTATTATTCCTTTGATTTATTTTCAGGCATTTTCTTTTAGACATGTGGGCAGTTTCTTTGTTCTAACGTTATGCATCACGGGAGAATAATACTACTACAAATCTTGAAGACCCCTCTGTATCTGCCTTTTCAAATGCCTCCATGCAGACTCAATAGGCTCAGCATTCACGTTTGATTTCCGGAACCCCTCGCGAATGAAACGGCCCTTTCACATGGGCTCTGGGAAAGCCAGTCGCAGCACAGAGAGCTCACCGGTGGAATGCAACGGAACCAAGACCTCCGAACTGCAGCTCCGCATTGAGAGCCAGCAGGAGGAGATCAGCCGTCTGCAGGAGCAGGAGAACCGCCTCCAGGAGGAGCTTGCCAGCCAGAAGGTACGATAAAAAATGAGTGAGTGAGAGAGCGAGCGAGTGAGAGAGCGAACAAGCGAGCAAGTGAATAAATAAATGAATTAATGAGTGAATGAGTAAAATGACAAATGAATGAGCAATTGAATAAGCGAATGAATGCACGAGAGAACAAATAAATGAATGTGTGAGCGAACTAATAAATCAGCGATTGAGCGAGCGAATAAAAAATGTAATGAATAAATGGAGGATCGAGGAGGGAAAACATTAAATTATTCTGTCAAGTGAAATGGTTTGTTTGTGGTTTGGCAACTTGTGAACGTGTGCCTACAATTACTTATTATCTGGTTAATATTTTCTCATGCTGTAACATTTGTCAGCAAGGACACACCGCGGCTCATAACCGTTGCCTGTGAAATGATCTTTTATCAGTGCTATTTGCCATCAGTTCCTCTTTCTTGGTACTAACTTATAAATAGGGATTTCCCTTTTGTGTTGGTGAACATACGAATTGCGCATGTGAACGTGTCTTATTCTGTGTGCTTCTACTTTTATAAGTGTGTGCTTTTTATATTTTTAAAATAACATTAAAATAACATTTGATTCACTATATATACGGTGAACTTTGAATTTATGGCTCTTCTGCTCTGTGTGCTTTTCTGTAAAGGTTTCATCACATCTATAGCCAAGGCCCATGAGAACCACAAACGGGTATTGTTTTAGTGCTGTTTGTGTGCAGTTGAGAAGCATTTCCTTTTTAGTTCTGAGCTGTCTTTAAAGCTAACTTTAAAAATTTCGCTTATAACAGTCAACAGAAAGTTTTTATTCTGACCTCAACTCACATTAATACTGTTTTATTAACACACATACTGCGCATTTGTGCGATTCCAAATAATGTTTTAATTACTAAAATGGGTTTAATTAACTACTTCTTCATTTGACATGATGCATTTAAAATTGAATACATTGAGAAAAAGAGAGAGAGAGAAATAAAGACAAGAGTTTGTTCTAATGGATTACAGCAACCTTTGACCTCATGAACAGACTTCACAGATTGATCAATGAGGAATCTGAGTTTGTTTGGCCCGGTCAGCTGATGTGTGTTTGACTAGCATGAGTAGTACAATGCATGATGAGTTGCTGTGAAGGTTTAAGTTTCATAAACTATTGTAACTTTCTCTACCAGGAACTGGTGCGTCTCCTCCAGCAGACGTTACGGAGCTCCCAGTGCGACTGGCGTTCAACGGGGCCTCAAAATCATGATGATGAGGCGGGTAAAGCCCTGGCAGAGCGAGACGGACAGATCAAGGATCTCTGCAGTCATATGGAGAGGCTGGCCCTAGAGAAGGAGAGTCTCCAGAAGGAGCTGAGAGGTTTGAAGATAAAAGTCGGGGAGATAAACGAGCAGTTGGGTATGCTCATGGAGACCATTCAGGCTAAGGACGAAGTCATCATGAAGCTTTCCAAGGAGAGCGACGAAGGAGGAAACCAGTCAGCTGAGTGCGGCTCGCCCGGTGCCAACAGAGAGAAACAAGAGCTGGATATTCTGAAGGTAGAACAAGAACCAACACTCAAAACTTAAAATATAAATTCTCACAAAATGTATTTACTACAAAATTATTTAACTGTCTGTTTGATAAAGTCCAGATATCAAAAATATCAGTCTATGCACAAGATATCTCTTTAAAAATAGAAATATACACGAGTTATGGATGTTACAAAAAAAAGCATACACGTTTTTTGAGAGGCAACATACAACATGCACAAAACAGAAGCAATAATGACCAACAAATGCAAAAGAACATAAAATAGTTATTTTATTTTGTATTTTTATCTGCTCGTTTATGAGGAATATGGACTATTATGGATGTGACAATTGTGAAAACAGCACTTTACCTGACTATGAAAAATCATGATTTAAACATAAAAACTTTAGAGAGACCTTACATGGTTATTTATGATGTTTATGGTATTTGATGGTGTAATAATAAGTTTATTGTAGGTATCTCTAACCAATTTAATACCAGAAATCAAAAAATAATGTTCAGATTTGAACCGTCAATACTTTCAGTGATTGTGTCATTATAACAACATACAGTATAGAGATTCAGTGTTGTACTTCCTAATTTCAACTTTTGGCTTTTAACATTATTCCAGGACAGCCTTCAAGGATACAAATCCCAAAATAACTTCCTGAACAAAGAAATCCTGGAGTTGTCAGTCTTGCGAAGAAACACTGAAGCTAGAGAGAAGATTCTGGAAGCGAAGGTCAGTGTGCGTTCGTATGCGACAGTGTTAAATTCTCCCGAAGGAAGTATAGCGTGACAACTACTCGTTGCACACAGAGCATTCTTTCTCATTATGTGCCATGTTAGCATTTCCTTTCCCCAGACTTCCATTGTCCTGTTTGTATTTGCTGATGTGTCATTTTGGTCTCTCTGCTCTTATAGTACAACAGTTTGGAGGCTAAGCTGTGTCAGGTGGAGAGTAAGTACCTGGTTCTGCTGCAGGAAGTGAAGACGCCTGTGTGTTCTTCATCAGAGAAGAGTCATAGTGGTGAGGTCATCAGCCGCCTGCTGGAAGATGCGCTACAGGTGGAGAGTGCAGACCAGCAGGAGCATCTCATCCTCAAACCCAATGCTGTCAGGTATCACTGCCTCCTAAATCAAAACCCCATGCTGACAATTTGACTTTTAATGGAGTCAATGTTGCATAAGGTTTTGCAGGAAATGGTAAAGATTTACCTGCAATTTCATTTCAAGTGTTTCAATGAGAGAAAAAACTCACTTTAACACACTGTTATGCAAAACCTGATCAGGAAAAAGTGTTTTATGACTACTTTAAGAATTTAATTCCAAAAATAACATCATAGTTACATTTTGCATTAAGGTAATAATTGGTTTTTATGTATGCATTTTTTTCTACACAAATTAAATTTTCAGTCTCTCAGAAGAAACACAACTTGAAGCTGTTCATATGAGCATATGAAAGCCATGAAAATCAGAGAATAATGTTTTCTCTTATTTTTAATTAGTGAATACGACATTTATGGCTTCAAAACAGTCCCAGAGGAGGAAGATGAAGAGGAAAAACTTGAAGCAAAAAAGAGAGCACTAGACCTCAGATCACTCTCCCTAACAGACCAAGAGACGTCGGTTCGGGTCAAGTGGGACAACTACCTGGCCATCACCATGAACAGAGAGATGGTTCGATCTCCAGAGCTAAAGGCTCTGATGCGGAGCGGAGTGCCCCATATTCACCGGTCCAAGGTGTGGTGCTGGTGCGTGAACTTCCATGTGAAGAAGATGCGTGACAGTCAGCCGAAGGATTATTTTCAGAACCTTCTGAGCATGGCGAGAGATAAACCCAACCCGGCCTGCAAGCAGATCGAGCTGGACCTCTTGCGGACACTGCCTAATAATAAGCATTATTCTTCACCTGACTCTGAGGGAATCCAGAAACTCAGGAACGTCCTGCTGGCTTTTTCCTGGAGGAATCCAGATATTGGATACTGTCAAGGCCTTAACAGGTATTGATCCAAACAATTCCTAGAGTAGTTGTGACTGATGCAACACATTTTTGTGAGATGATGTATAGAAAAAGGATGATTATAAATACTAAAATGATGTGTTTCACACTAAAATAACAATCTTAAAGGGATAGTTTACCCAAAATGTAATTTCAAACCTGTATGACTTTCTTTCTTCTGCAGAACACAAAAGATATTTTGAAGAATGTTGGTAACCAAACATTGACCCCCATTAACTTCCATTGTATGGAAACAAATCCAAGACATTTCTCAAAATATCTTCTTTTGTTTTTTACAGAAGAAAGAGTCTTAGAAGTTTTCAATAACATGAGGGTGAATGATTTGTATTTTGGGTGAACTATCGCTTTAAGTGCTGCCAGTGTTTAATTCATCCCTTAAAGTTTTATCTCAGTAATAAAGAATGTCAGTTATGATATACAAATGTCTCGGTTTGAGTCTCACTTGTTTGAGGTTATTTTTCCCTCTTTCAGACTGGCAGCCATTACACTTTTATATTTGGATCAAGAGGACGCTTTCTGGTCTCTCGTCGCCATTGTGGAGGTTTTTATGCCACGGGATTATTACACTAAAACACTGCTGGGCTCACAGGTACTGTCACAAGCTTGGCAAGAAAAACCCTCGTGAACACTGCCAGGGTTTAACACTGAAACTGAGACAGAGCTTTCAGCATGTCATTGTTTGTCTGTGACTCACTAGCATCAGACTAACAGCATATGTGTCTGTTTGTCATCTTTTTAGTTCCTGTTGTGTATTTGTCAGACCACACTATACAACCCTTCAAAGTGCTTTTTAATTTACACCGTATTATTGGCATGCTGTTAGTTCTGGCTCAATTATTGCTAACATCTGGCTGTAGTCTGTGATGCAAGAGAACAGGAGAATGTGGCTTGTATCATCATCAGTTGATGTTTTTGGTGCAGGTAGATCAGCGTGTGTTTAAGGACCTAATGAGTGAGAAGTTACCCAGGCTTCATGCTCATTTCGAGCACTATAAAGTGGACTTCTCGCTCATCACCTTCAACTGGTTCCTGGTGGTGTTTGTGGACAGCGTGGTCAGTGACATCCTATTCAAGATCTGGGATGCTTTTCTGTACGAGGGACCAAAGGTATGAAACACTAAATCCCTAACTGTAAATTTGTTGTTATTTTCGTAGCATTGATAAAATGATAAAAGCAACATACATAAATGAAAAAAAAACCTTTCCTTTGTAAATAATAATCATGATATTTAAAGATAGCATTAATGAATTGCTGACAAATTTGAGCTTTTATAAATCATATATATGTAAGACACACAAAAAATTGAATACTAGCCTTTTTTATACTAACTTATGTTACCTTATTTTGAATTTTTAATCTCTTTATTGTGGCAGATAATATTCAGGTTTGCTCTTGCACTCTTCAAGTACAAAGAAGAAGAATTTCTAAAACTCAGGATACAATGACCATTTTTAAGTACCTTCGCTACTTCACACGTACCATCCTGGATGCAAGGTTTGAACTTTTGATGGACTTTCTTAATGTTATGTACGGTTAAACATATTACATTACACTTAAACAGGAACTGAACCGTTTAGTTGCACGTATTTCGCTAATGAAATTCCAATGTGTCTTTGTGTTCCTAACAGGAAGTTGATGAGCATAGCCTTCGTGGACATGAATCCCTTCCCACTGAGACAGATCCAAAATCGACGCACATTCCACCTGGAGAAAGTTCGTCTGGAGCTCACCGAGCTGGAAGCCATCCGCCAGACTTTCTTGCGGGAGAGAGACACCACCCTGGATGGCCGCACGCTCATCAGTGACGACGAGGAAGACAGCTAAACCACAGCCAATAAGGGACCAGACCTCCACAACTGATTAGCCAATCACAAAGTGACCTATACTATTCTATATTCAGTTGGTTTCTTTTCAGATTTTATAGACATATAAATTTTATATATGAAAAGATCATTAAAATGTGACTGTCAGGGACGTAAGAACAGTATTGCTTTTTATTAATCAGTATGTATTGTCCATTTTCATTGTCAAGACCAATATTCCATCCATCTGTACATAAAGTACTCACCAAATCAGTATTAGGGTAACTAAAGTGCTTTGCAATGAGCCAGTGATGATTGTACTGTTATGGATTAGACAAAATTATTGTACTGTTACGGATTAGTCAATCCGTATACAATTACATTATGCTGGAGAAAATACAATCCTGCACAATTTCCTCTTTCAGTAAGTCACACGTATTATAAGTTCTAATCATTGTTTGTTTACATACTTTTGGTATTTCTTCTATCATATTGCCTTTTTAATAGAATCATTTAATATCAGTCAAACTTGTACACATACTCACAAATTTTACATGCAGGTTTATAAGGACTTTTCTCTTTTTATACTTTTGGTACTTGTATTCAGTTTACTTCAGTAATTTTTACACACAGACTCTCGGGCAATAGCAAGATTTGTGTAGTACAGATCAGGCTTGGGAAATCCAGGGCTGAACTTGCCAAACATTGGAGGTTAATGTTTCACAAGACCAATCTGTTGAACAGCTGTAAACCAGTTTTAATTTGAGAACTTTCTGTTGACTATAGACAGATTTAACAGGCTTCACAAACATCAGTTCTTGTATTTTTTCTGTATTTAGGGTTTACAAGCACAATGCACGTTTGCTTCAAGATGTCTTACAGGTACTTTTTATATTCCTTTTAAAATGACTTTAAAGGTATAATTTCTTAGTTTCTGTTCTCTATTTACATTATACATTAAACTCTTTCATAATAGTCTTATAAACACAAAAGACGCTGCTCAAAATGACCATAGTGATGTGGAAAATATTTAGCATTTAATGTGTGAGAAAGTTGATTGTTGAATGGCAAGCATGTTTTGTTTTGTATGTTGTTGTTGTTTGTCTGAAATTCACTTAATTTTTTTACGATTTCTCTTAAAGGCCCAATTTATGTGAGAATGTCCATTTTTGCATCAGTCGCACTTTTTTATTTTCCAAAACCTTTTGTGTTGTGGATTTTTATATGTATCTTTTAAAAGACATTTGCTTGGAAAGGTTTTTTTCATCCTTTTTGTTTGTTAACCTTTTTATACACATACAGTACTTAGCTGATTCTTTTCACTGGAGTAAATGTACAATTATCATTACTTATTTGTGCATCTAAACATTTGGTATTGAATTTGTCAAGTATGTGTTTTGAGACTCATTTGACTAAACTAAAAATTTCAAACGGATTTTCTATGCATTTTCTGTTGGAGCTGGTCTCTCAGAATATATTTTTCCATGTAGGTTACTCACACCTGCTTTTTACAATTATACCCTTAAAAGAGTTCTTTTCTATTTGGTAGATATCTTTTTTTTAAATGCTGAACCTAACATGCATAAATGTTATTTGACAAATTTGAGTCTCAACTCATTTCAACCATTCATTGATTTATGCCATATCTTACATCGTTCATACTGTAATATCCACAATATTTAGCTGTTAAGCATGTTTGTCTTATAGCAGAATGAGTAAGCTATGATGTTTTGTCTATGTTGCTGTTATTCAATGCATTGCACAGACCTTTATGTGTAACACATCAATGCTGTGCACAAACAATTTTGAATGGCTTTGAATGTCACTGAAACATACCTTTCATCACATTATGTATAGGACTTTAAATGTTTTTTGCATGATTATTCAATACACAATAAATTACTGCATATAATAGTTTTGTCACTTTTTGTGTGCATTAAAAAAAATCTACTTTCTCAATGAACAAAGTAACCAAGATGTTTTAAATCATAGTGGAGGAAAATTAGGCTATGTAGCACAACAATGTAGGGTTAACTGTATCCTTACTGTTTTTGTAAAGCTTATATAACTAAAAGATTAAAATTATCCATCTTTTTGTAAGCTATGCTTCATCACATTTTCACTGCAGCGTATATCTGGCATAGATGCGATGCACATGCTCCCTCCAGACACAGGGGGGCGCCAAAACCAAAGAATAACCTCAAAAGCCCACAGGCACGTTTAAAAACAGTACTTGGACAATCCGTTTTCCTCTTTCGTGTTTAGTATAACAGTAATTAATGTGCATTTTGAACAAAATGAGTTTTGTTCTGCGGACATTAGAGATATTAAGGAAACGGCGAATGACTTTGGTGAGTTTCCCTCATTTAAAAGACAGACTTTATGACGCATCTGAGTCTGACATCTCTGGATATTTTGGGTCTTGGTTCATGACATTAAAACTTGACATTTATTTGATCTGAAGCGCTGTTGTAACAAATAAGTTATACACGACACTTAAAAACTCCCGTCAGGTCAAAACAGCTGTTGTTGTGTACTACGGAAAGATAAAAGGGTCAAATTCATGACCTAGGTTTCAAACTACATATAACAATAATTAAATATTTTAAATAGATACCAAAATAATAAAACACTCTAAAGGTTAGTGAGATCTTTCAGAAATAAGTATTCTACAGTGTGTCATATTTCTTATATCATTATGTTTTATCTGTAGATGACCTTATTCACAGATATGGCTAATTCCCGACTGTAAAGGTTGTATAATAAATGTAAAGGACACTTAATGTGTGCTATTTTATGGACACATATTAATCAAGTTATTATGTAATGTATTTATTTTTAAAGATTAATTTGTCACGGTAGTGATTTGCAATAACATACCTCCTACCTTGTTACTGTTTTGCACTGCGACCAGCAGGCGGCGTTATAATCACTAAAAAATGAGAACGATATTTTATGATAAATCTACAGTAAGCCCGGGAAATTATTAAAATATTCCAAACCACACAATTCGACATTACTATAAAATCATTTACACTCGTTTTACATAAGAGCGATTTGAGAACTGTTCAACCGAATCAACTAAGAACCGACTCAAACGAACGATTCATTGGTGAATCGAACATCACTGCTGCGCTCAACAGGTGGCGCGTGAGCGAGCGCGAGACTGACAACAAAAGCGCGTGCGCTCAGTTGAACAGCTCCACTCGCGCGAGCGGACGCTCAAACCCCGAACTATGCGCCAGTTTCAGCTGAATATGTACATTTAAGTGTTATTGCTCAATAAAGGTAAGACGCTTCTCATTATTTTACAGCTCTAAGGACTCGAAAGAAGTTATTTCTCATCTGCTCTTTAATTGTTTTGTAGAAGTTGTTTAAGGGAAAACGAATAGGAGAAGATGGCACATGAATTATTATTACGGTTATCATTAAATCTTTAAAAATGTTAAATGTTTATAATACACGCATTGTGTGTTATATCTATACTGTATCATGAATTAATCTATTATCATTGTAATGCAACAGTTTGTCCTAGCAGTAATGCTTCCCTTATGAATGATAAATTAACCATGGTTTTATTATAGTAAAAGTGTAGTAACCATGTTTTTTTCCCATTTGTGTAACTACCATTTTACTACAAATACCATGGCTACTGTAGAAAAACCTGAAAATTAGTGGTTTACTATAATAACCATTATTTTTCGGTTGTGTCATAGTAAAGTCATGGTTAATTTTCTTAACATGGAAACTCATTCAGCTAGCTTGTACATCCGGTAACATAAAATCTTTATTTTCCTCCAAAGAAATTCACTTGTCACTTTTACTGACTTTTAATTATAAGTCTATGCAGCCCATCTAAAACTGCAGTTTCTTCTCTAGAATTGCACACAGTGTTTGTTTTTTGGCATGAACGTCATTCCCCTGTGTGCCAAATGATGTTATGTCACACTGTCACATTGCATTATGGGTCAAAACGGTTACTTGCCGTCTGATTTCCTAATGGGCGGACGATGCAAGGCCGATGCGATGCACGTTTTTTGGAAGTGAAGGAATGCGGTGCATGCTGGAACATGTGCTTAAGATGTGCTTTCTTGTGCTTCAGAGCTGGTCCTACAAAAACACACAGCCTCCCTAGACCTGCTTGGTTCTCGAGGGACACTGCAAGACGAATTTGATTCGGTGTTCACTGTTTATAGAGAAAAACCATCATCAATGAGGACAATAGGAATGGCTGTGTTCAAGCAACAAAAAGTGGAGGATTTCTATGATATTGGAGAAGAACTCGGAAGGTAAGCGATTCGATGGGTTGCCTTGGGATATATTATAATTGATTTCAGCTTTGTGGTTTGTTGTTCAGAATGTACTAGCTAGTAAGTCGTACGGTTTATGGACAGTGCCCTGAGGGGTATTTACATGACAGGTTTAAAGATGATGAACTTGTTTTTTGGAAATGAAAAGGCCTTAACTGAGAACTTTGGGAACATTATTTATTAATGTCTTCGCAAAGGATTGCAAAATAATTGATGTTTTAAAGGACACTCGAAGTTGTAATGAATTATATGAAAATAATCTACGCTGAAACAAAATGTGCCCCCCACCCCTTTCCATTGGCACCCGTTCTTATTCTTAAGTAATGTTTTGTTCGCTCTTACACGGCACACTCCCTGTCAAAGCTGTCCCAACCGGCAAACCCAGCGCTTGTTATGACAAAAAAATCCGTCATAATCACTTTGTCTGCACCTTTTCAGCGGGAGGAAGTTACAAATCTATCCAGAAAGGAAGTGTTAAACTGCGTGCGAACAGGAAAGGTGTAGCCGTACGCCCTGGTGACTGCCGCGTCTAATAACGGGTCGCAGGTGAACGTCACCCTTCGGCACTGATCTGTCATCGACATATCAGACTTTTAATATGTACAAGATGATCATAAAACTGTTCAGAAAGGCGTTCTGCTTTGATTTAGAAAGGTCGTTGTGTTTTGTCACGGAAGCCTCCTGTGGGACAGATGTTCGTTATTGTTTGGAATATGTAACAGGCCCAGCCATCTGCCTGGCTGGCTTTGAGTCCGGCTCAATGGGCACATACAGGTTTCTATGACACTCCCTGGATTAGATGAGATACCTGACCTTACCTTGTAACTGAGAACTGGGTTTGACCGCACTGTTTTATTATTTGGCAGATGAAAATCAAGCCCAGTAATCAAGAAGATGCTAATTTTGCCATAATTATTGTCATTAATTTGACAAAAGTAGTTTTTGTAAAAAGCCTGTTCACTTAAAGGATATAGACTTCTTTGACCAGGTTTTGGTTTCCTTTTTCGAAATTACGCCTTCAGCAACCACAGACACATTTCACGGAGGGTCAGATGTATCCGAGGTGGAAATACTCACGCTCGCAGACGCGCAGATCTCATGTGTGAAAGAGGAACTAGCGTGTGTGGTTTCACACAGCTGTGTGTGATGATCTGAACCAGCAACCTCAAACATTTCTATTAGAAAAGGAGAGTGCGTAAGAGAATAAAGAGTTCATACTCATAAACCTCCATGTGTGTGGGAGGGGGCTGGCTGTTTTCTACCGCTGCATGAATCACCTGCTTTAAAGGTTGACAGTGAGGGACGAATAAGACCTCATTACACAATTGTTTTGTTCCTTGGAGGTGGGGACTCGCTGCTGTCAGAGGCTTTGTTACATGACGATAGGAAGCTCCATAATGGAAGGATGATGACTGTACAAGTTTGTTTCTGTTGTTATGTACGTTGAACAGCTCCTAACTTTGAGAATCCAAAGTTTTCATAAGCAAACCATGTTAGCTTTAAAAGAACAAAGTTAAATAGGTTATATACATTCAAAAAGGTTTTATCAAAGGTTTTCATCATACGGGTAGCTCAGATGTCAATATTTGGTGGTTTAAATACCCATTTGAGGTCTCTCTTAAAGTTTTTAAAGCATTTATGTCTATGTCGAAAGCATGATTTTTCATAGTCAGGTCATGTGCTGTTTTCAGAATTGTCACATCCATATCACATAGAAAACTCGATATTCTTCTGTGTAATACAGTATCACATAGTGGCACAGCCACTAGTTTCAGCTGGTTTGTTTGTCGACAGGTAAGAACTCTTATGTAACCCATGTATGGTACATACAGTAGCAAGATATTTAACATTGCCAGACTGTGTTTTGAGTCATAGGGCTTTGTCAAATCTCTCTTTTTTACAAGCAAATCTATATTTGGTTAAGTTCATAAAGCATTTTGAGCATCTGTCATTAAGCTCAGGAATGTATAGACAGATGACACAGTTTTAAATGTAGCCAAAAATGTTTTATGAAAGAATCATGTCATGTTCCAATTGAATCGCATTGATGCAATCAGAGGAAGTGAAGAAACAAGCCAATAAACACGAAAGAATTTCACAGCATTGTCTGGTTATGTCCAGTATGTTGTGGTAGATATGTGTGTATGATGGATAGCGTTTTATACTGCGCATGTGTCATCTATATAAAATTATTTCCATAGCAACAGACTATATGCGCAGCTGTTGGTTTAGCTAAGATTTTTTGTTCATACCATCTGTCTTTGCAATGAGCTATATTTTAATCAGCCGATCACTTAGTCTGCAGTGGTCACCTATTTAGGGTTGTCGTCAGGGGGGACAATAAGGAATGCCGTCCTGGGCCCTTTTTTCAGGGGGGGTGAAGGCACAACATATAAAAATGTTTGGCCTTGTAAATTTAAGCAACGGCTCTGTCGATATGCCAAGACAGAATGTCACGTCAGACTCTCTTTGCATGTCAGAATAAAATAATCTTTGTGAGTCATACATTAAACACTGCTATGACTAATACAGTAACAACTATAATGTCTGCACATATGACACAGCGCTCAGTATATTCTTGCTGCATCTTTTATTAAAATCTCTTTCCATTGAAAGCATATTTAATTTGATGAATAGAAAACAGTACTGTAAAGGATGGATATACATGTATTTGATATACCGTTGCATACGTTTATAAAAAATCTTTTTGTACAGTATATTTTTAGCAGGTAAAAATTGTTGAGTGAGCAGTCGGGCAAAAATGAGATATTAAAAAGCTCCAGGGGTATATGGGTAAATTTATTTTTAGCTAATCGTCGCCACAAAGCTCTTTCTGCAATTATGTTCATTCTTATATTATACGTCAACAAATTTGAAACGATTAAAATCCGTATTTTAGGATTTGGGAGGAACATGAACATGCATTTCTTGCGTTTTCTCCCCACTGCTTTTTTTGCTCATCATCTGTAATTTTGCTGTATGCTTTTAATTAAGGATCTGTTAATGTTTTCTCTATAAAAATCGTCTGTCCAAAGTGTTAACAAGGAAGCGTTCAGCAGCGGTGAAATAAAGGAGTGAGAAAGCTGTGATGATCTGTTGAAGTATCTGTGTGGGAGGATTGACATGCTTTGTGGAGTTTGAGAGGAACTCGCTGACAGTATTCAATGCCTGTAAAGATATGACATTAAAAATACAATAATGTTTCATTGTTTGTGTAAATGCTGAGCACTGCAGTACCTATAGAAGTTTCCTATAGATTTCCATTAGTTTTCATTCGTATGCTGTATCTTAATATGATAATTAATACAATTCAATTTACATTTATTTCTATTGTGCTTTTCATGATATGTATCATATCTCATATTTCAAAGCAGCTTTATAGAAAGCATGATTACAATTAAACCAAACTAAAGGAGTTACTATCAGATAGTTTTATGGCAGAAATCTAAATTAGTAATGTACGTGTCAGGCATTATATATATATATGGAAATTTATGAAAGGAAAGTTATACCATATGTGTTCACAGCGTTGAGTGCTTTAAGCAGTGAAGCATTATGAAATGTGTGTACAGACAGCTGTTGTATGTTGATTCTATGGGATAAGGTTCATTTTTCTTTAGACGTCAAATCAAACATGCACATATCTCTTTGTGACGGTGTAAAAACAAGTCTCTCTCTAGCCTAACCCTGATAAAAAAAAATGCAGTAACATCTGTAGCATTCTGTCTTATATTTATATATAATGTACATATATCATGGTTTCCCCTTTGAGTATTTGGGCTGGCGCCACTGAGTCAGTCGAGATCCTCCGGCTAATAGCCCACAGCTGTTGGGAGTGGAGCGTCCAGTGAGACCTCCAGCCATCAAAAACACATTGGCTTTGAATCTAAATCTCTTAGTATTTCTGCAAATCAAACCTCCAACAAAGCATCTAATGATGTATTAAAACAAACCACGCCAGCTTTTTTTCCTGGCTTTTTGAATATCATGTTGTAAAAACACTGTTGCGTTATGAGCAGTGTCCAGAATTAACAATTGGAAAAATTGATTTTGGCACATAAAACAATGAGGTTCCTACAACTTGATTAGAAACTGCAACTTAATACTGAACTTGTTTTTTATCGCATTGTGAGAACACTTTGACCCTTTTACAACATAGCTGATATGCATTATTCACGTTAAATGGAAAACATTGAAAGTGTTGCTGCAAGTAACACAGCCAAATAATCGATTTATTATGTTGCAGATTGAAAGATGAGCTGCCAGCATTAACATTACTAAGGTCTCTAGAGGTGAACTACTAATGTGATAAATGGCAAGAGCATATGAGATGGCGAGTTGTTTTGATCTTTTTTTGTGATCCGTGTCCTCCCCTGACTCAAGAATAGACAAGGCCACCCCTCCGGCTAAACATTCCAGCTCAAACTGTTTTGGTTTCCCATGCTTGTGCTGTGCATGTGTGTGTGGACAAGCAAGAACCTCTTATCTTATCCACTCCACCCCTTTTTTCCAGGTGGGGACCTTTCTGAGTTTGCCATTCTGATAAATGTAGCATGACGTTCACTAGGCTGTAGGTTGTTGAACATTTTTATTGATTTGGCCAATGGTCCCTCTTGATTTAGCAATCAAACTTATTCGCTTCTATTTGCCAAAGGCCCTGAACTCTTCCTTGATTTGGTTACGTGAACAGAAAACCAAATTAGAAACACAAGAAGAGCATCTGCACTCTGATTTAAGAAAAGCAATGATTATTTCGCTCGATGTTCTTTGTCCAAGCGGTCACATCTCTCTATCTTTATTATGTCTGTGTTTTTGGATGTCATTTGGCCTTGAGGCCGTGCAACTCCTAGAGACACAAAAATTTGGACATTGGTTTGTAAGTAAATACATATAAGTCTCGTATGAAAACGTCTTGTGGAGGTGAAGTACTTGGGCAATTATGGACGTGATATCTTCAGTCAAAACTTAAAATATAAATTCTCACAGAATGTATTTATTAGCAATATATTGACCCAACTGTTTATATTTTAGAAACCCCTGTTAATAAGGTTTAGACATCCAAAAATTATCAGTCTATGCTCGAGTTATCTCTTTATAAATAAAAATGTGTTAAAAAAACACTTGTGTTATGGATGTGACTAAAAAAGAACACATGTTTTTTGAGAGGCAACATACTTTGTAGGATTTCTGTAAATAAAAATGCACAAACCAGAAGCAATAATAACCAACATTCCTCATAAATGTTTTCATTTATGAGGAATATGGATTGTTATGGATGTGACAATTCTGAAAACAGCACTTTACTCAACTATGAAAAATGATCATGATTTAAACATTAAAATGCTTTAAAAACCTTTGAGAGAGACCTCACATGAGTATTTAAACCATCAAATAAGGACATCAGAGCTATTAGTACAATGAAAACCTTTGGTATAAAGTTACAAAAAAACCTAAAATGAGCTCAGCTCTGTTGATAACACTCTTAAACTGTACAGACAGCCAATCACAGGCTTTGTTTAAGCTCTCAGTGGGGCTGGATGTAAAACACAGGAAATATCTGGCTGTAATCATCATCTCATCATCATCTGCTCCCTGTGCTAAATCCACACAGTTTATTTCAACAGCACATGGGGAACTTCAACACAGGTGACAACCACAACTTTAGCCTTCATTATATTTTTAAAAACTTCCTGTGTGAGCTCACAGAAAAGAGAACAAGAACACAGAAGTATTTTTAATAATCGACACACATGGCACTTATTTGGCACATATTTATATGGATATCAGTGAAGAGACTGAGAGATATTAAAAATTCAGAGTGCCAATACTAAAACACAAGTCCATTATTTACTAATTCAACTGGTCTGACATTTGTGAAAAATGTTCAAAAACATTCTTCACATTTCGCAAAGAACACATCATCCTTGTTTTCTTTTGACTCCCAGCCTGGTGTCTGCTCATCTCCGTCTCTTTGCCGGCGAATAGCGTCTGGCACGAGCACCAGTAAAGTGGCCCAGTTGCTATTTCCTGGTCGCAGCTGAAAGTCAGACTGGCCAAATGTACACCAGCAGACATGAGGCATGGTGTCAAGAGTGGTCTGCTTAGTCAGCTCACATACAAGTGCACTTACATTCTCTTCCTGTGCGTTTTGTCATTGCAGACTTGATCTACATAGACACACATGCTGAATATAGCTCTGACTCAGAGATGCTTTCTAAATCTTCACTGGCCGTCTGTGTCCATCAGGAATGTATTACTGTAAACAGACAAATCAGCTGCATGACTGGGCCATATTCTGCACTGCATTAAGGCAACTTATAATTGCACATTTATGTTATATTATGATTGGCTAACCACATTGCATGTAAAATAAGTAACAACCTGACAAGTTGATGCATAAAGGATTAGTTTATCCAAAAATGAAAATGATGTCATCATTTATTTACCCTCATGTCACTCAAAACACAAAAGAAGATATTTTAAGCAATGTCTTAGTGGTTTAGTGTCCATACAATGAAAGTCAATGGGGGTCAGTGTTGTTTGGTTACCAACATTCTTCGAAATATCTTCTTTTGTGTTCTGCGTAAGAAGTCATATTTTTTATTTTTAGGTGAACTATTTACTAGGTCGATGCAGTAGATACTACACAAAAAAGTCTAGACACTTAAGCCATCGTACAGTATTCCAATGTACAGTATAATGAATGTTTATCGTTTCGCATATTATTAACAGCAATCAAACAAACCAACAGCAAACATGAATAGCAGATGAAGTATGACATTGTGACCAGATCCTCATTTGTTGAGAAATCTCGTTTGAAATGTTGAAAAGTATGCCAGAGGAAGCAAAAGCGTCTTTGACACAGTAATGGTGGGTGGGAGGCATTCCTGTTCTCTGCCTCTCTCCTTCATGAGAGTGTTTTCCTCCCACATCATGACCCTTGGCTCGCGCTCCCCTGCGGCAGGATTTCCTCCTAGGCTTTAGCTGTTTGACAAATGTTCTGATCCGAGTTTGGAAACCCCATGCAGACGTCTAAAAATGTTCAAGATCCAGTCCATAAGTGCTTGTCTTGTGCAGCTTGACAACCGTGAGTTTGCACAGACTGAAAGCATAACTACATGTGTGAAAATATGGTTGTCTTGCAGAGCGCACTTGTGAAAGAGTGTTGTGCAGTTACACCTTAAAGTACGTTGTATGTGATGCAAGAATGACACTTTCAGATGTTACTGGATATTTATTTTTGTGCATCATTTATGTTTTTGTGCATCATAAAAGAAGACTTTTCGAAGTCTAGTATGACATTAAATGTAACGCAGGCCGTCATAAATGTTTTGTGGCCGCCATTTATGCCAAACCTGATTAGACCTGATAACACCCTTTATATTTAATATAAATGTATATGTAAAATGACAGAAATAACACGATTTTGAAATTAGTGAAATTAGTTTTTTTTAAGCATTTTTAATGCTGAAGAAATTAATGCATTTAAAGGGATAAATAAAAATGATGTAATTTAAACCCTGTATATGATTCTTTCTTTTGTGGAACACATGAAGAAGATATTTTGCAAAACGCTGGTTACCGGCACCCACTGACTTCTATTGTACCTTGTGTCCATACTATGAAAGTGAATGGGTGCTGGTAACCAGCTGCTTTGCAAAATATCTTGTTTGTGTTCTGCTGAAGCAAGAAAGTCATACAGGTTTGACATGACATGAGGGCGAGTAAATAATTGTTATTTTTGGGTGAACTATCCCTTTAATGACAAGGTTAGCTTTGTAGAAACACTCTAATCTTACAAAATTAAGAGATGCAATATGGCAGCTTTTGAGAAATTAGACTGTGCTTTTGCTTTATTTATCACATACAGAGAGATAAATGTTTAATGTAATCATGTTTCTTCATTTTTAAACTGGCTTATTATGCAAAGAGCTCAAATGTTTCCATGACTAACTCTCTCTCTCTCTCTCTCTCTCTCTCTCTCTCTCTCTCTCTCTCACTCAGTGGACAGTTCGCTATCGTGAAACGCTGTAAAGAGAAAAGCACAGGTGTGGAGTTCGCAGCAAAGTTCATAAAGAAGCGTCTGAATCGGGCGAGCCGGAGGGGCGTACGGCGAGAGGAGATTGAAAGGGAGGTGGACATCCTCCAGGAGCTCCAACACCCCAACATCATCTCATTACATGACGTTTACGAGAACCGCACTGACATAGTGCTCATCCTAGAGCTGTGAGTGAGACACGTCCTCCTACTCTGTGTACAGTTACAATTACCAGCTCAAACACAGCTGTACTCACTATATATTGTACTTCTTAAAGGGGCAGTGTCCTACATTGGACCTTTATTATAAAAATTGGCTAATCTCTTTGCAATTTGAAATGAGTAACATTTCAGTTAAGAAGATACTAATTAAATAGCCAATTTGGCTGTTTTAATAACAATCTTTCGCAGTCTTTATTAGTGGCTTTTAAAGGGCATTACTGCAATAGAAAGTCCATTATTAACTAACAAAGAGGAATGAATGCAGCTTGCGTCTGTCCTCAAATGACATTTCTCTTAAGATGACTAATGCTGCCAGTTTTCATTATCTTACTCACCACTATTTAAACCAATAGTCACCTCCTGCCTCCTGTACTGTCCTGATACAGTATATGAATCAACAAACACTTGATTCATTAAAACAGGTTTGGTGCTTCTTAACCTGATAACTGTATATTAAGCATAAACATAAAAACGCACTGCATCCGAACTACATATATATTTATTTTATACATTTTTTTTAATTTTAGGTGTTTTTAAAAGTATCATAATCATTTACATTTTTATTTTAAAAAAACGTTGTTTATGTTATAAACATCTGTCAAATATTTATTCTTGAGTCTTAGACCTTTCCATCAATATATAGTTTGTCATGATAAGATTAGAAGTATAAAATATGCTTATTAACAGCTTTGGGGTTTTCCATTTTCCCCTTTGCACTACATTTAGATGCTAGATTTCAACACTAACATACACAGACAGTACGTAACATAAATTATGTGGTATGTCCCAGTAATGGCATGCTGAAGTACTGTACTACATACTCAAAAGTATTTGTTTATGCATATTTAAAGTATGTAAATTAAATGCAGGCGTTCTGCACAGTCCTCCAAAATTGCATTTGCTGTTAGTCAGTGGTAAGGTACAGTATCATAGACTGCTTGTGTTGTGCACCAATTGCATTTCATACAGATTATTATTCCAGTCCAGTTAGGATGACTTGTCTGATTCATTACTGCTCTGTTTTCATGCTTTTGTTGATTGTTCTCTTACATCATTTTAAATAGGACGTCACTGTCAGTCACTCTGTGTACTGTATCTCCATGCATGTGTTTGTATTTGTTCATGATGGACCTTGTGATCAGGAGTCCCGTGTGTTTGCCGGTGAAGGGAAACTCTAGTAAATGTCAGTGTTGTGGAGTTGCTAAGAGGCCCAGTTCAGGTTTTCACTGTTTGTAATGTGTGCATGAGAGCGTAGATGCTCAATTAGGACTAATTGTGACCCAAATTCAGTTAAAAACTCCAGTTCAGTTCACAAACAACTGCATGTGGCCATCAACTGCTAAACTGATCATTTACAATATTATGTGTTTCAGGAAAGAGTTGTTTTTTTTGCAAAATTGCGATAACATTTTGATGGTAGCGATAAAGAAGTGTTTTGCTCAAGCACTGATGTGGTTAAGACTCAGAGGAAGTTAACTAGTCTCATTTTGTGATGTGAAGCAAGGAAGGGGGTTAGCAACTAGATAAAAGTATCTGTATGTGGGATTGCAGTCAGTTAAAAATAAGACATTTCTAACCAAAATCAAGTGTGCAACATGATAACTTCAGTTTTGGGATGTGAGTATGTGTACTATATGTGACTCAGTCTGTGAAAATCCAGCTAAAATCATTTGTTTGTGATTTACTTTTTTTACATAAAATCATCCTACATAATGTAAATATAACATTGATACTAGGGATGTCCCGATCCGATCACGTGATCGGAAATCGGGCCCGATCACGTGGTTTCAGACTCAATCGGAATCGGACGTCACCTCCCGATCAGGACTCGGATATATATGTATATATATTCTCATTATTTTTTATAGGAAAGGACGCCAGTGCCGGGATTCGAACTCGAATTGAGACTTTTTTTATATTTACTGTTGCACTAAAGTCCAAAAGTGAAGAATTGATGTTATTTATTACTTGATGGTTCAAGCTACCTCACAGAAGTGCTCTGTTTGTTAACAGTGTTGTTGAATGTTAAAATAAGGTGAATTCAATAAAAAATAAGGAACATCCTGGTTCTGTTTCTTTGCTCTTCTTTATTCTTTTTTTATGTATTATAGAAGTATCGGATCGGGACTCGGTATCGGCAAATACTCAAAATCAAATGACTCGGACTCGAGGACAAAAAACCTGATCGGGACATCCCTAATTGATACCTTTAATATTCACTGAGTACAGTCATGTCAAATATTGAAATCAATGTTTAGGTAGCCAACTTTTGGTATTTTTTGGGCAAAATAATAAAATAAAATAAAAATAGTCAGTATTATAAATAAAAATTTATATTATCTATCATTTACAGCAACAAACACTTTTTTATGGTTATGACTACTTTAATGCTCTAATCTCATTAGATTTCAATAGCTTAGACTGAATTTCACAAACAGGGTCACAAATATTTTGCTAGCAACCCACTTCTAATGGACAAACCCTGTCTTTTCTCAGAGTATCTGGAGGCGAACTCTTTGACTTCCTGGCGCAGAAGGAATCACTGAGCGAAGAAGAAGCTACAGAATTCCTCAAACAGATCCTTGACGGAGTTCGATACCTGCACTCCAAGAAAATTGCACATTTTGACCTGAAGGTACAACACACAAGTCTTGTCAAGCTCTTTTCCAGGAATGTTTAGAGAACATATAGCAGGTCTGTCCTATAGATAACGGCTATAAACGGCTGGTTGTGGAGGCGAGAAACAGCTACAGTACAATGGTTGCCATGGCAACGGTTTAGCTCTTGTACCGCAAGAAGGTGAAGAAACAATTCTGCGTGTTGCGCGGCAACACCGGTAACTTTGCATAACAAAATAACCGTATTCTCTTTTCCAAGACCCGCCATTGTATTGCACACAATTCTTGGCAACACAGATTTTGTCAAACATCTAGAAATTCCTTACGTCTTTTTTAGCCTAAATCTTAGGCACAAACTTCCTCTGGTAATTAATGGTCTTGGTGATCATTTTCTCATCATTGGCTGTCAGGAAACGTGAGTTTGGCCCGTGTCCAGACATTCTAACGCGGCGAGGTTATCGACAGCACATGATGAGACATGTCACCCACGCTGTTCTCTGTGATAATCTCCATCCTGTTTTTCTAAGCGCTGCGATTCGGCACAACACTTTAACTCTACAAGGGCAAACAGAAACGCTCATTTCAGACTGCCATTACTCTCTCTCTCATAGCAATCAACACACGTTAAATGCTTGTCCACAAACATGCTGTGCCTCAATGAAAGGATGGTTCATAAAAATATCTAATGTAGCAAACGATTTAGGAAGTACACAGTGACTGATAAGGTACTAATAGCCCTGTTAAAAAAAAGACCAGAGTTGCTGCTCATCAGTAAATGTCATGTTTTGAATGCTATGCATCTACTTTTTGACTATTAAAACAGTATATTTTATGTATGGGTGCAGTCAGTAGCGGCTCCTGACCAAAAATTTTGGAGGGGCAGTTTCTGGGTCGTAAGCTATCCATGAATGCACAGGGAACTGGGTTATTTAACAAAACAAACAAACGAACTTTATCATTAATCATCATTATCATAAATTATCATAAAATATATCATTAATTGACAATCTTTCAAACGAATTCAGCAACAGAAACTCGACACTATTACACGCAGAATGATCTGTACTCGCCATCTTCACCGTCTGATGCGTTCGCTTAACTGACACAGACTCATATACACTTTGCTGACGTGGATTAATAATATTGTCCGGAACTACGTTCAAGTAACGTAAAAGCCAGTGGGGCAGTCTCAAATCTGCCCATATGGCTCTCAATTAGAGCACACTGCAGTTCCTTTTTTCACCACAAATTTACATTGAGAAAATGTGTGGCGCTGTTGAGCTCGGGAGGGCAGAGAGACCCTGAAGACCCATCAAACCTGAAGCAATGCGATGAAATTTTAACAAATCCACCTCACTTTATGACTTATAACAATCTAAAATGTTTTCAGAATAAGGATGAAAATTTTTTAGTTAACATTTAATTAGGACTGGTCCAGTTTATATAGAGTTCTATGTTTTCAAGCGGCTGAATATTTTGGCTCTGCCCCACCTGCCCATACAGACGAGCCGCGCCTGGGTGCAGTACAATCTGGACATGCTATAGCCGCCATGTTTGCATTGTCATGTGACCTGTATGTTAGTTCAACTGTGACAGAATAACAACAACTCCCAAAATATTTACTCTGGTAAAGCAAGTTCAGTTTAACAAAAATTAATACATATATCACTTACGCTTGAAATCAGCCACTTGGCTCACAGTTTTCCAGTTTCAATTCCAGTTGAATTTATCATCTTCTTAGCTCATGGCATCATGGGGTAAGAAATGTGTCTATCCGAAGGCAGACGTTTTCTAATTTTGCATACTGATTTTCACATGGTATGGATTTTGGATGCAGGGCTAGTGTGCTGGTGTCCCAAACTGGTTTTCTTAATTAGTTTGACTAATCACTGGTCAACCAACTTCATTGTCATGCTGGATGAGCAGCAGTTTTTTGCATTCAAGAGTATGATTTTACAAATTCTAGACAAAGTGACGACTACTAAAGATGCTAAAATATGACATAGTGTTAATTTATTTTGGATGCTTTTAGTCGCAACATAATTCCCACAGTTACAATTGTGTTATTTCATGATTTGATGAGTTTACTGCTATTCTAAAATGGAGACAAGAAAACCTAAACAACAGTGAGTAAGTGTTTTGAAACTTTTGATTGGTAGTGTAAATATACAGGTAATGGCGGAATTCCTAAGAGAACATTACGTGCATCCTCCTCTTTATGGATGCTGGATGGCTCATTTCACCTCTTGTCTATATACAGGCATGAGTACGGGAACATAACAGGTGTTGAGTCCCACGCAGCTTCCCACAGAATTACATGACACCTTTAAGCACTTCATCAGCATGCAAACAGCTAAAAACAATGCGCATTGGCCTGACACACACTAAAAGCATGTCCAACCTGATTGTTGCAGTTAAAAACCGTTGCAATGTAAAGTAACTTACAAATGTGATGCAAAAAAACAAAGCGATTCATCTGATGTTTTACAGTTTTAGAATAATATTACTTTTACAATTTTTGTAGCACTTTTTTGATAGACATTGATAGACTAGTTTGTCTATAGCAAGTATTGTAGCTTGTAAAATTCTTTGTTTTCTCAGCCTGAGAATATCATGCTGCTGGACAACAACGTCCAAATGCCCCGAATCAAGCTTATCGACTTCGGTTTGGCACATAGGATTAAGGACGGAGTGGAATTCAAGGACATTTTTGGAACGCCAGAATTTGTTGGTAAGTCCGTGGGCGCACAAAAGCACATGATGTCAAAAGACAAGCGAGTGATTCACATTACCGGAAAGACACCGATGTGTCAGATGCAGCTGAAATCCTCAACCATCTTTGGACATTTGACATTGTTGTATAGCTGTATAGTGACGCTTCTGATCACATTTATTCTCAGCTCCAGAGATCGTCAACTATGAGCCGCTGGGATTAGAGGCAGACATGTGGTGAGAACTCTTAATAACATCACGCTTTGTACTTTACATACAGTCAGCGTCAGGGCTTAACCATGTGCTCTCTTCTTCCATTTCCTCTAGGAGCATCGGAGTCATCACATACATCTTGTAAGTGTGAATGGAGGAATGTGGATTTGGATTTATATTCTTAATAGACATTCCTAGGAACAACCAGAAAACCACAACATCCTAATATGGTGGTGAGCTGTGCATGAGCAAGCTCCACTTACGTTATGTAAAAATATTACAAAATAAATCTGAAATTATCAGCTGTTTTATAAGTCTACTGAACTTTCATATATGAATTACTGAGTGAATCTACTGTAAACAATGAATCATAAGTTAGGCATAGGACATACAGTAATTAGGGCACCTAACAGCTGTCTGATGCGCACGTGTTTGGATTCTAGTGTCGGATCAGTTTTAGGGATGTTCATTAACAGGAATTTTCAATATACTTGCACAGAGGTCGAGTATTTGTGCTTGTTTTTCAGATTAAGTGGGGCATCGCCATTCCTCGGCGACTCCAAGCAGGAAACTCTCGCAAACATTTCAGCCGTGAACTTTGAATTTGATGAGGACTTTTTTGGAAGCACCAGTGAGCTGGCCAAAAATTTCATCCGACAACTGCTGGTCAAAGATACGAGGTGAGAAAAAGGCCTGAAAAAAAGGTTAAATTCTTAACCCAGCATTAATAAGGGCATGTCAGATGAACTGTTCATGTCGAGATCTGCCTATTTTGTCTGTTTTCTATATGGCAGATGAATTTGTAAAGACTTTAATTGGACACATTACTTTGATAGCAAGATTTGGAAAGCATCTCTTCCCTTTTTAAATGTTGATAAGTCTAGTTAAATTTAATGTTCTTTTTTTTCTCCGCTATGACTTATTTTGGTGTCATGACCTACCAATATCCAGCATAACTTCAAGGCTGTTTTCCTGTAAATTCATCACTAAATCAAACAGTTTATTTTATGTATCAAAACAAAAGGTTTTGTAGAATTTGGCATGAAAAATTCTCTTTAATTGGTCATATCAGACAGGTTTAAGCATGTCATTTTCACTACTGTCAGCATTAAAAGACGTCTGGTAAGGGTTAAGATGACATGCGTCAGATGAAGTCTTGAACGCAAGAGTAGACTTGCTCATCTTTAGAAGTGTGAAGTGTTTCTCATTTTTCTTCTTTTGCATTTACGTTAGTTTTCCTTGTTGTTTTCCAGAAAGAGACTGAAGATACATGATGCTCTCACTCACCCGTGGATAAAGGTAAGAATGTGGATGATATACTAAAACATACGCAACTGAAAGCATGTTTATCTACTGTAGGCTTGTGTGTTTGTGTTGTGTACAGACTGAACTGACCTCTGACTGGTTGTATACACACTAATAACAACCAAACACAAAACAAACTACACTTACTGTGAACATATTTTATTATTGCATATGACACATCTTACACTGAAAAATTAAACTACAGACTACGTGAAAATATGTTTACAATCGTGAAGCGATCTGAATAGCTCTACGATACATATCTTGATTTTTTTGTATTGTGATATAACAATACATCTTTACTCTTCTAATAAATAGCGTAACAGAAAACCTAATGTAAACTCAGCCAATCGAATTACAAAACGCACAAAGATCTTTCATTATATTTTACCATGTTTGTGGTGTTTGGACATAAACCTTGTCGGTTTAGATGCATGTGTGCATGTCCTAATTATGGCAGCGGTGGCATGTTTGGAGAATAACTTCATCTAATCGATGAATGGATTGAAGAGAAGACTGATTTTGGTTCCATCTGACCTGAGACCAGCAATAACTTCCTCCTCCTCTGGGCCTTCATGCGCATGTGCGAGATTGGAGTGCTTCAATAAAAAGCAACCTGGTCTTTTACTTATTCTTCCTCCTGATCTCTCTATTCAAAGTCCTGCCAGTGGGAGGAAGACAACAGCGCCGCCCTAGAGGCACAGACGAGAGAGGATTCAGGGCAACTAAAAACTAAGAGACTGAGGGAGTACACCGTTCAATCCCACTCCAGCATGCCAGCTAACAATACCTACATCAACTTTGCACATTTCGCCAGTGTTGTGCAAGACATCTCGCTCATGGAAATGAATCTGGAAGACATGGCCCAAAAGCGTGAATGTCTCCAGGGGGACGTTGAGGCTCTTTTGTCCATTTACAGTAAGAAGGAAGCATGGTACAAAGAGGAAAGCGAGAGTATACGCCAGGAACTATCACAGGTGCGATATGAGTTTCATAAAGCTGAGGTCTTGAGAAGAAGCCTCCAGGAAGATTTAAGGACAACCAACAACAGTTTAACCAGCATCAGCAGACGCTACCTGGCGAGAGAAGCTCAGTTGAGTTCTGTGAGACAGGAGATGGACGCAGAACTTCATTGGTTACAGGAGGTTATGAAGTCACTTAATGGAGAAGCTGGGAATGGGAGGATGGGATCCATCTCAATACTGAATAATGAGTTGAACGAGGCTCTGAAGGAGTTGCTGAACAGGAACCATAAGGATCATGTCCTGGAGCAAAGCCAAACATCTCCGAGTCTGGATCGTGAAGATTAGACTGCTGATGGGAGTAGAAGAAGTAGGGACAGTGCGACTTTTATAACTAGGATGGGGATTGAAATGTTTTGGTTCATTCCCCTGCATTTTCGGAGATAATCATTGTATTTATTGAGTTTTGTTTTGCTTGGCTGCAATACAAAGATAAACATTGTAGCCATAAAAAACATTTCTTAATCAATATTGGAACATGAAATTAAATAATCAAAATTGTTGCAAACCATAAGATATACTTGTTATTTTCAGAGAATATTTAATTGTTTACTATAACCAAACTTAGTGAGGTTTCTGTTTAAGACAACAATAAAAGCACTTTGCCAGTAAGATGAGAAAATAAACTAAAGTTTGATGATTCTCAGATATTTAGATATGTGTGTTCAAATTATATAACTTATTACTTGTTTTGTAAGTACTTGTGCATTCTTAAGATACCTTAAAATAATGACATCACTATTGACCTGTCAGTATTATTTAAGAATTTCTTTTATTTATGGTAAAATACTGACCAAACAACTACAAGTTTTTATTTGTTAAAAATATTTTAGAATCTGTTATAATTTAATTCCTTTATTTTTATGCATGTTTTGTTTAAAATGAGATGTTGGCCATAAATTTGCATATAAGTGAATATAAAAGTTCTCTTATTTATTTTCTTTCTTTATTTTTTAAGTAAGTAAGTAGGGAATGTTCTTTTTTGCACATGTAATGTATACCATCACTTCAATTTACTTTAATGAAAATGTCACATTTGTGATAAGGCATTTATCTTTCATTTGTGAGCTTCCAGCACTTGGCATTTTCTTGGCCATTTTCTTGACATAAACGGTGATGTTGTGTCTGTCTACACTGAATAAAGCTCTGCAATGATGATTACATACCTCACGGTGATCATTAGTCCCCAGCTGGCTGTGGTGCATTGCAGGATTGAAGAAGATAAAGTATACATAGTATACTTTAAAGATACTTCTGTATTTTTTGGAATTATATCCTGAGCCATATAATGGCTATTTTGGGCATTGGGACAAAAAGAAACCACCCGTAAGACACTAAAAAACGCTCTGAACACTTAAGCAACCACATAACAACGCTCTGACAACCATCCACAACACTCTAGTATCATGGCAGTTTTACACAGGGAGGCACAGAATCTGATATTACTGTATATATGCAGTGTCATGGCTTTGTCAAAGATGCCAGATGGATGAATGTTAATTTCCTTCTGAATGTTATCACCTCTCATCTCACTGGTTATACTTCCCACTGATTGGCAGGATTTTAATCGAAATGGTTGTGATTATTTTTTCTTTAGCCTGCGAACCCCAGACAAGCCTTGGTGCGACGACAATCTGTGGTTAACATTGAGAACTTTAGGAAACAGTATGCCAGGAGACGATGGCAGGTATGAGTTAACACACTGCTGTACCGTGTACATATTAAATATTTATATTTTCATATTTTTCACTCTTCTCTTCTCATGTGGTTAACTTAAAACTCTTAAATCTCTTCTAGTTTACTTTCAGAATCGTAGCCCTTTGCAACCACTTGACACGCATGATGAAGAAAGGCAATCCCAAACCACAGGTAATGGCCCGTCTTATCCATTTTCGGCTTACACCACATAGTGGATTTCTATAGTTTCTGTATTTCTAACGCACGATCACCTAAAAATCTTTGTTGATTTCTATAGGACAAACCCAAGATGGGCTATGTAGGCCGTACGGTGGCCATGTTTGAGAGAGAGTGTGAGAGCGATCAAGAAGAGGAGGTCATTCTGAGAAGAACCACAAGCAGAAAGAGGAGCAGCACCTCCTGAAACCTCCTGCTGTAAGCATCACAGCTGTAAGATGAACCTGTGGCACGTGAGCCTTTGCCCAACGCACACATTTTAAATCGTTTTGAAGGGCGTGGAGGCATCGGTAAACTGTACGTTGCTCATTTACTTTCATAAAGAAGGTTATTATTCGAAAGTCATGCCTGAAAACGTGCAATAAGTGCAATTGTGACAAATATAGAAAGAAAAATATTTTCATCTTTCAAGCTGCATATATATATATGTATTAATGTACATCATGTCACAGGGAAGAGTTTACCCGCTATATTACAAGCTTGTATGTAAAATTTACCAGTATGACATTATCATAGGCATATAATTTTGCCAGTTTACCTTGAATCTTCAGTCTGCAGTCATAACCCGTGACTGTTGTCTTAATGTGTACCATAACATTTTGCATTCCTTTACTGCAACTGTACAGCAGGTGCAGGATGGATATATACGTTTATTTTATTGTGTATTATATATGAAATTAGCTGTTTTTATAAATCATTTTGGTCATTTTGTAGTCTTAAAGAATGCAAAAAAGTGTTTATTTAGTTTTAAATGTTTTTGCAATGTAGGTCAATTATTAAACTCTCTGCCAACAAACACTTCTTAACTGTAATCTTTCAAGACAACAATGATGGAGATCAGCGAATGTCCGAATTTATCAGGTGTTATTGGATTTAGGGCAGTAATAATGCTACTGTATCTCGTAAACACCAATGTTGCATGAAAGTTTTATGAAAGTCATAATTAGAAAGTATATGGATTTGAGTAATTTTGAAGCAATTTCTTTTATCTAGAATGTTAAATTCACTTTATAACAGTATATAAACTTAAGTACTGTAATTAAATTACAGTGTCTCATATGTGAATTTGTTATTGTTGCGCCTTGCACCTCAATTGTATTCTGAAAAAATATTGTTGGCTGTGCATGTCCTGTGTGCTTCTGACGTGACCATCAGGAAAATAAGATGAATTGTCTTATTGTTCTGAGAATGTGTTCTTTACTATGTGGTTCTCAGATGGGTGGATATTTTCTCACATCAGTTGTATTTGTGTAAAGAAAACCTTTCACTTTTTACCATGCATATTTGCATATTGCATATAGGATTATGTTGATATCTGCCTGTATCACATCACATGTATGTGCATCAATCATTATCACATCATTTAATGAGTTATGCTAGAGGACTACACAGTATTGTTTACAAGTTAAGTATACATCTGCCACATTTTCCAAAAAATGGAAAAGCTTTGTGTAATGTGCCTCAAAAAATATCTGTCATGTCTGTTTATTTTAACAACTGGACATGACTCTGTATTTGTGTTGTTCATAACCAAAGTAAACTGAAAACATTTACTGAAAGTTACAAAATAATGCCCATTTTTGTACAAAAAGTAATAAATGATTAATATATTTATTGCATTGCTTGTTTTTTGTCATTTTTTTATTAATAAGGTCATGAAATTATATATTGTTTATACAATCATTTGTGATCAGATCTATTGTCACAATTGATGAGAAGATTTGGCAACCATGCCAGCTGCTGTGTTGTTTAAGCATCATTAATCTGAACGCAATTTTATAGAAAACTTGACCTGGACTAAATAAACTGCCATTAGATAAGTAGGCCATTGGCAATGTGAAAGATGTCAGGCGGAAGAATGAAGCAGTTTCTCCCCCTGATTAAATCAGTCTGCCAGGTCAGTGACCGTAAGTCTTGTGTTTAACACTGATTTACACCTATCCGAGCAATTCAATATTTAAAGGCATCTTCCTGTTGCTTAATTTGTGATGTGTTAGGGTAGCAGTACCAAGCTCATGGGTTTAGTTTCTAGAGAACACAATCATATTGACAAAACAGATGACATGAATTCACCATAAACTGTACGATGCTTTGGATTAAAGTGTTTAGCCAAATGTGAATGTAAAGGTTATTATGTGATTAATGCCTGGAAAAATCATAAACCACAATATATTCAACATGTTTTTGCTCTTTCTTGATAATGAGATGAACATTGTGCAGTATAGTTTATTGTATTCCAGACAATTGCCCTACATACTTCCCTAATCTGTTGATCCTTTTTTGTTTGTCCTAGTGATTGATCCTATTCAAGCAGTTACTTTCTTTTGTCACAGTGTTTATTCATTATTTATTCATTAAAATGAATGCTAGAGGTTGTTTTTAGAAACGCCTTGGTTCACAAACACAAAATATTTCACTGAAGTCTATTGCCGTTCCGATTCCTAAAATATGGTATTTTTTTGTTTAAACTGCCTTTTGGACTATTCTGTCTAGTTTTTTAGATTTCTGTGCAATTTTTGCAAATATCAGAATCAGTAAGTCATTCAAATTTACTTATTGAACTTCAGATCAGTTCCTTTTTCTATCTTTTAAACACCATTAAAGAAACTTTTAGCTGTCAACAGATTAGACTTGACAAACAAATGAAACCAACAGATATCTTTTACTGCTTAATAGAGAAGATGAATTGTGTTGATTGAAAAATAGCCTCAAAGCTGGAAATGTGGGTGGATTCCTGTGAAAATATTACTTCTGAGAGTGTGAACAGATCTCTATTGTTGCCCTAGGCCACACAGTATTGTCCTTAGAGAAGGTATTCCTGAAAAATAGGAGTCATCATTTACACAAAAACCTGTTACAGTTTCAACACCATTCAAACATCATTTACATGTGACCTTGAATAACAAGGCACACTTCATTACCCTTACATTTCTGTAATGGCACCATACATTAAAGATGTCAAAGCTATAATGATTTTAACACCACAGTCAAAGTAAGTGTACTTAAGACATTTATATACAAAGATTTATTTAGGTTTTATTTATATTTTATCTCTGAGTAAACATGTCACTTATAAACTCAGATAACAGTCTACGATAAATGTGAAGAGAGCGACACCTAGTGGATTAATGTAAATCCAACACGTCGGTGCATAGTGACGAATTTTTAGTTAAAGGTTACACAGTGTTTATTATTTGCACTTTTATTTTCGTGAATAATTCTTGTAAAAAAAAATTGCATCGTGCACTGACTAAAGTTAAAAAAAGGTGAGCCAGCAGCTTTTTCAGTTTAATGTTGTTTGTCAACTGTCTCCCTCTGCTGGCCGAGTGTGGAAGCGCATCATTAATTAAATAAATACAGAGGGATTTCCCGCTCTGCTCTTTTCTGCGGGTCACGCTGCTCTCCAGAGATCCATTCACTCACTCTCAAAGACTCAAATCTGTTTATCGAGCCTTTAAAACTTTCTTTTCATCGTCACTACAAGAAACATTGCTGCACAGGTAATTTAAATTGAGTAAACTGTTTAAAAATGAAAAATACGAGCAAATTACGTCTATATGACTTTAATTTAGTCTCTGTTGCCACAGGAAGAAATTTAGATATCACAGATACAAACAGTACTTTGTAGGATTTCTGTGAATTAAAATGCCCAAACCAGAAGCAATAATACCCAACAAATGAAGAAGAGACGACTCTTCAAATAACAACAAATAGTTATATTATTTTAGCTTTCACGTGTCCATGTATGAGGAATATGGACTGTTATGGATGTGACAGTTCCTGAAAACAGCACTTTACCTGATTATGAAAAAATAATGCGTTTTATGAGAGCAAAACTTGGGAAGTAGCTTATATGCACAAGGGATTTGTGGGAAACACGAGCTCCAGATTGTGAAATTGGGCCGCACACCCTGTGCTGGAGCAGCCGAGTGCCATCTGGACGTGGGCAGCATGATAGTGAGCAACTGTTTTATTTGGATGGCATGGAAATCCCACAAATGTACTGTACTGCCAGTTCCCACAAAAAAATGTAATAGGAATCAGTTGTTATTATAAAGTGCCATTTGAGGAAATAAACTCTACTAACATACTACCAATATTTTGATTATGACAATGTATCAGTTGACATTTGTGCATCTTGAAATTGGCATGGTTGTTAATGGATAATGCTTTTTTTGTCTTAATAAAATAAATAAATTAAATAAAGTGTGTTTAATTTCAGTGTTTTAATCTCATGTTGGCCATACGCTACCCTGATCTCCAGACAACATCAGGCAACCCATTTCCGGTGAGTACAAGTCGGTCTAATCTATGTCCTGCATACAGTAATTAGACTGATTTAGGGTCATATTCACTAAACACTTGTAAGATGTGTTTCATAGGAATATTTAAAAGTGTAGCTTTAATATTGTGATGTGTTGTCCAAATAATGCAAACAAACAGGATGCACAGATGTGTTTTTCAACAAATAAATCAGAGGTGTAAATGTAAAGCAATGATGATAAAGCTTGAATCGTTTTCCATGCCTATGCATAATACAAGAGGGTATTTATACATATGGAAACAATGAGGCGAAGGTAACAGAACTATAAAATAAAAGACATAGATAATCACAAAACATACATGACAAGTAGGGTAAGTCGTAGATATTTAATAAATAAATCAGCTAAATAACTATAACCTTTTATTGTGTAAATCAATCCTAGTCATCACAAGAAAGACTAGCATTTTATGCAATAATAAAAATGTTAAAGAAAGAAACTGTTGCTAGTGTTGCATCTCAAAATTAGTAACATAAAAAAGAATTAAAGCTCAATTTGAAGAAACAAATAGATATTTCGTAGTCGACTGTTTTTTGCATGATTACTCGATCCTGAGCTACGCTCATGAAATTGATATTAGAATTGGATTTGTAATGCATGATATCATTTGTGTGTGCATGTTTGTGATCATTAGACTGAGCTCTGCTCAGATGACGGCAGTGAGTAGATGAGTTCCCAAAGAGACCTCTTCATTATTCATTTAGGACTCGTGTGTGTCCCCTATTCTTGGAATTGCTCCTTAATGTGCATGTCTGTTCAGATCATTGTGTTCCCTACCTGTTGATGCTTCTCATACTGTAATGGTGACGTCACATGTTTCCCTTTGCAACAGGTCCGTGACCAGGTTTGTTGCATTTTTGCCTCTAAAAGCAGGGTTAAGGTTAGGGGAGATTGGTCTTATATTAGCCCTAAAACGACAAAGTCAGTTTTATTGATAAACAGTCACGCACCCCTGGAGATTTGTCCAGAAGGTCAGACTCAGGACAAGGCTCTTTCCTTTCATCTCCGTTTGAGATAAGATTACATTATTGACGCAGTCAAAAAGTGATTAATTGGTTTCCCAATAGCATTGATTCAGAGTTGTTGTTCTGGCAGAAATGGGGCAGAAATTGTATGTGGGGCATAGGATCTCTCTGAGGACGTTAGGTCTTTTCCCTGTTATCTGGGTTAAAGGTATGACTGTGAATCTTTGGCCGCAGTGGTAAAGACACCAAAATCGTTCCTTTTAAAAATTATTAATTAAATCATTTCTGAAAAATGTATACTTACGTTCTTATTTAACCCTAATTTAATGTTTAACGTTTAATTTTGTGGTGGTCCATTTTACATGCACATAAAATGAGTATCTTCAATTGCTTCATCTTCAGTTAATTAAAGATGCAATCTGTAAGTATTTTTGGTTAAAAATAAGCAACAAATCAGTTTTTGATCAGGTATATTAATACATTGTTCAAAACTGTCTCTTTTACCCCAATTGTAAATAATATAATATTATATTATAACATCATTCAACTTCAGGTCATGTAAAGATAATTATGTGTAAGTAACTTGAAAATGTATGAATCAAACAGAGATGGTGATAGAGAGGCAGCTTTCAGTAAAAATGGGAAATGTTGCTTTAAAATTGCTTTTTTGAAGAGCTTGAAACAATTATGCCATGCAAATGATATTCTTTAATGCCAGACATATGTTTTTGTCACTTGTTTATCAGTGATGGGATGACTATAGTTAACCCCTTGATAATTATCTCTATTGGGAAATAATCAGATGCATGAAAAACACACACACACACACACAGTTGTTTTTCTCAAACCTCTCTTAGAACGTCAGACCTTCATATACACAACTACAAACCAGTCAGAATATTCCCTCTAGAGGGATTTGAGCTAAATTGGAAAGAAACCGAGTCAGTCGCTTGACCTACAGTAGTCCTGTCCTCAATAAAGCTTGTGTGGGAGACGGCTTTGTGTCCTTGTGCTTTTTCTGAAGCCATGAACAACAGACACAGGCTGTGCTGATGTCATTCTGTACGATATGTTGGTTGTGTGTTCTGTTAATTGGTCTCGAGTGACGTCCAGTACTGTGATTGCATTCAGACCCCTTACAAAAAGAGATGCTTTTTGATCAAATCTGAGATGAAATAAAATGTAAACAAAGTTACAAATGAATCACGTAAAATTATTTTCGGAACTTTTGAAATGAAATCTTATTCACAGATCTATTAATAACTTTGGCCTTTCTCCAATGATGAGATTTCTCTTTTTAGAGCTTCATGGATGAACTCTTGTGCCAATGTTTTTATCCTCTTTAATTCTCTTTGCCCTGTTTGGGTCAAAGCCTATAATAAACACATCGACATCTTTGAAAATCTTGACCTAAATAAGCTTAATACTGCCAACAAAAAACAATAGTCATGTTGATTCAGATGCAACTGATATAGAGATACAGCCTTTTTGTAAAGCTACATCTCTACATTTCAGTGCTGCCGTGTTATAATATAACAACTCGCCATTCATCTCTCCGAACAAATCAACTTAGAAAATAAAATAAATCCATCAACAGATTGATTCATTTTATTTAGGCTTTAAAAGGTCATTATGTACCGCAGCAGAACAGGTGAGCAGCAGGAATTATATAAAAGTGAATAGGGAGCATGATGTGCTGATGGTGTATTCACTACAACAGTCAGGGTTATTTCTGTATCCATGAATAGAAGCTGATGGTTTAGTTATTTAGGGTTCCTCTGTGACAAATGAGATCATTATCTCTGCGGTGGGGATAAATTACCTGTTGAATAACTTAACAAGTTAATGAGCAATTTTCTGCTCTTATGGGTACGATGACTCTCGTCCCACATACAAAAAAGGGCGATATTATGTAAAGGCTGATAGGTATTGTTTTTTTATATTTAACTTTCATTTCTGAGATCCTCCAGTCAGATTTATAGTTGTCCTCCACATCGTTCCCACGTCCTATTCATTATCGTTCTTTGATGTGAATGGATACATGAGCTTTAAGCCTGTGGCATAAACATTAAAAACCTAACCGAGTTACATGCTTTTGTCTTCGCTTCACGTCCTGCGGTCGTTCTGTAGTCAGAGCATCAATTTTAATGTTACGTTTGGCTCTTAGTTACGGTGACTTTCATGTATTTATTTGAATAAGTACATTTTTTCCTGTTTTGTCCGAACGCAACCGTTACCAAAATGGATGAGTGGCCGATTCCAATGAGCTGAACTGTTGGTAAAAGCACAGGAAATCTATTTCTGGGATCTATAACAAATGCAAGGCTTACAAGAGACAAGTGAAACAGCCTCTTTATAATTTCTCTTACCAGTCAGTCAGCACATAAGCTCACCGCGTATGTCGTTTCAGGCTCGGATTGGCACCAGTGGCAGAAAATTGAAAATAAACAGTTCAGCTTTGTGCTGTCACAATGGTCCTTTTGCATGTTTCACATGAGAAAAAGTGTGAAGTAGAGAAACGGGAACTAGGAACAGCTAAAATCAACTGCCACTAGTGGTGATCGATCTTGAAATGGCACAAGACACACACATAGAAACATACAGGGCCACAAATGTGTGTCTTTTTACTGTATTTATTTTATTGTCTGCTTGATTTCTGTACAGCTGAAACAATGCAAACCGTAAAAAGCGCTATATAAATAATCTTGACTTGACCTGACAAATGCATCATAACTTTGTTAAATGGAATACTAGCATACTGCTAACTACATACTACATAGTGTACACTGTAGTATACTTAAGTTTTTAAAAAATGTATGCAGTTTTGTTAAAAAAATATGGTAACTTGTGGGTGTCAGATCAAATAATGATTCATGACGATGTTAAAAATTAAGACCAATTGTCATGCCAGAAATGTTGGATAAGCTGCATGAATAGTATGAGAAGCATGATATTCTCACGCTGTGGTTTAGTGGTTGGTTTGGTTGGTACGGTTTGGCAGTTTTTCCGTTGTTGGTAAATGTTGCAACTACAAAATTATGCAAACGAAAAGTATATTTCTCACAACTATTAGAAAGACCAGTTTATTATTACAAAATATAATGTTCCCACAAAAACCAAAAGTTGTGCAAGCTGTATAAATTGTGTTTTCTTTCTTTCTTTTGTGATATATTTATGTCTGTCGACACTGTTATTATAACTTTTATGTCAAACACAGTTTGCTGAGTTGCACCACGCTATCCAAACACAAAGAATGAATCAGTAGTTTAGACTTCAAAGTTGCAGTGACCTTTTGTGAAGTTCATTCATTTATTGGTGTTTCCATGGCGATGCAAATGTCAAACGCTAGTGATTACACAAACTCTTTGAGAATTAAGCCCTCTGTATCAAAACATTGTTTTATATAATCGGTTAATGCAAACTTCTGACTAAACAAACTATTTCACTTCTGCATGTCACTCTTCCTCGTTTAACAGGACTTCCCCCTTTTTCTTGGTTTATTAGTGCCATGCACTAGAAAATGGAAAAAGAAATTCATAAAAAAATGAGGGTGAAAAGACCACACCACTCATGTGATAGAAACCGAAGCCATCTCCTACTCCTTCAGCTTGTGATTGCTGTGTGATATAACTAAAGCTAGAAGTCAAACACTAATGGCCTTTTGTAGTTTTGTAACTAGCAAGACATTTTCTCCATCAGTCAGCATTTAAATCCATCAAAAGCTCCTGAGAGAACAAGCGGTAAATTCTCTAGCACAAAACTACAATTAATCTTAGTGTTTTATTAAAATGCTTGAAATAAATGGTACCCTGGTGGGGATATAATAAAGCTTTTTTCCATAGTCAGCATGCACAAAAAGCCGGTAAGCCAGTAATTACAATCAGAAGAACTGTCCATTTAAACAGACTTAATCCAAAGTGGATTTTTCAAGCAACTTAAATCAAAAAGAATTATTGTGTTTGATATATTTGATATATCAATATAATTGTGTCATGGTTGGAGCTTGCATGGCTGCTGTAAGGATAGATGACTCTTGATATAATACTGCATGTTGGATTTAACCAGACCATAAGAACATATTCCTTATCTAAAAATTACATTTGAGCACTTTTTGGGCAAATCCTCATCAAAGCATGGATTTGGTGTTGGGGCTATCCATTTATCCAATCAATTACAGTTCTGCAAACCTGTTTAAAACGCTGTTTTTGCTGTTCTATTGAGTTGCCCAAGTACAGAAATACACACATGACTTTTATAATTTCAGTTTCAAGACTACACTTATGTAATGTGACAGTATTTTTTTTTGAGCAATTTACATAGAAATTCGTTCTGCCGCTATTCTAAGAATAAGGAACACGAGTTTAGGCGTACTGACTCTTCAATCGCAAGATAATAACATTGTTATCATTGTAAGGATAAATGTAAGAAATTGTAAAACTGTGAATAGCAGAGTCCACACCTGTAAACTGATAAAGATATGGAGGATAAGTTTAGTTGGAATCATATTCGGGGTAATTTTTCCAGTCGATTAACACTGAAACATTGAACATCAATCAAAATCCCTTCAAATATAAAAATAAATTTAAAGAGCTCATGCATTTAAAATGTGAAACTACAGCAAGCAGGCTTAGGATTAACTAACGTTATTGCCTGTTGGTGTGGACGCTAATATAGTTATTGTTCTTGGTGTGAACAGGCCTTTAAAATCATATGTGAACAAGAAGTGCAATTTGTTAGTCTGTTCAGAGAACAGAAGCACTTGTTGTTACAAATTTACTGTTGACCCGTGTTGAGAACAAGGCCCAGTAACGGCAATGAGAAATGAGAGTGCCGTTGCACTAAAGCTTGCTCGCTTTTTTATTTTTCTGCACAGCAGGAAATGGACGGAAAGGGAATCAAAGAGGGGTACATCTGAATTACTCGCTGTCCTGAAAAACATTTGCTTTTGTATTCTCCCGAGAATATGGGTTTGATTCCGCTTTTCTCCGTTCCTTCTTCAACTATATCCTTCCCAGAAACCATCAAGCGGTTAATCATCCAAACCCATCCTGTAATGTTTAGTATTCTCTGACAGATAATAGATTCCATTTTTAAGGTCAAGATGTGATTTAGCAAAAGCTGTATTTTAGATCTGCCTCATGGGTCAGGCCTGTTTTGGGGAAGTTGTTTTTACAGCATGACTAGAAGGCTTATGGTGGCTTTGATATTTGAATAGACGTGTTTATATGAGAATGTCAATGAGTGCAGGAAACAAAGAGGTCTGTGATCAGCCGTCTTCTGGTCGAATATCAAAGCAGTAAAAACAATGCACATGCACCGGCAGCCAAATTAGACATTGTGTGACATTGTTTTTATGGCTGAGAAGAGGATCCTTGTAAAATATTTGTATTGGACTTGTTTCATTTAGTTATCATGACAGAACAGGCATGCCTGATATGTGTAGTAATATACTTTTTTGTATATGCATCTCATGTGCATTCAAATGTTTTATATATGTAAAGTGTTGCATATCTGTATATATATATTGACCATTAAAAACCATTATCTGTGTGATCAGTGGACAGAAAATGCTTAAAGACAACCAGAATACAGCAAACAAATATAACCACATTTATTTCTGAAAGTATAAAATATTACACTATAAAGGCCACTTTGCAAGGGTAAATTAACAACTTTTTTCCAAATATGTACACAGTTAATACCTTTCTCTCTTAGATATTGTCCAGCTGTGTGGCAAACCAAAATGTCGTTGTCTCACATGACCACAGGAAGTAGTTGGCAAGAGTTTCAATAATTTACTTGATAGCAAAAAAAAAATGAATGGCAGGAGTTTTGAAGGTTCCTGATTTTCTTTTGTACATCCTTCAGAGGCGTCAGGTATTCTGGATGGTTCTTACTTTCCCTTCAAAACCAGTGAAGAGGCACAGTTTGACATCGAATTGACAGGCACTGTATGCCCTTGAACCGGGAGGCTTTAATAAGCAAAATAATTCAGTTTCAGTTCACATTCTTTACAATGGCACCAGTCAAGCCTCTGAAGCTCCTTGTGTAAAGCGAACCTCCTTTAGTCCGAACCGAACAGCTTACACCCCGGGAAGTTTGGCTCACTGCATTCACACACTTTTGAGGCTTCCTCGCTCTGAGTCTACACAAGTGTACGTCCGTTCTTACAGTATCTGTACACTACCGGAGACGCCGTGTCAGATTGAGGTAGAACCGTTGTACCGGAAACATAGCTAGAAGTTTAAACCTATGAAGTAACAGTCACATCAATCAACTCTCTAGAGCGGATTTAAGGAGGAAACTAAAGCAACAAATTCACATTCAACCACACCTACAATAAAGACCACTAACACGCTGGAATATCTGAAGTGTTCCCAGAATAAATTCCTCCCTCTTTTCCCTTCCCTTTCTGGAAAAAGGCTGCTTTGTTTTGTCTAGAGATTTGCTTTTCACAGATGCCGTAACGCTGCCTCGTCGGATCCTGTCGCCACAGGAGGTTTATCCTCAAGGTTCGTCTCCAAAGGAAACCATCTCAAATGTAAAGTACAAGATTACAGAACCTTCCCAACACACGCTGCTACGACTCGCTCTGCGGTCCGATAGGATTGAACGGATGCAGACGTACACGTCCATTGCAGAAAGATCACTGAACTTCCTCTGCTGTGGTCTGGAGGCAAGAATTGTGCTGGAGTCAGGTGACTCCAAACCAGCTGGGGGCAGTCACGCGCTTTCAAGGCTCTTCCCAGAGCCCTTTCGCCAGACTAAGACCAACCGCCGGCCGCCATGCCAACTGAGCCTTTCTGGGTGATGATACTCTCGGTGGACTTAAGGAGTCTCTCAAGGCAAGGGGCGATAATCTTGCCCGGGGGTGGTCGGTTGGGAGCAGAGTCCGTCTTAGTGCACAGACGGTCCGTGCTGGAGGACACAGAGTTGTCTTGTGTCGCGTCCCTCTCCCTGTGGGCTGTTAAATAGTTCCGAACTGTCCCTTGAGCCTGTTCGGCTGTCGGGGAGCAGATGGGTGATGTGTGGAGCCATTTTAGGTTGGTTGCGGAGTAGGGCCTGGGAGGGGTGAGGTCGCTGACTCTCAGTGTCTTGTTACCCATGGATGGGGCACTTGTGGTGGCGGGGTTTGCAATGCCGGTGAGCAGGGGAGATGTAGCTGGAGATAACTGTAAAGCATTGAAAGAAAGAAAGCTATTAATTTGGTTGTTTCATTTGCTCATCAACTTACTGACTAGTTAAAACTTTAAACAATGTCAAAGAACATGTTCCCTGGTAATCAAACCCATGACCCAAAGTTTTATTGTAGTTACAATAAGTGTACAAGTTATTTTTACTTTGCCTTTTACTTGATCTGTTTACTGGAAACTTTCCAAAATGACCTGTTCTTTTCTGTCATTGTTTTTAGCAAACATGTGAGCATGCACTTAATACCTCTAAACTGTAAAAATAGATTTTAATCCCTTGTTGTCTGCCCTGTTTTTTTTACCATCCAAGGGTATATTTTGGTCTCGCCTTTTCAACCAACTGTAACTTAAACATGATGATGACAACTTTTAACAGACAGTTACCTTGGGTTTCTTAGACAGACTTGTTTCTTCCATTAGCTCTGCGGTGTTCGCTTGGTTGTTTTGTTGGGGTTTTATGTGAGGAAACCAGTTCTTCAACATCTCCTCCATTTTTAGAATAATGCTGACGTATCTCTCTCTGTATGGCACAAGAAGGACAAAAATATAAGTGTGGCAATCAACACTCAAAGTTTCAGTCTTGGTATGTGCCCTATCTGACTTGACTGTAAATTACGTTCTGAAACTTTGTTTGGTGGTAAGCGAGTGGAAAGATCATCTAACCACATGTACTCAGCATCATCCACTTCGGCACACAAACATGTTTCTCAAAATGAGAACAGCTCTTGTGTTGATCACACATGTGTGAACCCACACGTGGCAATGAGTGCAACAGTTTCCCTCCTCTCTAAATATAGACATAAGCCTGAAGCAGAGCACTGACATCCACGTCACGGGGATAGCAAAAGAACTAGTTGCGCTGAGGAGCAGCGATGCACATGGTGCCCATTGATACGGACCAGCCCCTAACAGATGGTTAACTGGGATTAAGTCACATGACCAGTCTATCTTGCATTGCCCTATTTTCAGGATTTTACATTTAAATGGCTGCTACTGTAAAATGTTACTTCAATATTCACTCTTCTAAGGTACCTTTGAGCTGTAGGGCTTATTAAGAGCACATTGCTTTGATCAAATGGCCTGTTTTCAGTGGCTGGTTATCCATTTCAGACTGGCCGCTGTGGTTTTGTGCTGCGCAGGTTGCAACACCACTGAATGAAGCCCAAAGTACACCAACGTACTAGATGTTCTAGACACTTACACGTGAATACCGGACTTAACAAAGTAGCACAATACAATGACACAATGAGAACATGTCTGGGCTACGGGCCAGGTGCTGTTCAGACAAAAAGTAAACGTTGCAGCCCATCCTGACCATTTATGAGGTCACTTAAAGCAACGGAAGCTCTGACTCCTCCCAGAAATCACATCCTGTCTATTACATCATCTAGCCAAGCGTGGAGTAATCAATCAGAAGGTTATTTCCTTAGCTTGGACATGGACTGTCCAGACACTTAAGATTTGTGGTTACAGGTCTCCACTTGGCCAGCGTTGGACGAAGTGTCAAGCTTTTTTTGACTCCTTTACTTATTCTATTGGAGACTTCCTTGAACATGACTTTCTTATTGCTAATGTGTATAAACGCACATTTGCACCAAAGCTAAATCTTCTCACAGCACTTATAGGCAACTAACAGAATGCACCTTGCAAGCACAATGGCACTCCAAGTAAAGGGTGGATTGAGGTAGATGAAGTAAATGGACACGACAGCCATCAGATCGATCAGCGATGGAGTGCTGTGCGGATTAAAGCCCACCCTCAAGCAGTTAGTGAGTGAGCAGAGGAAAAACAGCAGGACACTTACCCCATGCATGGATTCTGCAGGACCCCCATTATCCTCTGGATGCGGTCCATGGCCACACTCTCCTGGAAAGTGCTAAGTCCTATAAAAGAAGACGACACATCTTAAACCATTTCTTTTAGAAACAGTACCAGCTCACTGTCTCCAACAGGCTGTTTTGCGTCTGTGTGGCAGATGGGTTCCTGTGAAGCATGTGGGAGGACAGACTCACTGTCTCTGTGGCCAGGAAGTTTGGGGTCACCGTGAGCACGCTTTTGACAGCGATCCTAAACCGAGCCCCTGTGAGGCGTACCCAACTTCATATGGGGCTAAACTATCCATTGTTTCTTTAAGCACCTAACATTTCAAACACCATCTGTTTGTGTTTTACAGTAATTTCGGACTAAAGTTTTGCTATAAAGATTTTACAAAGTGATGTTATTAGCAGCAATTATGTCAACAACTTTGAACGTTTTATACTTCCAGTCAAGGACATAAAGGAGCCATCTCATGCCCTTGACTTTATCTTTAACATGCTTTAGGTATTTCAGTCAAGGCTCTGGGATATTTTTGGAGCTGTGCGGTTTGCATCGCTCTACACACGTGCCTCTTAACCATACACATTCTGTTATGAGCGAGTCCCCACGTACACAGAGGAAATCGTTGTGGTCAATTTGGTATTAATGATTATTCATATCACATCTCAGTCTCAGTTCTTGTGACCTACTAGTGTGAAGGTTCTCGTGAGAAGTTTATACTTAAATCTAATCTATAATCCAACTAGACAAGCTTTGGTACAACACCAATGCGATGTAGTAATATGCTAACTGTAAGAATACATGGAGGATTACTTACGTTCTCTGTATCTGCCCGACCGGAGGCCATTAAGGATTGAGGATAGAGGATGAATGTAACACTGCAGCTCCAAGCACTGCAAAACATAGAACAACATTCAGCATTTGCTTCTTTTACTGTTTATTAAAAAGACTTTTTCTGTTACACTATCCACAAAACACCAAGTCAGGACGTTCTGACATATAGCTCATCATTTCTGAACAATGACATGCTGATACAAAACAATATATGACTCATCTAACCTTTCACACACATTCGTTTAAATGGAATCCATTATCACAAAAATACTATGTTTCTTGAATCGATAACCTCATGTGACTCATTCACATTTCACCTAGAAAGAACACAAAAAGGAGGGGTCTTCCTGGAAATGGTTGTGCTTTGAGTACTTTTTTTTTCATTTAGTCTGCCCGGGTGGAGATAGATCATTGAGGTGATAAGGGTTCTTTACAGAACGCCATGTTCCTTCCACTGGCATTCCTGCAAATTACATACACCAGAACACCAAACGTGGCACGTCTCACCTTGTATGCGAACAGCCTGTCTTTTTCCATTTGTTCAGGTGTGAGCTGCCTCTCCCTTTGCTCCAGCACCACGGAGCTCCGTGTTCTTTTCAGCGCCTGCCTCGTTTTGCCTTTGGGGCTCTCGGGGCACTGGCTGTAATTGGACCGATCTGCTTGTCCCAGGTGAGAAAGCCCTCCATCGCTGCCGTATTCAGAACTGTCGCAGCTGGAAGGAGAACTTCCAGGAGAGCTCATGTTTTCTTTGTCAATCAGCTCCCCGTTATCTCCATTTCTCCTTGAGAGCGAATGGCAAGTCTGTATGACCCCCGAAGAGGGCGTTTTGGGCAGTGTGGTTTTCCCCTGTGCTTTGGTACAGTCTGGCTCTAACTCGCTATCGTTATCTTCATCGTCACTGGCCAGCCAGTCAATGGAATAGTCAGAATCTGAAGCTGACATCTTCGGAAGCAGGATCTAACCAGCATGGACCATCACTGACCTGTGGGGGAAAGGGTGGAGCATTTAAATCTCTAATTTCCATGAATAAGAAGCAACATTACTATGCATTGACTAGAACATGAGCTGGCGTGAAATTGGATAATAGAGAAAGAATGTTCTCTTTCACTGGTTTGCTTTCACTGGAACATAACAACAAAATCTGACTGTACCGTGTTAAAATGTTGGACGTATCTGGGAGATTAATAGTCAAGTAGACACAAATTGTAAAACATGCCAACCTAAGCATGTGCCCCTAATAAAATCCAGCGGGATGCTGAATTTACGTCATTTCAGACCAGACAGCTTTCCAGTTACACCACCTGAGCCTCAGCCCCAGACAGCGACCATTAAGAAGACTAACTGCTGTTTAACAAACATTACCGTTCTATAACATAATCATTTTATTAAAACATATCTTTAAAAAAGTACATTCTGGAAATATGCTTGTTTTGCTTAAAATGGTTTTGTTAAAGCGAAATATTGCAGCAACACAGTATCTTTTCATTCATTTAAAACCAAGATAAGAGGTTTCATGATTGTTACAGCTGCAGGATTTTTGTAAGACATTTCTACTCCTTTGCAATACATAAACCGTTTGTTCTGATTGCATCTAATTGAAAAACACTTGAAAATGAAGCTGTGCTGAACTAGAAGGCTGTGATGAAGCAGGTGACACAAAAAAAGCACACATTCAAAGCCCTGTTTGTTTATTCAATGAGAGCAGAACACTGCAACCATGGTGACCGCCCTGGGACACAAATAATGGCCCTAGAAATAAGCAATTTTAATAGCTCTATTCCTGCCGCCTCCTTTTAATAATAAATTGATAAATAATCATAATTTGTGAACTGAATGTTCTGGTAGTATGTGGTGCTCAAATCTAAAAGTACACTATTGTGTAGGGTTGTTGATAGGGTGTTTTACAAAAGAATTTTAAACTACACAGCTGGGACCTGATCCGTGGCATTGAGCATCATTTTTGTACTGCTTACGTTTTTGGTCATTCATGAAAGGAAACACCTGGAGGAATATATATATATATATATCATTGAGAAGCACATCAGATGTTACATTTAATGAGGCATGCCATAATTCTTGCTATAGGCGTATGTCATGCAAGAGCAACTGCTTCGTGCTTTCTGTTAATGTGCAGACTACACTTGTTCTTTAAGGTAAATGGCTTCTTACAAATTGACATGACTGTCACACATTATGCATGTTAGAAAACGTACATATATGTTGTCTCAAATGCACCAATGTGCTTCAAAATATGAAATTTCAGTTAAACATTTTTTTATATCACTGAATCAACCTGGCAACATGAACTTAAACCGAACAAGTCATGTTTAATGCGCTGTAAACGTGCATATATTAATGCTAAAATAATTACAGGGTAGCACAATAACAGTTATAGGGTCCATGTACTGAAACACTACGTATACATTTATAAAAGTATATTTTAAAGCACTATACAGAAGTGTCCACGCACATTCACATCACTCGGGCGTTTAATCCATCCATCAGCCGGTCGGTATCATTGCAAACAAACGGACTGCTGAGCCAAAGAGTTTTGCGCTGCCAATAAAAAGACATTATGTAATAGCTTTACCTCAAGCACGCGACTAATTGGCTATAACGGGTCGCAAAGATCAGCTTTTCCCAACGCGTGTAATCGCCTGTTCTCGTCTATGCGCTTAAAGTTGTAAAAAAAAGCAAAAAAACGTGCGTGTGATATGCGAGTAGATAGAGGAAACGGCGTTTGTAGCGAACAAACTCCTCTTTCATATCGAAAACTGGCTACATCGCATACTTGTACAAGTTTTGTCGACAGCTGGGAAAGGGAATGAAAAGAGCCTTTATTCGGTTGCCGTCACAGGTAATTAAAAAAAACGAAAGTCAGTGAAAGGTGTATTTTTACAGTATTTAGTGTTTGGTAAACGTATAGACAAAGGGCACGTGACAGTTACTTAACAGCGACGTTTAGCGCAACAATTTGAACGTCAATTGTAGGAAGTCATGTTCGTGAGACTGTAACATCGGTTTAACGCTAAACGTAATATAAAAGATAACAAAAGCCGCAAACAGTATCATTAATGTACCTGTATGATAACCGAGGGTGGGGCCCTGTTGATGACTAACACCTTAATGCATTCTTTAAAGAAAAGACCACCGTAATTTTTGCCATCTTTAAAAAAAGGTAAACATTTAAAATTAATATATTGTGTCACGTGAAACGCACACGAACGAAAACAAAAACAAGTTAAAGAACACCGCGAACAAAACCTGCTTTCTAATGTTTGTTTTATTTGCAACATGTAACAACTAATATAGACATTATATTATTTATAATGTTATATGTTATTATTTTCACCTTTATCTAAACGGGTGGATGCCTTTGTTCACCCAGCGGCACCTTCACTCCCCATACAACATCTTTTACATATATACACATAAAGCTTTAAATAAACCCAATGATGTTTCTTCATTTCAACACGCGCGCGATTTCTACCCCACAAAAACACAAAAAGCGATCCCGTGTATTTAAACCGCTTGTCTTACCTCAAGCCGGATGGGACGAATGGTCTCAGTTTCCTTTGTTTCAGCAATATATCCAAAGACAACTGGAGCGACCGATCGAGCCTCTGGTAAGAGGTGTACGTGGTTTCAGTGATGTAGACCTGCAGTTGTGTGGCCTCGTGTTACTTCTCCCAAGGCAACGTGTCTGAGAGGGCGGGTACAAAAACGCCGGGCTTTCCGATTTGTGCGTCCAGACCCGAATCTGACAAATGGAGTTTGCGTTTGAAGCCAGCTTCGGCTGATAGGGGAGAGGAGCTTACATATTAAAATGAAATGCAAATTGCCAAAACACGTGGACACGCGGATCGGTTTCATTCCAACAGGCGGACAGAATGTCAACTGCGAGTGTGTGTGTTTTGTTCGCAGTTACTGACTTTTTTATACCTAGTTAGCTCGAATGAGATTAACATCTCGAGATGTACCTCCCTTTTATATTTAACAATCAGACCGCTATCTGTTTCAGAATATATGTTACAGTAATAAAACAAATTTGTGTAAATAGTAAAATAACCAAAACCTTAGTAATATAGAGACATACAAATGAGCACGTAGAACATAGAAACGTAGTTGTATGTAAACACATAAAAATAAATATTAAAAATGGCAGGATGTGAAAAAATGAAACATTAGTTAAATTAGTTCAAATTAATTAAAGTAAAATATAATGCACTGTAACAGCAATGAGAATATAAAGATTCAAATTAATTACAAACAAATAGACATTACTTTGTTTATAATATGCATTTTATTATGAAGTATTTGTCTTTTAAATATATGTTGAATGTGATCACTGTCCCACAGACGAAGCATTTCAACTTTTTTTATTTACTGATAAGCACAGCATTATGATTTCGCAACAGACCCATGTGAAAACATTAGCATGCATCACGAGCCTGTGATACATGTGTCTAAGAAGCAATTCAATGTGCACATCACTGTGGTCGCTCATTTCGGATACCCGGGAGCCCATTTGCCGGGTTTATCCTTACCTGCCCTCGACCGACTGCAATGTGCACAGCTGGTCGTATGTGTACCAAAGCGAATGAATGAAGGAAGCTGAACGTGATAGGCCATCGTGTTTTTATTTCGCGTGGGGTTGTGCACGTGATGTCGTTTACGCTCACGCTGTTTTTACGCAGCCCTTAGTTTCCATGGTGAGGGAAGGGGAGGGTGACGGGAACGCATTCCAAAGTAGTTCACTTGCCGAGTTAAGAATGTTGCACCTTCTCTGAAAGCCCCACAGCAGGTGAAATTACGTGCTGTTATAGTCACAGTAGAGCGTGTCACAATCTGGAATGAGAAAAAAACGACACGCCAGGTGGTCTGTGTCCGGTGGCATTTTCACGGCCGTGACCATGGGAGAGCAAATAAGGCCACATGATCACTGCATTTGTCCCTTGGGGGGTGGGATCTCTGCTTGGAGTCCTGACAAAGAATCACAGCCTGGAGTCAATGACTCATAGCACTCCTCCCCGTGATCACATGTGTGAAGAAAACCCACCCATTTTTGTTGCTCCTTTTGGCTTTGCACAATTGAAAATCATAATTGATGCAAAGGGAACGTTTCTTCCATCTCTCTCCAGCTCTGGCGGTGTTTGACAGCCAAGAAAGCATACACAAAACATTGTGGGCTCTAAGCTGAGCCAAAGACGCCACCCAGATAGATTAACAACTGGGTGCAAACCGGTCTGGCTTTAAATGTGGACTGTCCTAATGTGGCCAATAATGGCATGCATGTGTGGACCAATTTTATAAGGCCATGTGATTGTCTTTTAATCCTTGGGGTTTCCAAAGGGCATGGTATTGTTTATAGATAATAGAGTGATGACTAGGCAGTGACTTGATTTACGTCTTAATGTCAGAGATAGATGCAGGCAAGGTCATAGGTGTGGTTTGCTGCATTGACTCTATTTGAGGAAAGTAAAAGAGAGACAACCAATGATAACTAATAACTCCTCATCGTCTTATCTTCAAGCCCTCTCAGTTGAGAAGAAGGTGTGTCATAACACGGACGGGCTGCTAAAAACAGCCGAGGTGACACTCCTTTCTAGAAGGGAGTCAACAATATTGATAACCTGCATAGTACGCTATTGGTTGGCATATTCTTCACTTTCTGGATCTTATCCACTCAGTGGAACACAGTGCGCTTCTAACTGTTTGTTGACTTGATTGCACACTGTCAGTGGTTTGGAGCAAATTTGGACATTCTTTACCCAGTTACGTGTCCACAATACCCGTATCGTCTGTTTACACAAGAGCTTCTCACACAGTGCTCAGCTTGGCTGCTTCACAATGTACAATACAATGAGAACATTAAGTCCTACACGGACTGAACCATCATTACAGGATAAACAAATGATACAGCAGATAAGCTTGCAACTCGTGAGAACAGAAGTCAAGCATCATTTGATATGCCAGTAAAACATGAAACATTAGAGAGTATTTCTGTACGTGTTACTGTACTTACTGTTCTGTACTTTTTCTATCACAGTGGGATAATCAGCAATGATATTTCTAAGTTATATATATCAAGTTTATTTTTATTATACAAAAATAAAAATACTTGATATACACAAATCAGAAATATGTAATGAAGAAATATTGTAATTGACCTTTTTAGAATATACTTGCAGACAAACTTGTGGTGCATGTGAAATTATAGTTTATGTGGAAGGTAATTGCAAGTTACATGTGTTTCATTACAGATCTTGAAGACAGAGAAGGCTTTTATGATATATTACAGATTTCACATAATAGTTATTATCAAAATAACTTTAACAATCAAAACATTTTTGTGAATCTTATGAAACGTGTCAAACACATGATAAGATTTGCGTAAAGAAATTTATGCCTGTTTTGGGACCATTAAGATTTTTTGCATTGTGACATTTTTTTTAATGATGAAGTACATTGAAAACAATTATTAATACCATAATGCAACAAAATCTCAAAATCTTTCATGCAGTAACTGTAATGTGAATAAAAGAAATTTAACCTAATAGTAATAGTTATAATGCCTTTTATTTATGGTAGGCTGATATTAATAAATACTGTAAAATTAGTAAATAAAAAAATAAGATAAATGTATAAATAATGTAAATGGCTCTTAAATATCTTGTGATATACATAAGCTTAAAATAACCCAGCATTTTTAGCGTGTATGATATACATATTATGATATTTACCCATAAAATGTACACTTCTAGCCCACCTTTAGGTCTGGTAATACAAAACATTTCCAATTAGCACATTCTTGCAGTTGTTTTTCTTGGTACCCAGAAGCCCCGTTGCAAATTTATCCTTACCTAGCCCCGAGAGACTGTAACATGCACAGCCGGTCATATCTGATTTCATGGGATTCATGCTGTTATACCTCTCACATTCCATTGGCAGGGTTAATAAGCGTGAACTGTCATTCACAGTTGAGGACAGTTGCTATATTCTTCGCTCCCTGAATCACAATTGCTTCAAAATGTCGTCATAGCATTGACTGCTTCCACACTCTGCAAATTACAAGGTCTCTCTCACACTTGGACGCACATTCCAGCATGTAATTTTTTTGTTCTCTTCCGAGCATATTCACATGGAGCGATGATGCCGGCTCGTCCTTGCGGCGGGTCTGCAATGAGTCACAGGTGAAAATTGGCTATGTGATTTACAAGCGCTGTCAGACAGGCTCTGATGATTCAGTAGCGTGGAGAGCTGCGGGGGAATGGTGGCTTTCTCACTCTCTTTATCTCTCATTCATAAAATATAACACTTAGTGTGCCCACATCATCTCCACACGTGGACAGGCAAAAATTTGTGAAGTGATTTTTTTTTGTGAGTATGTAGCTACTTTTTTATGCCCAAATTGCCTCCAAAATAAAAAAATAAAATTATTTTGCATAAAGAACAGAGCAGTCTGTAGGAACATTAACAGTTTATTATCAGAAACGCTGTTGAGTATAAATAAAACAACCCCTGCATGCGTTTCAAGGATGAGAATTTCAAGGTAATTAAATTGATGTTAATATGATGGATAAAGTGTGTCGTGTGTATCTCAGCAACGCTCCTTTGACCGTGACCAGCTGATATGACTCATTCCTAATGGCCCTATCTGCTTATTTCATGTGCGATACACTGAACAAGAGGTCTGAGTGTGTGTGTGATGGCTAATATGAACACAGCTTGTTCCTCTCATTCCTAGAAATCATAAAGCACATTCTGCCCACACTTTTATAGAATGTGATGCTGTGAGCAGCATATAATTTTACCGGGTACAATCTGGAATGGCATTCTAGCATCTAAAGAAATAAAGAGTAAAGCGTGAGACTAGTTTCTGATTTAAAATCCACTGAAATGCAGGAGCAGTTTTTTGTTTGGTTTATTATGTTGTTTAGTTTATGAATTTAGAACCACGCATGTCAAAAGCAGATGTCATATTTATGTTTTGGTGTTATTTGTATGTATATTTATCTGTGCGACTGCGTCTTTTTCTAGCAAATATACTAAAATATTTTCATAAAAGGTGCAGATAAATTATTAAGGGATTTGGCAATTTTATGGTTGCCCCACCTCCAAAATTCCAGTTTAACCCATAAGCGTGAGTGAACAAAATCATGTTGCCACAAAATATTAAGAAAACATGGCAATCCAAATAGCCGTTTGTGGTCAGCAACAGACTGATTCTAAATCTAACATGATCATTCTAAGCACAGACATTGTTCTGGTTGGAAATCCATGTGCTGTATTTATCGATTATGTAACTAAGTCAGCTGTGCATAACAGATTTTCAGATGTTCAGCTTTTCACTCCTTAATGTTCGGACATATAAACAACTCTAAATTAAATATTTAAGCTGCTTGCATAATTAATAGATCTGACCATAGATCGGCAGGTGTGTTGATGCTGCTGAATTGGAGATCAGGCGTATATTGTGTGCTGCCACAGATGGTGTGATTGCATCTTTTCTTACCACGCTGGCCAGATGTACCCAGGACGTTATGTCATTATTCATGTCAGCCTGGTTCCTTAGAGTGATCAGTCATGGCTGCCTTTTACCAATCTGTAGGCTGTTGTGTCTGTTATGAATTTGTGTACAATTATTGCTCAGGGTTTGCTCTTTCATAGCTTAATGAGGACTTTAATAAGCGTCAATGTTTGTCCTACAGATCTTAAAGGGATTGTTCACCCAAAAATAAAAATGCTGTCATTATTTATTTACCCTCATGTCATTCAAAACCTGTATGCGACTCTTTTTTTTCTGTGGAACACAAAAGAAGATATTTCTAGTGCTTCTTTAGTGTCCATACAATGGAACTTAATAGGGGTCAATGTTGTTTGGTCACTAATTTAAGTAAATGATAAAAGAATTTTCAATTTTGGGTGAAATATCCCTATAAATATAAATAAAAACAATGAGAAATAACCAGACAAAAAGAAGATGGTGCTATAAAATTAACACAGATAACATAATTTACAATAAGAAATAAAAGTGGCGTAAGTATTGAATAGGAAATGTTTGACTTCCTGTTAAAATCTCAAAATTTTAATTACAGACTTCCAGTTATCTTGACAAATCTGAATACATTTTGTGGAATTGTTCTCTGATTCTGAGAATGGGTTGCTCTCCAGCTCATCACATTGATATATAGGAGAAACGGTTGAATTATTGAAAATATGTCATTTAGATTTAGCTGTGTTTAGCAGGCAAAAGTGAAACCCAGTACCCTTTCAGAAAGCCTGTATTAGGCTATATCCTGCCTTTCTTATACCTCATTTTCCCTCTTGTACACTGTGTTGCCATGTCCTTTTATTGTAAGCAAGGTTTGTTTTTTTCATACATATGCTAATAAATATGGGCAGGCGTAGGTGGCATTTTTGGACTTGTTTCAAAATACATATTGTCCCATATGGCACAAAAAAAGTATTACAGGAAAATAGCTGTTGTCAGATATCCCCTGCTGTTAGGGGAACATAATTTCTAATTGGTTTAGTTTGTTTCCTACAACTCTTGTGTTTCTGCCTTTCCCAGAATTTCCTAAATTGTATTCATTTTTAAAATATATATATACTTATTGAAAAATTCATTGTTCAATGAACCACATTCTATATTAATGGAAGTTGCTTGGCAACCACAGATAGCATACAGTTAGGCTAATAAACTTGTAGTCTTTGCTCCCTTAACTGTGGTCAATTGTATGCTACAAAAAATCAGAAACTGTAATCATGACCCTTTAAATTAATAGAAAAAACAGTAGTGGCAGGTTACTTATTTTTTGTCTCATCATATCGCCTGTTTTTCTTAAAAGATCTGGCAACACAGCTCATACCGCTTCCCAGCAAAGACTCGGCACAGTCACATGTGAAGTGCTCAGAGGGAGAACTCTCGGCTCATTTTTCCACAGACAGTTCACATGCAGGCAGGGCACTAAAACACTGGCAACGAATCACAGTTGAATCTTTAATGGCTTTGTGTGTATGTTTGTGTGTGTGTGTGTTTATCAGTGTGCGCACACATTAGTGTGTGTGTGTAAATGTCTGAACAGCTGCCAGCACAGCCCTAGCGGCAGGAGGATATCTCTCCACAGGGCTGAATGCTACATGTGACTGGGGGTGTATTTTAACTGGATTATGTAAGCACTCTGACCGAGCCTGTGCACAGTGCACAGATAAAGATGGCTATACATGATTCAGAGCCATGCATGCGCTCTGCCAAGTGATCATTTATAATCAGATCGAGCAATTCAGAGCCGGCAACTAAAACACACTATAGTCCTTGTGCTTAAACAGGATTTCTTGCATATTTTTGTACATTGCTCATTTGACAATATTTTGAACAATATTCCATAAGCGAGGTGAAGTGCATACATATGCAAATTTCCAAACACTTTTGTATTTCATTGGCTGGATATACAAATGGTCCCGCCCCAAACTCACACCATTTCTGAGCCATTGTTAAGTTACTGTATGTTGGGTTGGTGTGTGTGAGTGTTTTTTGTAAAATAAAAAGTCCACTTACAGTTTTCTTTCAAAAGTTTATAGATATTTAACTTTGTTAATTTTGTCATTTTTAGGCGTGGCACGCCTAAAATTACACATTACTTTAATTCATTTTAGGCGTTGCATCCCAATGATTATAAGGCTGTGGAAGAGCCTGTGGCTGTGGTGTGACAGCGCTAAACTCTTGTGTCAAGTGAAATGAACCCAGATCAATTAGAAGAGTTTATGGTCAACTGCTCCCTGATTTGTCTCTCCATGCAGAAAGGATACAACAGTATCAGTGGATAGCACCAAGCTAATCACCCACAATCCTTCTACACCCCCCTGATTTAATCACAACTTATACCAACCACAGCTATCATTTTAAAGGTCTGGTAAAATGATATTGGTGGCTATTGTGGAGAGCACAGTTAGGGATTTAAAAACTTTAACCTGATAACTATCATTGCACATATTGAGCATACACATGAAAATGCACTATATGAACTAAACATTTTTAATTAACATTAATTTTTTCCATTAACTTTTTATCTTATGTTTATTGTTATGAAAATTTGTGAAATATTTGTTCTTAAGTCTTAGACAATATATAGTTTGTCATGATCAGATTAGAATTAAACTAAAGATCAAAGTGAATAGTGAAATAATCTGTCGGCGACAGTCATCCCGTAAAAAATAAATGTTTACATTAATACAGTTTATCACTGTCAAATGTCTTGTTAATCAGTAGATACTGACAGCAAACACTTGTTTTTTTTATACATGGAAAAAGAAACAGAAACAGGAAGATAATAACATGCTAACATTTGTAAGTCGCTTTGGATAAAAGCTTCAGCTAAATGCCTAAATGTAAATGTAACACGCTGAAGAATACATTTACACATTTCAAAATGTCATTTTAGGACTCTAAATCTAAATACAATACAAAAAAATGGTAGGTTGTTTCAGGCCGCGACTGAGTCAAATATGGACATTTTCTAGGTTAATTTAAACCAACAGTTACTGTAGGTTTGTCCATATTTTACTCAACCTTGGATTGAAACAGCAGTGTAGGATGAAACCTTTTTAATTCAGTTTGGTGTAAAGTCTCTTTTTGGCAGTCTAATCAAGTAATGACTGTGGATGAAAACCACAGCTAATCATTTAGTGTTATATTTATTACATAAATGGACTAAACTCAAATGACTTTCAGTTCAAACAGAAGGCATCCAGCGATATCACATATCAGAATGTTTCAATACGTTTTACCAATTCAGCTTCATTCAAAACATTTCCGTCTCAGTTCCCATAAATATTCTGTTCTAACACAAGGCAACAGATCCCAGCATGACACGATCTGATCTGAACAGCACAGGCCTGTTTATAAATGCCCTCATAACAAGATCTCTGTAAACAGCAGCGTACAGGAGTACACGGAGACAGAAGAAACCGCTTCTTCTGCTGCTTAGATCAGACCTGAGCTGCATGGGTTTATCTGACACGGCCAGCAGGCAGAGTAGCCCCTGTGGATTGACATAAGGCGACACCCCGCTTTCCAGAACCTTGAGATTCCAGCTGTCTCCACAGGAGACAGCACGAGCGTTACACACTGGTGTTCACGATGCCTACTTGAGAAGAAAGCGAGGCCTGCAGACTTTGCAAAACTTTCCATGTAGCTTATAAAATAATTACATTCAAAAAAGAAGACTTATGCGTGGCATCGCACGCCGTTTTAACCGGAAAGGGTCATTGTGAGTCCAGTATCCATTCAACCCCAGCTGAGTGACTCCAAGTCCTCTCCTCACTGGGCAAGGCAACAGTAATGAGAGCTTTACATAAGTTCTCGACTGTTTTTTATTGGGCCGCTACTCTCATAGACTTATATAACTTTAAGAGCCTGTAATTCATTTGTTTGGAGCTTATCCCACGTTTTAGACTTGAAAAATCTGCTGGCTCATTTCCAGTGCTCGGTTCTGTAGCATAGCCTTGAGACTCGGAGGCGGGGTTTTCTTTCAAACGTACTTCCTGCTGAGTGTGAAGAAAAAACAGATTTCTTATAGGGATGTGAAGCCGCTTTGTTTATAAAACCCTCAAGACTCTCTCAACCTTTGGTGCCCCTGACTTACACACAATGCTTTGAATCTTCAGATCCTGTTTTACACGTTTATAAAAGCATGTTTATTGAAAAAGTTTCCTGAAGGAAAGAGAGATCACAAATGACATCTCTTTGATGTCTAAATTGGTTTTCATAGATACTGTTAAGAATAAATGGTGGGCAAATGGATTAAGACTTATGATTGTCCTGATGAAAAGACCTCAGTGATGTCTCATAGAGATCTAAAGTTACTATTCACTTTAATATTTTATATTTGAATTTTAATCAAACTATAAATTGTATATTGATATATATTGATACCCTAACCCTATATATTGATAAATAGATCTTAGACTCAAGAATAAATATTTGACACATTTTCATAACAATAAACATAAACTAAGAAAACTTAATAAAAAAGTTAATGTTTTTTTAATGGTAATTTATTATAAATCTTTTATTATATTAATTAAAAAAAATGAAAAAATCTTTTAAAAAATTTGAGTTCAGGTTATGCTCAATATGTGCAGTGAAAGTTATCAGGTTAAGTTCATGGTTCACAAGTTTTATCTGTTTATTATTTATTAACCCTCATGTCATCCCAATACAACTGTGATGTTTTTCATTTATTATTTTAGAAGAAACTTTTAACTTTGTATTTAATGAGTCATGAATGAGAACTCTGTTAACTCTCTATAGTAGGGTTGCACCATTTGTAAGGTCTTATGTGACAAAAAGTTAACACTCATAGTTAAATAACTACCACTTAGTTTGTAACTAAGTGTTTTGTAATTTAGTCTTAATGTAAGTATTATCTAAGAGCTCATAAGCTCTCCATAAACAAATGCTTAACCTCTTGGTTTGACGTTTCTATAATTACTCAGTTTATATGTGTTGTTATGTTTAAACAAAGTGTAGTGTTTCAGCTCACTATTTTTATATATTTACATAAGTTGTAACTTAGTGCTTATTCTAAAACCGAGTTGTAATTTACACAGCTAAGTCCCTCTGAGTTTTCTTTGGATTTAACCTGACACATCTGGTTGAGCTTTACTTGGGTCCACAGATTTGCCTAAAGGAAGTAATCTGATAAAAAGAAATAGGGCAGAGGGAGTTTGTTTTAGTAGGCTGAGACTGAAATGCGCAGGACGTGACAAACGTGTTTGTCTGTGCTCATGCTGGTGCTGTGTCTATAGGGACTGCCCTGCGAGGGGTTACGCACTCCTCCGGCATACACGTGACGTGTTGTCTCAGACGCTCCCCCTCTCTTTCTCTGTCTGCTCTCTCTATCTTACCCATCTCTCAGATTTTGCCCTTGTCTTTTAAAGGGACAGATCACACATAAATTAAAATTATGACATATTTTACTCACCTTCATGCCATTCCAAATCATATATGTTTCTTTCTTCCATGGAACACAGAATGTGTATTTATTTTGATTATGCCGATTGCTGTTTATATAAAAAAAGTGATGGTAATAACAAAAAAAGCCTAAATATGATCCAGACACCTTATGATTATTTATGAACAACAAATCTTATGTAAGATATAATTTGCTTGATATCAGCAATAACTTGCCCTATTGATTCAGTTAACAGAAACGATTAAATGATTTATCTTGTTCTCAATCTTACTGAATCATGATTGAGCCACAGTCTTTTATAGCTGACTGGAAAGGAAAATTACTGTCTTGTGATGTCAGAAGTCTTGGAGTAGCCTATAGCACAGGAGTATAGTATACTTTTATAGTGCTGTTTTTGTAAGCCAAGAGCAATAATGGTATTCTTTATGTGTTGAATAGAAGAAAGAGTCATATGGGTCTGGAACAATGTGAGGTTGAGAGAATAATGGCAAAATTTCCATTTTGGCTTTCTGAGAAGGATGTGCGTGTATGCACATGTATATGCAAATACACACATACACACTAGTACCAGCACAGCGATGTCAATGTATATGTCTGCGGCTTGAGCGTAGCCAGAACATGTTTAACTTATACAGTATGGAAGAAATTATTTCACTTAATGTATACCACATGTGCTTCAACCACCTGAGACGCCCTTCTTTGTTTCACCAGCCCAGTGAATAGTATAGTTTGTGTAGGTTTGCATCAATGAAAATTGTTGGGCATTTTATTTAAACATTTGTCAATTTCACATCAATTTGCATGCTATTCAAACAACTTTAAAAGGATTACTTTGCATTTCGTGGAAATTGTATTTGTGGTGATTGAAAAAAGCTTTTTCAATCAGAATAAAACATTTTACCTGGTGGACAAAAAAACTTGTGGAAAACTACATTTAAGAAGTGACAAAGACAAATAAAGGGATCAGAATAGACTCTTAACTTGGGCCAGTAGACCATGATTTTGGTTGTATTTAAAAATGGGTTAAACAGCTTCTTGATGCTCATTAGCTGTCCAGCATTTGTAATAAGTCAAATGGCATCCATTAAAGTTCCAAAGAAAAGAGACACCCCTGTTTCTATAGAGAGGGCAAAATGTACCTCTGTAAACATGACGTATTCACTTTGTGAGCTTCTCTATGCTAGCTTTGTTATCCGTGGAAAATACTAGAAACATTCCACACGTGTTCACAAGTGAAGTTCTAAAGAACAAAAAAAATTTCCATTCAGGTCAGAATTTCCCACTCAGGTTCATTAGCAGTTTCTTTAGAAGATCATGTGTATGTGTATTTAGATTGATTCACTGTCCCAACAAATAAAACCCTAAGAAATCTTTACAATGTTGCGAAATAATACTTGTCCATCAACAAACACCAACAGGATTAACATTGAGATACATTGTAACATTGAAATACAGTGTTTGTTTTGTTTGTTTAAATTTGTAGTTCACTAAAACATTTGTTAATCTAAATCAAATTAAATATAAATAAAATATGATTTATATTTATTTTAGCTTAATTTTTTAAAATCTGAAACTGAAATAAGTTTAAAGTGAGGCATTAAAATTGTCAGTCGAAAATAAAAACTAGAGTAACTAGAGTAAAAAATAAATAATAAGATATATCTATATAGCAATAATAAAATAAATAAAAATTTAATTTAATTTATTCACAAATAAGAACAAATCATTTAAAAAAGCTAATTAAAAATTTTAATACAACAAAAACTATGTAAACAAAACTATGGTGTGAACCAGCCTGTATGGGCTAATTTTGAACGCTAGTTTTAAGCTTACGCATTAACCACCCTGTCCTATCCAATACACTGATTAACCAGGTTAGTTTGACCTAGAAATTCCTGTCAGGGAATAAAAGAAAACAGAAAGGCCATGGGGAGGAGGTGACGTAGCTGCTGGACATCAGACAGCACGCTCAAGGTGAGGACACACCCACTCCTTTGCACCCCTGATTTTATCCAATCCCTCCTACTATTAACCCTTTCATATATGTCAGAAATCCACAGTCATCTGCTAATATGTGTCGTGCAAGTGGTTTAACACCATCAATTAGGCATCCTCAGCCCAAGCAGGAATGCCTAAGCCCACGGTAAATCATAAAGGACTTCCATCCAGGATCTAGTTCTTCTTAGGTTTGTTTTGAATAGGTTTGTGTATTCTGTTGAGGGAATGATGATGGGTAGGTCTCTCTCACGAGTAGAGGTTTAGTTTGGCCTTATTTTTGGAGGAAAGCTTGATTAGAAAAATAGATTCAGGATTAAGAAGTATCCATCTACTACACAGCAGGAAAGACACATTTAATCCAGTAAAATCTCTGGTGGATATAATAAAAATTTTACCACACAAATCAAAAGTCAATCAATCAAAAGTATTTGGTTTAAAATCTGAAACTAAAGTGAAAAATAATGAATTAGACTCTAATATAATAGAGAATCATTTAGAAAGTTAACTGATATGATTACACCTTACACAAAGTTATTGTATGACTAAATATCTCTCCAAACTCGCTAAGCCTATAACTAAATCTTAAATCACGTCCAACGGTATTTAAATTTTTTAGTGCCAAGCCTTTTGACTCTGCAATTTGATACTTTTAGTCTGTGGGGTCACAGGATTCGACACCTAAAGCTTCATGTGACCTAAATAGCCAGCATTGCTTTGTAAAGAATGGCAAGTACTGAAGGAGTGATGGGGGATGGGATTTCTTGACGTCAATGAGCCTGTGCCAGAAATGTGCATGTGCATGTGTGTGCAAGCGTACGTGCGGGGGTGTATATAGGCGTACATGCCTGAAAGTATATACAGTACTATTTCCATGTGAGCGTATGGGGGAGGTTACACACAACTGAGCCATTCTGAGACCCAGCGTGTTTGTGTGGTCACACATGGTGCGATTGTAAGTACACCCTAATGGAATCCGAGAAGACAAAGGCCATTTTCCTGTTCTAAACAAAACAGTGTGACGGAGGAATACATGAGACACCATTGGAAAATGCAATTGTTTTGAGGGATTGTTCTTATGCTAGATTGTTTATAACACAAACAAAATATATCTTTTTTTTCTTTTTACATCAAATAAAACATTTCTTTAAACATTTATATATTTAGAAATATTTCTTGTATTTCATATAACCCAATTTTGAAGCTGAAAATAAAATTGTTGTCTCTAGCAAAATTACAATTAATTACTGTAATTACATAACTGGATCAACCAACACACTGGCTTATGGTTTGTTCATTTTTATGTATTAATTAAAATGCCAATATTTTATTATTTAATATAATGTATATATATGTATATATATATGTATGTGTGTATATATATATATATATATATATATATATATATATATATATATATATATATATATATATATATATATACATACATACATACATACATATATATACATACATACATATATACATATATACATACATACATATATATACATATATATATGTATACATATATATATATATATATATATATATATATATATATATATATATATATATATATATATATATATATATATGTATATATATGTATGTATATATATATATGTATGTATATATATATATATATATATATGTATGTATGTATGTATGTATGTATGTATGTATGTATGTATGTATGTATGTATGTATGTATGTATGTATGTATGTATGTATGTATGTATGTATGTATATATATATATATATATATATGTATGTATATGAATATATGTATATATGAATATATAAAATTATTAGTTGAAAATGGAAATATGTATTATAATAATAAAAAACATTTGTGCTTATTTATTGTAAAATAATACTCAACAGGTATTTACAGAACCATAGATTGTTGTGGGAAAAAGCACAGGAAGTCAGGATGTCTAATTATGCTGTGATAAGGAGAGTATCTCATTTCCAGCGGAAATGTGTGGAGGCTGTTTATGAAAGGATCTGTGCATTTACACAAAGAAAAACTTTAAACCATTCAGACACTAACGTCTTTCCTGGCTTGTGAACTGGGCTTTTGTTTTTGTTAAATCTACTAAATGCATAAAAGTACAAGACTGATGCTTCCTAAAGTCATCTAAGTTACTATTTGTGACTTTTTTAACTGCGCAGAATGGATGGCCGTGAGAAGCATTGTAGAGTCGTTGTTCACAGGGTATGTTAGATTTGTGTGATCTGGAAGTCATGAGCTACTGCAAACTCTGACACATCCAAAACAAATATGATGCATTCATGTCTGTCCGGAAAGCACTTGGACTGTGACTCAAGGAGACTGTGTCATAAGAAATCTGTGTTATAATAAGCATAACAGAATGCATGAAAAACAAAAAACTATTTTGTATGTTTTAAGTTTATTTATTTTCCTGTCCTTAATGACAAAGATATAGTTCTAAAAATTGACTAAAAATGGACTATTACCCAATATTTGTGTTCTGTGTATTTTAAAAGTGCTTAGCTTAGTAACATGGTCAAAGTCTAGTAAAAACAATTTTGAGTCACGTAGTGTACTTGAAGGGAATGTTTTGGTGGTGGTGAAGTTGCCAACGCACTTCAAAACATTGAATTATGAATAAACCGAACCATGACGGTTTGCTATAAAAGTGTCTGTCCGTAAGAACATGTTGGTCATTCACTAAGTGTTCTCGAAGACTTGGTAATAGATAACCTTTTAAAATCTAGTAAACGTTAAACAACAGATTTATACAGAGTTAAAGGACCACCGTAATGTATCTGACTCTATACAGTCTGCAGGTCAAAGCAACATCTATTTTAGCTTTATGTGCCTTGACCTTTGACACGTGACGTGTAATTTTAGAATGTAACAAGATACAGCTGTGTAAGATAGAGCTGTCTGAGGTCATTCCTGCTGTGGACACATGAAGCACCTGGGTAATGTTTCACTGAATGACTAACTGGTTACTGGGTTACTGCAGTTCATTAGAGTGACGTCGGGTAGCTGGTGCCCCACTTCCTCCAACTTGCCACTTCCTTTCCTATCAGCCACGAGTTTACGAGAACAGGGTGTTTAAGAACAAAGTGGCGTAACGAGTGATTTCAAGAATATTAGTCAGACTGTTGGTGTCACCTACACATTCTCTATCTTAGCTGTAAGGTTCATAGACAGCCTTTCAATATCACCTCTGCAAATCACACAAGCACAAAACAGCTTTATAGTGGAACGTTTTCAAAACCGTCTCTGAATAAAAGCAGACACAGGGTGAATGAAATGGGGCACTTGTGAAAATTGAATGGACTCAATTGAAGACCCACTATTCAGTTTAAAAAGCCGATTGTATTTGTATAGAGGCATCACCTGTTTGTTTTTTTTCTCTTAATGCACATATAAAAAATATAGTTTTTGAGATTTGAGCTGAAGCAAAATTATGATATCATATTTTATTGGCGATTTGTTATTGTGTAATGGTATTGAAATCCTGCATGACATTTTCTGTATTTTCACATTCAAGTGTACTGAAGCTTTGCTAGCATGTCTGTTGTCAAGATGGCCACTGACAAAACTGACTTGCCTTTGTGCACAGCTGGTATAAATGGTCTCTTTCATAGCCTTTAAAAGGCACTCTCAACACTTAACCCTGACATTAAACCTTGGCATTCACGACCCGTTTTTCTCGCATAATGCAACTTGTTTGATAATGGATGAGATGTATGGATGAGAGAAACTAGAGGGACTTTTTTAGGAATTGACTGGGTTGTGAAAAGTAGGCGTGTTGAAGCCAGGCGGTTAAAAAATAAGAGGGATTGGTGACATCAACAGAAATATTTTTAGAAAAAGAGTAAATAACTTGATGATGAATTCCAGGTTTTTTAATGTGCACAGATATACTGTTTGCAAAAAAAGCTAAATGTTTGTTCTATGTTTGCAAATAAAATACTTAAATATCTTGATCTTGATATAATAACATCAGTAAAATGAAAATATTTACTTATGAGTATGATTGAAAGAGCAGAAATAATATTGGCAATCCTTTCTCCCTCTTTCTCCCTGCACAGCATTTATGAAGAAAATTGTGTCTTATTCTCATCTGATCCCTCATAGCGAGTAAGCAGAAACAATTCCTAAAAAAGAATAATTGTGTACAATGTCGGCATAGTTACTCTGACTCCGCTTCCACCAGCAGCGGGGTGATTGTCATGACACCTTCATCACGGCTCCTCATTACGTTCAGCATCCCGTGTGCTTGTGGTGTCTCAGCCATGTGCACTTTGTGCTTATCCTCCCACACTCTTTTTCACATGGCATCTGTTCCGTTCTCCTCCTGCACCGATCGCGTCAGCAGCACTCAGTCATCCGACACAGACCGGCGCGGTGTGCTGGAGGCGGTCGCACACAGAAACCCCCACCCCACCCTAATCTTTAATCCTGCGACAATCCGTTTCTGTGCTGAACGGCTGAAAGCAACCTGTCTGAAACCATCTGAAACAGTTAACGTTTCATTCACGTTTACTTCAAATGTAGAACGTTTAGAACTGCGCTTAAATGTGGAGTTAGGGCTGTCTGGACGCAAACTGGGATGGATGCAGTTTCAGATGGTTTGACAGTTCCCCAAATAGAACCACAGGAGATTTCTAGCCCCACTTTACCAAAACTTTTTCTCATTTTGTCACTGCCCTGAGCCAAAAAGAACCACTGGGAAATTAAAACAGGAATTAGTAGATCACCTAATAACGCACACACATGGCACGTGAATAAAATAAAATTATTACAAATAAATATGAAAAGATTACAAACAAAAAATAACATTTTTGTTGTACAAACAACTCGAATTTTAAACATTCAGGGCTTAATGAAACTTTTTTATGTACTGTAGATTAATAAAAATTAAATAAACATGTCACTAAAATAACAGAATTTTGTTGACATAAAATAAAATTTAGAAATTAATTAAAAAAGCTAAATCCTAAGAGATAGCTTCTTAAAGCAGTAAAAACAGGACATTTGAAGAAAATATTAAAACACATATCTAAAAACCATCATACATACTACCTCTAAAATCACCTCTACAATACTTATTGTAATTTTTTGTATTGCAATATATCAAGCCATGATATATCCTTGCACCTCTAGTATGCCTGCAGAGAAAGAGAAAAGAAATATAGTGAAATTTGTTGAAAGACACCTGGTGTGATTTGAACAAAGGACATTTTTGTAACTGAAACACTACACATTAAAGTTTATTCTGTAAACACAGTACAGGAACAAAAGTCCTTCCAAGTAACAGACCGCTCTGACATTAGATTACTACACTCTCTGTCTCACAGGAACCATCAGACATCACAGAGATCTACACTGAACTTTTCTAACCTAAATCTGAAGTGCAATCTTACAAACCGGTCCAAAAAGAGATCAGATCACCACATAGGGGGAATTCTGCTGGTATATAGTTTCAATGTTCTAAGTATTCAAGTAATTTGAAGCTTCTTTCATATAAGTGCAGAAACAGTTCAGAATGGTACTGATAATGTCATTTCAAAAGTACAAGAATTTCAGTGTTTTGTTTAATAGTTTAAGCTTAAATTCGATTAAAAAAAACTTTCTACCCCATCTTTTTCTTCCCCGGGGGTAATACTGTTGTGGGTGCAGCCATTTCCAATTTTCAAACCATACAATAGAGTATGTTGTAGCAAAAAGGAACAGCTCACTCAAAAATAACAATTCTGTCATTGTTTACTCATTGTTTACAGCCTCATGACATTCTAAATCAACATTAATTTCTTTCCTCTCAGGAACACAAAAGAGGGAAATACCGAAAAAATACCATTCACATTTTTTCCATATAATGCAAGTGATTGGGGACTGGGGCGGTCAAGCTTAAAAGTAACAATAAGATATGTGCTAACTTGTCAAATCATGCAATATTCAATATGATAATCCTTAAAGTTTGTAAAGTCAATTTAAATCATATTAAGTATATTTTAAAATGAAATATTATATAATAAACATAAATGTTTCACATTCTTTTGGGAAAAAAGCATCACTCTCTCTGTCTCTTGTCTATCTGCGCTGACATAAAACTTTAACTATACATACATTTAAAATGAGCAAAATTATGACAAAATATCACAAATATGCTTTTTCAATATTATTAATATTAAGTATATATTAGTAATATACATTTTCAATATTAATATATAACTTGCATCCCTAAAGTAATGTCAATTTTTAATGACCATTCTGTGCCACAATCACAATGCAACAAGTGTGAATATGTAGTAGTGCAGAATTTCACAGAAAAATAGAAAGTTTGCAACAATGGAAGGGTGAATAAATTTTATATAGGGGTACGCTGTTTCTTTAAGGTCATCTAATGTAGCACTTTTATGATCTTGAAAAGTCAGCTAGCTTTCAGATACATAGAATGAGCATGTGTTGCGTTTGTGCCCGTGATGTGGGTGTTTGTGAGTGAGTCACTGAGCCGTCTGTGTGTGGTTCTTCATTTGCTTTGTTTGGCAGACAGGTCGTGTTGTGGCAGACAGGCTTTTCTGCCTAGACAACACAGCTGGCCTGTCCTTGAGACAACCTTGTACTCGTATAGCAGTCTCACACACACCTTTATGTATAAACCTTGTCCATTCTTTGCCCATTTTCATGACACGATAGCTGAGAAAACTATAGCCCTTAAGTTAATACTATACCCATAGTTATAGGCCCCCTTGTACCCGTTTAATAATTTGTCATTTTTAACCCCTATAGCCCGCATGTATTCAAGCAGGTTTTATGTGAATGATGCACCTTGTTCGTTTTTGGTTTCCATAAAGCGGCATCTGCATTACAGGAGGGGATAAAACCAAGCGTTTCAACCCAGAACCCAGAGAGGGTCACGTCTCAGGTTACCATGAGCAGATTAAAAACTAAACACTTCATTGCAACTTGAGAGTTTCTCTTTGAGTAGATATCGGCCTTGGCAAAGCTGACAATGGTTCCTTAAGAAAATCTGCAGCGATACTGTGGAAAAGTGGCTGATTTAATTACCTTTAATACCTTTAGAGATTATTTCTGTATCTCTCTTACGTTCTGTGTACTTTTTTTAAATACTCAATGCCTATAGCAACACTGAGGGTTAACAAAGTTTACTTTAACCTAAAGTTCTGTCATCATTTACTTACCCCATCTGAAAGAAAAAACAAAGGCTTTGAATAGTAAATGACTACAAGAACACTTTTACATTTTGTTTGCAAAGCGTTCGTGTAAATTCTGTGTAAGTTTATAAAACCAAAACTACAGCTGTCCAAAGCTATCGCTCCAATACAGCATTTCTAAGGAGTATGAAGTGTACCGAATGTCTTAGCCCCTAATTCACACCCCGTGGTGTCGGAGTGTTGCTTCATCAGTACAGTGATTGGCAGGAGAGCTGATGGCTGAGGCAACACGGCCGTAGGCAGAGCAACCGCCAGCTTAATCCACAGGGAGTGAAAGAATATTCTACACCAGGAACAGTCGGCTTCAAAGCGGGCTTACTGTGCATTATTAAAAACCTCCTCAACACCTGCACAGTCGGCAGGAGACACAACAGATGCACAGCGTGGGCAGAAACGCTCTTACGTGGGCGAGTGCATCGCGTATACGTGCACCAACACGCACGGATACTTACATTTGAGTCGACACAGTGCAGGTGTGGGATAAAGATATAGCCGAGATAAAGCTGCAAATTGAGACACCCTGGGGATGATAAAATTAGTGTAGCATGTCTGCAAGACTGTAAACATTTACATGTACTGTATATTTCATCATTTAAAGCAGATATGTTTATATCACAAAGTATTATGGAGAATTATGTCGCTTAGGTGTTTGTATTTTAGGATTTCGCAATCTAGATCTGAGGATTTCCCAAAGTTGCTACGAAGTTTGCTGTGGTCGATTATTAAACAGAGGTTTGTAAGATCTCCAAGATAAATTAAAGTTTACATTCTCATTTTTAGTGAAGAGGTAGACTGCCCAAAATCTATTTTAACTGCATTCACATTGCAAATCCTATATAATTAAGTCATTAAAAGTAAATCCATGAGGTTTTTGGATGTTTTGTCATCTGCCTTATGTGGGCAATGCTAGTATTTAATTTAAGAAGACTACAAACAAAACAAGTTTGTGGCTTATTTTTTAATAACTCAGATTCTCTATTACATCTGCTGCATACAGTAAATTGAAGATTAAAAAAGATTAAATTAATTTCCCATTATAATTATTGATCTGTGCAGTACTGTATCATATGCAACTCCACTGTCTAGCCGTTGAGAAAAGATATTAAAAACCTCTGGTCTACATTTTGCATTCAGGTCAGCTATCATATAATATGCGGACCATCATGTTCGGAGACGGCAAAAAGTAGAAAAACAACAAGCCTGGTATTGATGTTCCTTCTCTGTGGATATTAGAGATTATTAAAAGGATCAGATAACACACTCGCTCTCGCTCCATCCTCGGTTCGGTGCAGACCAATATAAAAATACAGTCCAACCACCCACATCTCCATCCAGGATGCTCTATCTCAGTATTGTCTCATATTGCAACACAAACACGGCTGATGTTTGAAACCCTGCGGGGAATCTAGAAGAGCAAAAATGAAGGTCCAAACCTTCTCCCACCATTCAAAGAATCTATACAGTGCGTTTGTACTTTGAGGATGAGACCTCATAAATAAAACAGGAGGTGGCTCATCCTGAGCTCTCAGACAGCTCTTCATCATACATTCACTTCAAAGTGCCGCTGTCCCACATTCACACAAGTACAGTACACACACCTGCACACACACAGATAAGCGCACACACTTCGGCTCTCCGTTAACAACAACTTCCTGTTCTTTATCAAAACCACTGAAGAAAAAGCTGCTATCACAACTGTGATGAGGGCACACACATATTCACTACAGGATCTGGTTTTAATACAATTAAACATGAAGGCTTCAGTGTACAAGGGCTATTAGGAATATTGAAACATCTCATGAACATCAAAGCCTCTATGAGTAACTAAAAGCTCTCTCATGTACCGCCAGTCTACATTTTAAAGCAATACTATTATATATATGAACACTACTTGTGCTGTGAATGTATACAATTAAACTTTTGTTTTTCATTTTTTGCAATAATGAATAATTTATTATAGTAATGAAATTACTATAGGTATGAAATTAGTAATTAAATAATTGAGAATAATGGGAATTGCAAAAAAGTGAACTACAATGACCAGTTGCATTTTGGTTTTTAAAATATTGTGGAAAAATCTGCCTAATAGGAATATATTATCATTTTAATTATTATAAACTTCATAATGCTCAAATGGCCTTAAAATGTTTTCTTTTATTTATGGAAAATATACCATCTTTTTATATTATTTGTTTTATTTTGATTTTGAAGTGAGATGACTTCACCAACAACTACTGTACCATTAAAACACAACAATATTGTTATTGCTCTTCTAATGCAATTAATACTGCATTAAAAATTACATTATTAAATTACATTTTTAAAAAGCAGGTTAATCTTCAAGTGTTTATAAAATCCAGCTAAAGTCTCAGTAACCGTCATTTACACACCTAAAGCAGATGTCCCAAAGTCATAATCATTATGCAATCTTTGCATACTGCATCACAACTGATTTAGAGCGATTAGCCTGTTCATCATTTCCCAGCGCCTGGAGGATTGAAGCTTCCTAATTTGGTTCTCAAATGAAGAGCCTGTTGCTGGAAATAAGTTTTGTAAAATGAGCAGCAATGAACCCAGCCAGAGGGCTTGAACTGCCATTTCACACAGAGAAAATCCAAGTACTTAAAATGCGGCTGCAGTGGAAAAATAACCTCCATGAAAATCTGAGTAAATTGAGTAATGAATGGCTGTTGTCAAAAACGGTTTGTTTCAAACCATACTGTATACCAATAACATGCATTCATGTATTGTTTGTAGAAGCGCATTGGATTTTTTGGAACAGTCTTTTTCCACTTTGTTGCACTTACAGCTAAAATGTTACTGGTATGTGGAAACACCAGTAAGATCTGGTCGAAATAAAGTGAAAGTGACAGAGGGTGTGTAAAGACATTTACTGAGTTACTACGGCTATGAATGTTGATGATGTGCGCTAGTTCACCTTAATAAATGTCCATTGTGTTTTATTGTATGTGGGTTACTCCAAATAAATGATTTATTTAACATTTAGGCATTTAGCTGACGCTTTTATCCAAAGCGACTTACAAATATTAGGAGACAAATATTAGCATTTTTATCATTTAAAATGTGCATTTTAATGATAAAAATATAAAAAATAAAATGCAAATTGTGTGAATGAAATATATCTATATTTTATAATACATTATATAAATATAATGTTTAAAAACGTTTAAAAAGAAAAGATATATATATATATATATATATATATATATATTAACTTCCCTTTAACTGTACAGGATTGATTTCTCATTAGATTGGTGAAGTCACCTACTGCAAACGGAAAAAATGTGCATTAAGATCTCTACGTAAATATCTTAATCCTTTTAAATCACTCTGGAGAATAAATATTTTCCTCTGAAGTTTATCCAGAGAAGGAGAAAGTGTCTGTGGAACTCTTGTAATGTTTTCATTGGCCAACAAATAAACCTGCAGAGCGTCGAGCTAATGTGGAATGCGTCTTAAAAGGAGATAGACACTGATTCAAATCACCTTCCCTCAAACAAAGTATAAAGAAGAGCAGGCACACACGAAAAAAAGTGGTGTTCTCTGATGTTTTCGACTAAGTGAGATTCTTTGAACCCTGAATGTTGCATGTTGTTGCACCTTTTTAACGCTCTGGCTTTCCGAGAAAGCCAGTTCATGCGGTTATAAAATGCCCGACACCAACTAACGGGTGACAGACTGCAGTCTAGAACGTATAAAATAAACCAGTCTGACGCTTAATAGTTGCACTTTTACCCACAATGCCAACTAAAGAACTTCATTTGTAAGCTGACACTACATATAGCAAAGCAACTTTGTACTAAACACTGTATAATAATCTGAAGTAAACTTGCTTTGAACTCGGACGAGCAACAGCTTCGCCTGAAAATGAAGTGACATTTTGAAGCTCTGTGTGTTATATGGGTCTCTCCGCACACATTTCCACCTCAAAGCATTATTACGTAAGGTCCTCTTGCTGGTCCCCGGCCCCGACTCACCCCATCCCAAAAAAACATGATGCAACCATATGAGGACCATATGCATTGTCATATGTGCTTATTTTGCATAAAATCCAAATCTAAAATATTTATTTTGGTCTAAAATTCTGGAATGGGTAATATTAGTGAATCACATTTTGCTTCAGTTCTTTTTGAGTTCAAGTACTGTATTATGAAACATACTGTAAGTTTCCTCAACTTCTTCCTAGTTCAAAAAGATCACTTATATAACCGAACTGCAATGACAGATTGTTCAAATCAATGTATTTTATATAATAAAGCTGAAACATGTACATTTACATATCATATATGCTTTTTCTATGTTTAGAAAATTGGTTCACACAGTTACTGTATGTAAGATACTGTACATAGTTTATTAGTAAATAAATGTACTAATAACTGACATTTAGTCCTAGACATTTAGACATAGAGTTCCTATTATTTTGTGTATAAATGAAGATACACAGTACAAAGTGAGAAAAGTGGACATTGTATATGACCCCTAATAAAAAAGTAATTTAGGCACAGCAGTGAAAATTCTGATTTTATGAATCCCAGCGTGCAAAAACCTTGTAAACACATATCTCAATAGAAATGGCTATGGATGTGTGCCGGGGTCTGAGAGAAGAGCCAGCACACCAACAGCCATTCCTGGATGACATAAATCAACTCCCCCTCCCCTTCCTTTCCGCTCAGCCTGTGAAATTCACTACAACGTGACTTCCCTCCCACAGTTTTTACGAAACAGCTCGTGGCCTGAACTGCCTTTGCATTCCACCACCCAAAGGAAGAGAAGGAGACTGTTGTACATGTATGTGCAGATCTTATGTCACAACGTGCCCGTGTTGTAGCCTCCCCACCAATAACCCTGTAACCTTTACATTTTACATGGCATACGAGGACTGGCATGTAAACATGTTTTCTAAGCAATGAGGAAAATCCAGGGTGGTGTTGTGGATATAAATGCAAAGATGTATTACAGGCAAAAAACATAAGGAAAAGAGTCCACACCCCACATTATAAATTCATAGGCCCTAACTTGTCATTAGACCTTTACTGACTTCTCTTTATATATACACAGCTGTCTGTCTTGGACAAGACTAGACTTTAGTAACTGACATGTACAAACAGATACAGATTGATATTTAATTCATTTCTATAGGCAGCAGGACTCTGTATAATCCCACATGAATGATTACACCTGACAAAAGTGTCTGTGGTTCATCTTGTTTTAGCAGTCGCTTTGAAGTTTATCTAAACTGCTTTGAGCCATTTAAGTTCTTGATCTCAGAGCAAATAGCGTTTTTTTTTCATATTGACAGGGACATCTTTTGTACTATTACGTACCTGCATTTAATGCACCAGCCGGTGATGTGTAATAGGTGTTTATATGGTGATCTGTATTATATAGTAATAAAAATGATCAGTCATATTCATATTTATGATACTTGTTAATGCCCTATATGACACTGATGTGCACTGGTTCAAAAGTAAAAAATAAATAAATAAATGAAATATATTTGTGATGTGTAACATGCTTTGTTATCTCCACAAAAAACTGTTTGTAACAGTAAACACAATCCACACCTTGCAGTGTCACCCCCATGTGTTCCAGGACAAAAACTCCACTACAATAACACATTGTTTAATCGTTAGTCCCTTCACTGTTATCTACAGACATGTTGTGTGATTATGTTCCTGTTCAATTCAACACCTGTCCCTTACAGCAACCAGAAGACCAAAAAGCAAAGAATGGATGAATCGATGGCCATGGTGTTAACTAGTTCTCTGTCAAAAGAAAAAAAAATTGATATTCACTGTGGGAAGCTTTTATTTGAACTATAATTCTTCACTGGATGCCTACGTGTGCACACATACAGTAACCATTTTAGCTTTTTAAAATCTGCATGCCAGACCCGTTACATTATCAGAAAGCTTGTGAAACATTTACAAAATTGCACAACCATGTGAAGCGAATTGGCATTCACAACAAAAGAAATACCTGACAGTAGATTTGTGCAATTGCAGCACGCTAATCATGTTTCATGGCTCATTTACCCTCTCACAAACTCTTACAAAAGTATGCAAAAACAATAGTGGAAGTCAAAGGAATTTAAAGGGTTGTGCCAAATGTTGTTGCCTAAAAAATGAGTTTGGGACTAAAGTTGTATGGGTGGACCTCCTCCATAGGGCCCAGTAGACTGTATACTGTAATGAATAGATTATGTGTGTGTTGGGTCGGGTCCCGTTTTCGGCTCCTCCCTCCATCGATACCGCCACAGTGGCCTCCTCAGTCCCTCCTCCAGGCCCCAGCTATAAAAAATTGTTCCAAGACCATCCCATAATCCCTTGCACTATATTTTACTGTATATTACCCCTTGATATATGAAATTGTTGTGATACATTTATGATACATTTATTTTATGTTCCTGTTCCTGATTTCTTCCAGTGATTGTTCCTATTTTGATTCAACCACCTGACCCGTCAGCAGTGACCTCGGATCAATAACACATGTTAGTCCCATGATCTTGACAGTTGCCACCAACCATGCTAGTTCTCTGTCAAAAGAAAAAAATTGATATTCACTGCTCTATACCACTGGATGCCTGAGACCAACTTTTAATGCATGCACCCGTTAATTATCAGAAAGCTTGAAATACATTCAAACCATGTGAAGCGGTGAATTGGCTAACAAAAACCTTTTTGCAGCACGAAATGTTTCATGCTCATTTACCCTCTCACAAACTCTTACAAAGTATGTGAAGAACATCAGTTATGAAACAAAGTACATCGTGTTAAGGCTCACTTTACATCATGTTTTCTCTCTATATATATCACTATAATAATATTATGGAGTATTTGGGGACTGTGTGTGTGTGTGAGGTTTCTTCATATAGTCTTGATTATGCCCTGAGGGTGTTTAAAGAAACTGTAGTTGCATTCTTAGCTGGATTACATGCACTTGAAAAAGGTCAAAGAGTTTAAACAGAGAAAGAAATAATTATGTAACACTTCAAGCAAGAACAGCTATTTTTGTGGAAGGCAAAGTCAGGCTAGAACCCATTTTAAATACCCCCTCCCTGTATGGGGTATATGACATGACTTAAGAAGTCCCTCGGAAGTGCGCCAAAAAAGAATCGAGCGCCGCCCACTTGCGCGCGCCACAATTACGGCGCAAATAGCGCAGTCACGTGGAACGCACAGACACTGGCCAACCTACTTCTCCTCTAGCGCTTACATAATGTTTCTAATCACAACGCTGCCAGAAGGCCAACATGGCCTCAAATAACTTAGTGGAGGCTTTAGGTCATAACTCTCTGTTGTGGCAGTTGAGATAGTAACAGCTTTTCTTTCCGCACCCTTCAAAATAAAAATTATCCTCTGCACTACATCAGCAAATAACTATAAAACGTGCGGTTCTGGTAATGGATGTTAAGCAAAGCAGTTAAAAAAATAATAAAAACCGTAAATATGATAAAACATGTTTCAGTAACAGTTCAAAAAGTCTTTCGCCACGTAATATAGTTCTTAAGCCCAAATGCACGTCGCTCGAACTTGCACATCAATACAGAACGCGTGGTCACTTGTGTGTGTATTCATCCACAAATGCGGAAGCACTTCGTCATATAATCGAATTGTCCATATGTCCAATATTCAACATGTTTATGTTGAATATTCAATACTGTCAATATTCAAACAGTTCCATAAAAAGAACTGTTTTATAAGAAAAGGCGCGGATGACCGCGGGCAGGTACTGTGTGATTAGTTTTATAACATTCCCATTCATTTATATGGCTTTTGCGCACAGTACCTTACTGTAGTAAAACTCTGCAAGGATGACGCCAGAGTCTTCTTAAGGATGCACGGGAGATCTAAGTTAATCATCATAGCTTTATCCAGTAATGTAGTCACAGGCATTAGCGATTTCATCCTTGAATACTGGCACGTTCAAGCTGGATAATAGTACTTATAAGATGAGCGCGCACGTGAGCGCGACCACATGACATATTTACAAGGTGGAAACTCGTTTTTTATGCGAGTTGGGTGTGTGTCAGTTAAATAGTCCTGGCAGACACATGCGGTTTTTGTTCAGAATTAATTGTAGTTATGAATGCTGACATCAGTTTGTTAATCGCTTAAATAGTTTTCAAGAATACATTAATCATTTTGCCTTCTTATAATCTGACAGGCTTTAGCAAAAAAATATTCAGTTGGCTGTAGTGTAAATACATGAATTATTAACCAATTACATACATAATGTGAATCATTTGCTCTTTACTTTGTTGGAGTATTGAGAACTTTCCAGTATTGGTAATAAATGAAAAACTAAAATGAAATAAATATGAATTTATATACTGTACTCACTGTATTCATCAGCAGCCCGAATCTGTTTAATGATACACATTAATGATAAATAATTATTATCAATTTAATCACTATCATACATATAATCAAATACATTATATAATGTTAATTTAATTTTGTGCTGAATCAAGTTTGCTTTTATATTTTTATATAATTTATCTTCCAAAGAGTTTGTTTGTTTGGGCCAGTACCCTGCATATTGAATACTTATTTAGTTATTGAACTGTGTACTTGACCAACAAGTCATTGGAAGCAGGGAAGCAAATAGACAAACAAATAAATAAAAACAACCCATGACACTGACGGTACAAACAATGAGTTTTCTTGATTTGTTTAGGAATCATTTTTACCAATATACAATTGCTGATGACAAAAGTAAAAAAATTTGGTAGACTGAATATAAGCATTAAACATTGCAGTGCCATTGAATAAAAAACAAACAAAATACAAAATAAGGAATTACAATAAAAACTTAACAAGTAGGACATCATTAAAAAGTCAAATAAACATCTATAAGAGGAATAGTCTGAATGTTTTGCTTTCATAACATCTTCCAGCCCTCAGGAGAAGATCAGGACCTTCTGCAGAGCTCTCCTGATCTGAATCTTCTCCTCAGGCTTGCTGTCTGGAATCATATCTGCACTGTGTAATGCGCTCAAGTGTACATGTGGTCTTTTCTCTCTGACCTCCTGTAGCCCTGCCTGGGTCACGTTGCGGCAGAAGTCCACCCTCACCTCCGTGAGATTGTGGCCGTGGTCCACCACAGCCTGCAGGACGGAGTCTGTCACCCGGGAGCAGTTCTCTAGACGCAGACTGCGCAGCCTCCTGCAGCTCTTTAGGACGTCAGTGACATTGTGATCCGTAATGTGGCCGCATCCAGAAAGAGTCAGAGAGAGTAAATTTGGACACCTGAGGTAAAAGAAAACAAATTGAGTTGTTATTGACAATTGTTTGTCTGCAGTATATTGTTTGTCCAGAAAATAACATCATATTGAGCTTGAACTGAACCATATTAAATAGGTAAATGGGTAATTTCATCTATTTAAAAAAATGGGAATATACATGTTATATGGATGTGACAAAAAACGCATGGTTTTGAGAGGCAACAGACTTTGTAGGATTTCTGTGAATTAAAATCCACAAACCAGAAGCAATAATACCCAACAAATGGAAAAGAGATGACTTCTCGAAGAACATAAAATAGTTATTTTAATTAAATTTTGATGTGCCTGTTTATGAGGAATATGGACTGTTGTGAATGTGACAATTCTGAAAACAGCACTTTACCTGACTATTAAAAACCATTAAAAAAGAGAGACCTCACATGGGTATTTAAATCACCAAATATTAACATTTGAGCTATCAGTATGATGAAAAATTATACCAAATCTGTTTAAAGGTCATTTTAAGTTTAATCCAAAGTAAGCCATTGATAGGTTGATTCTGATGAAAAGTGTCAACATTGTCGCTCTATGGCACTGTCAGCATTGCTCTGTTTGTTTGGTAATATTAGCTCAACCAATGATGCGAGTTTGGGGGCGTGGCTATTGTGAAATTACACATATAATGTCTAGACAGTCAATAACAGGATATGAATGACTCGAGTGTAATCCTTGCTCCTAAGAAGAACGTCCACCAGAGATTAATTTGTTTACAATTTGTGGAAAACGCGCTTGTTTGTGTAGCTCACCGCATTATGAATGCATTTCATTCCACAGGGGAAGCGTCAAGTGGCAGACGCTTGTGTTTTGTACAAACCCTAAAGATGTGGCCCCACTAGACATTTGATATATGATATAATGATATAATATTAACCATTGCGTAACAAAAACATATTTTGCAGCCATTTTTGCCATATAAACACAGCTGGTGCTCTTGTGAAATACTGTATCACCAGCTGAAAGCCGAGCCGTTTCCCATGCCCACACCAGAGAGCTCGGGCAACAGGAGCCTTCTGTGCTGGCTGCTGGCGAGTCGCCTTCCTGCATGTGTTTTTTCCTCTGCTGCAGCCTGCTGGTGGACTATCACCGGGTCAGCACACAGAGAGAGAGAGCTAATGGCTGAGGCTTTGAGATGTCATTCACGTTTACCGATGCAGATTATGTAAAGACTTACATAATCTTACCACTTAACCACATGTGAGGCGCATTCCGGCCGGTCGTAAGTGTTATGCGTCCTGTCCCAATAACCCCGGCCGTGGGGCGGGTCTTGAAGACAGCATGTGCCGTTGCTTTTATTATCACAGACAGGCATCGGTGACAAAGGCGGTGTTATGAAAGAGTCAACAGGAGAGGAAGAATTTAAAGCCTGGGGGATCGGTTGGTTGGATGGTTTCTGTTGGAGCTGGTTTCAGACATTATAGCAGGGAGGAGCTTTTAGGGCTGGCGAGCTGAAGTAACACGCCTGATGTATGCGTCGCATCATACCCTGGTTACATAAGCAAGCCCTCCTCCCGTAGCGCCGCCCCTTGCTTGCATTTGGCTTTTTTAGAAATAGATGGCTTGGCTCTCCGGGCAGACTTATACAAGCTGTTTTTATCTCTAAAATCTAACAATGAAGCTTAAACTTAAGTCTTGTTTTACTTGGCCACTGAAATGAGGCTGGGGAGGGGGACGTCAATCCAACAAATGTTTTCCAGAGCTGAAACTATGAAGGTTTCCTGTGTGGGAGTGGTCTCTATAAACATCTCACACATGGCAGGACGAATGAAATGCCAGACTGTAAAATGTGGATTTTTACAGTAACTGCTGCTGGTAATTTAGTAGGAGTCTAGTTTAATTCCTTGGTAGTATTTCAAATTGCTCATGTCACTCCGGGGATGTTGTCATGGGTGTGTCTACTGCTGAATGATTGGGTCTAGAGACTTTATTTGTTTTAAAGCAGCACTAATGGCCGTCTACGCCAAAAACATCAATAAAAAGTCCCTCACAGCAGATGACTGTGGTGAGAAGCAGTTGTGTTGTTTATTTTCTTAATTTTTCCCTTTCATTTGATTTTTTATAATAGTCTGTTTTGAAGAATGGCATTATTTGTTGTACGCAAGACCCGAAACGTTTATATGACGTTTACTGTAATGCTTTTAAATAGGTATACAGGAGATTAAAATAGTGCAGTTTATTTATCAAATTATAGACCATTATAAGCATTTTCAACTGGTATACCAAGACAGACTATCAGAAATATGCAGTACAACATAAAATAATAAATAATTTTTAAACACATGATGATTTAAACATGTTCTGAAATAAGGATGTAACAATAAACAGATTATAACATAATATTAAAAACCATGTTTATTGATATTGTGTTAATTTTACACATAAGAATATTGTAAAACATAAAATAAGCGAAAAAAAAGAGAAAACATAAAATAAACGAAATAAAAGATGACTGATTTCCCAAAAGCCTAAATTTAACTAGATACTGCGATTAATATTGTTATCATGAATTCTTTTGGGCGCTATAATCATTTAGTAAAAATCTGATATTATTACAGCCCTATCCTGAATTTTACCAGATGTCAGCACTTAGGTGTTAAAGAGAAAGTTTTATTTGAAAAGAAAACCAGTTCGATGCCTGAACTTAATGGCACCATCTGAGACTCTTCCCCAGGCGCTCTGTGTATCATAAATTTTCCTCTGCTGCTAAACGTACCGCCACAATGGCGTCAGTGAGTGAGCGTGTGTGTGTGTGTGTATCTTTATGGGAAAGTGAGCGAAGCACACGCACGTGCACACACACAGTGACTGCGACGCACATGTCCATTCCGCCCACATCAACAAAGAACTGATTGTAAGCTCCACCTGCTGATGCAAATCCTGTAAGCACAGCTCACAAGGGAGGGACTTCTCTCGTTTTATCTTGTGTTACTCCAGTTTTATCTGATGGGTGTCTACACTTGTCTTACACACTTTACAGTAAAGAGTTTTACAGCCTGATGCCATTGGAGAACCTGTTAGGTTCCAAAACAGAACATTTTTTAGTCTAGTTCTTATGTATTCTTGTTTAAAAGCCTGGAAACTATTACATCGATCTGAAGAATTATATAATTATTGTAATTTTTATTGCAACATCAATATCAAAAATCTCGGCCCAAAACATGCAGCCAATTCAAGAGCTGAAAATACATTTCATCTTTTCATCTTACATTTCAGTTTTGTCTGGCAAAGATACCTGTCTCAACGTTTCCAACCATTCATCTTTAAAGGCTGAAAACGATTGATTTTACAGCCCACTGGAATAACTTAACTTAATTTTCCTTTATAATTTCTTGTTGTTCAGACTGTCCATACCTTAAGTGTCCTTATGATGTAACATCAAGAATTTTTTAACCTCTCAAGAACCTACTTGAGAATCCTTAAGAATCATGTTTCACTTTATAGAGTTCGTCTACGATTGGCTGTGACAGTTTTCCAAAAATCTACAAAATATAAAGTTGTTTGTGTTAAATGGTTACTCTCAGTGGTTACTTTAAGATCTTTTTCCTGCCAAATCAGATTTTCTCCCATAAGCAAGTTTAAAGTGCAAAACAGCATTGGGAGAAACCACAGAGCCCCATCATGTCTTTGGCTATTATTGGCTGCCTGGGAGAAGCTGTGCAGATCTTAAACCTCCAGAGGGGAATTCAGCTGTGCTCCGCATGCTACTCCACAGACCTCGTGTCACTCAAAACTTGTGGCAAACTACATTCCCAGCACGCTTCCAACGCAAGCCACATCTACTGAAAACTCTAATGACGTACTTCCTTGGAGGTAAAATGTGTTTTAATGAACTTTTATGAGATGAAGGTTTGGGTAGATCTCCATTACTGAAGCTTAGATGAGATGAATTGGTTACACGGCTCACGCTAAAATAATCTTAAGATTTCTCTCATTGACGTCTGTTCCCTAAAGAATGTCTGGGACACACGCATGCCTGGCTCATTGTAATGCGGCAGATGTTTGTGATTGTTGAATGTTCTGTCCTAATGTATTTCTCAACACATGACAGAAGCTGGAAAATGAGTTGTTTACTGCATCACGTCTCTTAAGAAACAGTGGCTGAGTGGCAGGCATATCGGTCTGTTCTGGCAAAACACAATTTCAGTCTTTTTTATCGCGGTGAGAAGTGTGTGTTTATTGTACATTCCATATTTTGAATGACAGTCTTTCTGTTGGTTTGTAGTGTACACGCAGCTGTGACGTGCTGTGTGTGTTAGTTTTGAGCAGTTGTTAATATAACATAATAAATAACATAACTTTGAATGTCATGACTGGCCAATCAGAATCAAGTATTCTGAAGCGCAGTGTAATAAATAAAAATTAACATTTTGTTTTCATTTATCATAGAATTTGCTGTATGCACAGTCACTTTCTGTCAGCTGTTTGGATGTTATTCTATGCTCGCAAAATTTTTGGATATAAACTAATTATAATATAAAATATATGACTTATGCAATGCACTATTAGTTCTGAAGTCATACAATCGCAAAGCTTTGTGTAGGAAACACATTTAATACCAATTACACAATTGGTATTAAATTGGTGAGCTAAGGTGTACGAAAATATTGAATGACAACTTAAATTTAAGTTTGTCACATGAAGCTATTGTTTGGCTTGTGGAGCGTTGACTGCTTTTCTTTTGCTTTCTGATTAAAGCTACTTTCACTGTATTTCCAACCTAAAAACGTCATGCAGTCATACATGAAAATCTGGAATAATATGAGGATGAACAGAGATCATTTTCATATTAGAGTGAATGTTTCATCGATAGCGAAAGTGGATGATTTGATTCATTAATATTTCTTGATCTGGATGAAATGAATGTTGAAACACTCACATGTGGCAAACACGCTTCAGGAAGTCACTGACGAGACTCTCGTGCTTGCTGCAGAGATCCTTCTGGAATGTGGTTTTCATCCAGTCCTCGATGTTACACACTTTGACCCTGCTGGAGTGCCAGCATATAGCCAGGTACCTTAGCGAAGGGCCCAGGACAAAGTTGTCTTTCCTCAGCTCGCAGGGAGACCTGAAGTGAAGGATCATCCATAACTGAGGGTCCAGGAAGACTTCTTGTAGCCGCGAGCAGGTCAGAGACAGGCTCCGGCGACTATCCTTGTCCAGGTATGAGAAAAGGTGTAGCAAACATTCCTGATCCAGTTCTGTGAGATGCATAGCGAGGCAGAAAAGGGGGATGAAAGCAAATAAGATGATTCAGGCTTACATCCACAAAGCAGCAATGAGACTGTGACATGTGTTGCGTGGCCTGGATATGTGGTTCTCCTCCAGACTCATACAGGCCTTGCACAAATAAGGTCGTGTGGAATGGGGGTTATTTTAGGAGGACAACTGCAGGCACGGTCAAAAATGGAAATGTGTGAGGCACATGGACTCTCTCGGTCCATCTGTCTCCACCGTTTGGACAGGAGGGACGTTTAGAGTCTGGCGGCTTCTGTTTATCACTTGCAAGAGGCTTCGCTCAGCGCCTTGCATCGTGGGGGATGGGAGTGACGTGGGGAGACACTTGTTGTGAATCACTTTTTGTACAGTTTGGTCCTCTGAATAAATGCAGTACAATTCTACGAAGTTTAAAGGTTAAATGCTTGCCATTAGTTTTGTAGATAAGCACATGTAGTGTTTACATTTTTATAGACCTTTGTACTTGTAATTCTAGAATTTGAATTGAATGATTTAGACTAAACAGTGAAGAAAATGCTGCCAACACATGCCTGGCTTATATAGGAAATCCTTCAGGACTGTTATAGCATTTTCAAGAATGCCAAGAGTATCTAGGCTAATTTCAGGTTTCATCTTGTAAATCAAGTTTTGATTTAGCTATTTAAGCTTAATTTTTTCTGAATTGTGGAAAGTAGTATTAATAAATAAAGAATGGTTTATCTAATGGTACACACTGTACTTTGTGGTCTTCTAGCAGCCTAATATCAGCTGTCCTCGCCAAAGGATAAACCCCAGTAAGGGATGAGGAAGGCATTAGTTTTTGGAAGCATCTCAAACTGAAGTGAAAGTACAGGGTGAACTTAAAAACCAAGTAAATATACCACAGGAATTTCTGTCCCCTTACTGGAAACTCATTTTACTGAAGCAGAAAATCCTTAATATGTATATTTCTGCATACTGCTTTACAGTATGTCAAACGTGTAAATTGCCCAAATATGCAATACCTGGATGACCCAACACAATCTCATCGCAGTTCATAACTAATTTGTTTGTAATTTGGCTAATTTGTACATTTAATACTGCTTTCGTCCAAGTGATGTTCAGTTTGGGGTTGGATTTAATTATTGCTTTTTTCTTGTACTTTTTACAATTCACATTGACCTATAGGGCAAAGGACAATCCCAACAATGCTGGTGTAAGTAACTCAGATAATTTAAAGATGCTACTATTTTTGTAGCATTTTAATTAGTCAAGTTTACTTTTTTAATACAAAAGATCTTTAAAGCACACCGTAAGACTCATATTACTTTCCATTCATCTTTTTTAAATATAAAGAACGTGTTCAGTACATTTTTCCTTGTGGAATTTAACATACAGTATACTGTAAAACTACTGTACTCGTGATATGGTACCTGATTAGCACCTGACATCATTAGGTGCTGTGGTGAGAGCCATAAAAGGGTTTGACCAGCACGCACACCAAATGAGTCACTCTCAATGAGTCACGACGCACCAACACAACGTGAGATTATTGGCAGCTGTGACCTGGAAAGAGACAACTTTACTCCTCCCTAAAGACGACTTCAGAAAGACACCTGTGTGAAAAAGAAAATAAAGCGTGCCGAGCAGATGTTCCTCCTCGCAACACCCATCAGGAGCAGTACCTCGCCGGCACGTGACGTGTGGGGAGCCCCGGTGTTTGTTCTGCCCTCGGGAGCTCGTGCGAGTGTGTGGGTGGTGGCAATTGATAGAAGGAGCGAGGAGAACGGAAAATAAAACTCACAAAGAGACTCGAGCACGCTGTCTTTGTTTCTAAGAGGTTTACGTCATTAAAGCTATTCAGCATTTACATTTCACGGTGGGTGACATTGAAATCAGTTCTTTGAAATAAGAACAAGTCTGAGAACTCATGTACAGTGCTTTCAGCATACTTTTAAGAGGGAAAAGAATAACACGCTTGTAGTCTCGCACGTTGTATGTTTCTCTGAACCCTCACACATAGTTAAGAACACAGTGTACGCTATTGTCTAACACTTATGAGAACATACAAATTGAGCAATGACATAACTTTTTCTATGTACAAAATACACCCTGCTAAACCACAACCATTTCACAGGTGTCAGGTCCTTTGCATTTCTAAATACACACACCCTGGAAAACACGGACATCACTGGGACGCTATAGACAAAACAAGTTATTAAATAAAACACACCTTCATAAAACTAACAACATCCTCGTGTTTGATGTCTGGAACAAACTCTGTAACACAAAACATTGTATTGAATTATTGTTTTCTCATTGCAATAGTCTTTGCATTGTTTCTGTCTGCCTCAAATGACACAATCAATTCATTCAATGATCACCTGATGCATATTGCACATAAAAATGGCATGCATTTGCTTAATATGACATATCATTAGGTAATCTGATCTGGGAACAAGTTACGAACATTCTTTTGGGAAACAAAGGTGTGTTTACAGGGTGCCTCTTGCACATGGAAATGGCATGTGAAAAGAAAAACTGATGTACTGTCGGTTGGCCAGACATGAGTTTTCCCAAGTGGACTTTAATTGGTCAGAATTAGCTGCAAAGTAGACCACTTAATGCCATTAGGTAAACGACTGGCCTTTAGAGATTTGGTAATTACTAAATATTCCTTTCAAAGCAATTCAATACAAATAATTTTTACATCGCTAGCGCAAGTCAAATGCTAGAATAATTGCTTAAATTGTGTATTTAAACAGGAAAGAAATAATAGATATGCTAAAGAGAAACCGGGATAAACGTTCCCTTTGACAATCTGAATAGGAACAAATCTTGCATTTGACATCAATCTCATATCACGAAAAGATGCACAGAGACTTCGGCACAACCTGCATCCCTTTAATTCTACAATGACCAAAACTGTACATCTTTTAAGCTTAAAATAAACAAAACACATGAGCTAGTGGACCCTTCCGACAAACAGTTTTCACATTAGTGAGGTGATAGCCGAGTTTAACTACTGCTTCGTGATACAAATGACACCTTATTTTAATCGCATACAAATCAAAGATTTCAAGTTTTGGTTTTTGAAAACACCCCCACATCAATACAGACCAATACATCAGGTTCAAGGACAAGCAAAGCACTCAAACAAGAATGAGTTTCAGAGTTTAACAGAATGTTCCTGGAATAGCCAGGAGACCGCTGTGCTCGATGCAGAAATGTGACGGCTGTAATCAATTTCAAATGACACAAAAACACTCAGCGAGAAAAATATCTGATTAGCAGTTGTAAAGCGGTTTGTTCAGTCAATTTGAGTCGCCTGTTTTCTCATAAACATAAACAATTACATCTGTAATCATTTCTCATTCTTACACCAGCGGCATATGAAAGCAAAAACCGGGATGATGTATTAAAGGAAAAGTGGTCAAGTCTATACATAAGCAGCAATTTGACTGGTAATTAGGTTTTGTAATGCTGAAATTATAGAGGATTGTGTAAGATGGTGCACGTATTAAGGTCCATTGACTGATCTGAGATCAGTAGGGGTGTTGTACTGATCTGGAGGCAGTATGGTAAATCTTAAAGCTTGGGTTGAGTCGCTGATACTGGCTTGTCTTGATTGGTATGTTCAGTGTAGAAGAGGATATAAGCCTTGGCTTTGATCACGGCCTCCTCGCTGACCGTAGTGACCGTGCTGTCGTTGAAGTGATACCACTGGCCCTCGTGCCGCCCATATGCTGTGTAATGACCGGAGCCGATGCTGCAGAAAGAAAAAGAAGGAGATGTGCAATTTTACTTAACCACTTAATACTGGATTAATGTTAGTTTGTGATTATCTGATTTGACAGACAGGAAAGATCACCAGTGCTTCTGATATACCATCTCCCCCTAGTGGGTAATATGAGAAGTGAACTACTGTCTGACTTTCTCCAGTTAAAAAACATTTCTGTTATCAGTAGGTTGAAAAACACTCACAAGGGAAAGACTTAACTTACCCAGATCCATGATGCACGACTACAGCAGCGAGATCATACAGGCATCTCTCAGGCAAGCTGTTTTCAGGCTGAGCGTAATACGAGCATTACATTAATGTTTGATATATACAGTTAAAATATAAATAAATATAATAATAACTCCTAATTGAATTCCATTGATAAATTGATAATCTCACCTCTAACAAGTAGCTTTTCATGTCAAGGCCTCGCATAGGAAACTCCACGTATGTGTCGACCTTATTCCTCAAAAATGCTGTCCAGTGAAACCTCTTTAGATGCAAACAAAGGACCTGCATGGTTGAGAAGAGCATTTGTCATTTCAAACTATTTTTGTATATATACACATTTGTTAAATTTCTTTATGTAACCAATAAGGTACGAGAAGATTTATTGTGGGTATCGGTAGGCATTAGCCGCCAGTACCTCACCTCACACACAATACAAGTATTAAAGCCTTAAAATATGCATCAATGATACTTTTATGAAATAAAAATCACTAAAAGCCTTCCTAAAAGTGAAAAAAAAATAGTCCCTGACAGTTATTCACATCTCTTACCTTGGGTAGTTTCTGGATCCAAAACTTCTTGGTGGACTTTTGTCTCTTTTTGCACTTGTGACACATGTAGAGCTCTGTCTCATCAAGATCCTCCAGGTCTGTGAAACTACGAAGACAATCTAAAGCCACCAGAGAGATGTTAGAGAAAAATCTATTTAAAGCAACAGTAAAACACCCAAAACACCCAAAAATCTAAATGAAAGATGTATTAAGTTTATGTTTATGAACTACTTTTATGGAGATCATTTCTCCTACCTTTCAAAGTGCATGTTGGCCCTGGTTCTTGGTCTTTTGTGGTCTTGATTCTGAACTGGCTTGGAATGTCCAATGAAAGATCTGGAAGAAAGAATGATTTAGCGTAACCATGATACCATACAGCAGGAAAGCTTTTGGAGTGACATCAAAAATACTTAATATTAAAAAGATGGGCCACTGCCGTTACTATGAATGGGGCGGACTGCAATGCTCAATATGGCCGCTCTAGCGACGGAAGATAAAAATGACCAATCACAAATCGATAAAGATTGACGTTTCTCTAGGGGAGGGGCTGTTTACGGTGACTCGTGAGGCACATGCGCAGTAGCTGAAGCGATCTCAAAAAGCTGGGTTTTTTTAACTTATGGTTATGGTACAGTTAACGTCAATTTTAATTGTAGGATTGTCAAATTGTAATTGTCGGAAATATGTTATTGAATTGCGATTTTGGAAAGCGATTGTAGAAATATTTGCCTTTCCCCATTCAATGACATGGGACAACATGGGACTGTTGTCTTGATGGTCTTGTTAGGAGGCGTTGCAAACATGGTGGAGGAGTGAACTGACTCCTGTAAATGGATTTTGGTGACATGCTGAGTTGACGTCTCACCTAGGAATGGGTCGAATTTTCTAGACTCCGTCCCACATATCAAGCAGTTGACTTCATTCTGTAGGATACCACCAAAAACAGATGTGACGATAGTAGAGGTCCCATTTCTAAAACACAAAACAACATGAATGCAACAATGATTTACGTGCCATGCTCTATAATTAAACAAGCTCACAAAAGTACAGTTCCCGAGACTTTGTAAAGGCAAGTCTAGCCGATCTATTCAAAGAGGGATTTACTCTGACATTTTGTTTAGCACAATCCACTGAGCACACCATAACACTGCACTTCCTTTTCATTAACCCCGGCAGATCCACGCAGGACCTAGGGCTTCCTCACGTGGCGTTTGCCGTCTGCAGCTATTAATTCAAACACAACGGGCGGCTTTGCCTCTAGCAGCAGGGAAGTGTGGGAACAGTTGTCTCTGTCTTGGAAAGAAAGTTACCTCTGCGTGGCATAAAGACTTATCTTCATCACTGCTGCTCACAAACTTGCTAAACTAGCGGGGAAGATACAGAATAAGCGGTAACCTGCTGAGACAGTTTTACCTTGATTTAGAAGTGTCCCCCAAACCATCTGTGTGCTTTTCACTAACAAGATTAAGAGAAGTGTCAGCACTGTTGTTCTGTTTGTTGTCAACTTGTGGTTTAACAATTGTTTAAAGAGGGAAGGATGTGGTCATACATGCAGCATTTGCTCTCAGAGGGATGTTTGAGTCGGTCAGGAGACACAGCAGGACTGGGTGAGCCGTTCTTGCTTCCCTGCAGCTCTCTGTGGAGGTGATCCAGTAAATAACGCAGGAATTCATGAGCGTCCTGCTGCTGGTAACCCCTGCAAGATTAGTTTAGGATTATGAGTTATTCATCAGGGCAGCAAAAAACATCATTAGGTCATTGTACTATAAGTATCCAAATTAATTTTCTTGATGGCTACTGAAATTAAAAACAGAATGGAATAAAAATGGACGAAATACAATGAACTAAAAACTTGATTATGATATACCTGAAACTTGGCATTATTTTCCAGATAACATAAAAGAGAGCATCTGGACTGAAGGCGGTCTGACTCCCCTGCCAAAGTGAACAAAGAGTTTTTCTAAACTCCTCAACCAGAGATCTGCAAAAAATTATTTGCATTTTAGTTGAGATTACGGGAATCTCAGATATAATGTACTTTCTATTTCATGCATGCCAAAAATCTAAAACCCAAAATATGATTTTGAGCACTATTTGAACCCAAGGCCACCCCTCCCTCTTTGTCATCCAGTGGAGAGGACCTTACACACTGCTGTCCCCTTGACTTCTGGTGTGGTACATTCTCCTTCCAGCCGTTTTCCCGCTTCGTAAGGCCACTGAGGGCAATTCCTTGAAATAACAGCTGAACACCTGGATGTTACTGGAGATAGAAAACAAAAACCAGCTTTTAGCCACATGGAGATGTCGCTAACATACAGTAACTGGCAATGTTGATCAAAATTGACTTTCTGGTAAATCTTTCCAAACGGCAATTAAACAAACATCGACGATGAGCCAAAATATTACAAAAACCCTGCCAAGTTTTCCTTTTCCATGGACTAATACCAGCTAAACTGCGCAAATGGAAAGGTATTTGAGGTAGATTTAGTGTCCTTAGATAGGACAGGCCATAAAACAAAGTCAACTCCACACATTTGGTGTTATACAAAAAATTATTATTTAAAAAATATATATTTTTTCATTAAAAAAAAGAAACAGTGACAGTACAAATAATATTGACTATCTGCTATCTGTTATTTTGGAGCTTTTGGATGAACTACTCCTTTAAGTGAGAAATCTTTCTGGCGGACGGCTGCCAAAACAATTTGCCGTTCAAAAACCTCAGAAACCCGAAGCATTAAACTTAAGTGAAATGAATGCTTCCTCTGACTAGTTCAAAATAACACCCGCTGTACGATGGATGTGATATCTGGCACGAGCCGCTGGCTGTGGTTTATGCGTCAGCCCGGCCAGTGCAAGGTTGGCTGCGGTGAGCAAGCAGACGGCCTAATCTATCCGCTGGCCGCTCACCAACCTCAACTCCAGCCAGCACACTGGCCGCAAAGACACCGCCGTCTGCCGGCACATCCCGGAGGCTCCAAGAAAGAGCAGCGAGTCATTCCGACCTCAACCACCCCGGCCACCCGTATGTCCTGATGGGCTACGCATCGCTGACTGCCCTTGGCTCGGTCACAAGCGTTGCTCTCACCTTAGAGATTGGAGAATGGCATTCATAAAACAGGTGTTGCCCAGGTTACGCAGGCCCGTGGCGCACAAAGCTGGAGCGCCTTCCTGTGTGGGATCATTTAGAGAGAATTACGGCACATGGAAGGGCACGTTTGATAAATAACGCATTTTGATTAAAAAGTGAGTGCTACTCCACTTTGCTAATTAAAGAGCTCATTGCCAAACATTTATTATGATTTACAAGGCAAAAATGCAAGTACTTTATGACTTGAGTAGCTTTATAGCAGTAGCTTCATCAATATTTCTACTTCATCGACAAGTTGTGACCCTGTCTCTAAAAACTCAGCTAAAGTCGTTTTATTGTGATTTACTGTTTTCTACATAAAATCATAATGCAAAAAAATATATAAAGTAAAGATCTTAAATACAGACTAAGTAAGGCCATGTCAAGGGTTAAAATCAATGTTTAGGAAGCCAACTTTGGGTATTTTTGTGCAAAATAATAAAACGATAATAGTTTTAATAATAATAATTAATATCTGTATTATAAATGACAATATGAGTAATCTCTAAATCAATCATACAATTTATAATTAATTATTTTTATCATTTATATGGCTATGACTACTTTGATTATCAGATTTAAGTACATTAGACTGGATTTCTCAGACAGAATCACATTTTCATTTAAACATGTAAGATTCAACAATTTAACTTACACCATCTTTTTTCAGTTTGCTGTCAGGAGAGGAACTATCTGAAAGTTTTCTCTTCCTCTGCCTCTCGGTATTAGACACAGAGCTGAATGAAGTAAAAAAAAATATTTTGTCTATGTAATCCATGTAGAATAAACCAGCTCTCATTAAGCCACTGAAATGGCTGGGGTACAATTTCAAACTTTTTTCAAAATTCCTATTCATTTCTTGGTATGCAGTACTTTTAATGAGAAAAACACAACTGACTGCGGCTTTTAAAACTGGCCTCGATTCACGTACATTATCATTACAAATAAACAGCCCATCAGCAATGCTGGTTTCCTTTGCCTTTTTAAAATTTCATCATGACTTAGACCTACTTTTCCAAACTCTGAAGATGCTCTCTGACCCTCTGCACGTGACCCAGTTTTGTGTCGTTCACCACAAATTCATCACATCTGTAACTGTAGAAAGACATTATGAAGGTCAATATGATCATTTGCAATGCCTTTTAAAGACATCTCTTAAAAAATTTTATGAAAAAGATACTTGAATTTAACTAACCAGAATGTGCTGTAACTGTTACAGTCCATGCACACAGAGTGCTGCTGACATTTTTCTCGATCTGGCTTCCTTTGACCACCAGCGGGAACCTGAATGTCCTCAAAATGCTTTTTCGCATGGCCATTAACATACCTGCCGGATGACAACGAAAGCCTTTAAGTATGATGTTGAAGACAGATGTAAAACAGCTTAAATTACTGTAAACATCTAAAATATTATTTTTTATAATTTCTCAAAACAACAAGCTGTGAAATTACTTGTGGATGTTCTGTTTAAATTGTGAAAAAGGAATGAGACCACACGCAGGCTGAAATTTTCAATTTTCTTTTTATGGACATACATAAACGCTCACCTTCCACAATGCACGTTCAAACACGTCAAGCAAACCCAGGGGCTTTTGTTTGATCTGCAAACTACAAAACATGGAAAAGCATATGATTAACATCCACGATATGATTCAGTCTATTTTGAATAAAACCAGACTAACATGCCCAAAACATTATTTATTGCATAAAACATTGCTTTGTGAAAAGATAAGCATCATGTTAACCTCGTGTAAATCTGTTTTTGAATGTGATCTCAGTTCTTGCCTGCTGGGAAAGTGAGCGTTCTTCTAATTGCCTTGATCACCTTCCCTCCGAGCTCACAGCTAGCATCTGAATTAGCCGTTGCTAAGTAACGGTCAATTCTCGTGAATGCCGTTCTGTGCACGACCCAGCAAATGTGGAAAAAGTCAATAGACTCAGACCCTTTATATCTGCTGACTGCTTCCACGCTGATAAAGAAAGCTTCTTTTATAAACTCTAACGCTGTGATAATGTAACATGCTTTATTTAAAGCAAGCTACACAAAAGAAACAAGTAAAGACCTGTTCACACCAAAGACGATTCATTATTTCAGAGATCTTTCTAAATGTGGGAGAATAGAGTTCACGCCACAACCATAATGATCACCTTACAGAGGAATGACATCATTGTGATCGGTTTTTTAAAGCTAATCAACATTGAGAGACAATCAAAATCTATTTGAATTTAAAGAGCTTGTAATGTAAAACTGCAGCACGCAAGCTTAGAATAAACATAACATTATCAGCTGTTAACTCAATATTTCCAGATTCAATTGCAATTAAAGGATGATTTGGTTATGAAGATTTATGATAAATAGCTTTTCTACTATACCTAAAGCCTCTGCTCCCAAAAGACAAGTTTCATAAGTATGAAATGTGTTAAAAAAAGATATATCGGGCAGTTCTCATGTCATGTGGGTGTCACACCCTATATGTTCATAATCCTTTAGTATAATCTGTCAATACTGTAGTCTTTCCAGCAAAACACATATTACAACCCTTTACAGAAAATTTTGGATGACCATATCAGTGTATGTGAAATAACAAATGTTTTAAACTGTATCATCTCTGTTATGGCAAAAGGTTAAATGTCTGATTTCACCCGAAGCATGTGATTTTATAACTGTGCATTGAATCTCTAATACATCCCTTCATTCTCATTTCTGTTATATTTGTTTCGTTCAAAGATTTCAGACATGCTAAAGATCAGACATCAGATTTTGCAGTGCTTTGAGCTAACAACACTTTTGCTGTTACCATGAGACCTAATAGCCAACTTTAAATCCTCAACAACCCTTAATGGTTTCCTTTAAATGCTGTCCCCCAAGAAACCAACACTTACTGTTAATTATAATTGTTTTACTAATACTTTGCTAAATGCCATCTTCAAGAACCCAGCCAAGAAAAGGGCTCGATATAAAGGCTCACAATTCAGGTATACTGCAAATCTGTCTTGTGTGATTAAGTGGTTTTTAATGTCTTAGATAATGACGCTACTGTTGTAAAGCCTCCATGATGCATGTTTACAGGCATTATTTCCGGTTTATGATAACATCAATGTCTCCTACTGCTTTATATTCTTATCAAGATATATTATATATTAATAAACTACCAGATACACATTAGATCGAAAGCTCGAAATAAACAAGAAACATTACAGTAGATCACAAATCGCAGATTAAAAATCAGATTAAAATCCACAAAGTCTCCCTCACACAATTTACTAAAAACAAACACTGTGAGGGCATTTTAAAGCGAGAAGGGCGTAAACATGACCTATCATACAGTTTTATATATATTTAAAACAAATGCCTTTAATATGATTCACAATAAGCTTGGCGCTTTTACACTTAAAAGTAGCGAAATTGACTGCTGTGTAAATCTAAAATTCTTGATTTGGTGTTTGACACAAGCACTAATACGGTTTACGATCATTAATATACTGTAATGTTTTATTTTTTATCAAGTTTAAGAGTCCAGTAGCACATAAACAACAACAGCCTGCGCTGCTGTGAACATGAAGCACTAGCCGGGTGAGCTAGCTCGAGGCATCTCGCAAGAAACTGACTGTATTATTACATATTATTTGTCAATAATCGTGAAAATACGCGTGTGACTCACCAGTACAGCACCATGAAGAAGGAGAACCGTTGGGAAAGCGGGTCGGGTCCACTGTCATACAGACACTGGAGTTGAGGTGAGGGCACTCCATAACTCTGTGTGTGCTAACTGCTAATGCACGCGCTGCTGTACTGTACGCCTGTCTGACCTGCGCTGGATGAGTTGTTTTAACAATGCACCTATATTTATCAAATATGCACCAGAATTAATAATAAGTTACTCTCCTTTCTATAAGTAGCTTCGTAAATGCATAAAAGTAAAGCCTTAACCTTGTCCTACAGTTTATTGTTATGAGGTTTTCAGAGCATTCCCAAAACCTACTAGGAAGGCTTTTTGGGCACCACAGGTGCGTTTGCGTTCCCTAAATTCGAAACACACCCCATTATATTGTACTCACTATTTGAAAGTGTTCATTAATGAGAAATACGATATTTTGATTAAAATTAGTCAGGTTTGGTTGGGTTAGTGTGATTTTATTTAAATGTATACTGGGTAGTAAGATATTTATTTTTTGTCGTAATAAAACTACTGTACTAAAGGACCAGAATACTGACTAGACATAACAATGGGTCCTTTTTAGTAATGGACACTTTGGAAACATGAAGCTTCGAAATCTTTACGAATCTTTTGTTTTGAATCAATGGTTTAAACTGTCACGTGATTCTAGCAAACGAGGCGAGGCTTCGTTACGTCACACTATTTTGAAACTCCATTAGTTAGCCACTAGGGGGTAGTGATCTCACATGTAATCCATGCCACCCTATGGCAAGCGGTTTCAGAGCTCTATTGACTTACAAAAACAGAAAGGTTATACATAATGACACTTCTTTCTTGAGAAAGTTTCATTCTTGTCGCATATAATTTTGACATACCAGTATGTTTTCAAATCTAAAATACCATTTGGTATTTATACATAAAATGTTTAATAAAAAAGAAAAACATTTATAGACATTTTTCAAAAAAGGTAAATACACAAATACAAGTGCTGATATTTAATGGTATTTAATAATTTTGAATTTATTTGAAATATTTTATTTTGTTCTCTGAGGTGTAAAAACAATATTAATGAAAGTTTTTTTGCTGTAAATATTCATTTTATGATCTTTTCACGCCACTTTTTCAAAAAAGTGTCACACTGTCTATGCAGACTGTCTATGTGCATTAAAGTTCCCCCTTTAAGAGCCTTCCGGTTAAATAGTCAACAGTCAGACAGTTTCACTTTGTAAAGGAGGAACTTGGATAGACACACATCGAGATTGCCAATTTGTTCATTTGATTTAATCTAGAGAGAACTGAAAAAGTTGAAAGTTAATGTAAGTAAATGTGAATTCTATCTTTTCTTCTTTGTATCTTTTGTTGTGTTCACTCGTTAGATCACGCAAGATAACAAAAGAGACACGCGTTGTGAATATCTGTGCCTACAGAACCATATTCCTATGTATGAAATTATGTTTTAGCGACCTAACTTTGTCATTTTTGTTTGTTAAATGTTGCAATGTGGCGAGTATCTCCAACAATCAAACTCGGATACACTCACCAATATTAGGGTCTGTTCTATTAGATCAAATATGTAGAAATGTGTAATGTAAAAAACGCCAAAGTCAGTAATCTTTCTACATTTAACATCTATACATACAAAGCAAAACTATAGTCAAATTATTCTGATTTCCCCAAAAACATAAAGGTATGATATGTTTTAGGATGTTTTACCCCGAGCGAAATAGAACTTTTAATGTGCACACAAATGTGTAACTCATGACCTCTACCAAACATTTAGAATTTACAACTTTCTAAATTTGTAAAAATGTTTTGTTAATTTGTAAATTTACAAATTTAAATTGATTGATAATCTAGTCCAGCGCACAACGAGTTAAAAAATGTCTAATTTTCCTTCTGTTTTTGTAAATAATTCACTTTTCTTTTTGCCTTAATTTATTTTTATGAAATCTGTTTTACCAGTCAAGACTTTTCTTCAGATGAAAACAAATGGGTAACAGAACATGTAAGTTACCATATTTTTTTTAATATTATATATTATATATCACAGTATAACTTTGTAGTTACAAATGTGGTGCTTGTCATTTAAATTTTGAACGTATCAGTAAAAAGAAGGTTTCACCCAAATGAAAATGTACACATAATTTACCTACCCTTGCGCCATCACAGATACATGACTTACTAGGACTCATACTGAACATGCTGAAGCTGTCAAAGGATCATTGATGCATCATTAAAATAACTCAGAGACTCTTAAAACGAGACATTAAGTTTGTGAAACTTTAAACTTTAAGTTTGTGTGTGGAGAAACTTTCAACTTACTTAGCGAAACTGAAACCAAAACAATCACATTAGCACTTAAACATTAAAACATAGATAACTTAGATTATAACATTGCATCTGAAATGTATAAGACGAAAAGAAACACACAATTGTGAAATAACCTGTTAAAACTAGGTGTTTGTTTAACCTTAGACTCTCTTAGCAGGATTCAAAGTCAGTCTAGCATGGGAGTCAGATGTTCTAACAAAAACGTTTACACACTCCACTGATTTTACACACTCCACACGCCTCTGTTGTACCTGCAAAGCTGGTTCTAGCCGATCGACTTGCTCTACCACAATTTCATTATCTGTTTTGGTTTTGAACTGATAAAGCAAAACTGAGATCATTGTAACTGTTTACTCCTGGCCAGATGGCGAGACCGTCTCAGGTCTCTGTGACAGCTCAGTTATTTTGTCACATAGCCAGAATCCCAAGTTATAAAAGTCTCAAACTATTACAGATAAAGTGCTACACATAGGGTTTTAAGACAGCATTGGCTGTAAAAAAGTGAAATTGTTCAAGATTAATGCAACAAACTAGGACATTTTTAAAGTTACTTCTTGACCTAAAATTTTTAGGGCAAGAAGTTCACCTTACTCAACAGTACAATCCCATATTTTCCAAATAATTTGAACCAACCTAAAATAATTAGGCAACATAATACTAGATGATTTATGATCTACTCTACCCTATTTTCTTCAGGTGCATACAAGACAATCAAAAGTAACAAGACACAGCTGGAGACCACAGGGAGCAGTAACACAAAAGACTACCAAGACCATAGGAAACGACTTAAAAAAAAAAAAACATACAACGCCATTACAGAAAAAGACTTGAAATGAAACAGAACACATAGCTCTTGTGGTACTTGTGACATGACGTTGTAAATTTTGGGGGTGAACTATTTCTTTAGTAACTCTCCTCTTGTTTTTATAAAGGTGAAAGGTGAAACAATTTCTCCAATAGTTGTAATTTAGTGGTAACAACTGTGTTGTTTTATGTTTTCAGCACAAGAGGACAGGGATCACCTGATAAATAATGGTAAGAATAAAACATTTGTGTGTTTTTATATTTGATCATGGAATTATTTTAGAAATTTAGAAAATGAAATGAAGCTGGTGCTTCTTTATTATGTATTTTAACCAGGTTCAAAGATTAGTTTAAAACATTCCACAGAATGTATTTAACAGTTGTGGGAGACAGGTTGAACATGTTTATGTTTATATTGAATATCAAATAAATCACAATACTGAGGAGCCAGTTGATACAGAAAAACAAGAACAAACATAAATGATGTAAATTAAAAATATTTAAAAATTTAACCAAAATATAACCCAACTTATATGAGCAAACTATTTATTGTTATCATTTATCATCTTAGAATACTTTAACATTACACTCATTAGGATGGAGTGGTATTTATGAATTTTATGTTTTTTATTCTTTTGTGCAAATATTTATTTAATATCATTGAAAATTCCAGATTCAGAAGGTATGGAACCTATTTTTGAAGAGCTGAAAATTGTGCTAATTGGCAGTCATAATGCTGGAAAAAATACTGTTGGCAATGCTGTAGTTGGAAGAAAGGTTTTCCAATTTTGGAGCGCATTTAACAGAAGGTCTATTAATAAGACTTATACAGTGTCAGGAAGACGGATATATTTGTCTCGTGTCCCAGGCTGGACAGGGGAGCTGAGCCAATCAGCTGACATCAAAGAAGAGCTGGTTAGTTGTATTCGTTCCTCTAGACCCCACGCAGTGTTGTTAGTTATTAATGTGAAATCAACACTGACAGAATCAACCATCAGAACACTGGAAAACAATCTCTCTTCACAACTGTGGGATCATACTGTTGTGGTGTTCACAAATGCCAGAAGAAGGGAGTGTGAGAATAATAACACTTTAAGGCCACATGAACATATAATTGACAAATGTGAAGGAAGATATGTCATTCAAAGTGATTGTGATCAGATTACTAAGGAAATAGAGGATTTTGTTGCTTGTAAAAATGCAACAAGTTTTTTGCCACAGGAACCTGACGATATTGAACGACTCGCAGACCTGAAGTATGTTGTTAAGAGAATTAAAAACAGAATCCAATTCCTCTTTACCTCCAGGGAAACTCTTCAGGCAAACTGTGAAAAGAGTAGGGGAAGGAGGCTAACAAGTGTCTTTGAAGAGCAGCTTGCTTTAAAGGATGCCCAGATTGAGACACTTCAACAGATAGTTAATGATAAAGAGAGCGAGATAGAACGGTTAACATCAACTATGCAAAGACCACTGCAGGAAGAGAATAACACACTGCAGCAGGAAAATAACTCACTGAAGGAAAGGATGACAACACTGCAGAAAGAGAATAAAGCACTGCAGCAGAACAATAACGCATTGAAGAAAAGGATGACAACACTGGAGGTAAAGATTACTAAACTGCAGGATGAGAATACATTACAAAAGGAAGAGAATAAAACACTGAAGAAAGGTATTACAAAACTGCAGCAAAGAATGACAACACTGCTGGATGAGAATAAAACACTGCAGGATGAGAATAAAACACTGCAGGAAGAGATGACAAAACTGCAGAAAGAGATGACAACACTGCAGAAGGAGAATGAAAAACTGCTGAAAAAGATGATAACACTGCATGAAGAGAATAAAACACTCCAGGAAAAGATTGCAAAACTGCAAGAAGAAAACAAAAAACTGGAAGAAAATATTAAAACATTGGAGAGAAAAATTATAAATCTGCAAGAGAAGATTATAACTCTGCAGGATAAGATTACAAAGCTCCACGAGGACAGTGAAACAATAAATGTAGAAAATAAAACACTGCATAAAGATATTACAACACTGCAGTGTAACAGTACAACATTGCAGAAAGAAAACAAAGCATTGCAAGAAAAGATTACATCACTAAAATCTACCCATAAAAAAAACAGTGGTGCATTAAAATTTCTTGAACCACTGAATAAAAAGCTGAAGAAATACAGAAACAAAGCCAGCAATGAAATGCAATTACAGAATATTTCTTCAAGAGGCAAGTATGAAAAATATAAAAAATTATGTTTTGTATGTGCATGCATGTGGATAACTGCAATAATAAACACAGTGAATTCACAATGATTTCAGATGGTGAACATAATACCTGGCCAATAACTCTTATTGAAATATTGGATGAGATGTCAGAAGATAATCTGAAGAAAATGAAATACCTCATGCAATGGAAATGGAACATACCCAAAGGTTTATTAGAGGGCAAAGACAAATATAAACTAGCAGAGCTTGTAAGAGAAACATGGGATGAGAAACAATCTATCAGGAAAATGCAAGAGATTATAAAGAAGATTCCTCGTACGGACCTGCTAGACTTAATTGAGCCTTTCCTTACAGACCATGAGTAAATTAAATAATCATCAGCTTATTTCATAATGTAGGACTGAAAATTGTATGTGGTCATGTGTATAATGTGTGAGTTTATAGTCATCAATCTTGTCTGTATCAAAGTATTGTAAATAAAACATTACAGGATGCAAGGAAACATTACAATAGATTATCATATTGCAGTCTGGGTCAATGGCATATTAAACTACTTATATTTGTATTATATTTGTAATATATTTGTGATTATATTTTGCCCTGAGAAGCAGTCTCCTGTATGTTTTAAAAAATATTTCTTAAACAAGATTATTTGTGTTATACCTTAAATGTTAATGATCTAAGCATTTTTTTAAATTGACTAAAACATAAAATGCATGTATTTACATTAACCGTTTAAATACAACTATTGCCTCAATTAAAAAAGCTTTGTGAACTTCAATAGTTGTTGTATGTCTGAGGTAAAATGTCCTAAAGATCTACTAAATAAATCAGCAAAACAAGTGCATTCCCTACTCCAGAAAAATACCTACTCTATTGTCAGTTTTATGTAATACTTTATCTTCATAATTATCTTTGATGAATGATTAGATCCTAGATAATTGGAAAGATCCTAAAACCTTGTCCTTTAAACCTTGTCCCTAAAACCTGTGCGTTTTTGTCACATCTATAACACATTTATTTTCCTATATATTATATATATTTCCCTATTTTATATATATTCCCCTATATTTCCCTATATAAATATATAGTCCCTATATATTATATATGTAGGGACTACATATTTATACAGTATATTACTATATATAAATATAATTTGTAAGTGTAAATAAAAATAATTGTATATTTTATCTTACAATTATATTTTATGTAAATAATAATAATAACAACAATAATAATAATAAGCCATTTATAAGGGGTTTAAGAAACAACATTAACAGTTACACTTCAGCTGCTTATTGTGTGAGCGTGAGGACATACAGTATAAAAAAATCGTACATTACATCAAATAACAGATACAAGCATAAAGTAAAAGTGGGAGTATATGAACCTTATATTTGCTGCATGAAGTTGACATTTTTACAAAAAAAGTATATAATTAAAAACGATTGGCCAATGTTTTTTCATAATGTACATTTGTGGTGTAAAGTTAGAAAATACAGATTCCACTAACAATGAACATGATCTACTATGGCGATAAACTTGACTGTGCTTCTCCTCCGCTCATTTCAACTCTCTCTTCTCTTAAAGGTTGCTCGGATGACTTGGCTTTACCCTTTTTCTCACGTTTTTTGGAACCAGGCCTAGAAATGAAAGGATTAAAATGATGATGTTAGAGGACTGCAACTAACTGATACTTTATATAATAATACCAAATAAAAGAACAAAATGAAAAGATTTTCTGCATAATACGAACAAGAATAAGAAATGACTTACTTTTTCTTAATGGCAAAAACAATCACCACAATAAGAATAATAGCACCAATGAGGCCCAGGACAATACCCAAGATCATTCCTACAGGGGTCAAATACAGTATAGATTCATATCAATGTTTAAATAATTAAGCATATATTGTATTTGTAACTCAAGATACTTACCGACTGGTACATCTGTTTCATCTGAATGATCCTCGAGGCCTAGATCTATTCATGTGTCACACAAAATATGTACATTAAAATGTGCCTTTGCATGAATATCTGAGCTTAAAATGGCCATGTCTAGTTTTATCACACACACACCCGCTTCAGTGTAACATGTAGCATTGCAGTCGCTAAATGTGAGAAAACGATTTCCATTGCCGACACAGCCGGTCCAGAAGAACGTCTTGCATGTGTGATGTTCAGGGCTGTAGTAATATCTGATGTACATTCCTGTACATTCCCCTGTTTTCCTTGGAAGCTTGCAAGCCTGTTTTTCTAGAAAAGATTCATAAAAAATTCACATAGAGAACATTTTTCAATGTATAATACTATCATAACAATTTAAGTAAAACATTAACACAATTTGTCTTTAAATTATGCCTAAAATCATGCAAAACTTAAGAAGTTACAGTAGTTTGAAGCAATACATACAGTAGACATTGGTATTGTTTTTACATTTACATTTACATTTAGACATTTAGCTGATGCTTTTATCCAAAGCGACTTACAAATATTAGGAGACAAGGAGACAAATATTTTACCACAGGGTGGCAGTGTTTTCTTAGGTAAAAGGTGTTTGGTGCTCTGTCTGTCTGACTTTATTTACAGAAGACTGAGATGCAAACAAAACAAGACTATTATTGTACACAAATGTATAAGGAAGACTTACCATCCATAGGAAACAGTGCTGCAGCTTTATCAGAACAGTTTCTCATGCAGTCTTTCTCACTTCTAAAGCGGTTTCCATTCTCACCCAATCCACTGTATCGGAACGGGAAACAGTTGTCTTGAGTTTGATCATAATACATGTAAATCCTAACATCAACTGCCGAGCCATCATCTTTTTTCGGTTCCATGCTGCAGATTTCTAGATTTCGGAAAACAAGATGACAGACAAATATTACATCCTTGCATGAGAGCTATGAAAGCACTGTCAAAGATTTATTACAAATAAATGGGAAATTACAGGTTTTCTTGTCAAATAATATATATATATATATAATATATATATATATATATATATATATATATATATATATATATATATACACATTATGATTAAGTAATAGATACAACAGTGGAACTCATGTAAAGCAAGTGAGCTTTGTCCATATACATTATATACATTTATATACATTTACATTTAGCAGACGATTTACCAGTGGCACACTGGGAGCGATTAGGGGTAAGGTGACTTGCTCAACTGCCCTACAACTGTTAAATGATTAATCTGACACAGTCCACGCCTAGTTTTTATGATGGTTGTAAATGGCATCATTGTTTTACAGATAGAGACTGTATGCTTTTAGACGTTAACAGTTACTAGCGTTTTACACCTATGAAACCAGAGATTAATTGTGACATACAAAAACATTTGACAGTGGTGTCATTAGTACAAATCATATACTGTAAGTGCTTGACATACATAAAAAGAAAAATCTTCTCTTAGAGCAAACATGCAACTATTGTATCGTTGCACACTAAACACAGTATCTAATCTAATTGTGCTTCATGTCCTGTGACAGCAGGTCTTTGTTATACAGTATATGATTAATGTCATAGTTTATGCAATGCTTTGGAGTGAAATGCATTCAAACATGCCCCATCCAGGGGATGTTTGTTTATTCTGGTGCTTATTCTGTGCTTTGCATCTGTATCTGAATGCATAATGTTGTAGATCTGTTCATCTCTGAACTGTGCCAAATCATATACCAAATCTAAAATATACTGCTAATTTTTTATATTATATTTGCCACAATCACAATGCTGATTTAGTATTTTTAAATCATTATTTTAATCCATTTGTACTAATTTTCCCTAAATTGTATTACTTTTGTGTTTATTACTACACTTCAGTTTAGAAACTTCCCACTTCCATATCCCGCCATGGCAAGATGACTCTCTAAGGTGTGTCCAGGAAGTTGTAAGTTCAAACCATAACCTTTGCTCGTGCTTGTGTATTTTCACTTGTATAAAAGAAATAGATTTAATCAGTTCAGTTTTTAACCTGTTTTAAACCTTTTTCTCAGATTTTATGTTTTCTGCGCCAGGCTAGTTTTAAGTTTGCTATTCCAAGTGGCTCACAAGGTAAAACTACTTATCATACAAAAGACAATTACATACAAAACACATCTAAGCGTTAAAATTAATAACCCCAAATAAATAAACCTGCTTCATTACCAATTATTTCGTGTTTTTGACAGGATTGGGGATAGTATGCCCCTGACTGTATATTGCTCTAGAGCCCATACCTTTAAAAAAAAATCAAAATTTTTTGTGGTGCCCTAGAACCATTCACACTTTCATCCATCACTGTTTTAAAAAAAGTAAGAATAGCACTTACCTGGTTTCCCATTTTGTCCCTGAATGTTGTAAAACAGAGCAAAAATGAACAAAATAATGGCTAACTCCCTCATGGTGAACAACACAGTTGTGTGAACACTGGAAAAATGAATGGCTGAAAATTATAGCACATTTTACCCTTTGTACTTTCTATAGATAAGAGCAGTAAACTTAGAGGAGGGTACAACACACCTTAGAATCCACAGTGCTGTCTGTTTAATATAGATCTGTTAACAGACAGTTCCTTTTTAATCTTTATTTTTGTCATTCTTCAACACAGACTGAACAACATTACAAGCATCATTAGCATTGTTTGATTCACATTAAAAACGTTTCTACCATTTGTTATTTCCTATATGTTACTGTGAAGCTGCTTGGAAACATTCTGTACTGTGTAAAGCAGAATATAAATAAAGGTGACATCTATATGCCAGATGTCATATGACATCTGAGGCACTCTTGTTATTCAGATTGATCATTTAGAATACAGTAAAATATTAAAGTGTAAAATCTGAATGAACATTACAAGGGTGTATATGTCAAATGAATGACTCATTGGAGGGTTCATGTCCTTTACACCTAACTATGGGAGAATTATTCAAAGGTTGCCAGTGAAAATAGTATATGGCAGGATGCCAATTTAAGGCTCCACAAATTACATACATGTAGAGATTCAGGTTTCATAGCGTTCACTTATAACATAACCGGTCACATCAGCAAAATATATCCAAATTTAGTTCAGTCAGTACCGTTAGAAATCTCATCACAAAATTTTCCTAAGATTGTTGGCCATGTGATCTCACTGCTACATCTATACAATGCAAAATGTATTTATTTATCTGGAATATCATTCATCTATGATCAGAGTTAAGCTTAGAGTCAGGAAGTGAATATGAGGGGTGGAGTTTCAGTTCAAAATGTTGAGGATTTTAATCTTTTATCCATGTCATAGACTCCAAACACTATGCAAATTTCATACATTAATACAATGAGATTTTCTGCATCTATTCCAGTATAAATATTAAATATTTGTCTTCAGTGGGTAATTCACATTATGTGATAGATTCAGCACTTGATATTATTATAAACTGCATCCCTGTATTCACACCATCAACATTTAGGCAACTTATTTTTTTATGCTATTCACGATATGGCAAATAAACAAATTGATTGAGAAATATTAGTCTATCAAATATACGACGTAATTTTGCAATCCATTGTAAGGAAGACCAGATAATATTCTAGTAGATAACATATTTATACTTATGACAACTTTTTTTACTTACGGGGTATGTTGTCACAGCGAACCGATTTCAGAATATTTTTTAGAAATAAAATAAGTAAAAAAATCATCTTTTACTGCATACCTTTATTTGAAGTAAAATACAAACAGTAGAAGAATTATAAACTGTGCAAAACGAAGTATTTGATAAGGAAAATACAATTGGATTTTTGCATAAAATCGCAATAACGGAGATACTGTACAACCCTTGTGACAACTAGCCCCGGTCTCGCCTACTGCAGTGGTGGTCGAAGTAGAATTTTTTTTTCTTTTCTATATCTCGTCTGTGTCTCGAAACCTAGATAGCGGACTTCCTAGACAGCATATTTGGGCATCGTAGTGTGTGTGTAGTATTTTTGGAAATAACGGGTTTTCCCACACACACGCGCGCGCGCGCCTCTGGCGGTCAGTTATTAGGCACTTCACTGGGATTTAAGACACAGCAACTAAGTTTGTATGAAGTCAACGTGACTGAGGCAAATAGTGTGATGGCTTTCTCGGTCATCGCTCTGACGTCATTGTTTAAGAAAGCGAGCGGGACATGAATGGTAGTATATAAGCCGGGTGGTGACTATACAGTCGACTACTGAGGCAGAAATCTATACAATGACGATTACACTTGTATTTATCATCCTCATCGCGTGCCCACTCGCCTGCAGGGGTAAGTTTATCTTACAAACTTTTTAAAAGTTTTATTTTTAATTTACCTTGACTTTTATTCATAATGCATTTAAAACATGGCGTTTTACACCTGTATCTGTATGTGAGACGTATTAATAAATCAGTTGAATGAGTTTTATAACTATTAAATGAACTAATAATGATAAGTTACATATTTAATGTAGAAATTGTTTTAGCAATATAATCTACTACTGCTATCTTGCATTGTAAGCTTTGGTGAATAACAACAGTATAGTATTATATAGAATATATAGGTGACCCAGTCTGTGAAAACCGGTTGAAAGTCTACAAATCTAATTCTGAGATAACGAGCATCAAAGTTTGATTTCATCTATTAATTTCACTATGATTTAAATCTTTCACGTCGCATTACTCAGAGAATATTAAAGATATCAATGTTAAATTCACACATAATATTCTCTACATTTCATAGAATGATTTTATGTAGAAAACAGAAAAATCACAAAAAATGAATTTAGCTGGGTTTTCACAAACTGGGTCACATATATTATATTACTAAAGGTATTTTTGATTTGTATTTTTGGAAAATATTCAATGAGAGCAAAATCATTAAAAGCGACATTTAATCATTACCATTTTGCATCACTTTCAGTCGATAATTACCACAATTTTATGCTTTATTATTGTAGAAACAGTCCCCATATAACTCATGCAAACTGCAGTTTGCATTTAAAAACTATAATTTTAAACATTATGAACCCCAAGCTGAGCTGAATTAGCATGAAGATCTGTTTTTATCTGTAAGATCTGGAAAGGAATTGGTTAGATGACCTCATATGACCTTGCTATTTTTAAAGACCACAGGTGAAACATTTGTCACACAGAATTAGGACTCAGGTGCTGTTTCTGTCCCATTGCTATCATGCTTATATCATCCTCAAAGGGTCAGGTATTTTTGTGTAGATTTGTATAAGTCAGGAAAAGCATGTAAATCCCACAACAGCAAAAAAATGAAGATGAGAACTTTATAAATGAAATTATTTGTGGGAGAAATTTCTAAGGTGCTTTTTGCACCTTCATGTTTTACCCAAAGTTACAAAATACTTGTAAAACACTATAAATTCCATAACAGTTTAGACACAAATCAGCATTCTACTGTACTTTTTCATGCAAAGGATTTACATTTTTTGAGCACAAAGCTTGACTAAGTTTCATCGTAGTGAAGACTAAGTCAGACTAAGTTTCATTTGTATTCTTAAGTGTTTCCAACTTTGACTTGCGTTGACTTCAAATGACTTTTAATGTGCTTTGGTGTTTTATGCAATGACAGATTTACAAACTCCCTGGAAACTTCATTGATAGCCAGAAATCTCTTACAAAGACCATTGAGATTCTGGCTCAGCCTGTCGGTTCATTTGACTGAAAGTATCCAGCGCCGTTTAGAGCAGCAGGTTGCAGGAATCTGACTCTATTGGAATGCATTATCTGACTGATTCATGGCTTTCCCTTACAATCACATAATAAAGCTATAGAGCTTGTTTCTTTCTCAATAAGTCTTGACTCATTAGTATTCTGTTTTCACAACATTTGATGTTTGGTTTTTGGTTTTCAGGGGCAAAATGGACATACAGTGGTAAGTAGATCTACTTGTTTTTTTAGTTTTGTAGTGATTTTAAGCAATTTGCATATAAGGTGTCAACAGTGTCAGTAAATGATGACAGAATTGTCATTTTTTGGTGGACAACAGCATCCTCATGTTTGATGTTCTTTCAAGGGTGTTGCATTAGCTGCGAGTTATAGCTGGAGGAGGTGAATTGTAATGCTTTTCCCTTTAAAGACCAAATGTCTTCAACTTCAGTAGAAAAGGTCATTCAATCATCTGCTGTAAAGACCAGCAGAACGTGCTCTTAACACCTATTGAGGTCCTTCAAAATAAACATGCTCAATCACGACTGCACTGTTCTGCTCTGCTGCCTGCAACCGGGTAACCAAACAGGGTTCTGGTTTCCGTCCCCATGAGTCAAGACTATTCCTGGACAGGTTCGACTGTTATCTCTAACAATCCCCAATATGCCATGCCGACCTTTTGGCAGCCATGATGAAGGTATCAAAGGACACGTTCCTCCTGGGAATAAAGGGAACCCATAGTGTTGATGTGACCCTCCTGTGACCCTCCTCTGGCTCAGCGATTATTCCCACCATGTTTGTCCTGTCATTCCTGTTAGCTTTCCTCCCCCTCTTCGTTCCTCTGACGGACATGTGGTTTCAGATTGCCGGCAGGTTATGCAAGGAGACCCTGTTCATATAGGTTCATATAGTTTCACGGCATTGCGTTACAAGGACATAAACATGAGTTGATGGCGTTGTAGTTATGTGTCCCATTTTAAAAATGAGTTAGTCATATATTTTACAAACAAATTACAAGCTTCTTATTTAGGGATATAACTTAGAAGTTGCAAATATTTTGCAGTCTTAGAAGTTTCTTAAATTTATTATAAATGAGCGTAGTATAAATGGTAAAAAAAATATTAAAAAATCTAACAATCAGAATAAGAGATTTGGGGGTGGACTCTTTTGACTTGGGCCCCTATAAGGTCTAGAAACCACCCAAACATCCTAGCAACATCTTAACAACCACATGTCAATGCTCTTGCAAGCACTCCAGGACTGTGGTGGAGAGTTTGCCACAAAAAAATCATGTTTTTTCATAAAAATGTAATTTGGATCTTATTGTAACTAGTTTGAAATGTGAGACTTCACAGTAATAATGGGCCTCAACTTTAAGACAGAGCCATTACAATGGCTTTATTTTAGGAAGAGATTGTTCTTCTAATTGCTTGACTATTGAGTTTTACAGCTCCCTGCATTTAGACAAGAACAATGCAGAACTGCTTCATGTTATTCTGTCTTTGTGTGTAACACATTTCAAGTTGCATGTATTTAAACCTTTTACTTATATTTGTCAAATAATTTTTGTTTTTGTGTTCAAATTTACAATGCCCACACAGCCAGAACATTGTATTGTTCTGAATTGTATAGACCCGGTTTCACAAGTCTGGTCTTAAACTAAAATGCATGCTTGAGCTGTCTTAACTGAAACAATGTCTTAAAAAATCTTAAAATATATCAGTGCTGTTGTGTTGTCTCAAGGTTCGCTCAAGAGTCTCAAGATTTGGTAAATCATGTTTGTAAGTGGTTGCCAGGGTGTTGCTATGCAATCGTAAAGGTGATCTAGAGGGTTAAAATATCAAGTATAAGCAGATGTTTACATTAGCAATTACACTATGAATGCTATTTAAAATGTGAACAATGTGATGATAGACTGAAGTGGCCAAAGCAACTTTTTAAAATACCATCAATCATCATTGTACAGTCTGAAAACACTGCAGTGCTTGTGCCACAGCAGAGCACAGTGTAGATATTAACATCTCCGTCAAACAAAGCTCATATGAGAGTCGTTTGTGCCAGCTAATCCTAAGAGCACTTGACATTCTCCGCTGACTCGTGTTGAGTGAAGGACTTTCTCTGACAGCAGCAGAATGACATCATAGATCTCACTGCCTGAAGCGCTGGAGGAAATCAAGATGAAATCAGATATGCAACAGCTCCTTAAACATGAACAGATATTATTTTGTTGTTCTCACATGTGTCAGCAAGATTAATAATAGTTCTTAGGCAAGTGTCATTATTACTGGTGGAATTGGAACTGTGAGAAACCACCCAGCAATGCCCTACCAACAAGCCAGAACAGCCTAGCAACCACATAACAACCCCTTAGCAACCAGAATACCCACAACACCCTACCAGTGTTGCCTTACAGTCACCACTTATGTTTCTTTTGTTTCACAGTATTTTTGAAACAGCATGACCTCAGCAGTCACAACTGTATGTTTGCTGTATGTTTATGCTGGCCTCATTATGACTCCATAACCGTCCAGGGTGACGGTGGTTAAGAGTCTCCTGTGTCCTCTGAGGCCTGACCACAAGCATCTGATGTTATTATGATGAAGACGCTAGTCCAAATTAAAAGGTCTAAATGAACTGGACAGTGAATTATTATAACCTTAAGAGAAGAATGTGTTTTGTTTTATTGCCGCACATCATGGCATTTTAAAGAATTTTATAAGCTACTAAAAATGACATTGTTATTCTAGCAGTTATACTGTAGCAGCTCAGAGTACAAAAGCTGGTCGCAAAACTATGATTTATTATTGACAAAACATGCACATTATAATGTGAAGCTTTAATGCACAAATGTGTAAAGTAACAACAAAATATGGTTATTAACAAACCACTTTTCCCAATTTCAAGAACACCAGCAAAGAAAAGCAAGATGACAAAAATGTGATATTAATTCAAAATATTGACAGTAAAGTAAAATTACAAAGTTTAAAATTTATTAAATATCGTAAATATCGAATGTCGTGACATTTATTTGAAAGAAATGTAGCACAAGAACATTCGTTTTTAAAAAATAAGACACATGAATTTCACATGTGCAAAAATACATGTAATCGCATGTGAAACAATGCAAATATTAAAGATATCACATATATGAATGCAAATGCAAAAATGTAAAATTTCATTTAAAAATGACTTTGATATCATTCTGTACACTTGTGATAGTTATAGTATCTAGATAGACTGTCTCTAAAACCAGTGGACTCTGAAGAGGACAAAACGTTATATTTTATTGTTGGGTGTGGTGTTGATGTACTGTAAGAGTATTAATTTAGTAAGGCAGTGTTCTGAGACAGCTGACCATACCCGTAAACCTACCAGATCATATGCCTATGCCGAAATTGTGGTCTGACTAAACACGTAAAAAGAAAACATCACTTACAGAGTTCAAACCTGGAAAAATGACATTTAAATATGTTGCGGGTGGTTGCTTTTTGGCCCATTTTCTGTAATTTTTTAGAGAGATCCATTGCTTACATTACCTCTTGTTTAAGGTCTAAGAGATATTTTCATTCGTTTCATCATCCTTTCAACAAACTGCATGATTTGAGGTATCACTGAGAAACTTCAGTGACTTCTGTTTCTTTGACTTTCGTTTCAGGACCTGAAGGAGAACACCACTGGCCCACAAACTTCCCATTTTGTGGAGGAGCGTTTCAATCACCAATTGATATCCAAACACAGCTGCTACGATATGATCCAAAACTACCACCCATCCAGGTCCAGAACTACAACCTGTCTGCCAGTGAACAGCTTACACTTCACAACAATGGACACTCGGGTTGGTAAAGCCATCTACAATATAATTACAGAGATTGTTTTCTGTTTATAAACCTGGATAATAATTACAGTATTAGCCACACTGTGTGCTGTAGGCCTTGATTTCAATGTGTGCCCTTAACATTACATGAACCAGAACAACAGATGTCTTTAAAGTGCATTTTTAGATGTAAAAACACATAGTAAAGTTCATTCCCACTATAATAAATTAAGGGATTTGTGGCTGTTAATCCTTTGAGGATGTGTGCGTCAGACACTGGTTAAATAGTTTTTCTTCTTAAGTTTAATTTCTAGGTTAACTTGGGAGGATCTATTTGTATGTCAGCTGCAATCATTCTCTATAATCACCCACTTATTATGATAAAGCAACAACTTGTTTATTTTTAGTCTTGTTGTGACCCGCGCAAATGTATTTAGCAACAACACTACAGCTGCTTTTTTTTGGTAATGTTTACTATCAGTCATATGGTTAAAAGTGTATTATTATTATTATGATCCATGTACTGTTTTGTCACTGTATTGTGAGTGCATACGTTTGCGTATTTACCTTTCCCTTTGCGTGAAAATGTCCTTTAGTTGCATCACGTAAATACACCATTAGAGAGGGATTGCAAAATGCTGAAAAGAAGGAATGTGCTAATAGCTTAACCCAGTATCTTAATTTGGTTAGCCCATTATTTAGCTAAAACTTATAGATACACACAATATAGATGCACTGTAAAAAGACTGGAAATATGAAATATACATAGATGATACATTGGCTGCTGAACTGTGTGTCAATGGCGCCGCCATATTGGGTAGGGCAAATATAAGGGCACATATGTGACCCTGTCTGTGAAAACCAGGCAGAAGTCTCAAAATCAAATTATGAAAAAACAATCATCAAAGTTTGATTTCACCTACTGTATAAATATCACTATGAATTTAATCTTCGACATGTCATTATTCAGACGATATTAAAGATACCACAGTTATATTTTCACTGAATGTTCTTTAAATTATGTTGAATGATTTTATGTAGAAAACTGTCATTTACAAAACTATACAAACTATAGCTGGGTTTTCACAGACAGGATCACACATAAGTAAATGAGGATCAAATGCAAAATAAAGCTTACATTTATTTAACGATTTTAATTTACGCATGGAGTACAAAAGTGTTTTTGTCTGTGCTTTCTTTTTTTTCTCAGAAAATGACCATGAAATGAAATTGGTTGAGAAATGTAAATGTTACTGTTTCTGCTTCCTGTTCACTTGTATGTTTTTACAGGACAGTCTCGACACTTTGTGGTAACAGGTCAAAACACTCAATGTTATAGATAACACCAGTATGTTTTACAAAATAGGCATTACAAATATCCGTCATGTGGGTGCAGGATTCTGACACAGATGTAAAAATCAAGTTATGCCTCAGTGTGTGTTCAGAATGTAAAACAAAGTTAAACAGTCACTTTTGCATGACTTGTTTAACCACAAGCTTCTACTAAAGGTGAAATGAATGGTGTTTTCTCTTCTGTGTTTACAGTGCAGCTGTCTTTGCCATCTCACATGTACATTTCCAGCCTGCCTCACAGATATTCAGCAGCTCAGCTTCATTTCCACTGGGGCTCATCCAGTCTGCTTACTGGTTCAGAACACACTGTTAATGGAAAGCAGTTTGCTGCAGAGGTAAAGTAAATATGCACATGTCCTCCTCCAAGACGAGACCTCAGGTGTTACTATAAACACTTCTAGTGCCTGATCAAACTGTTTTCAGTGGCACGTGCTCCATTTTAGAGGATTATAAGATATGTGTTATAATATAAGTTTGGAAGTGTGTAAATATGTCACCAAACAACAAGCGTATGTGACGGCAGGACCTGAAGTCATGATGCAATACTCTGTAATGTCTGTTTAGGTATCAGAAATAAACACAATGCTTTATAGACTATCTCAGGCATCAGACTATACAAGCTTCTCTGTTTATCATTTTAGAAGATGGTGTGTAAATATGTTTGTGTATACAGCTATTCTTATGTTACCACAAACCAAACATTAATATGAAAAAAATAGTTATAAATGATCAAATGTTTTTGAATTGCTTGTTTTTTCTCTTAAAGACTATAAACATTGACTCAATTATTTATACTTATTTATCCTTTCATTCAAGAATTTATTATTAATTTTAATATTGATTTATTAAGATTTTAGTATTTAATTTAATTTATTTATATACATTTTTGTGTATAAGAAAAATATGTCTAACACAAATTTCGCAAAATTTAGGATTTTTAATAAATGTGGCTTTGTAGTTGAGTTTTCTACCCTTTAGATTGTCCTGTTTCAAAGGCCAGAAGTCACATCGTGTGACCGTGTCATGACTTTCTCACCAGACACAATGAGAATTCATGGCTTTTTTCCAAAATACTTCAGCGAGCCAAACAGCATGACAAAACCGAGGTTTTTACATTTTATACGCACCATTGCTTTTTGTATACATTGCAAAGTCACAAGCTACACTTTGTTTTGTTTTTGTTGTTTAAATACTTTCCTTAGATTCATCAATATGTAAATTTTGTGAATACATTACTTAGTGAAGGCCTCTCTTTCTGTTGGATCTAGATGCATGTTGTGCATTTCAATTCTGATAAGTACCCCAACATCTCCATGGCAGTGGACAAACAGGATGGACTGGCTGTGCTGGGAGTTTTTATTGAGGTAAGTTCAGATCTCAAACAGTTTGCACTGACCAGATGGTTGCTGGTTCGATTCCTGCAAGGATTGAGCAATGAGCCATCATCTCTGTACCACTGAGCGTACCTCACAGTCCCAGTTGCCCTGGAGGGATTGTCCTTCTATTGAGTTCATTACAACAATTGCACAAAATCTGGTATGATGACGATTCTGTTTTATTTCTGATAAGAACAGGTAGAAATACAGTATTATATGAATAAAATCACAAATAAGATAATAATAATAATTTATTCTCCTGGACATTAAATAATAAATTGACACCAAAAGTTGTGTCAGATTCTTATATTGAGAAAAAGATCATTTTACACATGTGTCCTCTTTGGTTTCAGACAAGATTTCAACAATGTATCAAACTGTGCTCAGATTTGTCAAGATACCAAAGTCTGTAATGAAAAGTCAAATATGAGCTTAAACATTTTTTACAAAATGCAAACTATTGAGCTATGCTTTTTTGCATATCTCTATGTTCTTACTGTATATCAATAATTAGTGTATTTAACCTAAAGAATTTTTAAAGACAAAGTTGATACCAATATGAGACAGTTGAGACCTCTATCCTTTGAAAAAAGATAAAAAATAAAATGTCCAGTTGGATGTTGTTATATTAATTCAATCTTTATATCATTTAGATTGGAGAGTTTAATCCTGCTTTTGACCAATTCCTCAAATACATCAATGGGATAAAGTACAGAGGTATGTTTGCAGTTTAACATTTCTTTCTGTGAATGCTATGTACACTTTAATCCACAACACAAGAAATCTAACAACACTGTTTTATCTCCAACATAGACCAGAAAATACAAGTTTCTGCCTTCAACATCCGTCAGCTGTTACCAGTCGCTCTGAATGAGTATTACCGTTACGATGGGTCTCTGACAACACCGCCCTGCTATCCCAGTGTGCTGTGGACTGTGTTCAGAAATCCTGTCACCATCTCACACAAACAGGTCAATTAATGATATCAGCATGAATTTGGCATGATCATGTCAGAGTTAGATTGTAAATTCATGCTAACAATCATATAAAGTAGTGTAATTGTGTCTCCACAGTTTTTGGTGTTGGCCACAGCTTTGTACGCCACCTACGCTCAAGATTCGGCACCCGTTCCTCTCCACGAAAATTACCGGAAGCCACAACTGACAGACAATCGAGTGGTTCTTGTCTCCTTCAAGGACGGTGAGTAGATCTGCTTCACCATCTACAGTAGCCACGTTTATCAAAGCAACATGGAATTGTTAGATACATGAACTTTCAAGCTGGCTTTGTCTGTGACATCTGCGAGCATCGGCCTCCGTTTACGCGCTGTTAGGCTCTTGTCTCCTTTGAAAGAAACGCTTGGTTATGAATTAGATGCTTCAACTGACATAAATCTTTCCCTCTAAACCTGGTTTTAGAGTTGGTGCACCACATAGTTTCTTTCTAAATGTCAGGCATTGTGTTGCTATCTTGGTTTGTCTTCTGTTCGGCTTCAGTTTCTTAACGTCTCTGCATGAAGGTTTATTCCATCCAGTCCTCCGCTTCCTATGTTCTTTACTGCATGGCAATTTACAGAGGAACATGGCTCGTCCATCATATTTTCCCTTTGCCACATATCCAAGTTGTCCACATACTTCAACCGCTCTCTACGTTGTGTCTGGTGCAGGACTTCATGGTATTTTTTCAGTGGCGTCGTCCATTGAGCGAAGACAACTCATCCAGAAGCTTCTGGTGGGTGATCTGGCAGACCTGGAGGATGAGGGACTCCACCAGCTTTTGCCAAAGCTGAACTCCAAACCTGAAGTGAACAACAAGTGGAAATCCAGCAAAAACTAGATCTTCATAACCAGGCCACCCAACCCAAAAACAAGGCTTTAAGCATGGACACTGGTCACATTTCATCCGTTGGGAAGAATGTGCCCAAACTCAAGAATAAAGGCCTGTGCTTTGAATCCCTGGAGAAGAATGTCTTACATCAGCTACAGAAATATAATGCAAACGGTCAGGTGGTCGAGGCGTTGAGAGAAGTCGTGTTCCCCGAGTTGAACCTCAGGAGTTATTTGGATTGCAAGTCTGAACTGGACGTCCAGACCGTAAGGCAACTCGTGCGAGGAAGATCTAGGGATGAGGCAACCGAGCTTGAGCAATCGCTGACCAAAGCCATGCTGAGACAGATGAGGAGGCAAATCAGGTTGCATAGACTTCCAAACCCGAAAAGTATCACGGGCCATCCTCGAGCCACGTTCATGAAGGACAACAGCTTGACCTCGGCTTACCACAGACCTCAGCATGTTGAATGGGAGGATTAGAAACACCCGGAAGCTTCGATTTCTGCTGAAGTCAGTCACGCACACTTAGATTATTTAGTTTGGGCCTAGGGCCAGAAGAACATTTGACTAATATTAATTTAGTTTGACGGGACTCCTCTGATGCTTTTATTGTAAAGTAGTTGATGCAATACTGCGGATATGACTTGGTCAAACAGATGTTTATGTTTTGTTGTGCCCGTGGCTTTTAAAAAAGCTAGTTACTTCCTAGTTACTTTGAACCAGACTGTATGTTAGACACAATATATGCTAGACATAAATCCAAATGAAATCTGCAGAAACCACAAAATGGATGTTTTTTACTCGTCGCATAGCGCCCGCATCCAGAAAGCTGGTCTGCTAGAAGCATCTGTGAGCTTTTTGTGGGACGATGCAACTCAAACTTTCTTAATATATCATATGCAATGCACAAAATATAAAAACACCCAAACTTTTGAGGGAATATTTTTACATTTTATTGGGGAAAGTTGAGCTGTATGTCACAGTAATTGTATTCGGTTGCCCAACATGGTTAAAAGTCATGCAAGAATGAAAAGGCACAAAGGAACCAAATCAGCACTTTTTAAGTATTTTAACACAGCTGCATTCCATAACAGAAATCTTTAATTTCTTGGGTGTGATCTGGGGACAGAAAGTCTTGTAGACTAACCCTATATTTGGCGAAATGTCTAGACTATGGATTGTAAAATAAAAGCATAACTTACTGTAAATGACGTATTGCTTCCTCCACTTGTACTAGAAAAACATCTCTGTTAAATAGAGCTAATATGTCATTTCAACAAACTATGGACACGATTACTTTTTTCTGGATTTTAGTTGATAAATAACATAATTTAGGTTAAAATGTGAAAATATGAAAATGCACTATCCAAACTACAACTCTTTAAATCTGAGATCTTTTTTAATTTTATTTTTTGAAATAAAGTTAACATTTTTTTTTTCCATAATACTTTTTAGTTATACAAATGTTTATTGTTAGAAAAATTGGTCAAATATTTATTCTTGAGTCTTAGACCTTTTCATCAATATATAGTTTGTCATGATTAGATTAGAATTCAACTATGAAATATTAAAGCAAATAGTAAAACGTGGTTCTGAAACGGCAAGTACAATCATTTTTCACTTTAAATGACTTTTTTCTTTTCTTCTCTTTGAACATAGAAGACATTTCTTGGATGAGCTGGGGTATGTCACAGTTAGCTTGTGCATGTGTGTGTGTTAGTGTTTGTGATGTCAGACACTTCCTCACCTCTGGCTAACAGACGTGACGTGTTTGTGATGAGATGGTGGTCATGCAGTGACGTGTGGCTTCAGTGCGGCGTAACCCCTCGCCACACGACCACAACAAAACTGTTGACGTAAAGACTGAACACGTGGGGGACATGTTTGTGCATTTAACATGACTTAAGGGCTTTTATTTTTGACGTATCTATGGTTAAGATCCGATTGTAGAATATGCAGACGGTGTCTGAAACACTGGTATACTTTGCCAGAGACACGTGCACGTTTATCTCGTGTGTGACATCACTGGAGTCTGTCAACACAAGGAGCAATCATAGCCGCATCTGTGTTGCGTTTGTGCATGTCACTAATCTGTGAAAATGACTGTAATCCTGTAAAATAGCATGTTTGGAAATTAATACAAGGTACCGTGCATTCATTTATGGTTAACTATGAGGTGAATTCTTTACAGGTGCTCTGGTCACAATAACAATGACCTCTTTGCTTGGACTCGTACTGATTATTACATTAGCCTTGTGTCTTCTGAAGAAAAGGTAAGTGTTGAATTTACACAAAAATAAAATAAATGAAATAAACAGCACAAAGACAATGAAATAAATTTAATTGCAGACAGGGATATCTTTTTTGGTGATATTGTGAAAGAAATTATTTCAGAACCTGATGTCATGCACCAAAATGACTCCTGTGAACTTTATTATTATAGTTAGAGGCAATTCACAGTCATTCATTCTTCTTCACATTAGATCTAAAAGCGTCGGTCAGAAAGAGAGAGAGAACGGATACAAGCCTGCCGAGAAAGAAGAAAACACATCCAAAGTATAACTTTGCGCACCATCTATTCTGTGCAATTTCACACGGACCCAATTCCTTAAAAAAGCCCACAACATACAGTTTTCCGTAATTTGTGCGTCTGTCCTTGACCCGTGGACCTGGTGACTAACAGTTGGTTGCATGCATGGAATGTACAGATCAAATGACTGAAGTGTGCGTGGAGGTCTAACATACATTTTAGTACCGAAGCCGGTTTTTGTTTGACCACAGTCTGCTCCAGCAGGACACGCAAAGACCGCCCTGAACGAGAATATGTTTATTTCAAAGAATGAATCATTATGGTTTGCAGAAGAGAGTGGATGCACCAGGGTAACCATCAGTTTCCATCCACTCGACGTATGACATCTTTCTCTGCACCGCTGGGCAGATGTGGTGGGAAAAGACAACTACTGCCCAGGGCAGAGAGGACGTTATGGTTCAGAATGAATATGTGGCGTCCTCAGATGGGCAGTTACACAATCTCCACCCTGTATTTACTATTGTGCTGTGCGGACGATTAGAGTAATGAAAGGATCCGAGCAAAGCGGCCAGTTTGGTTCCCACTGAGCGGGCCACAGAACCGGCCCATTGTTTCCCAGCATGCGTGTAGGTTGACCTTTGACCCCGATTTGCCTGACCAATCATGAGACTAAACGCCCATAGAATGTATAAGCAATGCTACTGTCTGCTACTGTGAATTGACTGTACTACTGAATGAAGTGATTGAACTGAATGAGTGATTAGGATGATGAATAATCCAAACCTTGAGCTGATGAGCTGTTTGATTGTGTGTTTTTGATTGGAGTTGACACTGCAGGAAGGATGATGTTGAGCTAATGATACAAAGTAATTACAGTGATTATGATTTGACTGTGAAGATCTCTGTGAAGAGATTTGAATCTGCAAGAAAGCAGATAATGTCAATGGCACAGATTCCCATAATCTTACATTTACATGTATGCATTAAGCAAACACTTTCATCCAATATGACTTTTTATTGATATGTGTCGATTAACAATCAGATCCATGTACTTGATGTTGCTATTAACTTGCACATTAACTTCTACTTCTACGTCATTGAGTCATGAAACAGAATCCTCAGAATAAAAATATAAACAGAAGGTAAACAGAATGTGATTTAGATTTATTGTGTTTGTTAGTTGTATACATGTTATTTGTGCCGAGCACTGTGAAATATTTTCAAGTGATTTTCACTTTATTTTCAAGTGATTTCAGTTTTTTTCTCATTTAACACTGTACATGTTTTGGTTTTGTGAGCCACTGTGAAATGCATTGTGTAGTTATTAAACGTAACAAGGCAAATATGAGTCATTTATTTATTTATTGGAACATGTTTTTTATGAAACAGAATTTACATGAACTTTGAGATTTTTAGTTCACTTGATTTTTTCAGGTGCCTCTAAATATGTTTCTGTTGTCTGTATGGCCTCTAGTGGACGAGTAGCTGTATGTCAGACATAAATTAACAGAGCACTTTTCAGTGCTCCACAGTTGTGCTGTATTATGTATTTTTAAGATAAGTTAAGAAAAGGTAAAGAAAAACAAGGACAAACGTAAGGAGACTTTGGAAAATCACGTCTCCACATTTTTCAACAGGAAAGAAGTAGTAAAATGTGATCAGCCAATTTCACACACAATTTCACATAAGTTACTATTTATTTTCCACAAGGTGGAGCTGTAGTACAGAACCAGAAAAACAAAGTAAAATGAGCCAAACACAAGAAAATTTAAATAAAATAACTAATGTATGTCCTTTGAAGAGTCATCCCTTCTCTATTAGTTAAATATTATTGTTTCTGGTTTGTGCATTTTAATAAATGTTTAATAAATGTGTTTTTTGTCACACCCATAACATATATATATTTCCAATTTTTATTTGATAACTTGTCACATATATAACACTGAATTGCCCAAATAGTTGTAAAAGTTTTAAAATAAAAATGAATAATAATTTACATACAAACCATAAAAACAAGCAAATTAAATCTATAAAACAGAAATAAAATAAAAAATAAATTAGGAAATAATAATTGTATTTATTTAGTTGTTACAGTAACTAATGCTGCTCTGGCGCCCTCTAGTGTGCATGAAGCGCAACACCTCCCAGCTGATAATAGCGAGTGTGCTTCCGGGTTCAAGTGCACCGCAGCTCTCAGTGTCTATCTCATTCATGTCATTAAATTTCATAATTAAATTCAGTTGTAATTTCAGTTTATTAAATGATGTATCATCAACCAGTACTAAAGAACAGAAGAACTTTACTGGAGCGAGCGGAGAAGTTCATCTCTGATATATATTTCACAGACTGCAATCTCAGAGGAAGGTAAACCACTGCAATACTTTGATGCTTAATATTTTGCTGTGAACTTTGTGTATTATTTATAATTTTAGCAGACCTGCTAACAAAATACGTGTACTGAAACGCTGACGAATTAACCATGGTTTTACTATAGTATCCATAATAACCACAAATTAACCATTGACTCACTAGATTAACCATTGCAAAACTATGGTAATACAAATGGGAAAAACTACACTTTTACTAAAATTGTCATAAGGAAACATGCTTTCATTTCCTGCAACCTGTCTTGCAGTGTCAATAAAAGACCTTTGATCCTGTTTTTGTCTCGCTGATGGCTTTATATTTAACCAGTCTCTCTTACTCATCAGGTTGTTTGGAGACACTCATCCAGTTGAGTCAATAACTGTGTATGAGTGTGAGAAACGCATCTCATACTCAGAGGCAATTCAGCGAAACTTCAAACCCTGTAAAGTTGGTGACTCATTCGGACCCACGTCAGTTTGCACGTTTAAATCATCCTGTATAACTATATAGTAGAGAAATGTGATTTATTGCTTGTTTATTTTTCACAGATGGTGGACATGCTGGTTCAAAGTGACGCTGAAGATCCCAGACGTGTGGAGAGGGAGGGAGGTGCATCTGAGATGGGAGAGTGATGGAGAGGGAATGGTGTGGAGAGATCAAAGACCCGTCCAGGTGAGATGATGTTCACCTGGATGTCCACATTACCTTGCCAGTTAGACATTCAATGTATTTGCTTTAAGTCTGCACTGTCCCTTATTTTTGCAGGGTTTGACCAAAGAGGGCGAAAAGACTAGTTATGTTTTGACGGAGTGCTTGACGGACAGTGCACCTCACAGGTTTGTGGAAATGCAAGAACAGTTTTACCTTTATCAGGAAGCAATCTGACACACTTGCGTTCATGTTTTATTACAGTATAACTCTTTATGTTGAACTGGCATGTAATGGACTGTTTGGGGCTGGACAAGGATCCATGATCGCGGCCCCAGACCCAAACAGGAAGTTCACCCTTCAGAAGGCGGAGCTTGTTGTTTTCAATCGGGATGTCAGGGAGCTTCTGACTGACTTTGAGATGCTTGTGGATGTTGTCAAGGTGTGTTGCCTAAATCCCACAATGCATTTCATCATCTTGCTGTATGTTGGCCTTACTGATTGGATGAATGTTTCTGCATAGTTATTAGGAGAAGGAGAACAGCGTGGATACCAGGCCTTATTCACAGCCAATGAGATGGTGAATCTGTGTGATCCTGACGATCCGAGTTCATTTGCTTCTGCCCGGAGTCTAGCCAAGACGTTTTTTTCCCAAAAAAATGGTGAAAGCCAACATGTGGTACATGCCATGGGTCACTGTCATATTGACACCGGTAAAGCTCTATAACCATTAACATGTCCTTCATTACTTGCAGAATTAATCATTTTTGTTCATTCACACAGCTGTTGGTGTGTGATGTGTAGGATTTGTTTGTTTAATGTGTTGGATCACATTCTCAGCGTGGCTGTGGCCGTATGAAGAGACCATCAGGAAGTGCGCTCGCAGCTGGGTCACTGTGATCAGACTGATGGAGAAGAACCCAGAGTTTGTCTTCACATGCTCACAGGTTTGTTACAGATTTATTTCATTTTTATTACTTTTTTGCATTTTCAATATATGTGTGTGTGTGTGTGTGTGTGTGTGTGCAGGCACAACAGTTTCATTGGGTGAAAAGCTGGTATCCTGATCTATTCTCAGAGATCAAGCACTTTGTACAGAAAGGCAGATTTATTCCAGTTGGAGGCACATGGGTGGAGATGGTACTTTTTCCCTTTTCTGTGTCACTGTAACGTGCACTTTGACATGATGACTAATTTGTTATATGTTATATGCGTCATATGTAGTAGTTCTTATTTGCAAGTATATGCTTTTATGCCAAAAACATTTTTAACATGTTTGTTTGGTCTTAGGATGGTAATTTACCATCTGGAGAATCAATGGTCAGACAGTTTTTACACGGCCAGAACTTCTTCAAAGAAGAATTTGGACAGTACTGTAAAGAGGTAAAATGAATGAGCTGCATCTCTGCTGATTGAGATTCACATTATAACATTAATGTATGTATGTGACCAACACTGATTTAGGCTTTTTAGTGTGATGTATGGTATGATGTTTTCTAAGATTTGAACCCATAGCTTCTTTAGTGTCATGCAGTATCTCATAAGCCCAGTCCTCCTAATGAATGTCCTTCCCCTGAAATAAGTTTATTAACTGCATTATCTGCCTAGAGATAAACATTCACTGAGATGATTAGAGAGAAAAAAAAATCTTATTTCTTCAAGGCCGAGGAGATAAACAGCACATGAAACTGTAAAAACAACAATCCACAGATGAGAGAGAGAGAGAGAGAGAGAGAGAGAGAGAGAGAAAGAGATGCTTTAATCCTTCACTATAACCTGATATATATTTTAAATATATATTTTTTTAAATTTTAAAATAAATGAAATGAAATTTCACAAGTCAGTTTTTATATATTTACATATTTTGTTATTTTATTATATTTTATTTATCACCTAACACCTGTTTTTTGTTACTCTTATGTTACTGTATGTTTCTTGTTCTATGTGTAATGCTTCGGCAATATTGTAAGGTTACAATATATCGACAATATAATCTTGGCTATATAGAGAGAGAGAGAGAGAGAGAGAATAGAGAGAACTTGAACAAATGTGATGTAAAATGTTTACAAGTAACACTGTTTATAAATGATTTCTTCATCACTGTGTAGATTTATAAACATGAGACAGTTAAAAATGGTGGACAACAGTCACATTGCACATATTAACCCACTGCTTACTATTTTACCTTACACAGTTTTGGTTGCCAGATACATTTGGTTACTCCGCGCAGCTCCCTCAGATCATGAAAGGTTGTGGAATCACACGGTTTCTTACACAAAAGCTGAGCTGGAACCTTGTTAACACGTTTCCGGTACAGTCCATGAGGAATTCCTATACATAAAACACATTATTACCGTTCTTAATGATGTTTACACTAATTCCCTCTCTCCACCAGCACAACACGTTTTTTTGGGAGGGCATTGACGGCACGCAAGTTCTCACTCACTTTCCTCCTGGTAACTCTTACGAGATGAAGGGTAAAGTGGAAGATGTACGTACTGTACGACGTATGATCATTGTCTTTGGTAAACTCTGTATGACTGTATCTGTCTCACCTTTGACCCGACAGCTGATTAATACAGTGAAGAATAACAAAGACAAGGGCCGAGCCAATCACAGCGCAGTATTGTTTGGATTTGGGGATGGTGGTGGTGGTCCCACACAGCTGATGCTTGACCGTCTGCAGCGTGTCCGGGACACGGACGGCCTCCCAAAGTCTGTTTCCTTTTTGTCTGTGGATGTAGCTTAAACACACTCATTTCCTGTTTACGCAAATGAAGTATAAAGTGTGTGCATGTGTGACGGCAATGAAACCGATCAGATGAAAGTTGTGTGATTGTGATGTGTCATCAGGGTTCAGATGTCCAGTCCTGATGTCCTGTTTTCTCAGCTGGAGTCAGACTCAGGCCTTCTGTGTACGTGGGTTGGCGAGCTCTTCCTCGAGCTCCACAATGGCACATATACAACACAAGCGAAGGTTAAAGCTTTAACTGTTATATTTTGCATGTGTTTATTATCTTTGTTTGTGTATGATAGGTAGGGATGTAACGATTCACCGTGAGCCGGTTGAAAAACGATTAAAATACGTGACGATTTAATTCTTCTAGATGTAAAACAAATCGCGATACATGTTTTGAACGGCAGGGATCGCAAACTGCAGGGACGTTGTAAATGTGCAGAAATTTGTGATGTTACGAATCGTTCACGAAATGCTTTGACTCGTATATCGCAGCTTGTGGCAGAAAACGTGATATTTCTTGTAAAAAAAAAAACATGTAAAAAATACAAGCTAGGAAAAGCAGAGACAAAGTCTTAGTTTGTTTATATTAAAGAGACTTTGCGTATTATTCATTTTTTATTAGTTTTGAAATTGCAATTTAGTTTTTTTTATTTAACATAAACGTTTTGTTTTTCATATATAAATTAATAATAATTTGTTCATTTCTAATGTGTCTCAACTCATTAAAAAAGTGAAAAAATCATATCGTAAGATCAGTATCATGAATCGTATCGCATCGTGAGTCGAGTGAATCATTACATCCCTAATGATGAGTCATGCTGCATAGTTTTGCATCATTGAAGTGCACTTAGGTCTGGATCATAAAGGATTGTTTTTCTGTAATATGTCGTCCTTCATTGGTTTTGTTGTGTTGTAGATTAAGTTGGGGAATCGTCAGTGTGAAGCTTTGCTCCATGATGTAGAGGTGGCCAGCTGTCTGGCCATGTGCAAGAGAGAAACCTTCACATACCCAACATGCAAACTGCAAGAACTGTGGAGGCAAGTGCTCAAGCATGAGACACACTGATGATAAGACGATAAAGCTGAAATTCTCAAGTCTTCATAATGTTATTATAGACTGCTTCTACTCAACCAGTTTCATGATGTGATTCCTGGAAGCTGTATTGAGATGGTTGTTAAGGATGCATTGGAATATTATGATGGTAAACTTTTATTATATACAGTATATCTAAAATATCAATAAAAAAATTAAAAAGCGGAAGTCAAGAGTATTCAAGAGTATTTTGGTCTTTGTAAATCATTTCTCCAGACTAAAGTCTAATAATTATGTGATTATCATAGTAGTCATAAAATTTTTTTAATTCTGTGAGTTTACTGCTGTAAATGATATATTATATGATTGATTTTGAGACACAGTTTTCAAAGTTTTTTTATAATATGATAAATATTGAAATGATTCTTCTCTATCATTTCAGAGATACACACCACGGGATCCAAACTTCTCCTGAGTGCCTGTGAATCACTGGGATCTGATCCGGTCCACAGCGCAGGATCCAACATGGCTGTGTTAAACACTTTACCTTGGGAGAGAACTGAGGTCATAACACTACCAGGGCAGGAATCCAAACCGAGATTAGGTAGACCAACAACAATAGATAGCATTATACAGATGACAGGGTAAATTATGGTCCATGGTCAGTCATGAATGATGGGGCTTGTTTGTTTCTGCAGCTTTGGTGCGGGTTCCTAGCGTAGGTGGATCTCCGGTCACAGAGATAGCCGAGTCAGCCTCTTCTGTTTCTGTCACAACAATGGTCCCTTATTATCTTTTACATTTTGTAAAAAATTTCATGTTTATGCTTGATCCCACAGATGTTCGAGAAAAGTATTAAACGCTCTTTGTGTTTCAGGATGATGGGACCATTCAGATGGAGAATGGCCTTTTGAAGGCTGTGATCGACCGACTGGGTCGATTGATATCTCTGCTTTTATTGCACACAAACAGGTGAATCACAAACAGATACACATTATCCTCTAAGCACTTGTAATTCAATATGGGTCATGAGTTCAGGGAAGTCTAGTAGGGATGCAAATACTTTTAACCAATCACTGACTAATATATATGCGCTTCAAGTTTTAAATTGCCCCACAGATTCAGAATAAAATGAGAATTTCATTAGTATAGATAACTCAATTAGGTCTTGATCAGTGTTTATTGTGAATTACAGGGGTGTATCGATAAATCAGGATTTACAATTTACACTGTGCATTGCTATATATAGTATGGTGATTTTTCTTTTTTAAACTACAGTATGACATCTGTTTTTTCTTATTGGTTGTCAACACGTGACCCTTGTGAACATATATAATGTTTTAATGTTTTGTTTTTGTAAATTTACTGCTTTTAGCAGCACACTCTTAGGGTTTTGCTTTTTTATTCCTTTCTTAATGGTAATTATATGTTAAAAAGTTTTAATGGCAGACCCGTTTACTTTAATTAATTTACACATTATAACTGTCACTGGACATATTGAGCATACACAGAATCTGAACTATACATTTTTAGAAATTGTAGGTTTTATGAATTTTTAAAAATAACATTAACATATTTTTTATTCATTTCTTTAGTTTACGTTTATTTTCCTCAAATATTTCTCAAATTTGTCAAATATTCATTCTTGAGTCTTGGACTTTTCATCAATATATAGTTTGTAATGATTAGATTAGAATAGAACTATAAAATATTAAAGTGAAATAACATAATTTTAGATTTCAGTTTCTTTTTAAAACGTTCTTCAAAATGATTGTGTTGCTGTCGTACTCATTATCGTGTATTGTATTAAATCATGAGCCGAGTGTACTGTTACTCAAAGCATGTAAACAAATTGTTGATGAACTGATTTACCGTTTGCATTCCTTAGGGAAGCCGTATCAGATGGTTGTTTTGGGAATCAGTTTGTTTTGTTTGATGATGTGCCTCTGTACTGGGATGCTTGGGATGTGATGGACTATCACCTTCAGACACGGTAAGTCTGCGTCTTCTCAGTTCACGTGAGTTAAACCCAGCTTAATATGAACTCAAGCTGATGTCATTATCCTCATGGCTCATGTAGAGTATGTTTTTCACAGGAAGGCTGTTATTGAGGTCATTAAACCTGCCAAGGTGGTGACCTCAGGAGGAGTTCGTGGGAGTGTCACTTTCTCACTAAGAATCAGTGAAAGTAGCACGATTACACAAGAGATCGTTCTGGATGCTTGCTGCCCCTATATTAAATTCAATACACAGGTGTGGGTGCTTCTATTTTTTGTCATCTTAACTATAGTATTTAGTTCAGCGATTGCTCAAGAAGCATAGTGAAGATGTAATGGATATTTTGTTTTCAGGTTGACTGGCATGAAGCACACAAGTTTCTTAAAGTGGAGTTCCCCGTGCAGGTGCGCAGTCCTAACGCTACCTACGAGATCCAGTTTGGACACCTGCAGAGGCCTACACATCGAAACACCTCGTGGGATTGGGCTCGCTTTGAGGTACTGAGAATAATTCCTTGTAAATGTATCTAAATAAAGATTTAGCTTTATTTAGCTTTGCAAATAACAAAGTTATCAGGATTTTGTTTTAGGGTGTGTCCTTGTGTTATCTTTGGTTTAATGTGCTTTTTTGGGAACATGATTACATTATGCATGAACTCATGGTTTAATAGGTGTGGGGACACAAATGGGCGGATCTGTCCGAGCATGGTTTTGGCGTGGCTCTTCTTAACAACTCCAAATATGGTTACTCCATCCATCAAAACATCATGACTGTTTCCTTGTAAGTTACCCAAGTGAACAAAAACAAAAGTATCATTCTCACACAAGCACAAACAGGTCATTAAGCTACATTACGTCTGGTCGGTTTTACCCACAGGTTGCGGGCCCCGAAAGCTCCTGATGTCAATGCAGACATGGGCCGTCACGATTTCAGCTATGCAATGATGCCGCATACAGGTCGGTACATCTCAAATCTGAAATTATTTCCAGACTAAACAAGCATGACTAATACAGTAATTATGTCTGAAAAGGCACCTTCCAGGATGCTTCAGTCATACAGTGCGCTTACAACCTCAACTTCCCTCTCCGCCCGTTTAACGCCGTCATATCTCAACCCTGGAGCGTGTTTTCTGTAAGCTCGCCTGCCGTCATCCTGGAGACTATTAAACAGGTGAGATTTCCTGACGGTGACCTTTATCTAGCAGACCAGACTGGTACCAGTGTGTCAACGCGGTTTCCTTTTCTCTCGCAGGCGGAAGGAAAACAGAATGCCCTTCTCGTCCGCCTGTATGAGTCTCACGGAAGCTGCGTGACTGCGATACTGTCCACTTCCCTTCCACTGAAAGAGGCCTGGCAGTGAGTGTGCAATGCATAACTAACGCCTTGTTACTGTAATGTTAAACACTAATGCCGTAAACTTTCTTTTGCAGTTGTGATCTCCTGGAGCGGCCCGATTCCAGTATTCCTGTATCAAAAACTGACTCAGAAATATCCTTGACTTTCAAACCGTTTCAGATCCGATCTCTTCTCTTAATTGTATAGTGTGAGCCATCTGTAGCAGTTGTATATTTGTCTACCTAACCGGAGGATTTTCTAAACATTTTTTCAACTGCTAAAGTTTAAATACAGTAGTTTGAATAGTGAACTTTGATGCAGGAAAAATAAAAACGTGATCATTTTCATCAATTTTATTTGGATTTTATACCATATAGGATCATAAGACAAACACACATGTGCTACTAAAAATATAAAGATCTAAGTTTTTCCAAGTTATATTATAAACGTATTACAGTATATAAAAGATATGTGTGCTTTGATAGCAAAATAATTCAGCTTGCAATGTCATCATTTGTTGTGTCCTCGTCCTGCACGACAGCTTCTTCGCTGTGGCTTTGCTGCAACACAATCCACATAAAGACCAAATCAACATCTAAGGCCAAGAACAAATCAGTAAGGCCAAGAACAAATCAATACCTTTTGTGGTGCTCTGCCTGCAGGTGACAGATTTGTTTTTGGCTTTACTTGTGATCACTTGCTTCTTATTTTGGCCTTTAGTTCCTGTTTTCAGAGGACCTTTTAAGACACAAAGCAAGTAAAATTAGGATCTGATTACTAAAAACACTAACCGATGGTAAAAGTCAGTTTCTGACCTGCTGTGTCGCTCTTTCTGCGTGTGTTTGGCCTTTTGATTTCTTCTGCATTGATCTTCTTTTCACTTATTTTCGCTGTTTTACGTTGTGACCTGGATGTGGTGATTTCCTTCTTTATATTCTTGATGTCCTTTTCCTCAACAGGTGTTTCTTTTTTAACGTCATCTGTGCGTTTCTTCTTGGCTTTCTAGGTTGAAAATAATGTTGAGGGTCCAATTACAGATCTAATGTGACGATCCTCCAGGTATCACAAAATTTAGATAAAACAACTCCTACCTTTGAATACGTGTAATCGCTGTTACGCTTCTGTGTTTTCCTCTTTCCTCCTTTTTGGGAGATTTGGAACGTAATGAGAAAATGTTTAGTTGTTCTTGTGGGTTATGAATAACTGCAAAATTACTCATGTTTTTACCTTTAGGGGCCAAAGGACCAGGATCACCCTAAAGCAAATAGTGAAATATTATTAAATTTAACCTTAATTATTATTTTATCATTTACAGTGTAGCTTTAGAAATAACATGTTAATACTTTAAACCACATTGTCCGTCCGTTGCGGTCTCTGATGGAGTTCATTCCATTCACGCCGTAACATTGCATCCACGCTATAAGGGGTGTATAATTCGACGTTTGGGGGTCATAGCCTTTTCCACCTATGAAACAAAGATGACGCTTGATGAATAGATAAACAAAGGCAAATTTAATGTGTCTGAGACTGAAGTTTTAACTTTTGGAAATGCATTTTCATCTAAACAGACAGATTGGAAGCGTGTTTTCTCCCTATTCAGATTGCAAAATGTATGTTCGTATGATATACAAAATGCAGGAATGTCTATAGCTGTCTGCTAATTAATTTTTTTTCCATATTTTCCATTTTATGCTCATGTCTGATACTGACTATGAAATTTCATCACTTGCAAATTGAGAGTGATTTAGATCACATTTCAAAAACTAAATAAGTGAAAAACATGAGAATGACACGAACCCAGTTTTACCACTTCTAAAGGAACAGTGTGACACAGAGAAAGAAGATCTTGTGTCTCGGCTTGATCTACAGTCTGAAAGAAACAAAGCAAAGCATTCATTCATGCCAAACTGACTGACTAAAATAGTCAGTAAATGGAGTGTGATACACTGAAAGATCAGAATCTGTCACCTTAGTCATTGCAATCTCTGTTTTGACTTTGTTTTTATCTTCATTTTTTGGCTCCAGTTCCTCTAATACTGTCCTGGCCTTCACAAATGGGGGAATTTGTGATCTGAAAAGCATGCGTGTAAAACAGTTACTTCCCTTTTCTTATAATTAGATGATTAGAAGAATGACTCGACAGTAGATTTTTCGAGGGGGCAAAGGTTCAATGTTTCTGTGTTAGATTATATGAAATGGCTGCAGATTGTTCTTAAATAGACAGTGTGCTTTGTTGAAATGAATTCATGATGGATGAGCTGGCAAATATTAGACGGTAAATATGAAACTGTACAAAGAGTTACCTGTACAAAATCTCTGCTCGAAGATAGTTTCCAATCCCGTTGAAATACTTCTGATTTAAAAGCGCTTCACAGATGGGTCGGTCAAACGCCTTGTCAGACAGATTTGAAAGAACGTTCTCTCTAAAGTATTAAAATATGGTTTAATTGTCATATACTGTATCAGCACACACCATTGTTATATAATTTGACTCAACGTTCCACAATGCAACTCTATGAAACGATGCATCAAGCATCACTTGACACTTTGCTCTACAGAGTTCAATGTATTTGTGAATGTTAACATGGAAAAGCATCTTTTATAAGCTCATCCCTCACCTGAAACTTTCATATTCAAACATGATGCACGGTCCCCTTTCCGCCTGCCATTTTCCATTTGGTTGCCAGCTGCCAAATCTGCGGGTATCCACAAAACTCAGAGCTCTTTGTGGGGTCTCATTAGTGTAGAATCGAAGGTGGGCGTGTTTCGGAAGTTCATCCACCGCGGTGAAACGGAAAGAACCCGACATTCCAAACCGGAAAACCACATCCATTGGGTGCTGTGCTTGATCTTTAGAGACTTTGCTTTTTCTGTCCTTGTCGCTCTTAATTGGCGTGAGCGTGAGACGAACCTCTTTCCCTCTGGACTGGGCTTTGATGCGATAGGCGTCACAGCAGAACGGAACCTCTGGACATTTGCTTACGTCAGATTTCTCTACAGCCCCTGTAAACACACCACCTTCACACATCCTGTTGACAAACAGGCTGGCCAAATGGAGCTCAGGACCCTCCGGCATTTTTCTTTAGGAAATCAAGAGAGTCTGAAAAATGTAAACACAACGATACAGATGTTGTAAGATTCCAACAGTAAAATGTGTGAAGAATTTCTGCTGGTTCAAAAGGAAAAGGTTACAATTATTACAAAGACATCACTCTCAAACACTGGTCTATATAGTGTGGTTAGTTCCAGTCCTTGATTCTGGTCAATAGTTTAGTTTATTTATGATAAATTACAGCTATGAACACTTCAACGATTCTGTGCATCACTGCAAAGCACCCTTTAACACAATTGAACACACATCACAGTCACTCTGGGACTAATTTTTCCAGAAGAAGGAAGACTTTTAGTGTTTTTACTTAATACAAATTGCATTGATGCATATTTTTAGATCTTACGTATGTCTATTATGTGGTAAGCATTTTATCAAAGCAACAAGGTACTTAAAACTAGAATATGTCTTTCATAAAAAAGCACAGCCTCTCCTAAATAATTGCTTAGGTTTTATGTCTATATATGATAAATACACAAAATACACAAGTTCTGCTTGTGAAAATACAATTTACTTGCTAATAAGAGTCTCAAACAAAATCAAAACGAATTATTGTAAATTTAAAGTAGTTTCTTCTCACTCTAGCAGCCGGTACCTTAAAAACATTATTTTGTTTCCCAGTGGACTGATATAAACCTGCGCACATTCAGCTTCAATTTGGCTTTTATCTGGTCATTTGAATCAGATCGATTGAATTGTCTGTGCAACATACAACACCGTCAAGACAGGTTGAAACTATTAACAAGTTGTTAATAGTGGACAATTAAAGCACCTGTAAAATCTGTCATTTGGATGACCGAAGAGCATCTCTCCAGGTATGCGTCACACACCTTGCTAAACGCATAACTTAAAAGTAACATACTAAAATCACAGCATTTTGCTGACAAAACGAGAGGATCTTTGAGTTAAAGAAACACATCTGTCGATAGAAGCGTTTCAATCCGTGTGTGATTTGTGTAAAAGTAAAATCGTGTTATTAAATCTGTGGTAAGAGTCACGTAACGGTCACGGGCTGCAAACTAAACTTTAGGCGGCGCTTAGCAACATGTCCTCTCGAAAGATCATTTTCCTGCAGCACGATTAGTAAATGTCATCATTATTGTTAATATTTAATGATTAAAATCGTGCACTTACTTCATTTACTCACCTTTACTCTTGCAGCTTGTTATATCATACCGGACACTCACGCGCTGTTCGAAGACGTTTATCAAACGGAAACAAGTGCATCATGGGAGTTGTAGTTTATTGAAGAATTATATAAATATTTTTATATAACGTTCTTAACTTTCTAATTCTAGACTGAGTAAAGCGAGTCTAATTATTTAATAGTAAAATAACAACATAATAGTGGAGAAAAAATATTGCTATTTACTAATATAGTGATTTTCTGGGTATTAAACATACTTCACTGTGAGGCGTAAACAGGTTGTTTTTATTTAATTTAATTGAGAAAACAAAATAAAACGAATGTTAAAACCATATGAAAAAAATCAACTTATTATAATTTATAAATGTGCTAACATGAATTACTTTAAACTTTACATTATCTGACTCAGATCTTGGCCAAGTGGCAAATTATGTCTTTAGTTTGATTGATTAAGAAACACAAAAATGATAAATCTGGTTGATTTAGAAATACTCTGGGTTTTAATGGCATGAGTTGTTGGTAATTTGTACAGCACAGAGTCAGCAAACGGCATACTTGGCTAATTAAGTTCCTTATTTCCAGACCAGAAGAGCTTAGAAAAGGTCTGTTTCAAATAATGGCCACCGTGTTACACCATATGTCTTGTCCCTGCTCAATCTGAGCAACAATTCAAGTGATCAAAGAAAACCAAGACGCAGCACAAACCAGCCATTTCTATATAACAAACCGTTTTGTATATTGTAACCCTAACAAAATTTTACATATACACAAATAAAGATTTAGTACACATGTAGGTACATATTCCGACAATAATACTGTCAAAGGATGACTGTATCACTGCAGAGCATTCATGATAGCCTGTGCTTGCTTGAGTTCTGGAAACAATAGAAAATAAATCTTTTGTGAACATAAAACAGAAATGTATTAAGAAAAATAAAAAGTTGATTACGCAACTAAACATTAATATTTTAGTTTATGCAAGTTCTTCTCACCTGTTAACAGTACTCTGAACTTGTCAGAAGTGATGGAGACGACGGTGGTCTCAGTTGAGTCTGTCTCTGGGTTTTGTGCCTGAAGCCTGAGCTGAACTGTGGGCTCATTGACTTCCTTTAGTTCACTGGAACTCAGGGTGTAATCTACCCTCCAGTTAACCGCTTCCAGACGACCCACTAACACAAAGTAGATAAAAGCATCACAATCATTAAGCTCCTTCCTTGCTACAACATTTAACAACGACACACAGTTTTAATATGCACACTTGCACTGTCATCAGTTTTTGGCATTACTCACAGCGTAGGCTGCTCTCTCTCAGCTTCTCCTGTAGGGCATTGTGCTTATCCTCATATGATTTGCACAATCCTGTGGTGTGTTCTAAAAAGGCATAGAAGAACCATGCAAGCCATTCATAGAAGGAACTGGAGAACAGACATTCTTAAGCCTATCATTATAATCTTACTAAGAATGACATGATTTGTTTTTTGTTGTGCAAGCAAATTAGTGTAAATTTAAAACAAGCTATTGTTATGATATAAATACACAAATCCTTACCTTTAGGCAGGCCAAGCTGTTGTAGTTCACTAGAGAGAGATTCGCTGTCTACATCATGCTTTGCAGCATTTGACAGGATAAAGCTCAAGACAGCAATACTGGCTTTGATATCTCCACTCTCTGTATAGGAACATTACCAGCAATACACAAGTAATTGTATGTATATTGAATAACGAGTCATTGTATTTTACAGAAAGATTTTCACTCACCAAATTTTGCATCTGAAGTTAATTTGGCAACTTTATCATACTGGAAGGAAATAATAAAATAGTATTTAGTACAATATCTATGTAGTAAACATAAAACATGACGTGCTTTATCTAATGTTGTCTTACGTCGATGCCCTCATCAAGCAGATCTTTAATGACTTGCCCACACAGAAGTTTCATCTTGACACTAGACTGTAAAGAACAGAAACCCGAGAAAATCAATACAGTTTGTTAAGGCATAAAACAACACAATCTTGAAAAGCAAAAACAAATCTTACTATTCTTGCTAGGGTGCTTATTTCTGCAAGGACCCAATCAGGACAGTCTAGATCTCCACAAAATCGGAACCTCTATATAAAGATGATAGAAAAATGGTTCATGTTTACTGTTATTCTTAAATTTAGCGGTAGCTATCCACAACACGATTAAACAAAAAGCCATATAGTACAATCTGAAGCAAGAATACAATGAGTTATTATTACATATGAAATACAATATTTACCATTGTGACATTTATCTGTTAGGGTTAGTCAGTCAGATGCTTCTTCCTGAGCATAAGCGGCTGAGATTACTGAAAGCTTCTTCTTCTTTGGTGTTTTATTGGCGGTTGGCAAACCATCTTACACGTGCATTTACCGCCACCGACTGGACTGGAATGTGGATCAAGATATATGCATATAAATATACAAACAAACAAACAACAACAAAAAAAATATACTAATATATTCTCTTACTTAATTCACATTCTTTTATAAACTTAATAATATCATCATATATCATGTTAGCTGTTTTCCCCAATAAACCTGATAAAGAAAAGTCATGCTGCCAAATACCTCTATTTTTAAAACTATTTTTTATTATACGTATGGCGTATAATATTCAATTTATTAGTTTAATTTTATATTTTAAATATTTGTCAATTTTGCCCTATATACAGTAGAACACGGATACAGTATGGAAACGTTTAGCCTTTAGACACACAAGACGTGTGTATGTAAAATGGGCCAAATGTGACAGGGTGTGTTAACAATTTCTTTTTTAAACAGTAATAAATGAATCATGCGACAGATACGCGAATACTTGACTTGAAACAAATACTTACTATATGTCAAATCGATGTAGTAATGCAATGCAATAATGTGCGATAATACCCTATCCTACCTGTATACGTAGTGTAATTTTAATTTTGTACACTAATTGAACAGCAGTTATGGATTAAATGTGGGCGGTGCTAACCAGCAAAAGCAATGTAATCTCTGCTGTATTTCATTCGGATCAGTGCTGCCAGGGTTGTGTGACGCACGCGTAATCATGCTCCTAAAACTACGATATTATTTCGATATCAAAGGAAATGTGGCATATCTGTATTTTATTTATGGATTATACTTTCAGTCTGTTTTTTCTACAGACACCACTAATCCTAGATTAACACTCAGACAAGGTAAGAATGAAGCGTGTACACACACTCCTGTAAGTATAATAGCAACATTGTATCTGGCTCTATATATTCTGTTATACACTGTATTCTTGTATACTTCAAATATTTTATATAATGCATAAAATGTCTAAGACTATTTATTATGTCTGTGAGCGATTTATGTGTTTATTTAGCCTATGAACAGCCTTTTATCCAGTTTTATTTCTCCGCAGACAGTGATCGACTGTTATACAACAGAAATTACAGTCAGACAGTGTTTTTTCGTGAACAGGACTCCAATAGTCTGTTTGTGGGTGGATTAAATGTTGTGTTACACATTGATGTGGACAATATGCAGATTTTACAGGTAATTCCTAAACAGTTGTTTTTTAATATGCAGTATAATGGTGTTTAATATGTGTAATATAATAAGTTTGTATTGGGTTTATAAAATTTGATGTGAAATTCTTGAAGAATTACCTTGCTGAAAGGAAAACAAGAAAAACCTTTAGAACGATTGTAATAGATTTATTGGTTATAATGCGAATTGTATTGGTTTAAAGAGAAACTATAATAGTTTTCATCAACGTTTACTATAGAGATTTTCTAACCTTTTTTAAACTGTTGCATACGGAACTTTGCTCTGCCTACATTTTGGCTTTAAATTAGAAGTTAAAATGACTGGTTAGTCCAAGCCTAAATTATAGATGTGGATTGATTTCAGAAGTCTAAACTATCATTGACGACACAGCACTCGAATATCAGCCTGACCCTGATATTTCAACAAAGTATAGCGTGTCATGTGTTTGAGCATGTTTGAGTTTATTCAGGCTTTATTAAACAAAACCAGTGAATGAAAAATGGAACATAGGACAATGGGATTTAACAGGTACTCATTAAAGATTTACTAAATCGGGAGGCACAGAAAGCTGTTACTAGTTGCTTTAAATAATTTAAACTTTAATGATGTTTTAGATCTGATAGAAAACAATCCCAATAGTATTTTACATCAAAAACCTGTGATTTCTTGTTTTGTACAAGTTTTGGTTTTCAAATGTGTGAAGTATTGATTATAGCACCAAAGTTTTCTCCATCTTGAAAAGTTGAATTGCTTCTTAATATCTTCTAATAGCCAACAGCATGTAAGATTAGGGTGTTTTTAAATGTTTGTCTTATGCAATTACCGTTTTTTTTTTTTTGTAGAATTATACCCTGACTCCAGACTTGTGTAATAAGGTAAGTTTTATCATTTTATTTACAAAGGGGTTTTCAGTATTTTCATACTTTGTCTTACTATTATTTTTCCTTTTATACAGATGCCTTGTGAGAATTTTATCACAGTAATAGAGCACTTTCAGAATTGCACATTTGCATGTGGAACAAATGGAGAAAAACCCAAGTGCTGGAAACTGGTAAGGCAAATAACATTTCTTTACAACATTTTTTCTAACCAAGCCTGTGCTATATATTTAGACCTACATATGGTCATATTTGGCATACTTGTGGTATACTTGTGAAATGCCTTTTTAGTATAGTGGCAGAAACTTGCCAGTTTGTTGCTGATCTGCACTTGCCAGATAACATAAAATCTCCACAGTATCCCAAAGAAAGCAATCATTCCATGGAGGTTATAGACGGCACAGGGATCTCACCTTACACGTGTACAAAAAACTCCTTATCCCTTGTTGCAGGTATGTGGAGATCCTACCAACTTAATGCTCTTGATCTGCCTAATAGACTTTGTGTATAATCTGCAAGATTATAGTCTTAAACCTAAACTTCCATTAATTATTCTGCATAGGAAATGTTTACACCATGATTGCATTATATGCGTACTGTATTTAGAGTATATATGAGTGGGTCGGTCTGTTAAATAAATGTTTGATATGTTTTAGATGGAGATCTCTATGCTGCAGCTCCTCTTTTCAGTGACGGGACTCTTCTGCAGTTTCGTAGGAAGGCTGGAAATCGAAACAGTTTATGGATGCATGATCAATGGCTTTCAGGTTGGTGGAAACAAATGCATGTTTATTTTTACATCATGTCATGGTCATGCATTGGTTTTTGAAGGTAGTTTTATTAAAATTTTATTAGCAATGCTTTACAAAAAGCTTTTTGGGTCTACAGTCTACATGACATCTGCTAACGAGTTCATGCTGTTCACCCAAATTTTAGACAGACAGAGAACTTGCTCAGCTAAAACACCTCAGTGTAAAAAATGAAGTGTGAAAGCCAAGGACCTTTTTAGTTTTACTGACCTTGCACCTGCTAAACAAACAGAACACCATATTTTAAGGCCAACACTGCAGCAAAAAAAATACACTGTTCTCTCACATCCTCCAAGGCCTTTACACCAGAACAGTTTGATATAGCATGAATAGTATTAGATCACTTTGTTTAAAAAGATACAATTCTTGACTCTTTTGGCACAGAACCTACTTTCATCTCCAGTTTTCTGGCCAAGCACAAAGACGATCCTATAAACGAGAAGATTTACGTCTTATTCCGTGAGAAAAACTCAGACACCAGTCCAGAAGCGGATCCTTGGATATCCAGGGTGGCCAGAATGTGTAAGGTACTTGTTTCCTATTATTAAATGCCTTTAAATGTAATAATTAAAAAATATATATATTCTGTCAGCATTTATTTGGCATACAAGAACCTGTTTGGCAATATTGAATGTGACATCAAACCTGACGTCTTCATACAGAGTTCGTTTTTTTGTGGAAGTATACCTATACATGTTTGAATAAATATGAATATAGAGTCTTGCAAGGTTTGCCGCACACGTCCTGAAAAGTAAAGCCAAAACATTTCGATCGCCCCCTGGTGTCGGGCTGTGAAAACCCCACCCTCTCCATGTTAACAAAGATCGTTTCTGTAGTTCAGGTAGTTTTGGTCAAGTTAATGCAAGATCAAGTGTTTGTTTTTGAATAAGTCGGGTTTAAGGTAGTTATTTGGTGCTTCAAAACGGGTGTGACGTCATGATTGACAGCTGTGATTAAAAGCTTCTCTGAGAGAAAATGTTTTGGAGCCACCAACAGAATTGTTTCAGGCAGAGATTGGAGCTTTAACTTTAATTTATCTGTTTATTTCGCATAAACATAATAAGTTCTGCAGGAGCATGGCAGGACTTTCATACTGCAGCTCCATGCAGGCATGCATCCATGTTTGGCTAATTTTTACAATGGAAGGAAGTGGAGACATATCCTTGTTTTTGATGTGTTTAGTTGAGCATTCAATTCAGAACAGTCTTACAATCAGTTTTGAATCATAGCAAAATGTTTCGATAGGATACCATGAGAAAAAAATGACCAACAAAAGTGAATTCAGCAAGTTTTTTTTCTACCTACACATTTTAAGAACAGATGAATGGCCTTTTCTTTTCCATTTCTACAAATATTTCAGTTAACAGTAAAATCTTTGACTTTTGAAAAGCAACCATTTGTGATTTCCAACTTAACAATGAACGTTGTGCAATTTCTCACAAACAGGGATTGTTTATCCACTGTTAGACTAGTACTTAGTAATTATTATGAAACCAAACCAGGGATGAGCATTTAAAGACTCCTTAAGAATCTATTTATGCGTGTGCGTGTGTCTATTTATAGGTGTGTAACAATATGTGGTTGATCTTTGTTAACCCTGTAATGAACAAATGTGGCAATATTGAGCACATAGAAAATGATTGATTTCTCATTGTAGGTTGATGAGGGCGGTCCCAAACAGCATCTCCAAAACATCTGGACCTCCTTTCTCAAAGCAAGACTTGTGTGTGGGATTCCTAGAGAGTCGCTGTACTTCAACCGTCTGCAGGATGTTTTCATCCTGCACGCTGAGGACTGGAGAGACTCACGGGTGTATGCTCTCTTCTCCAGCAGCTGGTAAAGAGTTACTTCATGTTACTTCTCGAGCTACATCCTCTTAGAGAGATTCCTTATTCTATATTATGTATAATAGACATTCAGACTCCAAAAAGGGAAACAAAGGGTTGTTTCGAGATGAGCATAACAATAGCGTTTCTGTGAAGGAAGCATTGCCTACGTGATGCTTTCCAGACGCTGCTAAATTTTAACTTTCAGTGCATAATTTGCTCCATGAGGTTTGTTCACCTGACGTGAATGATACTCATTTTCTTTAGACAATCTAGCCTAGTTATTTTTGTAAATGGCACAATCACAGACACAAAGGTTAAGACACAACTGATGTCTCTCATGATCTTAAAAATCTTTTAATCCGAAGGTGTATATTTCAATGTTTGAAATTACTTTTATAGACAAAATATGATTGTGCCAACATATTCATTTCTTTAATTAAAAAAGCTAAACTTTTATGTGAAAAATATTTTTAGAATGGATTACCTGGTGCAAAAAATGAATTAAAAGCAGCCAATAAGAGTTCAGCATAGATTGAAATTTCTTCAGTGCTGTTTAAAAGCTTCTCAGATTAAGACCTCAAGAAGCTGAATGATAAAATGTCAAGAGAATTATTTTTCAAATTCTAGACAAAGGGTGACGACTTTTGAAGATGTTAAAATATAACACAGTGTTCATTTATTGTGGATGCTTTTAGTCACAACATAATTCCCACAGTTACAATTGTGTTATTTCATGGTTTTGATGAGTTTACTGCTATTCTAAAATGAGGGAAAAATTTATCAACAGTGAGTAAGTGTTTCAAACTTTTGACTGGTACTGTAGATGTATTTGCAAAACAATGCGCACTAACAACCCTTTTAAACCATGTTATAGGAACTCTACCGCTGTCTGCATATATTCTTTGGCAGATCTTGATGCCGTCTTTGAGGAATCGTCCTTCAGAGGTTATGATAAGGAAATTCCCAGACCAAGACCAGGAACAGTAAGCAACAAGATACAATCCAGTGCAGCTGGATGTGCCATTCTTTACAGGCCACAACCACTCCACTAGGAATAACAGGAACACAACAAAAAAACAAACAGAAAACCAACAATAAGTCTACTTCTGGCTCTCCTTTACAAGCTCATGTGGGCTACACATCCAGTGAACTTACTGGTCAACCACAATTACTCACAATTCTGACATTCTTCCACTCAAATATCTTTTCCGTGTGAATGAGGATGACGTTCACCACATGTTTCTCCACTTTTGCGTTGAGTAGTATCTGTGGTAACGCTTCATGTTCTGAGTTAACTTTATTAAATTCATAAATTTGTCAACAATTATTGTGCCCAACAGCTTCCTCAATGATTTTTACCTTTGACCCAAAGGTGAAATGTTCTTCTTGTGTTCAACAATAGCTGTTTTAAATAGACTATCATACTTGAGGAAATGAGAGGTCATTTCTAGCCCATTGTTTTTGACATTGGAAAGATTGTACTGTCTGATTGTCAGACCTCAAACAATGTCTGCTTTTACTATAACTCTTATAGGCTTAATGTAACCACTGAAACTCTTTCTTCCACTCAGTGCGTGAACAACAGCAAATCCACTCCTGTTGCCACTCTCAATATCATTAAAGACTACCCAGAGATGGAGGAGTGGATTAAACCTATCCATAAAGACATGCCTTTCTTCACAAGCATTAACAACTATACCAAGATAGCGGTTGACAGCATCCAAGCGTCAGATGAACGCATGTACAACGTACTGCTGCTGGCCACAGGTACCTTACCGTACAACACTGGTTTTAAAAGGGATAATTCTTTTGGTATTTATTCATCATCATGTCATTCCAAACCTCTATGACTTTCTTTTGCAAAACACAAAAGAAGATATTTTAAAGAATGTTGATAAAAACAACACTGAACCCCATTGACTGGCATTATATGGACACAAAACCACTGAGACATTTCTTAAAATATCTTATTTTGTGTTAGACAGAAGAAAGAGTCATACAAGTTTTAAACAACATAAGGCTGAATAAATAATATATATATTATAAATATTATATATATATATATATATATATATATATATATATTTTAAGGCTGTAAATCTGTGTATGAAGACATTGATTTCCTCCAAACCAAAGAGATATAAAGAATAGTCTTGATACAACATGTACTACCCTTGTTACAAGTTTAAATCGCTTGCTATTTTTCTCACAGTATTTTTAGCCTTCATCTTGTACAGTACCTACAGTAAATCCATGGTCTCTCTATTCACATGAACGATTCAGCCACGGAAACATTATTGATTCTGTCTATACAGGCTGTAACTCGAGCTGATCACATTTTGCTGTTCCATCTTTATTCCTCTTAGATAATGGCATGATCATCAAAGTCCTAGAGAATGACTCCAACCCCTTCATCATCTCTGAAACAAGTCTTTACAACGGTTCAGCACCAATACAGTCTATGAAACTGGACTCTGAAAGGGTAAACAGCTTTGATCATTACTAAACACATGAAGAACGTATTTAAAAATCAGACTGGAACTGAGTATAATCAAAAATTGGTTGTGTCTCCAGAGGAAGCTGTTTGTAGGATATCCTGGTCAGATGTCTGTGTTAGACCTTCAGAGATGTCAGGACTACAACGCATCCTGTCAGGATTGTGTTCTTTCCAGGGATCCCTACTGCGCTTGGACTGAACATGGATGCACACCGCAAACAAAGTATGCTCCATACATACATTTATGAATTCATTTAATATTTCATAGTTGAATTCTAATCTATTCATGACAAACTATATATTAATGGAAAAGTTTAAAACTTAAGAATATTTGACTAAATTTCATACCAAAAAAAATGTAACTATTAATGTTATTTGTAAAAATACCTCAAATAAACTAAATAAAAAAGATTAAAAACATTTTTTATAATAAATAAATAAAATAAAAAGTTGTGGTGTATTGCATTTTAATGTGTATGCTCAATATGTGCAGTGACACTTATCAGATTAAGAAACATCTAAGCTAAATTATTAAACTTTGGCATGTATCATTTGTGGATTTGACATGAAGGATATCCAGTCTTATTAGTCATTAGTCAAAAAAGAGGGAATAGAGGACATTTTAGGACCATAATATTATGGAAACTTTGACATGGGTGCAGACCAGAGAGAAACCACCCTAGCAACCATATAGCAACACACTAAGAACATCACCTTGGCAACAAAATCCAGTGCATTGCCAGCCTCCCACAACCCTCAAGCATCATTGTGACTAATTTTCCCATGCAAGCACCTCTTACAGATTCTAATGTAAAAATCTGTCATCTAAATCTTTTCCTTGAATACTTGTGTTACAGTGGAGGAATACAAAATATTGCTGATGGAAACACATTTGTATGTGATACAGATTCAGGTATGTTTTTACATTAACCCTGTCATGTCTTTAATGCATCACTGTTATATAGAGAGAATCTAGACTCATGTTTTTCTTAAATTAATGTTTTTTAGTTGGAAGATACAAACGAGATCTGACGCCGACATCCATTCCTTTAAGAACTCGACACTCTGTGCCCGTCGGGGTTCCCTTTTACCTCTCGTGCCCTGTCGATTCCCATCATGCAACTTACAGGTGGAAACACAAAGACAAAAACAGCGTGTGCCAGCAGAGCCAATCAGAATGTCTCCTTCTCATTCCAGAAATGACAGCCGATGACTACGGCAATTACAAATGCATATCACACGAACAAGACTACACCAAAATTGTAAAGGATTACGACCTTTCCTCTCCTCCTTCTGCTGTTAGCACTGCTTTGAAGCATAAATGGTCTATGGTCTCATTTGTCACTGTTTTCTTTTATCTGTGCTGGCTGTAAGGTCAAGGTAGTTTTGCAAATGTCAGTGCGTTTCCTTCTCATACATTTCAGATTTCCTGTAAGCTGATTAAAACCTAAATCAGTCACGCATTGCTAGCTGTGAGCAGTTATTAGGGCAAAACTTGATTCATATTTTACGTGAGGTTTGTAGGGAAATAAATATGCTGAAGTAATAATGTGTCTGTGGACAGAGAAGCCAATGTGGAATTTAAGCAATATTATGCGAACCAGTGTGCTGTCATTTGATTGCTAGTGTGATGTCACGATGTGTTTGATGGAAAGTAAAGAAAAGCCAAGGAGTGGATTCCTGATTTGCTGTTGTTAGCTAAAAAATGCATCCAGCTAATTAAACTAATTCATGATGCTGCACTAAAACTAGCAACGATGTGTGGGAGAAAGTGTGTCGTAGGCAGTTAGATGGAGCGACTGAGGTTCTCTTCGGAAATGGATGAAAGTTGTTAGGAGGTTATTTTGAACAGAAACTTTTGGGTTTGTCCATGCAGTCGTGCAGGAAATCTGGCCATTTGGTCATTTTGAACATGCTGAGAGACATAATGGAAAACAACGGAAGAATTATGGGTGTGGTAGACTGTACTACAGCTCAGCTTGATACACGTAATTCAACAACAGTGAGGTTTAATTCCAAGAAGTCCATCTACGGCTAAATAGCTTAAATGCACCGTAAGCTGCTTCAGATAGAAGTGTCTGCTAAATGCATTAGGGTTATTTTGTTTAGGCTGAGTAATATAATACTTCGATCTGATTTTTAAAGTTGCAAGCACTTTTTCTTGTGATATATAAACATTCCTAAGTTGAGTGTTGTACAGACAGCTTTACTGTACATTTGGCTTGTGATAATGTGCACGATAATGCTGACTCTACTGTACATTATTCTGTTTATTACATGGCAATTATTAAGTCCATGGAGTGATACGAAACATAAAGATAACACCAATATGTGATTAAATAAGCCATGTAATAAATTAAAAATGAAGGTCATTTACATTCACTTGCATTTGAGTTTATTGTCTTAAAGTAATAGCAATATTTTTGTAATGAAGATTTCTTTGCACCTTATATTTAAGTAATTATTTCTCATTATTTTAACTTGTTTTTATTGTATGGTTTCACAGTAACTATATTTTTGATTGTCTTTCAGTATTACATATTTAACGAGTGTCGTTATTCATTTGATTCCATGGAAGTTTTAATGACTACAGTAGTTATTGTTATTAGCATGAATATCTTGCTTGTATAATATACAAAAAGACACACAGTGTTCCATTTATTCCTTCATTGTGCCATCATGTAATAGAGTAACACATTAAATATTGAGAGGGGCAAAGATGTTGACAGAAAAAGGTCACAGCTGTGTAACTGAGGTATTTCTCTGTCAGTTTTTAAACTGCTTAAATTAAATTTAAAAAGCTTAAATTTAAGTCATAGATAACATGTTGTTCTCAGTTTCTAACTCTAAATGGAACACTGTGTTTCTTTATTAGATTTGACAAGGAATGCTTATAATTAATCTGGCAAATATGTAATTTGTACTATATTACTACAATTACTTACGTTATTACTTTCTGGTTAATCTGTTGTTTCTTAACTGATCTTTATTTATGATTAAATGTCCTTTATTTAAAAGCTAATAAAATTTTATTTTTTTATCACTTAATGTCTCTGCACTCTATATGCACAAACATCTAAAAAGATTGAAGATTGCAAGATTGAATGATTAACAGTGGTAATGTCTGTGTAATTCACTGAAACAGCTCTGTAGAACAGATATCTGTGGCAAGTGTTACTAAAAAATGACTGAGAAGTAACACTCTAAAAACATTGTTTTAAGAAATTACATAAAGCCACTGGCAGTTCCAGTTATACAATTCACAACGAAACTTGGGAAGAGAAAGTTTACATAAAATCCAGCAAGTTGTGCCTATTTAAACAATGCTTGATCTTTGTGCTTATCACAATTTAATCTTAAAAGTCATGCAGACCACCTACTGTTTTCAAGTGAAGCCAAGAATCATGTCATACTGTACTGTATGTGATATTAGATATTAATAATGTTTAGATAGTGACTCACTGAGGACACTAACCTACAAACTATCAACAACGTTTAGCTTTTAAAGTCATATTACTTTTTGTTTATGTAATTGCTCGTATTCTTCATGACTCTTCATTTGTTGTTTGGTTTGTGGTTTAAGCATTTTTAATAGACATAAAATCCCTCAGAATAAATCATCAAAAACTACAAGGAAAGTTATTGCAATTTTACTGCATATGACTCAGTTCTAAACTCATGGTGACTGTAAATACCATAAAATATAATTTCTCCATAAAGAAGACGTTATGGTTGTGGCCATAATTCAATTCAGATGTGTCTGGAAAATGACACATTGTTTCACATGGCACAAACAGCGTTTAGACAGGGAGGTCACTCACTAAATTGTGTTTTATGGTTAGCTGTACTGTTTCACTGTGCTTAATATTGTTATTCATGACCGCAGATTTTCATTTAACTCTTTCATAAATGCAGCAGAAAAAGAGTGCATTCAAAGTATAAACTTAAGTTTGGCTGTATATTTAAAACCTCTGCAACTTTTTATCTTTTAAACAATATTATTGGGTGTGTCAGGAGGCACCTGCTGCACTTTACCCAATAGTTCAGTTACTGATCCTCACGTCATTTCTATTTGTTTCAGAATGACCCTTGGGTGACTATAAATAATGGTTCATGACATTTATAAAAAGCTGCTCTACTTACAAATTGAGGAACACTGATTCACTGTAGGTCAAAGATAGACTTACAGCAGGTCATATTATAACAGGTCATTATATTTGCTTGACTTCCTTTAGCAACCCTGTCCTACATGAATTATGATAAGCAAAATGAATTATGATGAATTAGGTGAAGGAAACTGAGTTGAGATTCATGTGCCTATACAGTAACAGACTTTTAGAAAAAAACCCTGAGAATTATCTACTGGAGTATAAAATGTGGCAATATAATTTAGGACCAAGAGACAAAGATTTAATTTAGTTTATTTGCTAAACATATAACACAGAACATGCGAATAACAATTGGGACAAAAAATGTTTAACATAAAATCAAATGATATTTTTATTTTTCAGTATAATTAGGTTTACAATGCATTGCTCTAAACCAGATTTACTTATGTTTCTGTTACTAAAACAACTCGAATAATAATTAAAGAAAATGAAGAAGGGGGTTTTAAAGGCTGAAGTTAAGGCCCTGTAATCGCATTATAAAGCGGATAGTTCTGGTCCTTGATTCTGATTGGTTGAGCCGAGTTGTGAAGACGCACCTGTGACCGCATTACATTTATATATATATATATATATATATATATATATATATATATATATATATATATATATATATATATATATATATATATATATAAAACACTGTTTTATAAAAGCAAGTGCTGTGAAGCCTTGGTTTACAGTGAATTTGAAACAGCTGGTGGATTGGCGTCACACGACGTCGTGCGTAACGCCCCTTAACTGTAAACAGGGAGTTTATTAGTTTAAGACTGAGAGAAAGGCGTTTTAAAGAGTGCGGTTAAAGCTGTGACTATAATTCAACTGTTTTCACTGTCTGTCCAGTGTTATCTTTGTTTCAGTGCCAACAAAACAATGGGAAAAGGAAGGGGTGGATGCAAGAACACCGCTTTTAACACCACCTACTATAACCCAGGTATTTCAACTCCAATCCTCAGGACCCTTTAGTTGTTTACTTACTAAACACACTTAGAAACTTATAAGTGGATTAATGTGTTTTAAAAAGTGAGGCATCTAAAATATTTAGCGGAAACCCAGCAGCACAGTTTCACGGCAAATGATAACCTCTGCTGACCTCTGCTGGTAATAAGGTCATGAATTACACTTGTGTCCTACTACAACTATTCCACTATAAATGTTGGAAACAGGAAATGTTCATGTTTTGTGTCTTAAATCGTGATGTATAAAGTATAGCTTTATCGGCCAGTGGGTTCCGTGCAGAAGACCATAAGACTGATACAGAATTGGTGCAGGTGCAGGAAACACGTGACCTCTAGTGGTGAGATAAAGGTGCTGCATAAAGGTAGAAAAACTCGAATTCATTGAATAATAAATGTTGGGGACGGAAGAGTGTAAAAATAAGTAAATTAATGTATTTACATTTGATAAATTAATGACTTAAATTTGATGCTACATTTCTATACAAAGCCTTTTATTTGTACTATTTTATATTTATGTATGTAATGTATGTATTTTCACATTTCATAATTTTTTCTCAGCATTTTTTTTATTAATTAGCTTATTTATACTCAAATTAAAATAATAATTTTCCTATTGGCATAGGAGTTAGCATTTTATTTTTAAATATTTTTTTAACGACAATACATTGCCTCTCCTAATCTGTTGCTTGTTTATTTTTTATTAATAACAATATTGAAACATATAAACATTTCCTTATGCTGTTTTTATTAACGTACACAACAAAATAAGAAAATCAATACTTCAAGAATAAAAATATATTCATAGCTATTTACTTGCCTTATAAAGGCATGTGCTAATAAAAATCTATAGGTTTCTAGATTCTAATTGTTCCAAAGTTTTATTATTTAACAAATATTTTGTTTTTAAATATATCTACCAAAATGTTTTGATATCTTTAACAAAATTTAAATGTCATTCTCTCAAAATTGAGGAATTTTAAGTGAAGCTATTACTAATACCTCCATTCTGTAACAATTACATATGGTGTAGTTGCATAATGATTTGTCAGCATCTGTTCAGTAAATTGACATCTTTTCTGTGGCAAATGACAGAATACAAAAGATTTGACCTTTTTGTGTCACAAACGGTGTAAAAAGTTGTCTTGTATTCAAAGCACTTACAATACAATATGATGCTCCCCTTTATTCATCTGTCATGTGTTTTAATACAGTCAAAAACCATCAATTTTCCAACCATCTAAAACTTATTGCTTTGGTGCTAAAGAACATTCTTGTCATACTTATGACCATCATTATTACATGTAATCCAGAAGTGAACAACACTAGTTCATAAAATCCAGAAAACATTTTGCCTAGACAGACCAAATTCAATACAAGACCCAGATTCCTTTATTAGAACATTTAAATAACATACTAATTGTATTACAGGGTTATTCTGAATGTATACATGAAGGTTACACCGGACAGCCCAGAAACTTAAGAACTCTTGAATGTGTGTGGACAGTTTAGAGAAAATTACGCAACAGACACGTATATACATGTGATTCTGAAGAAAATCTAAAAGTTGATCGCTTTTCCAAATGAAGCAGCAAGGTTGGCTTCCCTGAAGGCCTCTGACACAGTCTGGAGAAAAAGAAATTGGTTATGGTCTCCTTATCTTACCCAGATTAAATAAATAATATTAATGAAGAAAATATTGATACATTATTAGACATACTGAAGAAAAACAATAACTAGTACACTCACAGGGTGGGCGTGGCAAACTCTGGCAACATCCTCACATGAAGCTCCATATTCCATAGCTAATGCAGCCTCATTAATCATCTCTCCTGCCCCCACAAAAAAAACATTACAAAATCATAGATCAATGAGTCATATCATTAACAAGGGTTACATAAACAGGAACAGCATAATCAGGTTATTACCGATCCCAGAATATGTGCTCCCATCATCCTGTCTGTATCCTTGTGGCTGAGGATCTTTACCAGTCCATCCGTATCAGCATTTGTCTTCGCTCTGCTATTGGCAGCAAAGGGAAATTTGCCCACTTTATATGGCACACCCTGAAAAACAGCAGTTTATGGTGATTACATTACACTAGTAAAAATACTTACAGTGGACCACATGCTCATAAATTGTGTTTCAAGCGGAAGATCCATTAAGAAGAATAAAGTATGGGAACTCACTTCCTCTTTAAGCTGTTCCTCGGTCTTGCCGACCCAGGCGACCTCAGGGTGTGTGTAAATGACGGAGGGCACGCAGTTGTAGTCAATATGAACGGCTCCCCCTGCCATTCCCTCAACACAAATAATTCCTTCGTCCTCAGCTTTGTGGGCCAACATGGGTCCAGCTACCACATCTCCAATAGCATAGATACTATTAAGACAAAAGAACATGTTACATCACTTTACGAAGACTCTTAAGTCTTCAGACAGCATGCCTTACACATTTTAAGTCCTCTGTGATTACTCCTTTCAAGAAGAAAAATCCTAACTAATTAATTTTAAACACTAATTTATGTATTTGTGTGTTTTGGATTAAATGGATCCGAATTATTATATTTCCAGTCTGAAAAGTTACTTAAAAAAATGTTTTCAGAAACAAATTATTCATTTACAATTTAATATTCTGTTAAATTCTTTGCAGATATTAACTGTACCTGGGCACTTTGGTCTGAAAGCGGCTGTTGACAGGGATTCTTCCTCTATTATCCAGTTCAATACCAACAGACTCAAGGCCGAGGTTACCGGTGAAGGGCCGGCGTCCAATGCACACCAACAGAACATCACAGGTGAGTGTCTCGTTCTTGCCACCTGCTGCTGCCTCCACACTGAACAACAGAAACAATAAAATTCATTAATGTTCCTGTTACTGAAACAGCCCATAGTTCCTGCACAAGCCTTTTAAAAACGCAGCACTTACGCCACATCGATCTTGCCATCGGGTCTCCTGGTGGCGCCCATGACCTTGGTGCCCAGTTTGAACTTCAAGCCCTGCTTCTGGAGAATCCGTTGGAAGTTCTTGGAGATCTCCATGTCGATGCCCATTCCACCGACGTGGCCGAGAAACTCTACAGCTGTAACCTTGGCACCCAGTCTTTGCCATACAGACCCCTAAAAGAAAGAAATGAATTATGCATTGTTACATCCCAATTTAACCATTTAGACCAGTCTAATACATAGGATCCAAAAAACAATGCAGCAACACTAAAGCTTTTAATCGAGTATTTTAAACTGTGGCTCCAACAAAAAAATAAACAAAACTCACCAACTCAACACCGATGACTCCAGCTCCAATCACAATGAGCTCCTCTGGAACCTTCTTGAGAGACAAAGCTCCAGTGGAAGACACCACAGACTCTTCATCAATCTGCCATAATAAAGCACAGCTTGAATTTATGACCAGAACAGCGAACACTTGACATGAAGTAGTTAAAGCTGCTACTGTACATGCAGTTTAAGTCTCTCAGATGTACCTCGATCCCTGGAAAAGGTGTGACCTCTGATCCAGTGGCGATCAGGATGTTCTTGGTGTTTATGACCTGATCTCCATCAGCGGTCTTCACAGTCACTTGATTCTTACCAGTTACTGTTCCAAACCCACTGACATGAGTTACCTACAATATAACAAACACATCATTGATCTTTAATGGCATTATGGTAATATTTGCTTAACAAGCAAATCTCACCCAAAAATTTCATCCTTTAAGACAATGTAAAAATAACTGAAAAACATTGATCTTACTTTGTTCTGTTTGAATAAATGTGCGATGCCTCCTGTCAGGGCCTTGACAGCTCCACTTTTCTGTGCCATCATCTTCTCCAGGTTCAATGAGATACCCTGAACTAAAGCCCAACAAAATGTGTATAAATACGATAAATCCTTGACATTAACATGCACTAGTGAAAATGATGTTTACATTGTGAACTTACTTTCAATGCCTCTGCTTTCAAAATCGTTCCCGTGTGCCAAGTGATATAGATAAGAGTTGTTTAGCAGAGCCTTGGATTTAAAAAACAAAAGTTATCAACAGAATATTAGTTAAATATTATCAATATTATCTTGTTAGGATATGCAGACTGGTCTTTAAAAATGTGTACCTTTGAAGGGATGCAGCCCACATTCAGGCACGTTCCTCCGAGAGTCGCATTCTTCTCCACACACACTGTCTGTAAAAAACTGCATGATATTAGCGCCTTGAAAAATGCTAACATTACATCTGCATTACATCTTAAAGGGTTTGATACCGTAAAGCCAAGCTGAGCTGCTTTGATGGCTGCGACATAACCTCCAGGACCAGAGCCCACAACGGTGACATCAGCATCGACTGTGATAAAACACGGGTATGATTATCTGAATCTTGCCTTTCATATCATTGACCTTGATTTAGTTCTAGAGGTACATGAGCAAGTGTCTCACTGAATACTACAATTTGTTATGTCTTACTTGCTGCTTTGTCAGTATATGTTCTTGCAGACAGGACTGTGGCTCCATGCAACTTGCAGGTGAGATGCTGACCTCGCTATATTAAATATAAAAGAGAGGATCAGGATTTATTTTATTGTGCAGACATGGATGTTCTGTACTCTGTATTGTGTTGAAATTAACAGGTTAAAAGGTATAAATAACCACGATGGAAGAGGGAGACTAAAATAACGTTAATATTTAAAACAGAAAAAAAATCAAACCAGACCTTTACTACTTCCTCAAATCTTTTGTTAAGTTTTGCACTGACATTAGTCTGATAACCAAAATCATGCCATGCTTACTCAAAAATACTTCACAGTCTTCTGAACAAGAATAAGCCATGCCTTAAAACCTAATAAGCCATCCAACTAGCCAGAATCTTGGGAATCATGTTTTGATTATGTTTACATAACTCAAAAAGCAAGAATTTGTCTAAGTAGACAGCATTGGACCTAATATTGTCTAGGCACAGTAGGCAGCACGGTTTTGACACAGCCTATATCTGGATCAGAATTGTGTAATCTATATGGCGAATGATCAAAAAGACCCACAGACACAGTAAACGTAGATCCCATGCTGTATGTTTAGCCAATGATGACAGATGACATTTCTTGGTTGTGTAAATTTGCTTTAGCACTTTCGAAACTCAGATACAGAAACAGTTTGTCTTTCGCCAAACTGATGTAAATTTCACTCTTTCTCGTCTGCGTTTCTGTTAAGCAAGTTGACAACTGCACAACGCTGACATGCGAGCAAGTTGGGCCTAGACAGTAATAAAGTATCATGCTTTGTTTTTGTTTGAATAGATAATTATTACACATAAGTAACATGTGTTTGGCCACATAAGTGGTATTTACCGTGGCGAGCGTGCGATACAGATGGTTCCAGGTCTGCATTTTGACAGTACGTCCCTTCCAAGACCGCTTCACCTACAGCGATCACAGCGTCCAAGGACTTGGCAATTATACGCATGCGCAGTACGAACACAGCGATCAGCCGTCGCTGGGTAATGACGTCACCACACCCAAATTCTGCTCTTTTACAAAGAGCTTATAACATTACAAGTATTATATTGTAGCATAAAAAGTTCTGTTATTATTTAAAACAGACTATAAAAAACCCCGCAAAAAAGCTAATTAAAACTTTTGACGCATTAAAAATTTTGATTTTTGTAGTGTTCAGTTATCGATATAATGCTGTTTCTTTGATTATAACTCTTTGATATGATTAAATGTTATTAAAGAGTTGTTGAAATTTTGACTTGTTCATTTTAATTATGGAATATTTTATTTTAATTGTATAATTAAATGTGTCTTGGTTATGGGGTGAAATTTGGTCAATTGGGCCACTTCTGTTATTGTTTATTATTTAAAGTCAGTGCAGACTCTCCCCCTCAGCCTTATTTTATACAAACATAACTTGTAACATATATAAACATATATGCTGTAAAACCTTTAGAAAAGCCAAACGTTCTTTGAAACAACTACTTCTGCATAATGATCTCAGTCACCTGCTTTCCCAATGCTACTTAAAAAAAACAACAGGTCCCTCTTGTGGCTAGACGATGCAAGTGATACACAAAAAACTTTTTGGAAATGCTGTTTACACAAATTATTTTTGAGCAGATACTTCTAGTTCTTTTATACGCACAGAGGACAGGACAGTACCAGTCCATACAAATGATAATAATAAAAACACATACATGTTTGTCTAATCAACTGACACAGTTTTTTTATCTTTAAAGTAAAGAATATACAGAATCTGACTCAATTCAAGTGTTTTCCCAGATATAGTAAACAATACATTATAAACATTGTTTTAAATCACTTCAAACGTTTCTAGTACTACGTTTGATCATAGCTTTGATAGCCATGGTTTTATGTAAATTACATGTAAACTACAGGAGAGCCGGTATAACAATCTAAGAACAAGAGCACGTAACACGGTTGACTTCCGTTCTCATCAGTTTCCAGCGACATAATGAGATTTAAGAGGATTAGTGCGGTGTTCACGTCACTGACGGTTAAAATCAAATGACTCGACATGCGAAAATTATGTCATCTTCTTTTTTTATTCAACTATTATTTATTATTCTTCAACGATTACTATAATCAAAACAAAAAACCTATTTCGCTGTAAATTTCTGGTGTTCGCGATGCTGACTTAACAACTTTACTGCGCATGCGCGGTATCATAGCAACAGTAATAAACTTGCACGGGGCTGTAACCGGTGCTCAAGATGTCAAAACGGGAGCGAGAGGCAGCAGAATATCTCGAGAAACACAAGATTATTAACCTAATGGATAATTTAACTAGTATGTTGTTGTTCTACAGACCAGGTGAGAGTTTTGGCGTGTCAGGTATTTTCACTAGTGTGAGTGTTGTTCATTCACCTGATAACAGGTCTATGAACTTTTAAAAGCGTATGGTTTCATTATTTACAATAAAGAAAAAATTAAGATTCAATCCCTCAAATTCTGCTTTACAGAGCGACCTCGGGAATTTCTGATTGACCAGCTTGAAAAGCTCAAACAGTCTAAACGTAGTCAAGCAGACAGCCCGTGTCTCTTTAACGAGTCCAACCTAGATGCTCTGTATGGAATCCTGGATCCTGCTCATCAGGGCTTTATCACTCATGCTCAATACAAAGAAGGTAAATGTTTTTTATGTTACCAACAGTTTTTGGTTATTTGCAGAAGGTTATTGCTAAACCTAGTTTTCCATCTTTGACTCAAAGTATCCAAATAACCATCATACAGTAGACTTTGGGAGTCTTTCTTTTCCACAGGACCACATCCAATGTTCAGAAGAGTTGTTAACAGATACAAATCCTCAAGGTCATAAAGAAACGATTTGCAAGCCACTACCACTAAATCAATAAATTATTATTATTGTTTATTGTGATTGTTTGTCTCTGTTATTTACAAGATTATTATTTCTGAAAGATATATTTTATTTATACAATATTTAAAGATGCAGTGTTTTACAATAAATATAAAGAAATTATATAAATAAAAACAAATTGTATCACAATAATTTATGAAGAACAAAGCACAGAAGAAATGTATGACAATTTATAGGACCATTAGTCATCATAATTGTCAAGGCTCTAAAACTGACACTTGATTTATTAGAAAATGTATCGTTATTTAAATTCATAATCATGACAGTCCTACTTATAATATAAATCTGAAGACTTGGGTTATTTAAACCTTATCACAGTACGTTTGGAATTCATATACATCTGAGTAAAATGTAGTTGTATCATTTAATTTGAGTATCTATAAAATGTCAAATCAAGTATCTTGTAAAATATATCAATAGTAAATCTTTGGTTTTGTTGCTTCCCCATAGCTCTAAAGACACTTGGTGTCAAGAATTTCAATGAGTTCCCAGATGGAGGTGGTGAGGACAGAATATCACAAGAAACATTCAGAAGAGAGGCGTAAGTATAACCACTACTTCAACAAGTCACTGTTTGAACTTAGAAGATGTTCTTTGAATTCAAAGAAAAACACTGTTTAGTTTATTAAAAAGGCTTTGTAGCTGGTTACATGAAACCCCTTGGGTTAGAAAAACCATTAGTGACAATACACTTACAATTACAGCTTGGGCTTTCCTTTAGGGAAAACAGCTGGGCCCTGAACTTTGTAACATTACTTTTTAGATTTCTTGAATTTCTTTCTGTATGTTGTTAAAGGCTTATTCAGGCTGCTTTTATTCTCTGTTTAGGAAAGAAGGTCTTCTGAGAAGTGCAGCAACATTCCAGACTTAGACATTCAATGAGGAAAAATTACTCCGTTAACATGGCTTATTTAACACATTGATTTAAAAAACACCTTTATGTTTTATATGTACTGTATGTATATCAATAGAAAGTGTCCCATCATTGCATACCTGTTGTGCATCTTCAATATTCTCTTTCTGTGGGGGGTTAAATTGATGTATTTCGATGAAATACAACATTGGAGATCTTGTCTTTAAAAATGCCATTTTTAATTTAGCAAAAATATTCTGAGATCAACTTTTGATTTCTTTAAGGACAATGGACATGCCCATAAAACTAAAAAGGTACCACAAAAATATACCACAAATAAAATTAAAATAAAACAGAGAACACAGAGCGTATGTTTAGTTATGTTTTTACAAATAGGCCTTCATATTTATGCAGTAATGTTCCCAAATACTCTGCATGAAACATATCAGGCTGAATTATTCATTGCAGCCTAAATAGTACAGTTTGATGGATATGTTGTCATAGTTGTAACCATAATCTCAGATTAAAAGTGTTTGCTTTTTAATTTAACAGCAGCTAGATGCCAGCTCTGCATGTAACATAAATTTACATTTCTAAGAGCTTTATGCAAAGTGTTTCATACCTTCTTGAGATATATAACTAAAAGAGTGTTTTTTGCCATATCAAAATTATTATCAACGTAGTGTAATTTACAATATTTAAGTGAAATACAAAAAAGTAGTATAAAGACACATAATAAGTAAATCAATATGATCCATGTGTGTACATTGTCATGTGAACTCAGAATAACACAGACAAAGAAATACAATAAGCAAATAATATTTTGGTGGTCAATTCTTTAGCCACTTAAAATGTGTGCTGTTATTGCATCAGATAAATATCTAACCAAATTGTATATATATTGAAGCAAAATACCACAAACACATTTTCAAACAAACCATTTCACACAAAAAAACTATTTTGTTCTGTTATAAAATCAATATATAGAGAAGACCAGAACATCTGTCACACTGGGAAGTTGTCTTAAGGGTTGTGATCTCAGTAATTATAAAGTTTTGAGTCAAACATTGGTCATGAACTTGGTTGTCAGTGTTTTGTATGTTAAAAATACAATGGTGAATTGTTTTCTCCTTACATGTCCATGTCACACATACACAGTGGCACATGTTTAACAATGATCTACATCTGTATATACATTGCTCATGTGAACTTCATTCATCCAGAAATAATGAACTTGAGACAGTGGGAAACTGATAAAAGTAATTGTCAAAAGTTGAGTTGTAAGAAAAGTCTAGAATCATTTGTCAATTGGTTTGATACTATCTAAGGCAGCAAAAGTCTTGGGGCTCAACTGTCTAAATATTTCTGGAGCCACTTAAAAGGTTAAATAACAAGAGCAAGGGTCATATGGTTAGAGATCAGCCAGATAGCATCTCTAAAGACCTGATAACCTGCATGAGTGCTGTGCGCTTTGTTGGACTGCACAGAGTTAAGAGTGTTTCAAATGGTGATCTCTATAAAGGAGGATGGGATAGTTGTGACACTTCTTAATCCAGTGAATATTTTTGGAGTACACATCATTTAGAGAGTTAAAAAAATGTTTATTTATTATTATTATGATTTAACAGTGTAAAATGAAAATATATTAAAGTCTTAGGGAATTTTCCACATTTCACACAAACAATTAAAATAGCAAAATCTGCATCATTTCTATTTGTCTAAAAGTTGTATAAACCCACACATTAAAACATGCTCAGTAGAGAGAGTTGCAGAGAGGTGAAGGGAGGCAAAAGTGTTTACATTAACAATTCAATGAGAAGAACAATGACATGCTAATTGTGGTGGCAACAGTTGGAAGTTGTGACAGCATGTTTGTGTGTGTGCTCGATAACAAGTAGTCGTAATGTCCTTTTTACAAGTTTAACCTGTGTTCTACACGAATTTAGGCGAACTTTTGTGTTAAAATATTTGTTAAAGCTGTGCAGATTGCGAACTGTCAAATGGGTCAATTGTGCTACTACTTTGAACATGATTTTTCCATGAAAAAAACCTAAACAACATACAACAAATGCAAAGCGAATATCGATCACATACAAACAGTGCTTTATGATGACATTTCGGGATTTCTGGAAAGCGTTTTTAAATATATTTCCCAAGTTTAATAGCAGTCTCGAGTGCCAAAGAGAGGAAATGTTGCGTTGGCTTACATTTCGATTTGGATCGGTGCATTTGCAAATGCTTCGTTTTGATTTAATGGTTGGTTAATTTTACACACTTATTGATTCGTATTTCGGGGGTCTGATGTAACACGCCAAACTGGCGACAACATCGGGTGCCACATTTTGGTGGTCTTGAACATCCATTGCACCTTTGCGCAACAGCCGCTCTCCGCCGAGAGGTCCTCACGGTGCACAAAGGCAGCTTCCGAGAGGGCAGCGTCAGCGCGAGAAACGAGCTCCGGACCGTATCAGACCATCCGAACTCGAAAGTTCACCCCTCGAGCCTCGTTTCTCAAAAGGTAAGAACTCTAGGAAAACATCTCGCCTATTTTTGTGCCGCGAGTTGCCTACTCGGGCCCGGAATCGTGCAGCGGACCCGTGTCGTTTCCTATCCTGCCCGAGCGTGGTTGTTTCTGAGAAAATGGCGTCACCGTTCGTGCTGGCTGTGCAACCGGGGAAAACGCACTTGTTCCGAGCGCTCAAATTAGAGACTGAGTTCATTTAGACTCATCCCGACCGTTCGCATCGACAGAGCAAGTCTGCGGGCCTGTTTGGGAGTGATTGTGGCACTTCGTAACAAAATACACGAGAGGAGAGGACGCGTAAACGCGGAAGGGTCACCAGACCTGTGCGCCAAAGCCGCTTCGGGAAGATGGCACGGCGCCGTAAAGCGCAGCACTTTATCATTCGGACGTGCTCTGTAATCGCACAAATCCTCTTGAGAGTGTTTAGTGTTTGACTGTGTGCGGACACGGTTATGCATTTCGCTGGTTATCTGTTCGGAAAGCACGGTAAGTTACTGGCAACGTCGTCTTTTGTATCAGCCTCTCGCGTCAGCCCGCCTTTACGCCGCACTCGCTCCCTGGTAAGCATCGGTCCGTGAGCGTGGGCTTCTTATGCCGTTTTAAAGCTCCATTCTGCCCATGGGCTCTCCTTCTCCATCAAGTTAATCTGGCCCATTGTGGTCCGCAATAGAGGAGATTTGGCCTGACAATGTAACCGTGTAAAAGAGATTTACAGAATAATGGAGCGATGCAAATTGCTTCGCAAAAACGCTAAACAGGCTGAATATCTGAAAAAACCCGGCGACACATCGCTGATATAACCTGAGCATACATTTTCAAACAGTTTGGCCAAATGAACTGTGTATGCGCCACGACGTCTCTGAATTGCGCATAGGGGAGAACGCGAACGAAGAACCCTGCCCTTTCCAACAGGTTTTAAAGCGACTGAAACAACAGACATGGTCGTAAATAATAAAAACACACAGTTTTCAATGCGATCTTGTGGATGTTTATCGCATACTTTATATTTAGCGGTCAGATGTCGCTTAGAAGCAACTGTGGACTTGGTGATGCTCGTCCTGCCGATAGCTTCGTGCGTTCCCGAACACATGCATCCACAATCCTCCATCATAAGCTTCGGCGTAGACGTGTGTGGAACGATCACAACACGCCTGTCTTCGTCATAGGGTATTTCTCTCCGACTCGCCTACCTTGATTTACAGACTGTCAGTGCTAAACTTTTGCGTCAACTTTTGCATTCTTCCCCCTGAATCTGGCCCGCCGTTTGGATCGCCACTTGAGGTGTTTTGATGGAGACTTTTTGGGGTGCTTTGCGAATTTAACTTACCGAAGAAACTTTTCATACATGATTGGTCCGCCCTGCGCTTTATTTCTTCTCATCCATATGTGAATGTCAGAATCATGCCATGTCTGATTGTGATATAATGATGTTTTTGTTTGGCGTTTGTTGGTGGTGGACCACGATACTCTTAAACAACCCGAAGAGGTCCGTATCTTTAGTAAGAATATATCATTTATTTAAACGATTGTTCAATAAAAAGACTTTGATGTGTTTAACAGCATCAAAAGGGAATGGCACGGATCGTGTGCCTATCAGTTTAAATGATTATTTTTTTCCGGTCACGTGGCCAAAGTGTCTCAGATGCTTGTCGGTGCTGATGGTCATTTTAAGACGTTTTGTGTATGTTTTAAGACGTTTTAAAAACAAACTTGCCGTGCATTTTTACGCATACACGTTTAATCATCAGGAAATAGTTGTCTTGGTTATTTTGCGCGAGTTGTAATGAAGTTTTTGAAGTACTTGCTCCGCGATGAATGTAGATACTGAAATAGGCGCGCGATTTATTGATTTTCCTCGCGTAATTTGAATCGTATACAACAGATTGGTGTGTCATTAGGTACTGTAATGCAAGATTGTAATAATAGAAAGCATTGTGATGTTTATTAGTGCCGTTGGGTACAGACACGTGCTCTTGGGTACTTCCTGCCTCGCTAATGTTTGGGCAGGATCGTGAATGGTGCGGTCAGGTGTACATCTTCCACAATTGCACATGATCTTGTTACAGCTTCATTTGGTCTAAAACGAACATTTAACTTTGTTATTAAGCATATAACAATCATATGAAAACAATTGATCCAAACCAATGCTCATTAAATACACCCGTGCAGAAAATTACCATGGTAACCATAGTTTCCAGCAAAATACCACAGTTAGCCTACTGCAGATTTACTGACTGTAATGTGGGAAAACTGGGATACCTCAAGGATATATTTTTACTTAATTTAACACTGGAATTACCTGTTGGTAACTGAAGGTATTCAGATTCATTCACTCATATTTAATAATCATTTAAACCATTAATAATTAAAAAATAAAGATTGATGTGGATGTTTTAATTCACCCTAAAAACAGTATGGATGTTGAAGTGTGACTTAAGTTTTAAATAACAATTTTGTAGTTGTTGTGCAGTTATTTTAGTGCTGAGGTTATATTAATGTAAATATATATTTATATATTAATTTAATTTACAAACTGCAGAAAGTTAAACAACAAGCATAAACATAAGACAAATATATGCTATATAAATATATAAAAACTTTATAAAATGTTCCCCATGTAAAGTTTTGTATTTTTACATCAAAGCTTTACATCTGCTCCATAATCTCACTCAGTGTATATGGTAAAGTATTTAATTTAAAATCAGCAGTATATAACATTTGTATTATTTTTTTTCTGTCATTGGTTTGTACAAATCACTGTTTGATTTATATATTTTGATTTCATCATCAAAATATTCACTTGGACATGATTTTGTTAGTTCTCATGCGTAAATCTGTGCGACAGCTTTTTAATATTCGTCTGTGACTTCAGTATTAAAAGCTCAGTGATCAAGAATGCGCTGTCATTACACATTTTCTTTCCAAGGCAATTATGATGTTTCTTTGATGCATTACAAACATTTACATAAATCATATTGTTATCCTTTTTAGTAATGACACATTGCCTTGCGTTGACATTTATTAAAAGTATTTCATTGGTAGATGCCGCAGTGACAGATTTTCACCATCACATAATAATCACGGCGATGGTGATGTCTGTTTATCTTTGTTAATGTCCACATAACTGACAGTAGTGTTTACTTTATTAAAAGCAAATCTTTCTGATTCTGTTCAGTCAATTTTGTTTAAACTTTGTGGTTTCACTGATGCTACTAAGTTAAATTTGGGAATAAAATAATGTATTCATTGTGATCTTGTAACTGGTAGAGCGTTGCATTAGTAACACAAATTATAGGTTTGAAGGAAATATACATGTATAGTGATAAAATGTATAGTTTGAATGCATACCTGCTCATCATCTTCACTGGTTAACTTATTTGTCTACCAGGTTTGTTAAAACCTAGCTGAGATGGAGGCAAGTTACACTGAAGGTCAGGGAAACCTGACGAGCGACAAATGGTGTCAAACGGAGACACTCCAGAACTGCAGTTGCCAAACAACACAAACCCTTCAAGAGCCTTGTGGAAAAAATCCAGGTAGGAACTCAGTACTTCAAAACAATAATGGTCCAGATGTGTTTGTTATTTTACTGTATAGATTAAATCAGGTGTTATCTCCTCTTGATAATGTCAGCGTTTAATCACTTGGTGTAAATTTGTGGAAACTCAACTTTGGAATTATGTTGCATTCAGTACATTGAAATATGTATATAAATAGTTAAGTTTCCTGCAGAGATGATACAGAGTTGCTGTCTTTAAAGTGTAGTGATTCCCAAATCCATCACTTGCGAGGTCTCTTAGAAAGCAACAGCCTGTGAAAATCAGTCAAAATGTTTTGCAAGGATCTATCAGTGTAGTTTAAATTAACTGTGAAGTCTTGTGGTGACTTGGTTGTTAAATGTAGGACAATCTCATTCCAACATGTCACATTTTTGCATAATTTTCCGTGCTGCAATAAGATTACCAGCGCTGCATGTGGTTATTTGTGTCCTGCGGTGCTGCTAATTTCAGTGACCTGGTGTTGTTTGCCTTTATGGTAATTTATGATCATAAATGAAGATGGTCTGTTGTATTAAATATGGGAGGATCATATTGGGTCAGGATGTGCATTTGATTTCACAAATAGTATCAAAGTTTCACAGTTAAACCTCGGTTCCCATTATTCATGCTGGATATAACAAAGATTTCATTTGAGGTGGAAATGTCAGTCTTCTGCAGGTAAATGACCAACCTTCAGTTTTTAAAATGTCAAAGATGACATGAGATGTCTACATTTTCCTCCTCATGTTTTCCCTCATTTTACATTTAAACTTGCTAGTAAAAACTGTGACAAAAGTAAAGTGTTATTATAAATTGTGTATGTAAAAATGTAAAGATGAGCCACTTTGATTTGGAAGAATTATTTAAATTATTTTATAAATGATTGCAGGACTGTGCACATAGCCCATTCACTTAATCAAACTTTTTTAAATGTGTGCTCTCAAATGAGGTTTTAGATGGTGTCTTGAGATGGCAAATGGCATAAGCGTTTTACAGTTCTTTGGGAAACTATTTTGGAAAGGTATTCAGAATTGATATCCACAGAAAAACTCTTACAGGTGGTGAAGAAATGAAGGACTTCAAAAGAACAATGTTGTGTGTCTCAGGATATAGTGTACTTTCTGTTTGTTCCCTTTCCATCTCTGACCAGTTCTTTCTTTCTTTATTTCTACCTTAAGAAACAGACTTAAGGCAGATTTTCAGTTTTAAGAATGTCTTGTCCTTTACTGTCAAACTTTAAAATTTCCAAGATTGTGTTTCTTAAACAAAATAATCCTGCTTTTTGTACATTTACATGGGTTATACTTTAAACACAATTACACAAGCATTAAATTCATTAAAAGATTATAATATTTAAACATGGCCCATATATGTGTTGATTTGTTTTGCTATTATGCCATTAAGTTTGCATGTGTGATGTACAAAGAACGGACACTCAATTAGAGTGAAACACAACTTTTATTGAAATTAAAATACAAATATAAGGATAGTGAAAGCCAGAAATATATCCAGGTTAAAATTAAAAGAGGATGTGTCCACTTTGTCCAATGGTTTAAATTACCCTTCGAAAACAACCTACCATGGCACCATGCCTGCCATGCCTAAAACAACTACCATGGCACATTGTGACACTTTGGTGTCCACATTGACATGGTGGAATAAACTTCAAAAGAAGATGAATGCGAAAGTCTGTTTACCCTTCAAAATTTTTTTTTTTTTTTTGTATGTTAGAGCATTTGATCGAGCCCGGTGACCCACCGCTGCTTCTACAACAGCTCCAGACCTCCAAGTCAGGAATTCATCAAATCATTGAGTGTTTTCGAGCAGGTATGTTTCTGTAAATCTTCATTTATCTTTTTCTGAAGTCCTTTTGTTGTCCTTAACGACAGCTAAACACTATTCAAACCAATCAAAACCTATAAAAACATGTCTATTAAAATTATTAGTTATGTGAAGCAGTATAACGGACCAATGAGATTTCACTGTAGGCGGGGCTACCCAGCACAGCGTCACCACTATAAACCAATGAGCTATAAAACACCTTCATACTTCTAAAAGTATTTCTCGCATTGGCTAATGTTAACTGAATGTTTTATGTGTGCAGGTACAGCTCAACTCAAACACATGTTGTTAAAAGAAGTTGACACCATATTTGAGTGCAAACACTGTCGGAGTCTCTTCCGTGGTTTACCAAATCTGGTCACACACAAGGAATTCTACTGCTTTTCACGGCAACCTCAGTCAGATGGTACGTATATAACTTTCTATATCTATCTACACTAATGTGATGGATTTGATTTCCAATACAGTGTTCCCTTTAAGCTGATATCTAGATTACAAGAGAATAATATACAGTGATCGTATTACTTCCTGCAGATCCCTCAGAAGACGGGCAGAACCAGGCCATCAAAGAACTCCTTCAAGCTATCTATCCTCCAAAAGATCCTGAGGAGCATATCATTCAGCTGGAAGATATTGAGACCAATCCCAATGCAGTGTTTCAGCATGTGTCACCAGTGGGAGATCAGGACGCACCTGAAACCCCAACCCTAACAATCGTCTCCAGCGCTGAGAGCACTGTACCCCAGAAGAAGAATCGGCGCAAATCTATTTTGGCACCCAAAAAGGTCCAACAGTCAGATATTGAGGAGGAGATTGAAAACGAACCCGAAGAGCCACCCTCCAAAGAAGGTCCAAGCTCTGAAGAGCCGGTAAAGGTTGAACAGGCCGAAGGGGAGGAAGAGGAAGAAGAGAACGGCACCTCTGAGATAAAGGAGATGAGAATCTCTTGCTGCCTTTGCGGAAAAGACTTCTGTTCCAGACGCAGCATTCGCCGTCATTGCCGTAAAGTTCACTGGCAGAGGCTGGAGGAGTTGCGCAAGTTCACAGAGACGCGCACGGTTCCCATCAGCCTGCTGTCTGTGGTAAAGGACAAGTGTCCTGTCGAACCGACGCCGTCACCTGGAAAGAGCTGCCCAGTGTGCAAAAAGTCTTTCGCCACCAAGGCCAACGTCCGTCGCCACTTTGACGAGGTCCATCGTGGCTTGAGGCGGGACTCGATTACGCCGGAGATCGCCACGAGACCCGGACAGCCTCTTTTACTCGCTTCTTCCACATCGAAGCCTCCAAGCTGTCCTCCAAAACAGGAACAGACGCAGAACAACCTGACAAACTGCCGCTGCAAACTGTGCAAGAGGAAGTACAGCTCGCAAGTGATGCTTAGGCGGCACATGCGGATCGTTCATAAGATACACACCCTTGAAAACGGTTCTGCCGCCAACCGCGTTCTATCCAAACAGAAGTCCAAAACAAAGCATGTGAAAAAAGACAAGGCCAGCAAAAAGAAGGACGGTTCCCACGCTTCCCACTCCAAAACAGCAAAAGCCACAGAAGACAATGGAAACAACGGTGTGAGTTTTGACTTCAGAAGGATCTACTGCTGGTTGTGCAAACGTCAGTTCAGTACCGGTCAGAACCTGAGCAAACACATCGCCGAGCTGCACACGGATGGAACCGACAGCATCTACATCAAGTTCTACCGCTGCCCCATCTGCAGATACGAGTCACGGCGGAAACGCGACGTCATCCGACACATCACGGTGGTTCACAAGAAGTCGTCGCGTTATCTGGCTAAGGTCATGCCTGCTTTGGAGAACCAGGCGGTAAAGAAACCAGCTGATGCCATCTTAAACAGTACCAAGAAAGTGAATTTAAAAGAAGAGGAGAGTGAGAGAGATGACACACAGGATGATGACGAACAAGACCCACCGGCATCTCCCAGCATTCATCAACAAGATCCTCTGGTGTCTCCCAAAGCAAAGAAACAAGAATCCCCAACATCTCCCAACACCCGAAAGAATTCTGCTCTCACGTCACTAAACACGGGCAAGCATGACTCATCTCTTACTCCAAACACATACAAGCAAGAAAAGAACCTTCAGGTGTCCAAGAACCCGCATGTGACCCGGAGTCATAATCTTATGAAGGGGTCGCCCATCACCAGAAGCCAGGAGTCTTGCACTGAGGTTAGGGTGACGAAAACCTTTTCCCTACACGCCTGCGATATGTGTGGCCGCGCGTTTGCCAAAAAGGTCTACCTTGAGACACACAGGCGAAGGCATAAGACTGCCATCACAAGTGGGAACAAACTACAAGGAAGAAGCACTCGATCAAAGGCCCTCATTTGGTAAGTTGCTGTTATGTGTTTTACAATTTAACACATCATTTCTGCAGTGTTAAAAAGTATATGAACACTATAAAAATTGACAGCAGTGACATTTACACCACTGCTTCTCACATGTTTATAACTAATTGTGATGTAGTAAGTTTGTATATGCAGAAGTTCGAGTGAATTTTGAGAACTGTGGGGGAACATTAATAACAACTTAAATTTCAGTTCCTCACAAAGCTGTCATATATTTTTAAAGAATTGGCATATAGTGCACAAGTCGTAATGTTTTGTCCTTTTTGGTGCATTTTGGCCTCTGTGCCCTAATTGTGTTTGTTGTATAGAAAAGATCACTATTGTGCAAAAGTCTTTCTAGTTCTAAAGAATTACAAGATATCCAAACCAAAGTCATGACTTTGGAGTTGATGATGATAGGATTTTTGCTTTTGCCATTTTAATTTAATCATTTCTGTTTTAACACAAATCATGTTGTGTATTCAATAAGGAATGACATCTTTCTTCTTGTTTCAATTTTTTAGACGGCTTTTTCTCTGTACACGTAGCACATTTGCACTGGATTCCATGGATTCCATATCTCCATGTGAAAGAACAAGAGGTGATATGGACAAGATAAGAAGTAGAAAGCAGAGGATAACTTGTGCATAGAGGGACTGAATGAATTGAGCATGAACTGCACCAAAATTTGCGTTTCAAGCTTTTTACTCTAGAGGGCGCTGTTACAAAAGTAATCTTATCCACCCTCTGAAAGGAAATGTATTTTCATTTAAGGTTTAAAATCCGTTTCAGCTGATATTTTGTTTATTATTGGTGTTAACAAAATTCTAATCAACTTTCCGATGTAATTTGTACACAGATTATACCACTGTTTTTTGTTATCTCTCCGACAGTCTGAAAAACAAAACGAATGTTTCATAAATGGACTTAGTGTAAAAAGAGTAGGAGGTGACTCTGTTACTTGTACAGCATGTCTAGCTAATGTTAAATAACCATAAGTAGATAAATTAATGTAACTGCTTCATATTTTCTTGACGCACGATCACCTCTCTAATCAACTATTGAAATGCTGCTAATTCATTAGAAATGTACTCTTGTATTTCTTCTGCCCTTTAAGTCAAAGCCTATACATTAAGCTGCTCAGGATGTGTCTTACTTAAGTTTTTTTTACGGCTAAAACTTTGTGTTAGTATAACTAAAGTTTGCAACTGTGACTAAAAAGAAATAGAACGCTATTGTATTTTAGTTTGGTAGCCTACTAATAACTAAAGATATTAAGAAAATAATTTTCAAGTTTTAGTAGATTGCTTCCATTATTGCTTTCAAATAGTTATAATGACGCAACTGGCATTTAAGCAAGTTACTTGCAAGTACCATTTCTTTTAGTTGGGGTGCATGCAGAATGCTTTTCAACCCTTAGTTTGTGTGTACTATAAGGCTTTTTGGAAATGCCAAACTTAGATCTATTCTGATGGTGTACTGCACTCCTTTTTGTTTGCAAAATCCTATAACCTTGCTTGCGGTAGGACTTTTTGTTTAAATAAAGAGTTTAAAAAACCTTGTCTGTGTTTTGCATGTTTCTTTTGTTGGTGTCACCTTTGAATTTTAAAACTGATGTTTGTGGAAATGTTCTCAAAAGGTTTTTATTGGGATGTGTGGTCCTATGGAAAACTTAAACATCTATGAAATCTTTCCTGGGCTTCAAAGTTTTTTTCCCACAAACTGTTAAAGGGGTATTAACACTCGATCCCTATATGTAGAAACATCCATTTAAAAAAGTCCGGAGTGAATGATAAATTGTAATTTGTTGTCAAGTTGTCACACTTGTGTGAATGTGTATCTCAATTTTTATTGCTTGTTTGTTTAATTTTTGTTTTTATCAGTACAATTTTTGTTGCCTGAAACAATGGAAATATTTGGGGATGTTATCATTTTATACACTTTCATTGTAATTGTTTCACTGTTCACAGTAAGCCTATACTTTTTAATAGCAGGTTCCCATTGTGACAAGATGACCCACTATGTTAAATATTGTTTTTGTAGCCAAAACAAAAAGTCAGGCATATAGGTATATAAAGTTATTTTTATTGCCAATGTACAATTAACAAAACATACAAAAACAACAACAAATGTACAGATGTAACATGATGTACATAAAAAATATACTTTATCAAAAAATAATTTTAAGAGGTGGCACATGTTTATCGTTTTGAGAGCTTTGGAGTTTTTTAAAGATGAACTAGCATGGAAAGTCAGAAAGCTGTGATTGGCGGGAGGAAGAGACTTCACGAGACTTTTGATATCCAATCACTGCTCTGCGTTTTACGTAAGCTCGAAACAGCGCATAATTCAAACGTCACGGAATGCCAGTCAGCGTTCAGCAGGTTTCGTTCACCGCTGCAGTCAGGTGTACTTGCAACTTTGCATTTCCGAGAGAATGGCAGCGGCATTTGGCGTTTGTTTTCAATGCATTAACGAAAAAGGTCTTGCATTTCTTCCTAAACAAAGCAGGTAATGTAAAAATACTTCGGATCCGGACGTGAGGAGTTAAAACACTAATGTTTTTATCGTGATGTGTTTTCTGCTCAAAACGCAGCGGTAAGTTCCGAATAAAGTTCCGCATATTGTTCTGATGGGTCCATTAATAGTTTAGATAATATGTCTACACCAGAAATTATTTGAGAAAACACTCCAGTCATACAGTTACTATGAAAACTAAATATTATGAAATTGATGATTAGCCTACTATCAGTAAAAAGTTTGGAAAAACTCGATTTTTTCCCACATTTAGGAATCGCAGTAAACTCATCAAAACCATTAAATAACACAATTTAAACTTATGCATTTATGTGACTAAAAGCATCCAAAATAAATGAACACTGTTATATTTTAGCATATTAAAAATTATACTCTTGACATTTTATCATCCAGCTCCTCGAGGTCCCAACCTGGGAAGCTTTTTAATCAAGGAATTTCTATCTATGCTGGACTCTTATTGGCTACTTTTTATTATTATTTTAATCCAAGTAATCCATTTCCAAAATAAATATTTTTATTTATTTATTTTTAGAGTTTTTAAATTAAAGAAATTAATATGTTAACACAATTTTTGTGTACAAAGTATTATAAAACATTGACATTGATAAACATTTTTGTCAGCTGTGTTTAAACTTTGGACTGGTATTGTATTTACAACAAACTTTCTTTAAAGGTGTAGCTCTACCGTATCGACACTAGATGGCGCAATCGAATAATCAAACCAGATGCTGTTAAAACCGTCTGATGTCTTCAAACAAACCTGCAGCTGTCAAACCCGATCCTCCTGCATACAAGGGTACTTACACCAATAATAACAGCTGCACGTGTTTCTGCCCCTGACGCAAATTTCTAGCATTGGTTACAAACGAAACGTGACTTTAAAGTAATTCAACCAAAATGTCTTTTAATAAATAAGTCTTTACTTCCAGTAATAGATTTGACTTGATGCGAAGAAAGCGTGTAAATTGTCAGACCAATCATGACAGAGTGGGAGTATTTGCGCGATGCTCGTGAGCTCTGTGTCCCTCTCGCGCGCTGTCCCTCCCAGCAGCATCAAAGCGTCAGCGATCAGCGCGAGCGGCAAAAGAAGCAGGAGCGCAGCCACCTGCAGGTATGCGAGCGCTTATTGCGTTATTTTCATATCTTTACCAAAGCAATGCAGTCTGTTGCAATGCGTTATTCTGAAACAATGCCATGCATTGTTGTTTAATTGTTGCCGTGCAGTTTGGGTGGCACTGTAGTCTCTTTTGAAATGTTTCGTGGTGATGCTTCTGTTTTTAAAATGCATTTATATTTCAGCAATTTTGCTAGGAGATCAGATTTTGCGCTTTCTGCTGGGACACGATGTTTAAAAGTTTTATGCAATATCAGTGATAACAAGTAATACGAACAGTATGTGCAAAGCTATTTCTTCATCCTAAAAAAGGGACAATCTCTCATCTGATGCGTTTTTATGAGTTCTTATGCAACATCCTTGACTTTTAGCTAAATCTCTTAAAATTGATCAAGTATAATGAGAAACAAAGTCTTATTTGCTTTAATTTACAATTGCAACACTCATTAATAATACGTTGCATTGTAGAAGTACATTATTCTCATTCAGAGAATTCAGATTAATTTGTTAAATCGATAGTCAAATATCTCAGAGTCATTATGTTACATTGTGTTGGTTTTGTGTATTTTCTTATTGTGTCTTATACTGGACTGTGTTGATTTAATTGATTCTAGTCAGCACTGATAGAGAGAGGATCTATGTATATATTCATTAGAGGCATTTGTAAAGCACTGTGGTTTAGGGATGAATTGACTGGTTGATTTGTGCATGCATGCGTCTATTCCTTGTCAAAATATGACGTATTTAATAAAAATTGCTGTATTCATAGTTATGCAGAAGCCTATGCATGCTTGAACTGCATTGTCTTGATCTATTTTAGCATATAAACATATGGATCGTGTCACAATTTTTAACACCAAGCGCTTCCCTGCTGTGCTGCATGTGTGTTTTAATAAATAATGTGCTTGTTCTTTGCTGATGAAAGCATATTCCTCTGCTGTTCTCTCTCACGCAGGATTCGTATGGGCTGTGACCTCCGTAATTGAGGAACCTACAACTATGTGGTTACCTTTATACCACCATCCTTGTTCATAAAGTACCTTTTTATGTCTCCCCCCAAAAATATTTTGGAGAATTTTAAGCCAAATCCAATGTTCTTGTTGTTAGATTCCAGCATTTGGTACACAGTGGCTCCAGTGAGGAGCACTGATGACCTGCTTCAGTCAATGCTCCCAGCTGGATTTCCACCACATTAACTGTACGACAAACTGCTATTACATCGCCGCTTGCTCTTCTGGTTCCACCCATAGCCTTATGCCGCCATGGTGAGGGCCTTACAGTGGTATGGCGGTTTTCTTTTGCTGACGGGACTGGCCAGTTCTGTCAGCCAGCGTGCCGATCCGTTGACGTTCCCTGCCCCTGAATATGCCCATTCTATACGACTGGACGGTGACATCATCCTGGGTGGACTTTTCCCGGTGCATGCACGAGGCGAGCGTGGCGCCCCCTGTGGGGAATTGAAGAAGGAGAAGGGGATTCATCGATTAGAGGCCATGCTCTTCGCCATCGACCTCATCAACAAAGACCCCGACCTGCTGCCCAACGTAACCCTGGGGGCACGCGTCTTGGACACCTGCTCACGTGACACCTATGCGCTGGAGCAGTCGCTTACGTTTGTACAAGCCCTCATCGAACGTGATTCATCCGACGTGCGATGCGCTAGTGGAGAGCAGCCTATTTTTGCGAAGCCGGACAAGATCATCGGTGTGATAGGCGCTGCGTCCAGCTCTGTATCCATCATGGTGGCCAACATCCTACGTCTGTTTAAGGTAATTCTGTTGTACACTACGCTATATGTCATTGAATTTGCACTCATAGATTTTTTTTTTTGTTGAATTTTTACACATGGGAATATTAGTAGTCAAAAATCTTTTATTTTTTTTATCAAAAGTCATATAAGGAGTCTATTTAAATTTTTTTATTTTTACATGGCACGGGTCATGTCATGGAGTACGCCATTGAGGTCACGTGACCAAAAACTACTTGCTTTATTTGGGAAACTTAATAAATTGATTGCACTATTAACTTTAAATTAATTAAATAAGTATTATAAATATTAAATAACCTTTGTATGATCTTTTGTCTATGCTGCTTGGTGTGAGTATATAATGAAGGCAGTTGCTATGTTGGCCATCGCAACATTTACAAAAATTACTGAGAGCAACTTTAAAGAATTTTAGAAGAAAGAGATTTACTTTAAAGCCAAAGCTCAAGCTTTACGTTTGGCAGCTCTTTTAGGACTTTTGGTGGATGTCCTGGCCCATAATAACATCCGTTCTGAAAGCTAATCGGTAATCACTTGAGTCTTTTAAACCGTAACAGGGATCATAAATATAAATGAATAAAAATTTGTCCGACTTTTTGAAAGGATCTCCAATACCATGAAACCACAGGATGTGAAGATGTTTCCACATTCTCCTTCCTAAACTGATTATTTGCTGTTATCAGCTCGTTAAGCTGTGCAGAATTCTCTCCTGTTTGGTCTTAAAAAATCCTGCCACTGGGTTATCTTATGTTTCATGTCTCATTAATAATTGAGCGTCTGTTACAGATGCTAAATTTAACTGGCTTGTAATTGGATCAAAGAATTGGTGCTGTGTTTATCCCATAAAGAAATTCACCTTTTTCTGATGCAATGACTTGCATGGGAGATTATGAAAAATAACCTTGGTTTATTTGGTGTGTGTCCTTGTTTTTACTATTCATAGAGTTCATAGTGGTTAATCTGATCATTGGATTGTGTTTGTCAAATGTTGGAAATTACTGCAGATAGAAACACTGAAGAGCTTTAGCTATATAGCAGAGTAGACATCAGGTCTGAAGCTCATTGCATGGATCTTAAAAGCTTTAAAGTGAAATGTCTGGCTCAGTCAGCGTAACATGCTTATGCTCAATATCTTCACCCGGTTGTCTCTGATTGGCTGCTGCATTTTCTTCACCTTGCGCATCCATCATTTAACTTGGATATTGATTGTGTTTTTGTCCCTTTCTTTTCATAGTCTTCTTTGTATACGTTCATGGATCATTTTAAGCTGAGACGGTAGAGGCTTAATTCGCCTCGCTGCACAATAAGCGGAAATTGCCTGTTTTGGAAATTATTGAGCGTACCTGACAAAGAAGAAAGTCTGTAATTGGATGAAGCTCCCCAAAATTCTACGTTATCGTCTTTTCGGCTTCTTCCTCTCATTGATCTGCACTGACTGGACGTTGGAAAGCGATACTTGCCTGGGTCTTATGCAGGAGTCATGTGATAGAAGTCATTGAGTTGGTTTTTGCTGTGGGTTGATTGTAGCTCAAGGTTGCAGATAGCTTGATAAGGAGATAAATTCGATTTACATTGTTCTGTTGAGATAAAAATGTTTGTTGTAATGTAAGAACTATTAGTAATAACTTGACCTGTTTCTGACAAGTAATGTTTGTGTGAGAGAGAGAGAGAGAGCCTGAGCTCCGTCCGCCGAGTAAATGAATAACTTTGTTGTTGTATCATTTCAACGGTCACTGTGATACGAAACAGTAAGGCATTCCTGGGCTGTTCTTTAGGAATTGCCTCTCGTCCAATCAGATTCAAGAACCAGAACTACTGTAACTGTTATATAATGAAAGACAGTCCCTGTAAAGATTGATTCAACATCTCTGATCTGTTAATCTTGTTCACAGGCAGGTAAAGTTAACAATAAATTAAACCGTCAGACCGACTGCATGTATATTTTAGCAGCTCGTCGGCTGAGAGGTGTGAAATATTTTCATTAATATTTCATGAATGGTACAATAAAGGAAACATTGCAAAGCGGTTTCCAATAATGCCTTTATTGGTCACTGTAGTGACAGATCGTGTTCGGACGGAGACGCGTCTGGCTCGTTTATCTAGTGTGTAACAGAGTCATGGGAAAACAGACACTGTGAACACTGTAGATCTGAGATCACAGTCCTAAAGTACTTGGTGGTATGTGTTCGATAGAAAACATTAAAGCGTTTATGTGAATTTAAATGTTATTGACTTGAAATCGGATTCTGATGGGGTTTGTTTGTTTGTGTTTACGATTGTGATTTAATTTAGAAACAAACGTATTGATTTAATTCTGCATCAAAACTGAAATATAAAGTAGTTATTTCACATCTCAGTTAATTGTTCTAGACAACGGTGAGAGAGCAAACGGAGTGCTAAAGGCTCTGGCTTCTCAGATTTTCCTCCTGGAGAAAAGATGCTGGATGTTTCTATGCCAAGTCAAACAGCCAGCTGGCTCTTTTATCTGAAAGGCGGGGCGACAGTAACCATATTTAGCATTATTTTATGTATATTGTTATCCACGCAAGAATTTCCAAGCAGAATCGTAATAATATTCTGTATCATGTAATACCTTTGGGTGGGTTTGTGATTATCCCATATATGCCACACTGAGTTCATCCATCTGAGATATTTTCAAATGGCAATTGTCTCATTGGCATATTAACTTGAATTCATGCGTGCCGGGTCATTCCGGCACATTACACGCAGGAATTAACCTAATCAAAAACGGTTTGTGCAGCACACTTTTTTAAAGTTGTATTGCTGTTGCCGGGATTTAATTTCTTTTTGATGATTCCACTGGTAATATTTCTTTTTTACTAATTTTAATCCAAGATGTAATGGCTTTTGTAATAAGGTGTGCTGAAGTGACTGTTTCATGCTTGAATGGACTAAATAAATAACATGATAAAATAACCACTTTCTCAAAGATGAAATTAGTTCTGTGAAGAAAAGCAGAGCACTTTTGTTTGTTTTCAGCTAAACGCATTTGTGAATCATCTCAATACAAACAAAACCTAAATTGGCCTGTTGCACTAAAATCAAATCTTCTGTAGCAGGCTGTAATATGAAGCGTGAATGGAGTGTGAATGTGTTTTGCATTCAGCGCATGATTGCCACCTTCAGGTCCCCATTATGGCATTAGATTAGGTAAAGCGTCACATTGCGGCCTTAATCAATACACAGTCTTAGCTCAATCGAAGAAAACGGAGGAGGGAAGCTATTCATTCCTTCATGTAGCCGAGGCTTTAAAAAAACAGCTGTGTTTTCATGCCAGCCTCCCACGCCGGCGTTCGTACGCTGTGATGATTTGTGGTCAGTGAATTAGTGTGACTGTCGCCCTGTATCGACTCGGTGAAGAGATACGAGTGGGGTCAGCCCACCTAAGGGCGAATGCTTTAGGAAGACACAGGAAATGTGGTCACAGAGTGCTAGACTTTGAAAGACGACTGCAGGCTTCTTGACTAGATGAAGAACATTTCGTTGTAGTTTTGAAGTCCACCAGCAGGGGCTAATAATTCTGTGGCTGCACTGCACTTGAAAAGACGTGGCACAATGTTTTTAGTGCTTTGTAAGTAAATCAGTGCACGACAACACCTGGCACTTCAAACTGGTCTTTCTCACCTGGACAAGTGAGACGTGTGTTTAGATGCTATTTATACAGCAGGATGATCTCTTATATGGTATTTTTGAGACTACGGGGGTCTGTGCAGTTCTGCAGGGTAGATTTTTCAAACCGTAAGCAATTTTATTTGTGGTCTCTGTCCCAGAATTCACTTCTGTGAGATTCTGCAGTACACTTGAAACAACCACCAGATTGCTGACTACACCACAGTAATTAGACTAATCGACTGCAGTTACGAACCTCCACGGAGATAGAGTAGATGTAATGAATAAAAGCCATTTGTAGTGTAATATCTCATGCAGTATGACGTTTGCAAAGTGTTGAGAAAATATAGGAAACTGACAAATTTCACATGCCTCATTATTCAACACTTACCTTTTGGGTCACTTTTAGCAGCATACGAGTATTTAAATATAACATAAATATACATGCAAGTATATACAATTATCTTATTATGTTTTCTTCTTTTTCATGGGTGGTTTGTGTCATTGAGATCTGCCATGTGGTCTCTGCAGCTGTGCATCGCAGGTGCCGTTTCTCTAAGCAGCCTATTTAGACAGGAAAGTAATACGGGTGTTTTGGAAAGGAATGTTTTTTAATCTAAAATGTAACATAAGGAGAATTTTGATGATTTATAATTTGAGTTTTACAGAAATGTCAGTTTGACATAATTTGACTTAATGTCGGGTAAAGATAAATACATAACAGAGATGTGATGTAGAAGCAAACGTTACTGATTGCAGCTTTAAAACATTTAGTCAACCTACTAATAGCTTACTTAGTTGTCTCTGTATATTAAGCCCAGAGGATATATTTTAACAGAAATAAACCCTATATGCTTACTTATTTAGAAGTTTTAGTGTATTGTAAGTATACCTGCTTGGAGCCTCATGAATGATACATGACTGAAATAACTGCAGGTGAATTAGTGCCACATAATGCTGCAAAGTGGCATGCATGAAATATTTAGAGAACAACAATTACAGTGTCAATAAAACAGCGAAGGCTTTTGGTTAATGGGCTTATTTAGGCTGTTTACCCGTAATGCTATCAAGTTCACCTTGCATTAATATTTATATTAGTGTTTTACTTGATAAACGAGCATCACATTTGACATTAAGTTGCATCACGGCTATTATAGTTTACTAAAACATTTCTGTTGATTGAAATCAAATAGGCCTAAATATTTTTCAACTTGAACTAAACAAAAATGAGAAATGTCTGTTTGTCCAGCCACTGGAGGAAAGTTCCAGAAACCTGTTGAGAACGATCATTATTTTGCTGGTTTGATAGGATGCAAGTTTTTGTGCAGCTTTTTGTTCTTTAGTGTATAACAAGTGCACCTTTGTGGTTTAACAGTGATTATGAATCACTGAAACGAATCTGTTCACTGCAATAAAAAGTGGTCATTTTGATGGGGCGGCAGATTTTGCAATTTAATCCACCAGTAGGATTAAAATGAAACGGCCACCAATTCAGTGCACGACGGGCGTTGGGAGTTGTCTGCTGGGACGTTCCACTCTAAAGAACTGTGATGGATTTTAAATGGATAGTTCAAGCTGCATTACAGCTTTCTTTCCTGCCATTGACAGGATAGGTATGAAGAGATGTCTAGACCCAAAATGTAATTTCGAGCAGCGTGCTTGGTCACTAATTCATGTATTATGTCTGTTTTTTATGTAATGGAATCTTGCACCCTTAGGCTGAATGTATATTTCCTATTACAGTCTTCATTAAGAAACAAAAACCTGCATGATGTTTTAGATGCTGAATTATTGTGTATCTTTCATCTCTTCTCTTGCCTCTTAAAACCAGTGTCTTACTGTGTAAATCTGATAACATCGTTAATTGTTTCTGTAACCTGTCACGTCAGTGTAATATCTGGATTAGGATGCCAAATTAATTGCAATCCCACGGTGCTCCTTCATTTTCTGTGCCTCACGTGTTCCCCTGAGGGCCCGTTAATGAGAGCTCTCGCCTCTAATCGGTCAAGCACACCCAAACATATGACAGCGGTTGAATAAAACTACACTTTGATGCCGGCGACGTGTGAGTCAAAACCCCCCCATCCCGCGTTCCCTTTAGATACACTCACACGCTCCAATCAATCACTGTGTTTGCGAAGCCCGAGGTCAAGCATGCATATGTATGAAAAGAATCCCACAAGCGGGTGCAGTCGATTGAACTTAACATTCTTGCCAGTGCTGCCGTTTTCTGATAAGCTGTGGCAGCCAGAACCAATATTCCAACTTTTTTGCTAAAGTTGTCAATAAAGTCCAGTCCCTTCAAACATAAATGAAGTACTTAATAAGATTATGCATAAGGTTAGCTTCTTTGATGAAATGGTTTTTGCTTGGATAGCAAAAATAGTTTAATTAGGTTTTTTTATTACTTTTCTGTAGCATATTGCACAGGTGAATATCAAGAACGTGAAAAATCACTGACCGAAATACTGTAAAAACATCATTTTTGGGTTTGCAGTACCCAATGTATTATAAGATAGAAGTTTATTTTTTTCCTAAGCTTATTGTCTTGGGTTGTTTTTTTAATATCCACTAGATCTATCAAAGGACTTGCTGATTTAAAATTAAGAGGTTATACTAATAATTAAGTTCGAATAGAAAAAAATGACATTTTCGAGGTTTTCCCTATCTATTTCCAAATGTAAAAAAAATCTCATGCTTTTAATAATTTGTGACCACTGTCTGTGAAAACGCAGCTAAATTTTTGTGATTTACTGTTTTTAAACATAACATCATCCTACATAATGTAAAGAGCAATCCTTGAAAATATAACCTTGTTATCTTTAATATTGACTGAGTAATGCCAAAGATTGAAATCATAGTGAAATTAATAGGTCAAATGAAACTTTGATGCTCATTATCTCACAATTAAATTTTTTGGTTTTCACAGACAGTGTTACATTTTCTCACCTTTATCGCATTACAAATCTACAATTTTGCTTTTATTTTGTGTTCAACATTTGGACAAAAATCTTTATTGGGATCATAAACAAGAAATAAAAAATGAACCAGTACCATCTTTATTCATGTGCCATACAGTAAAAAGTCAAACAGGTTTAAGATGACATTAGAGCGTGGTAACTAGGGTTGTAACGGTATGAGATTTTCACGGTACGATAATAGTCTCAGAAAATATCACGGTTTTGCGGTATACAATATTAAACTATCATTATTATTATAATCATCAGCTACAATGACCCTTAAATGAATGAAAACAGATATTTTTTGGTTTACTGTAACAAACTTTTTTAAATGAAAATTAGAAAACTTTATGGAAGTATGAATATAAAAATAAAGCTGCACATCTCCCATTTGAACAAAATAAGGAATAAGTTGGTAAGGTATGGGTGGAGCCTAAGCAGTCAAGCTGAAAGAAGCTGCATGTATGCGGCTGCGCGGGTGAGATCTGGTTCCATTTTTTTCCAAAACCGCGGATAAGCAAATGTGCACGATATGATAATCGTACATGTCAATATCACGATAAACCGCCATACCGGTATACCGTTACAACCCTAGTGGTAACAATAACAGATTTTTCATTTTTGGGTAAACTATCCCTTTAAACGTTTGTTTCATAAAATTGCCAGCAGCATTGCTCCTAATAGCCACCATTGATACAAACAGCGCACATTAGATCCTCCAGTCTGTAATGTAATGTACAGCATGAGTCTATTCTCTCTCACAGTGTCCTGGTTTGATTACTGAGATCTCACTACCTCTCAGTGCATAATTCATCCTGATGGGGGCTGAATTATCTGAAGTGTTTGCTTATGGAGAATAGTGTGTGAATGAGGGATTAGCCGAGCAGAAATGAGATCTGAAATTCAATTTTGAAGAACATGGTCCGCTTTATGCTTCTCATCTCTCCTAATGCTTTCGTTTGGCACTGAGACATATAGTGTTAGCGGTGAGTTCATCAGGCAACCTCCTGTGCTTTCAAGATAATGCATTGTGTTGGGGAAGTGAACCTGTGTACTGTACTTTATATTCAAGTAGTATACAGTGAAGGAAACTAATTTGATACAGATGGAAGAAATGGTTTTCCTATTAATCTTTATTAGCAAATGTACTCAACGCCGCTGTATGACTCTTTCACACCTAGTTAGGAGACACAAGCTGTGTTTAAAACGTAGTGAGCCCACTACTTTGAAGGTTAGGGTTGACGGCATAGACTGTGGACAATTAGAGAAGAAAACTATTGAATGTTCTAAAGTGTTGATAAAAGTTGTAGTTTTTAATACATTTCCATTAAGATTGTAGTCTGCTTTACGAATACCGTGACAGCATGAGGGGTAAACCGGTTGTTTTTTCTTTCTGTTTATGCAAATGTGAAGTTGTCCTTGCAGCCTGTTTAGTGTCAGGTGAATAGATCTGCATAAGTGTAATGAGGTAATAGGTCAGCATCTGTCTGAGGCTTGTGGCCTTACACATGACCGCACATCTTAATGTTGCCACGGTAGTTTGTCATTCCTGCAAAATTAGGAAGTGAACCATAATCCTGCAATTTAATGTTAGTATAAATCACATTTTAGATGTGTGTGTGTGTGTGCTTGTTGCATGCAAATTGTTTTATCCAAAATCAAATTGTTTCTCATGGTTTCCTCCAAGTATGAAACACGAAAGAAGTTGTTGTGTAGTTCATTCTGTTTTTTTTCTTATAATAGAAGTTGACAACCTTTAGTATAGTCCATACAGTTTATTAGGGGTGGGAATCTTTAGGTACTACGCGATCCGATTCCGATTCTGGGACTCACGATTCCAAAACGATTCTTCATATAATTTTTTTGCAAATATGATAAATTTGCATTTTAAATAAATAAAGAGTTTTATGCTTTTGTTTATAGTTAGAATCTCTTTGACAGTATTCCCATCTTGAAGTTTAATTTTATTGCTTTTATTTTAACAAAGTTATATTCAGGATGAACAAGTTCTGACATAGAATCGATTCTGAATCTTTGAGAATCGATTCAGAATCGTTAGAGAGAGAATCCCGATGCATCGATGCATCGAATTTTTTTTTTCTCCCACCCCTACAGTTTATCATGCCTTATGTTTTCATGAGTAGCTTTGAGTAAGAAACAGTTCTACTGGACATCTACTTGACAGCCATGGTCAGCATTCACTTTCATTTCATAAAAAAGAGCAACATTCAACAATAAACAACTACTTATGTATTCCACAGAAGAAAGAGTCATATGGGTTTTGAAACGCACGAGTGCGAGTGAACCATTTTTTATTTCTGGTTGAAGTATCCCTTTAACGTTTCATGTCAGTGTGTGCATGCACAGAGGTCTCTGTTAGTTCTTGACATTAACCTCAAAGGTGTTTGATCTCAATACACTGACTTGCCCCCAAGACATATCACGCTCAGCATGCCGTCTGCAATACTCACTAATCCAGAAGAGTTATTAGATCTATACTGTGATGTGTGTGTTTCACACCGACCCTTTGAAATCGCCATAGGACACTATTAGATATTTATACATGCCAAGATGGATGATGTGGTTTGTGGGATGTCTTCTCTCTCTGGCCTTCCTGAAATGAGTAGTCAAAAATACAAAGAAAACAATTCATAACAGTATAACAATATAAAACAATAGATGTGACCCTGTCTGTGAAAACCAGGCTAAAGTCTGAAAATCTCATTCTGAAATAATGAGCATCAAAGTTTGATTTCACCTATTAATTTCACAATGATATAAATCTTTGACATAATCTTACTCTATCAATATTAAAGATAACAAGGTTATATTTTGACTGAATGTTCTTGACATTATTTAGGATGATTTTATGTACAGTAAAAAACAGTAAATCACAAAATATTACTTCAGCTGAGTTTTTACAAGCAGGGCCACAAATGATCTTAGTAGAATCTGTTTGTTTGTTAAGAACTGGAATGAAGAAAATAATTATTATGAAATATAAAACTAAAATTAAACTCTTTTGTACAGTATTATACTGTATCTAAAATGTGCTATAAAAGTATAAAACCTGCATATACTACAGTAGAGAATATGTTTTTGGTAAATTTGTAAGAGTAAAAGTAAAAGTAAATCCAAAGATTCACAAGTCTAAGTAATGTATATCTTAAGAAAACTTCTCCCACAAAGATTTAAGAGTTTTACGAGTTAAGCCTTAAATCCTACTTTTACGTTTGGGAAATGAGAGTGCTTTGTCCTATTTTACAGTGTTGAAAGAAATGATCTGGCAAAACAAGGTCGCCAGCCAAGCGCCATGCGTTCAGAGAGAGTTCACGGGTTCTCGCCCGCCGGGCAATCTTTCAACATTACTCTACATTAGTACCCTAAAGTCACACGGTCATGAATCTCCAAGGATCATCATACAGCAAACACTATAATAAAATTGTGACAGGCAGAGCAAGTCTAATTAATCAATCTCTTGTACACAAAGTTTTACTTACTCATTTACACCGCAGAGGTAACAGCATGCTAATAATGCAGGTCATTGCTTCCAGCTCCCTAAAACCGCCATATTCGGATCGGATTATGAGGTGGGGCTCAGATCTTCTGGGAAGGTAAACGCAAAGTCTCATTCCTCATCATTAAGTTTTAAACAGTTCTGTCGAGTTCACCCAGGCTGACCGCTACAGTTAATCACCAGCTCAGGGTGAAACGACGGATAGAGGAAGGACTTTCAGAAGAAACCAGAAACGCGTTTAATGAGTGACGGAGGCTTTTAATACTGTCGCTGCTGCAAACCCAACTACAAAGTACTTTTTGTGAAGTACATAACTTTTCATTGTAAAAAAGAAAGTTCTGTTAAATTTAGGGTAGAAAACTGGCAACCACAAATGAACCGTAAAAATGGAGCTACAGCTTTTCAGGCCAACTTTTAGAATGTCTTTTTACAGTTTTCACCACGGTCACTATTGCTGGGTTGTTTCAACTCGTGGTTAGGTAAAATATGAACAAACCCAACTGCTGGTTAAGATTACTAGGAATTGCCTACAGTATATTTGACCAAACAATAGGTTGAAACAACCTGGAAAGGTTGAAACCACCCAGCCTAGGATAAAGGGATAGTTCATAGTTCAAAATAAAACAATTCTGTCATTGTTTATTCACCTTAATCAAATGTCATTTAAAACTTGTATATGAATCTTTCGTTTGTGGATCACAAAAGAAGATATTTTGAGAAATGGTTCTGTGTTCATACAATGGAAGTCAATGGGGGCCAACATTCTTCAAAATATCATCCTTTGTGTTGTGCAAAAAAGAAAGTCATAAAGGTTTGGAAAGAGTTTTCATTTTTGGGTGAACTATCCCTTTAATTTAAACCTTACAGTTACAACTTTGAGATAAAACAACCCAATCTTTTTTGGAGTGTGTATATGTATTATATTATTGGCTACATCGTACCGAACGGCTTCTGCACAAATCGCATTAGGGCGATAGTCAACATGCAAAACTTTGAGTTTCCAACAGGTTCAGTTGGTTTTACATCCAAAACTGCCGTCCAAACCCATTAAATGAAGTGGAGTATAGCTGACAGATGATATAAAAGGCTTTATTTTCCTGCCGTGCGTTCCCATCTCGGATGCATCACATTTCTCTGACGCCTCACTGCAACTTTGCATTTGCGAAGACACAGTTATTAATAAGTACTTCACTAACACCTTTAGCAGACTTTTGCTTTCTCATGATATGTGGTGAAACGCGCTTGCAATGAATCGCAGGTTTTGATTAAAGCGCAGTGGCTTTCCGCGGCAATGCCTTTTTGAAGTTAAAAATAACTGGTGCGATACAGAGGTGCAATATGATTCCACACTTTTTTTACAGCGTGTGAAGGGGAGCTGTTATTGCAAAGTGATAATTAATTGGATCTTCAAACCGCCTGATTTAGAAGGCCCAATGCTAGACTTTAAACCCATAAAAGCTAACACTGTCATTGATGAAACATATTCATAAGTGGCTGCTTTTTATCTTGACTATGGGAGGTATATGGATGCACTGGTTCAGATTCGTTGAGATATGTTGAGCTCTGATTATGAAAACAGTGCTGAATTTTTCACAAACACATTTTATTTTCCTTTCCATCCCAGAGCATTTACTGCAAGAGTGAGCTGCAGAAATGCGTCATTCAGAAATTATTTCACTATTGACATTTAAGAGCATGTTAACGTATGATATAAACATCTATTCAGTATTCAGTGACTTGGCTCACCCTGAATGTTAGCATTCATGTGAATTAAATTTTTGTATATATTCATGCATTTATATTTATGCATTTAACAGATAATTTTATCCAAAAGGACTTCACAGGAATTCAAACTATATTTTTGTATGTGTGTTTCCTGGGATCAAACCCATGACGTTTGCGTTGCTTGCGCAATGCTTATCCAGTTGAGCTACAGAAACGATAAAAGCATCTGCCAAATGAATGCATGTGTAATGCAATGTAAAACACTATCAACTTGCATATTTAAGTCTTAACAGTGTCAAAGAATCACTATGCCCCATTGGTAGGACAGGAATTACTTTCCCAGCATGCACCAAAGCATGAATAAATCATTCCAATTGCCACTGCATCGTTTATTTATATTGTAAACATGTGTTTTTGTTTTCTTTAATTTGTGTCATGATAGCATAAAGTGCATATCTGCGTTTATTGTAATTTTGAGTGCAATTATGTTTTCTGTGAGGAATTAGTTAATTAATTTTATATCCAAGATGTCTTGTTCTGTAGATCTCTTTATTTGAAAATGTTTTACATGAGATGCATGTAATACTAAACTCATTGGCACTCATCACTTAGATGCCAATTATTATTTCTTAATGTGCCATGAATGCCACGCATGCCTAAGGTTACTGCCCCCTAGCGTGTAATATGACCGCTTTAAGAGACGTGGGGTGAAGCTATAGTAAAATCGGTGTCAGATTCAATAGGCATTAAATTATCACAGTGCAGTTGGGTAAATTCCAGCTCGGAGCTTTAATGAAAGCGGGAATGGATGGCTGGCGTCGTGCCATTCGAGGAAAACTGTACCTTGTCAGACCAGCTGTTTGCCAACTGGCCACAAGAAATATTTCGGCTTCCCTTGAAATAAAATAAACAATTGGTGTGTTTTTTTCAAATGAAAGAAAGTAACAGAAGTTATAACATGAAACGTCTTGGATTTTATGCTCTGGTTTAACCTCGCTTGGGGCTGCTACATTTACATGCTCCAGTGCACTGTGGGTAGAAAACACTTATTCTGTCCTGAAGCAGTGGTCACTTCTCTTGCATATCTCATTTTTCTTCTGCTACTTTTTCAAATAAGATCCGTGCTGCAAAATGCAAGTTAAGCTGGTAGCTGTGGTAGCTTTAAAACCTTGTTCAAGCTGGCTTAAGGTAGTTAGTGGCTTTTCATCTGTGGCATGTGGCTTGATCATCTTAACCTATTACCTGTTGCTGTAAATATTCAGTATACATATGAAAATGCATTAGATTTTTTTAAATTACATTTTAGGTGTTTTTATACAAACAACAATCATTAACATTTTTATTAAATTAATTTAAATTATAATTAAATTATAATTTAAATTAATTATATTTAAATAAAAATAAATACATTTTTATTCCCTTTTTTTGTTTGTTTATTGTTATAATTCTTCACCTGTGGAACTGGTATGATTATTTGTTGCTCTATATTTATATTGATAAATAACACAATTAAACAACACAAACTTTCTCTTTTTATAGCTCACTAGGTGACATTTCTTACAAAATGTTAGTAAATATCAGTAATTTATCAGCTTGATAAATCCACTCCGTGCACGTAGTGGCAGTTCACTGTCCACCACCAAGAGCCCCGCAACAACCACGTCAGTCAAAATCATTTGCCATGCTGCGGGCCAGGAGTTTGCCGAGCAAGAAATTATTTGTTTGACCAAGTGGAACAGTCACTTAGACAGAGCGGTCTACCTTATGCCATTGAGTCACACAGCCTTACGGTCATATCTTTCTCTGTTCTCTTCAAGCAAGTCAAGTGTTACAAAGTGTTTCTGACGCTTGCACTAAGCGAGCTGCCGTCGCCCCTGAATGTGTTGCGAGGCAAGCGATTGGTATTGTGAATGCGTATTAACCTCTGAACTGTCACCGTTCCACAGGTTATTTCACTATTTACTTTAATATTTGATAGTTCAGTCTAATCATGACAAACTATATACTGTATTGATGGAAAGCTCTAAGACTCAAGAATTGATATTTGAGACATTTTCATAACAATAAACATAAACAAATTTTAGTTTTAGTTATATAGTTATATTTTAGCATTTTCATGTGTATGCCCAATATGTGCAGTAACAGTTATCAAGTTAAGCTACATAAATATAACACAAATTGGTGACATTAAGCTCTAAAAGCGTCGGATCGCAAAGACGGGAAAATTCATCGCTCGACGATGGCTTAGTAAAGTGCATCCTGCTATAAACTGTGCATTATGCATGATATCATACTGAAAGCAAAGCCGGCTGGAGATTGCCTGTAGTATATAGTGGCTTTTAAGCTTCTAGCTTCTCTCCGGCGTGTGGAGGTGGGCTGAAAGCACTGTTGTCTTAAACCACAGTTTGATGGTCTCAGCTGGACACTAGGTAGCCGTGGCAGCTGCAGTGGAGCGTGGGAGCATATGGCTGGGAATGTTGCGGCCGGGGTCCAGCAATTACCACACCGGGGGCTCGGCTACACCAGTGCCAGCCGTAGCGGGGAATAATGAGCCATAGCCACAACAAACAGTGGTTTTGCTGTAGGACATCCAGACATTCACACAAGCCTCCCGGCTGGGCCCGTTGAACGTGTCTGATTAGGTGCTGTACAATAGTGCCAGGAAATCTGGAGAGAACTGTGAGGAGATAGACTTTGTTAGCAGCTTTTTCGAGTTTATTTTTGGACTGGATAAAAAAATTATGTTTGCACAGTCAGGTTTTAGATTCAAGAGGGCGTCCGTACGCCATCTGGGGAGGAACGCAAAGGAGCCATCGCTGAATGTTACGGCTGCGTGTTATTTTGCAGTCAGCACTTTTTCTGAAAAGACACTCTCCTTGAGCGTTTAAGGGAAATGCTTTGGGAGTTATGTCAAGCAAATGGATTTTTCTCGACGGACCCCTGGGTTTTGCGGTTTCTATATACGTTTGTGTGTTGACAGGTTTTAGATGGAGCTTTTAAGTAACAGGGATGCAGAAATGTGTTGCCTTTTGCTCTATCACTGCATTAGCTGTTATTATTTACACAATCACTAAAACCAACTTACTTTCTCTGTTGAACAAAAATACGAGATTATTATATATCACAGTTTCTGTATAAGCCATACTGCAAAATACTGTACAGCCATACAAAAGCTTTGTTTAAGAAACAAAATGAATCTTGGGTCATTATTCTTTAACCTCTTAACTGTCACCGTTCCTCAGGAGGGAAACCTGTGTTATTTCCCTATTATCTTTAATATTTCATTGTTGAATTTTATTCTTATCATGACAAACTAAAAATTGATGCACAGGTATAGTCTTCAAGATGAAATATTTGACAAATGCTCATAACAATAAAAAAAATAATTAAAAAAGTTAATGTTACTGTAATTAAAAAAAAACTAAAATGAATTTTTTTGTGGAAGACTTAAAAATGTTATCCAATTTAAATAAAAAAAATCTAATATCCATCCATCCATCCATCCATGACAAAAATGTAGTTTGGTAGTGCATTTTCATGTGTGTACTAAATTTCTGCCGTTATCAGGTTAATATTGAGTTTATTGAGGTCAGTGAGCTGAATTTCAGTTTAATTTAATTATAATTTCTAATATCGTTCGAAGAATAAGTGACCGTATCTGTGTTTGTCCTTAGTTTTAACTGAATATTACCATAAAATCATTTATTCAGGAAAGGTTAGTGTCATTTATTTAACCTGATAACTGTCACCGTTCCACAGATGAAACACTTTTAACTATTTACTTATTTTATAATCATGACAATCTACTGTATATATTGATGAAAAAAAAAGTTTGTTATTTTTAAAAATACCTAAAAAAAGAATTTTAAATAAAAAAAATCTAAAATTTTAAATTTTGTAATTTTCATGTGTAAGCTTAATATGTGCAGTGACCGTTATCAGGTTAAAACAGAATATTCGTAATAAATCAAATTTTATTCAGACTAAAGAATAATGTCTATTAATGCATGTGCTTCACAAACATTACAGACTATACTACAAACAGATAACACATCCTCTCACGGACTGATTGTTGTGTCACATCTCAGCCTATTCCTCCAGGCAAAAGCATTTCACTCACACTTTGAAAAAGCTGATTAGCTCTGGCAGTTTTCATCTTGTTCCTTTACTCCGTCGATTTCATTACGGCAAACCGGCTAGAGCAACGTTCACATCCTTTGACAAGCGGTGTTCTGATTGGTCCGTGACAAAATCTTCATTCCCTACCCATTTATAGCTCGAATCTACATGTGCATATATACGCGTGGCATTTGCCAGGGTGTCGGATGCTCTTAGAGCCTGAGGGTGATTCATCTAAGGCCAACTGCTCATGAAGGAAGATTGACAGGTTTTCTCCTGCCCATGACAGATGGGCCTGTTTTTAGCCATAGGAAATGTGGAGGCTGTAAATGCATATGGTGCTGTTGTGTGAGCTAATGTATATACCTTTTGTGTGTTTCACAGTTTAACTATTTTTATGTCAACCACCTTTAAGGTTGTGCATAGGTTCATGCAAGCAGATGGATGGCTGTGTATGAATATAAATCTTGTTGAGTCTTTTCTTTCTATATAAAAGTCTTTTATACTGCTTTAGCTTTTTATTATTGTATACATGTGTTATGCATGTGGCAAAAAAGAAAACACGTTTTGAGAGGCAACATACTTTGTGGAATTTTGTCAATTAAAATGCACAAACCAGAATCAATAATACCCAACAAATAGAAAAGAGATGACTCTTTAAACATTATAAAAAAAGTTATTTATGTGGAATATGGACTGTTATGGATGTGACAATTCTGAAAACAGCCCTTTACCTGACTGTGAAAAATCAAGCTTTAAACATAAAAAATGCTTTAAAAACTTTGAGACCTCACATGAGTACTTAAACCACCAAATATTGACATCTAAGATATCAGTATAATGAAAACCTTAGGCAAAAACTTTGGTTTGCATGGAATTTCCCATCTCTGTCGTCTAAAACATACAATTGCATGTTAATTTATATGCTTTTCTTAACGTGGGATTACTTTAAACTATTATTTCAAAATCATACCCGACAGCTCAACTTATAAATTATTATTGTAAGCTTCCTGTTGTGAATCATTATAAGGTTTTGCACACTAATTTTGATGTACTTGCTCAATAACTTATTTTTGTTTATTTTTTAACCAAAAAAGTTACAGATTGCAGCTTTGAAACATTTGTTTATACCCACACATGCCTAAGGGCGAGTCTTGTTTTGCACGAAATAAACACATTTTAAGACTTCTCAAGCATTAAACAATGCTCATTTCAAACAGTCATAAAACGTGATGGTAATTTGCAGGTTGGTGATGGATGAGGCCATTTCCTACCCCACGCTGCTTACATAACCCACCGTTTGAGATGGAGGCGGCACAATTCTGACTCTCCTTAATTGCCACGTATTTCCTGTTTGCGCACAGCGGCTTCTGATTTTTTATTTTTCAACTAGAGGCTACATTTGTAAATGCCAGCCAAATACCACAGGTAGCTGTCTGTCTGAGCTAGACGAACGTTCTGGCACATTCAGTACGCTTGGCTGACGATAATGTGGCCCGGTTCACATGCGTTTCAGGCTGGTTTCTACAGACTCATCATCAGCTGTTGTTTCTGCAGAGTTTCCAATGGCCTGTGATCAGAGAAAAGCAGGATGTGATTGGAGTTTTACACAGTATTGCTAATCACATAGACAGCTTACCTTTCATGCACACTGGGGGATGTGACTTCATCCCATTTGCTCTAAGAGAGGAATTTGTAAGACTCTGGGCTTTTCACAGCTTTGCCACCATTTCAGTCCAATTCCTCCTGAAGTCCTTTATGCATGCAGGGTTTGGATGGTGTGATGGTATGCTAATGGTTTGCTATGGTAGAAATGTATCATCCAGTAAAGATTGTGCTGTATTGTTTGTATATTTTGTGTGCATGTAAAAGCTAAGAGAAAACATTGAGAAATTCTGTTATACAGAGTGAGACGTGACAAATGAGGATGAAGTTTTTATTGAGTGTTTGTTAACCACAACATGGATAGTTTATCATATTTCTGTTTAATGTGAAATCACAAAGCTATAGATTTATAGATGTTAAAATGCTTTTCTTATCCCAGCCTAGCATGGACAGATAAGTAAACCATTGGTAGCCTTTTTGCCACAAAAACATACAGTATAAATTACAGTATGGCTAAATTGTGTAAGAATCCAGACCAGTATGACACAGTTAATTAGTTTAACCAATGGCATGAGTTTGAGGAGCGAGGAAAACTATTAACACAGGTTGACAATAAATCGTCCTCTATGAGATATCTAAAGTCAGCGTGAGGCATTAGATCACACTGAATGCATATCTTACTATAGGTGGTAGTGCTTTTTACCCTGAAAAAGTGTTGAATACATCTTATCCATCTGCTAGAATCACATTAGAAACTTCAGTAGACAGAGGAAATGTGGTGAAAATGCTCAAGTATTCATGAATTTAAGTATGCCTTTTTTGTCTTCTATTGTTACGCTTTGATTGTAGGAATTATACTAGTCAGCCGTAGAGATTAGAGCATTTCAGCCGAACACAACGCCTCAAACGCCCTGCGACGAGAGCTAATGTAATGTAAATCTGTAGGTTGGAGTCAGAATAGGTGGTCATTATTAAAGATGCAATTAACACCTGAACTAAAGCTGTGAGTCATTGCAAGTAGTGTATGTTCGAATCACGACAGAGGACTTCGTCCTGTCCGTCTGTCTGTCTGTCTGTCTATGTGTGCAAAAATAACAGCAGTAAACAATCTTCCCTGACCACTCCCCATTATCGTCTATTGGTCAGCACACATGTAGCCCCGCCCACAAACACACAAAATGACATACATTGTAAGTTCTTCTTGAACTTTTTCTATTTCTTGGCAACAAAGGCAAAATTAGAAAAACTAATGCTTATGCCTATTAAACAAATGATTATTATAAAACTCCATATCCACAGCCAAGTGTTAACTATAAATAAACTATTCACAATACTCGACTGGAGTGCCAATAATAATTCCGGCTCACTCGACTGTTTAAGGTTTTCAAATGACTTGAAAAGAGGTTATTTGAATAATAATGATATTCACATAACAGCCCATAGCCAACCTGGATGCAAACAATCTTCCGATTATTCCCTTCAAACCGTTTTAACCCAGAACCCTGAGGATGTTGCCATCCCGCAGATCTGCATCTTTTGGTTAATTGCGATATCCCATTTCAGTCAACCCAAAAAATAAAGTTTGACTATTGCAGCTTTGCTCATCTTTCACGGCGAGCCCCTGGAGGGGTAACTTATGCTAATGTCATCTCTACATCGACAGTGTTGCCTTTGAGAGGATAAATCCTGTTTGCTTCACCATGCTGTCAGAATCTGAGTAAGATGCGCGTCCTCCAGGTCTTTGGCTTATTATAATCCACTTAAAACTAATTTACTCATTTGGGCTATCAGAATCAGTATGAGCTGTTCTATCTTTGGTAATTAAAGGATTGTATGGTGTTTTTTTGGATGGGTTATCAGTGCAGACCGTTTGATGCTCAAATCAAGAAACATCTCGTCCTGTGGCGCCACTTTGATAATGACTGTAGAAATGTAAACAACTTAATTGAAAGCATGAGGAATAACCTAAACACGACGTGTAACGCTATTAACACATTTAACTTGTGTAATGTGATTCTGTTCAGAGTGAAAGAGAATTAAGCTGTAAATAATGTATTTGATGTGTGAAAAGTAGGAGGGGTAAGACATGTTAGGCTTTAATTTCTCACAGGAAGGTCGTTATCGGTCAGCAAAATGTAATTTTGTATCAGAGATGGAGAATAATAAGCTATCACAACAATACGGTATCACTTTACAATTAGGTTTTATTGGTTAATATTGTTTAATGCATTACCTGACTAATGTATTTTTAGCATTTTTTGATCTTTAGTATTATCATTATTATTATTAAATACAGATTTTGTTCATGTTTATTGTAAATTAAGTATCAAAGATACATCTCTTAATTGTAAAACTGCAATCTCTGTTTTGAAGGATAAATTAGTAAATTTACAAGCGTATGCATCTTGGATTTAAGTCAAACTGTTATCTGACGGCTCAAATCAGAAATCAGATAATAATAGATTTTTGAGTATTTAGTGATGTATTGTTGTTTTGTGGGGCAAACAGAATATTGTCAGACAGAATGAGAGTTTGTGGTTTATGTTGTTTGGTCTTAGTCATCATTAAATTCACTAGTGATTCAATATAAAGGGTAAAAATACAGTGGAGATTTGACATCCTTATTTCTAATAACCTGTGCCGTGGGGAAATGGACAATACCTTTGTATTGATCCATGTAATAAGTGACTCCACAGAACCACTATTTTTCCAGTGTTGCAATAAGACACTGTCAATTGACATTATCAAATGCTGTTTTGCCCTTTTTTTTAGTGATGGCGTTACGGTGTTATTGTCTTGCAGATATTTATAATGCTGAAAGAGTTGGATTAATGAACATGAGAAATGAGGTGACTAATTCTAATCGTGTAAGACTTTGTTGAATATTTATAGGTCTACAAATCAAGATGAATATGGGAATCTGGTGAAAATTAAGTGAGAAAAATTTTAACACCTTTTGTAGTATAACAAGAGTCAATCGATTAAAATCAGCTCTGATTGGTCCAATTATTTTTTATCACACAAAAGCAGTTGTAATCGTTACAATGTCAAAACACCGTTAAAACACCTCAAAACAGTTAATTGCACGTGTTAACATGTTAACTTTCACAGCCTTTTTTTAGATGACTTTTCGACATCTGCGGTTCATCTCATCCTCCCGTTTCAGTTTCATTACCACAGATGTGTTCTGCCTAAGCCAACAGCGTTTATCACCTCAAAAATCTTAGATATCTCTTCAAGCGTAACACTGGTGGATATATTTGTCCCATCTCTAGACGCTCAACGTTTTGCTACTTTTCCGATCTCGCCAAAGTTTCACAAACACCAGCGATACGTCAGCAGCACCTCAAGTTATCCATCCAAGCCGAAGACTTTTTGAAAGATGCAGCTTTGTGTCTACAGTAGCTGCACACTGGCATTTATTTGCTCAGGGTGAGAGACGCAGGCGGTACAAGATGCATGATTTTACACTTAAGCTAAGCTAGAAGTCTCTGGAGAGCGGCGTTCTGACAGGCAGAGGTGTGAGGCTGAAAATGGCACACAAATGGCAGCTCGCAAGTCGCCCGAGTGCGAATTGCACTGCAAACTCCTGAGAAATCGGCAAGAATAGTTTCTTGTGGATTCGGTGGGAGTGTAATTTTAGAATAAAAGGTTGTGGGATGATAACGCGTGTGAGACAATCTACCTCGTTCACGCGATATCTGCGGCTTCTCTCAGTGGAGGCTTATCTCTAAATCCATGCCGTAGTCTGCTTTAGAATAAAGACTCAGATAAGGTGTCGTCGTATAGGCTTCGTGTTAAGAAACTGAACCATGGTAATCGAGTCGTATGTCACTTTGTTCATGCACAGTGAAATATGGACGGGCATGTATGAAAGTGAAGAACGTTTACTATTTTATAGCTTTTTATTGCTTTTTTACATGCAGATAGAGACAGGAAGTGATCAACATTTGTAAAGTATAAAATTGCAGATCTGTTTTGTCTCGTCTCACTTCAGGTTGACATCTGTCTGTCAAACAAATAACTCTGACATTTTCACACCTTGCCCAAGATCAAACCGCAATAGCCATGCATGACGCCAACCTGAGACAACAACATGATCGCTGAGTAAATATCACCTCAGTAGACTAAACCTGCACGGTATTAAGAACCTAAACCCGATGCATATTTACCAAAAGCTTAGCTTGCAGATCTGATGTAATTAGTTAGATCCTGTTAGGGATGAATCGCTAATGCCTCCCACAGACCTGTAACAGGAAGTTGTGGCACAGTATTGTCCTGGCAACATGTAGCAATCCAATATTAATTGAAACTTCCTTTAAGAAAAGGCGAATATGTAATTGCAGCATGTGTGTGTGTGTCAGAAAAAAGGGCAAGTGGTGAAACTGAACGAGTGAATGATTAAGCGCAGGCATCTCTCACTCCGCAGCAATTTGCGTTCACTTCTCTTTCGGCGAGTGTTTTAAATGAAGGTCATGCGACGGGGTTAATTAGTATTGTCTAAATGTAATCTATCAGCGTCTAGTGCTTCTCCAGATTTGACAGCTCCATTATGGTGGCAAATACATATGACTGTGTGCTGTGTTTCGCTGAGATAATACAATACCAACAGAAAAACAACATACTTAATATTCAGATTTTAAAATTTTGCAATGTTTATTTCATGGATCTCGGGGGTTTGTGTTACTTCGAAAGTGTAACTTTGCAAGTTATTTATGTTTAAAATAATTTAACTGGATTAATTTGGAAATTAACAATTTAAAAAATTTATTTTAGGTATTTTTAACATCAACATTTTTCATAAAAATGTGTAATTTAAGTTTATTGTTATATAAAATTGTCATATATTTGTTTTTGAGTCTCTTGAGACCTTTTCATCAATATATGTGACCTAGTCTGTGAAAACCCAGCTAAAGTAATTTTTCTACATAAAATAATTTTATGTAATGTAAAGAATATTCTGTGAGAATTTAACATTGATATCTTTAATATTGTCTGAGTAAGGTCATGTCAAAGATTAAAATCATAGTGAAATTAATAGGTGAATTCAAACTTCGATGCTCCTTATCTCAGAATTAGCCTAAACTGGTAATAAAATACTATTTTTCAGGTGGAAAAAAATATAGGCACAGCAAAATAAGCTGCTGTATATCAAAAAGGTGATTGGCTCTTTTAACTGAAAGTCGGGATTTCCATTTAGTTGCTATGTTTCTCTTTCTCCTATGTGTTTTTAGTGTCAGGCTGATTTTAGTTGGCTATTTCTGGTAGTGTAATATCAAAACTACACAAGAAACCATTACACGAGAAACCAAAAATCTAACACTTTCACTGTCATTCTCCGCCTCTCAGACAGTAGACGTCTGATGACCACAACAGCTTCCAGAAATAATTTAGACATGAAAAGGTAAAATCTCAGACAGTGAAATGATTGAGTCAATTGTGAAGCTGTCAATTGTATCTGATGCTGCAATCATGTGTCACAATAGCTTTAAACCATCATTGTGTTCTCTCATTCTGAACTTTTAAGGCTTTAGCTTTCCTGTAGCTGATAAATAAGTGATATTTTAGACATGGGATTGTCTAAAATGGTGTCCTGTGGGTCATATTCGAATGATATTACAAGCTGTCTTCTGAATGATTTTAATGATCTAGCACCATTTAGACACACATACAGTATTTATTGTAGTTAGTTACATTTACAGTAATATCGGCAGAATGACACATAGGATCAAAAACCAAAAGCTGAATTTTAAAGAAAAAGAGGCTTAAGCAGATCTTTTAAATGCACATCCCTCTTTTCTTAATTCTAAAATGTTAAAATGCCTAATTTTCCAATCAGACCTTTAAGACCTTAATGAATTTTATTTAATAATCACCCATCATGATAACATTAATTAATACACTGTAATGATATTTAGTTTGGTTTTTATAAATATGTGAGATAAGCGTCTGTCCCTTTAACAAATGTAGATAAACAGACCTATTTGTATTGTTTAATCACATCATACTTCCATGTTATGAAATGCAAAGTTATGGGTTTCAAACTCAATATAATTTACATGGAGATTTTTGAATAGCATTGTATGTAGAAATAGCTTACTGCCGTGCTGATGAAGGTTAATTTGTTTCTTCCCATCAGCAATATTATATTATTTTATGAAGAGCATCAGATTTGATTTCTCTTGTGGTAGCTTTTCTAAATCATTTTTTATTCTCTTCTGCATCTCTTTTGTGGGTCTGTAATATTTAATCAAACTCAAAACACGATGTTCCATGGGCATCGTTTCAAGGGTTTAACATTTACAATGCACCAAAACTCAAACACTGAAGGCTAAGTGTGAAAAGAGGCATTTGAAAAGACCTCTTGATGGTTAGATGAATAAAATGTTCCAGATCTGGCCTTGAGGGTAGAGTTTCAACAGTTGACCAGTATTTCTTTTTCAAGTAAGGCAATAAACCTTTCAAAACACTTTTCTCAGATACAAAGACAAAACATGCCAGTTTCAAGTGCACATGTTCTTCACGTAGAAATGACATTTGTGACTTGAAGTCTGTGCGTGTGACTCCATGTCTTTACATGTGATGTAAAGACATGGAGTATCCATGTAATCCATGTCATCCGTCTAAATATCTTATTTTCCAGTGGGACTACTTTTACAGATGAATAAATAGTTTTTTTGTCAGTGAAGTAGTTTGCCACTTTGCAACAGTAATATAAAGAATTCATGTTTTTTCATTAGAATAATGAAATTAAGTACATAAAATAAATGTAGGCCTATTATTATTTACAACCATGCATGTTGAAAAACTTGTTGAAAAATGTTCATTTTGATTTTAATAGTACATTTAATAGTCATTTTACATGGTACTAAGTTGAAACTACATTCAGTCACAAAGTTGAACAATTGAAAAGTTGAAAGTGGATTTTTCTGTCCTAGTCAAGCCTTTGTTTTTGCATTATTGTGGCTTTTTGTAGCAATTTCACATTTTGTGGTTTTGCCGTGAGTTTGGATAGAAGTTCACACAAAGTACTAGGGCTAACATATCTTGCTATATATTCAAAATATAATATGTAATAATTGTTTCTAAACTGTTTATAAACATGTCTTTCCTGTTGTAGTGTCAAACGGAAATGATTTTGTAATGTCAGCCTTAACGGTATTTCATAAATAGATTGAGTTGTTAACAGAACTCAAACCCAAAACATCCCTTGAAAACAATATCACATTTTTATTTTGCACGTATGGATCAAATAACCCTAAAGCAAACAAACTGTTTTTTTTCTAAGACTAACCCAGTGTTGGCATTTAGATTATAATGTGCTACATTTTGGATGTAACACTTTCTAGAAATGTCACGTAACCCTCTGGCCATACACACACACACACACACCTGTTTCACAAACACGTCCTGCCATGTCAACACATCTATGGCATTTGTATTTACAAGCCTGCAATCCGTTGTTGCGGGCGCAAAAGTGTCAGTAGCTGATTTGCCAGCCGGCGAGTGGCATTTGTATTGCGGGCTGGTTCTGTGCTGCGCTGTTGTGATGAATGCTGATGAGTCGGGTCCTCTGAGGCTCCACCTGACAGCCTGGCCTTTTGGCTGAGGAGAAATCAATCACACCATCAATCGCCACCAGAAGTCATTACCCAACTTGCTTGCTGGCAGGCTTTACCTCCCTTCTTTGTACCACAGCACGTCCTTGATTTTTCTTTGTACTTGGTCTTGTTTCACCCTTGGCTGTATTTTGCATCAACAGCTTTGGGCAAAACAGGTTGCATATGTTATAAGTAGAGCTAGAGGTCTTTGCTTGTTTTAATTGGTCCTGCATCATCCGCGTTGCTCCAGGCGCTATTTAATGATTAATGGGAAAGACTGAAACTTTTAGATAGACAGGCTAACTCAAATATACACATCTCAGCCTCATGTTGTATGAAACCCATTTGACCTTTCTAGGGTTTATTGTGTGGGACCCAAAGTATTAAAAGTGTATGTTAATGATAACCTAAAATAAATATTCCCTTAAAGAACTTAACTGTACTGTTAGAATTGATGTTGATGTTAGAATTGCTTAAATATATCTTATATTACAGTTTGTTCTTTCTCATCCTGTAACAGATCCCTCAGATCAGCTATGCATCCACAGCGCCGGAACTGAGCGATAACACCCGGTACGACTTCTTCTCCCGGGTTGTGCCGCCCGACTCTTACCAGGCTCAAGCCATGCTGGACATCGTGACCGCCATGGGCTGGAACTACGTGTCAACGTTAGCATCCGAGGGGAATTATGGAGAGAGCGGTGTGGAGGCTTTCGTCCAGATCTCCAGAGAAACCGGTGAGCTTCCATTTTCCATTTGAAGACGTACAGTTTCTATAGCAAAACTCTGAATTCACAGCAGATGGACTCTTTTTTTTTTTTTCCTCCACAGGTGTGATGTAGCTTTGAGTTGAAGGCGATTTATATTTTCTTATATTGTACATAATGTGTGACTATTTTCTACCTTTTCTCTGACACTTGATATTAAATAGACTGCTTTTTGCTATTGTACCAGTAACATTTCTATGTATAAATGACCTCTGTTATAATTGGCTAACCTTTACGCTGTGTACGCTGCGTATTTCACACCGCGGTTTATCAGTGCAAACAAAGTTGCAGAATACCGAACAGGTGTATAATAGTGTCCAAAAGACTGAAACTGCATCGATTTAAATTTAAACCTTTTAGGAAGCTGAAAGACTTCAGACTTTTTTGTTTTTGCATCCATTGAATCACAAAGGATGCTATTTTGGAGCATTCTGAATTCATGCTGAGACAACAGACATGCCAGATTAAAAGCATGATGTCAAGGAAACCAGCAAAAAATATGGTATTAAATTAGAAAAATGGATAATAAAAGCATTTTTACTGGACCCCACTGTTTAATAAATGTGGGCACCTGGATGTTAATGTGCTTATAATTGTGATATCAATAATATGACAAATTTGGAAATTTGTTTTTGCACCTTTGTGTCAGTATATGGTCTGGTTGGATAGAATTGTCGCGTGGTGATTCATAGTTTATAATGCATGCGTAGATCATGAAACTTTCTTTTTCCAAATAAGTGAGTTAATAGGTTTAGACTAAGGATGCAAGTCCATTATACTGATTTGTGATATGCAAGCTTTTCTGAGCTTGCTGAACAATGTTTTTGTACACAAAGCGCCGCTGAGACTGAATTACATGCTTTGACAGTAAAATGGAAAGGGAATTCGCCGTCTCGACGGAAGAAAGGTCAAGCAGTATGAAAAAAGTGGGGTTGTGTTGTAAAAACGCATCTGTAAACTTCAGCCTCCATTTTGCATTCATTCAGGTCGCACCCATCAAAGCCGAGCTGAGATTTGTGTTATACAATGTTGTATGCTATTCAACAAGAACGGCAGAATATATCGTAAACTTTTGCTTTTAGTTAATTTTAGTATTTTGGTGTTATGCATTAATTAAATACAAGACTATTAAGTATAAAGAAGAGGGGTGGGTTTAGGAAATGACCAAAGCCGGATTTAAACCCGGGCCGCTGGTGCATAAACGGCTCTCTGCGACGTGTCAAAGCACACACACAGCCCATCAAGTCACATCTCTGGCTTTCAAAAGTGACAAAAGAAAAAAGAATCTGTCAGTCCAGAACTAAAAATCTGTATGCACACCCCGCTTCACTTTGGATTCTTCTGCTCGTTGTTAGCCCACAATTCTCTTCATCACACATCATACAGGTCTTAATGGCCCGCATTTTTCTTCCCACACAACCCTGCAGTAATATAGAGCATCACCGTTAGCACACATCCTGGAGAAACCACAATTACACAGAAACTTATCTGTAAAGAAAAGTGGAAAGAATGGAAAGAATGGATCTTGATATAGCAGAGGGACATAATTACAGGAACAGGTGGAGTAATGGACTCACCGCAAGCCTCATAACGGCATCGCGGTCAGCTCGTGCCGCATGATTGATTTATTATTGCAGTTTATCGCGCCCGTGCTCGTGTAGACGTGGACATGCCACATTAATTATGTTCTAATTAATTCTAATACAATAACAAGATGAGGCACATGCCAGTGATTAAAACCCTTCCTCTGAGATCATCAAATGTGTTTGTTCCTGTGTGTGTGCTAATGTGCTGGTGTAGGTGTTTTTTTTTCTTTAATTGTTAAATGGATGATGGGAAACACCGATCGAACACAAAGTAAGGGATAATGTACATTAGAGAGTTTTTTTCTTCTTCACAAAATAAACACACCAAAATGGTGATCAGGACCTGGTAGGGTAGCTGGATGTACAGGTTAGAAATTAAATTAAAAATAATTTATTCATTCTAATATATGTTATTAATTAGGCATTTTTTCTAATTTAAGTAAAAAATTTTTTTGTAAATTTAATATTTTCAAGGTCAAGTTGACTGGCAGTATCTGGATGATTCTATGTATTAAGTGATTGATCGGAGAATAACACTGGAACATACGTTGGAATGTCATGACTGGCCAATCAGAATCAAGTATTCCAGAATGCAGCAGTTACAGTATTTTTGTCATTTTGATGCTTCAAATCTAAACAAATTGATTATAAAATGATTAAATCTCTCAACTTCTCTTTTTATCAGTTTAATAGTTTATATTTACAATACATGGTACTAAAGAATACCATGGGGTCATCTAATAAAACCGTAGGCGTTTTTGTGTTACTAAGAAAATCATGTTTCATTTTCTTTCATTTTGAAACATTTTTACATACTTTTGGTACCTTTCAAACCCTTTTTAACTAAGTTTCTACAAACGCCTGCATGTTTTAACAAAAACTATTCATAATTTGACTTTTTTCCGTTTAACATTTTTGTTCACTAACCTAGTTAGTGGCTTTTGACTGCGCGAACTCAGTTGGAGTCTACATTTTCATCAATGCTTCGTCGTTGGCCTGCTGTTTAACCATATGTGGCGAAACCGCCTTTGTGCTTCATATCAAAGGATAATATCAAATACAGCTGTAATAACTAATGAAGTATTATACAGACACAGTTTGAAAGGTCTGTTTCCTTCGTAGCAGCCAATTACTCTGTTCTCATGTCTTTTTAAAACATAACATAGAAGTCAACTCAACATCACGCTGGAAAATTCGTAATGTATTCAGCCTTTGACACAATCTCCACTCCCCCCCTTTGGAAATGCACCCTTTATCACCGGTTAAAAACGAAACTGTCTCCAGAACAGTAATAACTAGCAGTTAATTATACTCCTGCATAAACAAGCAGTAACCAGATGCTATTAATTTTCATCTCTCTGGTTGATTGGCATGCAATGGAGCCTTGCGGTGTGGCAAAGTGACCCTCTTCATCATTTGAAACCCGCTACATCATTACCGTGCCGTTTAGACGACTCCTCCACATGTAAATGGTGCGTAAGAAACAATAATCATGAAAAATGAAGGCAATATACAATTTGCGTCTTCAGATAAAACAGCAGTTTTATGGAAGCGGAAAACAAACGTTCATTTTTCCTCAGGGGAACAGCCACGCGCCCGCTCGTGTTCTGTTCGCGGTTATGAGTTATTTAAAACGATACAATCTGTCTCTCTGCAATGTCTCATCAGTCTGGGGAATCTTGTTACATGATTGTGAAAAGTATGTGAAACTGTGTGTGACCATCTCCTTCTGGTTATGTGTTATACAGTAGATTTAACAGACTGCCTCTGTATCCGTACAGCCGAGCGCGTGTTTATAAGAAAACAGACGATCGCTCGCTCTCTGTTTGTGTTTGTTTCGTATTCCCTTCTTGGATAGCGTTCAAATCTTTGCGGTTAGTCTTTTATCAGGCATGGTTTTGTTCAGATCGAGAGAATTTAATGTTGGGAGATGAGGAGGGACAGTTTGTTCAGTGGTTTGCTTTGGGTTAAAGGAGCAGTGCAGTAAAAAATTCAGTAAATTCTGTATAATGAAATGTGAATGTGGGCTGTCAAGAATAAAAAAGCTAATAATAAATACATCATGAAAGAGATTTAAATGTATTTGGGGCTCTAAAGGCAGATGATAGCTCTTCTTTGAAAGTGAAATGATACATTTATAAGAAAAAAGTATAAATATTTTATGCTTATTTAGTGATCAATATGTAGCCATGGTAACAAACTGATCAGTTTTAATCTCACTAAATCAGCTCAAAATCATTTCACAAATGTATCATTTCATTTTAGATTACCCCATTGGAGCCATTTGGATTATTTAGTAATGGATGTTTGTGCATTTTAGTGCTTGGTGGTTTGGTGGTTTGAATACCCATGTGAGGTCTCTCCCAAAGTTTCTAAAGCATTTTTATGTATAAAAGATCGTTCTTTTTATAGTCCTGTAAAGTGCTGTTTTAAGAATTGTTTTCATCCATAACAATCCATATAAATTAAATAACTATTTTATGTTCTTTAAAGAGTCATCTCTTCTCTATTTGCTGGGTATTATTGCTTCTGGTTTGTGCATTTTAATTCAAAGAAATCCTACAAAGCTTTTGGCTCTCAAAAACCTTTTTGTAACATTTCCATTTTTTACAATAGATAACTTGAAATCCATCTTTAAGTTTAAAGGAAGCTCAGTCATCATAGCACAACCCAATTCACCTCAAATGAACCAACATTTTAGTTAGAAGTTAAGCCCAAAAAGTGGCATTTTAAGGCAGAAACTCTGTTTCACTTTCTTTCGTAACACACATCTCCCACAGAGCTGCCGAGCCGGCAGCAGTCAGCTACTGTTCCCATTAAGCTCTGTAGGTCGTCCCATGATGATCAAAAGTAGCGGGGCTGGATGTCTGGCTTCTCTTTGCTGAGCTTGCTGTTGTGAAACGGCTGTCTCATAATCAATTACTCGCACCTGCAGCATCACCACAGGTAACAGAGACTTAAATCTGTTATTCAAATCTCCCCCACAGATTCTGAGTAGACATTTTCTCCCTCATGTTAAAGATGCTTAATGAGCCCGTTACAGCGGCGGGGAGCCCGAAATCTGTTCAAAGAAACGCATAACTCTGACAATATGCCAGCTATCTCTACACGGTGTAAATCTTCGCCCGGGATGCAAAGTCACTGACCTCGTTGCTTAGGATAAGCCGTCTTGGATTAAGAAGAATTTACATAATGTTAAAGTGAGATGAAATTCAGCTCTACACACACACACAACCACCTCAGATGAACATTCGTTCTCTGTATAATCCCTGAGTTATTTTTGGAAAGATGTCATCGAATTTATGATTTTTGGTCATCTAATTAGTTGAAATTACAGAATTTCTAACCCTCATCCTCACCTTCGGTGGTTTTGAGTAGATTCATTTATTAATACTGCACCTGCGCTGCCAGTTTCTCATAAAACAGATTGATGAGCCAACCAGTGCCATCTGCCAAAGCCAATAAACTTCTCCTGAGCAAAGAGTGCCAGGAAAACTGCATTTGGACACCCTGTTGGCCAGACGGTCCCATTGGTTAAAAACAGAGCTGGATTCAAACCTACATCTTCCAAGTGAGCACCAAAGCTGAATGGTTCTGACTTTGGTTTGCAATTGTAAATATATGCACTTTTTAAGGGATCTATTTAAATGACAATTTAAATGTTTTATTATTATTGGGACAGGGGTTTCTAGAATCTTAAACGAAGCTCAACAGGTGGAACACGATTCACTTTAATATTTCATAGTTGAATTCTTATCTCATCATGACAAATTATATATTGATGGAAGGATATAAGACTCAAGAATAAATAATTGACAAATTTAATCATAAAAATAAACAAAAGCTAAAATAAAATAAATAAAAAAACATATTTATAAAAACAGAGATGTATAGTAACAAAGTAGAACTACTTCACTACTGTACTTAAGTACTAAAAGGATGTATTTGTACTTTACTAGAGTATTCTTTTTTTCTCCTACTTCCACTTTTACTTCAGTTTGAGTTCTGATGAGTTTAATACTTTTACTCCGATATTTTTTTATGTGCTGCAGAGAGAGAGAGATTGATGATTGTCCTTTAGGATTTTAAATAATAAAAACAATATGATGTTCAAACTTTTGACTACTTTCTTTAATAACTACATAACACAATACTTGTACTTTTATTTCAGTACTTGAGTGGTAAATTTTAAAATAAACTACTTGCAATACTTAAGTACAAAAAATGTTGAATACTTTAGTACTTGTGTGGTGCTTAAAGAGCACTTCAACTTCTACTCAAGTCACTTTTTTGATAGAGCACTTGTACTTTTACTCAAGTCTGAGTCTCTAGTACTTTATACATCTCTGTATAAAAATGTTAAAAAAAAAATCTAATTTAAAAAATTGATAGTGGATTTTCACATGTACAGCGACAGATATCAGGTTAAGATCCCCAAATTTGAAACTTTTTACAGTAACTGTCAAACACCCCGACCTTGACTACTGGATGTGAATCAATAGTATCGATTGTACATATTCAGACCGGCTGATAGCGCACGTCAGTGTAACACATCTCAATGTCTCAATATTGCTGCTCATATCGGGGGAGCTTAAACTGAGAGTTTCATGCCACGTTCTTTTGAATGATTTATTTGTATCGATCAGTAAACTCAGGGGTAGACATAATGAGATTATGCATCAATACAAGTGTGTTTTGTCTTTCATCTTGTTTTGTACCTGGCGTTTGTACAAAACCTTGTAAAGGATTGTTGATTGCATAGGATATTTACAAGTATTCTGAGTTATGTGAGAGGGTCTGAGCCCACTTTTGACACATGTGAAACAGCGATCGCCAAACATGAGTTTTGCAGATGGTTTCCAACCTGATGCTGTTAAATCGCCTACTGTAGAAACAAATAACTCCTATTAATATGAAATTGCATGTCTCTCCCTCAAGATTTAAAAATTCACATTTAACAAACAAAAATATCACCACGCACGCACGCACGCGCACACGCACACACACGTCCACAATAGATCCCTGAGCTGTTGTTCCACTTCAGTGGCATCAGTGGTGGAGGAACAGTCTGAGAATGGGGTCAAAATGTCACAGCTGAGGTAAATTGCAAAAGCAAATGCAGGTTTTACTGTGAGATAAGAGACTGTGGCGAGTTTCACAGTTCTAGATGTGCTCACAGTCGAGGGAAATCTGTTGTTTTTTTTCTCAAGACATACTGTAGTATCCGTATTTGTTTTGTTTAGACACTTTTAGCACACGTTTTTGCCACAACAGATGTTTTGTGCTCACCAAATCTGAGCTGATTTCAATTCCCATTTGCGTTTATCACCTTTGCATATTTATAGCATTTTTTAGTAGGGCTGTGCTGATAAACGATATCATATCGAATCGCGGTAAAATATATGTCGATAATGATGATAAGCTCTAGGCATTTTAACTCGATATGGATTAATATAAGAGCCAATCACACAGCAGAAATATGCGACAACAGCCAATCAGCGTGCAGCTTTTAACGTTCACGTCAAAGAACAAAGTCAATTTCCTACGGCACTTTGCAAACTCGGCACGAGGATGACAAAAATAAGTGGAAGCAGCGACCAAAGTGAAACTAACCTCGAGTTATTATCCAAAAATGATGAAATTGTCGACAAAAAACTAAACTTTAAAATGTAATTAATGAACCCTCAAATTTATGGCTTCAGTCATAGTTGGGATACTCTTTTAAAGCTGGCAGCATTAACAGTTTATATATCGAAATATATATCGTTATCAATCAATATGGGAAAAAATTATCGAGTTTTCATTTTTGCCATATCGCCCAGCCCTATTTTTAAATATTTATAGATATAATACAATATTTAAGTAAGAGGTTTAGAGCTTTTGACAATATTTGTTGATATCGATTCATAATCTAAAGAGATTATTTTTGATTTGTTACAGGGGAAATGTGTCATTTTTGTGCTGCTAGTGCCACATAACAGAATTACAATAATAATGACTTATTTTTTAAATACGTTTTCTGAATGTCTTTATCGCCTATTGGTCAGGAAAACAAGTAGCCCCGTCCAAAACTCAAACAATTGGTTAAGTCAGTGTTGCTTCTGTATATCAGGCCATTTCAAGTCTCTATCAAATCAAAATTGAAGTTTTTTGCTTTAGTGATATCTATAAAAGAGTGTGCTTCGAAATATTGACAAAATTTGCATTTAGGATATAAGTATTTAAAGCTTAAACTCAAAAATCGTTGATCCGTATTGATGGCTAAAGTTTTATGACATCATTCTTCACTTCCTGAAATGGCTTATTATTAGTAGTTGTCTCTGTATATTTAATGAGGATAAAAGAAAGTCTAAATTTTTAACACTAAAAATTACCTTTATAAAGGTCATGCTATGTAAAATATCACATACTGTACATTCCATTACAAATCACAAACTTTGTGAACATCTCTGTCATTCCAAAAATATCCAATGCCATCCCTTCATTATTTGAATGACATATACAGTATAGGGCTTTATCTTTTGTATTGGGATTGAAATGTGATGATATAGTCTAGTAGCAGATATGGTTTGAGGTGACTCTTATAAGAAAGAAATTGAATTCCATACTCCTGCCCACCCTGCACTGAATCCCATTATTTGAGTAAGACAAAGTGGCCAGATTTGTAGTCCTGTGGTTTTGATCCCAGTAAATTGCAGGCTTCGGCTGGATCTGAAGCTGCGCTGCTTGTTATTGCAAGACCAAAAGTATTCAGGTTGTTGGCAGTTTACGTCAGATTTACAGCGTATCCATTTGGGTCTTTGGTTTGTGGCAATTAATGCCAGCTGCTTGTTACAGTTTTTGGTTGTGGCGTTTGGTTGTGGCGTTTATTTTATATCCATTCTATAGTTTGTCTATATGGATTTATAATGAGCAAGAAGTTCTCTGGAAATACAAAAATGCTGGGAAATTCAGAACAGACAGGAAGTTTTTTAATGACGCACAAGACACATCTTTACAATTTTTTCATAGACCGTTTATAGTGAGTTTGTCAAAACGAGCAAAGAAATAAATAAATGGAAAAGAAATAAATGTAGAAGTTTTTTTCTTTATCAGACTAGAAAGTTTGACCTGATTGGACGTGAGCACTTTTCAGTGCATTTCTGAAAAGCTGAATCTGACCTTCTCTTTCTCCGCAGGATGCTGCTGTGTTTACAGTACATTACGATCTTATACTGTACAGTAAGGCAATGTACAGTAAACAATACGTCTCAAATACCTGCAGTGTCTTAATGGCTTTAACAGAAGTTGATTAAGTCCACAAGTTTCCTCTGTTCTCGGTACACTGCAGCAGCACTAAGGGATCTTTTAATAAGCCATTCATAAGATCTGTATTTTCACAGTGCTGCTACTGTACGGCACTCGACCATTTGTCTCCCACATGAAATGAGCTGAGAGAGATCGCAGCTGTCCGTGTGCAATACCGGAAGTTATTTATAGGTCCTAAAAGGGACCCGTTGGGCTCCACATTATTACTCCAGGACTGCAGTCGTCTGGGAAACTTTTAATCTTTTTACGAAACTTGTGTAAGTAGAACAAAAGCGTAGGTATTGTGACACAGACTGTATTTGAGTGTTGTGGAGGTGTTTTTAGGCTGAAATAAACAACAGAAGGGATTTGTTTGTGTTGGTGATGGGGTCAGTATGGGTTTGAATCTTGACACTTTTCAGGGCTGGCTTCATGGTTTTGACGTCCCAAGCAAAGATCAGGCGATGGATATTGATCCATGGGTGAAATCCACTGTTTTTTTTAAAAGCTTAGTTAATAAACCGACCAAATCTGGTATATTACTTTCTTGTTCTTGTTCTAGTAACATTAGATTGTGATCTTACAGAGATGAAGAGATTTTACATGATTCTTTCACCTTCTCCACATAATTTTCCACTTTTACTGTAACTGTATTAGTAAGAAGCCCAACAATTATAGTAAAAAGTGTCTGAAATGAAAATATAACTGCAATATAAAACTATGCAGTCCTCATTTCAGACTATACAAAATTCGAGAATCATTGTGAAGTCTCTGAACCTACATGAGAGACATTATGCTGATGGACACAGTGTCTGTGTTGTGTTTCTCAGCTTTATGTGCTTGTCAAGTGAGATGTCGAAAGCATTGAAGGTTCCTCATTGGTGACATCAATCTTCTGCTGCAACTCTGACATGCATTCAGCTGACTTTAATTAAGACTTTAATTTCAGCAATAAAGCCAATCATAAAAGCCAAAATTGGTTTCATAGCCTCGGAGATGAAGCAGAAAGCAGTTTCAGAATGGCTTCGCAGGGCATTTTTGATCATGGCTGAAGTGCAGACAGTCTTGGTTGTGGTTAACATTCTCATCATTAATGCAGTAATGACATATGTCATATAATGTTTTTAATCCTCAAATGTAGTTTTTGGAAATATGTTAATAAAGTCTTAAATTTGAGGAAAACATCTTCAGCTTGCGCAACATGCATCTTCAATCAATCATTTGACAATTACTTCGACATCTAACCGAAATGTGTGAACTACTGTATGATATCATATAAACTGAAACTGGATTTGTTTTAAGGTTTAGCTTTTATATTAGACATTAAGTGGTGGAAAATGACAAAACGAAACTCATTAAAACAAATTCGTTAAAATGTACCGTATTACATGAGACAGTATTGATTTTCTTACATTATTTGGCGCTTTGGGCAACAAATAATTACAACAACACAAGTCATGGTTTCTGCGAATGTCACACAACCTTTCCATTGATAAGTTTATTTATTTTGCTAGTTTAACTCTTCATAATTGTAGTGTTAGATGCATTCAGCGTTGTGCTCTTTCTGCAAACCTTTTATCAAAACAGACCTACAACCTCTTTGTAAATGGTGACAGATGAGAACTGCTACCCTAATTTACACGATGTTGTAAGTTATGTCACTCATAAGTATTAATCACTCTCATGAATATAAATGAGCAAATTAATACACTAATTTAGCCTGAAAACCTGAAGTACCAAGTATTTGTACTCTATATTAATATTTATTTACTCTATATTGATTAAGAGTTAATAAAATAAATATATAATAAATATCATAAACAGAAAATATAAATAATAAACAAAATTTTTACATTTTTGAACTTAAATGGTCCTTGTCTGTACTAAATGTCACTGAAAACAATATAAATGTTTTGTGAAAGGTTGCCAGGGCATTGGTTTATGGTTGTTTAAGGGTTTTGTTCATAACTGTATAGTGGTTCTTGCCTTAGTGTATATCATACAGTAAATAAAAGTGATAACAATAATACCAGTGCAGAGCTGTATTTTGGAATTATAGACTTTTACTTAAAAATGTCCCAAAAAGTGTTGCATAAATGGCTATAAAACAGTGTATGTAAGGTGTAGATGACTAGTTGTGAAGCACAATGCCAGCAGGTCCTTTACACCGTATTATAAGGTGTTAGACAGATTCTCCAGTCCAATCTGTGTGAGTCATATACCTTCATGTCTCCAAGACACTAATAAGACCATATCAAGAGGTAAATGGAACGCTTGGCCGGTCGCCCTCAGTCCAAATGTGTAATTCTGCTTTAGATTACAACTCATCAGCCAGTGAGAATTACTCGCTCGACAACTTTCACTGTGAACCCGGAGCTTTAATTCTCATTTTAAAGTAACTACCCAAAGGCAAGAGATGAGAGGAGCACGCAACATCATCTTGCAAAATGCTCCGTGATGCGGTGTGCCGTATGGTCCAGGGACCGTGTTCTGCAAAATGAGTTCAAAGTTGTTCGAACATTGTAGCCAGCAGCACGCTTTCGGTTCCTTTGACAAGCATCTGGTTCTTTTCTGAACAGTTTCTTCATAACGAAAGCTCACTGTACGTACGTCTTTTTTCCTTCCCTCAGGATAGGCATGAATGCTTGTGCGAATCTAAATGATAGATGCCTAGATACGCATAAAATATTAATCGCACAAAGGTGGTCAGAGGACATGGTGAATAGAGATAAATATTAAATGGAAATGGATTACTTTCTCCGGCTGTCGTTCCATAGAGAAAGTAGGCTACTCCTGTTTGGAAAAAAATGTTGGTTTAAGAAAAAGAGAGGGAGTTAAGGAATGATGTTGATGAAATATATTAGTTTTCATGATCAAAATAATGTGTGCTGTACAATATTTATGTTCCAAAGTTTTCATGTCTCATTTAGGAATTTTTGAGACACAAAAAAGACCATTTTTGGCTTATGATAAGAATATTGAACTATAAAATAAATGGTAAATGGTAAATCTTTCATCTCTAAAAATGTAAAATTCAATTTTTTTTTGAAATGTTAGATATTTTTAATTGTTTAAATTTGGAAAAATCTTTTTACTTTTTTTAAACATGAACATTTAAAAAATTCAATAACATGAAGATTTAAAAAAACTGTAGTTAATGTTTATTGTTTGTCAAAAATTTATTCTGGAGTCTTTCCATCAATTAATAGTTTGCCATGATTAGATAAGATATGAAATCATAGCCCAGTTTGATACATTGTTTATCTCTGTTTTGAAACGTACATACAGTACAATACATACAGTATAAAACGAGTATGAGCGTTTTCTCCATTTGCTCTCAATTTAAACTTATGGCAGACTAGGAAAAAACTACTTTTACATTAGGAACGTGTGACTGGTTGCAAAGTTATGATCACAGTAAATGAGGCGTACTGACCCCTCGTTGAGATCACTAGAGACGCGTTGTCTCCAAGGAGCCGTGAGAGGCTGCGACTCTTCAACAAATTCGAATGAAGAAATGATTGACTTTGCAAAAATAAAACAAAACAAATAATACAAAATAAATCGTATGTAATGTATAGCATTGAATATACCGTGTGTTATAGTAACAGTGTCTGGTCAAAAAATGTTATGTTTTAATCAGAATCCTTAATGAATTGAACTGTTATAGTACTAAATTAAATTGTGCTTAATGTTGGTTAATGTATGTATGATAGACAGATTTTTTTTTGAATCTGCATTTGTCAAACAGCAAGAATAACTTTGAAGTGTCTCCTCAAATGTTTTCATCAAACTGGCCTGTTTCGCAGTGTTCCCATGTCCCTTTCATCTTCGGCTTTCCATTTGTTTAGTCAACATCAGAGAGAGCGGAAGACAGATAAGAAAGAGGCCAGAAAAAATAAGCAGAAAGAAGAGAGGAAAATTCTCTGCAGATTCATTGACGATGTGCCTTGTGTGATGAAAAAGCAAGATGTTTCGCATAGTTTGATAATGCGCACCGCGCCGGGCTGAAATTTACTTGCTTGGCGATCGGCACCTCCTACGCTTGCGTTCTGCGTGACGGATTAACTCGGGTTGATAAAACGCAGGCAGTGGTGGGGCTTCGATCTCGCCACTGCTGATATCTGATGCCGTGGCGCTGTAACCGCAGTGAAATGCAACGCTTGGATGCTTTTGTCTGAAATTCTTTCTTTAAGGAGAAAAACAAAGTTTAAATGGACCAGTACGTGACCAGTATTTGAACCTATATTTTCTTTTTTAACTTGCTTGTCAGTTGTTTTACTTCTTCTAATATTTCTGATGCGTAAATGTAACTACTGTAAAAATAATTACCATTTTCAAGAACATTTTCTAAACTCTTTATTTTCCATTGGTTGAGCCAGTGTTGCAATGTCAACCCAGAAACAATATTTCCATAGTGCTGATGCTTTTCTAGAAATGACGTGCTAACACAAGTCTTTCAAGCCTTTTATTGATCTGACATTTCCTGAAAAAAATGATTGTAGCACAGTGACACCAACACAACAAACTCTTTAATGTTTTAGAGTGATTCACAATTATACCACCTCTGTCAAGTTATTAAAGCTTGACGTAAATGCCAAAACATTGACCTCGCTGCAATAATGTGCTTTAAAATGCTCCAGTTGTTAGAAATGGCATTAAATTCTCCCTATACTCTTTAAAGACGCATGACATTAACGTAAACAATTACAGGATTTCGCTCGCTCTTAAACTCTTTTGCGCAGCAGATATTATAGACCCTGTGGGAAATCCAGCAGAAATCACCCACGTTATAGTTTTTTCTTCTTTTAAACCATAGAGGTTTAATTAGGAGGATGTAGTGATTTAATCCTTTATGCTTCTTAACACTAAACTGCTGTATCTTACTTTGGTTTTTCTTGATGGATTTATCATGAAAAGCAGCTTTCTTGAGTTGGTTGTCTGACAGCAATGTTAAAGGTCCCTGCAGGCAGCTGAGCAGAAGTATATTATTATAAAGCCAGCTGTTGATGTTTGCTGGGGCAGAGATAAATCATGAATATATATTGCTTCAGATATAAATATTTTACTCATGAATGACAGCTTTGGCATCAACGCAACATGGTTTGACGTAGAATGTTTTTTTGTATTAAAGTTTGTGTGTTAAGTCACCTTAAAATCAACTTTTATTGTCTTTTATCATGAATATGTTAGGCTTAAAATTATCAATAAACTAGTGCGTTCCAAAACGATAAGCATTTACAAACTTGTACTGTATTTCACATCTGCTGACACAAACAATGATTTGATGATGTCGTTCTGTAGTTTTTATTTTATTTTAGGTAATATTATTAATATTAACATTTTTTATTTTGTTTTTCATTATTGTTATGAACATTTGTCAAATATTTATTCTTGAGTCCTGGACCTTTCCTTCAGTTTATAGTTTGTGATGATTAGATTAGAATTTAACAGTGAAATATTAAAAGGAATAGTAAAATAATGTATAGATATAATGTAGTAATGTAGAACGGTGACAGTTAACAGGATAATATGTCCTCCCTAACTTCCTGTTTTGTTGAAAATTATTTCAGTGCATCAAAGTAAGTTGCACATTTTAAGGCACGTCATTTAAAGGACATCCAGTTTTATGGAAAAATCTATGGATTTCTCAAAGCTTTTGGCATGAAATCTTTGTGAGATACTTGTTCCTTAAAGAGTTTGAATGAACAGAAATATATGTATACATATTTCGGCTGTAAAACTGTTTCAGACTGACACTTCTGTGCCATTATTTGACTTTTTGACATTATTTGCTTATTTGTCTTTTTTCTGTTTTTATTTCAGGTAAATGCCGTCCATAAATAGCACGGGTAAACGAACTGTGATTGGTTTCATTACATGCCAGTCTGACCTTACCTGTCAGTATGGGCGGGTTTTGGCCCACGATTTTATACTGATTGCAAAGAATGAATAGCACAACCAGCCACACTTTCTACAAACAATTTGCATGCTATAATAAACCAGCATTGTTGTGTTACAGTAGCTTACAGTCATGACTGATAATAATGGCCTTTTTGCTTAAATCTGCTTGTATTGAAAAAAGTCCAAAAGTAGATCAGTGTTGTTCCAATTTCTAACTTGCAGTGCCTCAGCAAAATGACAAAACAGTTTGAATGGTTGACATCTTCTTCTCATGTAATGAGAGCCTGTTCTTTATAGCCTGTTAAATTTCACATTTGCCTCTAATGAGAGTAAGAAGTGCTGATATTGCTGAAATACAATGACATTTCTCTGTTCTGCAATAGTCTGAGGCATCACTGGTTTAAAACGATCTCAAATATTCATTTGTATGTAATATATTCAGTAATGTCCTTTAAGTGAGTGGGCTGAACTCGCTGCCTAATGAGGGTGAGCGAAAGAAATCCGTATCATACAACATACTTATCAAACGGATGATCGTTCCTCAGGGCTTTTGATTATTAAATATGTGATTTGGATATTTAATAAAGCCGCTGAATACAAACGGTTAACGGTGTATGCAAAACATGATTATCTGCTTCATGTGTAAGCCATTACACCCTTAAATCAAATGTAAACCGTAGCTTTAGTATTTTATCATGCTTTTCTTTCAACGAAAATGTTTTGCTAATATGCAAAATATCATTTGACTTCTTAATCCATCTTCAGGAATCTAAGTACTCTGTCTCTTTATTGCTTTTCTAAAAACAATTTCTTAAACTGTGATACTCAGGCTGGAGAGGCAAACTTTTCTCTTTTGAGTGCACGCTAACCGTCTTGAATATTTCATGGGTGTAAGTCTTGTTCTCCAGCCAGTGTAGTTAATGTGACCGTAGACACATGCTCTAAAGCATCTCTCTTCCCTAATTGATCGCATACTCGCCTGCCTGCTTGGATGTTGTTCAGAAGGAATTCAATAAGCAATGGCAAATCTAGGACACATTAACAGGCAAACACATCTTCTCCGCTTTTATTCAAGACCTCCTCTATTTACTCCCACTCAACCATTTCCAGTTCAAAAGATCTTTGATTTACAAAAGGTTTACTGTGACGCTTTTGACTTGGTGTTTTTAATGCACTGTAGCATCTATGATGGTAAAGATAAAAGGATAACTGTAATGTAGAGAACATAATAGACAATCAGGCAGTTTGGTGTTGGAATTGTTGATTTAATCTTAATGATGCGTGTTCACATTTGGTACTTTGTTTGAATCTGAATTTGGATTTGATTGCCCCCTCCACCTCGCTCTTGTCGGTCTGTTTTCATACTGTGTTATGTTGTTTCTAACAGTGGTGTTCTCCTAAAGCATCATCGTCATCATTGCAAGTGCCGGCAGAAGCTGTTTTACCCCTGCCGTTAGTCAACAAAGCTTTAAGTCTTGGAAACTTAAAAAGAGGGTCGTTTTCATGTAACTATTGGAGCATGATGCTAGAAAGTAATGGATTTGATTCCCAGGGAATGCCTGTACTGATAAAATGTATAACTGGAATGAACTGTAAGTAGTTTCGGATAAGTTTCCGCAAGATTTTTGTATGCAAATGCAAGTAAATGGTGTAATTTGATTTACATCGTGGTTTGGTGACATCATGTTAGACGACATCATGAACTTTTCAGGTTTTCATTATAAGATTTACACTTGTAATAGGCTGCTTTCGAGTTAAAAAAATGGCTTTCTAATCTCTATTACCGAGAGTCATGAAAGGTTGTCAGTGGTTTGCTTACAGGTGAACTTGAAAACACCAAATTGATTAGCTACATTTCACAGTTTGAGTTTCTTAAAGACTAAGAAATGTTGATTGTTTTTAATGCTAAGCTTTAAAGCAAAGTACTTGGTAATTTCCCTTATGTTCCTTTTTCACAAAGTGTTTACTTCCTTTTGAAATGTGTTAAACTGCTTATCAAAGAATCATTTAGACTTCCTTCCAAACCAAACATCTTTGTTCGTATAGGGAAGGTTTAAGCTTCAAATAAAGGCTTTGGATCTCTGCTTAACAGCATTTAACATTTCTCAGGCACCTGTCAACCTCTCTGTCAGCCATGGGTTTTTCTAGCTTGGTCTTTCATGACATCTGACAATCTGCAGTCCTTCAAGTATGAGAAAATAACAGTGATTACGTCCCAACCACCCTCGAAACACACACACACCGCTGAGCTTAATGTACTGTAGATCTTGATCTAATGTTATTAGTCTAATGTTAATAAATAAAAAGTTATTTGTTGTCACAAGTTTTACAAACAAGACATGGTTAATACCAGCTCTGGCCATAAAAATAAAGTTAACAAGTTAAACCGAATGAAGTTATTTGGGTGAATCATGCTCTTTCATTTCAAGAAATGAATAATACTTTAATTCCAATTAAGGCTGGATATTTATATTTATTATTCTCCTCCTGTTAAAAACTAATGGAAAACTTTCCAAATTCTTCTTGCTTTTATACTTTTGTAAATAATTTTTTATTAATTTTTTTATTATTTGAATTTTTGTGTGTGAGTGTAAATGTGCACCAAACCATGCGATAACCCTTCCACTATACAATAAGTTACCGTTTGGCTTAAGCACCTGTGTCAGATCGCAGTCCCATCACTCTCTGCCACAAAAACACATCACATGAAGTCTCACTGCAATAAAGCCCTCCGTTTGCTCAGACATTTCATGAATACTGCATTTCTGTCATCTCTACTGCATTCCAGATGAGATTGAGACAATGATCAGGTTTATCATTACCATTTTCATGAGGGGTAAAAGGTCAAGCATCCCCCAGGGCCATTCTGCGCACGGTACAGTACCACCAGTCTGATGATTCTACCCGGCACTGCAGGGTGTTGTTTATACACACGTCACGTAATCGCTCAGAGCATGCAAATAAATGTGTTTGGTTATAATTAACTACTCCAAATAAGCATTTCTACAAGTTTTGTGAACCATTGGCTTGAGGAGGTATAAAGGGATTCAATGCATCCCTTAACTTAGTGGTTCAAGTTTTGTGCACTATGAGCTAGTCTTTGTTGATCTTTATGATGTGAAGAATGTTGTGTATTTCAATCCTCTTTAAAAAATAATAAGAACTCAAATGTATTCGTGTATGATGTCTCTTTTAAAGGGATAGTTCACCCAAAAATGTATTAGCCCTCATGTCATTCCATAACATTGTTTTTCTGTGAACACAAAGGAAGATATTTTGAGAAATGCCTCAGTCAATGGAAGTCAATGTTTGGTTACCAACATTCTTCAAAATATTTATTTTGTGTTCTGCAGAAAAACAAGACAAGTTAAGTTTGAAATGAAATAAGGATGAGTAGATGATGAAAGATTTTATTTTTGGGAGAACTATCCCTTGAAAGCACAGACTGGGGAAAGCTAGGCTGAAATTTGATTATGTTCATCTCTTCTCTCTTTTCAAGTTTCATATTTCTGGAATATCACACAGACTCCTGCTATCATATCTGAAAGTGCATGCTTAAAGAACGTCAGTAGAATTACTATGACCTTTATGAAGAACCTTTCTAGTAAACTAGAAGATAAAAACATTTCATGAGCCGTTCTCTTTTTTGGTAATGGTTTTATTAGGTTTATGAGTTTTATAACTGGAGTGGTTGACCTACTAAATAGTTTACTTAATATAGATATTTTTGGTATAGGTTTTTTATTTGCCTTAAACATATGTTGCAATTTGGAGGGTCATGATAGGTGAAGATTTGCATGAAATGTCTTTTGGGTAAAACCTTTTGTCCTTGAAACACTAACTACCACAATCATTTATCAAGAAAGTCTTTGTTTGTAATCCGTCATGTGATTAGTTCTCTGTATATAATATACCCTGCTTCACTTCATGTGCATAATTGATGATCAGTCACATTAAGATGTATCAGAAGCCGCGGTTTGTTTGCTGTGATAGGTGGGGAATCATTGCCTTGTGGTAAATGATCGTCGCATACGATTTTTAGTTGAACAAAAGCCAGGTTGAGGAATGAGATACAATAAAACAAACACAGAGAACATAGTGACTGCAGCGCTGCATATTGATGTGCTAGATATCAGTTTAATAGCAACTTGCTGCTTAATCGATATTTGCTGCTTGTTCAATTGTGTGGTCGCGGATGTTTACTCATCTAATTGATTCTGCCGAAGGGCTTGACAGGCTATGGATGACCTTATTTGTATTAAATATTGCGAGACCTGGACTGCGCTAAAAGCAACGTAGGTTGTGTGGGCATATTATTAGCAAGCATTGCTGGAAATGTTTCTTAGGTTTAGGGTTTTTTAAAAGTATTAATATTTAGGGATGTGCCGATCCGATCACGTGATCGGAAACCGGGCCCGATCATGTGGTTTCAGACTTGATCGGAATCGGACGTTACCTCCCGATCAGGACTTGGATATATATATATATATATATATATTCTCATTATTTTTTATAGGAATGGACGCCAGAGCCGGAATTCGAACTCGCGTCGCCGAAGCACAGTTGCGCTGTATATGTCTGGAGCGCTGTCCACTCAGCCACAAGCTCTGACATATTCTCATTATTTTGAACACATCTATAGTTATGTGGTGGCACAGAGTTTTAGACCTCTTGACTCCACACAGAAACAGCAACGCGTGCGCAGTAAGAGTTAGGAGTGCAGTTCCTAAAAGCACATTACTGGCTTTGCAAACATTGTGGCACTTTTATTTTTTTATTTGTTTACATGCCTGCCGGGTATTTTAAGTTGAGGTGCTATTTGTTTTTATATTAGACTTTTTTATATTTACTGTTGCACTAAAGTCCAAAAGTGAAGAATTGATGTTATTTATTACTTGATTGTTCAAGCTACCTCACAGAAGTGCTCTGTTTGTTAACAGTGTTGTTGAATGTTAAAATAAGGTGAATTAAATAAAAAATAAGGAACATCCTGGATCTGTTTCTTTGCTCTTCTTTATTCTTTTTTTATGTATTATAGAAGTATCGGATCGGGACTCGGTATCGGCAGATACTCAAAATCAAATGACTCGGATTCGAGGGCAAAAAAAACTGATCGGGACATCCCTATTAATATTTGGCATTTGACCTCAGGTAGTCTTACAACCACCGGTAACACTTTCAGCTACCACATAGCAACACCCTGGCAACCGCCCAGGAAACACTTTTTTTGTACGAGCAAACACCTTTTACATATGAAATCTTTGTCATAGTATTACAATGATTTATCAGTTAGTAAATGAAAAAAGAAGCATGTTTTTTTACACCCATGTTAACATGTTCATTTGTCGTCCATGTTATATGCGTTACCTGCTTGTAGATTTTTGAAAGATGTGCACAAAATTTATAGCCATTTTCAGTGCTAAAAACAACAAAGGCATTGTCAGACTATTGCAGGTGACTGGCATCTAGAGCTAATGTTCCCTGTCTGTATGAAATGTGCCACCATCCAGCTACACAAACCCCCTTCAGCAGCATATAAGACTGCGGCATGCATCATTGTTCTTAGATGACAGCTTTAATAAAGGTGACAAGTTTTTGTGCGCTTTCATTAATGGCTGACAGCCGCTGCGCTGTGGCAGATGAGAGCAAACGCAACGTGCTTCACGGACTATTTCCTTTGCCCCAAAAGCGGAGCACCATTTGAGGATTACAACCTGTCACACAGAGAAAATTACACTTCAGAAACACTTTATGAGCTCTGCCGATAAACACAAATGGAAAAAGCAGCACTTAAGGTTCTCAAAAACTACAGATACTGCCTGTTGTCGTACAACACAGTGTTTAAGTTGGAGCGGTGGAAGCATCTCCGTAAGTGCTTAAGTTTTAAAGGCAGAAGGATCTTTATAAGTCGCGGCAGGGAGTGAAGACTTGACCGGATGGGTGGTGACGTCCCTCGGAGAGATTTTTATTGAGACGGAAAGTAAAATGGATATTGTTGAAAGGTCTGGAGACTTATGTCCTCGTGGTCATTGTCTTAATGGCATGCCGGCTTTGCTGAGTCACACTTGGACCTCAAGGACGAGCGGTGCACAGGGTGATCCAAAGTACGGTGTAATATGGAACAGATGGTAGTAGTCCATTTAGTAATAGTTTCTCAAAGTTTGAGTTGTCATAAATGTAAATCTGCAAAATGTTTATTTAATTACTAATGATATACGTGATATAGGAAATATATACATATAAATATAAAGAAATTTTATTCAGATAATATAGTATTCGATGTATATAGCACAAATAACTACTGCTAAAGTTATATGTATTTGTTTTAAAAGTCGACATACAGTAGCAGTTTTTCTTTCAAAGCATACATATATTATATAAAATATAATGTTAAATATAGAATATCCTGAGAGAGAGATTTGTATATGTTTGATATGTATAAATACTGAGTCCTGGTTTTAGAAAAGATGGTTTTAAAGATAGTGAGTGGTCAGTTGTATTAAGAACAATCTAGAAATCATCAAATATTGCTATTGTCAAAACTATTTGCATGTAAATTTTTAAACATTTTGTTTCAAAGTTGTGCTTTTTCTCTCTGAATAATATATGATTACTTATATACAGTCTTACATATTATTTCATATTTTTTGTCAATGTCTCAAACATTGTTATTGGCGCTTACCTTAATTATTGATTGCCCTTGTGCTTTTCAAAAGGCCATTTTGATTGTGTCACTTATTTGCACTGTGAATTTTCATTGAGAAATGAATCTTTTCATTCTTGGTTCAAAGCTCAGTGCAATCAAAAACAAAAGCCACGTGTGACGTTTTAATACTCCACGTTTTCATCACAAAGGAAAATATTTTCAATTCATTTCAGAGCTGAATAACATCCCTCTCCTGACCTTGAAGAAGCTGAATTCCTTTTCAGCACCTTGTCAAGATGAAACTGTTTCTGTACTGTCAGATAAATGTTCCTGCAATAATGATTTGAAAGAACGTCTACCGCAGAACCCATCAACAGCTCCTTTTTCTATTTTTTCAGGCAACGCAGAAAGTTAGGTCATCTAATTTGAATGCAAATAGATGTACGAGCAACTAGGCAAAAGGCCTTCAAAACATCAATATTTATAACGCCAGATTGAACTTAAATGTTGGATTGGTACACGTATATTTAAAAAAAAAATGAAAATCTGTCCGTGACATATGTTTGAGTAACCACGGATTACATAAAACGAGCTGGTTATGCATTCAAAGCCTTCGGAAAAGATATTAAAGTATTAACAACAAAAGCATTTTCTGTCAGATGCCACACAGACACGCTGTCCTGGGTAAAAATTGTCTGCGCACCCACTTGTGTCCTCTGGGAGGGAGTCGATTCTTTTCCCAATGTGAAGAAAGCCCTGCATGTCTCAAAGGAGGACACAAATGCCGTGAATGTTAAAATAAGCTGATGTTCATCCTTACTGTCTCGTACAGTATCGTAACATTTCTACAGAACTGATCTCAATGACATTTTTAAAATGTGTGTCGGACATTTTCAGGTTTGGTACAAATGAATACTGTCAGCATCCTCAGCTTAATGCAGTGCGATGTGGCAGAAGTTCATTTTTAGCGTGTCCAAACGTACCTTTCTACAGCAATTAACTGTGAAAGGTTGATCTTAGACAGGTGCCGGCAGTGATATGTCTTTGTCTTACTCCCTGTTGTTATACTTCAAAGGAACCAGACGCCCCTAAGCAACACTGCAAGTTACACAGCCATAAACTTCTCGTATCTTCATACCTGGGAAAGTTTTAAATGGATTATTACTGTAATTATTGCTTCAGTGACTTCGGTTGTTAGAAATTAGCTGTAGTTAATTGTCAGACTTTGACTTCAGAGCTTGTATAGACTGCTTGCAGTACACTATAAATAAATCTAACCCTTTTAGGCTTTACCAGCATTGTGGATGTGACATTTTCTGTCAAAAATGTGAAATATAAATTCTCACAGAATGTATTTATCACTGATATATTGAACCAAATGACAAAGGGATTTTTTAATTCATTTTTTTTATTTCATTTTCATGTGCTCATTTATGAGGAATATGGATGTGACGATTCTGAAAACAGCACTTTACCTGACTTTGAAAAATCATGCTTTAAATATCAACATAAAAATGCTTTAAGAGAGACCTCACATGGATATTTAAACCACCAAATATTAGTATGATGAAAACTTTTGGTAAAAACTTGACATTTGAGATTGACAAAAAGGTTGACATTTGGAATTGCTCCTATCTCTAATCTCTAACTTTACATTTAATTATAATTATACAAATCTTGTTTTTTCTCCTCGTAATACTACTACTTCACAGGATGGAAGAAAATTAATTAAAAGTAAATAAGGTCCAAGTTCACAGCCAAAGGAAAAACTAATTACCATAATGAAGGCTTCAAACGCAACCAGGTCTATTTGCAGTATTTTCTTCCAGTGCAGAGCGGATACACACGTAGTAATTTGTCTAATGACAAAAAATACTTCCTGTATATATTTATATATTTTACAGTATAATTCAGAATAATATTTTACTTTAGGAAATTACTGTCTGATCTCATGGGAATTCACAGCTATTTCACGAAATCATGTGATCATATGAATTTGTTTATTGTACAAAAACATAAGATTATTAGAATAAAACGATAAACTAGTTACTGATGGCTAAGCAAATCATAATAAAGCAGACAAATAATAAGATCATACATTAGCCACCGTAAATAGTTACGAATTGCCATTCAATTGTTTACGGTAAGAAATCTTGTAAAATCCTGGCAGTCCTTTACAGTGTTGTGCATTAGCAGTCACAGATCATGTTTCATAAGCAAACAGACATATTTGGGAATGTAAAAGTAAGAAAACCCTTGACTTTTACATGCATTAGCGCACAGCGACCTTTCCACGTTACTCTGTTTCCCACATTATCTTACTGTGACTGAAGTTATTTGGTGTTTCACGCAGCGTTTTACAAATATTCGAGCGTATCTCTTCCCACAGAGGCTTTTGTTTGCGGTTTCAAATATTTCATAGCATTCACAGTGTGGCATGCATTTGTGTTGGTTCACGCATACCGCAGCACTAATGGCTGCCATGGTTTGCATGTGAAACACAAAAGCCCTCTCTCCCACGCTCGGCACACTATTGTCTGATGCTCGCCGCGCTCGTGTCGGAGGAAAAAGGTGAGATTGTTCTACCGTGTGTCTAGCAGAACATTGCTTACCTCTGCCAAAATATTAAAAGACTGTGCGGAATAAACAGCAAACATTAAGAAAATTAACCTCCAAGGGCTTTAGCACGGGATTTCGATTTTAACAATTCTTGGCTCTGATTCTATTAAGATTTTAATGGCAGCCGGATGACTCTTCACAGTGTCGTGCTGTGAACATAAAAATTAAAGGAAGACTTTTATCTATTCAAAGTTTTCATCTTTAGTGTCGGTATGAAAGCAGAACTGAATGGAAGTTTGGTTTTAGAGGTTTATGCGCAACAGATAATCGACTGCATTTTTAGACTGAAATTTTGCTAGATGTACAGTGATAAAGATAATATACTGTAATAATTCTTATGAACATGTAAGCATCTGGCATGTAAAGTATGCTTTGCTTTGTAATATTCTGCATTCATGGGGAAATTTTTGTTTATGGATGATATTTTTAGGACGAGAGACCTGTAAATGCAGTGTTTTCCTGCTTATCAATTTTAACATATTTGTCTTGTAAAGAATTTGAACTAAGCATTTCAAAACTCTTGTGATACGTTTCTAAATGCAGTGATAATAATTATTACGTGCTATTAATCATTATGAAACTTTGACATTTTGTTACACCACAATTTGTTCTTGAAATACAGTCTCACAGAAACATCCTATATGATTATTTTATTAGACAGGTGACTTGGCCATTTGACAAAAGACAATATGCCCCGGGTGCTCATAAATTGTTTGAGAATGTGACGGTGGTATCCCTGTCGTCCACGAGAGTGTGACTAATACAGCTGCGAACCCGTATCGCCCCTGGCGCATTTGACACAGAGCGCTCTAAATGAGCTTCCTCGCCAGACGTCTCTTCTCAGAGTACACGCTTCGGTCTCTGAATCTGATATTGTGTCATGGCCCGTCTTAATATTTTATGAGTGACAGGACGCCTGTAATGCTGAGTGTGTGATAGAGCAAGTTTGTGAACGACACGGAGACGATAGTGTTCTTTTGTGAGCCTCAGGTGAACCGTTTTTTATCCACTTGGCACCTTTACAAAAATAATATGAACTCCGTTTCAGAAGAAGTGAAGTATAAACATGATACTGCAGCAATTACATTTGGTAACTGTGAATGTAAATTGTGCTTTTGGGAGTGTTTTTGATTAAATCGATCAATCAAGATGTTGCTTTTGAACCTGTTTGCCACAAAGTCACTGCAAGTTTTTCACAAACAAAACATGTTTTGTAAAGCCAGCAATGATATTGTGTGGTTGCATCAATTCAACATCCCAAATGTGTCCCAAGACGGCATCCTGCCAGCAGTTATTATCAGAGCACAGTGTCTCAATTACACAAAAATGACTGAGATGATGACAGGAGAACGGTCATTATTAAGAAAACCATGACGGGATACAGATCAGCGCTTATCCTTGAAAGGACATCGTTTCCGAATAATGGCCGGGTGTCTTTGGGAGAATTTGGCGTCGTGATGACTTCCGTGATGGAGAGGGAGCTGAGCCGCTCTCAGGATGGGGCCGTCACAGATGTTCATTAAATGGACTGTAGTGGGGAGAGAGTGTGTTTGGAGGGGTATTGAAGTGTTTAACCGGGGCCATGAAGAGCTAATGCTGTAATAGAGGGCTTAGAGAGAAGATGGAAGGTTATTATAGCCACACTTTGAACACTTAGCAGCTTTATTTCATATCAAATGCTGCATGCTGCGAATTCCCTGACAACATGTTGCTGCCGGTGTTAGCAAAACCCACTCGAAATCCAATATCCTTTATACACCAAAGTATTTGTTAGAATTGCTTTAGTATCATGACTTGTCAGCGTATGTATAATGTGTAAATTAAATATAATTTATGCATATTTTCGGAAAGGAAGTCAAAGTAAACATTATTTTTTCATTTATTTTTTGTCATTGCATTGTGATAAATTCACACTTGTCAAGCATTGAAATCATTTGAGAAATGTAAACATTATTGTGCATTTTATCTAGTAAAAAAATGCGTCTCTCTCCATTTACTCACACGTGTTTTGGTTCTTGCCCTTCCCAATATGGCGGCAATGTTAATGTACTGTACAATTCAGCGGTCACAGCATGTATATCTATGAATCGCACACTGGAGACATACATGGACCTTGAGAACAAAGACCCTGTTTGTGAGGGAGATATACAGTTCACAAATCCTCCATTAGCGTGACTGTCAGAAATAGCACAAGCTGTATCGAAGACCTAATCAAACTTGTCACATTTTTCTTTGCGCCCCTCTAATACGTTTGAAAATAAAAACAACACAATTGCTGTGTGTATGTCTCAGTGGATATGACACTATGGCTGTAGATATTCAAGCGTGGAGTCTTACACTGGCTGAATTGCATTAGGCCGAGTAAATAAGCAGAGACGTGTCTGACATCACCTCGTGTTCCCTCAGGCACCTTGGGCAAGGTGACACTATCAGATATCATTTAAATCTAAACACGCTTTCCTCACTCTGCCGAGAAAAACACTGAGTATGTTTGTTGTTCTCTGCTCTCTCTGTATCTAATCTATGAGCGTCTCTGCACATCTTATAATGGAATAAGTTTCCGTCGCTGCCTCGATGTTTTCATCTGTTCTTTCATACTTACTGACCTTCTCCTCTCTCTCTCTCTCTCTCTCTCTCTCTCTCTCTCTCTCTCTCTCTCTCTCTCTCTCTCTCTCACTCTCCTCTCCTCTCACTCTCTCTCTCTCTCTCTCTCTCTCTCCTCACTCACTCTCTCTCTCACTCTCACTCTCTCTCTCTCTCTCTCTCCTCTCTCTCTCTCTCTCTCTCTCTCTCTCTCTCTCTCCTCTCTCTCACTCACTCACTCTCTCTCTCTCTCTCTCTCTCTCTCTCTCTCTCTCTCTCTCTCTCTCTCTCTCTCTCTCTCTCTATCATTCCATCAACCTAATCTTTATCCTCTTATTCTCTTCTGTCTCCTCCTCATGCTCTTTCTCTCAGGTGGTGTGTGCATCGCTCAGTCGCTAAAGATCCCCAGAGAGCCCAGACCAGGAGAGTTCGACAAGATCATTCTGCGCCTGCTAGAAACTCCCAACGCCCGCGCTATCGTCATGTTTGCAAATGAGGATGATATCAGGTGTGCTTATTACTCATTTTAAACTACTCCATAAAACTAGCATTTTATCTAAATAAACGATTTGGCTGTTGGTAGAGTCAGCGTAAGTGAAAAGTTTGAGGACAAATCATGAATAGCATTCAACTCCCATTTCCACAGAATAGGCTGGCAGATGATGCAGTCAGGATGTAAGTATTGCTCTTAGGGGAAAACTTGAAGAATAGGTGAAGTCAGCTATTTCTTCTAATGTGCAACCTAAGGCATGGAGAAAACTCATTTTACAATAATCCACAATTTCGTACAGTTTGCTAAGAAATTTCTAGCACCTGCGGCACGTTACCGGTTCAATTTATCAGGTCGATGACCTTCAAAGCCTATTAGATGATGTTCTTGGACTCTTACCCATTACACCGATGATCAAGGAGCAAATTTATAATTTTAAGTGTTCCTAAAACAGGACCTTGATGACCTCAGAAAGCCAGAATGAGTCACCACTCATGTCCACTTATCATCACAGTTTTGTTTGATGGTCTTTCAGACGTGTCTTGGATGCAGCGAAGCGTAACAACCAAACAGGTCACTTCCTGTGGGTGGGATCAGACAGCTGGGGCTCGAAGATATCGCCAGTCGTTCAGCAGGAAAGTGTGGCCGAAGGGGCTATAACCATCCTTCCAAAAAGAGCATCTATAGAAGGTAAAACAGATTATTGAGAATTAGTAAATGGCCAAATGTGCTTTGAGTTTCCACAATCATGCTTTTTAAAAATTGTGAACACATGAAAAAGTAATTCTCCAATACTTTCATTTACTCTTTTTTCAGCCTTTGACAGATACTTCAAAAGCCGCTCCCTATCCAACAACAGACGAAACGTTTGGTTCGCCGAGTTCTGGGAGGAAAACTTCGGATGCAAGTTGGGAATGCACGGCAAGCGTCCTGGAAGCCCCAAGAAATGTACTGGTAGGAACGAGTTTTGTATTACGGTTTCACAAGCTGCCGTGAGTTCTCCTCTGCCTGGGAGGCAGAGCACTCCATCATGTTGACATCTGATTGGATCTTGAGGATTCAATGTTTCTGCTGGATGAGAAGATCAATGGGCAGATCCTGTTTAGACTGAAACCCATTAAGCCTGAAAACAAACAGGAGAGTTTTAAACGCAGCACTATGCCCTCAATTGATGGAAACAAATATGCACACGAGCGTTAGTATGTGTCAGTCGTTACGTCTTTACAATCGAGTGTCCTTCAGATTGATGCACTCGGAGGATAGTTGTTTGAGCTTAGACATTGTTCGGTCCAGCGGTCAGTGAATGGAGATATTAAACTGTGAATATGGGAGACACAAGTTTGAGTTTAGGTCATGTTCATTTCGTGTTTATCTTTAAGGTTAAACAGTATGGTATAAAATGTTTGTGTGCTATCTTTCAGCCCTGCTTCATTTCATCATCTCCTCGTCCCTCTCTGCTCATCTCCTCTCCGTGCTTCATGTTGCTCTACAAAGAGCAGATGGACATTTGGGGTTCTTTTATGAAAGCATAGTTATTGTTCTGACATGGTGATTTGACGTAATGAGAATAATTACATAGCTGAGGATTCGACACCTCGCTCTGTCTCTTCTGAGGGAAGATGCTTTGACTACACTTCACTACAGATGGATGCCTCTGTCAACAGCATGTTGGCAGAAATGCTGATTATGATCATCTATTCCTTAAAGAAATATGAAAGGAGAGAGCTATTAAGCCATCACAAAAAGATGCTCTTTTTATCACATAACAAAAACAGATGCTGAGAGATTCCAGCTGTCAGGGGCTGTGCGGCATTGGGCTTTAGAAAATGCAGATTGCAGTAAAAACACACAATGAATTCACATGCACATACAATCACAATCACCCCAGTACACCAGGATTTTCCATACTTTTCAAATACTGAATTTTAAAATGAAAACAGGAGCATTATCATGCGTTAAACTTGCAAAATATAACAGATTTCTTTTTGAAAAAATTTTGTGGTCGGTTTTACTGTATGAGCAATTCCCTCGCAACTACCCAGAACACCTGGCAACCACATAACAATGTCCTGGCAACCTGAAATACAATAGATATGTATCAGATAGATGAGTTTTCCAAGATGCCACAACATCTGGTTGTAAAACCCATGAAGATTTGAATTCCTGAAGAAATGGAAAAACCTTTTACAGGTAAATCCGCAATGGTTTGTGTTTAACTCAATATTGTAGGTTTTTAAACTATGGTAACTTTTAATGTTGTGTTAGCTAACCCATTAGTCTTGTTGTGTTGTTAGTTTAGCGATTATAATGTTTGTGTCCAAACAACAGCATGTACCATTTAAATAAGCATTTACATATTTTTGCCACAATCTGGCAGCCACCCACAACAAAAGTTTTAAACAGGTAAACACATCTGTAGTGAAGAGTAGTCTAAGCATCTATTATAGTTGTGTACTCCAGCAAACAAAACAAGTAGATTTAAAGGCAGAAAAGTTTATCTGTTATGATAATACAAAATGAAAGATAATACAAAACGATTGATGAATTCTGCATAAGATCAGGGACATTTTTTTTTAAATATAGAAAAGGTCAATTTAATTACATGCTCTCTTGTGCTTCAGTAGCTCTAGTCTGCCTTTATTCTCTATATGGGCCAGTTTTAGTCACATGATCTGTGATGCACTGCTGATTGTATTGCGGCATCTCCCAGGCATAGACAACCAATTGTGAATCAGAGCTATCAACAGCACTGTTATATTTAGTAGAGCGGTGATACTTCCTCACCTGAGCTGTTAGGAGAGGTAGCAAGCTGTGAGAATGAATTAGTTCTCTTTGGGTTTCTCTGTCACGCAATTCACTTACGCTACAGCCCGATTTAGACTTTGTAAACTCCCCATGCACTTAATTCAGAGCAAAAACTGTAGTTAAGCCATGCATGCAAAAATGGACAAAATGTCTTTGTTCTGGTAACATGGATGTGTTAAAAGCCGTGTTAGGGGCTGTATTGATCCTAAAAGGGTGTAAATGCATTACTCATATAAAAAAGTAGCACCTACCAACACCCTAGCAACCCCATGGAAACAGAGAAGAGATTGGAAACTGCGTAGCAACGTCTTGGCAACCACCCAAAAACATTCACGAACTGTGACAGTGATGTTTTTCCGATTACACTAAGCTTACCAAAAGCACGTTTAAAGACACATCCCCTGGTACCCCTTCCAGTTGACTTGGACACTCCAATTAGTATTACACTTCAGCTTTTCCTGTCATTAGATTTACATTATGCTGACTGCGACATCTTCCAGACAGACAAATTTAAGAACGCAGCAGTCTTTGCTTAGTTTGAGGACTATCTGTAGGGCAACCACTTTGGACAAACCACCAGCGAAAGATGTCAGGCAAATGAACTGCATTTACAAAATGCGTCACAATGGGTTTGCTGAAAGATGGCAGACGAGGGAATTCTGGGGACTGAAAGTGCAGATTTTGACTTGTGAGGAGTCACGTTTGAAAGCAGCGAATCTTTTATTCTATTGAGGCAGGCAGCAGCGGTCTGAATTGATTTTATGATCAGACAGAGATTGAGGTTTGGTGGTTGTCTGTGGAGGAATCATATGATGAGAACGCTGATTCAGCAGCACGTGTGGTCAGCTTGAGCCGTGTGTGTGTTAATCTTATTTTCTATGAATATAAAATGAATCTTGTACACACTCTGCAAACGTGCTGATTTCACTGAATTGGCTTTTTCATGTTGGAACATGTCTGTAGGACATGTGTCTCTATATTGATGGTTGTGAGACATTTTTAATGTGTCCTACATTTTACATCAGACGTGGCAGGGAAGCTAATGGAGTTTGATTTTGTATTCTGTTACATTCGCTTCTTATTGTACATGATGTGCGGGCAATAAATTGCACATACTGTAGTGTCATGATTCCCATGTAAAGATGTAAAGATAAATATTATGGGCTATTTTGAGTCCCTTAACGTGATTTTACTTGAACATATTTACTTCCTTAGTGTCATGTGTGTTCCTGTTCATCGCTGCACATTATTTTAATCAAAAAAGGACTTTTTCTGCCCCTGAATGACTTTCTTTTTGGCAGACATCCTGTGTAAGTTTCAGATAACAGGTGCCAGCAGTGTTTCTGGATGGGAGTAGTCTTCTACAATTGACTGCAAGCTCTGGGATGGTTACTTTTCATCCGATCAATGCCTGATGAGTAACATCAAGTCCTGCCCTACATTTTCATCTGATTGAATATACAGTTTCATTTAGATATAGATTGCACTGCAGAAGTAAAATGGGTTGCAAATGCTGTTTCATTTTGCAATTTAATAGGCGAAGTAACTGAATATTTCCAACCAGGAGTGCAAACATTGGGTTTACTATTATAACTGTATATTACTGAAAAAAACTGTTCATATACAGCTCTGTGCAAAATTCTGCCACGCCACGAATTGGCAATGGTATAATGACAATATATAACAATTTCCCAGTTTCTGGCAATGAAACCCTAATTTCTAATTCTAATCTAATGACTTCCGGACCGTCTCTCCAGAAGAGTTCAAGATGTGTTTAGTGCCAACAATACTCACACTAACTTTCTTACTAACATACTTACATTTTCTCATGAAAATTATATTTTTTATTTAAAATGTTGTGAACTTAATACCTGTGTTTGCGGTTTTAGTGGTGGCCTAAGACTTTTGCACAGTACTGTAAAAATTAAAATTAGACTGATATTTACACTCTTTCATGATTTTTTTCAAACCTGTTTGGCCTTCTTCAGTGGACCAAAAAAGGAGATGTTAGGTTGAATGTTTGTGACTGACTAAAATTACTTTTATTTTGCTGTAAAGAAAGAAAATCAAGCAACATTTTGAAGGTACATGAAAGTTAAATAACAAAACTTTGTTTTGGGGTAAAATGTTGCTTTAAAGGAATAGTTCATCCAAAAATATAAATTCCGTCATTGTTTATTTATCCTCATATCATTCAAAATCTGTATATACTCTTTATTCTGTGGAACACAAAAGAAGACATTTCGAGAAAATGCCTCTGTTGTTTTGTGTCCATACAATAAAAGTCAATGGGGGTCAGTGTTGTTTGGTTACCAGCATTCTTTAAAATATCTTGTTTTGTGTTCTGCAGAAGAAAAAGAAAGTCATAGAAGTATGAAATGACATAGGGGTGAGTATATAAAAGTTTCATTTTGGGGTGAACTATCACTTTAAATTTAAACTACCCAGAATGTTCCTGTTATATCTGCATTGGGATTTCACTATTACCTGCATCCTGAATTCAGTAAAGTCTGATCAACTCCACGAACTTTCCATTGTTGATTGCCGCTCTCTCCACAGGCATACTGTAGCTCTTTCTTTATTGTATATGGCAGGTGGGACTCCAGAGGGCATGTAGGTGCAAAGGGTTTGGATGTAGGAGCGGGTACTCCCACATCCTTTCTTTTTACAGCTAATAATCCGGCAGCGGTACAAGCATCCCGGGGCTGTTCACTGGGGTTCTGAGTAGGACTCAATGTTAATAGCTCTCTAGTACCCCTGCAGACTGAGAGCACGAAACGGGCGACTTGTTTGACGACTATCTCGCGCACCGCTGTACTGTAGGAGTGATTACACAGGAGTGTCAACAAAACACATACTGTACGTTCTTTAGGATGAAGTGGGTATCCGCGAAATTGCGAGTTCCAAAAATGGATTCAAAGGTCAATCAAAAGTCAAAAACGTTGAGCAGAATGCTAATGCATTACCTCCGAGCGAAAAAGACAGTCATTAGACTTTTTAATGCGTCTGGTTTCTGGGTATAAGGTGGGCAGAGGGTTGGTGTCCTTGATACATTGTTCTTTAGTTCAGAATACCATGTAATTTCCCACACTATCATTTATGCTGGTTGGTGAACTTGTGTGTGTGTGTGTGCGTGTGTGCGCTTCACCGAGTTGAGAACTGTTCCGCAAACTTCCACTTCAGAGGGATGAGAGGAGACCGTGATCATTGTCAGACAATTCATTTGAGAGAACACTGTTCATAATGACTTTGAATTACCCGTGTGCTCTTCCTGCACGTGGCCTCTGTGACTTTTAGAAAGTGGGGTCAAGTGAATTTTATTCTTATTTATCCAAATAGCCTCACTTAGACAGCCCAGAACAAGAGCAGCATTGTTTATTTCTCTTTTTTTTTTTACTGAAAAACATTTTGTTTTTGCACTGAAACATCTATCAACTATACATATACCAGTCCCTCCAGAAAAACACGATTATGCGATCGCCTGATTTAATGCATAATCAGCATTTTTCAAATCGCGCACTTTATAAATTGCCGATTTCAGCAACAAAATATATGATTTCATAATCCCTGTATTTTCATTGCAAAAAGTCACATATATCTTAGCAGAAAGTTGAAAAATGTTGGCGATTCACACAAGTAAAGCGCATTATGTTCCCCTATTGCCATGGGAACCTTGTATTTAATGAACGTCATCTGCAAACCCAGCGGTAAATCATATAAACTACGCAAATCATTCTCATTTGCCAACAAAATATGCAAAATACGGCGCTAAGCAGTTCCCGAACATGGGGGCAAATTATTTATATTAATTATATAAATTATACAAATTATATTAAAACAGAATGAGAACAAGTATTCTGTGATTTACTTATCATAGGAAGTAATAAGAAATGACTCTTTACATTAAGGTAGTAGCCTAGTGAGAATTAATTGTTTGGGGAATCATTTTTATCAAATTTTGCAAGTTCCCATTAATTTCATCGCATAAAATTGCAAAATATCCCTTATATTCCATCGCATTTTTTAAGAAAAGCGTGCCAGGATGCCTGCAAAAATCATTTTTTCTGAGGGACTGATATATATGTATATACTATACATATAGTTTTTGTAGTATATTCCATACATATGAAAATGCAGTATCCAAAATACAGTTTTTTAACTTTTTAAGATTTTTTTATTTTGGGTATTTTTATAAATAACATTAACACAATAACAGCTAAGGAGGATGCACATTTTGAAATTATGCAAATTATTAATTTCAATTTTAACACTCGACTTGATACAACAAACTAGGATGGTTGCCAAAGCGCTGCTATGTGGTTGCTAAGATGTTCTGTAGGGTTTCAAGACCCAAAAAACACTGACTAAACTCTATGCTATTTTTATCGAGTTATTCTGATTTCTGAGTAAAATCCCACATACTCATAAAATGTAAAACTTGAATGCACTATGAGTCACTTGAAGTCACTTTGAGTAAAAGCATCTGCCAAAAACATAATTTTAAATATATGTACAGTATAATATATATCATAACTTAATGCTTGCGTTTGATACTTTTTGTAACTTCAGAAATAGACCAGCAGGGAAACGAACAAGAACAGAAACCTTTTTTTTTAAAGAAATACTCAAGCAATTAGAGGCAAATTAAGCTAGTCATTAATTCTAAGTACGCAGGCATAAATTGGTGGAATAACGAAGTGATGACTCAGCACAGGACTATAAAGCTTGCATTATTGCAGTGTTTCTAGTGGTGCTTTATAATACAGACATTGTGTGTAAACAGCAGTAAGAACGTCTTGTTCTGTGGAAACACTATATTTTTAAATAAATGTAGCAATAAAGTCACTTGGACTATTCAGGTGGACTTAATGGAGCCGTGTTCTACATTTTTACCCGTTTTTTTGTACTAGAAAGTGTATTATAGTTTTACAATACACATTTTCCACCCTTTATATTGAACAGTTTGTTTTTTCTCCTGTTCCTTTAAGAATCTATATGGAAATTGCCTGTTTTATGATTGCCTATTATAAACTGCATTAGAAATGAGACAAATTGTCCCAACCCAGCTGAATACTGAATAGATGTTAATTTATAACCATGATCAGTCATATGGTTATAGCTTACCTGGTAGAACATGGTGCTGGCCAATTCCATGGGTTCGAATCCCAGGGAATGTCAAAAATGATCAAATGTGTAGCTTGAATATAGATTGATTGAAAAATTGATTTGGATTGATTGGATTTACTTGTTCTTCATTCAAATGTGTTTAAATTTTAAAACAAAAAATCTATATTCAGCAGAATGAGGCTTTATTAGCATTCAGAGCAGACTGATAACATTTTTAATTTCCATTATAGTATCCGAGCCAGAAGAATCCAGAAGACAGTGTCTCATAAAACAAAACCTGATAGTAGTTGAAGTCTAATTAAGTCCAGTGGTCCGAAAAAAACCTGCATAATATTGAACAATAATTCATTTTTAATACTCAGTTACTCACTATAACAAAGAAATTCTGGGTTTTTAAACCCTTGCTTAGGTAAAATATGGCCAGACACAACTATTGGCTTCAAATGAACATAATCCTGAATTTTTCGGCTTGTTTTAACTCATTTTTAGATCAAACATTGACATTTTCTAGGTTAATTTAAATGTTGGCTTGGTCCATACTTTACTCAACCATGGATTGAAACAACACATGTTTCTCATTTCTGCCACCAAATCCCATTAACATTGTATTCTTTTATGTTAAGAAACCCAAGAAACTTGAACGCACTCTCTGGGATTACCATGGATGTGTCTGGCATGTTTAATAACTCTTTTTTCAGCCCTAGTGTGCACCTGCACAGTCTTTGGATACGAAAAGACATCTTAACCCTGTCTAAAACCCTGTCTATGTTGAGGGTCTGAGCTCCAATCCTGGTACTCATCCTTAATAGCTCGACATTTATGGTACAGCAAAATGGGTGTCCGTTGAAAGCGAGCAAGCAAGTCAAAAATGCCTTTTAAATGAAGGGCACTTGAAGACATTTCAAAAAGTACACCTTTGTCCGTGTTTTCTTGGAAGTATCAAAATTGCATGCTTTTTGCCAAATGTCTCTTGTGAGTCACAGCAGAATTGAATGGTTAACTCCTCCTTCGCCTTTCTCGCCGACGGTACGGGGGGAGGAAAAGGAATCGTATTGTCGAAGTTTGCTGTCAAATCGAGTGCTTGAGAGCGTTTGTAACCTGCTTGAGACGTTCATATATGAAGGGAAATGCACTGAAGCTCTCTGACAGCACGTTACTGTGACCGTGAAGCGTTTATGCTAATCCCTGCCACACGTACTTGTGAACAGAATGAAAGCTTTCATTATATTGTCAGGTGGACAAGATCTGTGATTGCAAAAAAATTGCTTTGCAAGGCTGGAAACGTCCGTTGCTGTGTTATTAGTGTTTCTCATTGTCGCCAGATTAAAATTGTCACCTATAATCAGTTATACGCAAGGCTTGATCATTCAACTACTGTACATACGTTTCAGCAATAGAAAAAAATGACATTTTTGTAACTAGTCCTTATATCAAAATGATCATGATGAAAAATAGATCTGTTCAAATTTCATACAAATGACAAGCCTGGAAGACATTTATATTGCTCAGATGTTTTTTTTTTAGTTCAGACTTTTATTTTAGTATCAACTGGTGATTGTTACATATAGTTTACTAAAGGAATAAAAATAGATACGAATATGACACAGTTGTTGGAATGCGGTAAGATAACATAGCTGAAATAAATTGAATTTGGAGAAATCTGATGAGAAATGATCAGAAAAGGCAGATGTGAGATTAGCAGGGTCTGTTTCTCAGGAAGAAAGAGACTATAAAGATATCAAAGACATCTTTTTTTCTTTCTAAAAGAACAGGAATGTAGTCAGTATTTCTTATTGGTAAAAATAATGAAGTTAGCTTAGTAATGCCAATGATTCAGGTCTAAACAATTATGGTACATGTCTTTTAACTAGATAAACTTTCTTTTGCGTACATAGACCTTGAATCTCATTTGACCGCTGTAGCTATTTCATCATTTCTGATGCAACGGAAAGCTTCACCGTAGCTTGTTTCAATAATGCATCTCTTACTTTAAAACTTCACATGACCATTAAAACATTAGAAACTGATCCAAATTACACTGTAAGTGTCATAGCGGTGGTCTTATAAATTTTAATCTGGTCACATAACCGTCTTGGCCGTCTTCAATGGAGTTTCAAGCTCAGTTCTTTATTAACACCCCGAGTATTTTCCCTCCTCAGTTCTGACGGGAAGCGGGGCAATATTACCATCGTATGCAAATGCGTGGCCTGATTTACATTTTCCTTTAATTGGAAAAGAAAAAAGACACGTGTGTGGGAAAGTGGATAATACTGCAGTAGAGATTGCCTTGGAGACAACAAGATGCACCATTTTATATAACACATGTCCATTTGTTGATGTTCACTTTACATTGTCGTTTTTAATAAGGAAAATGCAGTCGGCTGCATGAAGCTGTACTTCCACGTCCTCATTAGCTACATTGTGAAATGTCCCGTAGATTGACATTGGCAGGATTCCTAAAAACTTTAAAAGTCAATTGGATTGTAAATGAGGCAATACCTGTCACCCCAGTGCCCTCAGTCCTGTTAAAAGTTTCTTAACTCCTATATCTATTATAGAGTGTGAAGTCTATAATGACATTTTTGCTCATTTCTTCATCTGAAATGGACTTTTTCCTTTGAGCTTTAGTCTCCTTTTAGTCGCCTGATGTGAAAAAAGCTTTTTCAATCTGATTGGCTGACTTTCAGGAGGAACTTTATCACTACAGATATTATTCAGCTGTGGTTGTCTCTAATACATATCACTTAGATGAACAGCTGTTAAGCACGCGGCACGTCTGATCATTCATCAGTGCTACAGAAAACCACCATTAGAAGTTATGATCTTCATTACTGAGAAGTATGAAAGCGAGGAGAAAACCCTAACTTAATCACTTCAGATGTATAATGCTCTTTTGACAGCTGGTAAAATGTATTAGTGTTGACAGCAGACACTTTTAGGTCGTAATGTGTGCGTTCCTACTTTGCAGTTATTTGATTACAGCAGACTTGCAGAAATCCATCCACTTCTAATATGAACTATTTTCAAAATTGTTATTGCCATCATAAGCTTTGTACAATAATCCAAATCAAAAGAGACATTTTATTGAAACAATGGCACTAATTGCTAATGTACTGCATACTGCACATACTATAGACTACCAACTGTTTTCCATGTCTTCCATAATTTTATAATTTTATTTTCTAATTTTCCTCTCTCCTATGTTTTTCCTGTTTCCCTATATCTTTATTCAGGGCAATTCCACTATTATGAATGTGATATTTGTAGTTAAAATATAATTTCTTAGTATGTATTTACTGTATTACCAACATACTGAATCATGTGTTTATATTTTGTAAACCCCTATTTGTTTTCATGTCCATACATCAGAAAAATATCAGTTTATGGACAAGTTATCTATTTTAAAAATGGAAATATGATTATATGAATTAAAAACTTCTACAAACTAGAAGCAATAATACCAGAAGCAATAATACCCAACAAATGGCTCATCAAAGAATTAAATAAATTAAATGTTATTTAATTTTTAATAGTTGTATTTATGAGGAATATGGACTGTTATTCTGACTATAAAAAATTAAGGATTAAACCTAAAACAATTTCTGAGCTATAAGTATGGAAAAAACCTTTGGAAAAACTAGATTTTTTCATGGTAAGGCTGACATTTGCATGGAATTGCCTTGCAGATCTATTTCTGTAGAGCTGCTGTATTTGAATAAAATTATTATTTGCTATTCCCCGTCTTTGGTATTCAGTTGCAAATACACTCGATGTTAAAGTCGTAGAGGAGTAAAATAATCCCAACAGTTTCTGTCAATTCTGCCAATTTATCACCACCATAAGGACCAAATCTGACAAGCTTTTAAACGCACGTATGACAAACAACTGCAGCTCCAACCTCAGTGTATTAATGGAAATGTATTCATGCTGTCAGCATCGAAATGGCTTAGGATGCTGTTCCTGTTATTTTGCTTTATTAATCTCATCATGAATGAAATTCTCTGTAATTAATTTGTCATTTATCTAATTTTCTCATCTAATTGCGACATAGCACTGTTCATCCGCTGTACAGCCAAACAGAGACACGGCAGATTATTTGTTGGCCTCTTCCAGGGCAAATTGAATTAGCCCACGTAAGTGAAGTTTAATTAAGATGCTCGTTTTAATGATTGGACTCCATGTCCTTTGTATTGCCACTCATCGCTCATTGAGAAAGAGATTTTTCCTCCAGACCTGCACAGCTTTGAGATCTGGGACTGATTAGAAGACTTAGATTGTGTATTTGGGATGTTTTTCATGCACAGAATGGCTGGGCTTAACTGGATACAGCGAGATCTGCCGCTCCGCTTACCATGAACCTAATTTTAGGGTTGTGTGGTGTTCAAAAATGAATATTCAACTGGATTTTACAATTTATGAAGAAATTGTAAGTGCAGAAAATCCACTGTTGTTATGATTGTTTTAATTGGGCAATTCCATAAAAATGTCAATTTTACCATGAAAAATAAACCAAAGATTTTACCAAAGATTTTACCAAAGATTTTACCAAAGATTTTGTACTGTTTCTACTGTTTCTACTGTTCAGATGTCAATATTTGGTGGTTTACCCATGTGAGGTCTCTCTCAAAATTTATAAGCATTTCTTTATGTTTGAAGCATGATTTTTTTTATATCCACAACTTCTAAACAAGCACGTGAAAATTAAAATAAAATAACTATTTTATGTTCTTTGAGGAGTCATCTCTTCTCGATTTGTTGGGTATTTTTACTTCAGGTTTGTGCATTTCAGTTCACAGAAATCCTGACAAAAATGTTGCCACTTAAAAACGTGTGTTCTTTAATGTGTTGCACAACCATAACGATAACCATTCTTTTCAAATAAATAACTTGTGTATAGACTTTAGTAAAATAAAAACAAATGGTTCAATATATTAGTAATAAATACATTCTGTGTGAATTTATATATCAAGTTTTGACTGCAAAGGCCACGTCCATAATGCTTCAATTGATATTTGAGGCTATGATACGTTCTCATCTGTTTTATCATCCACAAGGCAATTTGTTTTGGTCATTTAATTCCACAGATAAATTTCAGGAGAAAGCAAGATGGTCTGTCCAGACTTGATCTGTTCGCCAGATCTGTTCGCATTTGTCTCGAGGCTTTTTTGATGCTATAGTCAATTTTATAGGATCATATAAAAATCTTAAGGCTTCATTTCAGCATGTCATCTTATAGTCCAGCTTCTGCTCGAGATTAAGTGGCTTCGTTCTCAAAAGATACCGTGCACGAGATCGTCTTAATGTACCTGACCTTAGGTGATCCATTACACCAACAAGACCAGTAAATGCTCCCTCAGGTGAAGTAAAAGCATCTCATTCACTTGAGTTGTATACCTCAGTCCACTATAGGGCTGCATTGTATTTCATTCTTTATAAATGAGTCTGTATAAATTATTGCCTGACAGGTTCAATGACTGAGAGCTCTGGCTGGACCTGTTAATTCGCCCTTCATTACTGACCAATTTTTAAAGCTTTCTTTAGTCGCTTTACACAGGATTTAACATAAATGGAGAAAGTGCGGTATCGGCACATTAAAATTACTGCAAATATTGTATGATATTACAATATCACTCATACACAATGCTGTCAGCGAGTTCAATTTTACAAAATTTCCCACTGGAAGTTAAAGCTTAAAAAAAGGCAAAGTCAGTTTTTTGGATGACAGTAATAAAACTTTCACACTTTTTGTTTGCTCTTTGTCATTTTCTCCAGCTAACCTCTGTGGAAAGGTCATTCCAGTCGCTGCTAATAAACTAATTACCACAGCGCGTGCCATGAATTTATCATTAGGCATTGTAAATTAGTTTGGCATGCTTTTGAACAGGCAAAATTGCGCTACAAACTCTTTGAAAAGCTTTGTAAATAAATTAGGCTTGCATATAAATGAATGCCTCCACCCAAAGACAGCTGAACATTTGAGATTCAAGTCCATCTGTTTTCAGCTCAACACAATGCAGCTTGAAATGTGGTCGTAGTTTGCCTTTATATCTTTAGGTTGATCTAAAACTCTAAATTTTAATGAATAAAAATATCAAATTGATCTCATTTCAAGTATTAAGTGAAGTATGCAGAAGCTTCAGTCTGGATCTCATGATGTCTCTTTGCAGGGCTGGAGAAGGTCGGCAGAGACTCCAGCTATGAGCAGGAAGGAAAGGTTCAGTTTGTGATGGATGCGGTGTACGCCATGGCCCACGCTCTGCACCGCATGCATCGAGACCTCTGCTCAGGGTATCCGGGCCTCTGCCCCCGCATGAGCAACATAGACGGGAAGGAACTGCTGGGATACATCAGAAACGTCAGCTTTAATGGTGAGGAACATTCACTACTATAACACATTTTACTTCTCTGATTGAGTTGATTGGTGAATATCATATATCTTGTATCATATACAAGCTTACAAAAGATTAATATTGTGGGTTCTTAATGTGTACCAGAAAATTCTGCACAAAAATGCTGTGAATTATTTTTAATATTTGTTATTTGTTTAATAATATAAAAAATATGCTTTTAAACTTCTCACCGTACATCTCTTTCTAGAAAAAGATCCATGCTGCTATACTTTGTGGCTCCATTCAGTGCATCAAAAACCTTCATACAGAGCCTTTAATGCTAAACCATTTTGATTGATCTTCTCTAAAAATCACATCTCACATCATTTTCAAGAGAGTTCAGCTTTGGCTTTCTTCTCTGTTTAACATATTCTTGCTTTTTTCTGTAGGTTGATCAGAGAGATTTATGCAGACGGTCACAATCTTCCTCTGCTTTCTCATATCTGCTCATATAAAGCTTTGCTCCACTAACTTTTCAAATCCTTTGGGCTTTGGGCTGATGTTATAATCTGTGATATGTGAACAGTCCTTTGATTCTTGTTAGCCCTTTTCATGGTTTGCACAAAACCCGGCGCTCTGATTTACAGTGATTGTGTTGTGCTATGTTACAGCTGGAGATTTTATTGGGAACATAAGTTAAATGAAACGGCATTCACAACAAAATTTGCTGCTGGAATTGAACATATTTCAGAGCGAACAGGATATTTACCAGGAAAATAATTGTAAGACAAGTTATTACATTTCAATAAAAGATTACAAATATAGATGTTAAATCTTTGGAATAAAAACATGCCATGACCAATGGCAACAACTTATTAAAAATGCAATAAAACTTGTTTCCTTAAGGGTTGTCAGACACAATAGGAAAAAAACTACAGTTTTATGTGTTTGTAGTTAATAGCAATTTTAAAACATCTTCAGGTCCCTAAAGATCAATTGATCACACAGAATCAAACAGTGGTTGAATGAAAACGCACACAGGCCAATTTTTTATTCATGAGAGACTCATTCAAGTTGTGAACGAATACATTTAATCGTTCAAATAACTGTAAGAGTTTAATGAATCCCACTATAGATTTGTTCTTTTGATGTGATGAGTCATTTGGTCAAACATTTATAGATACTTGCTCATTCTGCTTCATGTTCATTTCAGTGGGAAATGAATAAATTAGCTACTTGGTTTGGCCAGTTTAACATATTCTTTTGGTTTCATCACTAAAGCAAGAACACTTGACAGATCAGTCATTTTTTGTGAAATTTGATCAGACATGTTTAGCAGAAATTTGGGATAATTGTGAAACAAAACCGAAACTTTCAGTGTTTTTAGTGATTTAAAATACTGAGACGGGTGCTGTATGTGAATCACAAGTGCCACAAACGTTCAGGTATCTTTGTATTTGAAGATAGATTTGAAGATAGATTTTATAACACATTTTGTTCTTAAATTAATTAGACTAAGTGCATTAAATGGACAGCGCTCAAAAACATCATGTAATGCTTGAGGCAAAAACATTAAAAACGTCAAATCCTTTTGTTAAAGACACAAATATAAAGAACTGACCCGTCCTGATTCCAGCCTAATGAATGGAAAAGCGTGGCTTCAAGGGTTTACGCCTTCACAAAAGCGTTAAGGATGAACGTGACCGTGTGCATGTGCAGTTCGTCTGTGCTTATTCAAGTGACAGAAAACTTGATATTTGCATTCAGGCGGATTAGTGTGTTGTCAGTATGTTTTAAAGATTTAAAGCAAATTGCCTTTTAAATGTTGTTTTTGTGTTTCTAGTGTGTGCATATTTTTGTTCACAAGGTGTATAATAGATAAATAAACTGCTATGTGAGCCAAACTTGCACAACAAGTGCAAGATGTTAATCAAGGCAGTAACAAAAAGAGTAGATCTGAGGGGTTGGGCATCAAACTTTACAACCAAAAAATCTTCATCTCAGAGACAGGAGAGATGCTGTTGCCAGCAGGCAATTGCCAAGTGAACTGCAATCAGATGCACTTCAGTGGCTTCAGACATATGCTTATTTTTAGATGCAAGTTAGGACACTGAACGCATAGCAAAACTGCAAAATAAACTTGTCGGCCATGATCACACCACAGTAAATGTTCTGTAGTCACACTGTGGCACATATGTTAAACATGTTTTCTGTGTCTTGCATGCTTGTGATGTAGTTGTCAACATTTAACCTGTTGACTGTTACCGTTATACAGGTGGAACATTTATTTCACTATTCACTTTGATATTTCATAGTTGAATTCTAATCTAATCATGACAAACTATATATATATATATATATATATATATATATATATATATATATATATATATATATATATATATATATATATATATATATATATATATATATATATATATTATTCATAAAAATAATTAATTTAGAAAAATAATTTTATTTTTAAAAATACCTAAAATTAAATAATACATTTAGAAAAGATTAAACAACAAAAATCTAAAAGTACTTTAATTACAAGAAGGAGTGAAAAGTTTATTTAAACCCAATTTTTCTTACATGTAAAGCACAGAAGACACCTTAAAAGTATAAAGTGATCAAGGGCTGTAAATTGGCATAGTAAAATCAGACTGTGTTGATAGCAAGCAATAGATTAAAGTACAGACCTGGAAAGATTTCATCGTGTAAATCTTTATTATCGATTCTGCCTTAGATTCTCACCCAGCTGAGTGAAAACAAATGAATAAATAGCTGGTTAGTGGTTGAATAAATAGAAGACAGGAAACGCACATTGTACACTTTTGCTCTGAGCATGTTGGCAGCTAATTGTCTTTATAAAGAACAGAAAAATCAATGATGGCGGATGACTTCAATTAGCGGGGGATTTCGAGCGGCTGTATCTTATTTGTTATATTAGAAGTCTTGTCTTTTTTTGGAGAAGGGCATTACAGTCTCACATTGGATGGCAATCATGAAATTAATTGGAGAATTAACCTCTTGACAAGGCATACGTTTCATTTATTTGTTTTTGACATAGAGGTGCTTCGCCTTCATTCTTCCATTACATGGAGAATATAATCTGTGCTGAGGCCAAGCTGTGGAGTTGCATGAACCTTCACATGAATGTCGGGAATGGATGAATGCCTTTTCCTGTCTATAATCTCATTCATGGTTTTGTCTGTTCACTGCCTTTATGGGCTCTGGCTGCCTTAAACTAGATCTTATGTCAAGATATTAAGTTTGGAGAACATTGTGAATGTGATTATACACTATCAAGTTACTACGATATGGAGTCCCTGGGTGCTAACTTGGTGCCGACCAAAGTCAGTTTGAAGGTTTGATTGTTTGGTTGGTTTGTGTTCCTGTTGCTCAATTGGCATCACAAAGACAACACATTGTTTTGTAAAAAATTAACAATTGATGTAGTCATTGTATTAAATGTAAGGCATTTTTTAATACTGTGAGTTCTTGTCTTTTGAATAAAATTTGCTTCTCAAAATGTAATTAAATCTATTTCCATTCTATGCCATTTTATGACATCACAGCTGCCAAAGCAGAAAACAGATAAATAATTATCCAATATAATAGACTTGCTTAAAAATCTGAAGTTTTTACTTTTGGCAAAACCACAGCGCCGATGGTCATGGGTTAAACATCACTGTTGGCAGCGGTTCATTCCTAGTGGATGGTATTGTTGAGCTGCACCCTACAGAGAGGCCTTCTGCATGACTAAATGCCCTCCTCATATCAAAAGCTGTCTTGTTTACCATTTATTCAGGCTGTATTTTAAACGAAGAGAGTGTCTTGAGTGTTCAACTTCTGTTGATTAGGTTAGCTTTTACCATAAGAGCTGCCAAACACACCACTTGAGCATGAGCTCAATCAAATAGCTATTAGTATAAACCTCCCATGTGTCCATAGGGTTGTTGAAGGTGTTTCACTCACAGGAAATTAGATTTAGATGTTCAAAATAGGCCACTTCTAATTGTGTATTTGGTCATATTAATGAAAGACTCTAAATCAGTTTGTGGTCTGGTTGTGAGACAAAATAAAGGCCGACTTTCTTTTCTATAGTTAAACACAAGCAAATAATCTTCTGTTATTTTTAGTTCAACTGTCACTGCAGATATTGATAATACACATTAAAATTTGAACTATACAGTTTTTTAATTTTAGATTATTATTAAATTATTATTAAAATTTTATTTTTTTTAATCGTTTTTTTTTTTATTTTAGGTATTTTTATTTATTATAAAAATGTATTATAATAATATTTATTTATTTATTTATTTATTTATTTTTTTATTGCAATTAAAATTTGTCAAATATTTTTTTTATTTTGCAAATATTTTTTTTAATCTTGAGTTTTAGAGCTTTCCATCAATATATACAGTATATAACTATGAAATATAAGGGTTCCTTCTGTGGAACGGTGACAGTTAACAGGTTAAAGTATAAAGTAATCCAATGGACTCCAGCATGTAATAATTGTGTTCTGCAGCGAAACAATACATTTATGAAAGAAAACTATTAATATTTTGATCTTTTTTAGATCAAAATATTAAAATGTAAACAAGCACATCTGGACTATAAATTCAATTCTGGAGGTATGTGGTAACTTTGAACATCATCATTGGACTATTTGTCACATGATATTTTGTTACAGAACCAATGAGATTCTATGTTGAATAACATTTCAAATTGAAATAATTTACTGTAATTTTGGTGATAAGACTATGTGATGACACTTACTTTTAGATACTCTCATTATGACTTCATTGTTGCTATTTTAGACTAAGATTTATTAATAAAAGTGTCTTGACTTCCTTTACTGTATCTGTTCACACATACAGCTCTTGCATGAACAGGTGATCGTGAGTCACATCTGTTAGTAAATAGGCTCGTTAATCATAAACACAGACTGCGTGTGAACATACTGTAACATATGAAACAACACGAATAAAGATGCCAGAAAATGACCTCACGATTGTAACGCACAAAGAGTCGACACATCACGCATGCCATCGTGATTCACGTTTTGATCTTCAATCCCAGACGCCGAAACGAACTCATTCCGCTTGCCTTTGTTCTCTTTAAATACGGCATGCTCGAGCTGATTCATTGTTGATGGTGAATATTATCCATGGTGTGTTATAATGAGAAACATCTTCAGGCTGTGCACAAGAATGACTGCAGATTTGCAATGCATGTATTGTGGAAAGGAACGCTGGGATCAAGTCGAAACTTGTGCCCACACGCTGCGCATAAATTACAGTAAATCATCTGTTTTTACACAGACCACTTTATATGGCGACTGTCTAATTGCAAGTCTTGACGATGGGGTTTAACCTGTGATTAAATCAAGACTTGGCTTAATCAAAACATCTCCTCCACCCTCTAATCATTCCCGCGGTACCGTCAATAGCTCGCACGAAGCGTTTGGATCGCATCAACGAGAGGCCGCAATCATGTAGTTGATTGGAGGATGACTGTTGGTCAGTGTCCGGCATTAAGATGAAAAGCTTTGACACCTGGTGACACCTCTTTTGTCGGTTCTGATGTGCTGTGGCTTCTGGATTGGTTTGAAGTTATTTTAACAAGTTTATATAAGGGATGTTGAGTGATTGTTTCTCTGCCTGTGTCTCTATCAGTGTTATATGTGACCATATCCAGGCTGAAGTCTCAAAAACAAATTATGAGATTAAGATCGTCAAAGTAGAAATGGCCACAAATAACAGAAGGTAATGTGTGTGCATGATAGATTGTATGATGGAAGATACATTACTTAATTTTTTTTTATAATACTATTTATAATTGTTTTAAATACTGAAATTAATAATTTATTAAAATGTTTATTATTTTGCACAAAAAAATACCAAAAGTTGGCTTTTTAAACATTGATTTCCATCTTTGACGTGGCCTTACTTAGTCAATATTAAAAATATCAAGGTTTAATTTTTAATGTTTTTTATTATGTAGGATGGATTTTACTGTATGTAGAAATGGAAGTCATAAAACATGACTTTAGCTGGAGCTTCACACACAGGGTGATATGTAGTTCAAATACTCGTTATTGTTATTTTAAGATTATTTTTTGTCATTTTATTTTTAATTGAAAAGTCAGTAGAAAGGTAACAACAGGATCAGGTGAAAAACTTCAAGCGAGACTTATTGAAACACTGCCCACAAGGATTTTATTTTCTTCCTTTCATATTTATTTTATAATCCTTGTTATTCCTTTGAAGTTTTGTTACCTCCGTTTCAGATTTTTAATTGTTTTAATTACACTGTTGTTTTGTTTCTCATTTGGTGGTGTTTTGTTTTTAGATGAGTTTTGTTAACACTATGGGAAAATTCATTAGGAATGAATCATGGCCTCAGATAGCATTGTTTATTTGTGTGCATTGTCTGCATAGTTTTAACACCTGATTCACTAAAAGAAATTATGTAAATCAGGTAACGGCAATCTGTGCTGAATGTAATTTGCATAGCTTTTGGAGTCTGGTTACGTTGAAGGTTTGCAAGGGTTGTGCACTGAAATCCAGTCTCCTTACAATGCAAAAAGTTGGCTACTTTGTGTCTCCTCCATCATTCGATCACATGCCAATAAAACACGAATTACAAAACGGGATTTATCTCTCTCCCACGACGTCTAGAAAACTCTGTAGACCTGTTGAACAAACTTCTGTTGTTTTAATTAGTCATTTCACATCGCGCGTGAGCCCTAACCTCGTCAATTAATTGGCTGGTTTGGCGCGCCGTAAAGCCACATCTCAACAGATAATATGCGCTCAAAGCGCAAGACTCCGAATGACTAATCTGATTATTTTGTGCCTGGAGGTGTGCCGTAGCAGTAAGCTGCATTTCCCGTGGAGTCCTGCAGGCGCGTCTGACTCTATGCAGGTGTTTTAATAATGCATGACTCCCTATCTCGAGAGACGCTCATTTGATACAAACTCTCCCCCCTTCAGGGGCTGCTCTGTATGCCGCTGAAATTGTTCATCTGAGACGACTCCTGCAGGCCCGAGAACACTCGCCGGGGCTTCATAATGATAGAATGATTTTGTATAATAACAGATAACAAATGAAAGATCCTCTCACGCTTTGGTGAATTGTTTTGTTTGAAATACGAAGCCGATTTCATTTTTAGCTTATCGTTGATTGTAATTTATTCTCCTTGTTGGCTGAATGAATCAGGAGCATTATGCATATTTTGTTTACGCCGAAGCCCTGACGCTTTTATGTCTCAAGCAATGTCTGATGTGTTTACAGATTCATCTCGGCCGCGGGAGATTACGTAGCCGTGGGCGTCTGATTCACTGCTGCACACAATGGAGGAATAATCATAGATAATCACAATTTTACTGCATCTCTTTGGACAGGTAGCGCCAGGACCCCTGTTGTGTTTAATGAGAATGGAGACGCACCTGGACGCTATGACATCTATCAGTATCAGATCACTAACAGGACGGCTGAGTACAGAATCATCGGCCACTGGACGGATCAGCTGCATTTAAATGTAAGGAGTGATTGGGATGTTTCCTACCAATGAAATGATTATTTACATTTCTGATGATTATGGTGTTGACAGTTGTCATGCTGCGTTACGTTACGTTGCTTTATTGCCACAGTATGTTATTTTATGCCATGTCATATTATGTTATGTTTTGGTTTTGTTAAGTTATTTTGCATCATGGTGCTATATGATGCCATGTTATGGCATCGTTGTCTTGTCATCATGGCGTATCATGTTGCTATGTCATGTCAAGTTATGTCATGTTTTCATGTCATGTTATGTTGATATGTCATTTTATTTTGTGTCAGTTTATGTCATGTCATGTCACCTTGCTGTCTTGTGTCACGTCTTATGTCATGATATGTTGCAATGTCAGGTAATGTTATGCCGCTGTGTCATTCCATTGCATGTGGTTTTATAATACATTATTATGTATTTTTTTTAGTATTTATTTCCAAACTAATTATAATGCTGTGTCTTTTCAGATTAACGCCATGCAGTGGGCAAGCGAAGACCCGGCTGTGCCCATATCCGTCTGCAGCCTGCCCTGTCAGATGGGCGAGCGGAAGAAGGTGGTGAAGGGTGTTCCCTGCTGCTGGCACTGCGAGCGCTGCGAGGGCTACCACTACCAGGCCAGCGAGTTCACGTGCCAGCTGTGCCCGTACGAACAGCGGCCGGACCAAAACCGCACCGGCTGCCAGCCCATCCCCATCATAAAGCTGGAGTGGCACTCGCCCTGGGCTGTGGTGCCCATTTTCATCGCCATCCTTGGAATCCTTGCCACCACCTTCGTGGTTGTTACTTTTGTCCGCTATAACGACACGCCCATCGTACGCGCCTCGGGCAGGGAAATGAGTTACGTGCTCCTGACCGGAATTTTCCTGTGCTACTTCATCACGTTTCCCATGATGGCAGCACCCGGAGTGGCCGTGTGCTCTTTCCGCAGGATCTTCTTGGGTCTGGGCATGTGCTTCAGCTACGCCGCTCTGCTCACCAAGACCAATCGGATCCATCGGATCTTCGAGCAGGGCAAGTGCTCGGTGGCCGCCCCGCGTTTCATAAGCCCCGCCTCCCAGTTGGTCATCACTTTCAGCCTGATCTCGGTTCAGTTAATGGGCGTGTTTGTGTGGTTTGTGGCCGACCCGCCGCACACCATTGTGGATTACGGTGAGCAGCGCACACAGGACCCCCAAAACGCCCGTGGAGTGCTCAAGTGCGACATCTCGGACCTTTCGCTCATCTGCTCGTTGGGTTATAGCATCCTTTTGATGGTCACGTGCACCGTTTATGCAATCAAAACCAGGGGAGTGCCGGAGACCTTCAATGAAGCCAAGCCTATCGGATTTACCATGTACACAACGTGTATCATCTGGCTGGCCTTTATTCCCATCTTCTTCGGAACGGCACAGTCTGCGGAGCGGGTGAGTTTATAGTGAGAAGGGTGTAACATTATATTATTGATGTATAGTCCTTGTTTGTCTGTTGTCTGTTGTGTCTTTACATCATAAACAAGCACTAAGAGATACTCGTTATAAAATACAGTCGACTGATCACACGTGACCCATGGGAATACTGCTGCTGATAATGCTCTATAAATAGATCTCGGTTTGGGCCAGTATGCTGATGACCTCAGCGGTGGTCTACAAAACTATCTGTACTCTCTGTTCCTTCATACAGCAGAATAAATTTGTCCACAGCTCATTAGTGCAACCGCCAAGAGAAGCCAGGATTAAAAAGAGAGCACTGTTACCCGTATTCTCACCACGTCCGTGGCATATGTTGAGATTTGCTGCACAGATTTGCTGTCGGATAGGGATGTCAAGTGGTTTTGTTAAAAGGACACGGGAATTGAGCACAATTTAGGTTAGTTTATCAAAAAGCTTAATAGTAATTTGATCTAATTACCTATAGCTACAGAAATACAGTATGAATGTTGTTGCTTTGCTGTGGCATACAGTATATGAAAGGTTTTTATCCTCAACAGTATGTGTTTGTTTTCTGTTACATGGCTTTCTGCAATCACTTTAGTTGCTTTTGCAGTTGTGTCTGTACAACTTTATACAGTATTTATGAGATACCTCTACGTTATATAACCTCAATACTGTAAAGAGCCCTATAGACAACACACAGTATAGAGTAAAGGATGCTCATCACCCAAAAATATAGTTATTTATATGCACCCTTATGTTGTTTCAAGCATGTAAGACTAATACTTTTTAATAAGAGTCATTTTTAATAATATAATATTAATATTGTTTTGCAATAACAGGCAGCTGTACATTATCCTGCCTATTACACAGCTTGCCACATTAGTAAATTATAGGACACAAATTTTAGATTTAAAACTTTTTTTAGCTTAATTACTAACATACTAACTTTCAGTGAGAAAAAACTTTATCGGCTTTAGACTTAATTGTCAGCCAAGACGAATTTGCTTTAGTCATTTCTAATATAATCTCATGAATGTTATAAAATAAGCATATTTCTTTCATATTTCATGTTTCATTTATTCAAAAAGTACTGAACTCTGCAATGTTGCGACTGGCCAATCAGAATCAAGTATTCCAGCACACTGTGTAATAACTATAAAAAATATTACTTTTAGGCTAGACAGTAGTGTGAGTAAATAATAAGAGTACTGTACTGTTTTTAGCCAAACTTTCCCTTTATATTTCTGCAGACATGTATGAAGGAAACACACCTGTGTCAAGCCCGACATGCTGTGGGATCCAGTTGGGCGTAATACAGAATTAGCTTGTGAAGTGTAGTAATTATCCATGGGGATTTGAAACACGTTGACATTGATCGAGTTGTCATTTTCCCCACTTTACAATGTTCTCTGCATGCGACACTGCCTAAGGCTCATTACAATAGATTATCCTTTGGATAGTTTCCCATGCAGACGAAATAGCTGTCAGTCAAGCCAATGGCCTGTAATCTGTTGTGCTAACCTATTGAAAGGGGTTTAGTGGGGTTTCAGAAAATCCCAAGAGCTGATAAGTGCAGTCTAGAAGTCTTTTTTGTATCTTTATTTGTATCTGAACCACATACCGATGCTTATTTTGCTTAATATTTATTACAGAACGAACCAACTTTGCCTCTCAGATCTTCCGACATTTAATTATCATCTGCTAGATAGCATATCTTATTTACATTACACCATAACTGACTTATGAAAGGCTATTTTTGCTCAGCGAGGTCGCTATACATGCACACGGGGATTTGTGGAACCGCAGAATTTTGCATAAAAACCTTCCAGCATTTATTTTGGGAAACCAATACTATAAAAAACAAACATTGTGGCACACAGAATGCCCTCGGGGTAGTATTAAATTAAAAGTTACGTAAAAGAGGATATTGTTTTCCTCAAATCTATGACTGTTTTTCACTCTCCCGAAATGACAATGGACTCATTTCAGAAGGAAGGTAAATCCGCAGAGCGTGTTTCCCGTCCTCTTATCTTTCCCGGGCTTATTTCTCATGCCCTCGCTGATGTTAAAAAGATTAGGCTTCGCAATGAGCCGCTGCAATATGAGGACACTGTTATGAGTGTTTTATTGAGGAATTTGCATCTACTCGCATCGCGCTCATTAAAACTTCCAGGCCGTTTCTCGCAGCTATGCATCGTGGGTAATTTAAAACTTGCGCGCACGTCCCCGTTTTTGCTGATTTTCCGCATTAACGCTCTGGGTTTGTCAGTATACTTCCTTCATTTCCTTTTTTAAGAGGACAGAGCTCGTCTAGCTTTTAACTGGAGGGAGGGGTTTTAAAGTTACATGAGTCATCCGCATTCACGGACATTTTGAATGAGATCCAGTTTGTATATCGCTGTGTTTGTTCTCATGCTGTGCCATTGACTTTTAAAGCATTTAAGATGCCTAAAAAAATCTGTAGTTAAACACAGCTTATTTCTCCCCGCAGCTTTGGATGAATGTGTTTTCTTATTTTAATTCACAGCATCAGTCAGTTTTACAACAGCAGGAGTAAAAGAAGTAAATCAAAACAATGTTTTAGAAAATACACCTCATGGACAAAAGTATGATTGATTTTAAAAATCTTTTCACACTGTCACTATAGTGCAAGAATTGTAATTTTGTTTTTTTGTCCCTGAACCATCAAAAGCAAATGTTCTTTCCATCACCTCACATGTATTTAAAAGCCTTTTAATTATTGCTTTTTGCATACAGTTCTTTCTCCTGCTAGGGATAATTTCATACCTGCCATTGCTTTGGAATTCTAAATACACAAAATGAACTGATATTTTCACACTTCATGTATAATTTGACAAAATTTGGCAAAATTACAGTATGATTAGAAATGAAGCACACTAAAATAATTCAGTTCGTTGTGGCATTAGTAAGGTCAGACACTGAAAAGCATTGTATGACAAGAACCTTAGGTACACTTATATGATTAAAAACGTCTGTAAGCTCGATTTTATGTACCTGTTGGTTAGGAATAAGGGGACATCCATGTAATTTTAGCCATGTAGTATATATAGTATTTGTCTATTTGTTTCTGTCATGTGGGTTATGATACATGATTTATGATGTCATAAATACTGTACAACACCCATATGCTTTAATGGAAAATCTCCCAAACTGTATTTCAAGATTACTTTTCACTAACATGTCAAAAATCATTAATTTTGGTGCTGTATTTTGAAATCAGGATAAAAACACTTTAGGTTTCCAGAATGCTGTAACAGAAGGACTGTCATAAAGATCTCATCTTTCTTCTAGACTCCATTTGGATTGTTGATTTCTGTCTGACAGCATGAAGATTCACACAGATTGATGCCGAAGGCTTAAACTTAAACTACACTTCCAAATGAGATTTAGTGTATGGTGTGAGCTCAGATTTCCTTGACATCTGGATGATCATCTGCTCATGTGTTTGTGGTGGGCAGTGGTTATTTTATTTGCGCTATCATACCCTCAGCTTTGTATGAAATGACCTTTTTTGACTCTATTGTACAGTACTGTCTTAATCACTTGGTGTTGCAAGGTTCTAGATTGACATGTTGTTGAATGAGGTGTGATTGGATCGCTAAACAAAAATCACACATGCAAAAGTGGGTAAGCACCACAAAAAATCTGTTAATTTAACTTAAATAATAAAAAGTTGTACAGAATTAGAGTTTCCTTTGGTTAACAGTAGAAAAATAGTAAAAAAGTTGTTTTAGGGGTGGAAATCGGAAAAAATTTTGTTATGTAAACAATGTATGAATGTAAACGAACAAAGAACAATACTTCTACAGCATTTATTAATCTTAGTATATGTTTTTCATCATTTAATTTTTTTTTAAATCAAACGTTGTATCTGTTAACATGAGTTAATGCGCAATGAACTAACATGAACAATTGGCATTAATTAACATAAACAAATATCAATAAATGCTAAAAAACTATACTGTCCATTGTTAGTTTACATTAACTAATGCATTCACTAATAATCTGTTATCGATGAAAAATGTATTAGAAAAGCAATGGGTTATAATGTAAATATAGATTTTTGTTTTTAGGGGCAGCTTTTGTTAGATATTTACCTCTGTTTTAACTACTGACATCCATCTTTTCACTCCAGATGTACATTCAGACAGCCACACTGACCGTCTCTCTGAGTCTGAGTGCGTCTGTGTCTCTCGGGATGCTCTACATGCCCAAAGTCTACATCATCATCATGCACCCGGAGCAGAACGTGCCCAAACGCAAGCGCAGTTTTAAGGCCATCGTCACCGCCGCCACTATGACCAACAAGCTCAGTCACCTGGCCAGCGAGCGACCCAACGGAGAGGTGAAAACCGAACTCTGTGAGACTGTGGACAATAGCAGTGAGTACAGACATATATTCTTACTTTGCAGCTCTTTTCTGTGCAAATATGTATTCATAGTAATTAGGGATGCATCGATGCCCGATACTGGGCTCATGTACTCATACTCGTAAAAACACTCCGATACTAAAGGCCGATACCCTGTGACATCATCGACAGAACTTTCAGTGCACAGAGACTTCGAAACACAGAAACACAGACACAGAAACCAAATATTTTAACAAACCAAGGGCATAATAAATAATATTTTATTATGCCCTTGGTTTGGTTATGGAAATTATTAGATACTGTGAGAATTATTTGTACATTGATAGCCTTGTGACAAGCAGAAAAAAATGGTTTGAGTTACTGTTGTTCATAATTACAGATAAGCTGTCCTAAAATTATTAGTCTCACTGTGTCATTACTTGGAAAACTGGCAGATCCCAAAAAACAGGTATCGGTATCGGCGAGTACCAGGAAAAAAATATCGGTACTCGTACTCTGTCTTTAAAAAATGGTATCGGTGCATCCCTAACAGTAATCATAATTTGTTAAGCTCTTAAAAGAACAAACACGACATTAACCATAAAACGGTTTCAGTCCTTGATTCTGATTGGTCAGTTTCATTCACAATAATGTACATGCTCCTACTACCAATGATATATTGAAATGGTTATAAAATATGTGCATCAGAATAAGTCTCCTTCCAGTATTTCTGTCATCTGAGGTTTTTCATTAACGAGGAGATGAAGCATTAGCAACAGTTTCACTAGATGGAACATTTAAGTTTGAATCACATCTCGTATAAACTTATGTCCCTGTAAGTCTGAATTACTGACTGCGGGCTCATTTCCACAGCCAAACGGAGGCGAGGGAAATGACTTCTGTGCTGATGTATTTCTGCAATAAATGTGGTGTTACCTTGTAGAAAAGCCATCCGATCATTAAGCAAGGGCAGAATGCACAGGTCCACCGCAGCGTGTTAAAGTTAAAGCAAATGTTCAACCCCTCACTAATGTGCCACGACCCATCTGCTGACGGCCCTGAGGACGGGCCAGTGTAGGGATGGATGTCAAATGCGTGTAATGAATAAGCAAATGATGCGTTTTTTGGAAGGGCAAACACATTTCGTCGTGTTTTTTTAGTTTGTTTCAGTATTTGTCTATTTTGATAAACCTGCTAATTATTGATTTTTATTATCCGCTAATACGTAGTGAGCGTTTTTGCATGTCTTAGCAGTGAACAAAACGAATTGTATCTCAAAACATTCCCAGAAACATTCTGTTTTCTTGAGAAGCAAAATTGTATGAAACACATTTGTGTGAGTAAATATTGTGTGATGCAAATATTCATTTAAAACCCATATTGGTCATCTACTAGACAACAGATGTGCGATTTTAAAAACAAAATTATACCATGAATGCTTTCCTCATTCAAAACATATGAAAGCTCTTCTCGAGATGAAGGTCTCAGCCCAGACCTTTATATTCTTTCGTAATACAATTTTTGCTCCATGTTATTATTTTCTCAATCGTTCCTTTCTACCTTAAAATCAAAGCGGGAAGCAAAATCATTTTCAATCTATGAAACAAAATGAAAGTTTCATCTTGATGGTGGCCGAGTTACGCTCAGAATCTATAACTTCCCAGACTCTCAAAACGAATCGGCTCAATACAGTATATACCACAATTCCCTCGTCTCTCGCTACAATATTATCTGATACACAGCTGTCTTCTAAAACTGTTTTCATTTTCAGCAGCATCCACAAAAACAACTTACGTCAGCTACACCAATCATGCCATATGAACACACATCCTGAAAAAGGTTTGGCATGAAACTGGCTGGCTCAAAGCGGACGAGCGAAAACCAAGCATGAGACATCATTGTTGTTCGTGGACAAGAGGATGGACTCGTGAACTGAGGAAGTCTGTTTTGTTTTTCTGATGTTTTGTAAGAACAGCTTAAGGCAGCGATCCAAAACAAAAGCTGCCATTTAGCTTGGCAGCCAATAAAGTGGAACACTGCTAATGGGGTAAGAGAGAAAAAAAGTTAAAAACAAACGTTTAAAGAAACAGAATAAATATTGGAGTCAACCATGTTACATGTTATTCTAATTGTAAGTATTTTGTGGTCGTGAACAATTTTTAATTCTTGTCCCACAGCGTCAGACCTGCATTGGAAAATGCATTTGTCTGTTGTATTGGCTACTCTGGTCTATAACTTCGGGTTGTGAGTGTGCAAATGCCATGGTTGAAGCATGCCGGCTCAAATTTTTATACAAATAATTTATTTATAATAAAGGAATGTTTTGGAAATGTGGAGGACTCGTGAGTGTTTTTTTTTTTTCATTTTTTGTGTTTGGAGGACAATGAGATATCCAAGGATATAATATAGATCAAGAGACATTAAGAATGTAGCTTAAAAACTTTGATATCTTTAATATTGAGTAATGACATTGATTGAAATCGTAGTTATATTTATAGGTCAAATCAAACTTTGATGCTTGTTATCTCATAGCTCGATTTTGAGACTTGAGGCTGGTTTTCACAGACAGGGTCACAAATAATAAATGACATTTGGACATCATAAGCAGAGAGTAAAGATATTTTTACCTGTTCCTTACCTAAAGCTATCATATGGCGTATTTTGACACATTTTGTGGCGCTTTTAAGTTTCTAGGTCAAGAAGAAGCAGCGTAAACATTCTGTTTTATTCATTTATTTATTTAATTCCTCAAAGACAAAAATGTCAGTCATACAGGTTTGGATCGATATAAACGTGAATGCCTTTAATGTTGGTTTGCACAAGACACAAACCATTAAAGATTAAGAATGTGTGTCGTGCATTTTCTGTTCAGGTGAGTCTAGACATTTCCAGGTGAACCCAGCACATAAAAATGCCAAGCAGGCAGGTTTATATAATTTATATACTGAATCCAAGCAGGTGTACCTTGTTCCAAATATAGCAAATGTCCATTTTTATTCAGGGCATTACAAAATGTGTTATTTATTACAGTGTCACAAGTATAGCCTTGAATCTTAAAACCTTTTTATTATGGAAGCAGCTCCAAGACTGTCCAACTTTCTCCATGAGAGACGTAAGAGTTTTTTATTGTTTATTTTGTGCACAGCTTTCCGAAACCCTTTCTGTCCTGTCTCAAATGTCCCTTTAAAACCACAAAAGGATTACAAACACCTTTCTTTTACCTTCTCTAAATATATCTTAAAACCTAATTGAAAATCAGACCTCACTGTGTTTTTAACATAAGGATCGTTTATAAAGTTTTAATAAAGGCCTGATGCTTAATTGGCTCAAGATTCCTGCATCCAAACTGTTTTCATGTAAGTATGTGCACCCAACCCAATTATCTCTCCTCCTCACTAATGAATGCCTCTCTGTCGCTATTTACGACTTATGAAATACAGAAAAACATTGATAACAAAAATAAACAGACCTCTAAATATTTCTGGCGTTTCAGATGTTTCTACAGCGCACAGTTTGGTGGATGGCATCTTTCCTTTTGAAAAACCCAGTGGAGCGGAAAGAAAATGAAGAAAATTGGCCACGTGCTGTCCATGATCAATATTTGGACTGTGGTAGAAGAATGCAGCCGCGCACGACTAACACCTGAAGGAGAAACATCAATAATCCAGTTCAGTGCTGAATACGGCAACTAAAATTGTTTATGGAGAACTCGAGCAGTTGTTTGGTGGAGTTTAACGGCTTATTCGCGACGCTGGACAGAATACAATACATACAGTATATACTGCATGCTACAAGGTAGGTGTAGCAATCATTTCAAAAGCAATTTTAGAGAAAGAATTATGGGTGGTGTTAAAGAATTATGAATTATATATTTTTTTACATTTTATTTAAACCTTAATTATCACAATATATTTATTTATACCAATAATTATCACAATTTTGCTGATTCTGCAAGGTGTATGTAAACTTATGACCCAACTGTGTGTATTATATTATATTATATTATATTATATTATATTATATTATATTATATTATATTATATTATATTATATTATATTATATTATATTATATTATATTATATTACTTTTAGACACATGCAGAAATAAAGGACTTAACATGTTAACATGCCAATAATTTGCATGTAGGAGGGACTTTTATTGTTTGTGAGCATACGTTGTAAATGTTAATGTATTATGTTTTTAGAGTCCGACAAACTATATCAGTTTAAACTTTGTTGACAAGTTTGTCCATCCAAACACACATACTCATCATTGAACATTCCCTATAGACTGTACAGGTTTGGCACACTTATCTTATCATTAGAAATCTAATCTGCTGTCATTGCAGCTGCTATTTTAACTTTGCCAGACCTAATTGTTTCACATGCGCCGCAAGAGGCAAATTGATCACAGGATCGGATTCTTTGAAGCCCGAGAGAAAAGTTTAAGGGTAAAGCTGGATAGAGCTGTGTATTTTTTTATCTACAGAATTTCTGTGGGATCAATTTGGCCAGCATTGACCTAGACGCATATGTCCCTGAAGGATTTTACATCCTGCAGTAACTGTAAGGGCTTTTCTCTTATAAGTCTCTTATAATCTTTCATTTAATTCAGATCCATATTCTCCAAACGAGAATGAGAAAGATGCCATGAGAAAGTCAGCATTATTGATAAGGGCTGCTTTATTTCAGGTTCATATTACAGGGAAGCTGTAAGTTATACATGTTTATGTACTTAAATATGTACTTAAATAACTTTTCGTGTTACATCATTGTAAAATAGACATCTATACTTTCTGGTTAAATTTACTAGGGCATGTCTCTCACACAAAAGGAATAGGTACAATAACTGTGAAGGTGCCATTGTCTTTATTCCAAAAACAAAACACTTTTGGTTAAATGACCCTTAAAATATTATTCAGATGTTTCTGAAGCAAATCGCTTCATCTCGCACTCTTTCCTCCTTTCACCCCATTAGCGAATTCTGCACTGAATGTTATTTTTGTCTGTGCAGTTTAGGGTCAGATATACAGACTGAAATAAGATTAGACTTACAAACATTTTGGCAGTTGCAGTAACTCTAACAAGATCTTATGACAGAGACAAATGCAAGTATTTAAGCAGGATGTTACACATTCAATCCACAAAACTATTTGACGGTTGTTTAAAAATAGATATTTGGTCATATTTGTTATGCAGTATGTTTTGATCTGTAACTTTTAGTAATTTCATATCCTGAAGGATAATATCATTTAAATAATATTACAAAACATGAAAAAAAGTGATATTGAGAACACAATTAAAACACTGTTAACCACATTTTTATGTTATATTCAAACAAAACTTAAAGTACTTTTGTAAGTTGTTGCCTTTTTCCAAAAGCATCATTTTTAAACTAATATGAGCTCAAATCTGAAATGAACATTTCTGCCTTGGAGAAATAAATGTATGTCAAACGTGTTTCTTCACATAGTAATGGCATGAGTTCACTGACTTCTGTCACATTGCTCAGAACATTATGTCTTGATGTTTGAAGTAACATGCCCTTAAGCTGTGTGTACTAATAAATCGAGTCTCATGAAAATGATTTATATTCTTTAGAGAAAACAGTTCTCAGTCAAGATTTGTATAGTTCTGCAGACCATAATTTGTATTCAACTGAAGGTTAAAGAGTGAAATCTAATGATATACAGTATCATGTATCAACAATAATCATGGGTCTATAAAGCCTGGGTCCTTTAGAGCACGCAACAATTGAATTGTGCAATTAAGTAAAATTCATTTGCATTTGTGAGACTAACAGAATGAGAACAAGAACTGTAAAATTCGGTTTCATTTGACTTAAAATTCCTCCTAGAAAAGAGATTTCTCTCTTTCTGTGCTTGAATCTACTGTGCTTTCTCTGGCAAAGACTTCATACACACAGTAAGTATGCAAGATTTCCTGATATTGTAATATGACAGAGGTTATACATTATATAAGAGATGTGATGGTGTGTCTTAACGTCCCTGCTTCTGTTATTTTTTCCTCTGGTGAATACTGTATTTAACACGAGTCTGCCACACGTCTACAGCAGGAACCGGTTTCTTGTCACCATCCAGCTGTGTGATATAACATTCAGAGACAGATTGCTCCTTTGAGGTTTTTGTGACTGCAGAGGATAGCACAAGGCATATGCTAACCCATTCCTGCTTATCTGCCCCTGGCTACCTGGTACATGAAAGGTTCGCCATCTATTTATTTAGTGCTTGCTTCTAATGCACAGTAGATTGTGTTTGTGTGTGAAGGTCTATGTTGTTTTTGCCCTCTCTGTACACCTGCTTTTAAGGGGATCCACCTGCAGTGCTGATGAAACAGAATCTGTTTCTTGCTGTGAGTAAGCCGGTTCTGCTCTACACTGTAAAAACTCCTGTTACCTTTACAGTAAAAAGTGGAAACTTTTAGTTAACTTTTTTGGAAAATTTTAGTTTTTTGCTTCACAGGATGGAGATTGTTTATATACCTGTATATTTTACAGTTTCTAATATTACTATATATTTTACTACAGATTTTAGAGTATTACTATACACTTTACAGTATTTTTACAACATGTTTTATAATATTACTATATATTTTACAGTATTTTACTACAGATTTTAGAATATTATTATATATTTTACAATATATTTTATGGCAGATTTTATAATATTACTGTATATTTTACGGCAGATTTTATAATATTACTATGTATTTTTACTACAGATTTTATAATAATACTGTATATTTTACAATGTATTTTACTACAGATTTTATAATATTATATATTTTACAATATATTTTACTGCAGATTTTAGAATATTACTATATATATACTACATATTTAAATGTTACTATATATTTTACAGTTTGTTACTGTATTTTTTACAATATATTTTACTGCAGATTTTAGAATATTACTATATATAATTTACAGTAAATGTTTAACTACAGATCTTTCACTTATTACTGTATATTATTTTTTTTAAAACATTTAAGCAAGTACGTAAAATTTACTGTTTAAAACTGTCTCCTTATCTTCGCTGATTCACTTATAATAATTTATATTATAAATTATTGATTTGAGCTGTTGATTTGAGCTCTACAATTCTGCTCTACAACAGAAAATATCAGTTTGACATCATTTAATTTTATCCTACATAAAGAAAAGTATGTAAAGTAACCTGCAATTTTATGTTTCAAACAGAGATGATGATATAGCAACAAAAGTTATGGTTTGCAACTTTAATATTTGCATTGCAAAGGTTTCTGGAATGAAAAAAAAATGTAGAACGGGGCTTGATTTTATGTTAGGATTCGGATCATTAGAGATTGAATATACACCTATGCATTACTCCAAAACAGTGACATATAAGGTTATATTTCTGTTCAGATTCTGTCTGCAGGACATATTGGTTCTTTAGAACCAATATGTCCACTTGTGTATGTGAAGGCTGTTTATCAGTGAAAGCCCAGTGATGTGCTGTCCTCTCCAGTTCTTCCATCATGGCCAATATATCTTCATTATTCTCAGAGGACATTGTCCACATTCTCACCTGTGGCACATATTTTTCTCCTGACCCCTGTATCCATCCCTGTCAGATCCTGAAGATACTAATTGGATCATAAGTCACTGATGTGGGGCACGCGGTGTCAAACACGTCCTTACACAGTCTGCCTCTGAACTGTAGCTTTGTAAATGTATTGTTTGTTGTTTCAATGGCCTGGAAATCCTCCGTGAATGATTGCTGCGCCGCTTTCTCACATTCGGATGGATTAAAAATGTGAATGTTTTTCCTTTTAATCAGTTACTTTTAAATTAATTGTACAAACCAACTCTCAAATTTAGGCATATGCAAATGAATACACATTTAAGAAACCTGTTTTTTTAAAGTTTTTAAACGAAACACATGCTATTGTCTGCACTTCTTTTGAGTTAGGACTGCAATTATCCCACGTAAAGGCCGCCTGCAGAGAGCCGTCCATGTTTGAATTAAGGATTCTCGATGTGGTGTCATGGCAACATATCTGCTTTATCCTACAGTCCTTTGATATTCTGACTCGCTTTGGAATGCTACATATGGTGTGAATTAGAAAAACGTTCATCTAAAGTCTGTCGGCTTTATCGGGTCCCCAACATGTGCACATGGCCACTAATCTCAAATACCCATAACAACATGAACCTTCCAGTTTTTACAGTTTTAATTGCCGTACAGCACACAATTAAAGTTTCTGGAACTGGTTTCTGCTAAAAGAACGACTGCCATAATTAAAGTCAGTATGAGAGAATAGTTGCGATTGTGTTTTTCTCCCTACGGTATGTTAACGTATATCTGAGTGAAACAGGTTGTCAAATTAGAGAAAATGTAGGGTGGGATATGATTTTGTTGTTCAGGAATTAACTAAATCCTTGGGAGCCTGGCAATTGGACAGTGAATATAACCCTGACGGTTCAATTTGTTCAGTTTTGTAGCAATTTTGCATAGTATCTGTCACATCTGCATCGCATGTTGAAAAACATAATTTGTAGTATTTGTTCTGTATATATACAAATATATTTTTATACTGTTATATCTGTGAATGCATATATGTTTTACTGTGGAAGATCGCACAGTCAATTCAAGTCTTTTAATGTCTTGATTAGACTATACAACCTATTTTATTATTATTATTATATGGTTGGTACTTTTGGTACAACTGTTGTGAGAAATATAAATGGACAGAGCTCTGTCAGAATAACAGCCAGGATGTTTCTTTTATGTGTCCAAATGACACAAAACATCATAGATCATAGACAAAACATCATTGGCCATTCAGTTTAATCCATTGTTTTATATCACCGTTTGAAACTTCCTCTAGTCAATTCATTACTCCCGGCCTATTGCATTAAACGTTTGTGACTTGAGATGCCAGGTTGTCCTGTTTCCTGCATGTCTGTCAATTTCAAAGATGAAAAATATCTATCAAAGTTGAATTGTTATTGATGTAAATCATTCAGCTGTATCGCGCTACAAGCATCTGCACCTAATTTTCAATTCTAGAAATGCGAAAACCAATTTTCCAATCTGACAGTTTGGAGGTTTTATCAATTTTGCCGGTTTAAAGAAAATTCCCTGTCGTCCTACGCATGCTAATTCCAAAATAAAAATAAATCAAGCGCCAAAAAATTGCCACCTTTTATCACAGCGGTGAACAGGTGGTGCGGTCGTACTTCATTTGAATTTGCCGTGCGTTTAACTTGAGCAACTTTACGGAGGAAACTTTTAAATGAGGGCCTGTTCATGTGATCACGAGTAAACAATCGCAAGTGGCTGATGCAACCAGGTCTGTGACACCCGCGCAAGTTGCTGACCGGGCGTTTATTGATCTTGACGGGTCTGTGAGGAAATGCTATCCGCAGATCACGCCAGAGGGATGGCTAGATAATTTATTGATTAAGATGACCTTGGGTGAAACCTCTTGAAGTGCATGTGTTTTTACAAAAACTAGCCACGTCCGTATCGATCCAATCAGCTGGGGAGGTTCCTGACGAAGATTCACAGAGGATAGAGAGTTCATGAAAAGAATATCGTGAACAAGCGACCTAAAGTTAATTACTTTTTCGGGGTCTGAATTAACCCATGTGCTGAATGAAGATAGCAGCGAGCATTCAGAGAAGCCGGCTTAGATGTATCGTAGTGCCGTGGGACTCATTTTTTAATGGGATGAATGAACTGGTGACATGTTGATCTCCTGACTACTAATGGTGTGTTATTAAAGGTCAAAAGCATGTGCTTTGAATAAGACTGGTCAAGCACCAAATGAGAATAAAACTTCCTGTGTCAATGTTATTATAGGAACCACCACCTAATAAATGGTTTAAGTTGAACTGTAAGATCAATAATGTAATCATTGCGGATGTACTGTAAGTGACGTGAGGGATTTAAGCATATAAATCGTCTACGAGAATAAAGTAGTGCAGTTTTACTAAGAGACAGACACTGACTCATCTCATTTGTTTGTCACAAATAGCTACAAAAAAGCTATAAAATTACAGTTTTCATAAAGATATACATATATATATATATATATGCATATATATATATATATATATATATATATATATATATATATATATATATATATATATATATATATATATATATATATATATATATATATATATATATACATATATATATATATATATATATATATATATACACACATAAACACATAAATATATATATATATATATATATATAAATATATAAATTATCTTTAAAATATCTTTTAACCCTTGTGTGGTGCTCAGGTTTGTGGTTGACTGGCTTTCAATATTTACTAAAAGCAAAAATTATGAGATTAATTGTGTTTTCAACCAAACACAAACATGTCTAATAACACAAATACAATATATTAAGATTATAATAGAGTGCATTTTAACACAAAATAAATTTTAATAATATGATTTTACTTGGGATAAAGCAAATATTTGTGAATTATTACAGTATTTACATAAATGTGTATTGCTGTATTGATATAAAAAAATCAAAAAAGCCGTGAACAAAAACATGAACACCATACAAGGGTTAAACTGATCACTGTCACAGCACATATTGAACATACAGATGAAAATAATTTTTTTTATATTTTTATTTTTATTTCATTTTAAAAGTAACATTACTCTTCACTACTTTATTATTTTTTTAGTTTATGTTTATTGTTTTGAAATGTTATGTGTCAAATATTTATTCTTGAGTCTTAGACCTTCCATCCATATTGTCATGATTAGATTAGAATTTAAAAATATTCAATTATGAATAGTGAAACAGTGTTCCACCTGTGAAATGGTGATAATTAACAGGTTAAACACAAATAATTTAATTGAATATATTCCTGTAAAATAGGAAACTAAAATGATTGAAGGATTCATCTTTAGAGACCAGAAATCTAAAGATGTATAAGAAATCCTCACAAGATGTTATCTGGACACTCACCTGGATCTAGATCACCTGAAGAGGCTGTCACCTGCTGTTAACCTAAATTGTCAGGGACCAGATGTATAAACAAACTACTTGGTGTTTCTATAGCAATGCAGAATGTAAGTCTGTAATTCTTTATCGCTTCATAGAATCACTTTCTCAGTGTTTGTCTTTCTGTGTATAAAGTAATCTGTCACTGACATCAAGACCAGTCTTTACAATTTACTGCAGTAGCTAAAATCATTCACGAGACTTCCTTTGGCCCGTCTCTCTTGAAATTACCATGCTTTCACAAACAAATTAACAGAGCTGTCTAGATGTCAGATCAAATCAACTAAACAACATGCAGACACTGCTTACAACTGACGTCTCCAGAAATCACAGAATGAATGAAAAGTGTCAGTGCCAATCATGTAAATGCACTTCATCAACACTATCATTTCCACGTTGAAAAAAATAACACGGTTTTTGACATCTGCTCGGTTTATGTAAAAAATATTTAAATATTATTTTGCTTTTGTACATACAATGACAGAGTCATTGTATGAGTCTCAGACCTTTCCATCAATATATAGTTTGTCATGATTAGATTAGAATTCAACAATAAAATATTAAAGTTAATGTTGAATTTCTTCTTACGTTGACTTTAACTTTCATTGAACTCTGAACACTCTTTTCTTTATACTGTATAACCAGTATCACAGTCTGTTCTTTTGCTCTCAGTGTCGGTAAGCTTCTTGTTCGGGTCAAGTTTTCAACTTTTCGCTTTGTTGATTGCTTTACCACCTTGATAAAACTTTTAATCAAAGCACCTGCAATAATGCGTTTAAAGGTTCGATTTATAGAACCAGACGAAGTATAAACACGCTTTGAAGAACCTATACCTATAATGACCAATGGCGTCTTCCTGCACAGATAGAAGATCAGCATGTAAAATTTCTTAATATCACTTTCGTCGCCGTACCGACACACTTGCCTCCATTACATACCTGAGGTGTGTGCATCTCACTTTGATATGTATAAACATACTATCTGTCAACAACAGAAGATTTAAAAGACAACTTGGTTATGACACTGACTCTCTTCGTGTTTTTTGACTGAATTATTCACTTTCCTGTGCTTCTGTTAAGCTGTCGATTTAATTTTTGCAGACGATGACCTCTTTGACTGTAGATTGAAACATTTACACTTGGAATTATTTCCATAGCAGATGCTGGGCTTGTGCACGGCACGTTGCTCTGATGATTATTTCAAGGGCTTGCGTAAGGCGCGAATCAAAGCCAAGCCAAGAAGTGCCAAAAAGAACTGAATGCCAATAATCGTGCTACTTGGAAGGGACAAGTAAATTTGGTGCTGGGTTGGATTTTGTCAGTAAACATAAGAAGTGAGGTTTTGCTTTTTTCAACAACTTTATTAAGGTGCTATTTTGAAAGATGGCGCGTCAGTTCTGATTGTTTGCTTCAACATGAGGACAGTGTGACCTTCAAACCTTTAGTGCCAGCTGGGATGATTTTTCAGAGCAGCTGTGATTTACTGTGTGAAATGTCAAACTACAATGTCAAAGGTAGAGACACAAGCAGGTAGAAAATAAAAGACTTTTGACCATTAGGACCCCAGGGCCTTCTGACACATACTGTGTAGAGCAAAGACCCTCCGGTTACTATTATTAATCATCTTAGAAACATGGAAACATGTAGGTTAGAAAGGTTAGGAAACATGAAGTCAAGACCACCAACACTGAGACCGAAATGTGTCGAGACCAAGATGAGAACAAGACCAGGGCCTGACCAGCTAAATCATCTGAAAAACCCATAGAAACCTAACCATTAAAAGTCATAATAAAGAAATACTAAAAGTCATTGTGGTGATTCATTGTAAATACTGTAAAGTTGACTAAAATTAACTTTTTAACATTTATTTTATTTTTAGTTTTATCATCCACCTAACATTTTTTGTGCAATCATGCTAATATACATGAAAAACGTGCTCTTCCTTTTGTGATAATGTTTAATTATATCAATTTATGAAATAAAACTGATATTTTTACAGTGTGAAAGTATTTATTGCAAACATATATATGAATTTTGCAGGCATTTGTGTAAATTTTTCTTGATATTTTTCACTTCCTTATTCATTTCTGACCTGGCACAGCAGTAACAAAGTTAGAAATAGGTTACTGATTGCACAAATTAAGTAAATTAGACAATGCATCAGCAATTTAGTGATTCCATCACAGTTGTGGTTTATGTCTAGTCTTGAAATAAAAGCATGAAATCAAACAGACCAAGAGATGACCGAGTCCAAATGCAGTTGAGACTGAGATGAGACCAAGAAAATTGTCCTACAACACTAATGTTTTTGCCAAAACGTCATTGTCATTCAAAGTAGAGTAATCGGTCGTCTTCTCGCTTTTTAGGAACTTTAGGGAACCACTTTGCAGAACTATGATCCAACGCTGTTGCAGAAAGTGAGAGAACAAAACATCAGCCATGTACAAACTCAGATAATCTTAAATACCTTATTATGTTGCACAGCAAATACTGACAGCCAATTGAGGATTTTCAGCAACCAGTTGAAGACTGGCCATTCTGTTGTTGCCCTCGGTTCTTCTTGTCTCATGCACTAGGGACGATGCTTTGACAATTGGTAATAGCAGTCACTGGCAGCTGCATCTGTGTGCTGATAAGGTTTGGAGCTTGAATTGGAGAAGAAAAAGAATGCAGTATAAAGGCTGGATTTAGTCACTGGCATCTTCAATTGGTCCAATTTCCAGTCATTGATCGTCCTTTCTTTTCAGACATATTTATTTTTCTTTTTGCAGTCTGTAGCTTTGTATAGTGCTAGTGATTTTTTTTAAAACCGCACTTATAGCAAACTGGAATTACAGTTACTTAATGTTAAAGTTTTATAGTCTTAAAATGCCCTGGAAAGTAATTATGTTGGGACTTAAGAGTATTGAACATTTGAAACTAGAACATCCTGAAAAGTTCTCTTGCAGTAACATTAAAAGAGCGTTTTAACAACATTACATATACATGGTTTGCAAACTTCAAAAAATGTTCATCTTTACATCGTTAGTGGAGCGTTTAAAACATTCAGAAATAACTTTTTTAACTTTGCTTGTTTGGACAAAGCAACATTGCAAAGGTTACACAGTCTGCACCATTAAAACCAGTATGTTAAAAGTTATCCCAAGCTATCCATTTGTGCATGCCCCTTCATCTTACCCTCAATTACAATGGCTTATTTTTGCAATTTTGCCCCTTCACCAAACACAGATTTCACACTCGAAGCGTAGACTGATAAACAAGGTGTCGTTTCATCCTCCGCATGCCAACTCCCTGTCTTTAGAGGGCAATTTGTTATGCATCTCTACCATTCAGAACAGAATAAATACTTCATGGAAGCAAAGCCTGATGATCAGGGTGTGTTCAATGGTAAATAAAACAAGCCAGGCGCGACTGCATACAAACATGGCCATCTGTTGTTTATCTCATGCGCAGCTTTTGGCAAATAACGACTAACATCCACATGTGCTGTTCTGTTGCATTAATTTCAATATGCGCTAATGCATCGTGCAAAAGTGTAGACAAGATCTATTTGATTATGGTTTACATTTTTGACTAATATTGTTGATTTGTAACATGTTAAATTAATTTATATTTATTTACTGTAATGTTCAATGTTCAATTAATTTCCACTGAAACAGAAAGTTAGGGTGGGGTGTATTAAGTGACTCCGCCCCTTTAAAATAGCCATGGTGTTTAGTTTACCTCACCGCCTAGATTTTGTGCAGTATGATGTCATAAAAACTGTTGATCTGTACTGGTGAAAGTAAAAGATTATAAGTTATGAAATTTTGTCCAGGTTTGGGAGCACACTAGTTTATCCTTGAAGGAAACATATTCATACTAAAAGCCCAAAAATGTTCTTGTTTTGATTTCATTGGGACTTAGTATTTAACACTGGCATGCAATTCATCTTTTAATGTTTTTGCTACAGACATGAATCATGCAGTTTGATGAGAAAATATTTGCTGCTCGATTTAACATGGGAGTTCTGAATGGTAACCATAGCAACTGCATAGCAACACCCTAGAAACCCTAGATTACTTTTATTTTAAAATCTACATATTTTTTATCCTCACCAATCAGTAGGTTAAACATTTTTACTTTTAAACAATGTTTTTTCCCTGTTTATTCATTCTTGTTATGTCTGTAATCACAGGATGGTCAGAGATGGTCACAGCATCAGGCTGGGTGATCTTTCAGTGCTCATTTCCAGTCAGACGAGAGGGGTAACAAGACCAAACCCGTGCCAGAGAGGGTGACAAATTAAACAAACAGCTGGACATCATGAGACCAGACTGAAGGGATGCAGGTTTGCAAGGACATGTGTGTGTCAGGACAGCTGGGGAGGTAGACATGAAAATTAGCAGTGGGAAGATATGAAGTAAACTGCACTAATGAGCTATTTCATTATGCACCAACCTCCTGAATTTACACAGTAAACATACAGCAAATACTATTTACACAACAGTACCGTGTGGAACTGTTTTCAATCCTACCGAAGGTAATATGATAAATATTTATAATTGATATGTTGCTTACAAAAATTTACATTAAATGCAGTCCCATCTAGCCTTGATCACTTAGTGTCAGACATCACATATATACAGGGTTTGTTATATATTCAAACAAAGACATAAATACATAATCTTTTCATAAATCTGAAATGAAAATCTGCTGGGGTGAATCTATGGGATGTCCCACCGAGCTCAGGGGCTCATTAACCATAGTGTGAAGGACCCCTGAAGCGCGAGCTGCTGCCGTCTCATACTGGCCAGCGAGAGTCATATGAGTGAATAAGTATAATGTTAAAAGTAGTTTGTGGAGGAAAGCAGAACGGCGTGTATGTGAAGAGCGCTTTATCTCTGAGGAGCAAGAGAAGGTCTGAGAATGAAAACCGCTCATGCGAGAACAGGCTGGAAGCGTGTCTCCTCCCTTTCTAAAAATTATCCTTCTAACCTTCATGGAATTTGAAAGCTAGCTGGTTTGATTTAATTAATTTGCATCTATAATGGCAGGAAGGGTCTTTGATCTTAAAGTGTGAGTATGCTGGAAAGGGCTCGGGGAAGAATGTGGTGCCTGTGTTAGAGAAACAGTGTACCCCAAAATTAAAAATCTGATGAAAAGTATCCTTTAGTCTTTATTAGCCATGTGATAACTTTGGCTTTTAAATTTAAATTTTAGTATGTTTTTCACGTAAAGCTATTATATGACTTCAAAAGATTTGGGAAAAATTCAAGTCTACAACTACCACAACTGCTTCTGGGTTTTTATAAAGGCTCACTCCTCATTCACATTAAATGTCAGGATTAGGAAGTTATTCTTACCATGTCTATAATCTCAGGAGGGTCAAAGGAACAGATGTGCCGTGGCAGTCAGGATTAGAAAATTCTCCTTTTGCGTTTTTCAGATAAAAGAAAGAAAGACATCCGTTTTCAAAAGACAGACAAATTTTTCAATTTGGCTTGGAATGTCACATTATTTTATGTACATTTTTTTGTACAGTTTTAAGGCTCGATTTTAGGTGTTTTAGGTGTATTGCAGGCCAATTATTTTCTAGTTGAGATTTCTATGGAAACTGCACTCGCTGCTCTCAGATTTGCTTTATCTTCAAAAATATTCGAGAATAATAATTTTAAAGATAATAAAATCTGCACATTTCTCAGGTAGAAGCACTATCTGTGTCATCTTTGGTATCATACGAGGACTTGTGTAATAGTTTTGGGCAGCATCACGTTGGGTTTATACATAAATGATGAAAGAATTCCACAGTTTGTAGTGACACATCAGACAAAATGCTGCAAGATACTGCAAGAAGTGTTTTGATTGTAAATTAACTCTGCTTTTAACCATTCTAATGATACTTATTGTGTACTGACTTTAACTATAACCTTTGGGGAAGATTGTACACATTTCATGTAACATTATAAGCCTTGACTTTGTATTTTATCAGGCATCTTTAATTCCAGGGATTTAAATGTAAAGTTTAGTGTTACAGAACTGTTCACAAGTGTTTTATATTCCATACACAACCTTCTAGCAGTGTGTTTTTGAATGCTAATGATTCTGAAAGTTTGTTTGAAATGTTTGCCTACTGTTGACTGGGTTTACATAATTCTGGTGTAACACATCGTTCATCTTCACTGCACTTTATCTTTTGCTGATGTCTCAAAACTGGTTGCAAAAATGATATGTAGAAAAATTGAAATTTTTCCAGTCATATCCAGCATAAACATGCTTATTTCTTCACAACTGATGGCTTTTGAAGACAATGACCCTTCAATTAACCTTTATCTGTCAATTAGATGTGCAAAGGACAAATGACGAGACATAGAGCTTTCAAACAGCAAAAGCCACAGGCTAAAATGATCTTTATATTAACAGGGGCTTGAATGAGAGAAGGAAAGTATGGAGAAGAAAAAGGACCAATTCCCACCTAATGTAAGACAAGCTTCTCTAAATGAGTCAGATGATTTCCTTTTATTCCTTCACATAGAGATTCTTTCACTGTACTATAAAAACACAGTATTTTATATCTCAAAACTTCTCAGATGGAAAAGCCATTTACAGTATTGTAAGTACCAGCAGAACTTGCTGACGTCAGACAGATAAATACATTTGATGAATATATTTCAGCACAGGAACATATAACCACCCACATTTACCCATCAGTAATGCACCTGTACAGTCACGCTGAGGCCATAAGGACAAAAGCAGAATAGATGATGTTCTTCCTACTGTATGCAAATAAAATGTGCCTGAAAATTCAGCACTTGCCTTACACCAGCACCATAAATATGGACCAAACACTTTAACACCATACAATGTTAAATCTAGGGTAGATATGGTACAAATACATTTCTGCCCTTAATTTAAATACTTGTTAACAGTGTGTTTGGAAGGGTATGAATGAGACTTGTTTTCATTTGCTTTGTTGATTCGCACATAGTCAAACAAATGCACCAGAGCGTTTACACTAAATGTTGCCAGTTCCACGGATTTCCCACATAATTGGTCTACCTTTATTCTGCTGAAGGTACGTGGGTTGAAGGTGGAAGGTATTGTTTCATTAGCTGTCAATCTTTTTCTCCACTTTATTTGTGAATTTCTCCACATAGTACACACATACAGTTTCTCCACACTTCAAAAAAGAGTTTTAGATTTGATCTGTGAATCATAAAGTAGTAACTGATTTTACAATTACTACTACACAACGATTTTCAAGAAGAAATTGTGTGTGATACATAACATTGACTGTCAAATATATATTTTAAATATGGCATATTTTTAGTTTTGGTAATTGAGGCTCATTTGGCTAGTTTTAACTGGCCATTAGGCAGGCTTTGTTATGCAGATCTGGCAACCCTGTTTATATTTTACAATGCATAAGGAAATCAACCTATAAACCTACTTATAGTTGTTTCTGTATTAAGCTGTGATATAAGAAAGTATGTTAACATCAAAAAAACTCTTCATCCTTTAATAAAAGACATGCTGAAGGGCTTTCACATCAGTTATCCAGAATCACACACCCGACTGCATAAGTTCTGATTCAACAAATGACTGTTTGTACTGTGTGTCGGTTCTTTTGTTACTGCGCTCTGGTACAGATATCCTGCACTGTACCGCACCAAGAATCACAATTTTGAGCATGAGTGGAATACATTTACATGACAATTGTAGGACATCTTTAAAGATCAAAACATTACATTACATTGTAAGCGGTTACTGAGGTAATTGCTTTATAGCGGGTTGGAGGAGAACATGCGGTTATGCTTTTAATTTGAGCTAGATTCATTTTCTAGCATTTTAATGAAAAGACTTATTCAGTCATCTGCATGGAGGGAACATATGATACATCAAGCTTGTCATCCCACATGTTATTCATACCTCACAGTAATCACTAATATAGTTGACCCAAAAAAAAATTATGTCAGCACTAAATTTGTATGACTTGTATGCAACAGTGAATCTTTTACACCAAGACTAGGAATGTGTATTAAGAAAATAGTGCCAATGTTGATTTTGTGTTACAATAAAGAAGAAAATACACAATATCACACAATGTCTTTAATATACTGAAGTGCAAAATAAAGAACTGGTTAGTTATTTTCCAATAGAGTTATACTTAATATTTTGTCTCAGGTCCCTGTTGTTGTTGTTTTTTAATATGGATAAATGGATCTCCATTATACAGTGTACAGTGCACCCCTTTAAGATATTTAGTCCTCCAACACAGACGTTATACAAAAATAAAACAATAATAACAAAAGATGTGAGATGTGAAAAGGTTTCTACAAGGTTGAATCTGCATCAATAGCTCAATAGGACCAAAGAAATTTCATAATAGTACCATAAAGCATGAACTACAGAATGAGAAAAATAAGAAGCTATTGAACCATTAACGTCAAGTTAAATATAAGGCTCCATCTGACCATTTTTCAGAATTACTTCGCTGTGCGAACAAAGGTGAGCGGATTTTGTTTAAGCGTTTTGTTAAAACTGCTTTCCTCCGTTTTTTAAGGAAATAAGAAGATAAATGAATATTTCTTTTAGAGTTTTTGTTCAGTGCGCATTCATGTGAAGTTTGTGCTGTAATGAGTCACAGAGAGAGCGGCGATGAATGATTATTTCCAGTCAGCTGTGCTAATTTAATTGTATATGTGTGGCTGTCTTTTACAGATAGGAGCTTTAGAAATATCATTTGTTTGTAAGTCATGCATATATATATAAAATATAATGTTGAAAATATGAATAAGATGCATTTTGCAAGTTTAATGGATTAAGAAGTTGTTTAAGGGATGTTGTAACAACAAATCATACCAAGCCAATTGAAACTAATTTAAGCGACACCTTTTTAGATATCGTTCACTGTATCTTTAAACTCCACTTTGCAAATTGCAATATCAGTTTTATCTTAAAGCCTAATTTTATAAATAGTTTCGCATTTCCTAAAGGTAATACCAGCGCTTTTTAGTCACCAAAGATTACTTGTAGACTAAAATCTACAGAACTCATTTCCAGTAGGGTCTGTACATAAGTCTGTACATTATGCTTTTCATGCATTGCATAAGTTTAGCAGTCTACTAGCTGGTAATTTGAAATAAAGCTTATAAAAAACACAAGATAATGATGTCATTGTGTCACTGACTCATGTACAGTACAATTCAAAGACATATTGATTACAGCGTTCTTCTACGGTACATTGTTGAAAGAATCCTTAGCAAGGTCATTGTGATGAGCGCCTTTCTGCAGGCTTAAGTAACATCAATAATTCAAGGGAATGTAGGTGGAGTTATACATTTTGCAGTGGTTAAACTTTTAGCTTCTATAAAAAATGAATGAGGTTGTCTTTTAAGGGCTGGCTTAAAAAGGGTTTTTGGAAATCTCTTCAGTTCCTCTGAAGCTATCAATTATCCTTTTAGCTTAGCGACTGGGGAATCACTAGGGAGGCATGGATAGACTGAAACAAGTTTTCACAGCTTGTAGGGTTTTTAAAATCATCATTAGCATATGTATATATATATATGTGATGTTGCTGCTGTAGGGTAGTGAAGTGTTTGAGTCATATATATATATAAATATATGTGTGTGTGTGTTAAGTTTATACAGTATGTTCATTTGAAACTTTTATTAATACATTTTTATTCAAGAAAAAAACAGTTAAATATTTAATGCTGCCAAATTACTGGAAAAGTAATGGTTTCAGCTACAGTCATTTAATGAATGAATAAAGCAATAGCACTAATTTGAATAATGTCTAATTAACCCACTGCAGAGAGCTAAAGACTTCAATACAAACCGAGCCACTGCACATTAACACAACGGATCTGTTTCCACTTGATCTCTTCAGCCCTGATCATGATAACAAGCTTTCTGTAATCCCTCTTCATCTAATCTGTCATTCTGTAACTAAAGTCGTCTTGATAAAGTGAACACTAACTTGTTTACTTTTACGTTTCTTTGTGGAACAAAGTTTGACGAATCGCGAGGTGATGTGGTCGTGTAATCATTTTGGTAATTATCCCAATCAAACATTTTCTTTTTTGCTCTCTTGTTTCAACATTGTACTTGAGATAACGATGGTTTTAATTATTCACTGCGTAATTGTATATAATTAGTGTAAAATTGAACACAGGAACTGTCGGACTTCACTTGCATGCTCCCGATGACAGTACCTCATTCAAATCAGTTCATTCAAATTTTTTGACCACCATTTGTTCTCATCTCAAGTGTTCCTGATTAAACCTCCTCAGACTTTATTGTTCAACTGAACTGTACTGTATTTTATTGCTAATTAGTGGCTGCAAACTAGCATATATCGATTTTTATGGAAGCAGGTCAGAATGTCTGCATGAACATATTGAACATATTGTTTACTCGTCTGCTAACATTCATGTACTCTTGCTGTATTGATTTGTATATATTGATAACTTTTTTAATGATCTTGCTTATCTATTTATTAATTATAAAGGCCTCATATCATTTTTCAACCTAAATATATTGCAGTTTGAACAAATTATAGGCTCTGTTTAATACATACAAAAAAATTTTTTATGTGTCTATGAATAATACAGCTAAACAAAACACTAATCCTAAAATAGGTCATTATACCCTCCTTCCAAAATGGCTCTGATGTAGCGGATAATAACATACTGATTTAAATAAATTTGACAGAGTAAAAAATAATCATTGCTTTCATTGTGCCATGAAACAGGAAGGCAAAATCAGTGCCATAAATCATGGGAAGAACATGCAATTTTGTACTTTATTTATGGAGCCACAGAGATAATAATGTGCACAATAATCCATTCTAATGCATGGGATCCTCGTGTTGTTTCAAACCTCTATGGATTTCTTTCGTTTATGGAACACAAAAGGTTTGCGTACAGTCACAAAATGTTACAGTGAAACACTTTATGTAAAAAACAAGCCCTGGACACTTTTATGTTTTACAGAAGACTTTAAGGCCACATAAGTGTTAGTAAATATGACTGATTTTTAATTTTGAGGTGAACTATTACTTTAAATTGGGTCAGTAGTTTGCTTTAATTTAATGACTGTGCAAGTCAGTGGTCTTTAACATGTCTGGCCAGCAGTTTCCTCTGGGAATACTCTCTCTTGACCATTGATAGAATGTAAATGATTGATTGACAGGCATCGCTTCACTTTCTTTTTCCCTCTTTATATCTCTCTTTGATATTTGTCACACACACACACTGGCAGATTGTTCTTGTTCTCTGCGGTCTCATTATGACCCTGTCCACCATTAAGTTACTACCCATAAAACATGTGGCATTTTGTCAGGAAAATGTTTGAAGCAGAGCTTTTGTCCATTGACTGCTCATAATGGGTCTCCAAGGCTCTGGTGTTGATGCTTCGAGGAACCCCAAGACGTGCTATGCGGTCACAGATTGACCCCAATACGACAAACTCTTTATTTGAATTGATTTAGAATGGGACGTGGTTTAAGCCCAAGGTCTGAAAAGTATACTAATGTAAGTGCTGGTCTTTTATGTTGCCTAATTTTGTATTCTTTGCAGTTATTCTACAGGGAGACTCTTCCTCGGGCTGATTGCTGACTGGAGGCATCGGTACACATTGCAACACCTGTATCACTTTCCTGTCTGGCCCCTCGAAACCTCATGGGCTGATTTCATTTCTGAAAATGGACCCTTATTTCGCTCAAAATCAACCTCCACTGACAATTTAAGTGTTACGTTTTTCATTTAGAAATGACTAAGAATCAACACGCCTCATGAATGAAACACGCCTCATATCTTATTGTGAGTGATTCATATATAAATTACTTTTCACAATGCTATAAATGTTAATCCTAGTAAATAAAATAATCGTTTGATGATTTTTTTTATCTGCTTGTCAAGTCTGTCATCATGCACCAATGGGTCCAAACACTCTATTAGATGTCAAAGGCAAACAACAACAAAAAAGCTAATATACACTCATGGTGTGCTGTAAAAATACCCCCCAAAAAACACAATCTGAACCTTCTATTCATTTTTCATATATGGATATATGGAATTTCATTTATCTCCATAATGAAATTCCATATATCCAGACAGTGATTAATTTTAATGAATTAATAATATATTGCTATTGGAGATTTTGTGAGCCTGGAGATTTTAGTTTAGACCGTGAGTTTGAAAACGTTTAGCTAGAATGTTTGATATGACACAGTAGTGCTCATAAATAACTGTTTAAATAGTAGCCTCACTTGAAAATAATGGAGGCTTGGACTAAAAACAACATTTTTGCAATAAAATGGATTGTAAATCTTGTTTCTTGTCGATGTTTTTAGGTTTATCCGTGTGGGTTGAATTAAATTTTCTTTGGACAAAATCCATTCGGAAGTGAAAATCCCTATTGTCCTTTTGCCCTTAATTGTGTCTCATAATGTGGTCATTTGAAACACAGTTGGCGAAAGAAAGTGATGAACAACAATGTCATTTTCATGTGGCGTCTCCTTCAACGGCGCTAAAGATCTCAGGAGCAGAGTGAAAGGCCTGTTAACCATTATGATGCAAGTTTGTTTATTTCAAGTATGTCCCAGTTTTTCACAGTTTTTAATTATGCACTGACATCTAAATAGTGTTTTTGGATTTGGCTTCCCTGCATACAAGTTACAAGTGTAAACATTGAAAAAGGTGGTGAATATTACCTTATGTAACCAACAAATAAAAGCTTAACAATAGACACCAAACAGACCGACAGAAAGGTGCATCGCCTAATTGGTCAGCTTGAAACTGTGACCTCAGAAGTTTGTTGTAAACAAGCAGGACCACGTAAAAGCATCACACTGAAGGGACAATCATATCGCCAGTGTCTCACCTTGGGGTGTGTGAGAACAAGACAATATGTGTGAGATCTCTGAGTCAACCATCTAAAGTTGTTTGTCACAAACTGTGTCTATGTCTAAACAAACTTATAACACTTACTGTAGCAATTGATTTGACATTTGTGTTTGTTTGCAAAAAAACCCCAAGATGCATCAAGTACCTTAAAGGGTGCAAATAAAGTACAGAAGATTGTAATGCCAAAAAAGAAATTTTAAACTAAATATTATTGTGGAAATGTATTGTCAGTTTTAGTTATACTCCCACACACAAGTATAATATGATCTCGTCATATCAACATACTGTAGTTAACTTTCCTAAATCTAAAAATTGCACTGGGCTGTTGTTTATAATGAGATGTTAAGCGATGTAAGTGTCTAATTTGAAAAGTTTGGATAATGTCATACATGTTCTCTTGTGAATGCCACTGCAAATGAGCAATTTACAAAAAATGTGTATTTTTCATTTAACATCCACATGCCTGGTCACGAAAAGGTGTAAATTATGAACACAATCGAGGCATGAATAATTGGATTAATGCTGACATTTATCAAAGAGTGTCTGGTTTACACATTATTTTTGCTTCATTAATTTGAGCCCCTTGTGTACGACAGACAGGAGTTTGGACTGAGTCAGTCAAGTGGGCAGCCAGCAATCCTGTAGTGGTGTAATTTAGTGTTAAACTGGCAGACATCCTGGAGTAAGATCTTTGCCTAAAGCAGGTAACTTGTCATTGATTGTAAAAGGGGAGGGATGACAGTATCAAAGATCAGTAGCAAGGTGGACATCTGGAGGTAGCGGGCTGGCATTTAATAGTGTTTTGGGATTTCAAACTAGTGCTTGGATTAATGTAAACTATACTTATATATAAGATCCTGAGTGTCAAACTAAAACTACTAAAACTAGATAGATAGATAGATAGATAGATAGATAGATAGATAGATAGATAGATAGATAGATAGATAGATAGATAGATTTTATTGTTTATATCATGTTGGTAAGCCATTCAACAGTCTAACACATGTAAATTCACGGACGTTTTTGCGTGGTCCAGTGACGTAGTTTCCGGTACAGTACGCGCCCGTTCAAACAGTGCAGCAGGAGGAGGAAGTTGAAACAGACCGCGGTGAGTTTGTTGTCGCTGATGACCGCTTGTGTTTACACGAATCACAGCTGTCAAACTGTTACAAAATACGCACAAATGCATATCTGTTTGCAGAACGAACACGCTGATCAACTTGCATTGAGTAACTTAGCAAAAGTTAGCAAGAGCAGAAGCTAACTGTGTTTCTTACCTCGATTGTGGGTGTTTTAAGCTGTTTTTACTGGTCGTGTTTGTTTTGGTGCACTTCTGCAGTGATAAATGTGTTCCATGTGCTTGGCATTAAGATCGCTGGGAATGCGTAAATGTCAGTTGCATGAATGATGATGATGAAAGCAAAGTAAACGCGAAGATTTGATGCACGAACATTCATTAAATCGTAACAAAATGCCGGAAGGAGTTTTTGTATATACATCTTTCTGTTCGAGATGCTTATAGTGGTCAACTTGATAAATTATTTACCATTTCTATGTTATTGCTCATCTTGTTTACGGACACTAATGAGAGTTACTGCATGTTCTACCTAAATGACAATATATAAACGCATTTACTAAAGGTCAGCATGCATTGCAGCTAAATAACTTTGCTTGGACAAAATAAGGTGGAAATAAAGTGCAGTTCAACATCAGCTGTGATCTGGTATTATTGCTAACAGGGTGACGTCACACTGCTGATACAGTATCAGTCAAAACTAAAATTAATATCACAGTTTTAAATGGAAGTGTACTTTACATTTTTTTTAGTGTTCATGTTAGTTAGATGCCATTATATGTCATTAGATATCTGAAATGAGATTAATCTTCTGTATCAACAATTTTTAACTATCAAAAAACTGATTCTATATGGACATTTCTTTTTGCTTTTCATGCACTCTAGTTGTCCAGCATTCACAGACCGGTTCAAATCACATTGCATTTTGTTATTTATTTGAGTTATTTACATTTTAAATTCACTTTGATTCAAGCATTGATCTTATTTTTGTTTCTGATTTTTAAAAAAAAAATGCATCACCTGATTTAATTCGTTGTTGTTTGGAACTGAGAAATCCCTTCAGGAATTAATTTGACATACCGTGTATTGATTTTCCTTTCTTTTCCTGAACTCAGTTTTTAACAGTAAAGCCTAATTTGCTTTGTGTAGGCTTAGTTCCTTTTCGTTCCACTTCGGCAGTTTCAATTTCCTTTTTTGGAGTGCCCAGGAGAAACGAGTAGGAATATTCATAAGCACTAATGACATCACACTATCCTTCAACCTCATGCCATGTTTAATGATGTCTAACATGTGGCAAACAGATCAAAATATGAGAAATATACCTGCGTTGCCAAGACACCTTGGCTGTTGGTTTGCAGCAGTGGGTTTGAAAATCGTCACATTTCTTTTATTTAAAATGAAGGTGAGGAGATGCATGACAACATTAAATGCAGTCCACTTAAACAATTCAGAGAATTATTGAACATGCTTTCAATGAAGTGTGAAGTAAATTCATGAGTGTATAATCTTGGATTTATTGGTGGTTTTTCAAAGTCAGAGGTTGAGTCAGGTAACCTTTCTATTCACACAGTCCTTTTTATGTTTGGTGAGTTTAAAAATGAATGATGTTTTAATGCACTTGACTTCAATGACACAATTACCCAGTTGTAGAAGATCTAGCTACATCTATTGACTAAAACAGACTCCAAAGTCCACAATATTGTCTACTTGATTTTATCTTGATTGAAAATTCACAGCATACTTCAAAAATTGCTGTCAGGTATTTTCATTGATTTTATAGTTTTGTTTATTTAGGTTGTAGTTCCACAATTTTACAGCTTAATGTCAAATCTTTCCATATATTTTGTAGATTTTTTGTTGCATACTATCACCACACATACCACATGCAATTATATAGGACTTAAACCAACTAGTCATTGAAGTTTTACTGAAAGGGTTAAGGTGTATTTGACGGTTTTACAGTCTTCCTGCTTCTTCACTTCATCTCTCTTCATCTCTTTATTGTTGTCTATTGATTTTAATTCACCAGAGATGAAATTGCTCCTTCGTGTCTGTACATCAAGCAGATGTTGTTTACGAGGGGTCGAGACTCTACAACCTCAAGGGCAAAGTCAAGAAGGTTTATAAAAGATTGAGTTCCTCAACGGTACGCTCTCCCAGATGTTCAGACCTTAAAGAGGTTCTTTGTGAACCTCCAGCAGGTGGAACGTCCGTGTTCTTCATGACAAGCTGTAATGTTGAGCTGTTGCACACGTTCATGTTTCGGTGAAACCACTTGAGGTGTTTCTCATTTCAACTTGTCATATGGTTTTTCTTTCATGGTTTGAAGGTGAGCTCCTTTTCAGAATGAATTAGTGTGATTTACGTCATTGTCTTTATTGCTTTTCGTGCGGCAGGTTGGTTCAGGTAGATTTGCCAGCACGCACGTACGCACAATTCGTCATTCTCAATTAGTCAACCGAGTGAAATGTCTATTTTTGTGGATTTGTTTCGCATGGGCTTAATCGTTTTGGAGAGGTTTCATCACGTGACTTCGGCATCGTGCGTTGCTTTGGTCTCACTAGTGCTAATGATGCAAATTTTCCTTACATTTTATTTGCCATCATGTTAGCAGTGTATGTTTGTTGTCATTGTTGCGTCTATCATCAAAATGCCTCTTCACAATTCATCGATTCTTCCACTGAGATGCCAAGGTCACCTTCGCTGTGTGTCACTCACAAACCTCACAGTCACCTTTGACCCCACACACAGATGTGTTAAGGTTTGATGTCACGTATTCATTGGTTTCTGTTAAAAAAAAACAGCCACCCTTTGGTCTGCCTATTGATGGCATCTATAACAAGCATCAAACATCCTTTGAACCTTATACACTGAATTACAATGCTGCTGTTTGTGTTATAATTACAATTCGATTTCTTGCACCCAAAGGCCCTTTTCAATGCTTTCACAATAAGGCTTGCTGACTGTTTTGTTTAATACAACACTAGATGTAGTGAGGGATAATGATAATGTCTTGAATCATCCTGAAGGGTTTATTTGTGTTAATGACCAAGTGAATGTACATTATCCTTCTTATTACTTCGCTACCAGCACTAAAGGAATTTCTATCTATGCTGGACTCTTATTGACTGCTTTTTATTTACTATTTGCTGCAAGTAAGTAATTTCTAAAAAAAATTTAAAGTAAAGTTTTAGTGTTTCAATGAAAGAAATGAATATGTTCACAAAGGTCCTGCGCTCACACAGATGGCACAGAAATGCTTAAAGCCCAGATCAGAGTCCTCCAATTTGAATTTAAATGCTAAGACAAGGATCTCGAACAAGCCGGCGACGCGTCGAGCTGATCTGTTTTGTCAGCAGCGACACGCTATCTATCCTGCATCCTGTTTATAGCAGGTGCTTTGGGATTTAAAAGATTTGTAAAAACAAACAGGCGTCCGGGCTGCACGGCTTTGTTCCATTAAAACCTGTACCGTGCTGAGCTGTTCTCACTCATTTCTTGCTGACGGTTTTTTCTTTTGCACAGAGGAAGACCCCCCTCCGAGCACCGCCGAACATGCATCAATCAACGTCATTCTCCTGAAAAACTTCTTCCAGTCTGTCAGACCTGTGGTAGGCTTATGTAACACATTCAGATATGTGACCCTGTTTGTGAAAACCCAGCTAAAGTCATTATTTTGTGATTTACTACATTAAATCAATGTCAAGGATTGAAATCAATAGTAAGAAGCCAATTTGTGGTATTCTTCTGCAAAATAATGAAACGTAGTGACAGTAGGTCATTATTTTCAGTATTTTGAATTTCATGAAAGTTTGAATACTTTATCTCAAAATCTATTATATAATGTATTATTTACAGTGATAATTACGTATTGTTTGTCATTTTTATTGGTTTCTTTGATGTATCTAATCTTAGAATTAGATTTTGAGACTTCATCCTGGATTTCACAGATTTGGTCAGATACTTTGAATGTGTATCTGAATTCTCTAATATGAATAATTGGGAAAAATTATTGTACTTTGGATTTGTTTGTTTTTTTCTTTAAAATTGTAGGCTATAAAATTAATAGGGAATAAAAGAAGAGGAATTAAGGGAAAATCTTGATGTTTAATTTACTATTGTATGTTTGTTGATTTATGAATTTGCAGTTGAGGTTGCAGTACTTTACATCGCCATCTCTGTTTCAAACATAAAGTTGCATGTTACTTCATGTACTTAACTTTACATTTTATTAAGTCAAATAACATCATACTAAAAATTGTACCCGACAACTTATAAATCATTATTATCAACTTTTTGTTTATTTTAAACCAAAAAGAGCCAAATTTAAATATGTTATGTTTATTCTCTAGTGCCAAATGTTTCTGCCCTACTAGTTCACTAACTTTAAAGCAGCTCTTTTGAAGTAACCTTATTTATCTGAAGACGGTGAAAGACGCCCATGATTGCATAGCCAGTATTTTCCTCCCTTTCTCCTTCAGAATGGTCGCAGGACAAATCGGCTCCCTACCGACAGACAGTGGCTTTGTGTAAGAAAATCGTCCTTGAGGGACGTGACTTTAGTCAAATCTCCATCGTTTACTTTCTCAAAGGGTGCGGAGAAAGAGACTTTCTCCCTAAGGATCCTCTTTTTTGTCACCTCGCAAGATTATCTGTTGCTTACCTGAACATTCTCCCATCGACACTCATATTTCCAGTTATGCACTAGGCTTTGGCGTTGAATCTTTGTGTTCTCGGAGTTGGAGGCGACGATAAAAGTCGGCATAAACGTTTCGTCGTGAGGCGACACAAAAAATAAGTTCTTCGCAAAATGCAGCATATCAAATGACTTTGTGGCAAACAACCTTCGCTATTTGTTGTTGTTGCCAGTAGCGTTTTGTAGAAGAGATGATAAAAGTGCCATTTGGCTCATGTTAGAGCGTTTCTTATAACGGTGGCGGAAGATAAAGCTTTGAATTGATGAGCTATCATGATACTTGGCAGCGTCTGTATAATGGTAGAGCTAAATGTTATCGTTTCTATCTGTGAGCAAAGATTAATCTCGTCAAGACGTCTGCAAGTGCTGTAGTCCAATTCATCTAGACGTCTAAAAATAATTGCAAGTGTTACGTTGTTTCGAAAGATAAAGGAATGAGATGTTGTTTGCTTGGTTAGTTCGTTCACACAAGGTCAGTAATTGTTATTGAATGATGTTTTATCAATCATACCTTGAGAAGATTTGTGTTCAGTTTCGTGAGAATGTCAACCCTACCTTGAAAAAAAATCTAGTTTTTACCAAAGGTTTTCATCATATTGATAGCTCAAAATTGGGTGGTTTTGGTGGTTCTCTTTTTAAAGCATTTTGTATGTTTAAAGCATTTTTTATAGTCAGGTGAAGTGCTGTTTTTAGAATTGTCACAAACATAACAATCCATATTCCTTTTAAATGAGCACATGAAAATTAAAAAATAATTATTTTATGTTCTGTAAAGAGTCATCTCTTTTTCATTTGTTGGGTATTATTGCTTCTGGTTTGTGCATTTTGATTTGCAGAATCCTACAAAGTATGTTGCATGATTTTTTGTCAAGGCATGTATATTTCAATTTTTGTAAATAGATAACTCGTCCATCAACTGATAATTTTGTCTTGGCTTAAATATATTATGTTAATATAATATAAATATATTGGCAACCGCACATTTTCTTCCTAAAATGTAAAAATCACAGAATTGATTAAATGGGTGGCTTTTCTTCAACTTATCTCTTTAAGAAATCTTCATCTTTCTTGAGAGACGAGCTCTATCACGTCACCTTGAGATGGAAGGAGACAATGCCAGTGTTTTTGTAAGTTTGAACCACTTACTTTTCATATGTTTTGAGCTTAACTAAAAACCATATTTCATGTAATATATGCATTTTATTTTAATTGTTTCCATGGGGATGTGTTTGATAGGTGTGTCCCTCGGCCCCTTCGCCCGTCCCCCCGTCCCGCGCCCCCCCTGCTGTCAGTTCCGAGGTGCAGTGTGTGATTCTTTCATGTGGATATCAGAGACAAATCCCTCCTACTTTCTTCTAAAAACATATCTGCCATTTATCCCACTGAGATCAAGGACATTTTACATCTAAATTGCCCTTCGTCTGGTGGATTTTGTCTGGCTCTCGCTCTCTGATTGTTAGATTGGTTGTTCCTTCGTTTGAGGCATCCGTTCCTAATTTGCTATCTAGAACAAGTGCTTTAGGACTTAACGCCTCTGACACATTTAATACAGTCTAAATTTAGAGCAAGATCCGAGTGTTTTTTTTATTTGCATACATTGAATTTGTTGACATTAGGGTCAGAAACATACTTTACACAAGTACTGTACATCACTGATTGCTTTACATATACTTTATGCACTTAAACCTCTTGTATCTCTTATATTTTTCATTGCGTTCTGATATACATCAGGCTTGCATTTGTGTTAATGTGTGTATCTGGCCTTTTTTTGTAATGACAATATTCCTGCTGTGTTTCTGTGAAGGCCAAATACACGTATACTCCCCTAAACATGTTGAAGCCCAGCACGGTGGTAAACGTCTATGGTGTGGTGACCTTCTTCAAACTGCCTTTCCCTACCAAAGGCTCAGGTCAGTGAATTTCCTACATCCCAGCGTGGCCATAATAAGCTCTCCCATTGTTATCTGAGCCCTCCTGAGAGTTAAAAGATGACTTTCTGAATGACTTTTCAAGGCCACCTTTGACAGACTCGTCAAACACGACAATGGCACTGTGAATAGTTGAACTTTGCTTTCAGTATGTCACGACAAAGGCACATTTGTACGTTAAAAGGTTTTTTGTTGCCTTAACCTTATTGATAAAATACATTGCAGACAAAACCAAAGCAAATGTTACCTTGAACCCTGTATATCCCAAAGTATTTTCTTTAGTTTTTCTCTGAAATTTGCAAAACGACAAATAGTGAGCCTGTGGTCATTGATCCCATCAAGTTGTAATATACTTCACAAGGAAAGCTGACGCAAACCATTTACTAGACTAATGCTAGCTATACAGTTATCTCAACGTAAATGCATTCAGTTCATTAGTCATGTTTGGTCAAATGTGAACAATCAATGTCCGTCACACTCAATGGGCTGGTTGATGTACCAGTGTTTCGATAAGTCAAGAACATATAAGCGCCCATTCACTTTAATCAGCAAAGGGAATGATGCATTGTGACCAACTGATTCTGGATCAGTGCTCAGTGAGCCTGCAACTCGTGTATTGTATGGATAATTTTACATTTTGATGACATTAAAATAATAATTTTCATTCTAGTTTTAAATATTAATAAAAAACTTTGAACGTTTGGTTAATGGGTTTTTTCGAGAATTCTTTATATAAGTTCAGTGTTAACTAGCTGATATTACTAAATAAGTAAATTATATATTAGTTTATTAGGAAGTTTAAGGCTTATCTGACTTTTTCTCTAAGAAAGTAATAAAATGTCTAGCTTACATTACATTTCCAGATTTCAAGAAGGAGAAAGTGTCCCTGTTTGGCAAATGAAAAATATAGTGACCTACAAATATTTTCAGTCTTAAAATGCTAAACGTAGTTTGTTAGACAAATGCATGTAGAACATTTTTATTTGAAGGAATGGTTATTATATGTGACCATGTCCTAATTATGAGATAACGAGAATCAAAGTTTGATTTCAATCTTTGGCACAGCCTTACTTAGTCAGTATTAAAGATGTTCTTTACATTATGTAGAATGATTTTATGTAGAAAACAATGAATAACAAAAAATGACTTTAGCTGGGTTTCACAGGGTCAAATATGAATTAAACACAGTAAAGATTATATTTATATAATATTATCCCTAAGTACAGCGGCTATATTTGACATTGGCATGAACCTGCTTATTTGTCCATAGATTACTGCTCCACGCTAAAGATCACAGACCAATCTGATGCCAAAGTTTGCTGCACCATCTTTACTAAAAAACAGGAGGATCATCCAGTCATCCTCAAAGTCGGAGACATTATCCGGCTGCACAGATTTAAGGTGAGGACATACATCGTCAATGCTACCTCATTATAACATTATCTGCTCAAATGTATCTTCGATTATATTTTTCCAGACAGATATGTACAGAGACTCTTTGCAACTCATCAGCACCATTGGTTGGTCGGCTGTCACATTTGATGGAATCGTCGACAGCCTGGTGGTCCCTCGATCCACCAACAAATCCTTTCACTTCGTTAAATCTGATAAACGTAGAGTGCAGGAGCTTCGTCAGTGGACAGCCGACCAGTCGCCAGTGTCCAAAGATCCCACTGTCCCTCTGTCAGCAGTACAACCATGGATGTACTTTGATCTGACGTGCCAGTTGCTGGCAAAGGCCATCATGGATAGCCACTGCGTCCTGCTGAAGGTGCTTTTAAAAAGTTGTTTGGGGTCAAATGCTTAATTATTATTTTCAGTATATTGCCTTGTTAATTATTTGAAGTGAATTTAAAGTGAGACTTTTGATTATTCATTGTGTTTAGGTGTGGGATGGCACCAAGTGTCAACATCCGTTGCTGAAGGTCGCTGTCCCACCGGACGACGTAGAGGGAGAATCCACCGTCGCTAAAGACAGGATGAACCTGACAGCCAACATTCTGGTTTACGACAATCACATCGAGGTAGCTCGAAGCCTAAAGGTGAGTTTCGCCGTTGACCCTGCTATGGTTTCAGACACTGTAAATCTCACCCGTTGACCTGAAATCACATTTGCAATTGTGCTGTGCAAAAGCAATAACCTCTTTTTATCAGCCCACAACCACCACTTATAAAACTATCCACGTCATTCGCGATCACTGCGGTGAACTTTTGCTAAAGTTTTTACCTGTTAGCACCATCCAGTGCAGGAGACCCACGCACCCACCCCAGCACCTTTAATGATGAATAAGGTGCGAGGCGAGATTCTCGTGGGCACATCCTGTCCCGGCTCATTTGCGAGACGTTCTCTTCCTCTCAGTCTTCTGATTTTGTTTGCTGTTCGCACTTGAAAACCTCCGCTTGTTTTTCACCCGAGAAAAACCCACAAAAACGTCCTCTCTAGAAGACTGTCTTATGACGACTTGAAATATATAACCTCCAAACCGGCAACAGTCTTTTCTGCCATCTTCCTTTCAATGAATATTTGAACAGTGGCAGAGCTTTTATGCCTTTTTTTGGGCCTGTCTGTACTTTTTGTAACCCTACATTGTTTCTTTTATATTTTGTTTATATGTGGTGGCTCTGTAACAGCCTTACAGCCTAAAATGCTTTTTTGAAACATTGAAAACACGATGGGGAATAAGTCATTTATGTTATTGTACAGCTACCGACTAAAGAGATTTTTGTGGGGTTTTTTTTGCTTTTTAATTTCAGTACTTGCAAATAATGAATGATGGTGTATAAATGTTCGTTTTTGTCTGGCATTCTGTACAGTAGTAAAACACCAGCAGGATGTCTTTTGAACAATAAGAGAGAAAACGAAAAGTTTGAGCTTTATTTAGTGAGATCGAAACTAAAATAAACTAAAATTCAGTTAAATGCAAATATTGGAGTAAGCTATGTCGGAAGTTGCTGACATGCTGCCATATTTAAATTCAGTGCTTGTTTTTGTTTTAATTTAGGTTAAAACCAGTTTGGTATATTTAAATTTGGTGAACAATTCCTTTATTTTTTTCATTTTGTTTTTTCATTTTTAATTGTCCATTTAACCTGATAGCTATTCGAACTACATTTTAAAAAAAATGTTTTATTAGATATTTTTTAAACAATATTAAAAAATTTTTTTTAGATATTTTATAAATAACATAACCTTTTTTTGTTTGTTTATGTTTGTTGTTATAAAAATTTATTTTTGAGTCTTAGACTTTTTCATCAATATATAGTTTGTCATGATTAGATTAGAATTCAACTATATTAAAGAGAATAGTGAAATTAACAGTTAACAGTTTAACCAGCCAAGTATTTTGATTTATTTTATTTTTTATTATGGGAGATGTTCTTGTGGTGCCATCAGCCAATCGGTGTTGCATCGTATCATTTACAGCTCATGTGATACAAACACATCTGTGGTTCCCATGAGTAAAGATGGCAGAGGGTCATGAAGCAGCTGAGTAACTGCCAATGAGATAAATGAGAAAGCTGTCGGATAGCTATAGACCGCTTTGGTCTTGCTCTGTATCTGTTGACTTCCTTTACAGTATATCGGCACACAACAACAGGCCTATCCATCACCTGCTGGCAGTGATGTTGTACAAACACACTGTACCCACTTAGCCACACGCTATCAGTTGGTCTGCCAGAAAGAGAGATATCCCAATACATAACCTACAGCCCTAACGTACAGATTAAAGAAAGCTTTCCAAGCAGAGAGTTGGAGAATCCTCAGTGAGATGCATTCACATCTGTTATTTATAATTTTATCATAACTAGAGATATGCACATAAAAAATGTGATGCATCATGTTAGATGAGTGACAAACTAATATGTGACGCTGTCTCTGAAATCCAGGCCAAAAGTCATAGAAATAGGTCATGTGGGTTTATTGCTGTAAATGATAAACACTTTATTAACATTGATTTGTATTATTTTGCATCAACAATACTGAAGGTTAGCTTCTTAAACATTCATTTTAATCTTTGACATGGTTTTATTTTTACTACATGTTCTTTAAATTGTGTAAAATGATGTTATGTAGAAAACAGTAAATCATAAAAAAATGACTAGCTGTGTTGTCACACACTTGGTCACATATATTATTTATTTTACATTATCCCATTTGTTAAAGGTTTGGGGAAATAATAGCTCATTAGTGCACAAGCCTGGGGACTTTCATTTATTCATTGGTTATGATTTTTGGTCTCTAAGGTTAAAGTAATATAGACTAGAATTGATGGTCCTGCACTAAATGGTGCCTTTAGGCCCTGCAATGGCTTCTTGAGTCCTTGGATTGGATTTTTGTGTGTATATGCACTGTGTGATAAGAATTTCCTTCCATCCAATAACTTCACAGACACAACATAGCTTTGTTCATATCTCTATGTTTAATAATTCACTGATGTCTTTAAATACATTAAAAGACAATCTTTATTTGTTGAATTCTTGAACAATTGAATTGCTTTTTAATATTGTAACTTAATGCCTGATGATCAATTTGTGTATCAAAATGCAATTTATCCACAAAAGATTGCACTGAATTGTAATATTTCCCCACCATTATCAATACCCCGGCCCAATCGTCTCTAATATTGTGTGAAATTGCTTGAGCACAGTGCTGAGGAGAGAGAAAAGGAGAATAAAGCCAGCTATTAGGATTAAGTGGTCTGAGATAGATAGCTTTATGAGAGGAGAGCGAGAGGGCCGAATCAATACAGCTGTCACGCTAAACGCGACCCTTTATTGTGAGGACTGCGTACACACACACTTTCTGACTTCGGCTTAAATCATACATGACTCGGACTGTAAACAGGTGAACTTGTAAGAGATTTAACCAACCAGTGCTCTCACAATTACTTTTATTGTGTAAAGTTTGAGGTTAATTGTTGTGGCAACTGAACATTTTTGTGCACAGTTCTACATCTGTGCATTGTGTTTTACGTATTTTATGAGAATATATTTTTATTTTGTGAAAATATATATATATATCAGTTTCATGCACGTGTAACTGGCTTCACGTGTACTAATAGTTACCAACAAAAAATTCAAAGTTGCATAAATGTTTCACAGTCTTATGAATCTTTTTTGTGGCATCATCCACGCAGGTCTATTTTAGTAACGGTTGACGTCAGTGCTCATATTGCTTTTGTGCGTTTGGCTGGAACCTCTTGAGGATTCTCCGAGAACAGCGAGGGGGACACCAGATATCTCACCTTTCGTTCTCATGTCTGGTTTGTCTCTGTTTCTTGCCTTTTGAGTCATTTGCATCATCTGGTCCCAGGCCAGTCGCTAAATGCTTTTCTCGATGTGTCATCTCGCTTATAAATCGAGGAAGCCTCATGCAGAAATAATATACATAAATGCTGGAAGGTTATGTATGCACAACACATGAATTTGTGAATTTTAAAGGCAATATTCCAACATGACTGTCACTTTTGCCTAAACATTGGGACTTTTTCAAACCCATAACCTAAGTTATTAAAGTTTGGCCTGCATGTTTGTGCTGGAGGCATTTGTGTGATGATGTCTTAAATTGTGCGTAAAGTGATTTTTGGGGAGAGGTGTTTTCTGAGTGATCTGACCTTGCCAGACAATAGAAAGAGTAACAAATCTGATTTTGAGATCATAGACTTGATGTTGGGCTAATTTGACTCGGCCAGATCACCATAGCAACCACCTTGGAATGCCCTAGTGATGCCCTAGCAACATGCTAAAACACTCAGAATATGCCTGGCAACCCCTAATAACACCATACCAACTAAATGTTTTAAATTACATGATATACTCATTCCAGTTGTACTGTTGTTCAATGGTATTGCATATCTTTTGCTTTTAGACCAGTTCTTATGTTCCGAGAGAGAGAGAGAGAGAGAGAGAGAGAGAGAGAGAGAGAGAGAGAGAGAGAGAGAGAGAGAGAGAGAGAGAGAGAGAGACAGAGAGAGAGAGAGAGAGAGACAGAGAGAGAGAGACAGAGAGAGAGAGAGAGAGAGAGAGAGAGAGAGAGAGAGAGAGAGAGAGAGAGAGAGAGAGACAGAGAGAGAGAGAGAGAGAGAGAGAGAGAGAGAGAGAGAGAGAGAGAGACAGAGAGAGAGAGAGAGAGAGACAGAGAGAGAGAGAGAGAGAGAGACAGAGAGAGAGAGAGAGACAGAGAGAGAGAGAGAGAGAGAGAGAGAGAGACAGAGAGAGAGACAGGAGAGAGACAGAGAGAGACAGAGAGAGAGAGAGAGAGACAGAGAGAGAGAGAGAGAGAGACACAAGCACCTGTGTTAACTTAACACCCAGACGGTCCAGACTGCCAATAATCATCTCAGACATCCAGCATATGACACTTATCCACTGAGAGAGAGTGTGTACGTGCATGTGTGAGAATGTGAACGAATTGCTTTTTGTGCGTTTTGTTTGCCGTACAAGGCTTTTTTGAAATGGATAAATTAATGTGGATCCAGGTATCATCTTGCACTCTTCCTAAAAGTGTGAAAACAGAAATCTCTTTTCTTGGTGTGTTTTTTTTTTTATATGACTTGTGCGAGCACGTGATGGGGCACTTCAGGAATTGTTGCCTGTCCGACGGCTTTGGGTGGTCTGTCTTAAGCACAGTGTTTGCTGACAAAACACAGCGTGGCTTTGAAAAGAGACGAAAAATGGAGGAAATAGCTGCAGATTTAGACTGCTAGTGCAAAAACCTGCACGACTGGTGTGTTTTATGAGGTCGTGCAGCTCATATTCACTTGGCAAATAAAAATGTCACTAAATACAATAGTACTGGATAGTATTTTAGGCTGTAACCCTCGGTTGTTTTAAATGATAGTTCTGCGTCTTCTCCAAGCGCACACTTTCCCTGTATTTCTACACGTTCGGCAACTCACGTGTTACGAGAATTGGACAGAGCGCATATCACCAGCCCCGTTTGCTTTTATACATTTAGATGAGGGTTTGGACAAGGTTCGTGTTCCCTGGTGGTCGCATCAAAAAAGCTTCAGTTAATGGGATTTTGCATGCAGAATGAAGGAGTTTGCTGGACGAGCACTCCTGTTCTTCCGCCGCACTCGCCGGCATCGTCAGAGGAGTTTCACATCAGCTATTGCGCACCTGCGCCGAGCAGTCAGGCTCTTTCCCCCGCTGTGCGTAACCAACCGTGCAGTGAACGCATGCAGGAGAATACCAAGTGTATGTAGATACCAAGTCCAGAGCCATTTCTCAGGGAATGTGCTGCGAGCCTGATAGGATATTGGTTTGGGTATTTTAGGTTCTGACGTAGTTAGATAGAGCCAGTCCCCATTCAGATTCATTGCGCTGAAAGAAGCAGCCTGAAGTCAGTGCGTCATACAGGTTTCTAACAGCATGGGAGTGATAAAATGAGTATTTTCTTTTGAACCGGTTCTTAACATTTTGAGTTGAGCAAGTTTGTGATGAAATTGGTAGAAGCATTAGTTCAATACATCATTCATATCTTAAGGTTTGGATTGCACTTAAAGGGATAGTTCCTCAAAAATTTACCCTTTCTTATGTCATTCCGAACATGTATGACTTTCTTTCTTCTGCAGAAGACAAAAGAAGATATTTTGAAGAATGTTGGTAACCAAACAACATTGACCCTCATTGACTTGCATTGCAAGGATACAAAACGACTGAGAGACATTTCTCAAAATAACTTTCTATTTATATTTTTGGGTGAACTGTCCCTTTTAAGTATGTCTAGCATGCTCTTGTTTTTAATAAAATATAGTGGCAGTGATTTTGACATAGGGGAAATTTGTATGTTTTGTGTCTATTTAAGTGCTAGGTGACAGTATGACAGGGTTTACTGGACAATCTTTGTGTACGTTTATGTTTTCTTTTCCATTCTAACATTAGTGTTTGGTTGTGAACAAATTCCCAAGCAAGACACTAATGAGCTGTATCAAATTTGCACATATGGGAAGAAAGCCTGCGCTTTGCCAAATGTGGTTTTCTACCCTCGTTTTGTTTATCAATATGCAATAAGTTTGTTTTGCAGCATAACCCAATAAAGTATTTTTCTTGTGCAGAATAACTGATGTTACCATGTTCGAGTTATATTTTGGTTTGTTTCTTCATAATGTCTAAAGATGATGTCATCAGGATTCAGTTGTAAGCAATACTGTATAATATTTGGTCATTATAAATACCTAAATATGTGTCTGAATGGTATTTAATATTATTATTTTTGATCTCATGCCCTCTTGACTATTTAATGTCCTATTTAAAGTTCACAACAAATTGAGGTTAATTCAGGTGTAGCACAAGGATTCATTAAGCAACGGAAGTTATTGTCTTTCTTCTTGTTGTTCACAGTTATTAAAAAAATAAAAAATGGATTCTCATGTGTTGAGGCTCTATCGCTCAACCCTGGCACCATATCACCCCCTGCTGGACGGATTCTGTATCAGACTTCATAATAACCTGGCAACATTGGTCCAAAGCAGGGATAAAATATGGGGTAAAATATACTTAAAATTTGATCTGTTTGTTTATGTATTTAGCCCGGGATGTTCCTGCGCATCTACAACCTTCATGCATTGTCGCAAAAGGCCACGAATCAGCTGTCTGACCAACCTGAACAACTCGCTTTTCACCTTCATGGAGGCACGATGTATGGACGAGGTCTGCGCAGCATTCCTGAGGATTCTCCAGAGCTCCAGACCCTCAAGACGTCAGTGTTGTGCACATACAACAAATGGCTTTTGTTACAAAGATTTTTAGAAGATTTTCCAAAATGGTTTTAATTTGATCTTAAAAATAACAAGAAAAATGTCTGTTTTAATACAAATCAACCTCAGGGACATAAGGAGATTTTTTAATGGGAAATCAAATGACCCCAGAGACGGTATAGTCTTATTTATTTCCATTAAAAATGACCTGTATGACCCCTCATCTCTGACATTCTGCCTTTATCTCTCTCATTCTCTGTGTCTCTCGCCCTTTCTCTCTCTTTCACTGATCTATATTCAGAATGTTAGAGAATCATGTTGATTTGGAGGACGACGATGAAGTGAATGACAACACTCTTTTAGAGATTTGGTACACTCCACCAGAGTCTGTAGGTTGGTGCCAACATTTTGGGTTTCTTAGTAATATGATTTTTTTTGCTAAGCTGACTCATCTGTGCTTCTGTCTTTAAGTCATGCGAATGATGCAGAACCAGGTATAGATTAGGTTTCACATTACTTGGTTAAACCGCAGATATCTTAAAAAGGGAAAAATATTCTAATATGAAACTATTTTCTTTTTTAGATGAAGAGGCAGATGTGGAAAGGTCTTTAACAGGTAATAACAAAAAGTATTATTTTAAGTGTGGTGAGTTTCATGTTTGTGACACCTTTCTAGTGAGAGATATGATGGGGTGCATTTCTTAGCAGGCTGGTTTGCTTTAAACCCCCCCCTCCAAAATTTGCCTCTGTTTGTCCCAGAATAAAATATTTTTTTACTCTATTTTTATAGGACTAACATGGTTAAGTGTGATGAGTTTCATGTTTCACATTTTCACTGTATAGTTATCGGACTTACATGGTTAATAAGTGTCAGGTTGAATGAAAGTGTTGCTTAAAGTCAGTCTTAAATTATTTAAATAGACTGTGAGTCTTGAGTTATTTATTATTATTATTTTATTAAAGTGATATCATTAAGGAGTCAGGTAACTTTTCATTTTTATAATAGAAAATTGTTGGATTTAGATGATGATCTGTATTGAGCAACACTTTCATTATGCTTGTGTTCTGCTTGAGTTCTTGAAGATCCACAGTGAGATGTCTCAAACTATAATTTTCTGTCTTGTTATTGTTCCACAATCTGCGAACATGCTAACATTTAGTTAGATTAGAATACCATTAATTGCGTTTAATTAAATGTTGGAGTGCCGCGAGTTTTATTGTCTTACAGTATGCATCACTGTAATCGTGTAATTTTTTAAACCTTTTATTTATTTAATTCTCTCTCTCTCTCTATCTCTCTATCTCTCTCTATCTCTATCTCTCTCTCTCTCTCTCTCTCTCTCTCTCTCTCTCTATCTATCTATCTATCTATCTATCTATCTATCTATCTATATATATATAGATAGATAGATAGATAGGTTCTGACAGACTCGACAAGGTATATTTAAGTGAAAATAAGTGTAAATGCTTTTTCCTAACATGCTTTTAATGTGTTTAGTGCGAACATGTAAGCACACATTGCAGCGTGTCACACTTGCCCAGGTGAAGCGCTCCACACCCCCACTGGTGTGTCACATCCGCGCAAAGGTGAAAATATACCAGCCGCAACAGCTGTACCAGTGCCTGAAGCTCTTCTGCTCTAAGTGTAAAACAATGTAAGTCTGAAACCTACTCAATTATGCTTTATATGCAGCTGTGTTTTATAATGCATGTGTGTGTTAGGGCATCAACAGGACATACATTTATGTTTTGCTTGAGTTGAGCTTTAATTCAGTTTTTTGTACTGTAGATATTTTGTCTTGTTTGCCACCTGGTGGCTATGAAGCGTAATTGCAGAAGCTTATATCTGAAAACGTCTCATGCTTTGCTAGTTGACATACTTTAAGAAAAGGTTATAAAGATCTTTAGATAAAGGTCTGTAGATAAATTTATATTTGCAAAAAAACGTATTGTAATACTGTAAAATACTGGCTTGTCACAAAAAATGGTCACTGTACACTAATGCAGGTGTGTTCTTACTAACTAGTAACTAGTAGCAGGGTCTAGTTAATCAGCATACACATGAAAATGCACTATCTGAGTTTTTTATTTTTTTATTTTAAGTATAATAATTTCTAAAAAAACATTACATTTAAAGAAATGTACTTTAAGTTTATTGTTGTGAAAATTTGTCGAATATTTATTGTTGGGTCCTAGACCTTTTCATCAGTATATAGATTGTCATGATTAGATTAATTCAGCTATGAAATATTAAAGTGAATAGTGAAATAACTCTTCCACCTGTAAAACAGTGATTTTTGCATGTTACAGGAGATCCGTCCCTGATGACAATGTGATTGCTGAACACTTCCGGGAATCTGCAAGAGACAGCCGACCCCGTCATGAGCCGTGGGCCGCCACGTCCTCTGCACGCTCTTTAGAACCAGGCAGAAGCGTTTCAATGCACATATCCAGTGACATGGTGGGAGAGAACACTCACAATCAGCTCATCTTTGTCCAGGGTAGAGACTGATTTACACTGTCTTTGCACTGAATTTGGCAGAAAGCCAAAGATTCGCACACCTATGCAGTTGCTAATTAAAAGTCATCATTTTTTACTGCAGGAATGACCCTGAATGAGGTTTGCAGGCTTTCGCATGATTACCAAAACCTGGTTCCTGTGAGATCAGACAATGGTAGGATGAATCTGATAGACCTCACAGCCCCCTTCCTGTTCTGCAAAAATAAAAGATATTATGGGTGAGAGGACGTCGCTACCTGGATCCTTGATCTAATTTATTAATAATAACTAATAGTCGTTGATGTACTGTATATATTTGTTTAGTATTGTTAGGTGTTTGTGTATCTTTTAGGTGTAAAGAGTGCTCTACAAACATTTTTGAAAACCCGGTGTTCACTGGAGTGGACACCTGGGATGAGCAGTCGGTTGCAGAAGGTACATAACCTATAGCATATAGCATATAGGCTGGATACCGTGCCATTGTATTTTTTCATTGATGGCCAACATATACATTGCAAAGTTTTTATTATAGTGGATACTTTGAATGCATTTTTGTGGTGCCATTAGCCAATCAAATTTCACTGATGTCACTTCCTGGTGGAAAACCACACATTTAACTGACACATTTGACTACCTGATAGTCCAACCGCTGCCTTTAAACAGTTTCTATATCTGTTCTATTATAAGTATGTGAGTTATTTATTTTAATGTTACAATCAATGTGTGTGCTATTTTATAAGTGTCAAGTTTATAAGTGTAAATAGTTTTAGGAGCCAGTGTAAATGTATATTTAGACATCACATCTCATGCGTATATCACGCAGCTCTTGGAGTTCAGCTGATGCAGTACAGATTGTTGATGCAGTTTGAATTGGAGGACCGTACAGACACATTAGAGGCTCTGCTGTGGGAAAATGCTGTGAGTCTAAATCATGCATCACTGTCGTTTCATTAAAAGCGCCTGAATAAAGCTGTCACATAAGATGATAATGATGCTGCATACTACCTGACCTGAAGAGGGTGCTGGAGATAGTCTTGAGTGATTTGTCACATGTTTGACTCTTCTTTATAGGAGAGGTTCTTCCACATATCTGCTGTAGACGCTTCAGCCAATCAGGACTTGCAGGATAAGATTCAGACCATCATGGACACATTTCAACCACAAGGAAGCACAAATGGTACAAAGAATCTTCATTGAATTTTCTGAAACTATGCTAAACACTTTTATTAAATGTTACATTTAATCTTTTCCTGTTCTTTCTTCGTAGAAGAGCGTCCATGGCTGGATCTTTGTCTGTCTGTGTACATTGTGAAGGACAATGGCAAAAATCGAGTTTGCTACCAAATCACAGATACAGAAGTTAAAGAAGACTAAGTTAAACTTGAGTGTAATGTTACTAAAAAAATTTGATCGTAGAGGGAATTCTACAGATATACAGTGATGTCGCTGATAAGAAAAAAAGGAGGACTTATTATTTCAGAAATGTTTTGTATGAAGGAATGTAAAAATATTATTTTTATGGTCAAACACATTAAAAATAAAGCATTTATAAGCATTTATTAAACTGCTTTGTTCTTCAATTCTATTCTTTAGTCAATTCTAATTCTATTATTAATTGCATTAAAATACTAATTACATACTTAACATTGTATTTAAATATGTTCATCCTAAAATCTGTGTTTGAATAATAAAACACATTTTTAGAGGAAATGTAATCTAATTACATAAGTTACTTAGAAGTCCATTTCACTCAAAACGAGTAGTGCAAAAATCTGTGCAATGTATAAATTAACATAAGTTAAAAAGTGATTTGTACGACACATTGGTTGAATAAACTGCCTGAAGTGAAGCTACAGTAACTGCAGGTCAAGCTGAAGTTTGATGTTCGTGGTTTGATGCTGGAAACAGGATGAAGTTGTGTTGTAATCCTCAGGGAGGCGCTTATCTCATCTCGTTGTGTGTGTGTGTGTGTGTGTGTGTGTGTGTGTGTGTGTGTGTGTGTGTGTGTGTGTGTGTGTGTGTGTGTGTGTGTGTGTGTGTGTGTGTGTGTGTGTGTGTGTGTGTGTGTGTGTGTGTGTGTGTGTGTGTGTGTGTGTGTGTGTGTGTGTGTGTGTGTGTGTGTGTGTGTGTGTGTGTGTGTGTGTGTGTGTGTGTGTGTGTGTGTGTGTGTGTGTGTGTGTGTGTGTGTGTGTGTGTGTGTGTGTGTGTGTGTGTGTGTGTGACAGCGCAGCGGCGCGTTCTGACAGACTCACATTAGGCGCAGCATCGGGAGCGCGCGGACGGACATGGACACTCCAACACTCCAATATTTACACTTTGCTGGATGCACTTGACCTTCATATATTGTTCTTCATTAACGAGAAACGTTTGGGACCTTTTTCAGGGTTCAAGAGCTTAAACTAGCTTGTTTCGCTGTACTAGTTTGTTTGACTGAACATCCGAGACAAACTCGGAGATTTTCACAAATTCCGGATTTTTCACAGTTCTGCTGTTACCAATATTTTTGGCTAATAGAGATATTCATCTATAAGATATGCCAACGGGTAGGACTAAGTTTGACACTTGTTTGCCCTTATAATATTGGATTTATCAGATGAGGACATTTAGAGGAATACTGACAGAAAACCACAATGAAAACGCAACTGTTACGCGCGGTTTGTTTGCTGGTGTGTTGTGAACTCGCAGTAGTTCTCACACATATTCATAACAGGACCGATATGAATTTAAACTTTGATTATTTTACGTCTGAATCGCGTCAGATCAGCCGACAGCAACGTGCAACTTCTGATCACATTTATGACGATACGACAAAGCAACAGATACAGTCCACTGGTTTGTCTGGGACTATTAAATTAATAGCCGAGCGTAACTCGATGAATGTGAACGATGCAAAACACAATAAACACGAAAACGCTATGGACAAATATAACTACAAAGGTGACTTGAAAGTTGTTTATCACCGACAGAAAAGAGAGACAGTTAATAAGACGAGCGCGAGAAATGAACGAGAAAAGAATCGAGTCATTGAATCGTCGGAGGATGAACTTCAGGCGCCGCCGAAGCCTGTAGCTCAAATCCAGCCCACAATCTTTCCTCCCGACCCCACTGGTATTCCCGACTGGGACACTTCACCTGTGGAAGACGATGAGGAACATTACACCCCCCTAGGTCCGTTTAATCCCCCCTCGAGGACCCCAGGGATAAAGAATCCCTTTTATCCCGTGACAGGTGACTCTTATGGCGCATACGCAGTCATGTGTGTTTCCGTCGTCATCTTCACGGTGGGAATTATTGGCAATATTGCGATCATGTGTATAGTGTGTAACAATTACTACATGAGGAGCATCTCAAACTCACTGCTGGCCAATTTGGCTCTGTGGGATTTTGTCATGTTGTTTTTCTGTCTGCCGCTCGTGATATTTCACGAACTCACTAAGGATTGGCTGCTGGGGGAGTTTTCCTGTAAAATCATTCCCTACATTCAGGTAAATCCCATTGGATTCATACAGGTGTGATTGGTCAAGTTGATGGATGAATGTTTTTCATGTGTAATATTATTTTAAAGAACAATCATTGTGCAAGGCAAGACAACTTAACCTTCCATACAGCCTCAGATACACTTATTTCATACAAAGATAATTAAAAGTGCTTTACATAGAAATAAGACAAATGGCAATAAAAGTCATATGTATGAAATGTATAAAAATACATGGAAAAATAATAATAATAGAAACAAACAAATAAAAGTACATTTAGTTTATTTTTTAAGTTAAGATGTGTCCCGTAAGATCCATTCCTAATAAACAGGATTATAAACAACTATAGTTTAATATAGACCATCTTTTTAGATTTCAGGTTTGATATCTGTCTGGACTACATATGATCAGATAATATACATCATTTAGTCCATATTTAGTGTATAGTAACATATACATGGTGTAGTTTGATTTTATTTTGTCTTCTTAATGTCTGCTTTATAGAGATACAGCCAGAATTGCAATAATATAGTCCAGTGTGTACTGTAGGTCAGGATAGACATCTTTTGCTTTGTTTTGTTTTTCTCACTTACATACAGTACAGTAGGGGGGAGTGTCTCCTCTACAGAGACACAAAGAGATAGTGGCGTTGCCCTTGGGAAGTATTCAGATTGTATCATGTGTTTGGGAGGAAGTGTCCCGATTGGTGCCACAGTTGTGTTTTTTATCTCCTGACATACCACAGAGCTTCAGCGTCTACACCCATGATTCAACATGACCTGCTAACCCGATCACAATGCTTCAGTGTAACAATGAAGTCTTAATGGAGAGAACATGATGTTTATTCACAAAGAGATTACAGGATATTGAGTTTTCATTTATTTCTGTAAAAGGGCTTTATTGAAGGAAATAATTGGCTAAAATTGTTACTACTTTGTTACAGGAAAGTCTTTTTTTCTAACAGGGCTGTCTGGATCGAGAACAGTTGAATACGTACAAATCATCAAAGAGGAACTCAAAATAATGTCTTTTGTCATCATAACTAGGCTTTAGAAGGATATTACACCTAAAAATTAATTTTCTTTTATTATATATTTACTTACATGTCATTTCAAACTTGAAGCACAAAAAATATATTTTGAAAAATCTTGAAAAACTAAATAACATTGACTCCCATTGACTAACCTTTTATGGACACAAAACAACTGACACATTTCTCAAAATTTCTGGTTTTGATTGATTTGAGAGTGGATAAATGATGACAAAATTTGTATTTTTGCGTGAACTATCCCTTTAAGTGGTAACTTTATATACAGTATTTATACATTTATTACTGTACATATACAGTATCTAAAGCATTCTTGTTGAACGTGTTTGACATTTTCAAACCAGAATTTTCTTAACATGTATTTTTGGTGATTTTGAAATTGCATGCTGCACTTTTGTGTTTTCTAAATGTGTATTTGTAACACTCATTTATTCATAATAAACATCTCCATCCTTTGCCTCCCAGGTGGCTTCCCTTGGAGTGACTACATTCACCCTGTGCGCTTTGTGCATCGACCGTTTCCGTGCAGCGAGCAACGTCCAGATGTACTACGAGATGATCGAGAACTGCACCTCCACCACGGCCAAACTGACGGTGATCTGGCTAGGCGCTCTTCTCCTGGCTCTGCCCGAGCTCCTCATCCGACAGCTGGTTAAAGAGGAACGTGAGCCTCCGGAGGTGACGCCCTGCGAGCACTGCGTGATCCGCATCTCCACGGCCCTCCCGGATACTCTTTACGTACTCGGGCTCACCTACAACAGCGCCCGGCTCTGGTGGTACTTCGGCTGCTACTTCTGCCTGCCCACCGTCTTTACCATCATCAGCTCGGTGGCGACCGCTCGCAAGATCTCCAAGGCCGAGCGCGCCAATGTGCGTGGCAACCGCAAGCAGATCCAGCTGGAGAGCCAGATGAATTGTACGGTGGTGGCTTTGGCGATCCTGTACGGCTTCTGCGTCATTCCAGAGAACATCAGCAACATAGTTTCGGTGTACATGGCTACGAGCGTGTCCCGTCGCACGCTGGACATCCTGCATCTGGTGAGTCAGGTAATGCTCTTCTGCAAGTCTGCGGTTACACCTGTGTTGCTTTTGGCACTTTGTCGACCCTTTGGAAAAGCTTTTCTAGACTGCTGCTGCTGTTGTTTGGAGGAGTGCGGCCCGCTGAAGTCCTCCGATGCCACCAGCGATGACAACGAGCAGGACGGCACCACCGAACTGGAGCTCTCGCCGTACAGCACCGTCCACAGGGAGACGTCTGCATTTCCGACAGTGGGAACACACTGCTGAAACCCATGCGGGTACGTTACCAAGGGCTTTTTGCTGAATAAACCACCCAAGAGAATTTATTTTTTACAGTCTGCACAGTTTTTAGGATTTTTTGGGAATATTCTCATTTTGTGAAAATAGGGACAAAGAGCCACACAGGACAGATGTTCTTAGAGATTCACATGCCTATTGCTGTTTACAAAAGAAACGAGAAGTATCATGTATAGTTTGTTAAGGTTTATAAAAGTAAAGAGGGATTAGGAATGAACTCACATGCATCTGTTATTTTTGCACAGTTGTTTTCGTTTCATTTTAATTTTATTGTTTCTGTATTTGTATTTATGTTCAAACGGTCTCTAAAGGCCCATTCACACTAAGAACGATAACTTTAATGATATTTTATTTTTATATTTTATTGTCCGCACTAGTAGAGGATAATGTTGTATCTATTTTAGATGCACAAGCCAGTTAAAGTCGAAAAGGCTTTCGTTGGCTGTTAATGTTTTATTTTTCATCAGCTGGAAAAAATCACTTTGAAAATTTTAAAAGTAATTATATCATTGTAGTTATGGTGTGGACTCCACCATTCTCTTAAAGCTAAAATTTGTACCAAGTACATAAAAGATCAGTGTTCAAATCTCCTTGATTTATCCAGATTCACAACGTTAAGCTTATAATAATGATTTACAATTTGATTCCCAAGAAATGTTAGCTGATAGAGGGGTAAAAAAAAAAAAGCTTTTCATTTTTAAATCTTCATAGTTAGTTATTATCGTGTTCGCTGTGAATGGGCCTTAAGACTTATGGAAAGTAATATATAGAACGTGGCTGTTTGTAGTTTTTTGTGGACATTTTTTGCGATTCTTGTGAATCGGTTAAAAGTCAAGCCTTGCTCCCTTGCTATGTAAGTATTGAATTCACTCTGTATTTGCTAGCAGAACTTGTACAATGCTCTTCAGTTTGCTCTTCACCTGTTGGAAAGCCCTGAAGCGGCTGTTGTTTTAGCCAAGATATGTCACTTTTAATAAAAAAACTCAAAGGTCTTAATGACTCAAGAGAATTTTTTCCAGATGTCTAGGATGTTGTTTTGGCAAAGACCACAAGACATCTTTGTGGTTTGTGCTAAAGGTCTGTATAAACCGTAACCAATGGCAGATTCCTTCTTGGCAAAGGTGTTTGTTATCAGGCCTGTAAATCATCAATACAATGCTCTTCTAGCACACAGAGGGTATTGTGTACGGCTCTGGTCACTTCAGCATTAGGCATTCATAATGCTGTGGGCCTCATGATGATGTCACACACTGAAATGCAGAATGAATTGAGAGTCTCGAGAAACATGTAGGATGGCTATGTTTTGCTTAACCGTGCAGCTGGAGTTTGGCAATAGTGGTCAGGATGTTTGATTTATATATATATATAAAATGTATGTAATATTTGTATAATATTAAAAGTATACAGATTTTTAAAAATACTTAAATTAATTTTTTCAAACATTTTGACTTTTTGTTGCTTTGAGTTGCTGAATTTTCCTAAGGGTAAAGAAGATTATGTTTTATTTGAAAGCACTTAGACTGTTCACTAATGACATTCTCATACATATTTAAGTAGATGACATCATTCAGACCCACACTACTGTCTAATAAATGATTCATGAGCAGCAATGAACAGTCATTCTTTTGAACATCCACGTGTCAGATTAATATTTCATGAATAATGAGCGTTTCGTGCCACTACAACACATTGTGAACCAAGACATTGTTGGGTCTTGCAAAGACTTTATCCATTGCCACGTTTGATTAATGTTGTTGGGTTTTTTTCTATTTTTGTCTTTCCTCTTTCAGTTTTTTTCCTTACTTAAAACTCATTTGCTTGTCTGGGCATCTTATTATGTATGCCGTAAGCAAGATTCACTGAAGCATTCTTAATCTTACCTTGTGTGTCCTACTGCAAAATCCACATTATTTTCCAGATGATGGTTATGCTGAGGGGACACAGTTTTGGGTGTACGAGTTGGGAAATAGCAGCCAAACCGATAATGGTTGTCGGATTTTAACATCTTTTCTAATTTGATCCGTCTGATTGAGTGAATGCCATCCATGGGAAAGAAGGCCTTTATTGTCTTGTTTTTCCCTTTGTGGAATTGTTCCTCATTTCTAGGTCACTGCTTGTGATGGATGCTTGAATGCATTAATGAGTTCCTGTGAACTCTTCACTGTGTGTGCAGATCTCGTCTTTGTCACACACACTGTATGTAGTATGTGCAGCTCGCCCCCTCATCCACCCCATGAAGGGGTTTATTGGGATTGTTGGCTGTGCCAAATCATTACTGCTGTAGGAAAACTTCAGGTTTGCTTAAACTTTAAAGGCTTATTTAAACCTTTCAATAGGTCATGAAAAGTGTTCAGACATTTAAACAGCTTTAGTTTAATCCCCCTTGACCTTTGACCTAACCCTTCAAAATCACAATATTTTGTCTCAATATTATGACATTCTGTGCATTTCCTTAAATGTGACAATTACAACAAACATTAGATTTTCTTAGTTTTGGCATGTCCATCTTTTGTAAGACTTTCCAGATTTTGCATCCCAGATTTTCAGTGTGACTTTTACTTTGTATTCATTGCTTAAAGTTGACCTGATAACCTTAAAAAATTAGTACATCTTTTAGTAAATTGGTAAAAAAAATATTGTACACTATTCTCTGCTCCATCCTGCTCATTACATAGTCATGAAAGTCCCATTAATGATTTAATTTCTTTCAAGTTATAAATGCTTTCATTAATAATAGAGAGAGAGAGAGATTAATAATAATCTCTCTCTCTCTCTCTCTCTCTCTCTCTCTCTCTCTCTCTCTCTCTCTCTCTCTCTCTCTCTCTCTCTCTCTCTCTCTCTCTCTCTCTCTCTCTCTCTCTCTCTCTCTCTCTCTCTCAGAAAAGTGCTACTGGATATGTACTCTAAGTAGTACATATAAATCTACTGTATGATGTAGCCTACTTATTGGTGGAGAAGCCCCACCCTAAAAACCTTTGTGGTGTCCATGTTCAAATACAGAACTTGTTTTCTCTGTTAAACTTCTATAACCCAACTGTTTGGGCAACATTTATCAAGGCACAAAACCAATAGGCTACTTTGTCTCCAGCGTATCAAAACACAATCTGACACAGACCTTTTCGCAAATAAAAGAAATTTGCAGAGTTTCCATTTTGACAAAGAAAACTATTTGCATCATTGTGACATTTGGGGTCCAAAGGAAACAATCATCGCCCTGTGTGGACTTTTTATGGCATGGGAAAGCCAAATGAACATTACTGGATTGTGACCCAGTGATCACAAACAAAACAGGACCGCAAGGGACACTGTGGTGTTATCATTCATTTTGAGGGCTTGTGGGTTCGTAGGCCTAAAAATCCAATAAATATGTTGCTCTGACATCTGTTGGCCAGAATCTTGAGTAGAAAACATTGCACTGTCTAGCTATCATATGAGGTTTATTATTTTTAAGATATAAAACTCTTCCTTAAACATTAAACAAAAGATTAGGAACAATACTAAGAAATGCTATCTTTTCATTTAGATAATTTCACTTTGCAATAGAAATAACAATATTACATTAGAAAAAAAATCATACTTACAATTTACCAGCAGATTTTACTGTGATTTGGAATTGTATTACCTCCTTATATACTTTAATAAGCCAAACAATAAATGCACATGTTTGATATTGCCCATCTATGCAAAGGGTATGGCAAGGCATTGCATCTGATTCCGTGGCTAATAAATGAATTAAATAAACAGTGATCGTGCCAGACCTCCGCTAATGAGATTTCATTCCTAAGCCTCAAGCCCATCTTTCCTCATGCACATGGAGTTTAATTATGTGTGCGTACAGAGGCAGGCGAGACCTTTTCCAGGATGCATCATGGGCATAATGTTGCACTACAATAAACTGCTCATTCATGCTGTGTGTGTTATTATAAAGCATGTAGATTTTGAGAAAGAAATACTCAGTGGGCTGTTGTCAAACAGCAACACTGAAGCTACATTAGAATATTTGCATGCTGTTTGATGTCCTGTATATAAGATTGCACGCTGGGAAAGATTTTAGTGAGATATGAGACAAGTCCTCGGAAAAGCCCTCTGATCGCCCCATGATCAAAACCCCTTTTTAGATGGTCACAATGGGGTGAATGAGTTGATCTTTTGGGAACATTGACAGGGTATTAGTCGTCAGATGCCCCATGCGGCAGACCTTTGCTATAAATCAAGAGAATCACAAAACCATCCAGGACAAATAGTTTTAGGTCCCATTTAAATTTTGACTACAGGGTTCTAGTTAAAGAAAGTCTTTGGGTACTAATTATGAATATTTGGTTTAGGTAAGGTTTTTCTTGCAATATCTGTTTGATTGTTAATTGTTAAAAGAAAATAAAGAAATAAGTAATGGCAAAAACATAAAAAGGGATTTGAGAAAGAAATTCAAATGGTGACTTTGAGGGAACCGAAAATGTCAGGACAAAACGTCCCAAAAATAGGTCAGTCTTAGTCTGTGTGTTTTTAGTGTGATGTCCTCAAACATTAGTTACAGTAAGAGGCATTATGAATCATGTAACTGAAGGGCATTACCCTGTTCATGTGTCTTTATTCATTTGTATGTCAGTGCTCAGGAGGCGGAGCGTGTTTGTGTGCTGTTCCTGCAAAGTGACAAAGGCTGCCTGGGTAAGCCACAAGCTCGAGGGATTTGATTAAAAAAAAACAGTTTTAAGAATAATTTAATAAGGAAGTTATTAGAAAATGTTTTGTTTTTCTTAAAATGAATGTGGATAAAATTTAAATACCTTCGTAAGAATGACCCCATATACTTACAATTATCATAAATGTAAAAAGCCACACACCACAGGTATTATGCATGGACATACAAAACCAAAAAAGGAAGTTGGCTTCCTAAAGATTGATTTCAATTCTTCACATGCTCCTACTGGTATTAATATTAATATTCATTGATATGACTAATACTAATATTGATATCATATTGTATATTTTAGATATTTTAGATATTGTAGATACTAATTATATATTATTTTTATGTATCAGTTTATAGCCCCCATGAGAGAATAGGAAAAAAACCTTATTTATTTTATGTTATGTTACCTTGTTTGCTCCGGTACAGAAACGCACACACATACTCATATAGCGATGTGGGAAGTCAGGATGAGCTTGACAGATGGCATAAAGGACAGAGTTAGGAATCTATGTCAGTAGGTCACATTAAAGGGGTGTCATGAGCAATAACATTTCATATTTCAAGCTGAGGCAGCTCATATTTTTACTTTCAAATTCACAAGCAATCATGTAAATACATTATGTCGATTTAAAAGCTTGTTCTCTTGGCACTCCCAAATCTATGTTAAGGCAGCTCATATTATAATGCATTGTACTTTTATTACACTGTGGAATTTTTAAGCATTGTAATGATGTCTTTTAATGCAAGGTGGTAAAATTTCATGCTAACCATTTAATGATGTCTATAAATGTATATGAAACTGAATGGCAATGGTAAACAGCTGACTGGCGTTTTCTCATCCGTTTCTTTTATTTGTATGTTGCAGGCTTTTTTCCTTGTATTTTATAGAGTCACTGCTGCAGTCTCTGTTTGGTTACTCAATAGTACAAGCTTGCTTTTGTCTGTCCAGGGACATTTGCGTCATGTCACCCAGTTGTAGCTCAACCCCCCCACCACCACCGTCCAAAGACAGAACACTATGCCTGTCACAGGCGGTCACTGGAGGCTCTTTTGTTGTAGATAGTGTTGATTTTGCATTTTCAGTTAGAAGAATCATGAAGGAAAAACATTTTTTCTGACATTTTTATCATTGTCATGTTTTTTATGATATCTACTTCCTGGATCTTTTCTCTTATATTAACGATCTTCTTCAATATAATATACCCATTAGATACCCAGTGGTACTCCGTACTGATGATCTGGTGTTTGGAGTCTCTTGTGTTTGACTGAGCTTGGATAAAAATAAAGATTTTCAGGATTTCAGGAAGATATCCGGATCTCTTTTCTTAGTGGGAAAGCTGCAGTGCAGTAAAAACACATAGACTGGTGTTTTAATGCATCTACTGCCAAAGATAACTATCCAAAACATGTCTTTCACAAATTAATAATAAAAAGATGCAACCACAATTTTGACAGATTGTTTGTGCTTTTATTTTGAAGTTCTTTTGTAGCTTGGCCTATTAATCTTTCTCTCTGGGCTGTCTTGTATCTATCTATCCCAAAGTCTATGATTGGTTCTAACAAGTTAAAGCTATCTATCTATCTATCTGTCTGTCTATCTATCTATCTATCTATCTATCTATCTATCTATCTATCTATCTCTATCTATCTATCTATCTATCTATCTATCTATCTATCTGTGATCATACAGTTTTCCTGACTGCACCTTAACAACAGTCATTGTTGCTACTGAAACACTGAGTCAAAATTTTACAGTCTTTGTGTTTTTTTGGATGAAATTGAAAATTCCTAGAGTGTTCCTGGAATACCTAGAGAGAAGTTAGGGATAAAATATCATATTTTATCACATCATATGACCATTTCATGGCTGCCACTTTGTCAATATTTGCTGCTCTGAGTTTACAGAAGATCTAATCTTCAGATTAAGAACAAACAATAAGTGTGTATATATACATAAACTATTTAGGTAAATAAAAAGCAGGTGATGAAAATGAAGACACTGGAAAAATTAAGAGCATCAGTAACAAAAGAATATGAAAAAACTTAGTCTGAATAAATAGTCATCAAGTATACAAGAACAAAACAAGGACGAGGAACGCCACCCAGTGGTTGCCAGATAAATTGCAAATATTTCATACTGGCAACCGTTCGGGAAAATATTTTTATTATAGGGTTAGTAGGGTTTAATTATACTAGCCTCCCTTAAGGTAAATTCCAGCTTTCCGTGCTGTCAGGGACAATGGCTTACATGTGAGAACATGTTATTATAGGGTATGCATATTAACAATTCACAAAATAAAGTTTGTTGTCTCAGAATATAGGCTACTTCATGTGCCTGGTGTTTACACATGAAGAAAAATGTTTGCACAAAGCTATGTATGTGTATTTACAGTATATGCAAGCTTCACAGAAACATTAAATAAAACAATATAATTAAAAAGTCACACACTAACAACCGCTGCTCTGATTGAGCATTTCAGACCCGCGTAACACTGACAGGTGAAGTTGTCCAAAAAGTTGCTGATGTCTTTGAAGGAAGGTGTGCCCACTGCCAGGTATTTACCACCAATCCTCCAGATGCTAAAATGGTTTGGGTTTAAGTGCAGGTAGGTGTTTGATTGAGGGTTCTTGCGCACACATCGGCCGTTGCTTTGACACAGTGTCCTGCTGCAGAGTTCGGCCGCTGCTGTCACATTAGTTATATAAGGGTTAAGGGTGGAGGACAGGTAGACAGCCAGCGCTTTACACGATTCCTGTATTTTTAGCAGAAAGATGTTTTTAATCATTACTGAGAATGTTTGCGTTATTAAATACAGGATTAAATTGTAATGTGACGTTACCTTGCTGTTATAATCTGCGCTGGCCCCCCACAGCACGACCCCTGACGCCCCCAGAGCTGCGCTCTCCCCGATAGTATTGACCAGATCCATCTAAAAATACATGAAATAAACATGAATATTACAAAAATTACATTATATTAGATGAAAACTTTCCAAGGGTCTTCATTTTTGTGTTTTTTCATGAATTCATGCAAACGTTGTAAAATAGTTTTATCGTAAGATCAGGTTGGGTTATCATGACCTCACCTCACTCAGGTGTATTTCCGGCTGATCCCGGAACAGAGGACGTAAATATACATAAATTGGAGATGTGTAGAGATGCTTGGGCAGAGCAGATACCCGGACGGCCTCCTGAACCCGTCCACGGACAAAGTAAGCGGCACTTCGGTTGTTTCGCAGGGCTAGTGGCAGGTACGCCGAAGGAAACAACGCGGTACTCGCGTTCCATAACCAAATTAGCTTATCGTTTAACATTTGTTCTTGCTCAGGACACTCTCCTGTATACCCAGGCTTGTCCCAACCATAATTGTAAGAGTCTGGAAACAAATAGTAACCCCAGAGATATTCCGGGCGCATTTTAATCCCAAGCTTCAGCGTGTTTTCCATATAACTTTTAGCAGCTGCTTGAAACTGCTGTTTTGCCAAAGTTGCAGATGAGTTGTGGACATACTGAATGGAACGCGCTCTGTAGATCTTCTTGAAATTCCAATTTCTAGCCCATAGGGGGCGCCACGCCTCCCAGTCAATCACTGCCAAACCCGGGGAGAATTTTGGGATGCACTTGGTGACATCTTTAACTTCTTTTAACAGGCTGGCTGTCAGGTTGCCCTTCTGGGGAATGCCGTCATTAACCTCCTCTTTGGTTTGGGGCTTTATGTAAGGGTACAGGCCGAGACGCTCAGAGTAGAAGAGGAACAGAAACTGGTCAGGAACGTTGGCCGGTGTGGTAACAGCCTGGAACACTGTGGTGTCCAAACTGATGTCAAGTCTCTTGCATACTTTAGTGGGAGCGTTCCAGATAACACAGAAGGGCGTGTCCTTGAAGATGGGAGGTCTGGTTGGTGGTAGAGCTAAAGCAATGCTTGAAGAACCCCCAAAGTGAGATTAGGATAGTTAGATGGAGAGGTGAGCCAGGCTGAATGGAAAACAACATTGTTGCAGCTTCTAATTTGGTTTTAAACTTGAGGATTATCTGTGGAATATGGAAGTGATATAAAGGTCATAATAATAAAAGAAAAGGGTCTGATGTTAATCAGATAAGATATGAAGGGATAGTTTACCCAAAAATGAAGATTCTTTCATCATTTATTCAACTTCATGTCATTCCAAATATGACTTTCTTACTTCAGAACGTAAAAGAAGATATTTTGAAGAGCGTTGGTAACCAAACAACATTGACTTTCATTGTATGAACACAAAACCACTGAGACATATTCTTTTAGTGTTTAACAAAAGTAGGAGATATATACTATATATATAGTTATATAGTTATATTTTTAACAAAAATTATAAAAGATTTTATTATTTTAAAATTAGGTAATTTATCATTCAGCTTTGGTTTAAAAAATTTCAGTAGTCTTTTACATTTTTACTTACAGATTAAAATAAAGAAAATATCACACATATTCATGCATGGATTTTATTAATTTACTGTGGTAATGCAAAAGCGTAAAGAGTGACACTGAAATGACATTTTCCTTACCTTACACTGCACTTAACATTGTAGTGATTCCAAGATGTGGTAAATGTGTGTGTATATGTAGTACATCTTATCAAAACCTCTTGTTTTTATCATAAAATGTTCTCTGAATAACATCAGTATAACTGAACGTGCTAGTTACACACGCATGTAAAATTAAAGGTCACAAGATGTACTGTAATTTTGTTGCATACGGTCACACTTTCCATGAGTAAGGTCATCTTAGATATCTGCCCTCTGAAAGAGAAAATTTATAAAGGCAAACTAGGAAAATAGTAAAAAGTGTTATGCAGCTGATATCTTATAAGAACAACACACTTTCACTTGCAAGGGCAAATAGGTTCAATTTAGTGTTAATAAGTTATGTTTCTTAAAGGGTTATCAGGCTACTGTACTTGCAAATGTTGACGCATAGTCATATCTTATCTGCCAGACAACGCAGATATTGTTGTATAGACATACTGTATAAAACTTCAATGTTGCATTTCATGGCTGACCCCTTTTAACACCTTTGTCTAATCTAAGTTGTTTTTTCAAAGCACTTTCTGTCTTTGTAGCACTGACAGGTGAATTTGTCTGCCCAGTCAGTGATGTCATTCAGAGACGGGCTCCCAGTGACCACATATTTCCCATCTTTCCTTCTGATTTGGAAGCTCACTGGACTGAGATGGAGGTAGTCATCCGAGTCATAGTTTTTGCGGACGCAGCGTCCGTCTGCCTTGACAGAGACTTTTGCTGCAGAAATGGGCCGCAGTGGTAACGTTAGCAATGTAGGGGTTTAGTGTATCAGTGAGGTATGCAGATAGGGCTTCACATGAGACCTACAAAAACAAAAGTCACATTGCCTATATTGCCAAAATTCTAATGCAGAAAAACTAAATTCATCATTTATTTACCCTTATGTCAACATGCAAACCTGAATGACTTTTTTCTTCTGCTGAACACACAATAAGATTTGAAGTACACCCTTTATATACAGGTTTTGATAGTTAATGAATGATATCATTTTTATTTTTGGCTTGATGAATTACCTTATCATTATAATCAGCACTTGCCCCCCACAGCACAGATCCAGATGCCCCGAGGGCTGCACTCTCACCTATACTGCTGACCAAGTCAATCTAGATACAGGCCAAGGAAACAGTCATATTAACATACTTAAAATTAGATACATACTTAAAGTTATCAATATGCTTCACTGTGATCTATAACTCATACCTCATTCATGTAAAGCTCCTTTTGGTCACATAAAAGGGGACGCAGGTAGATGTAAATAGGTGCGGTGTAAGGATGTTTTGGTAGGCCTGCCACCCTCACCGCCTCTTGCACTTGGTGACGGACAAACAATGCAGCTTTTCTGCTTCCACTTACAGAGACTGGTAGGTATGCTGATGGGTAAAGGGCTGTACTGGTCTCCCACAGCCAGACAAGGTAGTTGTTCAGTTGCTTTGTGTGCTCTGAGCAAACACCTGTATAGCTTTGATCCTCAAAATCATAGTTATAGCAATCTGGGAACAAGTAGTAGCCCCACAGGTACCGAGGTCGAAGATCAACCCCTAATTTTAAAGTTTCCTCCATAAAACTTCTCGCTGCCTTTTGAAGTTGTTTTTTAGCTTTGCTTCTGGCCTGTTCCGGGTTGAGAGACACGTTATGCTGGAGGGTGTAGTTGATGGACAGTTCCTTATAGATCTCTTTAATGTCAAAATTTCGGTCAAACATCGGAAGCCACTCCTCCCAGTCCATGACAGCCAGCCCAGTAGATGAATCAGGGATGTACTGGATAAACTCTTCTTTAGCTTTCTCTAGGCTAGCTGATAAATTACCTCTTTGCGGTATTCCACCGTTGTATTTTTTCAAGGACTGAAGGTCTATATAAGGGAAAAGCCCAATTCGGTTTTTGTAGAAGAGCGTCAGGGATTGATTGTATACTCTGGCAGGCGTGGTGACTGCTTGGAACAATGACAAATCGAGAGGGACATTTAATTGTTGGCATTTGGAAATGGGTGCGTTCCATAGGAGCACAAAAGGTCTTTTGTTGAAGAGAGGAACTGCAGTTGGTGAAAGAGATGATGATATTGTGCAAAAATGGCCAAATATGATAAGAGGAATGATGAAAAATGTGTGCTTTCTTTGGTTATCCATCTGCAAAAATTAAGAATATATTTCATGAAATTATTTCAATTGAAATAAAAGTTTGTATGTCTTGTTTGTTTATTGGTATTTTAAAGAAAGTGAAACAATATTTTAAGAGCAAAATATTTAGCACGTGATGACGGAACATGACGCACGCTCGCAACGTCGTCACAGCAGCGGATTACAGCGCTTGTTTAACGGATTTTGAACGTCAAATACTTGATTTGATCAGCCAAATTTGTGACATGGCAGGTGCACTTCCTTAAAGTAAAACCTGAGTAACAAAACACGGCGGATATTACAAGTGCTACAACTCGTATCTTTAGATGTCTAGACTTTTCCAAGATCACGCTTACCAACGCGATTGTTTTTTGGACAATGCAGACCATCTCGCCAGACTTTCTCCTCAAACAATGAGACAACTACAACAATAACTGAGGACTACGTCAGGATACTACAGTGTTTGCTTTGGGCAATGTTACACACATTGATTTTATTTGTAAAATACAAAAAATATTTTATTTGTTTAAATAAATATTGAATTCATTGTTTATTATACTGTAAGCTTAATGTAAATATTTAGTAACAGTAGCCTTGCAATTATTGGGTTATGCCTTATGTATTCGTATGGTGCAATGTAAAATCCTAACTAACAGTTTTTAAAAGCATGTCAAGATAATAACCAGAGACACTTTTCTATGAAAAAACAATTCTTATCACGATTTTGTTCTTTAAAAGTTGTTAAAAGTTGAGTTTCAGAAATAATGAATGTCTTACCGAGCCAGAAAGGTTTCTCTAATAAATGCTTTTCTCTTATAGCAATGAGAGGATCAGTCTTGCTCAATTTCTTGTTAAATATTAGCAGGGGTCAGTGTTTCACAAACAACTATGTGTAATGCATGTACTGTATGTGTACTGCATGACTGAAAAAGGATTAATGAATTTGAAAAAGGTTGAATACACATTTGTATAAAGATTTTATAAAAATGTCAAATGTCATTTTTTTCATTCTGTTTTATACTTGAAGATGATTGAAAGAACTTCATCAAAATCTGACTTCTCTCTGTGGATCTAGCTCAAGTCACCACATGCAAACATCTACGTTTGTGTTTATAGCTTAAATCAGTCTCTGGGATGTACAGACTTAATGGTTAACAATAAGAGTCAATGAAAATGAAAAGATGTTGAGTACAAGTTACAATCCTTTATTTGCAGTGCATTAGTCAAGCAACATTTGTTGCACATTGCATTGTCTTCATTGAGTGTTTGGTTAATAGTATTGCTGAATGTAAAAATGTCAAGTAATTTGTTACACATTGCATATAATTGCATCATTTTTGAGATGAATAAGAAAGTATGTGGAGACTGGCAAGGTTTAGCACTGAGGTAATCAAGACAAACATTGCAAGTCCCAAACAAACTAGTGTATAAATGTTACAAAAATGTTTTAGGTTATTTAACCTGAAACTAAACATAAAAATATTTTATCTACGTATTACAATTTGTAACAATTTTGCTTAAAGACAAAGCTAATTTTTTAAGGTATATACTGTATACCATCCTATATTTTTTCAGTATAAAAGATATAAACTTGCTTCATAAAGACAAGAGCACAGTTTAAAACATACAATCATTATGAATTTTCACGCACCACAGCATTTTGTAGCATTTTTTGCATATGGAAACAAATGTGTAAACACAGACATCTTGATCATTTTTTCGAGTAGTTACTTCAGTAAAACAATATGTATAATTGCTGTCATGAAATTAGCTTCAACTCTGGTTGTGTCCGCTGAGGTCGATCTACAGTTAATCTGATGAGTACTTTGATTGTATTGTGCAATATAAAAGCTTTAAATGTGATAAAAGATACAGTTATCAATCATTCAGTTTATGTGTTTGTACTGTTGTTGTACAGTTTTGGAGTTGCATAGGCAGTAAACAACCACACCTTAATGTAAATTAGATCTTTCTGAAAATGAAGCAATAATTTGAAGCGCATTATACCTTATTACTGTAGACAATAAGGGTTAATGCTTCACTAGCCCAAGTGTCTTATTTCAGTTTAGCTATTTGGTATGTAGCCATGTTGACAGATATATTTGGTCAAATGTTTTGGTTGGATTTTTAAGCCCAATGTTTGCACGCTACACACGCCTGTTTTTTGTTTTTGAGGACAGATTGTTCCCTGACTCTAAGTGCTCTGATTGTTAATATCCTTTAGCTATACAGTACTTAATGTTTAGAAGATACACATGCAAAATTTACAGTCACTCGCATCTGGAAAAACAGACCAAAAATATTGATGACATCATCTTGCACTACAACGTTTTGTCCAATGATAATGCCACTGACTAGCAATAGCAAGTAGCACATTCACTGGGTCTTTAAGGAATAAGCTTGCGAATAAAAGTCACAGAAAGATCTTGGTGTCAGTACTTTGTAAAAACAGACTGTATAGATGAACGAACATTGACAAACTTACAAAATAATCCAGCATTTAGTTCAGAGCATATAATAGTAAAAAACTGTCAGTTCAGAACAGTCATTTGAATCGAGTTTGTGCAAAGGCTTGCGTCTCCTCTACATCATCACACAGCACCACTTTTTATAGCAAAATCACAAAAATTAAAACCTGACCGAGTCATGATGTGCCATCGTGTGGCTCTGCAGCCACATTTTTGTTAAAGGTGACTTGTTGTGTGGTTTTTAAAATGTAAAAATTTTCTGCTGTCTTAGTTTGAATGGATTGTTCACCCTAAAACAAATCATTCATTCGCCCTCATGTGGAAGTAAATGTTTGCACTTTAACTTTAATTTTGGGATGAATTATCTTTGTAATATCCAGAGGCAACTTTAAGTATGTGTAAAATATTAAGAATTAACATTTTTAAAACATTTCAAAGCATCCTAAAAACCTGTCATGGAAACATTGGCTCAACCAAAGGTGGGGCTTTCGATTTAAGGATGCCAATGGCACAGAAATCACACGCTTCGCCTTCAAATTCAAGCGAAGTTCAACAAGAGGAGCAGAGCAGTCAGAATAAAGGCTTTTTCTAAAGGCACAGCCGTATCCCTCGTCTCTTCGCACTCCTCCTGTTCGTCCTGTCTCACCTCCTCCACGTCCTCCTTTATCATATTGTCTTCCTCCCTCTCCTCTGGCTCTATACTGTCGCAGCGGTCGCCCCGGTACCCCTGGTAACAGTGACAGCGGAACATCTTGGCCAGCAGGTGGAGCTCTCGCTCAGAGTGTCTGCCGGTCACGAGGAACGTGCCATTGCGGTTCGAGTGGATGCGGTAGCTGGCGCGGCTCAGGTGTAGGTAGTGCGGCTGTTCTGGGTCTCGACGGACGCAGCGCCCGTTGGACTGACACAGGTAGTCGCTACACAATTCTGCTGCCCGGGTGACGTTAGTGATGTACTGACCCAGTCTGTGGCTTAGAAACGCTTTGACTTTGGAGCAGTTGTGCTGGGGAGATTGAGAGTCAAAGTGAATTTAAAGTGTTTGGGTAAGTTGGAAGACAATGTTTGTTTCATGTAAATATTTATCCATTTCTGTACATTAGCATCGATGAAGTCAAGCTGTTTTGATGTTTAGAGATTTTCAAAGTATATAAATTAACAGATCAGTTCTCACCCTTGAGGACGTGAGGTTGAGATCCCCCCAAATGACAAAACCTGCAGCGCCCAGAGCAGCACTTTCTCCTATTGTGTGTATCAGATCTGTCTGTGAAATGAAAAGACATAAATAAATGGTTGAACAAAGTAATGACTAAATGCATAACAATAAATAGCATATCATAAGGATATGATCAGATTGTATTGTAAAGTCAGTAGGCCTATGTGACAATTAATTGTCATGTGACTGCGGTATTGGACCACAAGATGGAGCTCTTTTAGACTGTAGACCAACAGTTTGTGTGTATAGAGAATATAGATTTAATGTTATTTTGCATTTATGTGTTTGGCGGACACGTTAATCCAAAACTAGGATTACGATAAAGCACTTTATAAAACCCAGACAATGCAAATATTAAAGCCAAAAATATGTATATCAGTGCATCTTTCATGAAGTAAAGTCTTCCTTCCGCTGGATAAAATAGTCCCTAAGGGACTGTGAATTATGTTTACATTGCTAAGGGTGATGCACAGATTGCTTGGGAATCTTCAGTAAAAAACAGCTATTGACCAATCAGAATCAAGGACTGGAACTAACCTTTTTATAATATACATTTATAAAATCTTCAGTAAAATCTTCAGTAAAAAACAGCTATTGACCAATCAGAATCAAGGACTGGAACTAACCATTTTATAATATACATTTTATAAAAGGTTCATGTTCATGTTAAGGGCTTATTGTGATTTTGACAAAGTAACTGTATATTGGCATTTCTTGAATCTAAGAAGTTATATGGTGTTTACCTGGGTCAGAAATGCCATGGCATCATCCCTGTAGCCCAGCCGTGTGTATACATATGTAGGCAGGTCATAGGGCAGTGAGGTAAGGGAAGCCAGTCTCAGCGACTCCAACACCCTGTTTTTAGAAAAGTGAAGGTTGCGAACGCTGTCCATGTGGCCCTTGCGTATAGCCAGGGCCGGGAATAGGGCAGTGCTGCTGTTCCACAGCCAAAACAGCTGGTCATTACGAACTCTCTCCAGCTGAGGACACGTGCCGTTGTAGTCATCCGCGTGGACGTTGTAATTGTGGCAGTCGGGATACAGGTAGAGACCCCAGAGGCCGTGCGGACGGGTTTGCGTGCCGAGCTGCAGCGTCCGCCGCATGAACTCCAATGCGCTTTTTTCGAACCTCAGTCGTGCGAGATCTTCCACCTGCTCTTTGGTTACGTTTACATAGGCTTGCTCGATCAGCTCACGCGAACGCTGCCGATAAATGTCTTTCTTGTGCCAGTTTCGATCCCACTGTGGTCTCCAGTACTCCCAGTCGATTACAGCCAGGCCGCGGAAGTCTTCCGAAGGTATAAAGTGCGCTATGTCTTGTCTGGCTTTGCGAAGGTGTTCTTCAAGGCTGCTGTTCTGAGGTAGGCCTCCGTTGATGGGAACGCCCTGCTCGTTGTAGAAGGGGTAGTAGCCCAGGCGGTTGGCGTAGAAGATGGTGACATTCTGACCCGTGTGGACAGCCCGTGGACTTCCGCTGATGTGGAAAAGATCAAGGCTGACGTTGATGTTGTACTTCAGCGTGCACATGTCCAGCGGGGCATTCCAGGCTGCCAGGAAAGGCTTGCGGCCCACCAGTGGCAGCTTTGCAGGTTTTTGGCAAAAGGTGGGATGGATTAGGATCAACAGCCAGGAACAGATGATTGCACAGGTTATGGGCGCAGTGTGGTGTTGCAAGGCCCCACGGGGCACACCGGGCATTCTGCTGCGTGACTCAGCACAGGCTACTGTCAATCATCCTGTGAGGGCAAAATACAGGTGTAAAGAGCTTTTAAAGGTATAGGTCACTCAAAAATAGAAAATCTTTTATTTATGTCATTCAAAACCTCTAAATGACTTTCTTTCTTTCTGTGGAACACGATAGAAGATATTTTGAGAAATGTCTCAGTGGTTTTGTGTTCATACACAATGGGGTCAGTGTTGTTTGGTTACCAACATTCTTCTTCTGCAGAAGAAATAAATGACTATGAGAGTGAATTATCATTTTTATCATTTATGTTGATAAATGATAAAAAAAAAGTTTTTTGGATTAACTATCCCGTAGCATTTGTATGCATGTACAACAGCATTAAAACAGATGTTGATTATGTTTAATTGTGCACTTTCTCTGAAAATTCTTTAAAAGCTTATTTCAAAGTTTCAAAGAAAACAAAGAGTTTAGTCAGTGTTGTATGTGATTGATAGACATTCTAAAAATGTTGGTATAAAAACGTTATTCTTACATTATTTTTTAAACACTAACTTTTTTAACATTTTAAACACTAACAATGTTTTCGTAACTTAATGGAAACGTTGGCAAATCTTTTGTTAGCTGGCATGACCTGATAAGGCAATAAAGAACTTACCTTTATAACAGTGATATTTTTAATATTTAATATTTGTATATTATAATTGAATCCAAAAACACATGTGAGCATTTTAAATGTAGGGATTAATTAAACAAGCACATTTTGTGATTCTGTCTGGTTTAACGATGAGTCAGTTGTTACTTTGGGGGTTGCAGTCATCAGTCACACCAGCAGTTAACCACAGAGTAATGGCCAAATCCAGCCACATACTCACCAGTATGGCGCCCACATAGCCATACCACAGCTGCCCTTGCCAGCATTTAAAGACAAATGATGTCTTGGATGTGTTTTAAGGGACCTAAGGTCAATATATTGTCATGCCAGCTAAATGAAAATATTCAAAAGTATGTTTCTTTAACTTTAGCTGGTCTTTAAGGCACATTGGGCAACCAGCTAGACCATCTGAAACCAGCTAAGACCAGCAAATGTTTTCTTTAGCAATATTGAGGAATACTTTGCATAAATGAATATTTAAAATGATGGTTTAACAAGAGACCGAAGTTCATTGAAAATGTTACAGGATGTCCTGTCAGGCCAGATATTTAGGAGTCTTTGATTTCTCACTGCCGGGAATGAAATCAATTACCAGTAACCATAGTAATAATAGCATGTATTTGTAGCTTATTAATGCCAGTCATGTGCAAAATGTGAGGTTGAAAAACGAGGTACTGCGTGGAATGTTGCGGACGAAGGCAAATTGCGAAGCCCCATGGTGGTTGTGTTATTGAGTGGAAAGATTCTGGCTGGAAGTTTTTCCCCTCCAGGACTGGCGCCGGGCCCGTGCCATGAGGAGAAAGAATAAAACCACTTCCTGCATAATAAGACCACTGAGCTTCATAGATATAGTCTACTGTATTTGTTGGCATTTGTTTACCTTGTGTAGTATGTGTATAAAATCGTATTAAGGTGTTTGTCTAATACGTCTTAAGCGTGTTGTTTGATGTTAAAATGAAATAATTTTTCCCAGTCAAATTTGTTGAGATGACTGAAAGTAATCGATTTTTCAGTTGATTTTGCTAAACACCGTGTTCTGTTTTGTGCCATGACCAGTCCATGATTGGGTCAACCAGTAATGTAATTCTGAGATGGGACTGTCTGACTACAGTATATGTCCCAAAGGGAATTTTTGGGTAATAAATTATTGTTTTGTTGATACTAGTTGTGGCTTAAAAGTTAGCTACACACTTTGTCTTCAACACACTGACTTAACGTTCTGCTCCAATGGGATCGTGAGGTCATGGGTTTCATTTCCAGGAAACACTGATAAAATGTATATCTTGTATGCACTCACTTTGCCAAAGTTGTAAATCTGAATAAATGTATGTTTATAAAAACAGAACATGTTTTTCAAATGAATCGTGACGGAGGTTTTTGAATATGGAGAGAAGGAAGGATCCCTCGTGTGATTATGCAATTGAGAGAAGTGGGGGGATGAATAAAACTTTCCATTTGTAAAGCATTACTGTAGGTTTAACCATAAATGAAAACACTAGGGCATGGGAACGTACAGAACCACAAAGAATTGAGGATTAATGCCTGTATGGTTTTCAGATACCATAGATTTATTTGTCTTTGAGCGTCCACGAACTCTCAGCCCACTCTGGCAGTAATTAAGATACATGTGGGATGGTGAAAGTGGTTTTTACAGAAAACTTTTAGGCAATGGCTTCAGAAAAACCACAAAAAGCACGGAGTCGACCTGACGCTGACATGCCGATGCGTCTTCGTTCAGTCCCATCCAAACGCGAATTTGATCCAAATTGGAAACATAAATAAAACGGTACCAGATTTACAACAGGAGACAGAGAGCTTTCTTGAATGGCCATAAAGAAACCTCAAGGTTCTCGAGGAGATTTGTGGTTAATGTTGCGCTTTGAGTATGATGTTAAGCACTTTACTTTCAAGCATGTTTTCATTTCATCTTTTGTTTTGTCTCAAATGAAATGTGATGATTTTTGTGGCAGACGTTGCTTTCATTTACTGTACATTGTGGGAATTTTCTGTTTGAGGTTTAAATCCAGAGAACACACACCGAGATCAGAGATACGTTGGTTTTTACTGCTGCCTTTAATGCTTTAAAGGTAATAAGCTTAAAAAAATGTCTTTATCTCATTGTAACCCAAACAAACACCGTTTCATGTTGTGTTTTGGTTTGGGGTAGATGTTTACGGTGACCTTTTAGCATCTAATATTGATATTCTGGGTACCGCTGTCACCACACATTTCACAAAAAAAAAACCTTCTACTAGTCATAATAACTCCAGTAACATAACCATAAATTTCATATCGCAAGATATCTTGCAAAATTGATGACAGTACCGCAACACTTGGCTGTCGGTTACTTATCTCCAGCGCGGGAGCGTATTGGCTGACTTCCCGGAGAAGATTTTGATGCGGAAGTGCGTTATCTCATCTGCAAACCCTTCCCTCTGATTAAGTCCCTTCAAAATATTTACAAAGCCACCCTTAAAAGACCTAAATGTTGCTTTGGCACATTTCCTGACAGTATATTTTTGTAAATAAAACCTCCTTTGAGGTTGCCATATATTCAGAACGGGCTTAATTTAAAGTTTTCTTTAATTTGGTACACTTGAGGTGAGGTCTTGTGTTGCCATTTCCACATTTATAATACCTGTAAAACCATCGAAGAACCGGTTTAAGTACGTTACATTCATTGAAAGCCCATGTCTTTTGCGATCCTCCCATTGATGAGGACAAACCATTTTTGACAGCTACTAAATGATGCACACGCATCTGTTCAAAAGCATGACAAGTCGCAATTATACAGTACTGTGCAACAACACAAACAGCTATTTCAGAAGTACTATATAAAGATGGAATGTGTCTTTGTTTGCAGACATCAACGCGATCATGTGAATTTTTATTTATGTATTTTTAATATAATAGAAGGCAACTCACCTGTTGATCCCACGCTGCTGCCCGTGTCATATTCCTCTGGCGATACGCTACACACACCTCTCCGCACTTACAGTACACTAGTATAGTTTCTCCCTGTCTGCCGAACCAGCCTACTCACCACTTTCTTATATACACACAGCGAAGAGAGAGAGAGACTTGGAGTTTCCTGAGAGAGGGAGGAGAAAACAACCACGGAGCCTCAGCAGAAAAACCACAACATTGCGATTAGAGTAAAGCCGGAGGGAGAGAGAGTCTAAATCCTGTTGAATGATTGTGTATGTGTAGAGTATGATCCTTCCCCTAGTCTCTCCACACACTCATCCACATCACTCAGCATTAGCCGTGTTGATCACCTGGTCGCGAGTTCACGTGGGGTTTTAATACATGTGGCTTATTCCCGCCCATGTCAGTGTCCCCCGTGGCCGGTGATTGTCTTGTTTTTCTATCCAGCCACTGTCTGTTTTTGTGGCTTTGGAGCAGACGTTGAGAAATGTATGTGGAGGCTTTAAATGAATAAGATTATGTTTTATTATGTAATCGTCATTTTTTAACATGCACATTAAAAACGCATCAGCATGCAATTGTCCTTAGTGTGATACCTGCAAGAATTAGCTGGCGAACGTGCCGCATTCCTCTGAAAAAAATGTGAAAAGTTACAGTCTCCACATTTTTCTTGAAAGCATTCGCTCAGGCTTGAATTTAAAGACTCGGGGTCGGGTCCTGTGGAGCAGCTGTCTCTGCAGTTTATGGGTTTTCTTAAGATGCTTAACTTGCAACCGAGATAAACAGGGATTTTGTCTGTCTGAATTCTCATGTAAACAAGTTGTTTCAGTCTCGATTCAGTGTGTGTTTATTTGTTTTTGCAACGATTTCATGTTGTTATCCAGCCGTGAGGTAGTCAGTTTAGCGGACTGTCTTGTTGACAGCCAACAGTCGCCAAGTCGTCATCTGTTTTACAGGGCGTACAGCATAATGATAGGGTCTAGGTCTGTGCGTAGGGCTGGTGGAGGCCTTTTGTCTCGGTGTGTACAATTTACAGCCGTAATGGCATTGCGTATAAGTTCTTTTGCGCAATAGTTTGCGCTTTTGCTAAAAATAAGATGCAACACAAACGTCATGCAGTAATTAACCAATGAACTCTGTTGACCTTTAAAGTAAATGGATTATGTGATCATTAGATTGTTTTGTTAGGAAATCTAATTATTCATAAAAAATGTCATTTAGATTAAGCAGGACCACCAAGACACAAAGTTGATTCATGGGGTCCCAGATGCTGGATTAGGCGTCTTGCCGACGTCTCACCTCTGTGGAAATGAATTTATTCGAGCTGAGTTTATTTAACAGTGGGAGAGGACGTGGTGGACGGCTAAGTGGTTGGACTGCTTCGACAGAAAACCACATTCCCACAGCTGCAGGAAAGGGAAGGTTGTGTTAGCCAAGCATTGGTGTGGATCACTGGTGACCTCTTGTGATTTTGAGAAAAGGACAGATCCTGTGCTATGGCACGCTCTCTAGATGAGGAAAACATGTTTGTTTTAATGTACCAGATAATGAGGGTACTCATGGACACAAAATTGCTTTCTTGTTTTGATACAAAAATTGTATTATACATCCACTGTTAAAAGTTTGGAGAAATTTTGTGTTTAATTGTAAAGAATGGATACCGGCAAGATCCTTTGCCTGAAGATCCAAGGTGTTTCTCTCGTCAAATCCTGCATTAACAAATCCCTCCGGTCACATTTAATTTTATACCTTTTTCTCTCTTTATGGCAAACTCTTTTGCCAAGTTGACACTGAGAGACTGAACACATGTGGTTATTAGATTAGAATGCCTGATTTGGACCAAAATATTGAGCTTATAAAAAGGAAAATCAATTTATGATTCTGCAGAAAGAAGTGTTTTGGTGGCTGAAAACTGGAAAACAGTTAATATTGATGGTAAATGAGTGGGGGATAAAGATTTGCAGATAGAGAAACCGGTGAGGTCTTTTTAAACAGAATCATCAGATTTCAAACCTCAAGGCATTGAGCCAAACCAAGTGGTCAGGGAGCCGTTTCTCTGGCACTTTACCATTTACAGACTCACTGTAAAATCCTGCATACTGTATGCCAGCAAAACATCTCATTTTACAGTTTTAATAACACGTTACAATAAAGTTGTATTTGTTAACAATATTAAATGCATTTGCTAACATTACAACTGTGACAAAAGTTTTTTTATCTTACAATTGTTAAAGTTGTTCATGTTAGTTCATTGTGCATAAACTGCAGTGTTAGCAGTTACAGCTATCGATTGCCAAAATATATTAGTAAATGATGAAATTAACATGAAGTATGATTCGTTTTGTATGTATTATTCATTGTTAGTTCATGTTAGCTAATAAATGTACTAATGTTAACAAATGTAACCTTATTGTAAAGTTTTACCCTTTTCTGTCTCTATTGTTTTTCCATGAAAGATCAAATTTAGAGTTTAATTTTAAAATAATAGACACCAGTAATCTCACATGTGTCTTCAGAGTTTCAGACGAGATTAACAATGTTTCAAACTGTGAACTTCAGCCCATGATTAGCAAAGAGATTTCAATATGAATATATTGAATAATTTATCAGTATGAATATCAATTGTCTTAAAATATTTATCCTGTACTCTTAAAAATAAAAGTGCTTCACAATGCCATGGAAGAACCATTTTTGTTTGAATGGTTCCATAAAGAACATTTGAAGAACCTTTAGAAGACTATTGAAAGGTAAAAAATAAATGGTGCTTTTAAGAACCTTTGACTTAAAGGTTCATCGAAGACCCAAAAATGGTTCTTCTATGGCATGAATGTGAAGAAACACCTTTATTTGTAAGAGTGTGAGGTGTTTTAGGAGAATCTTTTATAAGACTAACCCGGTGCTTTATCTGTAACTGAAATCACCAATAAGTTTCCTGATCTTTAAAAGAGCAAACCCTAAGCTTTTAAGTTTTCCTAAGCAATGACTGAATTTTAGTGTACAATCTTAAGAAGATTACAGTGAGAGAACATAATGTCAGGGCAGTGGAACCACAAACGTTCATCTAACATTAACGTGTTACATTGCAGATGGTGTGACACCATAGCAACAGCTGTGTTTTAGTCATTTGGGTTAGACAATCCAAGATTGGGTTGTGAAGCTTGTTAACAAATGGACTGTGTAATGAGTTTTATTTGGACAGTGAGTAAATAATTTTGGACAACTATAGCATAAATTAGCACAAACATGTGTATGTGAGACAATCCTAAAAATTTTTAGAGTTATGCTAATGCAGACAGCATAGGTGTGTGTAGGTTTATTGTGAAAAACAAGGAGTTTAAGTCGAAAACTGTGTGTGTAGGTTCAAATCTGGCCTAAATCCATCTCTTCAAAATGATTGTTAGTGTTAGTTTTGTATCACACTTACCAGCCAACCTGTCATCATAGACAGTAAAATGATGTTGCAAGACATTCCCACAACATACTGTTGGACGGCTATTGTGTTATATTATTGGCGTGTGATTTTGTGGATCTGGACGAACACCATTTGGGCTTTTGTAAGAAAGCCACATTTCACCATACCAGCTGGGAGGTCCGATTTATTAAACCGCTAGGGAAATTTGACCTTGCTGTTGAATTAACATTGCTTTAAAGTTTGATGTTATTTTAAAAACTTGTGTTTGGTTGGCTTGTTCAGATGGGGTCTTTACCGTACAAACCTGCTGAGCATAAACTGCTCTTTGAACCAGATGCTGTGACCGGGCGGGTATGTGATCTAAACCTCGGCAACGAAAATAAAGGTTCTTCCAGTACCCTGAATGTTCCACATTTAGTAGCTTTTGGCAACAGAAATAATAGCATAATTGTATGGAAATATTAGTTTCTCTTGTACTTCAAAAAGAGCACTTATATAAAACACTTCACTGACGAGTGATGAATCGTTAATGAAGTTGTTTTTGTACTGATTATCTAATGAGTACAGCAAAAATTGGACATTAGTATGTTTTTCTTTAAAGCAATAAGTATTAAAGAGTCAGGGTTTGTTAACAGGGCAACACTGTAAACTTCTTTTTAAAACCTTACTTGAGTATATTATTTCTATAAAGTACTAATATACTGTTTATTTCTGAATAAAAGAGATTTTTAACATGATCAGATATCTATTTTCTTAATCACCAGAATGATTCATCATTAAATATAGGATTAAGATTTACAGATATAAGAGTCAAAGATAAAAAGTGGGTTTTAAATATCAAAAACATAAAAGCGTATACACTTGTCTTTATGGTGTGTTTAAAGGATGCCACAGACTGTATTAATATATGTTTTTATGTGATTTAATAATGCATTTCTGCGCTTCTGGGACAAAAGTCCACTAGTTATTTCAATACTTTTTAATTTCAATACTATTTTTTATATAACACCGTCAAAAGCTTGTTTGGACAAAAAAATGTTTACTTGGTATTTTATGTTTATTTAAAATAAAATTGGTAAAGTAAAAGTGCAGGACATCATACTGAATCAAACAGTATTTTTACATGTAAGTTTTCTATGTATATAAATTACTTTTATACATTTTATATGCACACACAAATGGGGACTTTCTCCTGTATCAGCTTAATATACAAAAACAGCTGTTAGTAAGCCATTTGTATGTTTATTTTCCCAAGAAGTGCAAACACTGTGGTTCTGTCAAAACATAAATCAGCAACATTAGCTCAACCAATAGGATGATGACTTTGGGGCGGGGATCTCAGAAGGGGGAGTGTTCGGGAACGTGTTTGAAAACTCATTAAACACTGTTATTTTTATCCTCCTTACCATCATAGGTTTAAATATGTCAGTGTTTATTTTTGTCATCTTTTAACAGTTGGTTCATCTAAAAGTACAGGGCCTTAGCTATGCTTAGATCAGTTTGAATGCTAATGATTTTATTCAAACTGAGAAGTCTAAGAATAAGATAAACAAGCAGTGAGTCAGAGACTTAACAGCAGAAACAGTAATGGGTGGCATGGGACACTTGTGTGACTCTTGGCTTACCTGTTTGCTATCCTCCCATGATGAGAGAATATCATGTGCGCTCCACCCTGAACGTTCACGAGGGTGGAGACGGTCGCCAGGGTAATGATTACAGGTGCATGTGAATCTCTCATGTAAATATAAATATTGTACGGTCACATGTACTCTCACATGCACTGCCTTTACTACATATTGTAACATGATGTTATTGTTTCCTTTCAAGATGTAAAACAATACTTTCACTTTAATTCATGAATACTGTGTGCTTTAACTAAATTCACTTAGGTGTCAGCAGAGAGATTTATAACATTGATCTTTAGTAAGTTGCCAGTCAGAACTGTAAACCTTTAAAACCACTCACATTTTCTACTGAGGAACATGTGCAGAAAATCATCTCACATTTATAACCATGGGTCATAACTAAAGAACTTTTGACTTTTACCCAAAGAGCATTTTTACATGTGCTTCATTTAAAAGCTTTTTTAAACAGTGTAAGATCACATAAATAGTGATGACCAACATGTATATAAAATGACTCATCATAATTAGATAATTATTTAAATATTAGCATAACATTATATAAGCAATTATGATTTTATTATGCAATATGTCTATACAGTATGTAAAACTTGGTCTTAATACAGTATTTAAAAGATTCACATTTTATTTGAGGTATTTATTTACATTTATGGTCATTACTATAACTTTTACACCATTTCAGCAATAACTTTATACATATTGGTATTTAGCCAATATTTATTGTAATACTTGTTAGTGGGTAAGATTAATGAATGTGTGGCACATTTTAGTGTGCCATATGCTGTTATTAGTGGTGGAAGTGTGGGCTAATGTAAACTGGTAGTGTGTGGGGAAAAAGAACGTCACCAGTGAGTTTAAAAACTTCTGGTAATTTCGTGACTCTTTGCCCTGTTGACGCTAATACGTTTTGCTGTAAGGAATGAATAAATCTGTGGTTTAAGGTTAGAGAGAGGGTACATGGGAAAGAGTTAAGTCTCAGTGTACAACCCCAACAACAAAGTGAAAAATAATATTTCTTAAACCTGAATCTCATTTTTTCTTAGACTTCAAAGTCCAACTTTGCAATACAAAAATGCATGGCTGATTTTAAAATGCCTAGAAATGAAAGTTATAGCCTCTAAATTAAAAAAAGTTGTATAATATCAGTTTAGTAATCAGGGATTTTTGTTCATTAGTGCCACTGTCAGATCACCTTTTAAAAAAACATGTTGTTAAGGAGCCAAATTACAAGTTTTTCTTAAATAAATAAGCCAGAATTTTGTGAGATTTTGTGAAAATGTACCTTGCTTTAACAATCTTTAGACATACTTAAAAACAAGAAATGTATAAATCAAATAGAACAAATGTTGATGTAAAATCTAGTTCTCTTAATGATGCGATTTATGTATTAATGTATGAACCTATAATCAATTGGGCCGTTAGAAACTGCAAACATGTTTTATAATGATAAACGGTGAACTTCTGCACTTCACACAGCATGGTTGTGTACCAAAACACCTGCTTAAACACATGCATATGTGTTAAATACTGTAGTACATGTACTGTACTGCCTTTGATCTGCTTTTTGTATGTAAAATCACTAAATGACCCCACACTCCCTTTTACGTGGGCGTTTTCTTCCTTATAACTTCCCGGCAAGGGGTCTGGAGGTGCTTGTGTTGGATATGTCTGTCTAACCCAAAACTCCAGGAATTCCTGCATCTGTAGATCAGGTTGCACGTTTGTGTTTCGGACTGTTTCCTGGGCTCAAACCAGCAGCTGTGAGGTGTGTCTCTGTTATGCGAGCTTAAAATCTTTCCCTGTGTTCTCATTTCTATGTGTCCAATGATCCGCAACGTGCCAGGTTCAACAAATAACATAAATGCATATAAATATTCAAATCCTACCCAGAGATGTGTTTTATGGAAGAGGTAAACGTTTCTGAGATTTTCCAGGCTTCGAGTCGAGAGCTTGTTTGTTTTCAGTTAATGTTTTCAGTTAACTTTTCAAAAACAAAGAAAATTTCATCAGTTCTGACAAAGCAAACAAACTGCTATTAAACTGCCAATTATTTAGGCTTTTCAGAAAAATGTTAGCAAGTAAATTATAAAACCCATCATTTGGCAGGTAACTTAAAAAACATAAAACAATTGTGTAACTGTATAATTGGACTCAAAGCCTTATAGATACTGAGATTACCTTTGTGACAACTTGCCCCAGTCTACTTTATATAGTAAAATGTCCCATCTACACAGTATCACAGTATCAGACACTTAATGATGAGACAAAACCCCAAGAACATGATGGCAGACAGACAGGAAAAATGCAAAGACAAGACCACCATTAGGTCTCCCAGGATACCGTCTCTCGGGTGGGGTGCGAGGGGCTTCGCTTCCTGAGGCATCTCACAGTAGATGCCGGTCCAGCCCTGATAGCACTGGCAGGTGAACTTTTGCTTCATATCCAAGATGTCGATGTTATTCAGGTGGCCGCTGACGTGGAATCGCGGTCCACGGATGCCTCTGTTGAGATGAATGTTAAAGAACCGGGGGTTGAGGTGCAGGTATGCCCCCGAGTCTAGACTTTTACGGACACATTTGCCGTTCTTCTTGCACAAGGCTTTGCTGCACAGTTTAGCAGCCGAGGTCACGTTGATCACGTAATGACCCAGCGGTCCGTCTATGTACTTCTTAACAATCAAACAGTTTCTCTGCAGAAAGACAAACACATTAACTGCTGTATCTCAAATCCTCTGAATGTTTTGCTTAACACGTTTGTGCCAAGCACCACGGGGACATCAAAAACAGAGAAGCTAGATTGTTTTCTCAGCATCCCGCGGTTTATTTGTTAATACCAGCTCATGAGCTTAAGTTAATATGGGTTAATATCAGCTCAAGCTGATTAAAATTGTAAGCATATGCTGGTCCCTAAGTGGATCTACATGTTTTTGGTTATGGATGCTAATATTAGCAAGTAATCTGATAAATACAACATCGGTTCAAGAAGGTTTAATTTTTAACAAATTGTATGAATATTTCTTACATTATTAACCTGATATTGCGCATACACATGAAAATAAATTACAATTTTAGATACGTTTTAAATACGTTTTAGATTATTGTTATGAAAATGTGTCAAATATTTATTCTCGAGTCTTAGAGCTTTCCATCAATATATAGTTTGTCATGATTAGATTAGAATTCAACTATACTATATTAAAGTGAATATTGAAATAATCTAAGTGTTCCACCTGTGGAACGGTGACGGTTAACAGGTAAATTCAATGATTAAATGTGAGATGTTAGATGTTTTATATAAATGATGAGTACCTCAGATCTTGAATATTCAGAAGACCCCCACAGGACCACTCCAGCGGCCCCCAGCGCTGCACTTTCTCCTATGGTGTGGATCAGATCACTCTGTGCAAAACACATTTTTCTATATAAGTGCAATATAATACAAACAGTAATTTCTTGAGAGATGAGCAAAAGCATTAAGCATCAAGTTGCTTAATGTTGCTCATGATTCGGTTCTGGTGGTTTTGAGATACCACAACAATACTATAGAGCCACATATGACCGATGGCATTGAGCCTGTACCATCACAATGAACATATGGAAGCTGTTAGTTGTAACCCAAACTAGTTATAATAAGTACATTCCTCTCATAATTAGGTGACAGATGAGTGATTCAGCGTATCTCTGGTATTTAAGTTGTTGGGGAGGAGGGTGGCTTACGGGCAGAGTCTGTCATTCAGGTCTTTAACATGCGATTTAAACAATGTGTCTTTGACAGTTTCCTGCAAAAGGCTTTGACATGTGTTTTCTTGCGTTGAAAGTGTGTTTTTAAGAATTTTAAAGTACAAGTTAGTAATAAGTAGTGGAACTATTCAGTGCTATCTGATTATCTGAAGGTGATGTAGCGCTTTTAATTTGTTTCATCAATATAGATATCTCATATTAATGTTTTAAAGCACTGTAGCACACATTTTAAAAACCTCTCCTACTCAACATTTTCTAGTGCCTTGTTCACAACTGTTAATCATTAATTGTGGCATTAGTCTGTTCCTTAAATTTATAGTAGTTTAACTAAATAATTGAAAAAAATGTAATGCAACAAGTCACTAGGAAATTTTGAGTTGGAGAAGTTTTTTTACAGTTTTACATTAATGCAATAATTTGTTTATTTATAAATAAACAAACACACACTTAAAAATAAAGATGCTATGAAAGTTTTTTTGCTGTGATTCCATAGAAGAATTGTTTTTGGTTCCCCAAAGAACCATTAAGTCAAAGTTCATTAAAGAACCATTTCTTTTCTCCTTTTTATAGTCTAAAAAGTCCTACTTTTTATGGAACCATTCAGCCAAAAATTGTTCTCATATGACATCATAAAACACCTTTTTTTGTAAGTGTAAGCTTATAATAATGATTTTTAGCTGAGTCACTTTGTCATCATTTGGTTTCAACCTACGTAAAGATAATATGCGAAGGCACCTGCAATTGTATGTTTTAAACAGAGATGGTGATATAGAGGCAAATGTTACAATTGCAACTTTCCTACAGAAGATTTTCCTAATTGTTTATCTAACATTACTGTTCCAGTACTGTACTCACCTCTGACAGTACATCAAATGTGTAGGCGTAAAAGGGCCTCGAGTAGACAAAAACCGGCAATGTATAGTCATTCCGAGCGATCGAGGCAATCCGCATGGCCTCCTTGACACGATAGTGCACAAATTTCACCGTGTTTGGTGAGGACTTGAGCTCATAGTCAAGATAGATGGAAGGGTAGAGAGCTGTGCTTTCCTTCCACAGCCACATCAGGTGATCGTTACGTACATGCTCGACATTAGGACATTCACCACTGTAACGCAATGGATGCTGTTTGTAACCATAGTTGTAACAATCAGGAAAGAGGTAAAAACCCCAAAGGCCGTGCGCCCGCCGACTTTCAGCCAGTAGAAGCGTAGAGTTCATGAACGCTAGTCCGGCTCTCTCAAACATTTCTTTTGCTTCATTCTCCACCTTGCTTTGTGGCCAACTTGGGTGTAGTTTACGTATAAGCTCCTTAGACTTGTTCCGATAGATGTCTTTCGAGCCCCAGTTGCGTACCCACTGCGGGCGCCAGTTTTCCCAGTCGATGACGCCCAACCCGTGAAAGTCTTTGAAGGGTATGAGCTTATCGATGTCAGCTCGAGCTTTGCTGAGGTGTTTGCTCAAACTTTGGTTCTGAGGAAGGCCACCGTTGATGGGAAATCCAGAGCTGGAGTAATAGGGGTAATAACCAAGGTGACTATGGTAAAAGATAGTCACGTTGGGACCGCTTAGGGTCTCGTTGTGGTTTGCAACGATGTCGAAGACGCTAAGGTCCAAATCCACCTGGCAAAAGAAAGACATGATATAGTTTCCAGCACTTGGACCACACAGATTGCTAGATTATTGACACATGTTTAACCTTGAATCGAAGACGACAGGATTCGGTGGGCGCGTTCCACACCACCACAAACGGCCGATGGGGCAGTAAAGGCGTTCGGGCCTGTTTCAACTGGTCGCCCCGGGCAACCACCAATCCACACACTGCAACCGCTAGAAAGCCAATCAGTGCCATTGCCTGAGAGTCTTTATAGATCAATCAGTCCATATGTCACAAGCTGAGGAGAAACAAAATATGAAAAATGATATCGCTGCTGAGAACAAGATTACATGGTGAAAGTTATTTGGCAAGTACGTTTGTTGAAAGAACGAGCTGGAGGATCTGTGAGCGGCAGTACAATGCTTCTCTGTCCTCCAGATTATTAAACTAATTATTATCATTCAAGTAGTTTTTGCAAACAGGACAGACCACTATTTGCCTAGTGAATTATGGGAATATGTGTAAAGGATCTAAGTGTGTATAACTGGACATCTATCCAGGGTCTTGATAGCTTGATAGAAGTTTTTATAGCAGTGTTGTTTTAACAAAATGAATATATACAGTAAAAATTTTGGCATTTCTATTTTGATCTGCTTTCTCCTCCTCTCTTGAAAATGACATGTGTGTTATATTAAAATTCCTAGCTAATCTCTGTGAAATTCCTCTCTCAGTTTTGAGCGTGATCGTATACACGCCGGGGGCCTCGTAAATGAAATCGACCCTGCGTCTGCCTGTTCTGCCTCTTTAGTTTTCAATTCTTACTTGAAGAATTAAAAAATAAAGCAGTTTTACAAGGAGTAATGTCAGGTTGTTGACTAAAGAGACTTTATGGATAACATCTCCTCACAAATTTGTGAAGGTCTGTTCAATAAAACTTAGTATTGTGTAATTTACGGTAGATGGGAAAGATCTGCATTTCCTTTTCCAGTCAGATGGCAGTGAAACTCAAAGCAATTTCCAAAAGCAACAGTGTAGTGAAGTCACCAAGTCCTTTCACAAACCACAACCATCCACAGTGCCCAACCACACAAAAGACCCCCAAAACACACGTCTGACACATACTGGCACGGACAGAGACATGCTCGAGAGACATGAGAACTGAGGTCTTTTCTTTGTGTTTTTTACATTTAAATTGACTTAATTTATTCCAGAGTGAGAAGGTGCATCATCAACTTTGTGCTTTTTGGCTTTTGTTTTGAAAGTTAAATATAATAGGGCCAAAAATCTGAGACCACCAGAATGTTGTTTTATATTTTTTTACTGTAAAATGTAAAACTAATAAAAAAGAAATGATAATGTAAAATGAATAAGAAATGTATGATTCTGCACTATGCCATTTAGGCCATTAATCTAATTTGTAACACTGACCATGTTAACACTTATCAAATGTACAAAAGGCCAGATGCTCTTTTGGATTAAATTTTAGAAACAAATATGCAAAAAAAATGTGTTTTTAAAAAAAAAGATGGGAACACGTTGATCATTACGTGGATGAACATAACATGTTACATGTACATGTTGCCATTAAAGTAAATGCAGATTCAATTAAAAAATGCAAAATAAAGCATAAGTCTTAATGCTAAACTTTAAGTTTATGTAAAAGTTGCTGGAAACTTTACACACTTCATTTATCTTCCAATCATGTTTTTCTGCTTCGTGAGACACGCTACCGTTTTATCAGATGTTTGTCCTTCTTTAGCAACAGAAAAAAATAGTTTTCATCCATGTTGCGCAATGTACCATAACCCCTTCAATATGAATATACAGTGATTACAAAAACATCTTCTGTTATGCTTTGTGATAAACCCAGAACATTTACTTTATATTGTAACCATGTGTGTGCATCTGAAATAAATACAGATGTCAGGAACCTTTGGAGGCCCTTATGTTACAAACTTATACATGTGTTTCTGACTTGCATTCTCCTACTTACTTTTTGGAAAAATAGAGACAGAGTAGAAATAAATGTAAACACCAGTCCCTACTAAACCTTCAAATACAATAACATCAGACTGGGAAAGAGGTTGTCATTTCATAAAGACTTTCCAGCATCTTTCTTGTAAAGTTTGTGAGCTAATACGTTTGACAGTAACAGTCCCTGATGCTGATACTCTAAACACGAACTTGTGCATGCAATTCAACATTCAGAAGTGAAATTTTCCTAACACTGTCAAGACCCATGCCCTTACAGCAGATGTGTCATGTTAAATGCATTTGATATTTACAGGCTGTGTGTGTATATTTGACGATGTGGTGCTAATTCTGTGAATGTCATTTGCATATGGCTCTGAACTGTGGACTGTTACATGGGGGTAAGAAACTTCAATATAAATATTTAACAAGGGACACGTGAATCGTATGATAGTTTCTTCTATTATACTTTCTACACAAACATCATTCCAAACCCGTATGATTTTATTTAGTGTAAGTGGATGGAGACTGGAGGCTTTCAAGCTTCATTTTCAGCCACAGTCACCACTTACTTTCATTGTATGGAAAATAATCGCTTTTTAAGAACATCTTGCTCTAAATAACTACTTTGGTGCTCCACGTAGGAAAGAAAGAAAGTCCGGTTTCAAAGGGGTGAATGAATGATAGCAGTGTTATTTTTAGATGCACTGTTCCTTTAATTTCGCAGGCTTGCTGTAAATGTGTTTGTTCACATGGGTCATGTCTAAATGCCAGTGAACATTGTTTACGTGCTGTCGCTACAATTGGACGGTTCCACAAAACAGATTCCCCTCAAAATGAATAATGGGAATGAGGTTGGTGAGGAAGGCCGCTATTGAAAGCTTGCCATGCTGAACTTGTCTCTTTTCCAGTCCTCATTAGAGGACTTGGCCTATACACACACATTACCAGCAGGAATTTCATCAGCAGTCTTTTAACATGTCATATGTTACGTTACTGTATGTCAGTTTCCATTTAACTACGTGATTGCATTAACAACCTACAGTATGCCAGGAAGTTTCTTTTGGGACCACAGGTAATTTTACGGCAGTGTTGAAATGATTAAAAATGTGCTTCATTTTATTATTTTATGTCAACGTCAGCTGGTAGATCTTAAGTTGACGTAAAAGCATTGGCGTATTGGTCTCTAGATTTGATCCAATGGGTCCTGAAAGTTCCATAAAAACAAACACTGATGTCAAATTCCTGGATTAAAGCTTTAAACATGATACTGTATTCATTTTTATTCAAGTGACTCATCAACCATGACCTTTGAAAGCTGTCATAACTTCATTCACGACCTGATAAATAAAACACTGTGCACTCACCTTTTTTAGCCTTTTCAGAGATTTCCCAGAAATCACAAGCTCTAAAATAATCACATCCAATGGGATTCTTTTTAATTTGTACTGAATATCCAGTGGAGACACTTGCTGTGATATAAGTTGATCAGGGTTTGCTCTGTTGTGTTGGCTCTTTGTTAATTGAATTGGCTCCTCCTCACCAAGCTTTAACAATTAGACATTATTGATGTGCCAAAGTTATAATGCAGGACCACAATCATGTCTGCAGTCATTTTTGGCTTGAATAATAAATTTTTTGCTCCTGTTGCATTCAGACTAACAGCGCTTTGGCAATTGCACGCAAGCCTAAATTCTTTTAAAAAGTCTCATGTTATATTATGTGTGTATTGCAAGAGCAAGCAGATACAGTTGAAATGTTTGTGCAGTTTAAAGTACGTTTTTCAAGTGAAATAGAAAGTATTTAGACCCCCTTCACTTTTTAAATTTTATGTTGCAACCTGATACTACAATTATTTCAGTTCTTGTTTTTCTCATTAATCTACACTCAGTATCCATAATGACAAAGTGAAAACAAGATTTTAAAAATATCTGCAAATTTACTGAAAAGAAAAAATAGAAAAATATATATTGGGATAATTATTCGGACCCTTTGCAGCAACACTTGAAAGTTCCTCCCATTTCTCATGAAATACACTTGATAGTCTTTCTTGTATTTGAACAGTTGTTAAAAACATCTTGTTCATGGTAATACAATATCATTGTTTTGAATAGTAAATACCCTAAAACAGACACAATTTAGATGGATTAACTTTTCAGACACAAACGTTTAGACTACATGACGGGGTGGGAAGCGATATCTCAGGACCACCTGCCAGTTTTTGCACATGCATCTGTCATTAAGACATTCCCACAGCTTTACTGTTTCCTTTTAAATGCGATACAAGGTACTTTTACGTTGAGTAGACGTGTTTTGGCAGGACCGATAGCCATTACAGCATTCCTGTCGGTTTTTATCTGATTTTGTTAACCACACAGGGCAGAGAATGTGGAGACCAATGGGAGTTTGCCATCCTCTGCTTGCAAAACATGAAAATTGCAGATTTCAGCACTCCACAGACAAAGGACTGTGGTTTGGTGGCATGTTTTCATATAAGAACAGAAGAAGGAGGGTGATTTGTACAATACAATACAGTAACAGTATATGAAGTAGTAGTTCAGTAGAGAAATACATTAGAGAAGATGAGAACAGACTTTAGGGGACTAAGAGAGAAAATTTAAAGAGAGAGTTCAGCCATAAACTGACATAATAATAATACAGAATAGTCATTATTTTAACTAAGATGACTGATGGTGCATTAGGAAAATATAAATGCATCCAGAATAAGTTTAACAGCCTAATTTCTGTGCCAAATTAATCAGCAATATAAAATGCACACAATGACTGGCAGAATGTGTCCTTGTAAAATCTCATTAGATTTCACTAGAAGTGTGTGAGAAGACGGCTCACACATACGGTGTGACTCTGTACTGAAAGCTGCTGTTTAAAGTTCTTCCAGAGTGTGTTTGGAAATGTAGGGAACATTCAGAAAGAACATCCTGACCAAGAGAACAGAGAGCCTGGAAAACCAGATGAAAATCACTTACCATCATTACATTCAGTCCTGTATAATAGCGCCGCATTGCCACCTAGTGGTCAGTTTATAAAACAGCACTTTACTGTCTAAACATTTTTACTTTATTTACTTTATTTTTACTGAACATATTTACTTTATTTAAACTTAACATTTCTATTACTAGTACATTTTATACATAAGTTGTGTACATATATATGTGTAGGGTTAATTTCAGTAAAACACTGAAATTGTTTCAGTAATAATGCAAACAACCAGAAATTGTTACACTGCAGTGTTACAACAGTTTTTGTAGATAATTGTAAACAGTTTTAAAATTGCACAATCCACAGTTAATAAAAATAAACAGTTACAATAGTCAAAACGCATATTTTAAAATCACAGGAATATCAATAAAACAGCAAGATATTTGGGACAAATGCATCATGTGTCAATTGCACAAATACACAGGGTATAATTTCTACCTTTAGAAATAGTATTGACTCTGATGCTTGATTAAAAATAGATGAATACATCCACTACATATTACTATTGCAAATTTCCGTTGTAAGTTCATTGTCCATTATAGTGTTGTAGACTGGAATGGATAAATTCTTTAACGTACCTGCTGGTAAAGTACACATGTATTAATGTTTTAATGTTTTAATAAATACATTACAAATAGTTCTATATGTATGTTTGTTTTTTGTGTTTCTTTGGCTGTTTCTAAATGAAATAAAGTTTAGTGTTAAAGTGTATGATTAAAAAAAAATGACCACCACCTTCACTTTAAAAACACATGCACTTACCATTACAATCAAAGACGAATAGGACATTCATAAAAAAAGTACATTTTTGATAGACAATTAAAATATATTTTTAGTGTTTTAGTCATTTAGAAATTCAAATCTCAGCTTGAGTTCTTCAACCAGCTTCTTCTTTGCTTTTTCCCAGTTGTCTTCCCAAGCTAAAAAAAAGTGATTATATTTCACATTTTACATGTCTGCATTTGGCAGATGCTAATATTACATTACATTAATATTACATACAAATATTTTCAAACTTAACTGTTAAAACCTTAACTACTATTAGGACTAATAATGTGATTATAATGTGTAATATTTGTGTTTGTATGGATGTATATTTTAGAGCTGACCTGGACTACAGCAGATGAACTGAACAGAGAAAGTAGCTTTTGCTCCGACGGCTTCTTCTGTGTCTTCAAACACGGGCTGCGGTAGATTCTGCTGTTGAAACCACTGATTTAAACAGTTTCTCACAGATGGATTGTCTGGATCTAGAGATGAAGAATGACAGGTAAGATCATAATTTCATGCCATAAATTTCGGTTTATATTGTTAGTAATTTGTGCCAAAAACAACAGTTAGTATGTAGATGATCAACCAAATCTGATACACTTCAGGATATAGAGTCAGTTGGTAGTCCAGTGCTCTGACCTGTATTTTCTCCCAGCAGGCCCAGTATGCGTAAACTGAGATGATTGCGAGCAGCTTTCTTGTTGCCTTTGCATGTGCACTTGACTGTCTGATCAGTAAAATACAGCTGGACAGAGGTCTTCACCAGCGGTCTGTGCAGCGAGATCACCGCCTCTTTCTGATCCGCTTCCTTCAACATGACGCTCAGTTGATTCTCCACATCTTCAGGACTATTAGCTCCAGATAGTGAAGGATAATTAAATAAAGGTGAGAGGGAACTTAAGGCTTTCTGGAGAGCACGTAACGTGGCTTGACTTTCTGAGGGTGCTAAAAAGACCATTTATTAGTGCACATCGACTAATAAACAAGTATAAAGATTTAGTGATTACTGTAAACGACCAACCTTGTTCTTCATAGACGACACTGTAAGTTATGTTCTTTAGTGAGCAACAGAATGGCTTTGCAGAACCTTCAACATCTTCTTGAGGAAGAGGAAGACATTTCTGTGAGAAGTGCTGCTTCACCTGAGCGCTAGACATCTTTTCATCTTAAACAAGAGATAAACAAAACTAATCATTAGTTAAGAAGCACAAATGTAATATACAGAAAGCTGTACACAACAAGTTACCTGTACTGGGTTCAAAAATTCCCATGGCACTGCCGAATACCAGGAAGGTTTTTCGAATGGCTTCCTTCTTGGTGTCGAAGCCTTTTTTGTTCTTAAAGGTAAAGTTTTCCAAGTTGATTTCCACGGTACATTTGACATTTTCTTCATACTTGATATTCTCAACCTTCACATGTGGCGGTTTAAGATTAAATACTTTAAGCAGCGCGTCAATTTCTGCAACATAAATGAAGCACAAGTAAAGTGAGAACGGGGTGCAAATAAAAGCCTGTTAAAGATAAAAATAAAAACCTCTTTTGAGTCTCATGACTTCATTACCTGGACAGTCAATTTTGGCCTTTTTCCTCTGTGAGGCTGAAGAACTTGACTCTTGAGAGTTTAATGACACAGGAGCTGGACCACGAGACTGATTCATGACTCTGACATGATGCGAGCTGAGACGGTGTTGAGATGCTTTCAGACTGAAGATCTGTAGGCCGTTTTACTGTTGTCTGCTTAATACACACTGCAGAAATGCAATTTAGACAGTGATCCCAGATGTTATTACCAATTCCTTTATATATGACAGAAATAATTTCCTTTCAAATCAAACTCACGGTTTGAAGGTTCTGAGCTGCTTCCATCGAGACCTTCTTTATCGTCTGTGTCATATTCAGGAGCGCTGAGACCCAGCTTTTCTAAACTCTCCTTCAGAACACCTTTAAAGTTTGTCTCAGTGTCTGATATTGATCCACAGTTGAGGATCTTTGACAGATGTTTCACAGCAACTTCAGCTGCCTGTTGCTCTGCCTGCTTCTTCTTGGTGGAGCCGTCTATTATTGAAACAATGAAAACAAGAACAAAGCGATGGCTTTTAAATGATAACTAATGCTTTTCGTCAACCCAAAATGAATTTGATTGAATTCAAGTTAAATTCACCTGTGTCATGAAACGTAAAAGGGCCTGTGAGTGTCAGTTTACAGATGGTTGTGTTGTCGTCATTTTGAACAAACGTCTCTGTTGGGTTTTGGAAACCTTGTTTGTCGAAATAATCAAGGATTGCTGATCTGTATGGCTGTCCTGTTTGAGTGAGCATGAAAACCAGGTTAAAGTTGTTCACAACATCATTTTTGTATAGAAACGATGTGAATTTTATTAACACAAACTTGAATGAACTTTAGTTCAAGAAATTCAAATACAACTTCATGCCAATTCGTAAATATTTTACTTTCATGACAGTGACTGTTAGGAGCGGGGTTAGGGGCGTGGCTTTATTATTATTTTTCTATAATTTTTTTATGTTTTTGTACGATCATCATATGAATTTATAACAATTAGTCATCTCATCAAATAATTATGAATTTCTATGAGATAAGGCAGGAGATTCTTTATGTGTTGCATTTATGTTGTGTATTATAATAAGACCAAAACTTCCAGATTTATATTATATTTTAAAAAGCAAACCTAAACTTTTTACTTTACCTTCTGTTGGAGCGTTTGTGTGTAACTGTTGCCATAAAACTTTGTAAGCTGATTCACTTGCTTCCTCGTTGTTTGAACAGCATCCGTCCGACGCGATTTCTCGATTAAGGACCACAGTCACTTTACCAAAGTAGGTGATCCCTGAAATATTAAAATTTGATTTTATATTTTCATCCCACCACAGGAATTTATACAATTATTCAATACTGTAATAAACTTTGACCAGTCTCATCTGTTACCTGGACAGTCAATTTTGGCCTTTTTCCTCTGTGAGGCTGAAGAACTTGACTCTTGAGAGTTTAATGACACAGGAGCTGGACCACGGACTGATTCATGACTCTGACATGATGCGAGCTGAGACGGTGTTGAGATGCTTTCAGACTGAAGATCTGTAGGCCGTTTTATTGATGCCTGAGTGATACATACTGCAGAAATAGTGCTGGTCAGACGTGATTTCAGATGTCAAAAGTGCAAAAATGCGATTTTCTTCCAAATCAAACTCACGGTTTGAAGGTTCTGAGCTGCTTCCATCGAGACCTTCTTTATCGTCTGTGTCATATTCAGGAGCGCTGAGACCCAGCTTTTCTAAACTCTCCTTCAGAACACCTTTAAAGTTTGTCTCAGTGTCTGATATTGATCCACAGTTGAGGATCTTTGACAGATGTTTCACAGCAACTTCAGCTGCCTGTTGCTCTGCCTGCTTCTTCTTGGTGGAGCCGTCTATTATTGAACAGTAAAGTCAATACAAAACATTATCTAAAACTAAAGCTTTTTGTGAATTCAATATAAATGCTAAATCAGTAAAGTTAAATTCACCTGTGTCGTGGAAAGTAAAAGGGCCTGTGAGTGTCAGTTTACAGATGGTCGTGTTGTCGTCATTTTGAACAAGCTGTTCTGCTGGTTTTTGGAAACCCTTTTGGTCGAAATATTCCAGGATTGCTGATCTAAACGTCTGACCTGTTGTGGCATAGATATTAACAAGATGCTGGGTTGTTTTACTATAAATGGGGAAAAGAGCTCAATATGGATGTACATCTTATTTTTCATAAAGTTAAGAATACGATAAATAATTTAAGAACAATCTCAACAAGTAGATTTACAATCTGCGAACCCTAACCTAGGCATTACCTTGAACTGGACCCATAACAACTTGTAAATGTTTCCATAACTCCTCATAAGCTGATTCAATAGCATCTTCTTCTTTTGAACAGCGTTTACCAGATGCAGCTTCTTGATTAAGATCCACAATCACTTTACCAAAGTAAGTCCCTGAAATGTCAAAGAAAGGTTAGTATCAAATGTGTTTCATTGTTTACTGTTTATTGTGTTTTACCTGAGGAAGATATTAATAATGAACTAGATGATTCATCTGTGGTTTCATCTTGTAACTTTAGATTCTGAAGAGCAATGTATGCAACCTCCTGATGGGCAGTTTTAATGCTGTTACACACCCTTGTGCCAGAAAACGTTTGTCCATTAACCTCCACCTTACCCTTGTAACCTGCACAGAAGAGAAGTGAAATTAGACCCTGCAACCTGAAAGATTTTTGTAGCAAAATTGATTTCCGTTTTTGTTATCCCTGCATCTGATACATATGAATACAATCATGACGAACTAAGACATGCATCAACCTGTTTTTTCATTGCTGGTCAAACTCTATTCAATGCCGTTGGCATTTTCTTTGTGTATTATTTAAAAGTATTGATATTAAGTGGATTGATGATGGATTTCATACCCTCGGCTTCTTGATCCTGTGTAAATTTAGGCTCTGGCCAATGCTTTGCACGGCAGAATTCATAAAGATGATTCTTGTATCTAAGTGGGTTGCCAGGAAATGCTGGATCTGTAGATGACAATTATAGAATATAAGATTGCTTTTAAACAAGGCCTCAAAATGTGAAAACACTGGTAAACTAACTACACAAGCCTCATAGACTTCTCAAACTGAGGTCCTGTCCACCTTTTACCCACCATGTGTCACCTGCTCCAGATTGTCCACTCTGCCTGTCAGCATGTTGATCTGCTGCTCATGTTCTTCTACTTTTTCCCGCATCTCTTTAAGTTTGCTGACCTCAGGTCCCAAGTTCTCCAAGAGATCTTTGTTTTGGTCCAGGAAGTCCAGAAGACCTTGTGATTGTTTTTTGCCACTTTCATCTTGGTTCCCCTCAAAGTTCACATGAAAGTCTTCAAACTTTTCCTTCATAGCTTGCAGCTCACGGTCTAGAACTGTCTGGATCTCCTTCAGGTTCTGAATGTCTTCCTGTTTGCCATCTACTTCACACTGTGAGGCTTGACCAAAATTCTTGTCCAGAATGCTGTTAAACTACAAAGATTACAAAACAGATTACAAAAGATCAGATTACAAAAAAATTGATCAACAGTATCTTAATTGCTATGAATGTAGTATGTAGTATGTAGAATATATATCATGCATATTACTCAGATTTTATGTATTAAATGCCCCACAACATTTGTCAAAATAGACAATATACAACAGCAAACCACACATAATCCATGAATAACAACTAGACTTCAGTTATTGGTGGTAATTATGCAATTTATGCCATCTGTTTACCTGTTTTATCTCTTTATCCAAGTCTTTGAGCTTTGGAACATGTGGTTCAAGCTTCCTAGCCATCTCCAGGACCTTGTCAAGATGTTTATCCCTGTCTGCATTGCTCATTTTGAAGTCAGGTGAGTGCATCACACTGTTCCGTACTTCAAGTACCTAATTTATTAAGTTAGGAAAATTAGCATAAATTTATTAGCATAAAGTATTTGATTCGTTTTAGAATGATGAATATGGCAATTGAAGGGAAAAATCAAAGAAAGGGCATTTTTCAACACTTACATTACGCAGATAGTTTTTGGGGATTTTCTGGAAATATTTGCAGGAACTCATTAAGTTGAAAATGGCTGAAATATCAAACTCTGCAAACGTAGAATGCGTTTTGTGCCCACGTGACATATACACCTGTCATAAGAAATATGGACATTAAAATCTATTATAAAAACGGAAGATCATGCTTTGACACAGCACGTCTAAATATAACACAATACAGCAGTGGCAACTTACTTTGGCAACTTCCCACTTATTCGTCGGCCATAGATGTGGCCGGCAGTTTTCCCAGTGTACTATTTTTGTAGTATGATTGGCGGAGAGCACGTTCTTCCAATTATCACACAAGGGGCAAAGATAGCTATGGGTACAAGGAAAGCACAATTTAACAAATGAGTGTATATCAAGACAATCTAGACTTCTGCACCCACATCTCTGCTCTGTCCTCAGACTTTACTAAAAATGCTGCAATGCAGTATACCAATATTTGCTAATGTATGTCTCAGATCACCTAGCAAGTACACTGTCAAAATCATGATCAAAATAATTACAGGTACTAAAGATTTTTCTAACTCAATTGTTTGTTTTCTAATTTACAAATGTAATGAAGTTGGGATAAATCGGAATAAATGTGAATGTTGAAAAATATTTATGTGATTAATCAGGACAATGAACTGTTTGTTCAATTATATTGTGTTATATTCTTCTATGGCCAAAGCAAAACAAGGGGGCGAGGTTGCTTCTATATATTATGTATATGTATGTAATATAACATATGAAGGTGTTTACAGTATAACTCAGTATTAAAAATAAATACTCTAGCTATATATACTGCATTGTCTTTTTACATTTACCTGTTTATTCTTCTTAATGTCGCATTGTTTCTCGCAGGTCTTTCCTTTGAGAGCTGGTTTATCCAGAAGAGATCTGTGATAAGTTTCGGTTTCCTTTTCTATGAAGTCCTGAATACGGATCCTCAGTATTGAGAGACTCTCGGCGGTTTTTAACCAGTTTTTGTAGTTTTCATCACTCAAGCGTTTGTGAGATTGTAATGTGCTCATGTTCGCTTATTAAAATTACACTTCGGAAACCAGGACCTGCGTCTTTGTGCCTACTGTCAGTGTGTCAGCTGACTGTAAGGTTGCCAAATAATCTCAATTCTTTTACAGTTTAAATACTCCTTTACTCATCTAAGACAATTTTAACATATACACTTTTGCATGCATATTTTAATTTAAACACACAGTCTAAATATGCTTTTAATCGCTTGATATTCTTTTAATATCAAAAGTTACCCTGATATCTGTAGTTTCCCACAAAATATGATAAATACTGTTTTGGTCGATTCGCTGCTGTAGCATTAAACAGTGCGTCGGTATGATCGTATTTATGTGATGAGCTCATAATAATATTTCTCGTTGGAGGCGTGTCGGCTAAATAATCATTGCGGAAGCAAACGACACAACATGTAATAACAGAGTCCCTTTAAGGAAAGACTCCGCACTCGGTGGCCATGTTCGCACCGCCTTCAGTCATACAAGCACAAGTCCGATTCACATTAGTGGGAAAAGACCGATATCTTTAAAATTGCTCCCTAATGTAACAAAAAAAACCCTAAATATTTCCGACCAACAGTGAAACTTGGCATCAACTATACCATAGGTTTTGTTTGTTAAGCCCAGTCTGTGCAAAAAGAACTACTTTCCATTTTGCTGCTGCGCATGCGCAAAGACTTCTGCCCGAAGCCCCGCCCATTTCGAATCGTCAGTCTTTAAGCGTTTAACGATTGGCTTATTTGGCTGCGGCCTTTCCTTTCTTCCATTCATAGTAATAAGACTGTGGGACATCGTGTTAATAATTATCATCTTTGGTAAAAAAAAAGTAAACTCGCTGCGTTTCAACTCGGATTTAGGATATTTCCCACATCACACCCGAAAATAACTTCTGAAATTAGTAACATGATGATAAAATGATGTATTAACACTAAAACATTATTGTTAGTGATTATTTGGTAACATTAAACGTATTTAGTAACATTAAAAGAGCGTCGTTGCAGATATTATTTCCTGTTTGAGATGGGAACTATCCTAAATCCGAGATGTTTGGAACGCAGGATTAGAAACAGTTTAAATCGAGCATATGTTCCTTGCCATGTAGTTGTGAGATAAGTGTAATAAAGTACCCTACTAGTCTTATCACAGTAATGTTGATTTAGTGTGTTATCACAGTGGTTCTTTGTTTTTAATGTGTAGTATGTAATGGATAATGTACTTTACAGTTAGTCGTCCAGTCACTGTTGCAAAATAAACATTGACCCTGTAAAAAGGCCAGAAATGTGTGAAGCATTATTGTTTCATGCTGGGTTTAGTAGAATGAAACTGTTAGCAAGAATAAAACTGTACATGGCTTTTCACCAAATAAATAAGTAAATGAATATAAAATAATAGGTTATTTCTGATTTAAGGCTAAAAAAAAGGTTAAGCGGCCAGAATGCAGATGCTAAATGGGTTTTAAAAATGGCTAGTAATATCCTGTCATATACCAACACAATATGTAGAATAACAGTGCTGAGTAACTGCTACACAGGACAGACAGACACTGTGTTCTTCCTTCATGCAATATATATATGAAAGGTATCATGCACTAGGGTGATATAAGTGTTAAGTTAAAGAATAAAGTTAATCTTGGTCTATAATCTGCAGACAATAATATATATAAAATACGCATGTGTCTTTCTAAGGTTAGCACCTTGTCTGTTAAACATGCACTACAATGACAGAAGTTAAATAGTGACCAGGTGGCCCCTGGCAGGGCTCTGATGTCAAACAAGACCTTCCATCTGTCTCTTTCTTTTTTCTTTCCTCAAGTGTTTATCAGTGGGGAAGAAGGTGAACTCCGTCCCTGCTGGCTGTTACATAACTATTAATCAGGCATTAAGAATATAGCTGCAAACAGTGTGTATTAATCTTCGTCATCTGATGCCACAAGTAGTGTTAGTGCGTGTTAGTTCCTGGCCTTCAAAAGTTTCCAGTCCTTTATTTTGTCTTCTTAGTAATTACACAGAAATGTCTAGACAATGGCAAGTCAAGTTTGTTTCTCTATAATAATAGCGTAGAATATGCTGAATTGGCATGGAATATGGAGGTCATTATTATCTCATGAAAAAAAAATGTTTCAGTATACAGCACTCAGACAGATATGTCAATTGTGTGATCACTATTGCCCAGCAAATAAAAAATAAACAGTGACAAAGGTTTATTTTAAAACAATAGTTTATAACTTGACCTTTTAAAGGCCAGACCTTATAAAACATCCTGGATTGATTTTCACAATCTTACTAGTCCCTGTGACAAAAAAACTAGCTAAAAATTAAAGTCTGATTAAACATACTGATGTACAGATATTTTGTTATTATGTGATTAAAGGTGAATTCTCTATGTTGTCATATTATATTCATTTTCAATGTCCAGGTGTAGTAGATCTTATAAATGTGGACATATTTTAAGCAGAAAAGTTTGTCATATGCTATTTTTGTAGTAAATGCCACTTGTTATTTTGTTCTGTATCCTTTTTGCATCCAAAATATTTTTTCCCTAGTGTAGGTGGAACCAATTTGCTTTTCTGAGTACTTTAAAATGTCTATATTTAGTAAAGAATGTTGAAATAGCATTTGGAGTGCTCCTCTTGCCTTAAAACGTCTTATAAACATTTATTTAGCAGTCTGCTCATAGCTGCATGCAACTAATGTGTGTACACTTCCCAGTAAGTTGTTGTAAAAATAGTTTTATAAGAGCATTAATTATCCCTCAAAACATTGAATCAGTCAAATTTTGTAATTCTCTTCTGTCTATGACGCTATTGTGCTCCGCCCTCTCCGCCAGAGGCTCCGCCCCATCCCGTGCGCATCCCGTCCGCATTCTGCAAGAGGCACGGGAAAACAGGAAAAGACCATTTTGAGAAACGAGGGGGATTTGTTTTCTTCGTTTAATTATTTTCATTTAAATGACTTGTTTTCAGTGAATTAAACGCTGTTTCTAATTACAAATTAAGGTGTGCTATATTACCACATAATATTAAGCAAAAGTGTTTATTCGTAGCAATGGAGCCAGTAATAAAACCGACCGAAATTCATCTTCCCCCACCCGAAGTGCGCCATAAACTCCACCGTCCTGCTGCCATGTTGGATTGAAGGATCGTTATTGCTTTGGGAGTTCGGAATGAAAGTTTATAATATGCAGTCGGTTAAAAGTGGAAGCGATAAAGAATAAGTAATTTACGGGAGTTACCGATTCGCATCTGCGCCGCTTGCGCGCTGAGGAAAACACAACGTCGGATCTACTTGTATGCGGAATTCCTTACGGGATGCACGGAGCGCAGGCCATGTTGATCTGTGATTGCACACATTTCACATAAAATTATCAAACACGAGACAACCGCTTGATTTCATCCGTCTCCTGTTCCGTCAACATGAGCGGCCACCCGCCCCAGAGGAGGGTGGCAAATGTCGGCTCTCTGCTTCTGACCCCGCAGGAGAACGAGTGTCTCTTCAACTACCTGGGCAGGAAATGCATCGTAAGTTATGTTTACTCTTGAGGCCGATCTGTGGTCCTTTAAACGCAAGTTCAAATGCAAACGATCATGCACTTCAAACAGCGCGTGATGTGATGCGCATTTATCGGGTGTAACTTCTGGCATGAACAGTTTTACCTTTAAACGCATTTGTCTGAAATGTCCTATCGGGAGTGTCTTACTCACTGTCAAGGTTATTATAACGCATGTGATCGGCTGAGATAGGTGATGTTATAATATAGTGTAGCTTTTAGTGCTGTGATTATGTGAATCGGCAGGTATACATCGCAGAGTGTTATTGTAAGTACAGGACATGCTTTAGTAGGGCCGTTTGCTTGAGTAAGATCATACGTGGGCTGTGTCTTAAATACTAGCTAGCTGCCTACTTCCACAGCATCAGTTAGAAGTCAGCTAAATAGTGCATCTATCTATCTATCTATCTATCTATCTATCTATCTATCTATCTATCTATCTATCTATCTATCTATCTATCTATCTATCTTATCTGTGGCAGTATTTGAGGGAATATGGGTTTTTATTGTGGGGTTTATAGACACAAAATGCATAGAAAAACTGCTTACATGAAATAAAGCATATGTTATCTACAGTTATTAATATTTTGTTGATCCTCTCTTGTTTTTGACTACATCAGTTATTCTCATTGGCCTTCACGCAGTCATTTGTTTTATTTTTTAACCTCCTTAAATTCTTTCCAAAGTTAAGCTTGTGTTTATACTTCAAACACACGTATGCAACATGCATACACAATGTTTTTGCATTTTTAATAATATGTTTGAATAAAGGGCAAAAAGTCCAAAGTTGAACATAACTTTTGGCCACTACTGAAACACATGCATATGTTTTCACGGGTTATCTGTAGTAATCTAGGTAAATCATAGGCATGTTTTGAGTGAGACAATCTCACCTTGTTCTTGTAGGGCAAGGGACAGGAAATCACTAACAAGGGAGCATTTGTTGCAAGTGTTTCCTTAATTTCCAAAACTGCTGTTGCAGCACAGACAGGTGACCTGTCGCATGTTCTCATAAAATACTACATAGTGTCATATTATTGACTCTTAACGAATTTATTTTAATGAGCAGGATTCTTAGATGTCCATGCTTAGATTGTTCTTGCTTTTAATGTGCTTGGATCATTCAAGGACTTCTTGCAGAAAAATGTAGTAAAATCTAAGATCGTAGACTGGTAACTCATTCAACAGACAAACCTGTATGTACCTGATTACACATAAGTTGGTGTCAGATACATCAAAATAGTTTTTGTACTTGGGTAGTTAACGCCGCTCTTCGTGTCTAAATCACAAAAATGCCTTTCTTTCTTATCAGACCTACTTAAGTTGCCTGTCCATGACTTGGTTGCAGATCGTCCGTACGCAAGCAGTGTCAGCCAAGAATCCAGGCTATAAAGTGGGCTTTCACAGGGAATGACTAAATATGAGACGCGTTGTTTGGGGCCAAGATCCAGCAGTCATGAGTTCATTCATTACTGTGTCCCGAACCAGCACCGAAAACTGAGGGCAGGGGATGGATGGAGTCCAGAGAGAGAGAAGGAAAGAGATAGAAAAAAGAGCCGTTGGGGGGGTTGTGCATGATCAGCAGTCTTTGAGGACAGGAAGTGAACTGATCTGCCTCCTTTCCATGAAGATTTGAGCTTTAATGAATAGGACTGCTGAGCCAGTGCTGATCTAGGATCAGGTTTCCACACAAATTCACATGAATGTACTGATCTCTGAAAGTAGGGGAAACATGTCTTACATGCATATTCATGTTCTTGGCAGACGCTTGTAGATGGGAATGCCGTTTGGATGCAGTTAACAATGCGAACCTGGCAAATATCCATCAGTTTTCTCACTCTTGAATATCACTTTCTGTCAGCGAGAGTGATCTATTCGGGCCGATCAATCAAAACAGGCAGGTTTAGGTATCAGTTTTAGTCTTTGGTACCGTTGAAAACACAGTAGGAAGAAATATAGGGGCTGGCTAGAAATAGAAGAAATGTGTCTGAGATGGAAACTCTGAACTTCGGATGCAGGCGTCTAAATACTTAAGTTGTGCATTTGGCGATGAATATGCATGTCTTTTTGCAAACGTATCACTTTTACTTGCGTGTCAGTAATAGAATCCAATGACAGCATCCTTATTTGTAATTATCCAACCTGTCTTATTTGCAATTTTAAAATCTCCATTTAGATTGTTGACATGCTACTGTACTGTATGCTACTGTACAATACGCTATTAATAGATTTTGACAAATATTTTTTAAACACCAAGTAGGCCTATATTTTGAACTATTTATAGTAATAAATCTGTAAATAAATTATTTACTCCATAAATAATGAATAACTTTAGGCTTGTTTATACCAAAAACAATAACTATAAAGATCTGTAATGTTAACAATATTATCGTTCATAACAATAGACAAATGGTTTATTCTACTTTTCTGTTTTTAAATGTGCGAAATTTGCATGGATTCAATTGAATGTCAGTGTTTTACCGATCATCGGTTGAAAAAATCACTCTAAAAGTGATTCAAACTATTATATAGTTATTTAAAATAATAACTTTTATAAAATAAAATAATACAAGTAAAAATAACTTTCTGTAACAGGATAGTGTTTGCAACATTAAAGTTCTGTGGTTTCAATCAGAAACTTTGAACTTCGTTTAAATGCATAAACAGGTTTTTGTTGAATAATCTGTGGTGCCGTTGGATCAGAAGTACAGTCTCAAGTTAAAGCTGGAAACAACAATTGTGTTTCTTGTTTTTGTAGAATTGCTCAGCATTAAGTGTGTCTGTGTTGCTTGTCCATGGAAAATATTTCATCTTCTGAACTCTTGGCTGTCCTCCCCATGACAGTATTGCCAAGACGCTGGCCTATTTTTCTCTTTGGTAACCCACGTCCTGAAAAATGGTGTTTGCAGCGCTTCTTTTGGTCATGTCATGTGTATGGAACGCAGACAGATTGGGTGAATGAGTCCCAGTAGAGAGGTATAAAATGTCCCATCCGTGTGTGTGTGTGTCTCCGTTTTTGGCTGCAGTTAAAATTACAGCATTGTTTTATATGCGTTGTGGGTATTCCAAGACCATCCTGCTGTATTCATTCACTGATTTTGGTTTATTTTCTGAAGTTTGTGTGAATTCACAATTAAGCTCAGTATTTAGCCCCACAGCTTAAGGATCTAAACATGTGCTGATGTTTTGGTGCATGAAATATGTTAAATCTGGTCCTGAAACAGTATGTCTGTTTTACTCATTTTTGCTGGAAAATTGTGGGATTGAATAACGTGGGAAGGAATTTTTCAGAATTTTCCATCACTTGTTACAGATAATAGCTTAAATATAAAAAAAAGATGGTACTATAAATATTTAACCTTATGCATATTCAATATTTTTAATTGTGTAGATATTTTTACATAATTTTTTACAACATGTATTTTACAACATATTTTTTTATTTTGTATTTTGTTTATAATTTTTATATTTTGTTTTAGTTTGTTTTATTGAAAATATGTCAAATATTTATTATTAGACCTTTGCATCAATATATAATTTGTCATGATTATTAGAATTCAACTATGAAATATTAAAGTAAATATTGAAATAACATATGTAAGTATTTCACCTGTGGAATTATGTTAACAGGTTAAACTTCTTTTGCTAATGGTTTATGTTATTTGTGTGGTTAATTCGATGGGTCAACTGTATTTTGTGAAATGCAAACTGGATTTGTAATTGTTTGTCTTTGCAGACGATGTGCTCAGCAGTGGTGCAGGTGTATGGAGCAGACAGAAGTTCATCGTGGGTGAAGAGATGCTGCGGCGTAGCGTGTTTGGTGAAAGATAACCCCCAGAGGTCTTATTTTATCCGTGTATTTGATATCAAGGTGAGCTCCTGTGTCTTTGATAATCAAATAAACATAGATGTGACTTTGTAGTACTTATACAGGCTCACAGCATTTATCTTATTTTTCCTGTCTATTCAAATAAGTAATAAATAAAAGTGAAAACCTCAAGCGATTCATTTGTATTCCATTTAAATATCTTCTTTCTCTCATTTTGCAGGATGGGAAAACAAGGTTTGAGCAGGAGCTCTACAATAACTTCACGGTTAATAACTCGAGATCATACTTCATTACCTTCGCAGGCGACGTGAGCCCATTTTCTTTATTTTTCATGTTATTAGCAGGAAAGCAAAGCATGAAACGTGTGCGTGGACAGTCACTGTCGGTGTTCTCGTGAAACTGCATTCAGCTTATGTGAGGATATGATCCGGCTTTGTCGATCATATGGTGTGTTTCTCTCTTTAGTCTTGTCAGATGGGCCTTAACTTTGCCAGTGAAGAGGAAGCCAAACGATTTCGGAGTGCACTCCATGAACTGCTTAACAGACGACAGAGGAAAACTGGTAAATGATTTGTGTCCCACCTTTCTTTTAAAGGGAAAGCTCACCTAAAAATCATTTATCCAAAGCGACTTGCAATGGATTCAATCTATACATTTTTAAAATAATGTTATGTTAATATGTTCATATTTCTAATACGTTATTACAAAATTACAATCTAGAAAGAAAGTCATACAGGTTTGAATAACATTGATAAAATGACATTTTTAGGTGAACTCTACCCCTTTAACCCTTTCCACACTTTACTTCTTCATTTATGTCCCAGAAATCAACTCTCTGTCATATCTGAATCCTGCTTTTAACAAGTTGATTTATGATTTCTTTTTAACCTTTCTGATTCCATTGCAATCCTCTCCGCCTGTCTTTCCTCCCGTGCCTCTCGGTGTGTAGTTGTAATGTATTGTAGCGGTGTAGTCGTGGCGAGTGTCCTGTTATTCTCTCCGTAGGGTGTGTTGTAAAACCTTCGTAGTGGGCTTTTTCTCCTCGCGCCCCGCTTGTAAAGCAGCAGTCTTTCTCTCTTCATTTCCTGGCGGGATTCCAGTACTTCCTGTTCTGTTTTGCATGCTAGGCTTTGAAGTGTAGACTTCTCTCTACACTAACTGGTTTTTAAAGAGGCCCAGTTCTTTATACGTCTTGTGTATGTCTAGTCTAGACTTCTTACGTTTAGTTTCGCAAACATGTTAAGTTGTAAATAAGCTATTGATTTATTTGCATAACTGTTGTATTAAAGGTACAGTGTGTTAATTTTGGTGTTACTAGTGGCACACACATGGAAATAGAAATTGATTGTAATAAAACGTGTAATGAAACCAAAAGTGCAATGAAACCATTAAAAGAGTTGTTCACCCACATGTATACAGATTCCTGAATGAATGTCTTTGTACTGTCAAACACAAAAGGAGGTATTTCTAAAAGAATGTCCAAACGCTCATGTCAATACAATGAAAGTGAATGGTGACCACAGCTGACAAGTAAGATAATCAGTAAATAGCAACTTGAATTTTAGTCTTCTCCATACATCAATCTGTATTATGGGTTTAGGAAACCTGGAATATAGCGAGAAACTCATATAGACCATTTTTAGCCCTTTTTGGTCCTCAGAAGACCTTAACAGCCCCTAGTCTCCATCCACTTTCATTGTATGTAAAACAGCAGTGTGAACATTCTGCAGAACATCTCATTTTGTGTTTCACAGACAAAAACATCATACAGGTTTAAACCAACATAAGGCTAGATAAATGATGATAGACTTAATTTTTGTGTAAACTGTCCCTTTTATTTACTTTGACACACTCTTGTCATATTTTACCTTCCAAAACTAACATAATAAAACCTTTCCCTCTCTTCTGGGTGACTTCCTGCTGGCTCTCTTCCTCCCTGTTACTGACCTTACTAGTCATTTAATTTGGCCTCCACGTTTTAACAATGTCAATTTTGTTTTTACAGAGAAGAGGCGTGACCCACCAAATGGTATGTCTGCTGGTACATTCATTAATTTTATTTCTGAAAGTTGTCAGTGCTAATAATGGATGTGTTTTTTGCTGTTTTTAATCTCGTTTTGAGAGAAATCAATGACTAGATATTGACTAAACATTGCGGCAACGTAGTACCTACGTTCTAGCAACGCAGTCAATGACTTTCCTTAAAGGAAATCTACTAAGATACATAGATTATACGTTTATGTTCCCAAGAAATAAAAACAGGTGTATGTGTTTGCATATACTTATGCATATGTGACCTACATAAGATTCAGTTTCTTTATAGTAGCCTGCGGTTACAATGTGAGGACATATGTATGCCACATGCATCACTCCGTGTGACCGTTCTGCCACGGCTCTTTCTCATTTAATCACATCAAAGAGACAGTATTTCCTACTTAGTTTCAAGATTTTCTCATGATTATCCTGGTTATCAGAGGTTGTGATTGTCTCTGCTAGATGCAAAATTAATGCAAAATTATAAGTTTACTGTGTGAAATATTAGCAGCGCATGTGTGGTGTCAGTGTTGTTTAAAGTCAAAAGCTTTAACTGGTTCAAAAGTTTTCAAAAGCTGGTTTGAAGAGTGTGGTTTAGTCTCTCATGTTGATGTGTTTTCTATTGACACAGGGCGTATTTAAAGACTTGTCACTCCAACTCAATGACCAATAGAAATGAGTTTTGCATCCTAATGTGTTGATACTTGCAAGCAAAACAAAAGTTGTAATTTTTAGTAGAGAATTTGGAAATCTTTGGACTTTTGTATAACAAGAATTAACAGTGTTAGTATTTTGACCCATTACTCAAACATGATCCTAAAGTAAACATATTTGCCCTACATTTGTTATAGCAGCTCTTGAGTATTTGTGTTTTTTCTTTCGGCAATCTGTTCATATTACAAATTCATAGCTGTTGTTACAACCATATTGTACCCCTGCCTTACAAGCACTATGAATAATGAAGAATACAATTTCAGATTTAAAGAGCTCATTTGTGAGAAAATAAAAATGTTTTGTTCATTTACTCTCAGGTCAACCAAGATGTAGGTGAGATTGACTCTTTAGTCGAACGGTCAGGAAGATTTTTAGTTGAAATTGTGGTTGTTGGTGATTTGTAAAGTATTTCCGTGCCGTGTCAAAAACCAGATACAGGCTTCCAAATCCCTGTGGCTTATGAATCAAATCAATCGACATTTTGGATGACCTGGGGGAATTAATCGCACCTTTTTATATTTGGCTGAAATATCCCTTTAAGTGATGCTTGTCTACATTTTTAAACCTTGTTGCGTAAGGTGTTGTTCACCTCAAAAACGAAAACAACACAGAGATGTAATCTCTCCTGGCACAATTTAATGCTCTGCACATCCTTATCCTCACATAGATTGACTGGAAGTGGATATCCAACAGAGCAAACATGCTTTTAGTTTAGTTGTGTGAAAGTACCAGTTAGAAATCAACAAGAATTAAACACTTGAGAATCACACACACTTGTTATAAATAACAGTGTTTTCTGTAGACTGTAAGTAATGCTTACAGCAAATTTCAGAGATTAAACAGGATTAGCGCTGACTTCACTGACTTGCATAATATTCTCTTCTGCGGTCATAATTTTATTTTAGGATTATTTGACTGGATTGGTTTGGTGGGCTGCCAGCATATCAAAAACGATTTCAATTGGTTTATAAAGATCCTCCGGGGACAGCGCACGCTCTCGAGTCAAACGCGTCTCGCTTGCTGGAGGTTACGTGGCTTGTTGTTTGAAAGTTATCTAACCGTCCTACAGTTTCACGCCTTAATGCTGGACCACAAACATGATGTTTTGCACAACCTTTCTGTCTGCTCCATCAGAGGAGATTTTGGAGAACAGGTCGAGAGATGGACTTAACCCGTCTTTACCTCGACCTTGTAGTAATACGCTGTCGAAATGCCGTAACATCAGGCCCTCCATCTCTTCAAAAGATGCCCGTTTAGGAAGATCTCTGGGTTTCTTACGGAGGGATGGTAGGGGTCAAGGTCAAGGTAGGCATTTGAGGAGATCTGAAGGAGGGTTTGGCAGGTCTGGAGCGATTGTGATTGTAGTTGAGAAGTAAGAGTGGGCTCCAAAACTGGGGCTTTGAATGTGAATAAAGCTTCTTTTTAAAAATACTGACAGTGGAAAGTGTCTTGTGAGAAGTTTATAATGTTAAGGACTAGTCTTGATTAAACTAGTGAAAGTGACTGTGTTAGCTAATGCTTGTGGTTTTTGGGAAAGTTTTGACACAAACCCTGTTGTTCCTACAGCATTCCCGCTATGAAAGCGGCTTTATATTCCATGTTTCACTATGATGAGAATTGTCATGACTGTGTGTGTGTGTATGTCATGATTCACAGGGTATTTTGTCTCTGTCTGTGTTTTGCTGTTGCTCACTGCTGTATCTGTCTAACGGGGTCATGTTTGTTGGATTAAAATAATCACATGAAACATTGTTGAAACGTTGCGTTTGCATTTGATTGGATGATGCATTATTGGTGCCACAGTTTTATTTTTTTTTACATTTCTCCTTTAACAGCCACTGTTGTTATGTGCCTGTTAGCTGTTTATGAAATACAACTGTTTAATAATTTGTGGTTGTGGATGCCTTGGGAATGTTCCGGGATAAATATAATGGGAAATACGTAATGAAGTTGTAGAAAAAAACTGTGGACTGTCAATCACTTGCAATGGAAGTGAGTCAATCAATACCATACAGAGTTCACAATACAATATGGTCAAAAACAATTTTAAATTAAATTTAAAAAATTAGTAAATTTCAAATAACAGATTGTTTTGCAAAACATTAGGGATTTTTTAGTAACATGTTGTCCATACAAATTGTTATAGAATTCACAACATTCATGGTCTGATTGAACCTTCTGTATGTAAATGAATAAAAATGTTTTTTTTTTATTAAAATGAAAGAAAAGAGACAATTTTTTAAAACGGTAAAAGCACAAAATAATATGTTTATTATTATATATATTGTTATATAATTTTATAGAAGTGGACGCAGGTCATTTGTTAACAGTCCAGTCAATAAGAATGAAATTCTTTACATTTAATACTCCAAAATCCTTTTTTTTTGTATCACGAGATTGTGACACAATATATTTTTACACCCCTAGTAAATCTGCATTTAATATTTTTAGAATGTGTATTTATTTACGAAATGAAAGCATTATTGTCCTTAGCCTTTTGCACCCCATTGAATATTATGACTCTTGCATCATAATTTGCAAGAGGCATCAAACAAAACCTCCCAAAAATGTGTGCGATTCATTCATTGTGGATAGTAAAGAAGAACTTTGTGAGCCGCCTCCTCAGTGCTTACGCATGGAGAGAATCAGCTGTTGTTGGCAACACAATCTCTCAGAGCTCAGGCGGTGTGGACTCCAGTCATTCCCACAGGGAAATGTGCACAGGTTTCTCAAACTCGAGCTAATAACTGTTGTCATGTGCCCAGGACCTACTCTACCGATGGCGACGGTGGACATCAAGAACCCGGAGATAAACAACATGCGCTTCCACAACAACTCCCACATGAATAACATGGTGCACAGTGGCCTTAACAAGAAGGAAAAGAAGGTGAAAGGGAAGAGGAAGAAACTGACGAAGGCTGACATTGGGACACCCAGCAATTTCCAGTGAGTCTTTAAGAGCAACAACATAAGTCAGTATGAGAGCTTCCTGTGTCGACAGGAAGTGATGTCAGTGCAAGATATTTAAGTGTCTTCTTTTTGGTGTTTTTCTGTCTTTGTGCTTAAAAGTAATGTTTAGTTAATTTATTTCAAATGGTTCGGTTTTAATATAAAGTTTAATTGTATTCCTATCTGTGTGACATGTTATACATGTGCTAATACTTGTGAGTGCCTCTGTATCTGTGCCTCTTATGTGTTTATTGTGACCGTTTACAGGCACATTGGCCATGTAGGCTGGGATCCAAACACAGGCTTCGACGTGAGTACACAATAATGACTCGCTTTGTCACATACACACTTATCATGCATTTTGAATAATCTCTCATAGGAAAACAATGCTGACCTGTGTAGACATGCCATGACGAAATGCTTCAATAGCCTTGTGTTCATTTCTCATCTCGCCCACAACACGGTCCAGATTCTGCAGTTTTACACACTATTGCACACTATCATTCATTTTCTCAGCGTAATAATAGTTGATTGTTTAATTTGTCACAGAAACACATTTCTGCCAATTGTGCGATTTACTTACATTTTATTAGATTTATTCAACTGGAAATTCAGCCGAGACTCTTAATGCCAGCAACAGTTAACTCTCATTGTGTTGCTCTTATGTCAATGGAAAAAAATATGCAAATGCTTTTAAGAAGCTCTCTGGAATGTTATGCATGACATAATGGATAGTTTTACCAAAGCCATCTGTGTTTTTACTCTTAACAGTTACACCACAAGATGGCGGGGTTGCACAGGTTTTGCAAACTTTTGTTACAGTACTTGCAAGGCAATATTGCATTAAATTACCTTGACTTGTTGAGGACAGGCAAGCTGTTACTTTATATCAGACCTATTTACTTTTGGATAAATAAAGAAGCAAAAATAAAGGCCAAGGATATGCATTGATCTTCAGCTGTATTTAGGCACCTGGTGATGGTAGAGACAAGTAACTAACTATCCAGAACTCATTAGCAACACCTTAGCAACCACTTACCAACCTTTTGGCAAACACGTACAACAGTTTGTCATGGTTTTGGTATTTGTGCATATGCAAGAATGCATGAATCAAGTATATTACTTAAAGCATCAAGACTGTCCTTTTACCGTCATGCAAGCGCCAGGATATCCGATTTAAACGGATGTTCTAAAGAAGTGAACAAGTTGAAGATTTAGGTTAAATCTGTAGCATGTAATTTTCTTGGATTTGTATGGTTTCAGTTGAATAACTTGGACCCCGAGCTGAAGAACCTGTTCGACATGTGCGGCATCTCAGAGGCGCAGCTGAAAGACAAGGAGACGTCTAAAGTCATCTATGACTTCATCGAGAAGAAGGGAGGTGTAGAGGCTGTGAAGAATGAGCTGAGGAGACAAGGTGAGACTGATCTCTGTCAAACACCTGTGCTCTGTCTACCAACATTAGACCGTCAAATATAGTAAAAAAAAATAGTAAAAAATAGTTTTCCAAAGCATGAAATTGTATTTAAAGGGGAAGTGTGTCGTTTTTTTATTTCATTTAAATTTGGCATTAAAGTGAATATTTATAAATCAGTTTCTCAAACACTGCTCTACATGTGTTTCTGCTTATGCAAAACAGCTTATTACAAGCCCCGCCCTCAAACTGTTGTCATTGGCTTAGCTGGACGTTGAAATCAAGCCTTTTAAACAAACAATGCTTATACTTTTTATAGTGATTAAAGGGAAGTCGGCCTATCAATGGCATACTTGATAATTGTCTAAACACTACCCTTGGATCATTAGATTTAACCATAATTATACAATTAATCTTTAATAAACAGCTGAGCTGGATTTTGATCCAGTGAAATTTCCTGTGGATGGAACCAATCACCAAAGCAAAATAACGTCGAACATTTCCCATCACAAAAACACTGACAGTTGTGGCTTTTAAGCACAAAACAAATCTCTCTTAATATAAATCAGATTTTATTACATTGACACTTTGATACGTTTGTGCCAGAACACAGTGTAGCTATGATTGATTATATCCTTTCATGAGAAATGATGTTGTCAGTAACGCATTCAAAACTCTAAGTGAAAAAGCCTTAATAAAAAGAGAGGTGTATATATTGTGTTGTTTAATTTGATTTGTGTATGTGGTTTGTCTTCAGAGCCTCCGAGGTGGAGTGGTAGGTAGAATGTGTTTGTTTCTGAGTGAATCTAGACTTAGATTTGCATGTATTAAAGGTTTGAACGTTGTTGTGGGTTGTTTGATTTGCTTGAAATGCTTTAATGTGAAACTAAATGCCTGTTGAATTCGATCTGAGCTTTATAATATAATGTAATTCACATACTTTAATATGCCCATGCACTCTTTGCTCTCATATAAAACATTTTCCGACTCCTCTTTTAGAAATATTTCTTTCATGTTAATGGTTTTATAGAAACAAACAGATTTTGAAATATTTGAGAAAACCTAATTAAAGATTTTTGGTTTGAGGAAGTGATGCGAGATGCAATTTATAATATTTATGTGAAGTGGTTTTTGTGGCTAACATGATTTGATTCTTGACAATTATCTTCTTTCTTTACTGACAGCACCTCCACCTCCACCCTCCCGAGGTGGCCCACCTCCCCCACCCCCTCCTCACACTTCTGGGCCCCCACCTCCACCACCACCGGCTCGGGGACGAGGAGCCCCACCACCCCCTCCACCCTCAAGGGCGCCCACAACCGCCCCTCCTCCACCTCCTCCATCCCGACCGAGCATGGGAGCACCTCCACCACCACCCAGCAGAGGCCATCCACCTCCTCCTCCGCCCTCCCCGGCCTCCATGCCACCTCCTCCGCCGCCGCCACCACCTTCCTCCGGAGGAGGCGCTCCTCCTCCACCTCCTCCACCACCACCACCAGGACCCCCACCACCTCCTGAGATGGATGGAGGTCACAGTGATCCGATGCCCTCGCCTTTGGGTGGCAAGTCGGCTCTGCTGGACCAGATCAGGGAGGGCACTCAACTAAAGAAGGTGGAGCAGAACAACAGGCCAGTGTCGTCCACAGGACGTGACGCTCTGCTCGATCAGATCCGACAGGGCATCCAGCTCAAAACGGTGAGGAGATTTGTTGCTGACATGTTAATTAGATACCGTGTCATTATGAGTGGTTATTGAATCAGCGTTTATTTTTGGATGTGCAGGTATCGGATAATGACTCAGGACCACCCACCCCTGCACAGTCAGCAGGGATTGTTGGAGCTCTGATGGAGGTCATGCAAAAGAGGAGCAAAGCCATCCACTCCTCAGGTAAGTGCCTGCTTCACGCTCTCGTAGGATTAGTCACTACCGGCCACTATAAAACTCTGTTTCCGGCCTCCTCTGATGGCTGTTGTTTAAGAGATTTAAAGTACCTGCACATTACAGAAAGATCTGATGGAGAATTTGACTCGTAGGAGTACAAAGCACGTTAAGGATTAGTTAAACTCATCAAAACCACAAAATAACACAATTATAACTGTGGGAATTATGTTGTCACTAAAAGCATCCAAAATAAATGAAGACTATGTTATATTTAATCATCTTCAAAAGTAGTCATCCTTTGTTGGAATTTGTAAAATCATACTTTTGACATTTTATCATCCAGCTTCTTGAGGTCTCAACCTGAGAAGTTTTTTTAAACAGCACTGAAGGAGTTTCTATCTATGCTGGACTCTTATTGGCTGCTTTTTATTTGGTCCAAGCAATCCATTCCAAAAATATTAAAAAAAAAAAAATGTTTATAGAAATGTTGGCAAAATTATATTTTTGTCTACAAATTTCATTTCAAAGATTGAATTTTTTTTTTTTTTCCAATTTTTTTTGCATAAAACAATATTTATATTACATTTACACATTTACTAATGTGTTAAAGAAAGTAAAATTGACAATAAGTAATGAGTTATCTGTTTGACCATCAGATGAAGATGAGGATGATGATGAAGATGAAGACTTTGAGGATGATGATGAATGGGATGATTAATCCACCTGACAATAAAGTCACCCAGTAGAGTCAATGATACTAAATTCAGAAACTTCCCCAAATTTCACTCAAAATCTGTGTTTTTGTTTTCAAATCGCTGTATATTTTTGTTGCCTTTTTGCTTTTTTTTAATAATCTGTGCAATACCTCATGTAATCTGTAAAGTATTGTCATTTATCCTCTGTAAAATAATCTCCTGGAATAACCGTGTGAAGTTTAATGCCAGGATTCACGATTTTGTTGACCTGAATGTTTGTGTTTCCCTCCAAGCGGGAAAAGGGAGATGGACGGGACACTCGACGTCCCCGTTAATTGTTGATTAATGATTTAGATAACACTATTTTCATACCCTACTTTTCTGTACTTTCGATTTTCTTATTCAAATCCTAGTTTAGCATTCTTAGATTTGGTAAGAGGTTCTCCTTTCAGATTATGTATGTCCCTTGTATTGTTTCCCTTGTAAATGTACACCAGGCTGATATATTGAGGCTATATATATTTTTGCACGAATAACAAATGGAAATTCACTGCAGGACGAAAACACATTGGCTGAACACTTTAAATATGATTTCTGTGGTAATCGAGATCCATTTCAAACTACGTTCACACTATGTTGCACGCGTTTTTGGTTTCACTTTATAAACAAGAAAATACAATACTGTAGATTCAAGCAGGCAAAGTCACGAGTACAACTTGCTCCTGAATCCCATCATTTCATAAATATATAGAATTTCCATCATATCGAGACTGAAGACTGAAAAATAGCACTTCATCAAACACGATTTAAGCTTTCAAACGCAGACGCTTGACTGACAACTACATTCAAAGTAATGACAAAAGTTAAAAATGGCAAACGTTTGTGTACAATTAATGCTGGTTTAACAGTATTTTGTCTGACGAAATTGAAATTGCTGTCCTGTAAAGATAGTGCAGCAAAAATTGTAAAATTGACATCAAATCTTACAAGTGGGTTGGAATGTGGAATGAAAACACTAAATTCTATACTTAAATAAATGATAATATTTACAAACCTGAGATGTTGTGCCTTTCTTCTTATTTATCTATTCATACATGTAGATTTGACTGAGCGTAAACATGATTTTAAAGTCAAACATGAAGTTTAGTCAGCAAATAAAACCTATGTATAATGTATGTCTATACATAAGCATGTATAGATATAAAACAACTTGGTTAAGTGTTTGCGTCAGTCAAATCTCAAACCCTGTTTAGTGTGTGATTGTGTGTGCGATGACAAGATTGATTTTAAAGTTTCTTTCGGGAATTATAATAAGGGGTCTGCAAATAAAAAACACACAAAGAGTATTTTGTAACTGTAGTTTTCTCCATTCCAGTTACTGACCATCCTAATAATAAACATAGTACACATAATAATGTATGTAAAAATACATAATTAACAATGTAATGAGATTTCTTTAGATTACAATCATATTAGGATTACAGAAATGATCAATTATACAGGCTGCTCATTAAAAGAAACAATGAGTTCTTGTTGTGGTACAATACATGATGATGTGGTAAAGTTTGCATGTTTTGAAACTGTGTGACAGAGGTCAGATATTTCGGAGCAGAGAGAGTCATGCAAAGTAAAGATTTATTGAGTCCGTGTAAAAATGTTTTAGTGCTGGTATTGTGTTCTTCGGCCTGGCTAATGATTGCGTTGTAACATAAATTATCTGAATCAGAAGCAGCTCTGAATGAATAATTAAATTCTTGGTATAAATGGGTAATTATTGCCAAATGTCTTACAACCAGTTTCCAAGAGGAACTGCTTAGACAGTATTGGAGTTTACCAAATTCTCAGTTTCTAGAGAAAAACGATTGCTTTGGCATTCATGAGGCCTCTAGCCAAATCTTTGCACAATCTGAGACATTACTGAGATCTTCTGAAACTCAGTTAGATACTATTGAGATGTTAAAAGGCTTCATTTGTCATTTTTTGGCCTATAAGTTCTTCATGTTTCTTCAACACCATTTGTTCTGGTTTGACCCATGTCTGAAATGACCGAGTTGTGAACAGTGTCCAATATTTTTGTTCGTTCTTGTGCTTTGCTTTCCAAACTGTTTTGCCATCTCCTTTGCTGTAGACAGCTTTGCCTTTGACGATCCTCGGGCCGGGTAAGTTAAACTGGTATCCTAGTTTTATCAAAGTTGTGTTTTTCCTCATCTCCATTTCCACCTGACCTCCACAGATGGTTGTGGAAGCGGAGTTCCACCAGTGTGGTGTTATTGTTGAAGTGACCCGATCAATGCCAGGATGCCTTTGCCTGAAATAAAGTGTGACTCAACATTCAGGTTAGTAATGCTTCGGTTCTTCTTCAACATTCCGGACAAAGAAACATTTTCAATGTTGTTTAGCTTGACAGAACACACAGATGGATTGTTGACCAAGATCCTCTCCAGACTTTTGTCAGTATCATTGGGGTTACCATTTGGTGTAACGCTCGGGTTTGAGTTTACATGATGAAGGACATCTTTACGGTTATCATTGCTTTCACAATCTAAGTCCATGATATTCCTTTGCTTTATCTAATGTGTTTTTTTTCCATCACTTCCCTGTTTGTGACCTCAGTTGTCGTTTTTCTTTATCTTCATTTTTGACAGACAATTTAGTGACACAGACTTCAGTCACATCTGTCCGACCCTTATCCATAGTGTCCTGTGTATCACCAAAACAAGGTTGAGAACTGGCACAGACAATGAAAAGCTAAAGGTTATGTTGCAGTTTTACATACTTTGAAATTGAAATCTGAATTCAGACTAAATTTCAATTAAAATCTTAACCAGGATCAGGACTTTTTAAAATCATAAGTTTTATGATTTACTTACTATTTCATTTGTAATAGTTTACCTTTAATTCAATTATAGAAAGATGCCTAATTAATAGTGTATATGAGGTTATATTACAAATGATGAATCCAAATTGCTTGCATTTGTATGTTTTGAACATCATGTCTTGACTGGCAGTCGTGTCAAAAGCCAAAACATTTTTTTCTCCTTGCAGAAGGTTTGTATTCGTTACAAATGCGCTTACGAAACATTTCAAACTGATTGCTTACAGAACACAAACAAATCCAGAATTAAACTGGTACCTTCCATTTCAACCATTTAAGTCATTTTACAACTCTTTTACCTCTAGAAATCCGTTTTATTCCTCCAGTACTCCAGATTAAACGTTGCTATCGGCTGTTCTCCTGTCTCAGTCCGGTGGGTATATGCTCATCAGGGTTCATTTCAGCCATAACCTTCTCCAGCTCTCCTCACTAGTTAAAGAATAGTTCATCTTTATCTGTTTCCTCATACGTGCCAAGCTCTTTTCGATAGCCAAAGCTGCTCATATTTTTGTGTGAATGGACTCTTAAATGCATGTGAGCTTGTGTTAATCTAATGTGAGGAACTGCTGGAGGAATTTGAACATCTCCAAATGATGACGTGTCACTGTGAGAACAACTAGATTAGTTTACATGAAAAATCTAATAAGAAAGTGTTGCATAATGCACATACAGTACTAGTCAAAAGTTTTGAAAACTCACTGTTTGATTTTTTTTTTTTTTTTTTTTTTTCCCACATTTTAGAATATTATTAAACTCATCAAAACCATGAAATAACACAATTGTAATTGTGGGAATTATGCTGTGACTAAAATAATCCAAAATAAACTGTAAAATCGCATTGTCATTGTATGGTAACATTGTTTCTTAACTTATCTTAAACATTTCTATCAGCAGAAATTATCAAGTGCACTTTTACAATAATTGATAAAAAGCCTTAGTTACAATAAACTAATACAGTATTTCTAATGATAAACACACAATTGTTTCTTTATCACAAGGTTACAGGATTGGGATAACGCAAACATTGTCAAAGTTTCCGCTTGACAAGCAAACATGCTGGTTGATATTAATGTGACATAAAGCTATAAATGGATATGACCTGATTCAATGACTTCAGCTGTGATAATGCAGATCATTCCAGTACTGCGGTGATGTGTAATGTCAAATGTCACACACATATACAATAAACGCACAATGTGTGTTCTATAAGTGCTATATTAATATTTACCACATTCATAAATACAAGATCTTGATCTTTATTAATATCTGATATAAACGTGTTTGGCAACATTCAGCTAGAACATTATTTTATTGCACAAATAGAACCAAGACGTTGCTTTGGAGGCAAAGTCCATCAAATAGTGAAACATCTGGTCATATCAACCTTTTAACAATCCATTCTTATCTAGGACAGCAAGTTTTTTGTCTTAAGGTTAAAGACTCCATAAAATTGCTTGATGACACAGTTGTCCTTCTTGAATTGAGATATTTGTTATTGTTAACGGAAGATGAGACACTGAATGGATTTGGTTTGTGTACAGCAGTGACCATGATTTGCTTTATATTATATTTTTGCTATTACTTATTTAGTATACTTGGGATAGTGATAAGTGGTATACATGGGATGGACAGTCACTATTTAAAGGAATAGTTCACCCAAATATGAAAATTCTTTTAAAGAAAAATGTTGAATCAATCATTAATATAATCCAAAAGACTCTAGTGGGTTAATAAATATCATCTAAGCAAAATGATTTTTTTTATATGAACATATGGGTCAGTATGTAAAAAATGTCAATAACCCAATCGAATCAGTTCTAGTCTCATATGCGTTTCGTCACGAAACATGCAAGATTTAAAGTTTTTGATGTACCGTCATATTTTAATTTACAACACTGATCTATTTTCATTTTAAATTCAAATGTTTTTATCAACATTTAGGAGTACACAAGGATGTTAATGACCTTAAAGCTTCAGTAATGTATATGAACCAAAAGTAAAAATCTCTATTTTGATGTATTTAACCTGCAAGAAACAGTTTTCTACCTTTAGAAAAGAGCATCACACCTGACACATGATTCTGCCATACAGATCATACTCTTTGTACATCAGATAGTTTTTCAGTCCAGGTGGGAAAGGAGCTGAGTATATGAACTCTGGATTGCCCAGCTTGTGTGAGGTCATCTCTCTCCTGATGACAAGTCTGCATAGATGCTTTAGTGGACGAGGATTTCCTGGAAAAATTCATAGATCCACATGAAAACATGTTTTACTGGTTTGGATTTCTGTAAGACTTCTTCTTTTAAGAGATAAAATAAAAATATAATTTATTAACTGTCATGTCATTTCAAACCCGTATGACTTTGTAGCTTTGCAGATCACAAAAGAAGATGTTTTGAAGAATGTTGCTAACCAAACAACATTGACCCCCATTGACTTTCATTGTATGAACACAAAATCATATCTTAAATCATAGCTTATGATTTTGTGTTTCACAGAAAAAAGGGTCATATGCAGGTTTTAAATGACATGAGTGTGAATAAATAATAAAAGAATTATCCCTTTAAATTAATCTTCAAGATTATGAAATGAATCAATGTTATTGTTTACTACTCACCCAAAATGTCTAAAATTTCAGGCCACTCTTTATGCTTCATCAGAACCACCTTCATCTTCGAGCAGATGGGAACATGACTGACATAATCCAGAAGAACCCGCACAGCTCGTCCTGAGAGCTGAACGAGTGAAGAGACGCTGATAAAATCACAAAACTACATAAAAGAAACAGGTAAAGAAAAATACAAGTCACATATACATATAGATGGTAAGTTAGCATTAAAACATTAGCTCTGTTTCATGACCTTGGATGCTAATTTCTAAAAGCTGGCTCGTTTCAACCCATAGTTGGGTAAAATATGGAAAAAAACAACTGTTCCAAAGTCCATATTTTACCCAAACATTTTTTTGGAACAGCTATTATATTTGATCACTTACTGGGATCTTCTCCCCTGGATGTTCAGAGTAACGACCCCACGTTAAATCGTGATGACAACAGAAGCATCTCTCCGCATCATAACCGCTGTTCAGTAGCAGTCGCGTCATCATCTCGTCCTTCAGGCAGTATTGTAATGCGGTGGGGAACACCGAGTCATTGACCGCCGTAAAGTAACAGTTCACATCAGCCTGTTTGGCCAAGAGCAGCTTGACAATCTCGTACCTCCCGGCTCTGACCGCCACTAGGAGGCAGTGCAGAGGATCCAGATCAGTTTTGGCTCCAGCGTCTAACAGCACCTGAGTGCTGGTCACATCTCCATTGGAGACAGCGAAGTACAAGGCGGTTCGCCTCATGTCTCCGTAGTTTTCGGAGACGTGTGTGTCCAGGAGAGCATTGACGTCAAAGCCTTTCGTCAACAGGAACTCCAGACACTGGACGTGACCTCCATCTGCAGCTGAATGAATGGGGCTTTGGCCGGAGAGATGAAGAGCTTCTTTTGTGGTTACGGGGATAAGCATTCTTAGCGCCCTGAGAGGAATTTGTATCAGATTTTTATACATATATAGCACAAACTATTGCATCAGTAGACATTGGTTGTACTGTGTTTTGATTGCAAAACATGTCTCTGGTATTTTTTGGTAGAGCAGGGTTGATTAAAGTAGGAAACTATAGTGTATTTGCAGCTCTCTTTTAACTCACAGGTAATGCCCTTCGTAAGCCGCACGGTGGATTGGAAGCCGTGAGGAAAAATTAGCGATGTTTGGATCAGCCCCGTGTTGAAGTAGAAGCTCAATGCAGTCAGGATTGCCAGAACCGGCAGCGTCATACAGCACACTGTCTCCGTTTGGTGCTTGGGCATTTACATCGCCACCTATTGGTGGGAGGTCTTAATTGCATTTATTGGTTTACTGGTTTAGTATAAAAGCTCAGCTGTTTTTTAAAAGGGATAGTTCACCTACAATTGTTTACTCATCCTTGTGTCATTGCAAAACCTGTATTACGACTGTTTAATCTGTGGATCCCAAAGGGAGATATATTGAGAAATGTGGTTTTGTGTCCATACAATGGAAGTCAGTGGGGGTCAGTGTTATTTGGTTACCAGCGTTCTTCAAAATATCTTCTTTTGTGTTCTGCAGAATCATACAAGTTTGGAAAGAAATGAGGATGAGTAAATGATGAAAGAATTTTCATTTTGGGGTGAACTATCCCTTTAACAATGAGTATCCACAGTGTTACCGTAGTGAATGAGGATGTCCAACGCTTCTGCTTGGGCATATTCTGCTGCAATCTCCATGGGCGTCATGTCATTCTGGTCAACCTCAGACACGTTACCTCCTCGTTGAAGCAGGAGCTGAAGAATATCAGTACAGCCCACCTTGGCAGCCTCATGAATGGCTGTCCATTTTTTAAGGCAGGTTTGATTTACAGATGCCCCTCGTGATATAAGTGTGAAAGCGATTTCAAAAGAGTCTGTTCTTACAGCTGGAGCACAAAACATGTTTTGGAACTTATTTTGAATGCATTAACAATTATATATATATATATATATATCCTATAAATATAATATTATTGGTTAAAGTACCCAGTAATAGAGGAGACTCATTCTTGCTGTTGGTCCTGTTGGGTGAAGCTCCATGTTCAAGCAGAGTCCTCACAATCTCCACCAGACCAGCTTGAATAGCCAAAATCAACGGTGTCTCTCCATCTGCAGTTTCTTTCTCTAAGGATAATCTGTAAGAACCTGTTTTCAACCAAATCACTGAGCATTTGAAATTATGAAGGTAAACACTTTTTTAAATTCATTCATTTGCATTTGCTGTTTTATGTTCTATAAAAAAAAATGAAAATCATACAGGTTTGGAAAACATGAGGATTAGCAAGTTATGAAATAGCAGATTGTGTAATTTCTGGGTAAAATATTGACATAAATATAAAAAAAGAACTATCTGATGAAAGTTAGCTCACCATTCCTTAAATGCCTATAGAAGGTTGCATGACTAAAGTGTTGCCGATTGACCAGTTTTAAAAATATGTACAAGCTACAGCAGTGGACGTTTATTTTATCTCACCATAAATGACCATCTCGAGCACCTGCACAGACTGCTGGACAGCAGCTCTATGAAGCGGGTACCAGCCTCTGCTATCCACCTCAGTGAATGCAGCAGGATAATCCGACAGCTTCTCCAAAGCAAAAAGATCTCCTGTAGAGCCAGATGACGTGACATAATTCACCTAAAACAAAACTATTAACTTTCTGATGTGTAATTGTCAAAAGCTATTGCACAGGATCATAAGTTGATATGATTAAGAGTCAGATTTCACCTCGGAAAATTGCATCCAAGATCTTTTGATGTTCCACACTGGATTTATTCGCAGGACAGAAAAAGCAGCAGCATCATAGTGGGTAATAATATCTTATGGGTTATCAAGGTTATGTTTGCTCTATTATAATTATAATGTAATATAATATATAACTCAAATTATCTATCATCACACCTTCCATAGGATGCAATGTCTTTGCAAGACTCTTGGATGCTCAGTTGGATAGCAGCGTCGAGAAGATCATCATCATCATCTAGGTCATCTGACGGATCCATCTTGGAGGTAAATGTCACTTTAAAAATATAGTTCAGCTAATCAGCACAGTACAGTTACTCTGTGTAAAGACAATAATATATTCCAAATGTTTTTATTCAACTTCTTATGAAATCGGTCTTAGAAATCAAGTGCACAACGTATTATCTTAACCAATGGGGACTTCTGAGTATTCTTTAATATGACACAATACACCTAGAATGTCACATTTAAAGTGTCCAGTCAATTTCCAGAAACATCATCCCGTCTCCGATAAGAAGAATTAGTGCATCTGTCTCTTTCAAGGCAGCAGTGTTCACAGAAACATTAAGGGGTTTTAAATTTTTACAGTTCTTACAGGAGAATGTCAGTGAACAACAGAGATTTCGTCATTTATACACACGTTTCAAGGAAACATTGAACCAGGGCATGCACAGTTGACACCTTCCACTAAATTGTCCGCGCTCCACCGAACAGTAAACAAAGACTCCAATCTCACCTTGTGTAACACAGTTCCAGTGAAATCACGGGTCTTGTGCTGCTGTGCCAGTAGTTTAGCTGCACACAATCTGAACTTGAGTGCCGGCTTTCCTTGACCAAAACAGCAACACACACACACACACACAATCTAATTTTGGCTGTCACCTGCTCTGGTTTCTATCATGCAGACCAGTAAAGTCAGATGTTATGCCTTTACAAACATGACCTCATTAAATCATAATGTTTATGATTTTTTGCAATTATAATATTTTTACCAAGACTTTATATGATGTATAAAACTAAACTGCCGGTCAGTTACCAAGTTTGTTGTTATATCATGTTAAGACACCAAATGCATGGACTTATGGTCAGTATCTTTACAGTGTTTCTACCAATTTGAATTTATTTATTTTCAATTTGTTTTATTTTTAAAGACTCTTCGTGCAGGGTCTATAACTGTACTATAATTGACCCCAGTTGGGTGCAGCTACTGATATGCTGTACGTACAGTAGAGCCATACAGTAATATTACAGCAGGGGAAATCCCAGATCATAGCCATCATGTGTTAAATAAATAACCTTTAGAAGTGCAGTAAAAGTCTTACGCTGGATTAAAAAGCCTATAAATGTTTCATTTGTCTTAATGTTTAATCTTTCTTGTGCTAGTTTTCTGTGCAAAGGATCAAGAGGAATAAAAATGAGACATTATCGGTTTGGCATATGAAAGGATAGCTGCTTAAAGATTATGAGCACAAATATACTGTAAACTAACGTTTAAACATTAACAGCATAAAGATGTTTTTGTAAATATGTAGCCTTAACAAGTGGTAATGTTATTATTGTAGGTGCTATTTGTGCTATTGAAAATGATTAAAATTTAAAAAATGATTAAAAAAATTAGAAATAATTGATGAAGTTGATTTCAAAAAATGAAAAGAACAGTGAAAGATAAGAGAGTTTTGTGGTTCTGACTTACAGACATTTGAAACAAAGGACTCATGACAGCACTGCAGGCTTTATACAGCTATAATAATAGTACAATAGCTTTGTTAAAATGACAATCATTTATAATCACGATATAGTATAATGCAGACTGTTAAACACAGTATTTTAAAGTGTTATTAAAAATAATCTTTAAAGTAAAAGCAGAAACAAACTTGCATCATTTAAACTGTATGGTACCCAAAGAATCATAATGATGATTAAAAGCCAATGAGTTTTGACAACAAGAATATATTATCCAACCAACATAATGGGAAAAAGCTCCATTCCGCAGATTTTTTATCCCATAAACTGATGCTTGTCCTAAATAACTGTGATCATATTCCTTGTAAGGTAAGGAAAGGAATCTATAATGCTGTCAGAGTATCTTTCAAAGGCCTTCTGATTTCTGATCTCAAGTTGACTAAAGTGCTTGTGGATGAGGCCAATAATTAATATACATTGCAAGATCTTATTTTATCTTTTTAAATGTAGTTATTTTTTTAACTGTCTATCTGTGTCTAAATGTTCTTCATTTGTTAAACCAGAATGAGACAGAAATAAAAAAACTAATAATGTGCAAATGATTCTCTGAACCCAGTAAACTCACTTAAGATGAATGTCTTCCTACTCTTTGTTTTTCTCGAATTCATCTGATGCAGAAGCAGTCCAATAAAATCAGAGTGCACAAATTTATGAAGTCACTAAAACATAATGGCAAAATTAACAAGTGAGCATGTTTTTGCTTACAATATACAATAAATGTCCTTTCCAAAACATAATGGGCTGGTACTGATTATATTGATATATATTATGTTGATACTTTGTAATATTTAATAATATACAAGTATCTAAAAAATTTGTTTCTGTTTTTAATTATATAGGCTTTAATCTATAACCAAGACTTGCAGATATTTTGTTTCTCCGCACAGCTGGCTAAAATGTCCTTCCAAGGAGACTGCACATTGAAATGAAAATCATAATTATAATGAAAACATTATTAAGAAGTAATCTCATCATCATCTCATCTTTAAAGCAATACTGCGGAGCCGTGGGAAATGTTGTGCTATTGACCACAGTTTAGTACAGTTTACACCTGCCTGCTTGTGCATCTGGACAGTCTCATACCTTTTAGCCTTTATTGTCAGTAGTTATATGGCTATTCAACAACATTTCAATGCACGTCATGTCTCTATTTGCTACAGCAATGTAATAGGCAGATGAGAATATGGATGACTTCTATATTACCATATAAGGTATATATAATTTCCTATATACCTGCATAATATTATTACTTTTCTACTTGAATAAGTTTTCAGTACAGATACAACCCTCGCCCTGATCTCCAGCATCTCCTGAGCTCATAAATAACTGCAGTGTCATCTTATGATCACCGTGCATGATACAGATTACTGACTATTGTACTTGAAATGGCCTTGTTCTCTACCAAGGATTAAATTTTCGCATGTAATATCTTAATAAATCAACTTTACTGTATATCAGTGTGGAAAATGAAGATGCATTACCTGTCTCAATGGCTGATCTTAAAGAATACAACAACAATGTTCTTGTTTTTCTATTCTACCCAATACATTTTCATTAAAACATATACATAGAGGTAAATATTATGAATAAAAAGTATTAATCAAAACAAATGTTTAAGTGGTTGAAGATACATAATATGATAAAAGGCAGAGACATAATCCCGGGTAATGACCTCTCAGTGCTCATCTTAAACACATAATCTAGTCCAAATTTCATTATTGAGTCCAATTCATTATTATTCATATATAATTGTAATACTTATAGCTTCAAAATCAACGTAGCATTTTACTAGAATTTACTATAGTGGATTATAGTATATTAATTCTAGTAAATTCTAAAGTATACTACAATATGTTGGTTTGGTGGTACTATAATAGCTATAATGATAAAATCTTACAGTAATTGATGTCATATTGTATACAATATGGTTCCCATCTCACAGTTTTACTCCTGAATAATGTCTTTCAATCAAATAATTTACAAAGCGGTTCAACTGAATCATTACAAAGAATCAAATGAATGACTCGCGAATCATACAACACTCATGGTTACCATAGCAACGGACAAACAATCGCGCTGTCAAGCGAGGCTAAACCCAACCACGACATGTTTATTTAACTCCATATAGCTTTTGCTATAAGTTATTTAAACAAATACGTTTATAGACACATTTCAGTAGTATATGGTGTTATGTTTGCGCTTTAAAGTGTGAAAGTTTTACCATGTCAGAGCAGGAGAGTGAACACGAGCGACATGCGGTGCGGGTCCCGACACAGACCGTGAATGAAGATCAGGAGGATGTCGAAGGAAATGAAATCAAATTTGGGGTCTGTAGATCCACAGACGTGATTCTACAAGAAGGAAAATATCGCGCATTCAACAGCTCAAGGGAATCCAGACGATATAAACCCGCACGGAAGTGAAACCGATAAGATCATTTCATCAAGTGATGCTGGAAACTCAACAGCAACAGGTGTAACAGAAGTTTAACAGTATAATCCACTGACAAAACGTTTTTTGTCTTGTTCCTGTGATACAAGATTCAAAATCACTATAGTAACTAATAAAGTAACACACAATTATTGTGAACAATGTTGTTTCCACCCTAGACATTTGTGTATTCATATCAAGATTTGTGTTTCTTGTTTTTCCAGTGAAAATCTTGCTAATGCCAGAGAGGCACATGATAACAGTGGCCTTCACTATCGGCCTAACAATCCTGGATCTGAAAAAACACTTTGCCTTCGAGCTCAGAGTACCATCACATATCATAAAGATCACTTTAGATGGTAAGAGATTTACATTTATTGTAAGACAAAATGATTGTTAAGCAAACCCCTCATGAGAGAGATCTACACATTATAGCATTAACTGAATGATAATGTCCAAGTAAACATTCTCGCTGATTTGTTTCGTCTAGAAAAGAGTGTTGAAGATGACCAGACACTAATGGACATTGGCGTACAGCAACATGGTATGGTCCAGTTTGAGATGTGCTCATTAGACCCAGAGAATTACCCCATGAGACCAGTCAAACCACAGCAGGAGTACAACATGCCAGATGTCATCACTGTTAGAGTACAAACAGGTACCATCAAGATGAGTAGGAATAGGCAAAATATAAGACGTTTGACAAGTTTGTCTCTACAAGATGCAGACGCATATCAGGATGTGGTGGTGGAGATCGAGAGGGCCACTCGAGGAAAAGCCTTTCTCGGAGGTTACCGTCATAAAGTCACCAAGGCCGAGTATCATCATGCGGCTGTACAGACCATAGCTAAGAAGAGACCTGATAGAGGAATTGAGATGTACAGCAGGGACACACAGGTGTGTGTATAGACACGCAGGGCACAAGAGAAAGTCCATTTCGTTTTAAGAAGCCACTAAATAAATCAGGCACTTATAGAAAATCTAATATAATGGGTTAAAATAAGTTAAATAAAATAAGTTTTCTTGTTTATTTTATTTTTAAAAAAATAGTTTAAAGCTGAAACCTGTAACATTTCCTCTCTCTCTTGCCATGTGCCTAGAAGTCAGATGACGTCAAACAAACATTTTCCTCAATATAGTTATTATATAAATCATTAAAATCATTAAATCATATGAATAATTATTTTAAACTGTTTGTTGTGAATCAAGGTAAGATTTTTTACATATTTGCTCAATAACTGCTTTTTGTTCATTTTTTACCAAGTAAATTTATGAGTTACATCTTTAATTGAAATTTGCACAAATAAATGAAATCAGTAAAATGTTTTCATCCATACATCAGTCATTTGGATTTTGTACACAGTTCCTTAATTTTTTACATTGACATCTCCTTTACACAGCTTTGCTAATAACTTATCATTAGCCACACAGACACCTCAGTAAATGAAGATTCATGTGTTTCCCTCGACAGACTGTGGAGTTAAAGAACCAGACGCAGCAGTGCTCCAAAAACGCCTCGACTCAGATGACCAGCATCGGCTGCTATGTATCCAACATGAATGACAAACTTCTGACACCTACAGGGACGTACATCACTGCAGACGAGTATCACAGCAAGAGACTGACAGCAGTACGTGTCTCGGGGTCGTGACAGGATGTTTCTGTTGGTACTGCATTTGCTCTTTAGGCCAAATGACAGTATATGTTTTTCTCAGGTCATTACACTACAGGCGCATGTCAGGCGCTGGCTGGCCAAGAGTTTCACGGACAGCTTGAGACAGACGAAAGAGCTGAATCTAGTTTGGCTGGAAAAGGAAAAGAGACGGAAGGAAGAAGAGAAAGAGCAGAAGATCAGAGATGAGTATTGCCGCAGGATGAATCCACAGAAAAAGGAAGACTTTGATCTGCTTTATAACGCTTTGAAAAGTGAGCGGGGGTCTGTGGGTTTATCATCTATCTATATAATGCAAAACCTTTTAAATTACCTTTATATAAAAATACCAACAGTTTTTCTCGCCGAATACAATAGTGTTTGTATTGAGATGGAGATTATGGCGTTGTAATGTGTGCAGCGGTTTGTAGTAGGATGTCACTTAAATGTTTGTCATTCTCTGTCTCTCTCGGTTTGTGTCAGAATGGAGGATTGAGGAAGAGGAGCGCATCAATGCCAGCTTTCTCGGTGCGGAGAGAAAGGAAGCTTTGTGCGCTCTGCTGGAGCAAGAGACCCAGTTCATCTCCTCTATAGAACGCCACAGAACCGCTGCGAACGAGAAGAACCAAGATAACGCTATTCAAGCCTTCCTCAACAAGGTGTCAGTCTTTGCTTGATTTGGTTTGGTTAGAGGTTTTCTGTTCAATATGCCTGAGACTAACATGTCTGGTTTTGCATTATTAAGATTACCGTATCTTTAAATATAACCTTGATATCTTTAATATTGACTGAGAAATGCCATATTAAAGATTGAAATCATAGTGATATTCATTGGTGAAATCTAACTTTAATGCTTGTTATCTCAAAATGACTTTTTAGACTTAAGGTTTTCACAGACATGGTCACATAAGGTGACGGTTTCTTAAAGAGCGTCAAGCAGTAACTCACAGCTTCACTCTCGAATCTTCCTAGTGCGCAGAGCCTAAAAAATGGCGTGCGTTTGACGGAAAGGTGACACAGATGGACACACAGTTCACCATCAGAGCGTCAGAGCTGCGAGATCTGTACAGTAGCATCACCCGAGCTCAGTTCACAAAGGAGGAACGTCTGGATGTACTGCTAACCCTCAAACACACTGTGATGGTCAGTTCCAGACTTTTTGACTAAGCTGTTTAACAACTATTAAAAATGTGCAATTAGTGTTGCAACTACTGGAAACTGCCCCCTTTATGTTCTGACCTCTAAATGAAACTAAGATTAGATATTTTAAGTATTTTACAGTATCGCCTTAATCATGCTAATTTTACTCATTTTGATTGCTAGTGACATGCATATCTGCTTGACTCGTTCTTGTGCTTATAAATAGGATCATAAATGCAAGCTGACACAGGAGATAGTGGACTTGATTGACAGGGAGGTGGATTTGCTGATGAGGGGGGTGAAGAAGAGAAATCTGGAGGGATTGAGGAAGAGGATATCTACCCTGTTCCTTCAGTATATCAAAACTCCTGCATTTAACCCTCAGGTGTCCAAACTGCTACGGGTACGTGACAACCCTATTAAATTCTAGGTTGTTTCACATCATTTACATTAGATTTTCCCCAAATGTATACTTCAACTTCACAAACGTTTGACTATTTCATTCTTTGAATACCAGTTTCTTTATTTACCCTGTTTTCCACAGGTGGCTCAGGATCCCGCTGACTTTAGAGAGAACATATATTTGTGTAGTGGTTGTAATGAGTATCAGTCATCCACCGACTTTCCCCTGAAGACTAACGCATCAGTCGTCGGCCTCTGTCGCCGCTGTACAGAATTAGACAGTGAAGCTCGTCGCAGAGAAGACTTCCGCCTCTACAAGAACATACTTAAACATCTGCGTGAAACTGAGGCCGAGTGTAGCCCAGAATCCAAAATCACCCATTTACTTCAGGTACAGGATTTGCATGTTTTTCAACACATTGAAAATTAGGTTTTTAGCAAAGGACCAAGATTCAACTGGACAAAATCGTGTGGTTTCAAAGAACTTCATTTGCATTTTAAGTTATCAATATGCATTTTCTAGAAAGGGAATGTCTAAAAAAAAATACACTCACTTGGTCACAAACGTTTAACTGACTTTGACTAACTATAAATATTAACAAGATGGTGCAGTTCTATTTCTATGAATGGATGCAGAATGAAGAAACAAAATTAATGGTAAAAGTTGATTCGTTGGAAATATGTTGTTTAACTGTGACCTTAGCAAGCAACTATATAGAGATTGTTCTCATTCTATTCAAGTAGATAAGACTGAAATGTTGCAAAATGAAGACTTACTTTAAAGGGGTTTGCTTTTGTGTGTTCATTAGGAGCAGGACCTGCGGTATCTAGTGGATGTGCTGTGGGGGGCTGAATCTGCTCTGAGCGGATGGAAAGACCTGCAGGACTTGCTTTTGGTGCGGTGGGAGAAACACGTGGCCTGGAGCCCATGGAACTGCATCCTTCTGACAAAAGACGAGGCAGCTTCACACCGCAAAGTGGAGAACATTAGGAAGGTACTGCAACCATGATATATGCTACTTATACTCCTTCCAAAATTGTTTAAATGTCAAAAAGAAGCATGGGGAGTTAATATATATATTATCAATAATCAATAATTTCCAAGCAACTATTGTACTAAACCAAACACTGAATACCATACTTTACCTGCTCAAATTGATTTGAATCAGCATTTAACTATAATACACTTCATAACACAATTTTCATAGCAGCGACCAGCAGGCGGCAGAGTATTCCAGTTTTATAGTGTAATACCTAATAAGGCTTGTAAATTATTAAGCAATTGTAAATTAAAACGGCATACCTTATAAATCAAAACCCCATTTCAGTTAGATTTTATAATCTTTTATGGTCGGAGCCATGGCTCTTGCTTATGAGGATGGTGTTTAAATGTCAAGCAAAAACACATCTGTTTCTGTCACCGGCTAAAGAAAATCTCATATGTGGCACTCAGACAAATAGCCTCTGTTTTTCTCGCAGACATACGACGCAGTAGTTATTCGTAATGTCAAGCACAAACATATGCTGGCCAGGAAGTACTTCTCCCAGATACCTGCTGTGGCTGAATGGCTGTACAGCGCTGAGATTCAGCCTGCTGCCCTCGGAAACCTGCTGGTCTCCAAGCCCATCACCAAGGCGACCGAGCAGAATTGCTAAGAGGCTACCCAGAATCCTGTAGGTGCCCAAGGACTTCTGCTGTATAACTACTTTTTCTGGCTGCATACAGTTACAAACTATATTTGTTTTGTCTCTTTATACTTTTATAAGAACATGTAGTAAATTGAAATGTTATATCTTGCAAGGCATTTTTGTCTTGGCACTGTGCATTTGGTCCTGAATATTAAAATATTTCCCTTCTTTTTGATTTGGCTTCTATTCATTAGGATTATTCATTAATGTTAATGAACTTTTCGTGGTCTGAGGAAGTAGTTTTATGATATGGATTTAGATATGCACACAAGAAGAGAAGCACACTACAATCCTGTGAAAAGTGCAGTATGAGTGTTACATCACCAGTTACATAAAGTGAATACTGTGTAGAAAAAGTTATAGATAAAGTAGGTTATCCCACCACGATTACCAAATCAATCCTTAACTCTGTAATGCAACACAAGGATGTATTTAAATGCAATTTGAAGCACTTCTGTTGACTAAAAAGCACAAGTTCAAGAGGTTTAATTAGCAAATGATATATAGCTCTAGATCTAATCAAGAGTGAACCATCTGAGATATGCAATTAGAAGAAAAGGTCAAGAACCTCCTCCTGTGTTTCCTTTTAAACAAATGTGAACAAGACCACAGGGACCACAGGACTAATGGCTGGAAAGACTCTTGATATAGTAAAGATTTTCACTAGAAAACCTTATCAGGATTATAAATCTGTTATGCGAGTTTATACGATAACTGAAATGAATGACAATCTTTTTTTTTCTTGTTTAGAGGACCATTATCTGTTATTCTATAAAGAATGAAAACACAGAAAACTAAGTAACAATCATTGTAATGTAACTGTCACGACAGTTGACTTTCAGTCACTTTTCAATTAACTTTCATTGCAGGTTCCTGTGTCTTTACATTATAACTGCTACTGTAATCCTTCAAATCTGTTAAAAACACTTTTGTTCACCGGAATGAACCGGTTTAGTGAGGTGGAAAAATATTATGAAAAATCCGGTGGCCCTGGAGAGATACTGACATGAGGTAATTTGTAGGTTATTGTTTGATCTTTTCCTACAAGTCGACTGTAAATAAATGTGTTTTTTCCACATTATATTCTCACCAGCATTGTGCAAACTTTTGTAATCTTTAAATGCCAGGAAATACTTTCAACTTTATTATCCTGATAACAAATTGGCGCTACAGTATGTAGTTTGTGACATAACTGAAAGAAAAGCCTGAGAAGGGTGTTGATTGGGATTAATGTGTAATAGTACAGGTGAGGATAAAGCATGAGGCTTGTAAAACCGCTGAGTTATCCAATGATGTTTCAAGGAAAGAGCATTCTGAGTTTCAAATCCCTGGTAATCCTGACACTGACAGTCGTAAAAAGAGGTCATGAAGACATAATACCGAGCATCAGCTGACCTTGACACTTTGAGACAGATTTGACATTACAGCTGGCCATAGGGCAACTAGTGACTTTTTCCATTGGGTCCTCTCAGGTTTTCTATGAAAATATTTTACATTCGGTTCACAAACGTGTATGCATTAAAGCATGGATAGTACAGAATACATGGGATTAACGGAGACCAAAGGTAATTTAAAATCTTTCATTGAAAACCCTGTAGTAATTGAGGACTAAGTGGAAAATTGGAGGGGGGCGTGTTTTCTTAATGTGTATTGTGGTTGGACACCCTTCACTTAAAACCAATTTGTTGTGAGTTTTACATATTTCTGACTGAAACCAGATGTTTTTGGATTAGAAATATACTGTACTCCACAGCTATTAACTGTGATTTGGCTACTTGCCAGTCAGTTGCACTTGATATTGGGGGAGGGACATTCTCAGTCTAGAAAGCTTTTGATTGGACAAAATTGTAAATAGTGCAGGATGACTCATCAATTTTTAGAGAAGCACTAAAAGTACTAAATATGATTTTTTTTATTGTTTGGGAACATAACACATGGCTTTAAAGTTAACACACACAGACTAAAAGCCACAAAATTCCAAACGTTTTATATACTCTTTGTATTTCATATAGTCTTTTATATTAATTTTAACTTTCACTGTAATCCATTTGTCAGTTTTTTCTTTTGTTTTCATAAATGTTTTCTCACAGATCAAACTCTCATTCCTTGGAAACAAACTCTGGCAAGGATTATCGCCCGCTGAGTGATTTCTCAGAGTTTGTGTTTATAAATTCTCACAGGTTGTTGTTTAACAGACCCCTGTGCTGCAGATTACAGTCCAATAAAGGGAACCGGATGGTGGCGTTAGTTGTTAGGAGTAAAAAGATGTGAACTCCAGGTCACTGTCTGTCGCAATGTGCCGTGTCAATGAGTTTATGTTTGTAACAGTCTTGTTTTTATAACCTCATATGCAAATTTGTTGTTCACTTTGTCCATAAAGTGTAAATATAAATGGGTCAAGTTGTGGGGAATGAGCTGTGTCTGGCGGGAGTCTAATCTTAAAGCTTAATCTCCATGGCCATATGGATTTATGACACGCTCGAAATGGACCAGTAAGAGTGGATGCGGATGGCACCAGGGCAAAGATTAATCAGCTACAGATTATATAAAGCCAATCATAAGGCAACGTTTCTGAGTTGAGACTATTTCGGCCACAGGATGAGGAGGCTTAGATGTACCTGGAGCTGTGTGAAACCCCTGATCATATTTCTTACACCACTGTCACTTCTACCGCTGCCACTGGTCATCAAGACTAAGGTTAGACATGCTACAGACACACCTGTACATGACATACCAATCACATGTGCAGTTTTTTTACTTAAATTAATGAGGGTTAATTAAGCAAGATATGAATGCAAAAAAGTTAAAATTAATGTTCAAGCTAGGAGGAAGATTGTATTTAATTATAACTGTTGTGTGATGATCACTTTTGTCTTTGGTTTTAAATATTTAACCTGTTAATTGTCACTGTTCCTCAGGTGGAACACTTGGGTTATTTCACTATTCACTTTAATATTTCATAGTTGAATTCTAATCTAATCATGACAAACTGAAAAAAAGAAAAATATTTGACAAATTTTCATAACTATAAACTAATAAAAAATGTTATTTTTAAAAATAACTAAAATAAAAAGAACAAAAAGTAAAAAAATAAAATGTTTAAAAGTTAAAAAAATTATACTGCTCAATATGTGCAGTGACAAATATCAGGTTAAAAAGGAAAAATTATTACATTAAATTACATTTAAGAGCCTCAATTTTCTTAATAAAACTTCTTTTTAATATTAATGCAATAATGCTTTAATGGCGATGCAAAATGTCTTTTGCTCCTACTTTTATCTGATAGCAAAAAATATCTTGCTGGACATTTTGCCAAAAGACTGATAACATAACAGACACTGATAATGTATTAAGTCCAGGTTCTGGTTATCAGTTTTTCCTTATCTGAATGGATGTAAAGATTAATTTTATTTTTCCAGGAGGCAGAATGTGCGTACATCCTGATTCTGATGGCTGTGTACTGGATGACAGAGGTCCTGCCTCTGTCCATTACGGCCCTTATGCCTGCTCTGCTTTTCCCTCTGTTTGGGATCATGAAGTCCTCTCAGGTAGTTTCTACCTTTGGGAAAACAATCCTACAGAAAATGACCAAAGCATTTCTGGACTACTACAATCATGTGGATAGTTTGTAGAAACAAAGGATTTTATTCAACAGCTCTCGCTTTCTCTCCAGGTCGCATCTGTGTATTTCAAAGACTTCCATTTGCTGTTGCTTGGGGTCATCTGTCTAGCAACGGCCATTGAGAAGTGGGGTCTTCATCGCAGAATTGCTCTCAGATTGGTGACCGCGGTCGGTGTCAACCCTGGCATGTAAGATCTACAACTAGTCAACACTTATTAGGATGCTGAGAACATCATGCTCTGATGAATGAGGATGAACTGATTCTCATTTGTCGTGTGAAATGTGTTTCACAGGTTGATGCTGGGTTTCATGGTTGGCTGTGCTTTTCTCTCCATGTGGTTGAGCAACACCTCAACTGTGGCGATGGTGATGCCGATTGTTGAAGCTGTGATCCAGCAGGTTTTGAATGCAGGAGATGAGCCCAGAAAAGACCACAAGGGGGCGTTAAATGGCATCTCTAACCCTGCTCTTCAACTTGAAGGTACATTAGTGTACAGCAGCTTCTTTCATTTATGTGTGAAATTAAACAGTTTTAAACAAAATGTATTTACACAGATATTGAGGCCCAGTATGACCAATCAGAGAAGATAAAAAGGTAATTGTGCATAGAATTTTCAAAAAAGTATATAGAAAATGTATTTACATTTCAGACTGAATGTGAGTTTTTGTACAGCATTGAAGCAGGAGTTATACAGCCAGTTCAGACAGTTCCCGAGGAAGCCGAAACTAAGGTAAGTAAAACATTTACAAACATTTACAAACATTTACTTATAGACATATAGGAAATTCAAGTGTTATGGATGTGACTTGAAATATAAATTCTCACAGAATGTATTTATTACCAATATATTAAAGCATCTGTTTATATTTTACTAAACCAGGACAGATGTCATCAAAAAATATCAGCCTATGCATTAGTTATCTATTTTAAAAGATGGAAATATAAAGATGCATTATGAATGTGACAAAAAAGAACAACTTTTTTGAAAGGCAAAATACTTTCTGTGATTTCTGTGATTAAAAATGCACAAAACAGAAACAATAATACCCAACAAATTATTTTATTTAAATTTTCATGTGTTCATTTATAAGGAATATTATATTGAATACTGACTGTTATAGATTAAACAAATCTTAAGACAGCATTTTATTTGACTATGAAAAATCATGCTTTAAGCATAAACAAATGCTTTAAACACATTGAGAGAGACCTCACATGAGGATTTTTAACCACTAAATATTAACATCTGAGCTATCACTGTGATAAAAAACCTTTAATCCAGTATTAAATGCTGTATTTCTGAATGTTTAGGCACCAGCTCCACCATCAAATGGAAAGTACAAGACTCTGGAAGATCACATGATGTGTAAAGGCCTGTCACTCTGCATTGCCTACTCCTCATCTATTGGAGGTCTCACCACCCTGCCGGGAACTTCAGCCAACCTGATTTTTGCTGAATACATCCACCAGTGAGTTCACTTCTTTTCTTAAATCTGATGTGTAGCATTATGTGTGATAATAATTACTGCTGTTCTAATATTTATGCTTTTGTCTGGTATCTGGTTTGGCCGGTGCTCCATCTAAACCTTGCTTGTTGTGTTGGGTTTTATTTCCTTAGGTATTACCCCGAATGCAAAACCATAAATTTTGGGAACTGGTTTGTGCTTTGTCTTCCAATCTGCATAATTATGCTGATTTTGTCATGGATATTTCTGCACTGGATGTTTCTCGGAAGCAAGTGAGTGATCGTAATGACTTCTAATCCGTAAGCCTTCCTCTGACCCATCTCTGTTCTACTCTACCTCTTCGGATTTCATTTAAATTCATCATTTCAAATCAGACAGGTCATTAGCATTTTTTCCCACCTCACCATGTCTGTCTTGGATCTTCATCCTGTTCTCTATCTCACTCGTGTTTTCTCTTTTTTATCTCTCCAGAATAATCATATTTGATCAAGCAGAATTCTATCTAGATTTCTTTCTTTTTCTGATGAAGGATCACTCACAGAACATGCAGGCACATGTGATTTTATTGTCATATTCAGTTTTTTTCCACTCATCAGAAAAAAATTACATGACATGTTTAATGAACCGAACAATTAAAGCATATTCACTTTTCTATCCATCTGTAGCTTTCGTGCCAGTCTGTGCTCCAAGAAGCAGTCCGAGAAAGAAAAAAACACTGCCAGGGTGCTCCAGAATCAGTACAAATCACTTGGACCCATAAGGTTGGATTCGCCTTTTAACATTTAAAATGTCTAAAGTCTTTCATTTAAAAGTAATTTGCCAGTTTAATATGCTAAGACATAAAATATGAGACTCTTCAAAACTTTTGTTATTTGTGTGAGATGGTTTGTTGACTTCTTGACCAACGACATGAAAACAAATTACACACTAGTCCAAATGTGTTAATTGTGTTGTAAAAGTATTCAAAAATGTTAAAGTCAAAATGATTTTGAAAGCTGACTACAGTAGTTCAGATTAGGGCAGTAAGAAGAGAAAAACGCCTGAATTTCGTTCTGTTTCTTTCTGATACAGCTGGCAGGAGATCATCATCTTGGTTATCTTCATTCTGATGGCAGTTCTGTGGTTTGCAAGAGAGCCGGGTTTCATGCCAGGCTGGTCATCCCTGTTCTCTGAGTAAGTAGTGCAGTAACATTAGTTAAACATTTATCAATTTCTCTTGTAGGTTCAGAATTCCATTCAATCAGTCTTATCATGTTCCATGATGTTTGACTAATTTAAACAAAATGTCTTAATGATTACCAACCTTACAGTTGTATGTTGCTATCTGTTCAGGTACAGAGGCTACGCTACAGATGCCACTGTAGCACTGTTATTGGGTATGGTGTTCTTCATCATCCCGGCACACAAACCAAGTGTAGATCGCTATGGTACTCTTCTTTTTCTTTCTGTAGTGTAAAAACCTGAAAAATGATTTCTTGCAGAATGTAAATAAGTGCTTTTGTTGTTGATTAATGTTTATAATCTTTGCCACAGAGTCCTTGATAACATGGAAGGAATTCCAGGACTGTATGCCATGGGAGATCTGTCTGCTCGTGGGCGGGGGTTTCGCTTTGGCTGAAGGCACAAAGGTAGGATCATAGGGCCATTGCTTGGTGGAAATCAACTCTCTTTGACAAAAAAACTAATCGAGTCCAAGGGAGAATTAATAGAAGAATCAATTAAAGGTCCATTCTAACAGGCTTGGATCCAATTAACCAGGCTAGTCTAATTCACTTTGGACAGCTCTGGACAGCTCAATTGCTCCTTTTACTCGTAATCCTTTACATTCATTTCTTTTAAAGGAAGTAAATGAAAAGACGGATCACATCAAAGACTTCTAACAGCGTGGATCCCATTAACGTTTAACAACAACTTCGCTGTGTTATTCTGTCTGCTTAGACGTTTCGTTCGTGCTAATTATAAGACAGACAGTGAGACACATTATTTTCAGCATAACAAACTGATCCTTCCTCATGTCAGTTGCAAAGACTGGAAACAAGAGCTGTTATTTCTTAATATTCTTCTGGTGTGGGTGAACCGAGGTGGGGTCTTATCACCAATGCTCCAGCTCTGTTTTGATCCCGACACCCAAATGTCATGGCAAGTCGGGTCTTTAAAATCTTTAAAGCAGACAGGGTGACTGACTGCCGTGCACCATTTTTCATATGTAATATTTTGCTGTTTGTATGGCATATCTCGACAAACAGCTAAATTATGACTCAAAGAGATGCTGGTATGAAAGCGAGATGTTTCAATGCTAATAGGAATGTCGTGTTTGTGAGGGTTTCATATTGAGTTACAAACATCTTAATAAGCTCATGTGTTTCACACTTCTAGTCATTTTTTGACCTTTTTATTTCTCTTGTTTTTCACCCAACAGATTTCTGGTTTGTCGTCTTGGGTAGCTGAATTGCTGACTCCCCTGGGAAATCTCCCTCCTTTAGCCACAGTCACCATCGCCTGCCTTATTGTCACCTCTATCACGGAGGTGGCCAGCAATGCTGCCACAATCACAATCTTTTTGCCCATATTGTCCCCCTTGGTACGCCTATTTTCAGAGCAACCCCTTAATATTAGTGTCTTGTTATTTTGAGGTCAAATATGTGCTTTTAATATTTTTTTGTAAACGGTCTTTGCCAGGCGGAGGCGATTGGAGTGAATCCTCTGTACATGCTGATTCCCACAGCCCTGTGTGTGTCTTTCTCTTTCCTGCTGCCGGTATCCAATCCTCCTAATGCTATTGTCTTCACGTATGGCCATCTCACAAGCATGGATATGGTGAGTCCCTTTTGAGTTTAATATATGTGTCAAAGGTAAGCTTACAGTATATTACAGTTACTAAGTTGTTTGTTTGTCATTTCAGGTAAAGGCAGGGCTGGGTGTTAACATTATAGGTGTTCTTACAGTCCTATTAGCTCTTACGACTTGGGGAACACCCTTGCTTAAATTGGACACCTACCCAGACTGGGCACCAGTAGCAAACATTACTGGAGTATGACCATCATGACAGTGTTAGAAATGTGAACATGCACCATTTTGTTTTAAATAGAAAGGGATCCCTTGCAGTCAGCAGAGCTGATGACAATGCACAGTCTTATGGCACGCTGTTGTTTGACATCCAAATGTTTTATTTCAAAAACCCACTTGGAAATAAGGTACTGTCAGCTTACCTCAAGCAGTACAACAGACAGCTGCACAGACAAAGGGTTTCAGGAGATGAACATTGCTTTTTATATGTTTTTGTATTAGACATGTTTAATTTAATTATTTTTATGACTATTGCTTTAAAGGGATAATTCACCCGAAAATGTATATTCTTTCATCATTTACTCACCCTAACGTCATTGCAAACCTGTATGACTTTCTTCCTTCTGTGGAACACAAGATATTATGAGAAATGTGGTTTGTGTCCATGCAATGAAAGTCAACAGGGACCTTTTACAAAATATCTTTGTGTTCTGTAGAAGAAAAAAAGTTTTGGAATGACAAAGAGACATTAGTGTGAGGCACACTGATTTGAACTTACAGTATCGTCAATGAGTTTCCTTGATACACAGTCAACACAGTGCAATGTTTATACAAAATGTATTATATTAGAGATATTTCTTTGGTCTTTAAGGTCAGTTTGCACGACAGGGCTAGTTTTATTGATTGACTGTGTAAAACTGATATGCACAACTTTTTATATGTATATTGTATATTTTTGTTATAGAGTAGCATGTGTATGTGTATACATAGATAAGTAAACAGAATATGTGTAAAATGTTGAAATTACACAGACTAAAGTTAACAAACAGTAAATAACAGACAACATTTTCATGAAAGTGGAAAGTCACCACTTTAAATGCTAGACTTTGCATTCATTAGGAAGTTTGAAAAAGTTATTGCGGGTAACACTCCTCCTGCTGGCCAATAATAGCTATTTTTTATTTTATTTTAGGTTAGCCTTTATATTTTGCATAACTTGGCTAGTTCCCCATCAGTAATAGTTTGACATAGACATATTTTATTTTTAATTCAAAAATTATTGGGTTTTCTTTGTTTCATACAGTACTATTACTATCTGTGAAACTTACCTCAGATAGCAATGTACTTTAAATATAAAAGCAACATTAATTTTATAATTAATTTGTTATGAAATGGTCCTTGTGAGATGTTTTTTTGTTTCATTCCATTGTTTTGTTCGCTGAATGTAGTTACAATATCACGGATAACTTTGAATGAACTGTTTGTCTCATTGACACAAAGCCATAATGTGAGGAAGAGTCACTATGGTCTGGCCATGTGTTTTACTGTTTTTACAAAATAAAATAAAACATACCCAAACCATTCATAGTCTGATTTTTAATAAACTATGAACATTTATTCATTCATTTACTCATACAAGGTTATGGTTTTAGAGGTGTCCCTAACATGCAGTGTGCATGGGCTTATAGTGTAACATTTATTCTCTGATAAGAACTGTTCTGTTCTGTTTAATGATAAGAACTAATACTGTAATGGACACATTTTATAAAAATGTATGCTCACATCCTGCAGTTATTCTAATTCAAGGTCACTGTTCAGTTGTGTCTGAGGTAATGACAGCCTGTCTGAAGTGTCGAATCTCATTACTTATCAGTTAATACTAATACGCCTATTTCTTAATTACAGGGCAAGGAATATTGAGTTTAACAAAGCTTTTCTCCAAACCACATAATTGTCCACTGTTTTTACAGGTCAGCAATTTAAATGTGCATCTCCTTAAGTTAATGATTTTACATACAGTAGCTATAGCTATATACAGTAGCTTACTAAAAGCTTACCTTTACCAAACATTACAGACCCTGTTACTCGGATTGTCTATTATATTACTGTAGCATATGAGCAATGATCACACTTACCAGGGCTATGCATATGTTAGCACATCATACATTACACTATTAAAAATAAAAATGCTAAAAAGGGTTCCTTGCTGTTATGTCATTGAAGAACCGGTTTAGATTCCCTTTTAATTAAAAGAAAAAAAAGAACCATTTATTTTTCACATTTTCATAGTCTGTGGAACCTTTTCCACTACAAAGAACAGTTCATGCAGAAGAACCGTTATGTGGATGTTAAAGGTTCTTTATGGAACCTTAGAGCCCTATACAAAAAAGAAGCTATTAATTGTATATTATCTGGGCAATTCCAGTGTTATGGATGTGAGATTTCCAGTCTAAATTGTAAATATGAATTCTTACAGAAAGTATGTATTACCAGTGTATTAAACCATCTGTTTATATTTTACTAAAGCCTGTTGATAGAGTTCAGATAAAATAAAAATAAACAAAATATAACAAAATAAAAAGATAAACAAAATATCAGTCTGTGCACGAGTTATCTATTTTAAAAGTGTGTTATTGATGTGAGAAATAAAGAGAACACGTTTTTGATCGGCAACATATTTTGTAGGTGAATTAAAATGCACAAATCAGAAGCAATAATACCCAACAAATGGAGATGACTCTTCATGTGTTCATTTATGAGGAATATGAACTGTTATGAATGTGACAATTCAGAAAACATCACTTCACCTGACTATGAAAATCGTCTGTGTATATGACAAAAGCCAACTTTATAAGCTAAATATAAATACTAACTGTAAGATAAACGGGAAAAACCCCGATTAAATTCGGTATCAACAGACTGCACCTTTAAGAAGGGAACCTCCCACGTGTTGCATGTTGTCCATGCCACAGGTTGCCTACCTGTCTCGCATAACTCCACACTAAGCTCGGCGAGCTCGCGCTTTTCGGTCCTCACGGGAGAACGCGCTTCAGTACAGCCACCGAATCTCTCCGGTTTAACTCCGCCCTTAAAAGTCTCGCGACCGACACATCTGACACTCTGTCGGGAAAAGGTTTTGCGTTGGAAAGCTCTCGGGTTTTCCTTGTTTTCCCACAGCTGTGAGGAGTTGCCGCTTCTCGAGTGTCGACAATGCTGGACCCGTCCTCCAGCGACGAATCCGAGGGGGAACTGCCACCTGAGGACGAACCGCCCGTTAAAACCGGGAAACTCGGTAAAAAGAGTCCCAAACCCGAAAAGGCGTCGGATGCCCCGCGTACCCAAAATAAAGAACCGGTCCACTCACCTGCAGAGGCGGACAAAATCGAGCAAGAGAGACTTCAGAAAGAGGAAGCGGAGAGGAAAATAAAACTACAGATTTACGTGTTTGTGTTGAGGTGTATCGCGTATCCGTTTAACGCCAAACAGCCCACAGACATGGCTCGACGTCAGCAAAAGGTGAGTTACCGTTAAACTGCCCCTTCGAAACATTTCGCGGTTTTTATGTTTAAATCAATTAAACTGCAGCAAGCGCGTGCACGCTCGTATCCCGCAAACTTATTTTTCTGTGTATTACAAAGACATTCTTTGATTTAGTAGTTAAAACGCACACTTTTATAAGAGATACAAGATTGAAATATGGATTCTTGCACAGTATTTAGTAGTCAGATGCGTGTTTGTTCTTCCACCTGTTTCGCGAAGATGTTTATGGATTAATAGCGTGTTTGAGGTAAAAGTGAAAACTTGCACGTTTACTCATTTAACATCAGCTTTGCTTGAAATGACATTGTACCAAGTGTAGATAATGTTGAATCACTTCCAGTATGGGAACAAGAACAGGTGCTATTTTTACCAGCACACACCCACCAGTAGCTACTAAAATATGCAGCTTTTGGGCGCAATCTATTAAATCTATTAAATCTATTAAGGCTTTGTTTGATTCGTGCAATCACACTTCTAAAACTGGAAATCTGTATGATAGCTGTAATTGTATAAGATTCATGTGATAATAACCTGTTATCAACTTGGCACCTGTTGGATATGAAAATTGCATTCCAGTTACTTATAAAGGTGTTTTTTTTTGATGTCAGCAGCTCTAAAAATATAAGTCTTGTGGTACCTGCAAACAACAGGTGTCCAAAAATGCCTTTCCTCAGTTCATTGTGTGTTTATAGTTTTTGTATTTATAAAAGTTAATAATTCCAGTATGATTTGTCAATTTGTCCTGGCATAGTGGACATGCAGTGCTGTATCTTACTTTTTATTTTTTAAATTCATAAATTACTTGTATTGTTATCAAGTAGAAGCGTTAGAAACATATTGCATTGTCTGCAACTGTATCTTGAAGTAGACAGATTACTACATGTAGAAATTTTATGAATCCCTGGAGACCTACAGATTTGTGCATAGTAATTTCGTCTGATATGATTCATTTATAAGTTGTCTAAACCTTGTTAAAAGTTTCACAAGTATAAGTTATGTAAGGTTACATGAGTTCTGTATTCTATTAAATCAGTAAAAAGCCTGAAAGCTGAATTATGCGCATCCAATAAGACCCTGTGACCTCCATTGAATTTAGGATTACGGCCTAATGTTCGATTGGATGCTTGAGGGTATGGCCGTGACCTCCCTAAAAGTCAGATTAGACAAGTATCACCTTAATTTATACGTAAATCCGAAAACAAATAAATCTACCTGTGGTCTTTGTGAATAAATGATCTCAGGTGGTGGAGATCTAGAGAGTGGCCAGAGGCACATTGATTTGCTGTCATGGTTAATGGAAATATCTTTGCTGTCCAAATGAGACAATAACCTTGCTGGCTTTCTTGATCTGATCTAGTGATATTCAAGTATCCCACGAGGCACCATGGGTAGTGATGCAAATTCCTTTACTGCATTGCATATGATCGTCCATCTTTCACTATTGATATTTCACTTCAAATGATAGAAGAAAGTCAGTGTGTGCTTGTCTCTTCTTCTGTAGTCACTAGGAATGCATACTCGCATCTTGTCTGTTCAAAGTGTCTGGTTGACTTTGTGCACGATCATATTTGTGTACTCACGTGTGTGTGCATTTACTGTACAGTGGCACTTTGTGAAGTGTGTGTTGTGTGCAGTGTATCTTCAATCTCAGCTTACTGTCACAGTAACACAATGCCTTGGGCATGTGCACTTTCAAAGTCCACAAGCCTGTTATGAAAAGAGTTTAAAAACGGCAGCAGTGCACGTTTTCGCCTTCTTTTGATTCCCTTTTGTTCTGCCTTTCCTTCTTATTTACAGTAGCTTTGGGCCCAAGGAAGGCCACATTAATGTTTTTGCCAAAGCCACCATGCTGTCAACTCGTTTTGGTTGTCATTCAAGTGCAAAGCAGTTTTTTCTGCGCACATGCACATGCTGCTAAGCTGAAATTCAACGTGAACAAACAATAAATGGATGTGGGCATTTTAAGTATGGCGTTTCATGCCTTGGTTAGATTAAAAGCTAAAATATACATACAGTTTAAATGAATACCTTGATTGAGTATTACCTAACATATATAAACTGAGCTTTTCTTGCATTATTGTGTAAAGGGAGAACCTCCCCAGAGAGATTGCGTGTGATAAATTGCTTGTGCTTGATCATAGATCTGCAGTGCTGTTTACAGTATAAATGCCCATAAGAGGCATTTTTTCAAGTGGATAATGATGTCAGTGCACACTACTTAAAGTAGTTTCAATTAGGGCTGCACAATATATAGAAATATTGCAAATTTGCATATCGCAATGGTTTGCAAAAAATGAGTAATTTATTTTAATACTTCAAAAAGTAACGTATGGTCAAAGTTTTAGGCTAAAGCAGATAATATGGTATCTGGCAAATAGGTGTTAGTTGGGATATGTGTGCGTATGCATAATAGTGTGCCATGCGAGTGCTCTGATGCAAGACAGTCAACAAGCCGCAAAGCTTTTATTGCCAGCTGATGCTTTCTTTTCCTTGAAATATGAAACGTATGTTGGTCATATAATAAAAAAATGTTAATATCATTTAAATGTGCTTTAGAAAAATAAATATCATATTGAATATTGCATTATTTAGCCTGCTATCGCATATCACATGTAATTTACATACGTAATTTCGCCACACAGATTGATTGAATGTCAATGCTAAATTCATTGGTTTCACCACGGGCTAGAAAAAAGGGTAATAAAATGTGATTTATTTGTTAAAAAACAGAAGTCCACATCGGCATTATGACCCATTACCTTCTAATGGTAAAAATACACATTAAATGTCTTTCAAAGGTAATTAAAATTCATAATGGAACATCATTGCAGTGGTGGCAGTCAAATAGTCTTGAAAGCTATGAAATAGCGTATTGTTCAACTGCATGATGTTCTGGAGCTTTCTTGTTGACAGACAGCCTTGCATAATGCATTCATCTTCAGTTTTGTGAAATTCATGGCTGACTCCTCAGTGCAAACTGGTCAGACCCTGAGGCAAAAGCAAGACCCTAAACCAGGCTTTACAATAGTTGTGATGTTCTTGTGGCCAAAGGCAGTATTAAATTTTTGCTTCCTGATTTTAAGCACATGATTTCTGGTACTGTGAGCATATCTTTTCTTTAGTCTTACTATGTGTCATCAGGTAAACTTGTAAACTTCCTTGTTGTTTAATAGCATTTCAATTGTTTGCTTGGAGTTGTACCAGCGTAAGACTAAAACACTACATAACGTACACTACAGCTAGATGTAGCATATTGTCAGATCCCTGGTGTAGTCCTACATATTACAGTTTCTAGTCTAAACAAGGAACTGTAATAGTGTATTTGGCTGTTGTCAATCATAATTGATCGTGAGTAAAATACCTAATTTGTACAACCTACCAACTTTTATCAGTAACTGTGAGCATTTTGTAGGCAGGTAGATATGTAGGCAGGTTTAAATATAGGTCTAGCTATTCGTATACTGTACTGTATGTTTTTATAGTGCTTGTAAGAGTAGGAGTCTCTGCTGAATAACTAAATACTAAATGTGAATGTATATGTGCTGACTGGGAGACTTGTTTGTTTTTGAGCCAGATTTCCTGCAAATGACTTTTGTAATACTTTGCATGTTAACTTTGGCATTTCTCTCGCTCTCGCTCTTTTACTGCATCACTCTCATCTTTTCTGCACCTTCATGTTTGTCATCTATTCATCATTTTTATTGTTTTTGTCTAAAGAACAGCCCCATATTCCTGCACTTGCTGTTATGATAGCTTATCCAGTTTTTGACCGGAGAGAGTTGACAGAGAACAGCAGCTTGGAAATTACACCAACGTATATGTCCCACTCGTCTCTCCGCATATGTCTAATCCTTTGGCACAAAAATCTTGTGTGTGTGCATGATGTTTTTCTTTGGAATAGCTTTATGAGTTTATTTATGTAAGTAGACTTGCCTCTGTTTCTTCACAGGAGATGAGTCCTGGCTTTAGCGGGGGAGATTGGCAGGCAGATACCTCTCTGGAGGCAGAATCCCATCTTCTTTGTCATGTTTCCCATCCCTTGTCACTTTTGCTCTTCACGACATGGGTATCTCCACACAGTTATGTAAGGCCATCCCTTTGCAGTGCAGCGATAGGAAGCCACAGCAAGGTTCAGTAGGTCTGGCAAGTTTAGGGTAATACCACATCATCTGCCCTCACTGGCAAAAAGGTAATTCCTGTAATTCATTACATATTTACTCATGCTGCACATTTGAAGTTGACAAACAAAGGAGCAGAATCTGCACATAAGTCAGAGGCATATGTGAAAAAAATCCTCTTTGTTTGAGTCTTTGAGAACAGCAGGTGTGTAATGAGATGTGGAGCGCTGACGACTCTAAATACAATTGTTGTGCTTGCCGACATCTCTTCCACCGGGGTAATTTTATTACCCATCTACCCATGTTATTTTTGCCATCTCTCTCAAGGTTCCAGCACCAAAATCCAAGTTGGAGATTCACAGTTTTGGCAAGGTGACATAATGTCTTGCTGAGAGGATTCTGTCTCCCTCTCTCCCTTACGTCCCTGTTTTATCTCTTCTATAGCGGCATGCCCATCATTAACAATTTGTTTGTTCAGTATCCAAGAGAAGCCAGCTCTAAACGTCATCCTCTGTCCCTGTCCTGCTGTGGTCCATTTCTTAAATGTTTTCACTCAGTGACTCTTTCTCTCTTTAATGATGCCCATAGGGGATTTAAGCACTCATCAACATCTCACCAAACACTTAGGTGTTGTTTCTTATTTAGTCAGATCCAAGCCATCTAAAATATGTCTTTGTTGCAGTGAAGAGTAATCTCTTTTGAATAGTTTATTAATGGTATTACAAGTATATTCACCTGGTTGTTGGCATGCTGACCAAGCACTTGTGTCACCTGATGATGAACGTTATTTTCATTTAAAGGCAGCAATGTATTTAACTTGCATCAAGGCTTGAGAGTGTTTGATTTGGATTTGAGTGATTTAATGTGATGTGAATATCTGTTCAAATTTGCTTCACATTTTTATTTGCAGACTCTCAAAAGTCTGTCTGTTATTTCATAGTTTAAATGTTGAATAAATCAGAGCGTAAACAGCTGCAGTGAATCGGCAAATCTCGTTAAATTGGACAAACCGTTCCCAGAGCACCTGTTGTTTCCAAATTGTAGCTGTGTCACATGTTATATTTTTCTACCGGTGCGCACATAATCTGGTTTATCCCATGGTGATGATTTTGTGCCTTGAAAATGACTTCTGAAATCGGTACTGATTTGGAGAATAGTTTATCTTAGGTAATATGGGAAAATAGGATAGAACAATTAAGATTTACAACATTACAAGTTATTAGCTGCTTACAGTAGTAATGAGCTTTGTAGGCAGTGTAGATGCTTTTGTGTAAGCGATTGTCCTGACTTTCATGGCTCATCCTTCAGCCTGCAGCATTTTGATACAGTGTATGCTTTTAAACTTAAATATATTAAGAATAAAAAATATTCTGGTTATTCTGGTGATTTTAGAGATATCCGTCTTTCCCCATTCAAGTGCATAAGTTTGTGGTCTTCCTTTGATTGAAATAGCTGCCTGGAGGTGTTGCAAACATGGTGGTGGAGTGCACCGACTTCATTAAAGGTCATGCTTTCAGGTAAGCACTAGTCAACTGTAACAACTTCACTAAAAATATCAAAGAAAATGTCTTTTGTCACAGTTTTCCCACAAAGTAGGAACTTGCTAACATTTAACCGGGCGAAGCTGATACAGTTATCAGAGTCTCTAAATGACCAAAGATTCTCAAATTTGCCTGCCTTGGTGATGTCAGTATTTTAGGTTTTTAACTTGTTTATCGTAGCTAAATTATTATGGTCGGTCTTTTCTACTAGACACCATTTAAATGTCTAAATTCTTCATTTTCTCTGCTTGTCAAACTCTTGCCAAAACCTCTGATGTTTCCTTTTTCTGATGCTCCATATTACTGTATACAGATGTCTTTGGTAATTGTAGTTTTGTGGAGAGCCTTGACTCTCTTGAGCTCTGATTAAGTAACAAGCCGAATATTGAAGTCTTCAGAGGTTCTTGAGATGTGAGAATGGAGAGTGCTGCTCAGTAGATCGAGGGCTTGACCACTTTGAAGGACGACAAAAGGTCTAGAGTACAAGAGGAAGAAGAACTTGTCAAGCATCTCAGGTCAAAAGCATAATTGCAACCCTTATCTGGGTAATGGGTCTTGCACTCTGCAGCATTTCCCCTGTTTCGCCTGAGGACAACAAAATGTTTTGAGTTCAAAATGAGGGCTAAAAAAGGAAAATGAGGAGGAGTGAGGATATTGAGAAAACGGATGCTGTTTTATGAGAGGAGGTAAAGTCTCACATTAAGGACATCTGTATGCAGATAAATGCGCCCCTGTCACCCACCTACAGACAGCATGCCGATATGATGCTTCGAATGAGATTCTGGAGATTTATTTGACTGCTGTCCATTTCAAAGGAAAATATACTGTGATGCTTCTCAGTTAGAGTAGATGCCATATTTTTGTTATTGAACACAAAATGAGGCTGTAAGTAATAGTTAATATCAGTTTGTCTTCAGGTCCAAGGTCAGGTCTCATTTTCACAACCACTGAAAAGTTGTGTTTGTCGGCTAAAGAGATTGCATTCAGGTACACAGCAGAACATGGTCGAAAATGATCTGCTCTTGTTTGATTGCCTTTAAATAAGAGGTGGCTTCTACAGAATCGAGGACGATTTTTTTCCATCCACTATGAAAAGATACCAAACCAGTAAATAAGAAGAGAATCAAGAATTAAGTTCATTGATCGACTGTGTTTCAGTTTGCCATTGTGTTCATCAACGTTACCCAAGTGCATCCGTACGACAGACAAATACGGAGAACACCCCGTTCTCCTCCTTCAACACATCATGACACAATAAACCAATGTGAGGGTTTGAAAATATGCAAGAACAGTTGAACACACAGTGTGGGTGTGTAAAACCCCACTCAAACACAGCATGCAGCTTTTTATCGGCGGAGAGCAGAGAGGAGCTTCAGGGCACCCGGAGTCGTGACAGACCTTTAGGACAGCGAGCTGCTCCTCTGTACCTTCCTCTCGCTGTTATTCAACTCCTCTGAACGGTCACAGTAAATTCCTGTGGGATAAAACCAGTGACACATGACGCAAGGAATCTGTGTTTTCACCTCATAATGCTGAAACACAATAGGAACAGATGATCAAGAAACCGTAGAAATGGTAAACATACGTTTTAAAGAGAAGAAATTGCTTTGATTGAATGGTTATTTATTAGACTTATTGGTGCGACAGTGTTTGGATTTCCCCAGGAGTTATTCCTGAACTTCAGGGTGAATCTGTCAAAACGTCATCTCTCATCAGCATCCACAGAATTGATGCTTGTTGTCATGAGAATTTAATACAACATTTTGAAATCCCAATATTTTTTGGTATTAAATAATATTTACCTTTAACAATTTGACTGGGTTTATTTTATCATTTCTATCTTGGTTATTCCCCAACTGCTCAGTATTATTGGTTGAGCTGTTTTCAGTCAGGCATTTGTGTGGGCTTCTATCATTTGTGTCTGGTTCTTATTACTGGCCTAGAGTGCTGTTTTTTTCATTGTAGTGTCTCTATCAACTGCATCCTAATTGTGCCACTACTTAGAGACCCTCTCATCTCTGAAAGAACAGCCATAGGGGATGCTTTTCCTTTTGTCTTTGTCTTTAGTATCATTCAGCCTGACACTTGTTTTGGACTAATGTCTGTAGTCCTTCATCTTTGTTGTCTCTTTTTCTTCTTAAATGTCTTCACCTTTCTCTCAGCCAACCACTCTGTCACTCCAAACTCCTATTTACTGAATCTCATTGCTTTCTTTAAAAGTTAACTTGAAATCAAATTGCATGCCATTCTTTTTTTCTTGTTATTATTGTTAAGTAATAACCTGCTCCACCTTTTAAGTGACTATTTTGCCTTGGCTGCTAAGGCTATTAGTTAATGTTATAGTAATTGATGTAATGAAACCTTTTAAAACAATGAAAATTTGTTTTAAAGAGTCCTTTAATACATTGTACAACAAAAAAGCAAATAACAATTTTAAACGAGATTAATAGATTTAATCCATTGAAAAGGTAGAAGACTTTCGTTCTCAGTGGATGAAACCAAGATTGCATATTTTTAATGTCCAGCTAAATTAGAAGTTAACAAACATTACAGAAAGTAAGATATTTTGCAAATACTTTGTCTTGACTATCTCTCTGCTACTGACTTTAACATTCACTGCTGGCCTTCTGTATTTCTGTAATCAGACATGCTCCAAATCTGGACCTCAATTACACAATGACAGGAAAGTGGCTGTTTTTCGTCTGGCCTCAGGTCAAGTACAGAATAGGGCCATGATGGCTTTCACTTAGAAAATGAAAGTTCAGACTCAGAATATGAGGTTTTGTCCTCAAATATTGAGGTCATGCAAACACACACGTTTATGTTCAGGCACGCTTGTCTTTTGAGTGGCTGTTCAATGGCATTGCATTTTCGCTAATGGGCATGAACAAAGGCTCGTGGTGGAGGCAGGAGCAGCCATCAGGGTTGTTAGCACTGTGTGCTGTTCTCTGATAAATGTCTGGAGCGTTTCTTCTCCATTAGCTCCCAATGGTGCCTTTGGGAATCATGGTCTTCTACACATACTCGCACACTCTCCACACTTACTGTTTATTGCTCTCTTTGTTTTTCTCTCTCTCTTTGCTGTCTTTTATTTCAAACAGGAAGGATTGGAAGTGTTTATTTGTTTCGAAAAGCTTAATCACAAGAAGCCATAAGTTTATTTGGTAGCTAACAAAAGTGAATGAATAAGTAGCTTATTTAATTCAGTAATAAGGTCAAATTAACCACCCGGTTTATAATTCAAATTTTAAGGTTGACTGTTCAAACCCATGTAGTCTACAGTTTCTGCAATTTGTATAATCTAGATCATTGCAGATTTTTTTCTGTGGGAATGTACAGTACAATATTATGTAAAAGGGTTTTTAGAGGCATGTTTATATAAGGAGTGGTAAGTGTGCATGTTTGATTTGCGGGAGGAGTGTGTGTTTGTGAAGACCTTGGAGTAGAGTGCCAAGTGACACCAGCTTTCTGACAGCCGACCTTGTTCATTACATGTTTTTTATGGAATGGCATGTTGAAAAGGTCCCCATTACCTGACTGATTCCACTGAAATCAGTTTCCTGAAATATCACTTTGAAATGTTTTTCTGACTGCACAAGACGCTGTATACAGCACACAAATGTGTGACTTCAGGATAGATGTTTTGTTTGGGTATTTTTGCCTGTCAATCATTTTGCATGTTTACAGGGCAATCCATATATGGGAAGTTTAGTTTGTTTAAAGCTTCATTTTGCACTCACATAACCACACTGATTGTTCCATCTTATCTAATTTTGTGGCAATATTATGCAGAAACTCGTACTGTAATATACCTAGGCATCTTTAATTTGCATATTATGCAAAAACTCTTACCTTAAAATAATTGGATATTGTCCTAGTTGAATTTGCATAGATCCAGCTAGCATATTAAGATCTCTTTTAGCCATTTTCAGGAAAGAGAGAGAGCGCTTGTATTTTTTTCATTAGTGTTTAAGCCTTTGCCACTGATATAAACACTGTATAAAACTGAGTTTAGTACTCGCTGCAACAGCAGCCAGGCTGGTCCTTGGAAGCCGACACTTGCCATGCGGTGAATGATGTTGCCATGACGATGTGAATGGGTTGTCATGCACAGGGAGTGGCAAAGACAAAACGGCATCAATGAAAAAATGTGAGAAAGGAGAACAAAAGAAGACAAATTTTAATAATGAGACACTTAAACTAATAACAATTGTATGTTTAAAATGCATAAGCAATTCACACATATGTTGTAGCTAAGTGAACGGTTGTATACAGAGATGTTGTTTTCACCATTATGCCCCCTTTGAGAGCAGTAATAGTGTTAGTGAAAGTGTCTTATTTTCGGTGTGGGTGGGGAATGAGTGTTGTACCTTAGTAAACATAAAGCTAAAGTGCTTCCTTTCCCCACAATAACACATTCAGCTGATTTTGTTAAACATTTATATTATTTCTAGAATGCTTTTAGAGTGACGAGCCAAAGGTTTTTGATTTCCGTCTTTCTTATTTGACTTCCTCCTCCCAGTAAGCGGAACGCTCTGTTTTTTTTAAAGGGATAGTTCACCCAAAAACAAAAATTACGTTATAATTTTAAAAACCTTATGTCATTCAAACCCAGTATATAACTCTTTCTTTTGTGGAACACAAAAGATATTTTGCAAAACGCTGGTTACCTGCACCCATTGACTTCGCTTAAACCTTGTGTCCATACTATGAAAGTGAATGGTTGCTGGTAACTAACGTTCTGCAAAATATCTTCTATAATAATTTAAATATTTTGGGGTGAACTATCCCTTTAAACTTGTTTCAGTTGCTTTGTCGAAACTTAATTTCCACTCCCTTCCCCCTGAAGGCTTTTTCCCCACATTGCATTATCTAGTGCAGATCCATGTAATCGCTTTGTTTTGGCTATAGTACTGTGTATAATCCTAACACTTTAAGATTACTTGCACCCGTCTACTGTTTATGTAAAGACAATTTCTGCAGTTTAATAAGAGGTATTAATAGTTATAATACTTTTTTCACTCTTGGTAAAATTCATTAGTGTTGCTTTTATACAAATTACTAACAGTACTGGTGTCCACATGAATTATAACCAAATATCTGTTATTAAACAGATTTACTATTAGTGCAGTTTGCTCACTCAAGTTCTGACAAGCACTTTCACAATAATCAAAGAAACTGAACTGAATTAGACTCCTGTTTGCACCAGATAGTCTTAGTTTCCAACACTAGCATTTCTTTTAGATTTTTTTCTTCTATTTCTTTCTATGCCAGTCTAAAGGGCATATCTAAAGGGTATATAGAGCGAGACACTCTTGAGGCGATTTTCTTTTACAAACACTGCCGTTCCTTAGAGAGACCGAGTGTTCAAGACGGTAAAAAACTAAGGCCATCACCAAAGTGAACTGAAGATGACGGATGAATGGCTCACGAAGAGACAAGGCCGAATTGATTGCAACAGAAAGTCACGAGAAAGTGAATAAGTGATTGAAAGTGAGACGACAGAGCTACATGTAGAAGGTGATGGCATGCTGGGCCAGAGATGAGCGCTCTGTTGCACCTTTTAATGACTGCCTTGGGTTAAAGCACCTATACAAGCTGAGCAACCATAGACCAGTCTTTAAATCTGGTTGTATTTAGAACTGGATATGTGGTATGTTTTTATGACTGTGTGTTTGTGTTGAACAGAGATTGTTTATATAAGAGGCGGAGAGCGCAAATGGCATTTTGATGTAGGTCATGCTTCTGTGTTTTGCTGCCCAGCATCTCCTTATGTTTCAGAATTCCCAACATGAGATCTCTGCCAAAGCCTGTTTTTAAAACGGTTATCCTGAATGTCAGTTTTTGATGAGTCACAACTGTGATTGTGACTAAGAAAAGCAGGTAATAGCTGTGATTACCGAAGCAGCCGAAACCCCTGCTCCCACCCCCTATGGGTAAATTGATTGGAAATAAACCAAACAGAAACACATCAAAGAGCATGACTAATGTTTTTTCCATAAAGAATTCATTTTTGAAATTGCTTTCAAAAATGTTTTAAAAAGATGCCTTTCTCTAAAATGAATTTAGCCTTGGAGCCACATTAAAGAATGTTAAAATAATTGCAATTTTCATTATATTTTGTCATGTTTACAAACAAAAATAGGGTAGTTTTAGTTATGAAAAGCATTTTCATCTACTTTAATAGTGAATTATATGTATAAATTAATATATACTGAAAGGAAATACTATTTTTTTGGTAACACATGCTGGAAAGCGTGTGACTATAACATGAACTTCTGAAACTTCTGTGTTGCCAGTGGCAATGACTTCTCACTTTCAGGTGAACACCAGCATGACCAAGCAACACCTTATAGACAAACCGTCAACCCATTACCTTTTTAACACAACATTTCCTGGCAGACTGATAACAAATTTGGCATCACTCCTTAAAAACGCTGATTGCCTAAAACCGGCCAATGAGAATGGAGCAGGCTTTCAGCATCTCCCAATTTTCTTTTTAAAATGCATTAGACGGTCAGTGAATGGACTGTGGGTGTACCGTCTTACTCATCCAGCCCCTCGAGTACCGGAAAAAGGCATTGAATAAATATCACACTTAAAATGCTTTGGGTTTGCTTATTTGCATCAATTGAAATGAGGGTTGACACCACTAATATATCTCCAGTGACTGTTATGTTATTTTTCTTTTCCCAGTTGAACAAGCAGCAGTTGCAGGTGGTGAAAGAACGTTTCCAGGCCTTCCTGAAGGGAGAGACTCAGATTGTGGCAGACGAGGCTTTCTGCAACGCTGTACGAAGTTACTATGAGGTAAGAATCTCTGGTCTTTCTTTCTGTAACGAACACATCGTTTGGTCATTAAGATGTGGCCAGAATGTTAATGAAAGCAGAAGCCCATAGCTGTAGTGACCTTTTGCATGTTGTCATGTTATGTTCCAAGAATTATTTATTTCATGTGATTTATTATATAGTCCTGTAACTAGGGCTCGTGTTATATGCCTGCATGTGCACAGGCTTCAGACCAAATCTTTTTTCATTTATAAGTATAATACTAATTAAAAGGATTAAAAATTCTTTATCATTTACTCGCCCTCATGTCATGTCAAACCTGTATGACTTTCTTGCTTCAGCAGAACACCGAAGAAGATATTTTGCAAAACGCTGGTTACCGGCACCCATTCACTTTAATAGTATGGACAAAAGGTACAATAGAAGTCAATGGGTGCCGGTAAACAGCACAGTGTTTCCCCTACCATTATATATAAGCCCCCCCCTAACGGCTCACCCCGCCCCCCTTGAAGGTCAAGTAAATTTGATTTGATTTTCTTTATATCGCCAGATTACAATTTGTTATTTTATTAAACAAACTAAATAGCCCTTGAGTATTATGTTATTTATCTTATTTCCACGATGGCATGTCTTTGTCTGTGTTTCTTGGCGTTTACAATTATCCCAATGAGTGCGCACGCTTTACCACTCATTACACACACAAACACTTGCGTCACATACAGATGACCACTAGCGACAGAGAGCGACGGTGCAGGGAAATATGTCGTCAAACTGAGGAAAACCAGACAAAAATATCTGTGTTTTTTAAACACTCACAGGGAACAACTGAGAATGGCAACACTTGCTCATTTTCGTGTCATTTTCCTCAACCAACCCCCCCCCAAAGCTGTAAACCTAGGGGAACAAAAATATTTTCTGACAAAAGAATCATATACAGGCAACACAAACATATCAAAACAATCAAACATAATAACAACCCCTTCCGCATTTTCACTGTTTAAGTAAAAAGGATTTTTTTATATGACATATATGTGAATAGTATTTTGAGTTTGTGAGATAAACAGGTACAACAAACATCTGCTGTTCTTGCATACAGTAGCTGTCCAGCTATTCACTATTCACACGCTTGAATTTCTTAAACCAACACAGGCATAAATCGTTTTAATAAATTAGGTGAAAGGAAGGCATCTTCAAGGGCCTTTTGCCACCTTTTAGCTTATTGAATATGTCAGAAATGTCTGTGATCTCTGAGTTTTTGAGTGGGCTCTTCTGGCCTGTGGCGTGTATTTTTCTCCCACACAGCCACTTTTGAAAAATCTTTAGTTATGTCTTTCATGTTTTTATAACGGTACGATGAGACATGAAACATTTCCAGTGAGCAGGAACAACAGATGGTCCAGTGCTTTAGACCACCTTAATGTCACATCAAAAATTTCTTTCAAATCAGTATTGTACCAATCTTGTTTTTTATCGCCAGCGACTTTCTTCGTGTTTGTTCTTGCCATTCTTGCATCACTGTCTTTCCTCTGTCCTCTTTCTTTCTTACTCTTTCATAATTTCTTTTTCTATCTGGATATGCATATCATTTCTTAATAGGATCATCATATCACATCAGTTGACTCTTCAGTCTTTTAATTAGACTGGATGGAGCGTAACTCTTTGAAGTTACTTCAGATAGTTTCATGCAGATGTGGAGGACTAGGGCTTGGTTGATTAAAGTTCCAAATTGTCATTCACTGGCCAACTTGCATATATCAAAGATTCGTTTCAGATTTATTTCTTTATTTTTTAGACATATGGTACGCCACCTGGGACATGTGTCCAGCTGTTTGTGTTTGGTTATCTTCTTAAAATGTTAGTGTTACTTGTCGGCAAAGCTTTGTTTTGGGTTTGTAAACAGCGTATAGGACTTATTTCAAAGAAGTAAACTTTTTGTTTCATATGCTTTTATTTTTTCCATTCAACAAAAGTGCAGTTATATGGCAAGAGCTGCCATAGTTCATTGCAATTCATAATGCATGGCAAGTTAATTAGTTAAAATACATCTTCATAAACTGCGTTTCTCATGCCCAAAGCCACCGTCTGCACCGCTTGCTTATTGATTCATTTTCTTACTCCTTATTTAAGATTTTGACATCCAGCATGTAGGCGGTTTCATAAATTATAGACTAATTTAAAACTAATTAACATTTTGCCAATGGTTGTCACTTAAATTTCACACATAGAGAGAAATTTATTTTTTCTGCTTATGAAACACAGTTATGCAGACTGATTAAAAGAGTGCTTTATCAACAGCAGTATGAAGTCAGTAGTGGGATGTGTGTGTATAGATATTCAAATGCTTTTTCTAACAGCTCACACAAGTAATGCTTGCTCTGATGCCATGTGTCCACAGATTTTTTTGATTCATTCTCAGTAGGTGCTAAGGAGGCTTACGCAAGCTATCATGAGATTGACATGAGAAAGAAATTAACTTTATGCACATGTGAAGTGCAGAAAACGCAGATGTCTATCCTTATGTTTTTAACATTTTACAGAACCCCAAACAGCAGGCCTTTAACATTTTGAGCAGATTTCATATGCATTAGTGGACAGGTGGGGTTAGAGTTGCAAAACTGGCAGAGACCCGTCTGTAGCTTCAATAGCCTCCAGAGATTTTCCTTACAGCTCTGGTCTGTGCGTTTCACGTTATTTAAGTGCCACACTCGGTCGAAAGATAAAAATGTCTTCTTCCTACAATATTGGCAGTATTAAAAGTGTCTAGGAAGGGTTTAATTTACCTGTCCAATCTTTAATCTTATTGCCAATAATAAAGTTGCACCTACAACCTTAATTCACCTGTTAGTTCATGTGTTTTTCACCGTTTTTCTGATTTCTTTTTGTTGTTCAGTGCTATTATTATTATTTGTTGATTAGTGTTATTATTAGTGCACCTCAAATTATGGTATTTAGTTATTCTTTACCTTGGCTCTCTGAAGCACTTTGAAATTTTTCAATTTGTGAAATTTGTGAAAAAGGCAAAAGAATCCTGCAGTCGTTCAGACAATTAGCGTAACCCCTGCCTATTGCCAAGCTGGAGTGAGGGTCATCTCAGAAGATCTCATACACACAGAGTACAGCTCATTTTTTATGAGGACAGATCAGGTTACTAAGCAACCTGTTGAATCTGAGAGTTTAGAGACAAAGAGATTAACTACATTTACATGCACATCAGCTACATTTTTTTCAGAAATCAATGAATGTGAATATGCCAAATGTGAATGCCAGATGTATACATCTTTTAAGATGGACATGTTAGACAAAATTTACCTGTGCCTTTTTTTTAAAGAGAATTTTTTCTGTAATTCAGGCTCTGTGAAGGGAACACATGAGCAAAGAGGTTGTCTAAATAATCATTATTTTCATACACAATTTAAATTTTTGTCCACAATTTTCAGATTTGTCCAGTTTAGTATGATTGACATGGTTACTTATGACTTTGAACAAGGCTACTAGTCTGATTAAAAACGTATTTGTAAAGTCTATGTAAGCGGAGCTATTTTCTCTACAGCACAATAGATTTCTGATTATATCCGTAAGAGGTCACAGAGATACAGAGGGTCACATCTATGTGAGCTCTGAAACCGTTTTATTGAACGAAAAATTCGATAAAAAGCTCAAGGGTTTACATGCTTTTTCTTAAGATGGCATTCTCTCCATCCTTCAGATGTGATGAAGCAATGCTCCTGACACAAAGAAGTAGCTGTCATATACACAGTCATAACTCTCATTAATGTGTCAGTCAAACAGGAGCTGCCTTCACCACGGCTCTCATTGATTATGACAGAATGTGCTGTGAATTAAAGATGGAGGATTAGTCCCCGCAGATGTCCTCTTCTCCACAGAGATATTTTTAGGGTTTGCTGGACGTGGTACAGATTGTAGAGTCCTTGCGTAGCTAAAAGAGCAAGAACCTGGAGGACCTGGAGGTGTTTCAGAGGCCAGCATCTTTGATAGGGATATTAAATCAAACTGATTTTTTTCTGCTTTTGGCTTTATTTTCTAGATTAAAAGTTATTGTGTGGTATTCCTTTTAATTAGCATTAAATATTATATATAATAACATTTTATATTTACTATTTGCAACAACAATTTAAATATCTTGTTAGCAATATCATTAGTTCAATTTAACTTTTTTAGTTTTAAGATTCAGCCCCAAGGCTTGTATAGATGGAAAATTGTGCTTCTGTAAGGTTTATTTATAATTACGTAAAAGTTGCCTAACACATTTCCCATAGCCTGTTTATTATTTCCCAAAAGCCCATCTCCCTTAAAACAGCCAAAGGACTCAATTTTGCAGATGTTGCTCTTTGCTTTTATGGTAGATAAGGAGAGATAAAAGGCTGTTTGGCACTTGCTATTTTCAAGTTAAGCTTCTCTGTGCAGACAGATTCAGAACGTACTTCCTATTATTGCACACTGAGGACTTGTCAAATCATTGTCAATTATAATAATCGAGTTATTGAGCATGAAAAGAAGAGCTGCCATTTTTGCCCCGTCTTCAACTTTTTCCATTTATCAACTACATCAGATTTTCATAGCACATGCCATCAATATGTTGCCAAACAACCTTTATACTGTTATAACCTAGTCAAATTTAGGAGTTGTGAGGTTGGGATGTTTTCTTAATTCAGTCCTAGTATACAGTACATGCTCTTGATGTCATTGAAGACGACATGCTCTTATCAGAAATGTTTTAGATGCATCATAACAGCACATTCTTGTGGCTTGACAGCAGAGGTTTTGCGTAATGAAAATCCTGAACTCGGTTCTGTCCAAATTGAGGTACAGAATTAAACTATTGACTCTAAACCACGATTACTTTGGCTACATCTACAGTTCACACTAGCTAAAAATCTAGCTGGAAATCTACTAAAGGGAATGTTGAAGAATACACACTCCAAATGCATTTCAGACCATCTACTGCAATGAAAAAGCCATGGTGGAATTGAAAATTTATCTGAAAGGTCATGGGGAAACTGGGGCTAGAAATGGATTATAAAGAGAGAGATACACCATCTTGAAGTGTGTAACTCATCATATGACCTTTCACTTTTTTACTTTGTTTTAAGGTTTTGTTTAAGTTAAAACAGCTGTGTTCTTCAGGCACCCTACTAGTGTTTTATTATAGTAATAATAGTTTGCTTAATTGCATTTTTCTCCCATTTCACTTCTTCAGTTATTTAAATTTAAATTAAACGTGGGAATCACATCCATTTAAAACGTAGATTCACTACGGCCTTAAAAAAATTATTTTCATTTCCACTGAAAATCACTTCTTTTCTTAGAAGAATGGTCCCTGCCGTTCACCGTGTACTTATCTAAAGCTTTACTCTCTTTTATGCCTTCCAGGTCATTTGTTGCTCTATTTGGACTCAGACAGCCTAACCTGTCCAATTTCAAACCCACTGACACTAACAGTAATAAAATGTCTTATGATAAAAAGTCTGACCTTCATTTCTTGTTGTAAGAAAGTCACCAGTCACGACCGGTAAGGGTTACCTGCAGGTTAGATCGCTTATTTTTCCAGTGTTGTTTATGAAAATTATTTCAGCCGTGCTCGACGAGGGCAAAAGGCTGAAAGATTTGTAGTGTTGTGATTAGGTAATGAAGTCAGGCTTTTTGCTATAATGACTGGCTGCAGTGTCGTCTATAGTTATAAGTTATGATGAAATAAACCCTACTTTATGGATGGTCGATTGTGTAATGTGGCAGAGTTTTTATTATTATTATTAGTAGGAAATTCCCAGTGTCAAGCAAAATTCTACAGAAGAGGAAAATGTTTCTCTGCCTGCTCAATGTTGTCACAAAGCTTAATTAACATTACTGTGGTCATAGATAAGGCATACTTTAATACAGCTAATATGTGAGATATGAGATAATATGCAGTGAGTTAGTCATTATTGAAAAGTAAACCTGACACGGTATTTAGGATACTGATGTAAAGTGTAAGGAAGGTTTATTTTGCAATAGTGACCGACTGACTGTACATTAGTCTGCTTATTATGAGCCTATTTACCAAACCAAAAAATTTATAAATTGGCATAAATGTTGATTAAGGTTAAAAATAAGAAAGGATAAGAAACTAGGGATATTCTGCTATAGTACGTCACAAACTCAGACAACCAGACAGAAAACATCCCAGGACTGTTATACAAAATATCATTTAGTGATAGTGGACCGAGTTTGATTTAGTAATGGTCTCAGATCGTTTAAAACACACCCTCCGTGTCTGACTTTTACATTATACGAGTATCTAGGGAGATGGATCAGGCATTCTCAAACAAGCACAAACACAATAGACAGCCTCCTGATGTGTTGATTTTGTTATGAGCTGTTTGCCCTTTAGCCAGACCAGAATAATTTCTTTACACAGTCAGCCTGAAGTTGTCATGATGTGTTGTTTTTTGTTCTCTTGTCCCCCTCGCTTTACCACTTTCTCACACCGGTGTTTACTCTTGTGTTTACCACCAGAGGTTTTCAATTGGATTACTATTTGACAGCATTGCAAACAGACCAGCTGCGGGCGGTGACTTGTACATTTTTCTCTTTTCACCCCATCTCTTGATCCATTCTGAATTTGTTTTTTTTTGTGCAGCTGTGCTTCTTTTTCTTTTTTTTGCTTTCCCCGCTCTTCTCTTTTCTCTCATTTTTCTTCACCCTTTCGCTGACCCCTTCCACATTATTAGTTTCTTGTCATTCAATGTCACAAAATCCACTGTAAAGACCACAGGTCTGATTAATATAGGGGATTTGGCCAGAAAGTTGCAATTATAAGTTTTTATACTCCTAAGAGTTCCTCCCATCATGCATTGCAACTTTCACAAGCTTGCACTGTGTCTGATCATGATCCTGTACTCCTCATTACTGCTCAGTCATTCACATTTGATCCTTTTGTTTCTCTTTCTATTCTAGAAACTTTCCACATAGGTGGTGTGTCTTGTACAGTGGTTGCCATATACTTTGTCATTAGATCCCTTTCTGTTGCCATGGAAGTTTTTAATGGAAACTTTCACTTTGCTTTATGTCTTTGTTTATTTTTGTAATGCATCTCTAACACAGATTTATTGACTAATCTGTAAAGTGTAGTTTTTTTGTGTTCTTTCTGGCACAGTAGCCATAAATACATTATACAGTATATGTAGATGACACAGTTGACTCCCTCAGACACATCAAATCATCCTCCATCTTGGAACAGGTAACATTTTAGTTGCTCTTTTACTGGTTGTAAAAACCATGAAGACTTACATTTTTATTCCTAAGAACAGATGAGAATATGTTGGTTTGTGTTTTCATATGTAGAAACAAAATTATACAGGCTTTTAAACTATGGTAACTTTTTAATCTCATGTTAGCTAACACCTTTTCTTGTTGTATTGTGTATTGTATATACAACAGCATGTAACATTTGATATTCATACATGCATAAAACTACAGTTTCAGATGCACAGATCAACTTGCTCTGAAATGTTTACTGATCGGCTTTGACTGTTCCAATATGGCGGACAACTTGCATATAACAATCTATAGGAACAGCCACTAATGAGGAACTCAAAGTTGCACAAGAAATATCATAACAGCCATCTGAGGAATACTCACAGAAGTCTTGAAAATATAGGGTTTGTGTTGTTAGTTTTGCAGCCTTCACAACTGAGAAAAGCTGTCAATACTTTGTTGTGATTTGCGATTGATTGTGTTGATCGTTCCAGCCTCATTTTTCCTATCAGCGGCAATTGAGAAATTCTTAGTCATTGGTAAGGACCAAGTCATTCCACATTTCATGGAAATCATAGAATAGGTACAGGACTGGGTTAAGGCTTGAAAAGCAACACAGATTTCTATTCAGATGTAAGGAAAGGGCTGCCAAAAGCAAACTAAGGGCAGAGCTGCAGTTCACAGGAAACCTGATAAGAGGAAACGCTTGAGTGAATTTGTCAAAAGGAACAAACACAATAGACACATAAATGGAGCGGATTTTTCTCACCAGGAGAAACGACTCAATATTCATATTTCAAATAATACATGATTCAGGGAATTGCTTATTGTTAGAAATCAAACAAAAGGCCTCGAATCACTTCACTGAAAGCAGCGTGATAAAAAGTTTTATGCTTTTTCTTTTTTCACATCTTAAGCTCGAGCCAGATAGTTGCAGGTTGACTCATTCTGTCTAGATGCCGAAAGAGAATGGGTTGGTGAGCAAAAACAGAGGGAGTAGTTTTTAATGTTTCACATCGACCATTGTGAATAACAGGTATGTTTTATTCATGAGTGAATGGTACGGACCGTCACACACGGTTTTTCCAAACATTATGAGACGGCTTTTATATTATAAACAATCTTTAACTTTGCCTGACTGTTGAAGGCTCTAGTAAATCAGTATGCTGTAACACAGGCTTGGTTTTTCCACACAAATCTATTTGTTGGAATTTTTTATGTTGGGGAGAGTTTGTCATCCAAAGTCTGTCTTACAGAAGATCTAGTAAGCTACCTTGCTGTCTGCAGCCTACATTAAACCTCATAAATGACTGATTTTAAATGCTTTACATAAAGCGCTTCATGCAAAGCGAGCCACACAAATGTCATTCAACTCACACATTAAAGAAATTTATACTGCATCTGACTAAACTGAACACACAACATCATTTATTGCTATGCATTTTGGGATTGCTTTCTCTACATACCTTCCTTATAATTTAGGAAGGGAGGATAAAGTTGCTGTCTACCGTTTGAAGCAGCCTCATGTTGAGATCATGCCTGTGATGCCTAGGAAGGTAGATTTCGGTCGCTAGGTCGCTAGCAGCCATGTGACAGTAAACATGATGGATTCTAACAAATGTTGTGCAAATTTTATTTCATAGACGACAATATTTGTTATCGCTATACCAGCTCAATCTGTTATTTGTCATATAAAAAAATCAAATACGTCCATATAATCTCATCATTTTTCTTTCGTAATTTTTCTACTGTCATAAAGGCAATTCAACAATGATTCCCACACCTGCTGCATTATATCTACAGTCTGTCTTACAACATTTTTCATTGTTCTGCCGAGATTAATTCCTTGTATCAGCTTTAATTACACACAGGCTGCAAATGCCTCTGTATCTTATTAATCTCTTTGCTGCAGACAGAGAGCAGCTCAGCACACCGTTGGTTATAAATAATTGAATGAGATTTTAAAACGCCAATTAAGTTAAACAGCAGGGAAGGAGGAAATCCCTTGGTGGCCGATTCATTAGTAATAATGTTTGACATTTCACCACCGTAAAACGGAGGCATTAGACACCATTGTATAGAGACCGTTTCAGCAGCAACAGTCTGTAGATGCATTTTGATTAGCTTCAGATACCTGAGTTATGAATCCGGGCCGCTGGAGTACTCCATGCAGAGCTCATAATCAATAAATCATAGCGGCGTGGTGCAGTATGGATGGTTGAGTATGAGGGGGCTGGGGAATGAAAGTGAGGTACATGTTGAACCCTTTTAAAAGTAAGTTAGTTTTCAATGTGGAACTAAGTGCTCAAGGTACATTTCAGGTTTTGGCTGTCAGTTATTGTGAATTTAGCGTTCGTTTTCCATGGTAAACAGTGAATGCTGGTGCTTTCAGTCAGTTATGGTCTTTGAAAGCTTTAAAAGCTCCAGAAACTGTCAAGAAGTTGTCCGGGTCATATATCATCTCGCAAATCAAATCAAATGAGGAAATGAGGTAAAATTGAAAACATTTATTTAATCACGTTATTTTCATGAAAAAAACTCTTTTCAGCTTTCCGGAAATGTGTTATTCTCATTTCTTTAACAGGAAAAACAGTTTGTGTAGACAGGTTGATATTCATATTTATATTTACAGTAATTGCAGGAATTACATTTTCTTACTATGGTAATCAGAAGTGGTGGGGTCTTACTAATTATACTGTAATCATTCTGAATCATGCATAATTATAACTATCATTCTCTCTTATATTGCTGTAGGAAATACTTGTTTCTGATTGGTCGATCTCTGTATTCCTCATGTCCCTCTTTTCTCTCATATAATCAGATTGTTTAAAACTAGTATTTTGTCTCTATTTATTTATTCGTTAAGTATTCATGTGATAAACAACTTATGACTTACTCTATATTGGGTCATACAGTAACAAGAACTGTAAAGCACACTGTGTGAAATTAAGACATTGAGACTAGTACATACTGTCTTGCATTTTGTCTAGTTAATCTGACACATGGAGCAAACTTCTTCTGCAGCTCTGTGACTGCGTACCTTAATCATTTTAGGCAGCAGTATAGAGAAAAGTAAACATTATTAAAAATAAAGTTATTAAAAATAAGTTAATACACTGTTATGCTCTTTCCAGAGTGCCTTTAATGCGTGAACACGTTCATGTAAATGTATAAACAAAATGCTTTTGCTGAATTTGCATACTGTGTGTAGCAAATATGACTGATGATACCCCATGATGTGACATGCCATCTGCTTAAAAAAACTGGAAGCATTGAATCTGCAACAGTCTGAATATAGATGAATAACTGTATCTAATTTTATATTTTTCAGAATTTAATTTGATGATTATTGTTTTTATAGTCATATGGTTTGGTAAAAACATTAGGGTGAGTAAATAATGAGTGAATGTTCATTTTTGGGTGTGTTTTTGAGTGTCAATTTCAAGTGTTTATCAGAATTTGTATTGACATCCATCTGACAACTAAGGTGTAATTGTATTTTCTAGACGCAAACTAGACTCTTGTCATTTGATCTTTTGTTTTTTTTAAAAGCCAGTTTTAAAACAAATCTACTCTCAGATTACAGAAATCCTTAATCCCTCCTGGTGACAAAGTAAAATGGATTTGACTGGAATTTCCCTGTATGAGAATTGTTCCTCCCATTGCGCTTCGATCTGTCTCGACTTACTAAAATCACGACGGTTTCGACAGATTTATTCTCTCGCCTCCTTGAGACGAGGCAGCAGAAGTATCTTTGTTCTGCTCCATTACTCGCAGTTAGGAGCTGCGATTCGTCTCCATCTGCTGCTTCCGACACGCCTCACCAACTTCAGATCCCCCAGACACGGTCACTAACTAAAAAATTAAATAAGTAAAGAGTGTTTTCATGGTCTTCCGTGCAGATCTGTCACTCTCTCAGTGGGGATTTTTCTTTCTCGCACACAACAGCATCTTTCTTTAAACTAAGATGTTATTACTTTTGCTTTGATGTTTTAATTGAATTTTAGCTTTAAAATATTTTTATAAATTTCTTGGGTAAAACAATTATGTTGAGACAACTTACTATGTTTTGCAAGTCTTTTAGTAATGTCTAAGCTTAATTTTCTATTACAGAATTATGACAGAGTACCAATAGACTGAATCCGTCAATGTTTTTTTCTGGCAGGGCTTCCTGAAAAGTGAACGAGTGGCTCGCATGGTCCAAAGCGGAGGCTGTTCCGCCAGCGACTTCCGCGAGGTCTTCAAGAAGAACATCGAGCGTCGCGTGCGCAGCCTGCCAGAGATTGACGGCCTCAGCAAAGAGACCGTCCTCAGCTCCTGGATCACTAAATATGATGCCATCTATAAAGGAGAGGAGGACCAGAGGAGGCCACAGGGGCGCATGCCGTTCACCGCCGTGTCTGAGCTCATCCTCAGCAAAGAGCAGCTCTATGAGATGTTTCAGCAGATCCTGGGAATCAAGAAGTTTGAACATCAGCTGCTTTACAATGCACTTCAGGTCAGTGGTTGCTAATCATACAAATCTTAAGGGCATTTTTTGCTATGTGAAACATATTTCCTAAAAAAGTTACTATAAGCAAAGTAGTTTTTGTCATCTGTGAAATAATATTGTTTATAATTTTTAGTGCATCCTCTTGTTGGTTCCTAAAAAAAGGCTGACTTCATATTTCAAAACACATTGCTATTCAAATTGTTTCTTGTAAAACGTCTTAAGAAATTGTCTGGAAGTTTTCAAAGAAAAGCGTGATTTCCTTTTACAGGAAAAAACATGGATTTTCTTTTTCTGTCAGACTTCCTCAAATCTATTTATTGATTCATTTTGATTCAAGTTGACGTGATGCACAATTACTTTACACAGAGAAGAATCGATTTGTGACTCCTTTAATCAAAAACAAATCAAATTCCGAAACAAATCTTTTCTGATTTTTGGAGGTGAGGAAACCTAGTAATGATCCTCATTCCCAAAATACCCCTTATAGTCACATTCGAGGGAAAATGTTGCTTCTTAATTGCAGTTAATTTCGGACTCTGCAGGCAGGCAAGAAATTGCTTGGCTTTTGTAATATTTTAAAAAGAGTGTTTTCTTTATGTAATTATGATAGTTTGTGTTGGTTGTTTGAATACTCGTCCCTAATTACGCTAAGCAGTTTAGTGCAGTTTAATCCCTTGACCTTTTATCTTAATCACCTGAGCACAGGTGGCTTTTACCCTATCATCAGACTCTTTGAAGACATCCCAGAAAGGCCAGGGGTTAATGGGAAACGGTCCAGCTGGTTTGCCCCATGTGTTATCTGTCACTAGCCTTCACCCCGGGGAGAGAGAGGGATGTGGTGGGTGGTCTTTACAGATTCCCCTTTTTATCGCAATTACAGATAGCAGATTAGCACAATTAGCCGCGTTGAGCCCACCGTTAATTGACATCTAACTGAGATCTCATGTTTGACAAAATCAGGGGACTTTCATTACTCTTCATACTATATCATTTAATATCATTGATGGCATTCAATTTAGGCGTGTGTGTTTTGATCATTGTGTCAGCATTTTTTGTCTGTATGGCCTATAAACATTACATCATGGCTTGTTTATTTTTTCAGTTTTAAATATATTCAAGTTGCTTATTCCATTTATACCCAAACTAGTTTTCACAAAACAGATATTAAACTGATATAATAGACTGCTGTCTTGATGATGCTAATGCTGATAAATGTGATATATGAAAGGCAATGAGCGTTTAGGTTTCCCAATTGCTTTGTCCACCTGTGATTGCTTTTAATCGTTTGGCCTTCAGATACCAGACCCTTAATTTATTTAGTTATGTTCATATTTGTATTTTGTAACACACAGACTATATGGCATGGCAGGGGATCTTGAAGTAATTACAGAATTCATTTGTCAGATCTGGACAGGTATTGATTTTCATGACTGCACATTTACACACTCAGTGGCAGCATTCACGCTTCAGAATTATATTTTCTATTATGATTTAGCAGCACATGAAGGACCACAGGCCTTTCTGGCTTCTTTTCATCCTTTGTACAAGTACGTTGTTATAGACTAATGAGGTGAAGTTGCACCACAGTTCCAATCAAATCAGGCTTGAACTACCGCTGCTGATCCATGCCAGCGCTTATTAAGAATTTAAGCAGCCGTGTGTTCGTATGGATCCATGTCAGGTGACATTTGAAATTTTGTTCGCCTGCTTTGAATGTTAGATTCGTCATTAGCTGGTTGCTGAGCATTCAATAAATTAGTCATACACATGTGTTTTAAAGGGCAAAGAAATGTGATGACAACATCTGAGGAATACAGTGAAGCAATGCAGATCTACCAGCAGACAATAAATACATCCAAACATCGTTTTTTACAATAATAAAGATAAAAAGTGTAAAAACATTTTTGACTAGTCGACACCTTTGTCCAAACCAAGCTAGAAGAAATTGTCTTTTAATGATGGAAAATTTTGGTAAAGCATTAGATATAGGAAGGAAAGCATTTAACAAATACATACTGTATGAAAAGAAAGACGAACAAGATTGTTGTTAATGTTAATTTTCTACCTTTACACTTCCTGACATACACGTGTGTAACCGTGTGTTTATTTATTAGAGAAGGGTTAGGTTGTTTGCATGCGCGTTATTGATGGTCATAAAGTGTTAACCATTGTACTCAGCTGACATTAGTTGACATATTGTCACTTTAAATGACAGAAATTTATTTGCTTTATTTGAGACAAATACCACACATGACCGCAGTGTTTGTCTTGTCTCATTCGCTCTGGTTAATATATAATACAGGGTTTGAAATGATCAAAAATGCTATTGAATATCAATATTTGTCAAGGTATCAAAGTTAGAAATTTCAGTATTGTGACAACGCTGTGTGAGACTAATCTCAACATATTTTGTCCTAAAAATTACCAAAGGTTTTTCCTTGAAGTATTGCGTATTTGACGCATTGAATATCCCAGTATAGTTATTTGTAAACAATTAAAATAAATTAATTTCTTGTTATGTGTTATGTTTGGATACTTTAAACTGTATAATTGTTTATATAATATACTGTAACTATACATCTATAGAGTCACACGTTGTTTAATTCAAACTCTTAAAGGTTTGTAAAACCCCATTTGGGAAACCCAGCCCTAGAGAAAATCTATTCCAGTTTCCCTGCCAAATGCTGATTGTGTATTATTCAACTTGCTGTAACCATCTTTGTCTGTTCCTCTGATAACTACTTCACCCGATGTCAAATCCATAGTTAATGCCAAAGGAAGAGAAACAAGGAAAAGGAAGGGAGACTGACAGCATGACAATCGGTATGTCAGTGGGTGGAGGGTGTCACACAATGTAGAGGAAGATCTGTAGTCGGGTCTGTGAGCATTGACACCCTGCAATGGAGACACAGATGTGTTTGGGTAAAGTAGACATGAAACAAATGAAAACGGGAGACGGAGAACACAGAACAATAATAGAGAGACATTAGAAAGATTAATTGAGATACTCTAGATAGAGAACAATGTGCACAAACGAATTGAAACAAACTGGTAGTGTGATACAAAAACAGAAGTTTATGAATAAATACATGGACGTGAGAAATTGATTTGAGTTTAATTTATTGTATAAAGAAAAAGAACACAGAATGATATGAGAGTCATGAAACTAGTCGACTGCCAAGAGATAATGGTCAATTATACAGGGTCATTATGCAAAATCTTTGACTGCAGAATGGTGGGATTGATCAGAATAAAATTAACAGTGAAATGCATTCAATAAGCCTTTTATGCACTTGAAAAAATACAGAAAAAGAAAGGTTCATTTTTGCAGGAGATATAATGGTGGTTATCACCTCTTAATATCAAATGACAACATCGAATCAGTCAGATGTGAATGAAAGCATAAGCCGATCAATAAATGTAAACCGATGTAAAGAGGTGCGGGGGCAGAGGTGAGGCGGGGCGAGGCTCAGGTGCACATGAAGAAATACAGCTGTGCCTACATGAACCGAGAAGCTACTTAAGCTGACACGCATCTAAACCTGCAGCCATGGTCGTTCTTCTCTCGGCACCTGTCATCCTCTCCATAATGAACACATTCGGTTTCGCCTCGCGCTCCCCCCACCCTGTCATCTTTCGTTAGCACGCCGCACACGTGACTGGAGGAGGTAGTGCGCAGGTGAACCACAGGGAAGCGGTAATGAATTAACCGCCTCAGACGATACTCATATCTCTCCGACACGGCCGGGATGAGCTATCACAACCAGAGGCTGTATGCTTCCCTGTGACCTTTTGAATTAAAGTCGAAAGGTTACAGGTTGTATTCTGAGCCTTGCAGTGCTGTTTTATCATTTGACTTTGAAGTGGCTTAAATTGGAGGACATCTTTGGTAACGTTAAAAACTCATAATAATAATAATATTTCCACTGTGTTTTACTAGGCAGGAATCCTTGATGTTTGGACTTTTTAAACTTCCCAGTGGAGTACAAATAAAAACAGTGAATATGCAAATGAAATGCAAGTGTGCAGATGTGTTTTTTCATATGTCTAGAAGTTATTTCCTAGTAGTAAAAGGATTACAAAACTTAATGACCAAATTAAAAGCACATTAAAAACAAAACATTATGCACAACGTTGCCATCAAAATCACTGTGAATATACCACAGCCCTAGTGTAGAGAAAGAGAAAGACAATGTGAACTATTCATTTCAGTATGGTGCAAGAACATGTGACCATGCGACTGGAGGCGGCTGCCTTTAATTGGTTTACTAATTTAGACGAGGGGGGTAACGAGAGCTCTGGGAAGATCAGAGCGTGACAGCGGCATGCTTCTCTCCAAGCTGATGACGTCCTTCATTAGGGTGCACCTAAGGCTTGTTGTCATAGAAATTGTTGCCAAACTTACCAGAATAGAGCAGCTAAAGAAAATCGAATGACTTGGTAACACGGCAACGGAAAAGAATCTGGTGTGCATATGTGTGTGACTCCAGGGAGAGTATTTTCTCTTCAAAAAAAGCCACAATGAAGCCATTTTAATGCATTGTATGAGCTGAAACCGTTCAGATGTCTTTGCTGTTGTTTGCGTTTTGGCAGTTATATATATAATATATATATATTTTTATTCAGATGGCAATTACATATTTTTGCTGGGAGATGCCTGATGTGGTTAAATCGATAGATTAGCCTGACGGGATGTTTGAAATATCTGTTTTGGTATTGGTAACTTCCAAAGCTTGCGGTTTAAAAGTCAATCGTCAGACATGAGAACGGCTTTGGGTCTAAAATGTTGAATATGTTTGGCTTCTGTTTCAAAGTTGAAATGTGTCAGTAAAAGATCAGAAATGTGTCAGTAATTCATCTAATCCACTGCAAGGTAGAGGGTATTAACCTCAAACCTTACCTATGCAAAGGACAGAAGCTCACCCTGTATCTGTCAATAAAATAAATGAAGAAGTATTAAATTATTCATGTTAATGTTCATTCCTTATCAATACTAATAAAAAATCATAATAATATCTATAAATATTGTCTAATAAATATTTATAAAAACATATTTTTATATAAGAAGTAATGACTCTTGTCTGGCTGACATTCATTATGAACAAGTCATTAAAGTAATAAATTGCATTAGCAGACCTTAGAGATGATTAGAGCATTAAATGTTCCTTGTAGTCTTCTCAGGGAATGACACAGCGTCCAGATGACTCATGTTAGCTAAAGTTTTAGTCATTTACACAGTGCAACAAGTGAAGCTTAACTAAAATCTGACTGGCTCCAGACCACAGGTCAAACCTTATCTTAATTAAATCTCACATTTTTGTGATGTGTGCTCAGACGTATAGCCCTCTGTTTAGATAGCATGCTGAAAGCAAACACAGGCGTTATTAGGCCCTCATTATCTATAAATAAGCTATGAATGTTGTTGATTATCTGTCCTTAATGAGCTGTCAGAAATGGAAAACGGATGGCAGCGTTAATTCTTAATTTGTGTATCTTAATGTACGTTACATTCGGTTCACTGTTAATTATCAATTTCCTTGAATATTTTTTTATCCGGTAAACCTGATGAATATAAAGACCACTGCTGCGTGTGTGTTTATTAATATTTCCCATGCTGTAGTCATTAAATTTCCTCATGATTACGAGCATAAGAAAAATACCATAATTATTAACACGTAATCATTTGATCAGTCGTACCCTAACCCTGACCTCTGGTTGTCGACGGGGTCGTTAGGTAACTTATTAGCAGATTTTCACAGCAGTTTTCCTTGAGGTCATCTGCCCCGCGGTGCTCTCGTTACTTCCTGTGAGGCCTTTCATACGAGGAACACTTGCTTTAACACCAACTGCCCTCTTTCTATCTGCAGAGACACAGCTAACAGCATCATTAGGACCTTATGCCGGTCCTCCCACATATGAGCAGACACACCGGGCAGAGACACATTCGGCCTGCTTTCTCCCACGCATTCTTTCTGCGAGATTTAGAGATGGTTTGTGGATTTGCATATGTTAATAGAATGAGTCGATAAGGACTGATGATGGAAAAAGCAGATCCAGGCACGAGGCGACAAAGCGTGCCGAATATTACCTGGCTTCATTATCAGGGTTGCACTGAAACAATATCATTAGAGCACCAGATTGGTTTGCCAGGGGGTTTTAGGGGTTTCCACAAGCAGCTACGGGGTCCACTAGTTTGGGTTCTGCATGAAATCAGAGCGCAGTCCATCCTACTGCCGCTGCAGGGAGAAGAGCTTATCAAGTGGAAACAGTGATGGGATGGGGGTGGTGTGTGTTCGTGTGAGACAGAGAGAGATTTCCCACTCATGAAGAGGAAACCCTATCATGACTACATGCCAGCATTGGTGCGTGGGTGTGTTTGTGTGTTAAATGGTGTGTGCTCATGCAAAATCATGACAAAAATCCATACAGTAAATGTCTCTATAATCCCATGACTAATCATCCTTATTCTGTTTCGAACTGTTAATGCGTAAGGAACAATCTAACTGCATGTCAAAAAAAATAACCGTTGTCTTCTGTTTTTCTGCAGCTGGACAACGTGGACGAGCAGGCGGCACAGATCCGCAGAGAGCTGGACGGGCGACTGCAGCTGGCTGAGAAAATAGCAAGAGTAAGACACCTTCACCTGTGATCTCAATGTTGCAGTGGTTTCTTGCTGCGAGATCCGATTCTTAGAACACCTTCAGACTCCTGTCAGAAGAACAAGACAAGCTGTGACACATTTTCCTTTCTTAAAAATTTGTGGGACTCATTTCCTGTTGAAACATGAAGTGTGGGCGGGGTTTATTAAAGGGCCAGTCTAAATTTGCATAGTGCAGGATGAGTCATTCTTTATTTTTGGATGTTTTTTGGATGGAAGAGAATGATTATAAATATTAAATGAATGCATACCTCATCAATATTAAGGGACCTGTCCTTATTTTATGTCATTGATCACTGGTCACATCTAAGAAAATGCCTTTTCAATTTTATCTATGTAATATCACAGTAATCTGTTTTGAATGTTCATTACTGTTTCCAAAAGGAGAAAAAGTTTCCAAAGTTTATTTCCAAAGACATGGAGATGATGTACGTGGAGGAGCTCAGGTCATCTGTTAACCTGCTGATGGCCAACCTGGAGAGCCAACCGGTGGCCAAAGACTTCAAGCCCAAGATTAAGCCAAAACTCACACCCATGAACAGTTTTCTGGACATTGGTGATGAAAATGACTTGCCTCTCTCCAAATCTGATGTAGTTCTGTCTTTTACTCTGGAGGTACAGGTTTTTTTCATACTGTAAAGCAATGTTTTATTTTAGGTAGTACGTTTACTTTTGTGATTCATTTTTTTTTTGGAGTCACAAAACTATACCTTTGGATGTTTGCATAGATAATCTTTTCTTGTGATTATCAGATTGTGATTATAGAGGTGCTGGGGCTTAAATCAGTGGCTCCAAACCGGGTCGTGTACTGCACCATGGAGGTGGAGGGAGGTGAAAAGCTCCAGACGGATCAGGCAGAAGCCTCCAGACCACAGTCAGTATTTTACACACGACAATAATAAGCATGATTTAATTGTTTAATTTACACTTGTCAACATATAATATGATATAGCTCAAATATAAATTTAGTATGTTGAAGGAGGACATATCTGTTGAGAAAGAGGTTTATTTATTAACAAGGCCATCCACAAACAGGGTCAGAAGCTAAAGTAAAAAATCCAATATCATATCCAATTTTATACCATAGATGAAAAACAATGCAGAAGGTCAAAAACAAACAATGGCAAGATGGAATGATGAGAAGTGATCATATGATTTCATGAAGGGCTGCATGAACTGGTTGATTTATACTAGTAGGAAACAAACATATATTCTGCTAAGGGCTCCCTCTGGTGGTTGGGAGTGATCTCATTAGAAACAGGAAATGTTATATTTCTTTAGCAGATAGTAATACTACAGGAATGAATGCAAAACGGAATGTACCATTAGAAAGGACCTACTGGACAGAAATCTAGAGAATGCTAATGCTTTTCATACCAAGAAAAATATGTTGAACAAATGCCACTATTCGTTTTTTTAATCAGGTTAGACTTCACTTTAGGTTAACAACAAATCAGTTGCGTATTGAATTAAACATGTCTCTCATGCAGTCATTTCTCATTCAGCATGACTTTGCTACACACACACACAGTGTGCCAAACACAGCTCTCAAACCTTTTTACAGTTACAAGGTCACTGCTGTATTTTTCCCAAGTACTTTGATATGAGACTGAACTACAGTTCCAGAGTAAATGTCTCAGGCTTTTTATCTTCAGAACGTGAGCATGAAATCGCTCTTATCTCATCAGTTCCCCATTAGCGTACTGACATGTTTTGACACTGCAGATGCGTTGAAAATATGCCAGCGTCACACTTCTGAACCCAGAATGCCATGCTTTAAATAAGAGATGGTGACGGGTCACCTGAATGTGGAGGGGTTATTGTCGGGCAGTATTTAAAACTCATTAAAGGCTATGAATTTAAGTGTACTTTCCAAACCATATCATACCTGCAGAAATGATGCATCTGACCAGGATAAGACAGCATTTTAATGCCACCCTGTTTTTTGGGTAAACGGTGAGAACCGAGACTCTAGTCTGGGATATTATTGGCTTTGTATAGTCTGTTGGAATTGTCTTTGTTGAGGGTTTTGCTAGTTTTGATTGTAAGGAATTATGTAACATGTGACTTTTTAGTAATTTTGGATATAAAGTGCATCACCATGACATTTTAGGGTTTTTTTTCTTATTCGTTTGTGTAGTCGGTTTTGTTGATTCTGTGATCACTGAATACAATGCAAAATCAAAATGTCACATTTTTGCAATCCAACATAATTGAAAAACTAAAAATAGTAAAGGTCTTACAAAAATTAGAATTGCTTAATTTTTGTGATTATAGAAACTTTCCGCACCTGCTGTCCCACGCAAGTGCCAAGGACTTGGCAGAACAATATGACTAACAATCCAAAATAAATGAGAACCTTATATTTGTATTTCACAAATTTTGCTACATTTTCAGTTTATGGAAATTACAACAAAAAAAAAATCTGTCATTTGTTGTGGGTGTTTCTCCATGGGTATCAAACCACACTTGTCTGTAAGCAACGTATATTTCTATATTTTGTATATTTGTATAATGTATATTTTTATTTGGATTTGTGTAATGTAAAAGTAGTTAATGTACAGTAAGTTTGCTTACAGACAAGTGTGGTTTGATTGCTCAGCTAACCTGAACTGATTACATATTTGATCAGGTAAGTCCATGAATGCTGTACATTAGGCAATCTAGACTCTTCTGCTCCGAGTGATTTCAGTCGTTCCGTCTTTCAGGAGTTCCAGAATAGCAACAACATGACGAGGAGGAGGAATTCATCAAGCTCAGACGAGCTGATGATGAAGGGCTGGTGGCCTTTAAAAGTGTCATGCCGAGCACTGTGTAGACAGATGGGTGGAAATGAGCTTGTACTCATTTACCCAGTCATTTAGCGATGTGTCAGGAAACATGCAGTCTGAAAGTAATGGCCCGTTTGCATTGGAAGGTTATTTTGTAAAAATGAAGTAATATTGAAGATTCTGCACTATTTGTGGGTCTCTTATCAAATAAGATGATTTTGTGATAATGATCGTGTTGGCTTTACTGTATTTACAAAAGTAAAACAAGGTAAAAAAAGTCTTTTTGTTATTGATAAAAATGTATTGCATTACAAATACAACAGCATTTCTAGTTTTCATCAGAGATTATGATTCTGCATAGTTAGTAGCATAATAATCTCAACTTTATATTTCTAGGACAGATCATTTTTCTACAGTGATCCCTTAAAGTAGAAATCTTCTAATCAGACTGAATGAGTGGCATGCGAGATAATTTGGATTAGGAGTTTAGTATGCCGTCACCTGCTGGAGTCATGTGCATACATCAGATCAGAACATACTGACCACACTATTCATGCATGGGGTCTTTTTTCCTTAAAAAAACATGAAAAATTGAAATTTTGTGAAACTTTTAAAATATGGTTGTGTTGCTGCATAATATCTAAAATATCACACATGCTTTGTTTCTTATATATTTAATATATATGTTTCATATATTTAATATAGATCTTGTATTTGCTTTGGTTTTTTGGTTAACAGAGTTTCAAGATAATTATTCTCAATTAATGGCTTTATCACATCTAGCATGCTCAAACAAACAAGGTTAATTTTAGATAATCTTTCCTACCCTGAATTACATATAAAGAAGCATCATTGTGCTGATTTTTATGTGTGATGCTGTTGCTTGGTTGCCATAGCAACAGTTCACTTAATACATGAGCCATAATTCTTGTTTTGGGGTTTGAATCAGCCTTTAGGTAATGAAAGGTCAGACCAACAACACCATTCAGCCTTCCAATCCACTGATGGACCTCCCGAAGGCTATTTTGGATTATAGACAGTGTCAGTTAAAGTAAAGCAGACGGGGTCTCGTCTCAGTGTGTTTAGCCAGGGCTATAAATGAAATCTACTCTAGTAAAGGAAACGTCATGAAGCATGTGGCCTCCGAACACCAAGACGGAAATCATACAGAGACCTAGATGACAAGGACTCACGAGCCAGACGGTGATTCAGCAGTGTGACTCAGTGCCTGTTGTAGACGCTGTAGTCTAGACTAGCTGTGAAAAGAGTTTGTGTGTTTGTATGCTGAATCACAATGAAAAGATTTTTTTGGTTTATTGGAATTGAATTCAGCTGTTCTGTTATTTATGCAATTTCTTCATTAGTAAAAACAAATGAGGAAACTGCATTACAGGAATAGTTTTTGTGTGTGTATGTTCAAGAAAACAAACTTGTCTTGCCAACAGTTAAAACTCTCTGGGGCTTTATTACTTTAGATAACAGAACACTGTTCCAAGCACAAGGACTGAAATAAATGTGGGACCAGAATCCAGTGTTCAATAAAGCCAGTTTGCCGCAAGCAACTGTTGGCCGGTTTGAGAGAGAGAGTTAGTTTTACTTTGTGTCAGTTGTTATGTTTTATTTGTGTAGTGTATATACACATACACTCACAGTCCAACTTTGGAGCACTGACGTCTTCACTTTTAATGCAAATGTATTATTCAAGATATATTACAAACTTTCATGTTGTGTATGGAGTGTAAACTCACATGTACAAAATATGAAAAGGAGGATGACTACAAAATATTACTACAAAGAATTGTAGTCAAGTTTTGTATATTTGAAAAAAACCCATATTCTCTGACATGCTGTATTTTGCTTTTGACATGTAGCTTTGTCCCAAAAGTACCTTAAAAATTGTGTGTTTTGTACTATACACCTCGTATTAAGATTGTCTAACTTGAGAGGTCATTAAAAGGAAACATACTTCCAGGCATCACTTTTTTGGCCACTATTGTTTTGCAGTTTTTTATTTGACAGCATTATTTTTCATTTTAGACACGTGGCATACCTGAAGATGACTTTTAGTCATGCTCTGCCAGTTTCTGTGACAGTGTGACAGGTTTTGCTTGCTTGTGGGTCAAGTTCTGCTTTTATAGTGTGTTACCTTTAAGTCTTGCTTTGGAAAGCAAGTCAGGCTTTAAACCCCCTGGTCTGATTATGAATTTATACAGTATGTTTGAAGGCTGGAGATCAGGTAAAGAACATCTCCCCTGTTGTGATCCATTGATATGTTTTCTTTCATTACAGGTGGGGCACACAAGGAGACTTCACCACCACACACCCTCTGCCAGCGGTCAAAGTCAAACTGTTCACTGAAAGCACAGGAGTTTTGGCTCTGGAGGATAAAGAGCTGGGCAGGGTGAGAGATCCATCCACTGCTGGGTTACATAAAGCATCCTCTCAATTGGAACACATAATATGTTTAATTGTTAGCTGGTGTTGGGGGACAGATGTTTTTTCACCCACGGTGTGTGAACTGTGATATTCGTGCACACTTGCGATTAGAAGTGAGCTACAATTTCAGTCATTACCACAGTAACAGATGGAGACTTCCCATTAGAGACACTCAGCAAACAGACTGCTCCTCCTCCATTGATTCTCCTCTGTCCTTGACTGCCTTCTCCATTACTTGTTCTCTCTCAATCACACACTGCAAATCATCATTTTCCACACCAATTTTTCTGTCTTTCCTATGCGTCTTGGTCTCATCTCTTACTTTCGTTTCATCCAGGTGATTCTTCACCCCACCACCAACGGGCCCAAAACACCGGAGTTGCACAAGATGGTGGTTCCTAAGAACAGTCAAGATGTGGATCTGAAAATCAAACTGGCCGTCCGCATGGACAAGCCCCCCAACATGAAGCACAGCGGGTATGTTTGTTGTGATGCTCTTATGCTTCCCCTCAGTTACCAAATACATCCTTACACATGTCTATATAGTGTAGTCTAAATAATGAGAACAACAATGCTATAAGGAAATTGTGTAGGGAAAAAATCCTGGAAAATAATGCAAGAATCATTTTACAAGTATAGGGAATAAATTGAATAACATTACTTTTTAATGTAGTTAAAAATTTTAGTTTTTAAAAAATTTTGTTCATCATGTTGTGATACTGTTTCATCGTTACACCCCTATTTGTAAATCAGATTTTAGATTTCGTAATTATTTATAACATGACGTTTGCAACTAATAAGGATAGCAAAGATGTTTAGATCTGTATCAGTGTTTTGTATTAGTTGTAAATAATGAGAAATGCTATTTTTTGGTAAGCTTTTGTTGAATATTTTGTCTTAGTGTAAAAAAACTCCAAAGCAATTCATCTAAAGAATTACAGAAATAAGAAATGTTGAAAATGGAAAAGCATGGTTATAGTGCCACCTAGTGTCTGTGTATTATGCTTCAGGTTACATTTATTCTTTATTCACACAGTTTATTTAGACTGCAAAGAGTCTCAACCAGAAAACTCTTTTTTTTTTACTAAGAGTTTTGTTTTAAATTAAAAGTTTTGTTTAAATAATAACCTAAATATAGATTTTTTTTTTTATTGTGAAACATTTTTTAAATAACCCAATTTGTGCATGCTGTTCACTTTGTCTAGTCTCCAGATTTCCTCAGTAGATACTCGGTGCGTCTTTTTCTCATCCTTTGTGAGACATGTCAGTAAATATGGTTTTAAGTGAGTAGCATCAGTGAAGATGTGCAGGACCAGCTGCTGGGGTCTCTGTCTCAGCAGGGCGGGATCAAGGGTCATATCAGTCCTATCAGCCTGCCAATTATACAGAGGCCCTGCGTGATTCCTCTATACAGCAGCTCTCTGCTCTAATTGGCAGAAGCCTCTTCAAACCTGGAATTACCTCTTAAACAGACCTCCCAACACATTTCACAACAGACCAAGTCTTTCACAAATACACATGCATGTGCTCAGACAGATGCAGGCTTACTTGGACCATTCTCATTCATCAGATATTTTGCTGAGATATGCAAAAGGAAATATTTATGCTATAATTATTTGCTTAGTACATTTAGTGTTTAGTGCCATTTGACTCCGCTTGTGATGCAGTGTATTACCCAATACTACTTACTGTCATATTGTTCTTTTATCTCTTACAGAACATGAAAGACATCAAACCACTTTCATATTATGAACTGATGCAGTTTATGTACAGTATGTAACCGTTTTAGTCTAATGAAAATCAGTTGCCACACACAAAACCGAGAACAGGATCAGCCCATTTAAGTCCCATTTAAGTTGGCTTTAATCTCTTACACATAAAAAACAAACACCTGATGACTGTCCCAATCTATGGGAAGAGAGGGAGAGCAGTTGTTGGGAGGTTTCAGGCTGAGTGCTCCCCATTAAAAGAAGCCATCTGCTTATCAGTAGAGACACTGTGTAGTGACCCCAGTGTGGCCCTCAGATAGAGAACTGCCAGCACCAGTCTGATCAGTCTGTCTCTTTCTGTCTCTCTAATGGTTACTGGCCTTTTCTTTCTCTCCATGTTTCCTTTGAACTTCTTTAAAACCATCTCTGCCCTCTTTCATTTAAGGCGCATACATTAAAGACCTCTGCACATTTCACATTTTTCCCTCATCTCTCTTAACCTCATCTTTTGATTGTGGCTGTGCATTAAGTTTAAGAGTCGCTTATTTGTGGTTGCATGCAATATTTTGTGCTGAAAGATAAATAGACATTTGGAGGTTAATGGAAAGTTTAAGAGCATGGAATCAGACACTTATAGTAAATGTTTTAACTTTACTTCTAGCTGTATGAGGGTTTACTGTGGTAATAGTAATAGGGCGTATTTATTAAACATGAGCACTGGGAATTGTAATTTGTCTCAACACTGTGTTTGCAGAAGTTGTTGCTGTAACTGAATTGAATAAAAATAGATGTTTGTTAAATTAGTGGGTAAAATAGCTGGTGTTATTTGTAATACCTGCAATGTTACCGTGTAGCCACATGGGGGCACTGCTATCGTATATAATATAAGCCACCTGCAGTCGGCGCCTAAAAATCTTTTGATAATGTGGTGTTATGCTGCATTTAACTTTGCAAACTTATTTTAGAATGTGAATAAACATTTGTTTTGTGTTTTTTAAAATGCATTTTTGTTGTAACTTGGATTTTAAATCAGATTTTGGATATTTATGAATTTATTTCTAGTATATTTATGAATTTAAGCATTCACATTTTTACACAAATAGACAATTTTTTACGCAATTTCTGATTAGCACGTCTGAAGCAATATTGAGCAAAATAAACTTGTAACTGCAGCGAAAATTTCAAACACCTGCAAGAAAATAAACCTGTAAACCTGAAGTCTACAATCTTTTTTTTTAAGGAATATGTTTTTAGATGTTTTGGCTTTTATTCAAAGCTGAATTTTATTATTAATCGACTTTTGTTTGAAAGGCTTGAAATGGATTTTCTTTATATATCTTTTGTCAAATATTTCAAAATGTTTATAGCTCTTTATCTATTTGGTTGCTTTTTGTGACAGTTTTATCATTAGGTGTTTCATTATATAATGACATCATACGTTTCCAAAGAGACAAAACTACATTTCTTCATTATGAAACGGTATAATTTGTAGCTGGCAGTGTATATACGGTGTTTAATGCTTAGAATAGTGTTTGTGTCTAAATAATTATCAGAAATGTATAGGATGAAGTGGACTGGAAAGAGCCTGCGGCGCGCCCGTTCACCCTGAGGTCATATCGCCGATCATTGTTATCATCTAAATGAGATGATGTGTATCAGAAAAGTGTCGGAGAATGAGCTGAAAATCACTTTCACAAGTGGATGATTACCTCTGCCACATGTTAACACAGGCCGGCCCTCTTGCGTGCTCCCTTAACCCTGACTGGAGTTTCTCCCCACAGGCGCTTTATGTCCATTTATGAAGAATTGATTTCGCCTCACCTATATTTCGAGCACACATCCATTTTTTGTTAGACTGTACAGAATACGAAAGAAATCAATAGCTTCATGCGTATTTTGACTCCATCAATGAGTAAACAAGAAAGAAATCAGGACGTCGGGAATGAATGAATGAATGGCAAGATCCAGAAAGCAACTCAATTACGTTAACTTCCTGTGGTTTTAATTATATATAGCTCAGCTTTTATAACAATAATTTAACACGATTTTCCCCATACCGATCACGGACAAAAGCAATCAACATCAAGGTGATGTTTCCATCAGCCTTTGTTTATTTTAATATTTATCTTTTATTTTTATAAAGGTATCTTTACGCCTTAGGCCAAAGAGTTTGGAAGCGATGGAAGCGGAGATATTTTGTGCTCGTGCAGGTAGGCCAGTGACGTATCTGCATTCCTCACTGTTGAACGTATATGTTAAAAATAAATTCTCACGATGTTCGCAATTCTCAGATATGACATTACGGGAATGATTGATTTATTTACCTCTGTGTTTGTTGCAGGTGAGTCAGTACACGTTTGCCATGTGCAGCTACCGGGAGAAAAAGTCCGAGCCGCACGAGCTGATGCAGCTGGACGGATATACGGTCGATTACTCTGACCCGCAGCCAGGTACAGCGTTTCCCTGGACATTTACATTTTTTATTTACATTTAAATCAATGTTAGCTACATTCAAAATATATTCAGTAAGTACTGAAAAACACATAAAAATCATCTGTGAATGAATAAGTAATTTAAAATATTACGAAAACATTGCTGGGTTAAGGCTGGGTTCCTGTTAAGGCTAATAGGAATTAGAAAGCCATTTAGCACATTTATGGTGTAATGCTATTCATAATGTCAATGTCAACGAAATATGTGAAAAAAGGGTTTAATAATCAATAAAAAAATTATATATATAAATATAAATGCTAGGTTATTTTTAACCCATCAAAAAGCCACAAACTCAAATGTTGGGTTAAAATAACCCAAAAACCATAATAGAAAAGTATATTGATAAATACATATAATATAATATAATATAATATATACATATATTAAGTGTATTTACTTATAGGCCTTTTCTAACTTTTTAGAGGCAACACTGCCCAAAGATTTGAAGTGTAAATAGTATATTTATTTTTTAACAGCAAGCTTCGATTTCAGATGCATTTGATGCTTAATAAGATGCACTAATGAAACATTAATTAAATGCTAGTGTTGTTTGGATGTGTATGTGCATGAGTGGTATAAGCAAATAGGCCTGGCAGTCTGGTGCTTAATGAAGTGTTCTCAGGTGAATTGGCAGAAACACAGCAGTTGTAACTAAAACTTTTCTCTTCAGGTCTTCAGGGAGGTAGAGCCTTCTTCAGTGCTGTCAGGGAAGGTGATCTGGTGGTATTCGCCAGCAACGACGATCAGGACCGCGCCCTTTGGGTCCAAGCCATGTACCGTGCCACGGGCCAATCTTACAAACCTGTACCTCCTGCCCAGAACCAACAGAACTGCAGAGGGGGGAACACCCAAAAAGATGCCCCCATCTCCTTGCTCAGTAGGTTTCCTTCATATTAGGAAAATTAAAAAGTATGATCTTAAAGAATAGTCATCATGGAATAATATTGTAGGTAGCAGTGGGTATAGAAATTCTTGATTACAAGCAAAAGTCATCCTCCTTTAACTGTGTTTTTCATACCGGTGCTTTAAATTGAAAAGACATTTTTACTGCCGTAATAAAGCAGTTGCCAAATAAATTTAGAAATAGAAAGAGAAGGTAGGCTCTTTTTCTGCCACCTCCAGCAGTTCCCTCCTGAAAAGACGCAGAAATTGAAGGTTGTAGTAGGCAGCCATCGATCCACCGGGCCGCAGCACAGACACAGTCTAAACAAATGTCAGCGGGGGGCTTGAATAACCCAAACATTGCTGCTGAGTGAAAGTAGAAACCCTCAGACAACCGAAACGCTACAATTTGCTCACTTTCAAACAAACAGCGAGTGACACGAATGAGGTTTATATCGTTACTGCTTCTGAAGAGCAGTTCTGAGGCCATTAGATGGAGGATGTTTGTTTTTGCAGATTTGGAATGGGTGCAGATCTGCATCTAAAATCTTATTTCATGTCTATTAGTCCTAATTTTGTTCTAAGAAATACATGGTTTATTATTAACAGCATTAATGTTTTAGATACAGCTTCAATCGCTTTTTTTCTGAAGCATAACCTTCATCAACATTTTCTCAACCCTTAATATAAAATTTAGCCTTTGTACCTTCCTAAACCACAGAAGTGTGCATCATTGACAGATTACTGACAGAATGTTCATTAAAAGCATATTTTTATTGCTTTCAAGGTTTCTTGCTTGTCTTACTGAGTGTCATACGTTTAGGTTTTTTCCTTATACAGTCAGCTCTGTGCTTTCAAACAAAAAAAACATCTCTTTCACGATGTAAAAACCTGCTGCTCTGTATGTAACGAAGGACCGGAAGAAACGGAAAATAAATACGAAAAAGGTCTTTAGGACATAAATTCCCTGTTGGATCATGTCACCAAATATATCTCAATAAATGTCTGCCCTTACTGGCAAAATATTATTGGTCAGTGTAAAACCAGGTATGTGACCAATTAAAAATGAACATTCTTTAGCATTCCTTCCAAAATGGTTTTTACAAACCGGATTCTTATCATGTATTAAACAGGAATTTAAAAACATCTTCTATCCACCCAAACATCCAAATCTGTTTAATGCACGTTTACCAAAGTTATTAACTCGTCCTGACATTGGCGTTTCTGCCATTGATTAAAGCACTCAGATCTTGGTGGACACATGTATGAGACCATCTGCGTGTTCAAAGCCTTCACACACACTTTCTGAGCTGTCGTGCTGTTTTACTCTCAACAGAGACCGCAGCCCACCCGTACACCCAGATCGGTGTTTTTGACCGAGGCTTGAGCTTCATATCAGCGCTGTCCTGCTTCATTAGTCTTTCCGTCTCTGGCTGGTTTCGCTCAGAGCGATCCGTTGGGCCGTACCTGTTATATCGCCCCTGTTGCTGCGTTGATACCTGTCATAAAGCCACCGTCCACCTTGGCGGGAGATGTCAGATGGATGTGACTGCCACCATGAAGACATGAACAGGAGATGGCCTCCCCCGGATCGGGACGCACGAGGCGTGTTCCCGACCCCTTCAGCTGGGATTAAAGACGACACCCCCCCTCCCTCCGCTCTGGACCTCGTCCGCTTGTTCATGGATAATAGCTGAAACTTAAAGTTGACATGGATCAATGTGCTGCTTCTGTCAACCCTGATTCGTCAAGTTTGCGCTCCGTAAATCAATACCACGCTTCACTCCTCTTTATTACCGCATTTAATCTATATCTCCTTTTGTCTCTTTTCCATCTACCCTGTCTTGTCTCGTTCATTTCGCCAGAAGACATCCTGTGATAACGAATGTAAAATGACCTACATGAAATTAAAGGGGCGGACAATAGACGGGCTATTTTAGAAAGCGAGCGTTTCTCAAATTGAGATCGGAGGATCGTACGCCTGCTCACCTAACAAACGCCGGTTCGGGGGGAACCGACAAATGCCCACACCGCTTCCAGGCACGCATGGGGCTTTTCTCCATCAATACAAGCCGTCCACAAAGTCATTGGCATGCCAAAAATGGCAGTGTTAATAAAAGCAATCGCTAATGCTCGTCTCAAGAAGGTGCCGCTGGCCATGGAGGCGTCAGGAGATGTGTCTCAAAAGCCTTGGTCTTTTGTGGTCCTTGTGAAGTGAAGGCCCTCGCTCCGCATATGTGGGCTCTCAACACGCCGCCAGCAAGTGTTAGGCTTTTCACGGACCTCCCATTAGCCCATTTTGAGGACTGCGATGAAAGGACTGGAAATGAACTTGGACACACTTTTAGTGCTCTTTCTTGCTTTTCTCTGCCTCCCGTCTTTCTTCCTCTGCATCTTCTCGTGACTCGCCCTGACCCGTCGCCCTGTGCGCATCATGACCAACATGTCGGCTTGTTTTTTTCCTTATCTATTTTCTCTATATGCTCTACACCCATCAGCACGGTCCTTGTGTCGAAAAGTCTGAATGCGCAAAATCCCACAGAACACACTTATCCGCCCTAATTGGGACGCTCGTTAACGCTTGTCCTTTTCGCTCAAGGTCAAGACTCGATTTGTGCTGTCTGAGCAGAAGACATCACTTTTTTAAGTGTTTAAAAGTCATGCGATATTGTTTAGATGTTCTCTTGCACAGTAAGAATCAGAACATTTCGATTGAGTAGCTAAGTTAAAGGGCAGATATGTTTTTTGGCTAGTTCTTTTATTTTTAAAGGCCAAACACAAGTTTGAAAGCAGAAGGAGCTCAGTTGACAAATTAGAGCTTTTAAGTCGCTATCTTCTTCTGTGTGTATTTATGTAAGCATGTGTGTGTACAGGACAAAGTGCTAATATTTTGCAGCAGTTTATAGCCACGCTTCCTAACGTTTCAGAGCGACTGCCAGCTTCTAGCGTTTGCAGCTGAAATATTGAGAAACTGAGTTTCACAGCGTAGCTTTGGCCAAAAGAGGTGAAATACAAACACTAGAGCCGTGCGTGAAGATGGAGCCTGTGTAACCAAACACAGATTTGTGTCTTTACAGCGCTGCTTAAGGTGTGAACCACAGTTCTCTGCCACCTTTTCATAACAGATTAGTGGCGTATGTAAAACTGTTTATACCATTAACTGCTTTTTTGAAGTATGATGGCCTGGGCATGTTATCAAATATTCATTTCAAAATAATCGCAGAATGTCATTAAGATTTTTCAATGAATTCCTTGTTCTAAATTAGGATTTATGTGGTTGCAACACATGCTGGTATTAAGTGGTCATTTCACATGATGGGATTTGTGTGCCAGCGTGTGCCAGACGTCTGACTGAGTGTGTTTTTTGGCTCAGGTCTGGAGAGGACACAGAGACAAGGAGTGGAGGAGCTCATCTCCGCCATGCCCTGCAACTTCGACCACGCCAGCCTGTTCCGCATCCTGCAGAAACACACGCTCACGCACCGCATGAACGACTCCTTTTCCTGCCTGGTGAGCCGAGAGCGAGCAAACGAGTGTGTGTGATCGATGAGGAGTGAGTGTGAATAGAATCAAGCGTTTCAAGTTCAGTTTTGAAGTGATTTTGACATCTGAATCGATCAACGAGTGAGTTAAACGCCAGAAACGCTCTGTAGTACGTACAAAAGCAAAAAGACATGACGGTATTAGCAAGAGACACGGTGCTTTTTCAGTGAGTCCGCGTGTGATGTGTTTGTGAGAGGAGGGATTTATATGTCCGGAGGAGAGGGATGTGACTGTGGGTTCGTGGTTAAGATGGTAATAAATGCTTTTGATCAATACAACCCAGATAGAGAAAGCATCCGAATGCATGCGCCTCGTCCATTTAGACCCGTGGATAAAAGATTCCCGCTGAGAACCGAGGTCGTGAGAGAGATATTTGGGTAAATAATTCCTGATTGAAAGCAAGTAGAGGTTCAAAATGCTGTGTTTGTAAAAATACCACGAATTCACATTTTTGTGTTGTATATACATTTGTAATTCTTCACCGTTTACTGTTAACACCCTCGCATCTTTTCTTTCGGTCCCTATTGTCCTTCTGTACCTGCTTTGAGCGCGCACCTTATGTTATCCATTCAGCTGCTGAATGACTCCGTATGCGTTCAGCTCTTTGTGAACGCTCCCCAGCCTTTGTTCAGACTTCTGCGGATGGCGAAAAGAGAGCCACAAAAGCCACCTGAATGTGCTGCCTTTCCCAGGCCTTCTGGGATAATGCCATCTGTGGGGGAGTGGGTCTTTTATCCCAGAAACAAACACAGACAGATCAGGAGTTTCAGAACGTGGCATGTATACAGTATGGTTTACTGCAAAACGTGTATTATAGATGTAAATCACTGATCCAAAGTGCATATTAATCTCACAAATTGTTGATCTTTGTGTTCAAAAATAAGCAAACAGAAGTTTAGTCTTGGTGATTAAGCTCACCCCAAAAACTCACAATCAATAAATGTAGCCTGGAGGAAAATCAATAAGTGTTGCTGTCGTGTGCACGTATGGCCGCATAAAGCACAACTTTTGTGATACACAGGGAGTCGATTCAAAGACCAATATTTACATTTACCTTATTCATCTTTAAAGGCACAGTGTGACTCAGATAGTCTTAAAATACTTTCTTTTCTTGCAATCAAATCTGCAAATTAGGTGCAGTGTTGACCAGCCATGCTCCAACTTTAATGTAATTACTTGCGTTCCCTTTACCCGTCATCTTATAATCACACACTCGACCCATAACACACACTCCTCCCTATGACACACTCCTCCACGTTTGCCTTGCTAATGAACATTTATTAACAAGCCATGGTGGACTCTAACTGGGCCATGAAAAGCTTTCTATTACTGTCAGTTACTGATGGAAATGGAGTGATTTAGGCCTCGGCCACATAAGGCACATAAACAAAACTAGCAGCCTAATAAGAGTGCCTGTTTTTTAACTTGGTAACACTCATTAGATTTGTGAAAAATCTTATTCATACCCCGACTCAACAAGTTTAAAGCTTTAAAGTTCTTTAAAGTTGAAAGAACCCAGAGGCTCTTTCATTGGTTTTAATCGTGTGTTTGTCAGTTTGCAGGTCTTACATCATATACACAGCAGAATACACAATTGTTTGTCCACGGAACTGAAAAAAATGCTGTAAAAGTCTGTACAAAAAGAACAATAACTATAAAAATAGCTATAATTATGTTTATTCTAAGCCTTTGATTATAAAATTTTTTGATTGGCTTGTCAGTGTTTTATTGTTCGTGAGCTGGAAATAATTCCTCTGAAAGTGATCTCAATCATTTCTTTGTATTGTTATTATTATAGTTGGGGTTTAGAGTCATTCTCTTACATTTAAAGTGAACTTTATCCTTATAGTTATCATTATGATGTGAACAAGCTTTTAAACATTGCTTATATTGAAAAATTCCCCACTGACTTTGTGTTCCTGCCTTCTTTACCAAATTGTTGTAAAAAAAAAATTCCCCTCAGCAAATTTTATTAGTAAAGAACAAATCAAGCCAAAAATAAGATTGCAACAACCAAGGTTTTACTGCCCGTCTCTCGTTCTGTGTATGTGTGTGCGGGCGCTTGATTCATTTCTTTATCTCCCCCCACCCCCATCGCAGATAGCCAGACTTTGCCGTGTTTGCTAGGACGATTCCACTGCCGTCTCAGTCGGTCGTTAGTGGTTAATTGAGCGCTAGGAGCCAAGACACGAGCAGGCCATCTGTTTGCCAGAGTGGAACATCTTGTGGCACTCGGCTCGGCGCTGGGCCACCGTGCCTCAGCCCTGAATGGTGCAATATTAATAGATCTGACCAGCACAAGAAGAGACGAATTGTGACAAAGAAGGAACGAATGGAAAGAGTCCTATTAAAGTTAATGGGAAAAGTTGAAAGATGGGTGATAGCTGCCAGGGAACGATGGGAACAGATATAAGCGGGGTGCAAAGTTCAATTTTTGCCAGTGCAGAGTGAGTTGAGAAAATTATTTTGAATTACTTAAATATTTAAATATACTGTACTATATATTTAAATATATAATAAAATGCCAGAATGAAAAAATCTAACATTATTATGTATTTTTATTTACATATTTTTATGTGTCTGGGAGTTTTGTCTTTGCGTATCAGAGATGCTGTGTATACTATATAAAATATTCTAGTTCTTCTATGTAATATATCTAGTTACTCTACTATAAAGTTTTCTGGAATTCTATGTAAATATAGAAATAACTTTAGGCATCTAATATACATGTCTGGCAGAAAGAAAGTTTTAGTGCTTAATTTATTTTTCTATAGTAGAACAATATAAACCATGTATTATGTTACTTGCTTGTTAATTTTGGAAATTTTAGTGTTGGAAGGAATCTAACTAAAAGTGGCAATAAATGCATAATTCTTGTCAATTAAGAAATGAAGGTGTTCACGTTTTTTGCTGTCGAGTTCTGTCAGTGTAGTTAAGGTTTACTGCAGATAGCATGTAGTGTAACAAACTACTTTTTTAAGATGATAGCTTGACTAGAGTTAAGTCATTTCCACACAATGCCAGCAAACAACATTAGTAAACTTGCATTGAGGTTGTGAGGTTGGGTGCACTTAACGCAACATATCTTGCATTTATGCATACAGTATCTGTAAATATTGTAGGGCAGTAATAGAAGTCCTTAACCACCATTTGCAGAAATGTAAACAGGTTTGCTCATGTCAAACAGACCTTTACGAAGAGACAGATGCATTTCAAAAATAGCTGAGAAGTGCTGGGCATAGATTAGATAACGGATACCGAGATATCAAGTGCACGTATCTCAAAATACACCACATATCAACTTTGTTCAAATCGTACACCGTTCGACCGCTCCGTGCATCAGTTAGTCTTTAATGAAAGTTTCTGTTTCTACCACTGCATGAAGGTCACGAGGTCTCCGCATCTCCACCGCCACTCAGAGCCGCGCACCGCAATCCCTCGTGACTGTCGGTCTCGCGCGACCGTCTGAGACGCATCAGTTCTCCTGACTCGCGGCCCTCGGCACCGTCGTGGGCGAGCGGCCCCCTCAAAGTGTTAATTTGCTAGCGTTCCTTCAGAGGAGGCGTCTTAATTAGGTTTGTAAGATTCATGCCTAATTTAGTTATTATGTGAAGGATGAATGAGCTAATGAATGCAACAGGAGCCTCACGGCGATCTCCACCCGCCCGCATTACGTGTGACTTTTCTGCCTATGAATTAATTGTTTGCACTTAACCTTTCACTCGTTTGTTTAAATGTTGGAAATAGACGGAGTGTTTTTAACAATATTTTTTGGAAGAGCTCTTCTTGCACGCTGCAGTTTATTTGTGTGTGTAACTTGGCGTGAAATGCGAGACGTGCTGAAATTAGATGCTTCACGTTCAATTAGTACGGTAGAGTTTTTTGGGTATGAACTAAGGCTTTGGAAATGTCATAACTTCATGTGCTAAGCAAGAGGTCAGTGCAGAGGAAAGAGTGTTTAGAAAAAACTTTTTCTACAGTAAAGTACAGTTTTTGTACAGTAAAGTCATGGGTAATAGGGCAACAATTACTTTCAGTCCTCAAATGTGATTGGACGAAAGGTTTCTTATATACACTATGACCAGAACATCACTGGGATGCTTTGTTGTTTTTGATAATTGATCTCTCTCTCTCTCTCTCTCTCTCTCTCTCTCTCTCTCTCTCTCTCTCTCTCTCTCTCTCTCTCTCTCTCTCTCTCTCACTGTTATATAACAGCAACATTACACTTGGTAATCCTGCTGTTATTGCCCTATATTGGCATGCTGTGATTAGCAAATACACAGCCATAAAACACTCTTGCTCATGTGATTTCACTCTGTTAATCTAATCACTGTTGCTCTGTGTTCAGGGATGGTTCAGCCCAGGCCAGGTGTTTGTTCTGGATGAGTACTGCGCTCGATACGGGGTGAGGGGCTGTCATCGTCACATCTGCTACCTGAGAGACCTGATGGATTTCTCAGATAACAACGCTCTGGTGGACCCCACCCTCCTACATTACAGCTACGCCTTCTGCGCATCACACGTCCACGGAAACAGGTATCACTGTAACTCACTAAGTCGGTTTTTAGATCCGAATTTTGATCTGATATGAAAAATTCAAAATAAAGATTTAGCTTCACCAAACTTTAATTCGATTTTAACTTTTACATTGTTTTGTTCATAGGATGCCCTTACCCAGAGTGAAATTGTATTGCTTTTTCTTAGCTAATGAGATTTAATGGAGTTAACTATCCATTAACTTGGATGTCTCAGATGTTTCTTTCAAAATTGCTTAAGAGAAATAAAAACAGAAACAAATAGGACAGTTGTTAAAATGCAATGAGAGTATGATTGTACACGTAAAGTAATCTAGATTTGGGTAAATTTGATGGTAAATGTTTGAGTTCATATTAAACTCTGCAGTCATATTTATTGCAGATGCGGCAAATGTGCATGTTCAGTTTGTGACGTTCTTGAGATCTCTTCTGAAACTCTAATGGAGACATTTGTGACATTTTTGTTTTATTCTTAGAAGAAATATGTGAGACACAGGAGATGTAAGCAAAAGTGTTCATTTACTTTCTATTTAATCTCACTTATGTCTACTGAGAGGTAATTGAAAAGATCTCGTCTGTGATTTTCTTTCTTATAGGTAATTCTGATTGTATAATATAATATTGACAGAATTAGATTAAAACAGACGGTTTAATTTCAGATAATAACAGGGATAACGTGGATCATAATAACAATGCACTGTTTAAAGCATATTCACATAAAGGCAGTTAGTTGATTAATCGATGCAGAAAAATGAAGAACGCTTTCCCATCTCACTGTCAAATGTTGTTTGTTACTTATAAGCATACAAGCTCTTTAACAATGTACTAAAGTCCTTTACAAACAGCAGGGAAACGTCTTCTTTCCTGGAGGTTGTGCGGTATGAAATCTCACATGCTAAGTGTTTGAAATCAAGGATTTTGGTTGTGTCGCACAAATGAAAAGTCCCACATGTTTGATCGATCGCAATAAAAGGGAAAAACTCTCAGAGCGGCTTTTATGTGAACATAATGGGTGGGCACACAAAAGGAAGTACGAAACAGAAGAAATGCTTTAATCACTAGGGAGGCGCAGCTCAGCGTGGCAGCCATGTTCCAGCATCAGTCATGGAGAGTGTGAGCAAATGCTTGGCAAATTAATTAATGGCTCCCCATTATCTCCAAAAGCCAAAGCAATTAAACCGTAATTACACCGTCCGTTCTTTTACAGTTTTAACATTTAATTTTGATAACGCCTTTGTGGATTAAGGTTTTTATGCAGTTATCGATTCCTGTTATTGATTATGTAAATTATTCACGCTCCCTAATTATTAAACTACACAGCGGCAGCACAGAAAAGCTCAGGGTGTGTGAGTTTCTCCCGTCCACTTATTGGCAAAGTCCTCAGCGTGTGTACTGTGCTATTGAAAGGCGTTCATTTTCCACTTACCTTGAATCACCAGCCAATTGACTTATTTCATGTTAAATACACAGAGATGTGCTCCGTCTCTTTAATGGCCAATTTAGTCAATTACGGACCGTAATGATTAACCTCTCCAGATAATCACTAGTTACAAATAAGGGAAATTGGCGTGAGTAGCTTTTTATGGGCAGAGGTTTCATTTGAATAATAACCATTCAGAGCAACGGAGCCCATAAAGACTTTACATAGAGATATATCATACTTAAGAAAAAATAAAATTAAGTAAGAAAAATTAATGAAATAGATCCACTTTCATCCCTCTTTATTGTTGAATACCCATATTTTATATTCTGAGGAACCTTAAAGCTTTTCAAATTTTCCATGTTGGCTAGAAAATAACAACAGCTACAGCACTGGGTACGATGACCTTGACTTCAGCCTTTAGTTCGAATGAGAGCATCTGCTCATTGCTAAACCTCAAATGATCTCATACATCTGTCAATAAATGGCTCAGCAAATGGCTTTTTTTTACTTTGATTGTGCAGTGTAAAACTTGTTACTTGCCAATCTTCACAACATCTTTCTCTATATCAACTCTGAAAGCAGCTCCCACTCTTTCAGCAGTCTTGAGTTTAGGTTTTTTTTGTCTTTTTCTTTTTATAAACAATTCAAAATATTCTTCTAAGAATAGATCTAAATATGTATGTAACTCCTTTCTGTGAAAATCCAGCAAAGAGTTTGTTTTCTACATAAAGTCATTGTACATAATGTAAAGAACATTGTGTGAAAATATAACCTTGAAATCTTTAATATTGACTAAGGGCATGGTAAGGTAGTAAGGTCATGTCATAAATTTAAATCAGTGTAGAAAGCCAACTTCCAGTATTGTTTTGTGCAAAATAGTGAAATGTAGTGTCAATAAAATTATTAATTTCAGTATAATAAATAAAAACTACCTTGATGCTTCTAGTTGAAATCACAATTGTTATTCTACAAATAGTACGTCGTCGTACTATAATATATTGTAGAAGCTCATAGTAGGTCAGTCTTGAGAGATGATTTTACTTCTGAAACCCAGTTGTCAATTTTATGAATTGTCTTTCCAGCAGATATACAAATCTGTGCTGATTTTAGGTGACACCTTATGAGGGCTGAATGATGTTTACAACCACAACTACCTCAAAGACACGTTTATCTGCGCAGACATCCTCGTGGCACGTTTCATTCTACGTTGACTGTGCTTGAATGACAGATGCACCCTGGGCACGACGAGGTCGTAGACTTACAAGCGAGTATAAGATAAGTCAGACAAGTGCAGCTCTGTGTGTGAGATGAACTCATGGACCGGTGCTGACAGCGATGTGCCATCCTTCAGAGTGATGGTCAGGACAGTGATCGCAAGCTAACCTCTTTCTCACCTGTCAGTCTCGCTCCCAGCCTTCTCTCTCGCCTGTCTGTCATGCTTGACTGCCCCATGTGACAAGAATATTTACCAGCGTGTGCGCTCAGTTACTCAAACTGTAAACATGACATACATCCAGGGTGTCTCTCTTTAGATTGTCACTTCTGACTTGTCCAGGAGTTCTTGATATGATCAGATAGACACCAACCACATCTGTTTTTAAAGATGGCGATGATGGTTTTAGTGTGTGGCTGTTGCGATAATCGGCTACGTTGGCACAGCAAGACTCGTGTTGAGGAAACTGAGCTTAAGGTTTGATGGTTAGGAGGTGAGTGCCCGCTGATGGAATGTGAGATCTTAACTATCCCAGCACATTTAAGTTACTCAGCTCTGAACTGAATTATTGCACGGCTGTTTTTATGTTTCTTGTAGTTTATGAGGCGTTTTTATTTCATACAAGATTGCAGTGTTGTCCTTGCAGAAGTTTTTGTAGGGTATTTTTGAGTGCCAGGATGTTGCTATGGAGGTTGCTAAGGCATTTGGGTGGTTGCTAGGGTGTAGCTAAGGTGTTCCAGGAGGTTGTTGTTTGAGGTGTCTGCTAGGCTTTTCCACAAGGTCTGTGTTTGATGTGGTTGCTAGGGTGTTTGAGATGGTTGCTAGGGTGTTCCAGGAGGTCTGTGTTTGAGGTGGTGTTCCAGGAGATTTCCTCTCAGCAATTTATGATGTTCTTGTACCTAGATGTGGGTTGAGTCTTTCTTTTAATATTTCTAGATATTTCTTCAATTCTTCCCCAGATATTAAAATGATCAGATAGACACCAACCACATCTGTTTTTAAAGATGGCGAACATAGTTAGTTGTAACATTAATAATTACAATGATGCTGTGAAAATCCCTTAGCATGCACCACTAACAATGTGTTGTATTACGTAAGGTGGAGTTGGATGTGTTTCAAGGATTGAAGGGTTTGTTTAACATTAGTCAAGTCACTAGGAGGATTTGTGAATTGTGAGAGACCTAATTAACGACTGAAGTTGTAAGGCTTATGTAGTCTTGGTTTTGGCGATGCACCGGGAGCCAAGCTTAAACTCCAAGCGAGGACGGACTGTTAACGGGAGTGATTTCCCTGTGTGCTAACAGTTCAATTCCCAGGCCTCTTGTTAGAAGCCGTTAAACTAAGAGGACTTCCTATAGAAGTAATGAGCCTACGCAGCGCGACAGACAAAGACGCAGAGATTAAAGGGTCGATGTTGAGTTTATACACTCCTTACCCTTTATCATAATGCAGAATGGAGATTTTTTCATTTGTAAGCACCGGTCTCTCTCTCTCTCTCCCCCCACTCGTTCACACACACATCTTCTGGCACTTTTCACACCCTCTTCATTGTGTTCTCTAGGGATTAGCTGGCTCTAGTCAAAAAGAAAAGACGGATTTCATTTAATGGAGAGAGGGATTTGAAGAACAGACAGGTTTACAAGTTGCCTTTACCTCCTCATGTAAAGGAAAGAGCTTTTTCTACTAAACTCTACTGCTAATCTGTGCCTTTCATAATGTGCCGAGGGTTTGGATAACAGGACACAATGCCCGCTAACTTATCTGCTCATTGTTGATGGCTTACAACTAATGTTTAACATGATTACCTTAGATGTGTAATTGTGTAATGCCTAATGGCTGAACATATGCTGGCTACACTTGATTGTTTCGTTTATTTGTGTGACAAAATAGATGTATTTGTTTTACAGAAAAGTTAGATTTATGAGTAGCTAAATGGATGTTTTAACTTTAGTTTATTCTTGACGGATTTTTATTGTCTGTTTGTTTTGTTTACTTTTATTTTGTTTTGGGATTTTTTTTTTTTTTACTTTTGCTTTCATTTATTTTGATAACACTTTACAACAAGGTTGTATTTGTTAACATTAGTTAAAGCATTAGCTAACATAAACTAACAATAAACAACACTTCTCCAACATTTATTAATCTTAGTTCATGTTAATTTCAGTATTTATTAATACATCTTTAAAATCAAAAGCTGCTCTTAACAGTTATTGCACAATGAACTTACATGAACAGTTGTATTTGCATTAACTAATATTAACAAATATAAAAATATTATATTATTTAAATATTTATAAATATATTTATATATAAATATTACTTATTGTCAGTTCATGTCAGCTAATGCATTTACTAATGTTAACAAATACAACCTTTTTCTTAAAGTGTTACCATTATTTTTCAAATAAACTTCATAGTTGCGTGTTAAATTATTCTTTATCACCTTCTCGCATTACCTTCATGTGAATTGCTAAAAATATTTAGATATTCCCAGACAAGTAAGGGTTTCTTTTTGTCAACCCTTCATTAAGAGATTTGTTCTCTTGAGTATTTGAGAAACAGAAAAAAAAGCTATTTTTAAAAATACTTTAAGAGGTTAAATCAGTCTATTCAAGGGCAGTCATAAAGAATGAACAGGTGCTGTGAAGAATAAAAACACGAACCGAACTGTTTCCTCCCTGTTTTGGCAGGCCGGATGGCATGGGCACAGTTACAGAGCAGGAGAAGGAGGAGTTTGAGGAGATCAGGAGCAGGTTGTTGACTTTGTTGGAGAAGCAGATCACACATTTCAGGTGAGAAAAGCTCCAACATCTGCCAGCCCACTCCGTTTCTGTCTTTAATTGAGATCAAATTAAGCGTTGTTCCGGAAAGACGATATATATTTCATATTTGTGCTCACCAACAATGTTACTAGTGATATATTTTGTGTCTTGGTAGATGCTAACATGGACCGATTTAATGTTTAATTTTAATGTCATTTTTGCCAATACCGGTACTTCTTTTGAGTCACCCCTTGACATCAGATGTAAAATCCCTTTCCCCAAATGAAGCCAGCTGACAACCACTGATGTGTAACATCTCATTTTACCATTTCAACATTCACAACACCTCCTCGTTTTCCGGTGACCTCCCGCCGGACCCCCAGCAGAGCTCTGGATCCACCAGTAAAGAGACTCTTGCGGTTGAAGCAGCCCCTAATAACCAGTTAAAACCACTCGAACAAAAGCTACAAACAAACGGCTAGGATTATGCAAATAGATAGCAGACAGAAGCAAGGCCGATGCGGGGCGTGTCAGGGATTAAGCGTAGTGCCCGACCCAAGCTGATTAAAGCTCGTTGAGTCACTTGGTAAGTGTGCCTCTTGCCCCGCGCGCATGAAAAAGGGGACGAGGGCTTTTCTGGGGGCATTCTCACACCTGTGGTGTGAGGCCTCCGCGAGAACCACTTCGCTTTTCCTTCATTCATTTCGTCCGGCATTGTCCGTGCGCACGCCGACACCTGTCCCTCCTCGACAGCCTTTGGAAAACATCTCTATTTAAGAGATGCAATTATTGTCGCATGATAGCTGAAAAACAGCAGTTTGTGAGTGACTCCTTTAGCTTTTCAGTACTTTTTCTTCCAAGCTCATAGTTAATTACCACTCGAGTTTGTTTAGTTGCTCTACCCTTGTCTCTTTGCCCGTAGGTACTGTTTTCCCTTCGGGAGACCAGAGGGGGCTCTTAAAGCCACGCTGTCTCTTCTAGAAAGGGTGAGTGTCTGCTTATTAAGTGTGCGTGCTTTGCACCTAATGAATAAACGTGTGTCTTTTGGGTCGTTTCTGTGAGGTCATTTCATCAGTGGGTGCATTTTATGCTGTTTGCTGAGTTTGACATAGTCATTCAGATTTAAAAGCAACAGTTCACTTATTATTTATTTAGCTTTGTTATTCCAAACTCCTTTTAAAAACTGTTTATGTATTTCAGAATGTCTGCAGTTTCCTTTAATCATACAACAAAAATAAATGGTGTCTGGCACTGTCAAGCTCAAAAAATCCACAAATTGGTCCAAGACATTTATAAGACATTTAAAGATTTCAAATATATTTAGCTGCAGATTTGAAATCTGAATTTAATTGAAATGTAAAGATTGGGGCAATTTCAACATTATGGATGAGAAATATTCAGACAGAACTTGAAATAAGAATTCTCACAGAATGTTTTTATTACCAATATATTGAATAATCTTTATATTTTACTAAAGCCCTATTGATAGAGTCCAGACATAAAAAATCAATCTGTGCACGAGTTATTTACAAAAACAGAAATATACATGCAATATAAATGTGACAGAAAAGCAAACACGTTTTTGAGAGGCAACATACTTTGTTGGATTTCTGTGAATTGAAAATGCACAAACTAAAAGCAATCACACCCAACAAAGGGAGAAGAGATGACTCTTCAAAGAACATAAAATGTTTTTATTTTTATTTTCATGTGTTCATTTATGTAAAATATGGACTGTTATACAGTAGATGTGGCGCTGAATTCTGAAAACAGCACTTTAACTGACTATAAATATATGTATTCAAACCACCAAATATTGACATCTGAGCTATCGTAATGGTGAAAACCTTTGGTTAAAATTTTCTATGATAAGGTTGACATTTGCATAGAATTGCCCATAGAAAGAAATCTGTTTGTGTAGCTCAGACAACACCAAGGTCATTGCATTGATGGCTTTCAGTGGAAACACACTGAAACTGATAAAATGTATTCATTGAACAGAATGTAGATTACTTTGGATGAAAGCTTCTGCCAGATGCATAAATCTGGAGAATTGCACACATTCGCATCTGCAAACATTATAACATGGAATGTCAAAACATGTTGCACTGGGGTCTGATGACATGAGAAAGTTAAACTTGGCTTGAAATTGCATGAAGAATGACAAATAAGAGATAAGAGGATTTGACCTTCTGTTCCGTAGGCTCTTATGAAAGACATAACCACAGCAGTTCCAGCTGAAGAGATGCAGAAGATCGTTCAGAAGTGCCTGGAAAAAGCTGCTCTCATCAATTACCAGCAGCTGACTGACTATGCCCAGATCGAAGGTTTCGCACAAAACACACTACGTGCTGTTACAGCTTGCTTTTAGCTTCCCTAAAATCTATTTATAGAAGAAAACAGAAATCTCAGTGGTCTTTGTTATTAAGGAATATCGAAGTAAAGACAGAACAGTTTGGTGTGAACATCCTGTCGTATGTCATGTCAACAGACTCCAGTCAGGCGTCCCCAGAGAAGAGGCTGGAGGACATGATCAGACTAGGAGAGCTGTGCATGGAAGTGTTACAACAGAATGATGAGCATCACTCGGAGGTACCACCTCATTCAATTTGTTTTTTGCCCATCTATCTGTCTGTCTGTCTGTCTATGTTGTGTGTCATTGTTGAACTGTTTACTGCTCCTAGAAACCCTTTATATAAAAAAAAGAAAAAACATTTCTCACAAGCAGCAAACTGCTTTACTTAAAGATCTCTTCATGTCATTTTCCCTACAAACTGCATCTCTTCCAGTCCTTTCCCAACATATGTTCAAAGAAGTCCGCAGTCACATAGACGCAGAATCAATCTTTGTTTATCATCAGGCCTTTTGGCGTCACGCGTTGCTCCAGAAGGTATTGCATGATCATTTCAGAGCGGACTCGTGATCATTTACCGTCCCGCTGTCCATTTCCTTCGCCGCATCGTCGCGACAGCTGTTAGCGAGTGACAGCTTACCCGTCCAATGCCAGCTCATAGTAACGCCAGAGGAAAACAACGCCCACGGCCCATCTGCACGAGGCCAGCTCTGGCTAACGCTCTCACATCAACAGATAAAAAACTGATCAATCCAAGGTGTTCAGACATCACGTGGCGAGACCGCGCTCATTTTACCTAACAAAAGTACGGCTGTAGACATCTGTTTGCGAGGTGGGCGACTATTTTAAGGCCAACTGCTGTGGGCAACGGAGACAATGATGCCAAAACGTTCAAATCTACAAAGACAAAAGTGTTTTCTAAGAAAACATCAAGGTGTGTGTATGTGGTGTGTTCACATTTACTTTAGTAAAATTATGGTCCCACACACGTTTTGAATACGTACAGTAAATTTAAAGATTAATCAATGTCACACCAAAAATCACACCAATAAATTTTTGCATATAATGTAGTATTTTAATTTGGTGTTCTAAAAGGTAAATTTTGACATATTTCTGTCTTTGTCCACCATGCTTACATCTATAAATGCATTAGGGAAGAGAGGTAAGTTTCTCTTTATTCATTAATTTAATGTTGTGCTGTTTAATATTGACACGTGTCAGCTGCTTTCTTGTCTTTTTTGTGCATCTTGATTCTTGGATGTTCTTTATTTATTCATTGTCTTTAGTTTCATCTCATTTTTTATTGTTATGAATTTGTTTATTGAAAGCTGAAAGCCTAATACTAAATCAAAAAGCCAGAATTGTTTTTTGTGCTATAACTTTTTCAGAGGATGTTTTTGAGTGATAGTTCACCCACAAAATATGTAATAAATTTGTCATGATTTACTCGCCCTCATAATTTTCTAAGAAAATTGTTTCACTGAATGTCCAGACTAGTGCTCTTCTTCACAACGGGGAATAGTGATACTAAGCTGCAAAAATACCAAAAGGAATCTCATTTTGTGTTCCAGTGAAAGAAGAAAATTACATGGGTTTAAAATGACATAAATTTGACACTTTTTGGGTGCACTGTCTCTTTAACAAACTAAAAAAGCTGTGAAAGAGAGTGAAAAGTCTAAATGAAATATCCATTTTAACTGAAATTTTCGAGCATGAATAAGATTTAGCGGCGCAGTGAAGCGATCACTTTAATGTTTGTCACACCGCTCAAAACCTGCTTTTGAAAGGCCATGAGGACGAGCTCTCTCAAGGACAGTGACTGTAAAACATCAAGTCAGACAAGAGTGACGTCCCCCTCCGCACGGATATCCACGCACAATACATCCCTTCAATAAGTCAGCATTCTCCTCTGCACCACCTATCTTTCACTATAACTGATTGCACTTTTATCCCCATTGCTCGACGCCGACCGCATTGGACGAAAAGTCTTTGGCTCGCGAATACAAGACGAGATTGAGCGGCTTTCTTTTACGCTCTCAATTAAGTGGGCCGCAGCCTTCTCGGGGAATCGGCATGTGGAAGAATGCTAAGAGAGAGATGCATTGATGGACTTGGATCTTTTCAGAAGGGCCTTCAATGCACATGGCAAACAATACAGAGCCGACTACAATGTAGGAGGACAGCGCCGAGCTTTTCTTCTCCTCTCGGGAGAATTCAGCAGGGATGTGCACCGATATGCCACAGTCAAATGCAAAAGACGTGCGTGGCTAATAGTCATTTCAATAGCAATAGTTTTTTTCAGAATTTTTCATGTAATAATTAAAACAAGATAAAAGGGCCTGATGCTGTTTTACGTGTGTCTGATTGTTAGCCTTCAAGCTGTAGATGTTTGGCACTCGAGATGAATTGTTGCCAGTTTGTTCATTTTAATATTTGTTTTGATCTAAGTATTTAAAAGAGTAATAAAAAAATCATATTCAAAGCATCCAGTTTGATTTTGCAGGATTTCATAAAAAATTTTTTACAAAATGGCTCATTTGTATGAATTCCTACAATGTAAATCATATAAAAAGAAAAAAATTAAGCCCCTCCCCTAAACATATTCACTGGCACAAAAGCAGATTGTACTAAAACATACATAGGATATTGTGCAAATTTATACAAATAATTGCCACGAGACACCATTTAGGAGAATGTGTACAGCACTTGCTCGTGCTGATATTACTTACGACAACTTGTCGGATAGTTGCGAACCTTTACAAAACCAAGCTGCTGGCTCCAAAGCAAACCTTTCATTCACAGTGAAGCTTTAAATACAATGTCGTTCTCTTCAAGGTTTCATCATTGTGTTGCGTGTCATCAGCTGCTTTTACTGCACACTAGTTGCATCCTTGTTTTTATTGTGTCATCAGAATTAAAGTGTACTCTTAAACCCTCCTTATGTTGACATTACTACACACAAAGTACACACATTATACCACAATCCGCTTGCAGGTTTATAATTGAAGAATCTGTTTATAAATTTGCATTTTTATTTGTATTTTGCAGGCCTTCTCCTGGTGGCCGGAGGTGATGGCCGAACACGCCGAGACCTTCCTGTCCCTCTATACGGTGGACATGGACGCGGCTCTGGCTGTCCAGCAGCAAGACTCCTGGGACAGTTTTCCTCTCTTTCAGCTGCTCAACAATTTCTTACGGACTGACCGTATGTAGCGTTTTTCCTTTTTGTCTTCCTTTTTCTTTTAAAAGAAAATCTTTCTTCATTTACTTTTCCATTTTAAACTGACTTTGTGTAGCATTTGTCTTTTCTTAGTGTAAATCTCTTTTTCTTAAAGAGACATTTCACCCATGAAAATGTATTTATTCTGAACCAACATGACTTTCTTCCTTCTGCAGAACTCAAAAGAAGGTCATTTTTAGTGAACTATCCCTTTAAATGATTTTTCTTCCCTCCACCCTAGTCCAAAGCCGTCTCACGCTTGTCCAAAGTTCTGATCGCATGTTCTCACTGCTAAGCGCACTAATTAACACCGGTGTAGATTTGGAAAACAATCCTTGTTACGAGAGGAGGTTAACACACTGTGCTCTGTTGTTGTCAACACACTAATTAGATATACTGTGTGATCAGTTAGTGGCACTGGAGGATAAATTATCTCCACTGGTTTGAAATTCACCTGAATCCTGCAGAGGAGAAAACCTTTGGGCGTCCCACATATCCTGACTGCCAGTATCCCATTACCGCTCCTGTAATTAACACAAAATGATCCTGTATCAACCCAAACAGGGTTTTGAATACTTCACAACAGGAAGTTAATTATGTGAAGAGCTTTTGGTCTAGTGGTATAACAATGACTCCATCCAAGAGCATTTGCAGACGCTTTTATCCATAGCTGATTTTTATCCATACTGTAGTGCAGTATCTGGGTATCAAACCAATGACCTTTGGGTTTCTAGTGGTATGTTTTACTGGTTAAAACTTCTTTAGTGATCAAGGGCACTTTCTTTACTGTCTTTTAAAACACCAGCTTGTTTGGAATAGATGTTATCCAGCATGACAATGCAAATGGAAGCTTCTAATAACAAATATAGTTGGCAGACTGATATACAGTATGAAACTCCCACACAGTTACTTGCATGTATGAACATTTCTCAAGAGTAGAAGACTATCTTGTGTTTCTTGCCTCCGTCCTGCTGTCAATAAATGAAGGGAATAGTTCACTCAAATATGAACATTCATAATTTACTCATCCTCATACCGTCCCAGATTTATATGACTTTCTTTTAGTTAACACAGTTAATACAAACTAATTATTTTATATTAAATGCAGTCAATGCTATCTTTACGTTTACATTTATTCATTTAGCAGGTGATTTTATCCAAATCGACTTACAAATGCTAGTGGGGTCTTACTGGATCCAATGATAAAGCTCCATTATTAAAGTAATCCAAATGACTCCAGTGGGTTAATAAATGTCCTTTCATCTGTCAATATGTTGTGTATGCAAACAAACAGATCAGCATGCTAAATTTAAACATGGCAGCACATTTATTTGGTTCTTGTGTATTTCCTGATGAAATGCGTATGACCTGTATGACAGCAAAAACCAATACAATTCAAAGTTATAAACATTTAGCTCGGTGATCTGTTTATAAAACCCACATTTATTTGTGATTATTAATGATGATATTTCTGATTTCTAGATCTCTATTTACTTTTTTGAGTTATTTAGATCCCATGTAAGAAAATTGAATGACTGCATTATAATATTTTATTAATTGTTTGCTCTTAACTGAATAAATAAAGTCATAAGCCACTGAGATAGCATGAGGATGAGTAAAATATATACAAATTTTCTTATTTGGGACTATTCCTTTCACCTCGCCGCTTCTTCATATACAGGTAAAAATCTAATGAAAGACACCTGCTGCCAAACATGTAGGAAATGGAGAAGATAATTGCTTTAGTTAAGGTGTGATTAAGTAATGTGCCTGTTCCGTTTTTTCTGAATCAAGTTTTTGCGAATGAATGCATTCAGATTGTAAAATCTTGGTGTACTTGTAATTCTAACCATTGTAACTGTTTGTACTCTTCCCACACAAATGAAAAGCACACAAATCTCTCATTGTTTGGATCTTAGAAAGTCTTAGACGAACCAACAATGAGGCAACAATATGTTACATCTTACACCAAAATCTCTTAATTTTATGGTTTTAAAGGCCTATTCACATCAACACTGTTGAAAATAGACACAATGCATTCAATGAACACTCTTCACAACAGGAAACCAGAAAATACTAAAAAAAGTTAAAAAGGGTTTTATTTTAGTTAAAATAGTTTACGTATCAGTGAATAGATTGTGAGTAGATTTTGATGTGAATAGATCATTCATGTGTGATTCATTTCACTTTTAGTTAAAGTGATAGGATTTCACTAACTTAAACATTAATTGATCATGATTTTCTATCATTTTTTTAGACGACAAAGTAGTGTTGTGACATTGACACTAAATGCTCAAATGAGTTTCATCATTGTTAAATGGTTGGGAAATGAGCTCACACACCCATGAGAGTAAAAAGGCTAGTGTTAATGATGAAGAGCGGAGAGATGGGAATTCTATTTAATGATGTCTGAGGAGACATGCCTCTCTCTCTCTCTCTCTCTCTCTCTCTCTCTCTCTCTCTCTCTCGCTCTCTCTCTCCACATGTCTTTAAAAAACATTATCATCTTACAGTAGCTATATTCACTTGTCAACTCCATCTAAAAGGTTACATTACTCTGAGTCTGTATTAACATTATAACTTTTAAAATGAGCTCATTATATAAATTAACAAACCTGCACGATGATGATGATGGGTTTACATCTAAACAGTTAAACAATCAGGAGTACAACCATCAGACAAGCTCGACAGAAGGCCTTTATAGAAGTTTACTATTCATTTAAACTATTTACTCCACGAATATTTTCACAGCAGTGTACTTGATAATCCAAAGCATTTATTAATTTGATGTCTTCACCAGCTCATCTGTGCAATGGGACGTTCCACAAGCACCTGCAGGACCTTTACGTCCCTCTGGTGGTGCGTTACATTGACCTGATGGAGTCGTCAATAGCTCAGTCCATCCACCGCGGCTTTGAACAGGAGACATGGCAGTCTGTGAAGTAAGTTCACTCAAGACCTTGTTTAACCTAAAAGGTGTCTGTCCTCCATTAAAGCAGATAACGGTTTAATGTTTTGAGCAAGCCAAACCATTTTGGACTTTTACTTTGCAAAGAATGGAAAGGTGATTTAGATGACTATTATATTATATTTAAATTTTTCTTATTTTTACTTAAATTAAATTTTGTGTGAATGTGATTTAGTCTGTATGGTACGCAAGGCACTTATTTCAGTATTTTGTACTGTTGTGTGTTTGGGTGGCAATCGTTCAGCCGATGAAACTTGCCGACCCACAAATTTGCATTTGAAACAAAAACTGTGTATCGATGCCATGACCTCGGTGTATTTAACACACTACATGGCCACATTTTTATTCATGTCTTATGTTTTGTATGATTCATTAAACATGGTTTAACTAAAGTCTATTTCCTGTCTAAGGTCTGTCAATAAGCCTTTTCTGTTTTCAGCCACAGAACGATCAGTCAATTATCGTTTTCTCTGCTCTATCTGATATCAATGTACCATCTCATGCTCTGTGTCCTTTCAGTATTTTACCGCTTTTAACCCTCTGATCTCTGGCAGGACCATAACCAACAATCTGCCAAGCGTTCCGCTGCCCAGAGTTCCCAACCTGCCTCTTAACCTTCCTCAGATGCCCAGCTTCTCTGCCCCTTCCTGGATGGGGCCGCTGTGTGACAGCACGTGTGTATGGGCCAGCTGGGCACCATCACTGCTTTCTGTTCTTAACTTATGCTTATTATAGCTGCAAAGGAAAAGTTACTCAAATTATGGTTACGTAGAAAAAGATTTATTTGGCTGTAAAGACACTTTTAGTATAAATGCCATCTTAATTAAAACCTAAGCTAAAGCTATGATAAGCATTTCATTTTATAAACTGTATAAAAAACATTTAAGCTTAAATTAAATTTGGTATCGAGTATCATTTTGTTTAAATTCTTTGTTGCATGATTATGTGTTGTAATGCTTGTTTAAGTAGATTTGAGCATTATACACAACCAGTTAAAAGTTTGGATGCACTTTACTAAATTTATCATTCTTGTTTTCTTAAAAAAACTTTTGATTTAAATGGATATGCTTAAACTTAATTAGGTAGACAAATTGTCTGCATTTGGATTTTTTTACAAAACAAAGTTTCAATTAAAAAGAATCAAACTGGATGAGTTGGACCGTATAGTGAGTGAAAATGAGCCAGCAAGTGGCCAGCATACTGTACGTGGGAACTAATATGATTTAAAAAGCATCCCAGGATGCACCTCATAAATTGGTTGAAAGAATGCCCAGAGCTGTGATCCAGACAAATATTACACAAGCTAAAATATGAGATTTGTGTTGTTGCAAAATTGACTTGCCTATTATTCTAAGAAATGTGTAAAACAGTAATACTAAAGATTTAGTGTGTGTATTCAAACTTTTCTGTCAGTGTAGTTGTGTAACATTTCTGTTTGCTTTGTGGATGTGCACTCGCATGTTATGTGCATTTTGTGTCTGTGCGTTTTGGTATTTGTTTGCAGTTCTAGTAATTTTGTGTTGTAAGAGCGTCGTCTTTTAGTTTAGTTTGGAGCCCTGCTTCCTTTGTGGTGTTGTTGTCATAGTCACGTGATTCCTTTGCTAAATGTACGTATAACACACTTCTGCATTTGATTTACAGAGGGCAAGGAATTAATTTGCCTGATATTTTGTGAGTACCACAGACACTTCAACACTTCACACGCTTGTGTTTTTCGGATTTGTGTTTCATTCTGGTACGAAAAACAACCGATTATATTTTGGCTGCAACCCGTTTAAAAGATAATTCACAGGCGCGCGTGAGCCTCCATAAACCTTCATTTCTCTTCTGATATGTGGAGAGGCGGCCGCATATCAGCGCTTCATTCGGTGGAGTGAGAGAGCATTTAATCCCGCTGTGAGCGTGTGATGCGGTTTGTGTCTCACGGTGTAATAAACAACAACACTATTTTCTCTCTTCTGTCGGGGGTTATAAGGGAAAGAGACTATAGTACCACAATACAGATTGGATCACTTCAGGAATTGTAGTTATCGTCATGGTACGGCTGCTTTGTAACAGTTGTGAGCTTAAACAACACCAGAAAGTTAAATCAGATCCATCTCAATTAACTTAAAGAGTGTGAACTGCAAAAGCACACCAGCTTTCAGGCCTGAAAATGTGTCTGTAGTGGGTGTAGTCCTGTGGGTGACTGTCAGAGGGGACTCTGTGGTTAGCCGGTTGTTAGATTCAGCGAGAACTTTGTGTTCCCCTCCAGGGAGTCTCTTCGTCAGGCGAGAAACTGGTCCATTTGTTCAGACCGCCTCTTTCCTCTGCTCGTACGGGCTGGAGGCGGAGACGCGGACCCCCGAGGGGGCCCTCGCGGACCATGCTGCCGCTAATTAATCGAGTGGGAGCTTTCGCTCGCCCCTTTTAATTGCACAGCGGACTTTGCCAAACGATTTATTTTCCCGGAACGCCACTTGTGAAGGTAACAGTCTTTTAACAGCGAGAGGAATGAGTGCCCTTTTTCGTTGCCAGGCATTTGGCTCCGTGCGCTTTAACGGCGCCTGCGCGCGGACCGACTGCACGTTGCAGTGTTAGCTGCGGTTGACACGGCGATGTAGCTCCATCTGTCTAGCTTGGCGGAGATCTCTTGAGCCTCTTCAAACCCAGCGGAGTCTGCACACAACATCAGTTGAAATTGCTCTTGATTTAGACTCCCCGCAGCTTGTGAAACAGTTACTGTTGACAGAGAGCGACGTCTGCTGCGCTTCAGTCAGCTGGGCGCAAACTGACCTTTTTATTTCTGTAGCTTGTTTAAATGTACATTTTGAAATGTATTTACTCGTTGGTTAGTTGACACTTGAGTCGTCTTTAAAGAACTAATGAAAAGACTGGGAAAGTGGGCTGAAGTGATATTTTGGTCTATTGTAGTTGTTGCAAGGCCCTGTCCATTCACTGATTTTAAATGAATAATTTTTGCCTCTCTATCGCAATCTCTGTTTAAAGCATAAACTTGGAGGTTACTTTGTGTTTATCTTTATGTAAGTTAAGGTCAGATGACGTCAAACTGACCTGATGGCTCAGTTGGTACGTTTTAGCATAATTTGCCTTCTCCCCAGTGACAGAAGGGTTAGGAGCAGGCCCTAAAAAATCTTGTTTCTTTTTTCGATTCGCATCATAGGAATTAGCCATCTCCTAAAATACATATGAATTCCAGTGAGATCAGGTTGAGTATACTGTTGTAGATTTGAGATTTGCTTTTTTGTGACTGATTTGTCTTTTGACTAAAACCGTTGGACTGTTATGGATTTCAGCTTTAGTTATTTTTCTTATAATAGTTGAATAATTGGAATTACATTACATTGTTTTTTTTTTTAGCAAACTGAACTCATGGCTTAGTCCCGTTGAAAGTCATTTGTTGAATTCACTCTCACATTCCTTGCAAACTGCTTTCAGACCCTTGAGAAACATGTAAACACACCCAAAGTGTTGTGTTCCAGATAGTATTGTTTCACTTTTTGTCTCTTTCATTATGTCATATAGTATTTTGGATACCATTTTATAATTCTTTATTACTTAATGTGAAAACATTAGCATTCAAGAGAAAAAAGATCATTCACCTGCTGACATTGTCTGGTTTCTTCAGTAATGGCTCGGCCACATCCGAAGATCTTTTCTGGAAGCTGGATGCTCTTCAAATGTTTGTGATGGACCTACACTGGCCGGAGCCGGAGTTTGCCAAACATCTGGAGCAGAGACTCAAGCTCATGGCCAGTGACATGATGGAGGCCTGTGTTAAAAGGTCTGAAGTTGTCAGCATCCAGTGTGTTCCTCTTACAGGACTGAGATCTTATAACTAATGTTCCTTGTCTATTTGTCCTCATCTAGGACCAAAGCTGCCTTTGACTCTAAAATGCAGAAGTCCTGCAAGTCCACGGATTTCCGCGTCCCCTTGTCCATCTGCACCATGTTTAATGTTCTCATGGACGCCAAGAAGCAGTGCTCCAAGCTCTGTGTTCTTGATCAAGGTCAGGAGGTACGTCACAATCCAACCAGGGCTTTATGTAAAGAGATCTGTATACATGTAGCGTCTAATGAACACCATATGAAAAATACTGTCTTTGTTCGATTGACAGCAAAGGTGATAACTAGATTAAGAACATGTTAAGCAGCCATTAGACTAAGCAGTGAGACATTGCTGGCAAAGGTCCATCTCTTTTTATATTTATTTTTTTAGTTGAACTTAACAAGTGTTATTGGTCTGTATAAAATGTTTAGATTTCCATTCTGCGGGTGATATAATCCCCATCTCTTCTTATTGCCTGAGATGATCATTTCCAATAAAGGTTCAAGCTCCAAAGACCTTGAACACTTTCTTAGAGACTCATCCGGAGCTGCAGTATTAACTTAGAAAGCCACAAACAAGCCAAGCCTATTGGACATTTACATAAGAATGCTTTCTGTAATTATGATTGAAAAAAAATGATATCGGGGAGCACGATATAGCTTCATGCTAACACTCAGAACAAATTAGTAACCGCACAGCAGCACCTTTCGGCATCATCGTAGTGAGTTTTGTATGGGCAAGTACCACATTTTTTGGCAGCAAGTGCAAAAATCAAGTTAATATTGCAGTTCTGTTTCTTCTAGTGGCACCAATAATTACACACTTCATCGTAACACATCACTCGAGACTGAACATCACAGTTGGCACATTATCATTTAGAGTTAAAGCTTAAAATGAGTATCAACAACAGGTTGTCAGTTGCTCACAAAATTGTTGCTTTTTTATTTTATGTATATTCTTTGTTTGAAAATAAGCAACTTTGACTTTATTAATTGCCTTTTTGCATAAGATTCACCCCTAAATAAAAATTTGTTCATCATTTATTCACCCTCATGTCTTACCTGTATGACTTACTTTCTTCTGCACAACACAAAAGTAGATATTTTGAAGAATGTTTGTAACCAAATAACACTGACCCCCATTGACTAATGACACAAAACCCTGAGACATTTCTCAAAATATCTTCTTTGGGTTCCACAGAAGAGTCATATAGAGGTATTAAATGACATGGGGTTGAATAAATGATGACAGAATATTTATTTTTGGGTGAACCTTTTAAGATAAGTTAGATTACACATATCTATGATTATTTTCATTCATGTCTGTTTCTCCTTATTCATTTCCGCATGTCCTGCACATTATTGCATGAATTCAAGATTGACCAACAGTGGGTAAGTGTCACTCTTATATTGTGTAATGAATATATAAGTGGAGATCTTAAAACATACATTTCATTTAACTACATCAGGAACAAGCATTTGAAGAATTCCTTAAATTTAGATATAGAATAATTGATTTTCATAAGCCTTTATCAGGTACCAAGGTCACAGACTGATAAATTGTACCTTGATGCAACTGTAAGTTGCTTTGGATAAAAGCCTAGATGGAATGAAAAAATGTAAATGGTTATTGATTTATACCAGTATTTAATATCACACCCTTCATGATTCCTCTTGATTCTTTTTGGTCTTTATAAAGTTGCACACTTATAGTCACACAAACGTATATCTTTCTTTCCGTCTCGCTTTCCTCGTAACATACTGTACATATGCAAAATTCTTCCATTCTAGTTGATGCTACTCTTTTCCAGCCCTTTACATATAAAAAGAGTTTCCTGCTTCAGTGACACTTAAAGTCAGGCAAAATCGTCACGGCAAGAAAGCGGCACTTTTATTTTCACTTGTATTAGCAATAGGTTAAAAGGTATTTCTTAGTACTCATCTGATTTTGTGCCACGCCGAATTGAAATTAATGGCCATCAGCGCGCGCTACCGCCTTTCTAAAAGACTTCATTCAGAAACAAAGAAAAGATTATTTTACCCGAGTTAGTCTGCCGCTTTATTTCAAAATACAAGGTTATGCTTTATAAACCGCCATCTCGCTGAAGTGACTTTGAAGTGGATGGTTACCAGATAAATGTTTTCAAAAGACATTATTGTTCTTTTGGTTTTCACGCACACAAGCGAAGACCTCCCATTTAATCCGCACTAATGCGAAAAAAAGCCCTCGCGATTTAGCCGTATAAAAAGCAAACATGGAAGTGTTAATTGAGGTAAAAAGTCCTCGAGATTCTCCCATAATGCCATTTATGAAAAAACTGCCATTTTGCGCGAAGGGGAAAAAAAGGGTGAAAAGAAAATTAGGGCTGCTGACAGTGACCTCTTAGCACCCTCAATTTGTCACCGATCTGCGCGCATTGTTGATTGAAATTTTTAATTTGGGTGTCCTTTAGATTCGGCGTGAATGGGCATTGTTGGCACAGATGAACTTCTGCTTGCAGCTCGCAGCTTGTATGCAGCTAAGGCATCTATTCACAGCGCTCTCAAATGGATGTTCTCTCTCTCTCTCTCTTGCCTCCCCCAACCCCTCGCTTTCTTCTTCTCTCTTTCCTTCACGCCTTTTTTCCACCGTCGCTTTCCACAAAATAGGTGAATAAGACTTATCAGACGTGAAATGGCGGATTAATTGAATGCAGCGTGAGCCTTTGGTCGCCGCAGCTGGACGGGTTCTTTAGAAAAACACAAGGCTGCCCTAATTGTGGCCCGCACAAAAAGTATCCTTCAAATTCCTTTGCCCTAAACGAGAGCAGGAATTCCATTCAGCCGCATAATGGGCCTAATAGCTGCTTAACTCAGGCCTATTACACAGAAGGATTTTTTCCTTCTCCCAGAACACGTCTTTGTGAACGTGCCGGGAGAGGTTGTTCTTTTCGGACGCCTCGCTATTCGTTTAGCCGTTACGAATCAAGGTTTCCACCAATCGGCATTGTGCGAAGCGTCTGTTTGTTTCCTATTTGTTTACCTTTCTCCTCTCTGTTATCACCCTCTGTGTCCGCAGCAACAGTACCACTCGAAAATCGATGTCCTAATCGATGAGGCCTTTAAGGAAATGATCTCCTCCTTGGTCTCAAAGGTATGCCCTTCAGCCATAGTCTCGTCCTCTTCTGAGCCGACACATTGCACAACATCAAAAATTGGCTTTTGCTCATTCGGCCTTCACCACGTTATGTATTTCAGAAAACTTTGTTGTTGCTAAATGTGCTCAGCATTCAGAGGGTGTAGCTGTAGATCACCTTTTCACCGTACGATACTCTGTCCTAAATTGTTAATTGTTGCTTGTGCTAAAGGCGTTAATGCCTGTTGTCACGCAAACATTTCTTCGCTTTCACAGTTTGCAGCTGTTTTAGACGGGGTGTTGTCCAAAATCTCACGATACGACGAGGGAACATTCTTTTCTTCCATCCTTTCTTTTACGGTGAGTATTTGCACGGTTATCCACACCCCCACCCTTTCTAGCGTTTCATTCGGTTCGATAGATCAGTGATTCCCAAACAGACTCAGTTGGAATAAATAGATTTCACAGGGTATTTTTACTTTGAATAAATATAATGTTTGTAATGTTTTTCACCCACAGTTTTATTGTTTTGAATTATGTATTAATAATGCTAATGCATTTCTGATTTGCTGATGATGAAGAGGGTTACTATACTTGATCTTTATGTGACTGTTGAAGTACAACTATAAACATATCAAAGTATATTCAGCAGATTTCACTTTCTTATTGCCTTCAAGGTAAAAGCAGCAGCCAAATATGTGGATGTCCCAGTAAGTTGAACTGGTTTCCAGCACACCCTTTTTGAATATTATTCCTGCATGCAACTCTGCATTTTTGTGTGTTATTTATTCATCTTTGCCAAACATCTCCATCTTGCTTTGTTTCATATTTCCAAAAAGGCCTAATGTGTATTATTTCACCATTACCATAACACGGTTTTATATTTTTATTATTTGGCATTCACGGCCAAATGAAAGAGGGATCGGAGCGTCTAGAAGAGCTGGCCGTGCAAGACTAATTAGCAACACGATTGGCTTAGAATCAGTCTCACGATCTGCCGCGCTGTTGACAATGGCCCGTCACAAGCAGAGAGAGACGCTAATGAATCACCAGGAAGCAGGACTGTGTTCAGAGTGACGGCCGTGAGCAAGCAGAAAGAACGTAACACTGTTGAGGGAAAGTCTGAGTAAGCACGTGTCCTTCTGAACCGAGACTACTGTGAAATTATTGAACAGCTTTCTGAATAAGCTTAAAAATAGTTGGCACCAAAAATTGTCAGAAACCACTTCTAATATGCTGTCTTATATTAGAAACCTATCAAGCCAAGTGAATAACAAATGTTTTACTTAAAACAGAATACTATTTATAGCTATATTTTATATTTTTAGCTTCATTTATTACTAGCTGTTATCAAAAGGGACCGAGTTGTGAATAACTTTTCTGGTTTGCGGAAATCTGCAGATTTCATGTAAGCCTACTTTTAACCAGCAAACTTTTACTATTTACTTTAGTATTTCATAGTTGAATCCTAATCTAATCATGACAAACTATATACTGATGGAAAGACCTTAGGCTTGAAAATAAATATTCGATAAATTTGTATAACAATAAACATAAGCAAATATCTGATCAATATATCTGAAAAAATGTAAAAAAAAATATATTTAATACCCAATTTTTTTTTTTTTTAGTTCTAGTTTGGTGCAATTATTGTGTATACTCAATGTGTGCAGTGACAGTTATCAGGTTTTCTTATTGATGTATGATAACGACCCGTTTTGTGCTGTTGTTCTTTCAGATTTTATGTTTTGTGTTTTCATTGCATTGACATTCATTACCGCATGATGTGTGGCTTCAATCCAAATACTTTTTTGAGGCCACTGTACTGAGCACATTAAAGCAGCTAACAAGGTTTACAACGCAAGTCACTCAAACCCCAGACGCTCCTGCGATTCAACACCCCGTCACTCCAGCTGAGCTCTTGGTATCCCATCTCCCCCTCAATTATGTTGTAACCTCCACCTTGCGCTTTTGTACAGAAGGAACGCTTTCATAGCTCTTAGTGAAGCCGGAGAGGGAGGGAGGACCTGGCTGCGCTCTGGCCTTTGGCACTGAACATTGCTGGGCTCTTGTCACGAAAGGTTAAGCTTCTCTGCTCCTTTGTGAAGGCTGCCGCTCGAGAGCTGGGGCTTTTTGGCCAGACGCCCTCGCGATGGCTTTCTGTTAACAGACTCGTTCGCACATTCACACTCGCGCCGCTAACACACACGCAGGCGCTTTGTCTTCGCCTCCCTTCGCATTAACGCCACCACAACAAAGTATTTACCCAAAACTTCGAACATTTCCAACGTGCCACACAAACGCACTTCACACGCACACCTGCACCTGGACGCTGAATGAGGCGGTGGCAGGAAGCCAGGTTAGCAGTCCTGTGTAATTACTGCGCATTTCGTCTCCGCTTCCCTTTCTACTCTGTTTCCCATCCGCGCCGTTTATCCGCTCAGCTTAACCAGTCATTAACCTGCCGTTAATCGCGCCGTCCCACACCTCTCCATTTATTCATTCACCCCGACCAACACCCAACTGCCTCTGCATTGTGTGGCCTGATGGATGGGACCAGTTGTGGATCCTCCCTCGATGTCTCTGTTGCCGTTTGTGGGAGAATTTCGTGCGAGGAGATCGTGTTCATGGGCATTTTGGGCTTTGTCGTTCTGTCAGAAGGAAGGGCATTGGGTTAGAAACGTCCCATATTGCATTTTTACCAGAGGTCCTTGTCAATGGCCATCAGTAGGAATGAAATTGAATTTAAAGTTGGTTTATATTACAGGTTTTGAATGTTTCAATTTTAGTGTCATTTCATTTAACAGTAAATCTGTTCACACGTGTGTGAATTGGTTCAACAAAATAGATTCCTTGATTCGTTGCAATGCATTGATTTTTACATTGTGTTTGGTTAAACCCTTCTGGTTTTGACTCTGTTATATGAATCAGGGTGCTGATGTTCAGGTGTCTTTTCACTCTCTAATAAAAAGAAGATTGGGGGGTTCAGCCCTCGGGTTGCATCAGCCCTTGAGTCATGGGTGGGAAACGTGTCACAGCAATTATTGCTATTAGGGCGTTTTCTATGTTTGTAACACCCCTGTGTGAATAGAAATATGTTTCCACAGGTAAAAGGATTGCTTTTAACGGGTTATAAGTGTCGCTGCTGCTTTTTGTTACTGTGTTTAAATGGATGACATGTATATGTGGTGGCTGTCATTGTTTGGCGTTTGGATTTGCTTGCCCTCATAAAAAAAGGTGCAAATAATTGGTTTACTTTAAGACTATGTCACACCTTAACAGAGTGCATAACTGTACATTATTAGCATGTTTGTTTAACAAATTTACATTTACAAGCATAAAAATGAAACCGACTTAATTAAGTTGATTAATAAACATGTCAAATCTGTCACTTTCTCTTCACAGAAACCTGGTATGGATTTAGCAGATACCTTCATCACCTTCGTAAGGCAGAACCAGGACATTCTGCGAGACCGTGTGAACGATGAGATGTACACAGAGAAGATCTTTGATGTAAGTTTCAGCTGTAGGGCCAGAAAACAGATATATTCACTTTCACCCTTGTTTAAATGTAAATGTTGTGTTTTAATGATTCAAATATGGACATTTTCAAGGTTAAATTAACCCAGCGGTTGTATTTGTCCTTGTTTGAACCATGGGTTAAAAATAACCCCACACTGTGTAGCTATGTTTTCTTTAGTTAAAAAGACAGGGCTTGTAACAAATGAGACTACTGGTTTAATTAATTTCAATTATTGAAGTATTACATTCTATTTTTAGCAATTTGAGTGAAAAGTTTATAAAAAAAAATGGACATAAATTGCAGAATTTGCTAGTATTATGCTTTAATGGCAACATGCTGAGAATCTTATATGTATGTGCTTACAATAATTAATGGAATCAATGAAATCTTAATGTACGAAGAAGTCAACATGATCATTATCGCAAATTACTTTTTAATTATAATAATTATTTAATTAGTAATATAAATATAGTCCAGTATCCTAAATATTTCTTATTCACTTTACATCATAATGCTGCTTTAAATGGTTTGAAATTTGAAATACTTTTTCATTTAAATGAAATGAAGTTTCAGAACCATTTGTTTTAGTCTAATACATTTCACACCTAAAACTTCACAACATTCTCTGTTCATCTGATTCTTTCTCCTCCTTGTTCCTCAGCCGTGAGTATTGTAGAGCTGAGGATGAGGGAGGTGACAGGGGTGGGGAAAGTTTTTGTAAGAAGAGGCAATGAGGCCTCAACAAGAGCACTCATCAACCCACTGTGACCACTTCCAGTGCCTGAATACTCACCCAGGGCTCCTGTTGACCCGAGAGAGAGAGAGAGCTTGATGGAAAGCTCAAGTGTACCTCACTACATTTGCTTCCTTAATTTTGTTTGGAACACACTGCTCATCCCTCCAAGAAACACATGTTAGATCTATACAATGACATAAACACTCCAGAGAGAAAACACACACGCTCACACAACCAGATTGGCTTTGAAAGTTCTATTCCTAGCTAGATTGGAGAGATGCAGTGTTTCATGCCTCCTCTTGATTCATTAGACCTTTGGCGAGGCCGCCGTATGGAAACGGGCGAGCGGAATGGATGTGCCCCGCGCGCCAGCAGCTCCTAATGCGTGTCGGGCGCACACAGTCATGCATCAGGAGACGGCTCGGAGAGAGGTCGCCGCGTGTCACCGCGGAAGCTTCCTCATCAAACAGCCAGCGCGTTTGTGTTCGCATTGTGCCGCCGCATCTCCAAGCGTCCCTTTATAAGTTTTCCGACTCCATCAATCGGTTTTCGAAGCGCCTAATCTAATTTTTCTGGATTCTTTCGAACCTCTGGGTGGTTAACTCTTCGGTGGGCGATGACTTTGTAAAAGTTTCTCGTCTGCATTTCCGCCTACAACAGCGCGTAATTGTTCACTCGTCTGGCAGCTTCTGCTTAATCAATCTACGTCAAAACCGAACACAATGTTTGCACCGCAACCTAATAGGAGACGCGTAAGAAAATAAGAAAATCACTCACCGCATGCCCTTGCAGGCTGCGGTCTGTTTGTCCGGGGCACTAAATCACAGTGATTAGTGGAGCGATGAGGTCCGCACGGCAGGGGGTCACGGCCTTCTGTCTGGTCACAGGTGCGAGACCTTCCCTTCCCTGCCTTTCTAATGAAGCACACAAGTGGACACTTAAGCCCGTGATTACCAACACTCAGGACGGAGATACGCCTGGCCACCACTGTTATGGAGAAATGCGTCGTCGTTCCTTCACCTGCAACAATTAGGGCACCGCCGTCTGTTTCCTCTGCCCAGACTAAATGCTTCAATTAAGCGGCGTCTCTTCTTTCTGTTCTGCTTTGTGTTATCAGTAGGAGCAGACTTCTCTGATTACTTTCAGCATCGCATTGGAAATTGGAAAGCAAATGCGTGTAAATAAGTTTTAAATTAAACGCAGACACACATGAATGAGAGCAGGCCCGGCGATGCTTCTAAGAGATATTTTTAAAAGAAATAGATGATACCTTGACCTCGCGTAATCAAGTCTCACTGAATACAGTCATTTGCGTGCGCCCGTATCCAGGGAAATGTGTGACATCATAATGTCTAGTCAATCCGGACAATCAAATCGCAATCTTTTTTAACTTGCTACGACTTGAGCTAATGATTTCCAAATGATATTACCGATGTGAATTCAAACCGATATGTTTGACAGGAGATGGTGTCAAAGGGTCCCCGCGCACCGCTATTCTCCTTTCGATGGCATCGGATTAAAGAGCTCGCGGCTGTCTGTTTGTTTTTTTCTTTTACGCTTGTCGTCCTCGTTTAGCTTCTTTGAGGAAAGCGCCATAATGTCAAATCGCAGAAAGGCTGGCCTTCTGAATCACTAATTATATAAGGTGTCCTCGGGTGGAGTAAAATGAATGTGTTATGAAGTCATTTTAATAGACAGTGTTGAGTGCGCCGAGTGTCCCCTTTACACACGGATTCAAGTGTTAGCCTTGTAATTAGTAGGTTCAGTATCTTTAGTCGTAATCGGTTTATTATTATTATGTGTGAAATTGACCTCAGATCATACTTGGGGCGAGAGAAGATACTTAGAGCAAGTTCAGTAATGAGAAGTGAATTAATGAACTGCTGTAGATGCTTAAAGTGAACATTAAATACATTTAAACAGGTAATCATCTCTTTAATGCAGCGCCTTTACAAAATAGGTCATACAGTATGTTTTAATCTGATTGAACTGTTTAATAAATTGAAGTATTGGGTGTGAAAAATTGTTATAAATTAATTTCTCCGGTTATGATGGTAGCCTGCAAAATTCAGTGTTTTAAACCACAATTGAGCTGAAACTGCAGAGGGGTTTTCAAATTTTTATGTCCTCTTTAGGTCAAGGTTTATCTTTCTCTCTCTCTCTTCTTCGCAGCAATGGTACAACTCTTTCATGAAGGCGGTGTGTGTGTGGCTGACGGACAGGCTGGACCAGCAGCTGCACGTTTACCAACTCAAAACTCTCATCAAGATTGTCAAGGTAAAAAAGAGAATATGACTGATGTAGTTTTTTTTGTTCGAATTTCTGTTGATGCTAATTGACCGTGACAAAAGTGTCAAGTTCAGCTTGGCTGCACAAGGAATTCCATTAGCCCGAGAATGAGAGATTAATTAGTGCACGAGAGATGTTTCTGCAAACCTGAACAGAAGTCAAAAAGTGAAATCAACATGGAAAACTATTTTATTGTTTTCCATTTCATTTCCTGCTTTTCTGTGTGTTTGCTACTTCCTCCTGCAGAAGTCGTATCGTGACTTCAGGCTTCAAGGAGTGCTGGACGGCACCTTGAACAACAAGAGTTACGAGACCGTTTACAACCGGCTGACCATCGAGGAAGCGACGGCGGTCGTGTCTGCGGCCGACGGCCTGCAGGGTATCACCATGAGGGACAGCGACGAAGAAGAGGGTTAATATCACCACCTACGTGGATAGTCGTACACGCTCACAAGAGGCCAGATTTCAGCTTTTCTGATTGGAGCTGATGCTTTATGCTCCCCAGCCAGTGCTACAGTGCCCTCTTGTCTAAGCTACGGTTTACTGATGTCACCACGCTTGTACAAAACTCTCATTGGCCACTTACAGACAAGCTCCAGTGTCTCTCTGTCGTTCTGTATTTGATGTGCGTGATATGGTGGCCCGTCGCGTAACCAGGCAGCCTCGAACCGTGATCGTCCGGAATGCCGGCAGGAAGCCAATTCACGAATGTTTACACACAGAGACCAATCAATGATTTGTATGTGTATCGTAGATGCGCCGTACTGGAATGAATGATAGAAATACAGAGCGTGATGAAAGTAAAGTCTGCTTATGTGACGTTTTCTGCATATGCTTGGGATTCAAAGCCATACATGTGGTGGATGATATGCTAGTTGTTCACTGTTTATCCAATGAAGTCGTGACACTGTTTCACTCAATAACTATGATTCTTCTGTAGAAGTTACAGTTGAGTGTATCTTGTATAGTATGTCGTCAATGTCTGACTATGTTACATATCAAAGAATATGTCTATGAATTTTAACAAGAGTTGTATATTTCTATTGTCTTTGTGCACCTGAGTTTGTCCAGGTGTGTTTTGAATGTGCTAGAATTAAAGTGTTTTTAATGTCACTTCTTTGGGCTTGTGTGGTTGTGTTATACTCATTTTATTTGAGTAAAATTATCTCACACACATAAAAAAACAAATAGGCTTAAAGTATTTTAGAAGTAAAACTACTGATGAATGATTATGAAACATTACAAACATATTTCAACAACATTCAACCTACCTTGAAAAGACATTTTTATTATATTTTTCTCAAATACTTCAAAATTATCAAAAGCAACATAAAACTAGAAATAAATATAACAAAAAAATTTTGTTTACACTACATTGTGTAAGAAGATGTGCATTTAATGTAATATGGATTTTCACTGACATAAAATTATTATTCTTATTGTCAGAATTACACTATTCTGTTCATTTTTTTTAACTCTATAAAAATGACTAAATGTATTTTTTTAAACTTTTCTCGAACAGAAGAAGGCAGAATTGTATAGAAATCTTTGTGTAACGCTTATTCTGTATGCAGCTTATTTTGTGTACTTGCAGTTTAAATGACCTTCATATTTATTGTGTATTACATTTAATAAACAAACAAAAGAAATACCAGTAGAATACTATTACAATTGTGTAACACAAATGCAGTATATATTTCCATCAATAAAGGTTAAATAATTTAGTAATAAAAATAATTATAAGAAAAATGTAAATAAGATTAAATATTTATTGTTCATATTACAAAAATTAAAGTGACAGGATATTTGCCTCCATGTGTATGATTAACTATTTTAAAATACATATTTTAATAGAATTTCATGTATTTGTTTACTATGGCATTTTATTCTGCTGTCTAAATTAAAGAGCAATAAATCCAATAAGGTCGAAGTCTTTTTTTAAACAATAAATGTAAAGGATTTTACTTTATTTTACTAAATAAAATACGATTGTGAGGCAAAAGCTTTTATAGCGAAAGACAATTTAAGATGTTGAAAATAACAAACGAACGCATTTCTGAAGCCACATGTCAGATAATTAAAAACTGAACGGTAAAAATAAAGCAGTTAAAATTCAGCAATTAAAACATCAGCTCACTGTCATATATTATAAGCACAATATTTCTCACATTTTGTCTGATTGAGGATATTAAAGAAGTATATATTAAAAAACAATTGAAGCTTAAAACACAATCAAACTAATAAGAAACAAATAGTAAGATGTATGTCGTGCCCTGACATCGTTACAGAAGACTTATTTTCTCATTTTGCGTTCATCCGGTTGAAGAAATCTGAGGAGCAGCATATGACAATGAAGCGACTGCTTGTTCTGTGAAAAAGCTCCAAATTACAGGTTATTTCACACCCATCTGCTACCAATTGAACAGCAGTCACAATTAGCAATGTTCTCAAGTCGCCCTAAAAAACACAAACATTGCCATTTAAGCTCTATTGTTGTTCGTCCTTAAAAAGTACATGGCATTAAAAAAATAATAAACATTAAAAATAAATTATTATTATTATAAAATAATTTAAAGCAGAATATCCTCGCAGAACTGTTTATGTGTTACCTTTTAAAGAATAATCCTTCAAAATTTCTTCGCATCGAATCAGTATCAATAGTATTTCACCCAGAGCTGCTACTATTCGTTTCTGCTTTTCAGGCAAATTGACTCTCTTCTCTCTCTCTCTCTCTCTCTCTCTCTCTCTCTCTCTCTCTCTCTCTCTCTCTCTCTCTCTCTCTCCATGGCATGATCTCAGCTCCTTGGAGGCGTTTTGCTGTTAATACTTCTCGCACAATTCCCAGATGAATGTTTTCATGAGTTTGCCTTTAGAAACTAAGGTCTATTATTTGCCTTTATATTTTATGTGCGTGTGGATGTTGGTGTAAAATGTATTGGTGGCGTTTTTCTAATAGCCAGAAATGTTTAAAGTGATTAATTCTACAAATCATATTCTGCACATTTTAGTACACTTATTTAAATAATATGTGCACAGAATTAAGATAACTAAAATTAAAACTAAATTCTTTTGGCATTGGTTGCTTGGGTACTATATCCAAAAACGTACCAGTTTTTTCCGTTTTATTCCATCTTTGTTGTGATCACGCAAATTTTAATTTAATTTGCTATTAATGATGACACATTACGAATAAAAAATAGGTCCTGCCAAATAAAAAAGGTTGTGTTGTTATTACAAAAATCACCCTCAAAGCCGCAAAGTGGGAATATACGGTTTTAAATTGGTTTAAGTAAAATAAAGTAAGGTGGAGTTTTCACATGTCAAATGTTGACAAACACGACGCACGCAGTGCTCCCAGAAGAGCGCGCGCCTGTCATCACGCGCGAGGTAAAGTGATGTCACAGCGAAGCGCGAGGGGACGGGATATTCGCCAAGCGCTTACAGCTGAACAAGACGCGCGCGGTAATAAAGAGCACCTTCTTGAGTTAGTCACCCATAGCGGTGTGTAGGACAAGTGCGAGGAGAGAGAGAGAGAGAAAAACTCTGGTGATTGATATAACTAAATCGAGCATCTGGCCGCTTTACGTGTCTTTGACGTGTGCGCGTGGTGAGCTCTGCGTTGCGCTATTGACAAAACGCGCTTTATTGAGCAATCCGGGGCGGACATAAGTGCCGATTGTCCGCAATTGACAGCAGCGGAGCAGCCAGGGGGCCCGAGCAGAGCAAGACTGCGCTTGATGATGTCTTTTCCTGCGGGTCACTGAGAGGAATCAAACTTATCCGCAAAAGGAATAGCGCACTCGACACAGGTAAAGGTGTTGCGCGCAAGTCATGGACAGCGCGCTTTGCCACTCAGCGGGAATATTCGGCTCCCCTTCGGCTTCTGGAAGTTTAACGACAGGAGGAAACATGATCGCCAGTTCCAAACCTCTCGCTTTTTCGATCGAACGGATTATGGCCAGGACGCCCGAGCCAAAGTCGATACCGTTCCCGAACTTGTTTCACGCTCCCGTGGGGAAAGCGGACCCCAAGCAGCCTCCCACCCCGCTGCACTGCATGATACCGCTCATGCCTCTCGCCTGCGAGCCGTCTCATAAACTTCACATCAATGGATTAGACGGCAATCATTCCGATGCCTTTTCTTACAATGCAAACGAACTGGTGAGCATCGGTTTGAATTATAAAAACGAGCAGCAAGACGTGACCCCGACCATCGGACAATACAAACTCTTTCGCCCACGCGTGGTGAACCAGTCCTCGTTCCACGCAATGGGAGCCGCCGTGTGTTACCTGAACTGCGGAGAAAGTCCTTGTCCACCTCACGCGGGTCTGGTCAACCTTCACCCCATGGCTTCCTATCTCCTCAACAGCCCACTCCACGCGCGCCAGAAGAGCCTTTTTTCCACGGAGAAGAGCAAAGGGGGAAACGCCGTGGATAGGTATCCTCCAAGCGTGTCTTTCAAGGAAATTTCTCAGACTCATCTGCATCATTACATGAAGGAGAGCGCGCAGATCCTGTCGGAGAAATTGTTCAAGAACTCGGCCAAAATAAACAGCGGCTCTCCTCAAACCAAACCAAAGGTGTTCACCTGTGAAGTTTGCGGCAAGGTGAGACGAGCAACATCGATTGAGTATGTCTTCTGTTTTAACACGGGTTTCTTTTCCAGTTTTTAACACAAAGTGCATTTTACCTTTTCAGGTGTTCAACGCGCACTATAATTTAACGCGTCACATGCCGGTTCACACGGGCGCCAGGCCGTTTGTGTGCAAAGTGTGCGGCAAAGGCTTCAGACAAGCGAGCACTCTCTGTCGCCATAAAATCATCCATACTCAGGTAATAACACGCACAATATTACAATTAAATCTAGACATAGCTGATTTTAAATAAGATCATGATTACTACAGTTGCATTATTTTTGTATTTAATATATGCCTACATTTTGTAATATAAACTACTGTAATTATAGATAGCTTACTAATAAATATACGGCTATTTCTCTCGGTGTTAGAGACATTTATAGATAAAAATAAATATAGTCTATAAAAAAGAAATTTATAAATACAAATCCATGCAAATTCCATGGTAAAATCATGAACATGAAGCAGATTTATTAATTTGCTTGTTTATAATTAGTTTTAATGAGGAAATATTTTTAATGCTTCAATAGTCATTGGAATGCTGTTTTAAAAGAAAAGTAACGAAGAAACCTTATTACATTATTAGTGTTTTTATTAATTGTGTTAATAATATCATTTAATATCAATATCATAGGCTAGTTTATATTTTTTAATAGTTAAATATTTTAATAAAAAATAAGGCCATTCTGTTATTCTTTTTCGTCATTTTTGTCACTGTTTTATGTACAAGTTTACCTATCAAATTCTTATAAAGAATTTATATTATTATAAATTAGTAAAATAAAATAGAGTAAATTTAGATTGATTTGGTCCCTTACGTAAACACTTTTTTTTTTACTAATTGCATGATTGGGACGCCATTTATCTCAATGTCAAAAGGTTTTCCAAATAAACCTGAATTTACCTTATTCTTTCTATAAATTAAAGCACATGTGAATAACGTTTCTTTCGTTTGTCTGCAGGAAAAACCGCATAAATGCAACCAATGTGGTAAAGCTTTCAATCGAAGTTCAACTCTCAACACCCATACACGAATTCATGCGGGATACAAACCTTTCATTTGTGAATTCTGCGGCAAAGGATTTCATCAGAAAGGTAAGAAAGTCCGCTATTTCACAGTTATTTATAATAATACATAATAGTGTCAATTATTTGTTATATACTTTAACAATAAGTTAAACAACAATCATATAATTTTATAATAAAAATGATGTTTAGCCTATTGTTTAAGTGTTTGCTTCTTGTTTTTATTTATAAAAATTTATTTTTAAGGTAACTACAAGAACCACAAACTGACTCACAGCGGAGAAAAACAGTTTAAGTGCAATATCTGCAACAAAGCCTTCCACCAGGTGTACAACCTCACATTTCACATGCACACGCACAACGACAAGAAACCTTTCACCTGTCCAACATGCGGCAAGGGTTTCTGCAGGAACTTTGATCTTAAAAAGCACATTAGGAAACTGCACGATATTTCTCCAGGACCTCATTCACCATCAACACCTAATGGAAATCTGGAGGGTCAGTAAAATTCCTTTACTTACCGGACGCAGGATTTATCTGCAGTGCTCTCACGTGATGTTTGAAAAAATCTAATCGCGCATGCAACTTTTTATTTTTTTAATGTATTTTTTATTATTATTTTTATTTGTAGCGGCCAAATATTTTGGTCCATCATCATTGGTAAAGCTCGTCTGTGAATGGTAGATTATTACATAATGCTTTTTACTCTCAGGGTAACGACAGTCTTATTTATTTGAAACAGAGCTGTTGTCATTAACTTAAAGAGAGTAATTGAAACCCGTATATGAAACATTAATTCGTGTGACCACTGTGTATTTTACCCCTCATTTTATACATTTATTATTTATATACTTCTTTGTATTAGCTGTTTGCCAACTGTAAACGTTTTGTTAATTCAATGTGAATATATATGCAAGGTTTTGTTGTATATTTCCAATGACATCTGATTTGTCAAAAAGATTATAAAACATATGATAAAGGAAATAGGGAAGCAAAATAAATGAATATCTTATGCTATTCTTTTACTGTGTTAAATGTGTTGTAAAGATGAGTTTTGAGAATAATACATTTTTGTAATGGATCAGATTTCTTGACAGGGTTTTAATAATTAGAGAAGATTTGAACGCCAAGGGAAGAATGTCAAAAAATGTTCAGAAGTATAATAAAGAATCTCGGTTTAACTAAATAAAATATAAATACCTATAATAATAGTATAATAATAATAATACAGTATCGTCGTCATACTATTCATTATTAAAATTGTAACAACTATTAACGTAGTAATCCGTTTCCATTAAGTACATTATGAGGAGAGAAGTCTCCCTCTAGTGGAAGAAACGAAATCCAGTTAATTGTTGCGCTTATTCCGCTTATTACATCCATAATATATGTCTCCAGCCTAATTCCTAAAGGACCACAGCACATATGTTGGGGATGTTCCCACACACCTGATTCAACTCTTCATCTGCCTAGTAAAGAAATAAAAGTCCTGAAAGGAATGTGCCAGTATAGAGAAGCATCCAAAATGTGTTGGGGGTTTGCCAGCAAGTAGACCGTGGACCACTGATATCAACAACAAATGAAACAATCGCAATACTAACAGTATTTATGAGGTAATAAGAATATATCGTTTACCAAGTCGTTGCGCAGATTGTTTCCAAAGTTCAGAGAAAACTGTTACGATTGAAAACCGTTGCCTCTTTAATGTATATATTGTATTATTGAGATTTTATGGGAATATGAATGCTAATGATTTGGTTAAAAATTTGATAAAAAATCTCAGGCATTGTAGGAATGGAGCCATCAACTAAAATAAGCAGATAATTGATGATTACTAAAATTATTAACTTCAGCACCACAGAACTGAACAGCGCCAAATATAATCTAATAACTCTCATAATGACTAAATGTTCTAATGACAACTCATTTATTATTGATTATTTCAGCTTTCTTTACAAGACATCTCAAACCAGTATATTCAAACTTTGATTTGCAAATAATTTCGATGTGTTATCTGTTTTTTGGTTTTAAATAAACCTCTAATATAGAAAACCTGAAGGGATAGTTCACCCCCAATTTATGTCATAATTGATTGACCCCCATGTCAAAACCTGTATATGACTTTTTTCTTCTGTGGAACATAAAAGAAGATATTTTAAGAAATGTGAAGAAGGTCAATGGGTGTCAGTGTTGTTTGGTTTACCAACATTCTTCAAAACATTCTCTTTTGGGTTCTGCATTAGAAAGAAAGGTTTGGAATGACATGAGGGTGAATAAATGAAATTTACATCCCTTTGTATTTATTTTATATCCCTTTTGGCAAGTATAGAAAACCAGCTTTTGCAGAAGACAAAAGAGATTATCGTGAATAATTAAAGCAGAAATAAATTTACCACCAAATCACATCACAAAAACCAAGCTTGTCCTTGCAAATGTACACCATTCCTTCGGGACATACAAATCATTAAATTTTCAAAATATTTTTAAGTGATGGAATATTGTGAACAAACAAGATAAATATAAAACAACTTTTTATAGGGTATGTCAATGTCAAAACCTGAATATGACTTTTTTCTTCTGTGGAACATAAAAGAAGATATTTTAAGAAATGTGAAGAATTTTTTATTCACAGCATTTAAACCGGGGGGAGTAGGAGAGAGAGGGAGAAAGAGAGAGAGGGAAAAAGAGAGAGAGAGAGAGGGGCTCTTTCTCTCGCTCTACCTGAGTCATAAAGCTGCGACGTTACGTCAAGGGCACGTAAGGAGGCCGATCCTTATCCTCAATACGGATTGGTGGGATTAACGCGGGGCTCGAATTACTCCACTGACGCAGGAATGCAGAAAACAAATATGTGCTGTGGGTTATAGCGGGTGGATCGGTTTGGCCAGCACGTTTTTACCACGTTATCTGTCCGAGGTGGACAATCCCGTCGCGTTAATCATCTGTCATTCACATTTTTCGATACAGTCTTACGCACGAGCTGCGGACGGAGTTTATATATTAACCTTTAGTCCACGTTGACGTGATTATAAGTGCCACGGTTGTACGTCCGACGCAACTCATTCATAAATCTAAAGGTGCAGGTAGGTGAGAAACCCTTAAGACAACCCAACACGCATACTTCATACTAAAATAGCCTGCGCTTTTGCTTTAGCTGGATTATTGTAAATAATAAACGTGAGAGTTGTATGACGTCATTAATCATGTACGTGCCAAGCATGCATATAGTACATTTGCATTTGTACAAACTTATTTAAATGAATCCAAGCTTTACTAGAGTACTGACAGCCCTGGGCATGTTCTCTGAAAAAAATGTCACGTTTCAGGTCCTGCCAGGTTGCTGGATTAATGTAAATGTGTCTTTAGTAATAGTTGAAATGTGTCCAGATAACTGACAGTGCCACCATAAATCTTTCAAACAGTATGTAATGGGAAAAGTGCCATACAAATAAACCATCAGCTTGGTTCAAATGCAGTCCTGTCCTTCAGAAGATATACCCCAGAAGATATACTGTATTATGTGTTTGTCTAATTTGTCATTTCCACTTTAAAATGTGTGTAGTTTTTGCCCTGTGTGTTTTGGAAGTTGATTCAGTCATGCTTCGTCTCGTGAGAAGCCAGAGTAGAGGGTTAAAGGGCTGTTTGCGCTGTCAGAAGAGATCTCATCACCATCAACAGAATAACCACAATGTCATAGCCATCCGACGTGAAGATGTTAATGTGTGGGAGAGACGGGCACCGCTGGCACCACGGCATGTCAGGGAGATCACAGCTGCTGGGCACAAGGTGCTGGTGCAGCCCTCCAACAGACGGGCCATCCACGACAGAGTGAGTACATATACAAATCATCAAACAAAGTGTTATGGATGTGACATTTTCAGTCAAAAACTGTTAGTACATTAAAAGTTACTTTAAAAGTATATATATATATATATATATATATATGTCAAAAAAATGTGTGATATCTGTGAATTAAAATACATAAACCATAAGCAATAATACCCAACAAATGGAGAAGAGATAACTCTTCAAAAAATGTAAAATATTTATTTTATTTTAATTTTCATGTTCGCATTTATGAGAATTATAATCTGTTATGGATGTGACATTTCTGAAAACAGCACTTTATTAAAAAAAAACCTTTATTTTTTCATGGTAAAAAGTGTTCGGAGCTCAAACATGTTACTATAGTCATTTGCATGAATAGAAATCCTAAATCAATGAACACAATATAAATGGATTTCTTGTTATTTCCCATTCTCAGTACTATGAAAAAGCAGGTGCTATTATCCAGGAGGACATCTCAGAGGCGTCTCTCATCGTTGGTGTGAAAAGACCCCCAGAAGAAAAGATCTACCCCCGCAAAACCTATGCGTTCTTCTCTCACACCATCAAAGCACAGGAAGCAAACATGGGACTTCTTGACGACCTCCTTAAAAAGGTGAAACATCTACAAATGTCTAAAAGGTTTGAGAGATGAACAATGACTGTCCTAAGGCAATATATCAGGTCAAATGCAATTCTAGCTCTGAGGTGTTTTGAAATATTTACTCAGTAACTTGCTCAACAGCTTACACAAGATATTTACTGTATGTTTTGTGACTCTCTCTTTTTTTCAGGAAGTGCGACTCCTTGATTATGAGAAAATGGTGGATGCCAATGGCTACAGAATTGTAGCGTTTGGTCAGTGGGCAGGTGTCGCCGGTATGAGACTTTGAGATAAAGTGAACTGTTTTTGTCACCTCGGTTAAAGTTAACAGGGTTTTCCTGCAGTGGGTTAATACATTTTCTGTGTTGTTACAGGAATGATTAACATTTTACACGGTCTGGGCTTGCGTTTTCTTGCTCTTGGACACCACACCCCATTTATGGTATTCTGTTTTGTCTATTCATCCAATATTGTGTCTACTATTTATCGGATTGGTACATGTAGTGTAATACAACAAGTTCTGGGATTTAATCCTACAACCTTTGGGTTACTAGCTTAGGTTTTTTAAGGGACAATACACAAACATCTTGTCGTCATGTACTCCAGAGCACAAAAAGAGCCATTTTGAAGGCTGTGCTGTCATTCATTTTCATGTCATTTCACTTTTTATGCAATTACACTGAATGGGGACTGGAGCTTTCAAGGACACCAAAGTACCATAAAAGTATTGTAGAATGTTGTGTATGACAATTTATTTTATATAAAGTTTCTCCCACAGTCTAAAAGATGGTGTTGAAATGGTGTTATTAAATAAATAATCCCTTTAAGGTATAGTCAAGTCTTTAAAATAAATTGTAAGGATGCATTATGTCCTTTTTGAATTTTCAAAGCTTTAAGTCTCCATTCATTGTCATGGCATGAAGAATAGTGACCAACACAGTTTTCAGGACTACTAGGTTTCACAGGAGTGATAAAAAATGCTGACAGAATATTTCATTTTTGGGTGTCCTGTCCCTTTAAGTCTTTTCCACCAAGTCTCATATTCTTACATTTAGTTCAAACAAAGCATTACAGAACCTCACACAATATGTTTCATTATTGTCTTTCATGTGACAGCACATTGGCATGGCACACAACTACAGAAACGTCAGCCAGGCCATTCAGGCTGTTAGGGATTGTGGGTATGAAATATCCTTAGGTCTGATGCCCAAGTCCATAGGTCCTCTCACATTTGTGTTCACTGGCACCGGCAATGTGTCCAAGGTAAGTGAGAAATCCAAACACTGCTGCAATATTTAACCATTGTGTAAATTTGTGTATGAGGTGGTTGCAACATTCTTAAACGTTTATTTTATGATAAAAGCACAGATGATACAATGATGACGCACTTTTGATTTCTGGCTAAACTTTTCTTTTTAAATTCTTCAGGGTGCTCAAGAAATTTTCAACGAGCTCCCGTGTGAATACGTGGAGCCTCATGAACTCAAAGAAGTGTCAGAGACGGGAGGTACTGCTTACATTTCTTCCTAGTTTCCTAATATTTTCTTCATACCTCGCTGTCTTTGTAAAAAGACTCATGGTAATGTGCTTTGCAGATCTGACGAAAGTGTACGCCACAGTGATCAGCAGACATCATCATCTGGTGAGGAAGAGTGATGGACTCTACGACCCCCTGGAGTATGAACACCATCCTGAGCTTTACACATCACACTTCAGAAAGAACGTGAGTACTAAAAAAACAAAAGAAACATTTTTCTGTCAATCATTATTACCAGGTAGCTTATTTGGTTTAGCGACTCCTGCTCTGTTTTCATCTCATTGCCTATAAAGTTATCTTAAACCTATTTAAAATGACAATTATTTGGCTATTAGTGTTTCTCATGTTTAATTGTTGAACAGATGCAGTGCTCACAATTTTTTATTTTCTGAAATGTTAATGTTTGTATTTCTTTAACGATTTGTAGCGCTTTGTTGATGCGCTCCTACATACATAAACATGTTTCAAATGTAACTGGACATGAATGAAATGCATGAGGAGAAAAGTGTCAGCAGTTTCGTTTCGTTTGCGCAGGTGGCTCCTTACACAACCTGTCTGATTAATGGTATATACTGGGATCCTCACACACCCAGACTGCTGCGGCGACTGGACGCCCAGCACCTGATCAGACCAAGTACACCTGCGTCATCATCACCTGATCACGGCTGTCCCGCGCTGCCTCATAAGTGAGATCTTGTTGTTATTTATATTATTACTTTTCATGCTTCACTATATAGAACAGCTGACTCCAGTGTTAATAGCTCAGATCAGGTAATAACTGTTGACTTGAAAGTCATGGATACTTTGCATATCTGAAACAATCCTGATCTTCTGTGATCTTCAGGTTCTTGGCCATCTGTGACATCTCTGCAGACACAGGTGGCTCCATCGAGTTCATGACTGAATGCACCACTATTGAGAAACCCTTCTGCATGTATGACGCAGACATGCATATCGATCATGACAGGTGTGTACAACCACCGAAGACACCTTCATACTGTTTGTCTAGTTAGTAGGTCATTAAACAGGCAAAAAATATTTCATAGACTTGCATTGAAGGAGGCACAGACCAGACATGGATAAGCTCAACAAATGATGTTTCTGATACAATATGTCATCTTCAGAGGCGAGACATCCTCTGATTTCTCTATATGTTTCTGTGCAGCGTGGAAGGTAACGGCATACTGATGTGCTCCATTGATAATCTGCCTGCCCAGCTGCCCAACGAAGCCACCGAGTATTTTGGAGACCGACTGTTTCCTTACATTTGGGAGATGGTAAGATGTCAAATGCAGGGTGGTGAGTAATGATAAAGCTCATGGAGGTCGGTTTGTTGGGGAGAGGACTGCTTTGAACGTGCAGATATGTTATCATTCCTCTTTTAATAATAGTTCCTGTAGTTTAACATGATGCCTAGGGACACATACTGATCCAGCAATATTTTCCTGAAATACACTGTACATTAACTAAAGCATAAAGGATTTGAGCAGAGGCGTGACTGTAACCTTTGTTCCCCAGCTGCCGTCAGACGCCACCAGACCGCTGGAGGAAGAAGACTTCTCTCCGCAAGTCAGAGACGTAAGTTTGTCAAAACTCTGTTTCTTTTGGATAATCGCCAAATATGTACATATAAATATAGTATATTTTATAGGTTTTCTAATTGTAATTCTTCTGACATGCATGCATGCACGGACATACACTTTCGTACAAACAAATCTGCACAGAAGACTTAAATCGGCGTTAAATGAATAGGCAGTGTTGTAACTGGAGTCTGTTTCAATGTCTTATCATCTTAAAAACTGGCTATTTTTCAATTTTCATTTCAATCTAGGCTGTTATTACATCCAACGGAAAGTTGACACCTAAGTTTGAATACATTCAGAAACTCAGAGAAAGACGGTAAGAAACTCACTTTGTTTTTTACTCACAGTTTCTTTACTTTGGCCTTTCAGTAGTTTTGTTGTCAAGTAAATAATTGAACAGTGACCATGATGTATTATATAAAAGTGTGTTTTGGATGATATGCTCATGCTGAGGAATTTTCTGAAGATCTTTGAAAGGGTGACTGGCAGGTAAAACTATATGAATACTTACATACTTTCCCTAAATCGACTTTAGCCTTGATTTTCTTTATAGTAGCTTTTAAAAATATTGAAAAGACTGCTTTTGGTGAGTTAAGGGACTTTTCAATTACTTTGTAATTGAAGGTCTGTCAGAGTAGCTAGTCAAACCACACAAACGGGTTACTTGTGCAGTCTAGTTTAGCAGGTTTCCCTCATCTGTGGCTGCATTCACACTCGAATTGAATTGGATTAATTTATTACACCAGATTCGATTGTCCACACTGTCACTGTGAAAATGATGAACCAATATATCTATTAGTACCAAGTATCAAACTATCAATTTTCTTTTTCTTGGGTCAAGCTGCTTTAAATTCAGATTTCAGACTGCAACAATTTCCAAACAGTTTAATTGAATTTCAAGACCATCTTCACCTAGTAAGAATTGGGTTTGTAAAAATTAATTCATGCCTCGAGTGTGTTTGCATTTTACATTTACATGTTTTTTACAGATATTATTACATATATTATACACAAAAAATCCACTTCAATTCAACACAAATACTTTTTTTAAACATTGAGATTGTTTGCTGCCTGATCATCAGTTTTGTTTGGTACATTTTTTCTAAGGTTAAGGTTAACCTTATGTGTCCGTTTACACAATAATGACGTACAAACAATTTTAATGTTATTATTTGCATTTTTGAAAAGTTTCACACAAAAAACGTTTTCAAAACGAGCCGTGTTAAAATGGATCCACAAAAACAACTAAATACACTTGTACAGTATTGTATTCTAGGCTAGTACAAATTTGTGTTTTTGTAGTTTGTGCAAAGATGAAAACGGTATTTTACCGTTTTCGAAAGTCGCCAGGATGTCATTGTTGTGTAAACAAAATGCCAAAATGCTTAGTTGTCTGTTTTTGTTGAAAACAGTGTTGTGTAAACATCCCCTAATTCTAATTCAGAAAAAAAGTCACTGACTGGAATAACAGCATCATATTTCTGTCCTGAGCGGAGAATATCTCATGGTGGCAATTTCAGGATTCTCCATTAATGTGAAGTCGTGTTTGTTTTGTGAAGACACAGGGTGGCCGCTGTGCTTCTTCTGCACTGCCTAACACGTTGCATGGCTAGAGATCACGTCTGCTGAGAGCGTTCTCTCGTGGGTAGACCATCTCACTTTCTCACATCTCTCCAGCTCACTCCTACACCGCTTTGTTTATTTCCTGGAATTTTCAGCATGCCAAAAAAAATCAATGCACCTGTCCTTTTAAATTTTAAGTTCAATTATTATCCAAGGTAAGCTTCTCTTTTCAAGCTTTCAAGTCTCATTCATGGCATAATCAAACCTTCCTGCGCCTGCTTGCAGTCAACAGTCATTTCTCCAAACGCTCCTTTGTACCATCTCTGCCTCATTCAAACAAAACCATAGACTGTATTTTCCAAGTTTGTTTGTATCTGTTGTGGTCTTTACTTAATAGAGTCGCCCACAACATTGACCTCCATTTAATCAATGCAACACTTTAAAATCCACCATTCGACTTGCTGCTTGATTTATTTGTTCTCAGGTCGATCAGATGATCAAATTATTAAGTATTTCGTGCGATGTGGGTTTTAACATTACTAAGGACTCTAATGATTTCTGTTTGTAAAATGAATTGGCTCTGGCTCTAAATTCTAATTGGATGACCCACATTTAAAGCGATTATAAAAACAGCAATAGACACACTTCTGTGGCTGTACATTATTGAATTTGAATAATTAAAATTGCTGATTAAGTCTATTATAAAACCAATCAACTCTAAATTCAGATCGAATGAGCTGCATTCAAAGCCTTTATGTTGTATAATAATGTCAAATTGCTATGTTGCTTGGCAACTGCAAATAGCTGTGTTTATATCAATTACAATTTATTAATATTAATCATTTTAGCTGTATATTAAACACTATTAAACGTATCATATTGGTGTTGTTGCTGTTATATAAAAAACTGAAATCCCAACTTTGTGCTTACGAACACTTCTTAACAGTAGTAAAACAATGTCTCATAGCTTATAATGTTATTAAAGGGATAGTCACCCAAAAATATAAAATCTTCCATCATTTACTCGAGCTTAATGTCATTCCAAACATGTTTGACTTTCTTTCTTCTGCAGAACACAAAAGAAGATATTTTGAAGAATGTTGGTAACCAAACAACACTGACCACCATTGACTTTTAATGTATGGACACAAAACCACCGAGACATTTCTCAAAATATCTTTCTTTGTATTTCACAGAAGAAGTTTTGAATGACATGAAGGTGAATACAAATTCTATCATTATTTTTTGGATTAAGTATCCCTTTAAGACGTGCACTTCCATGCAAAGTTTTTTTTAAAGTGCAGTTTTTTGACTGAATTGTAATTTAAGTAGCATATTATTTAATTTCCTGAAAGTGGTATTTAATTTTTTTATTGTTTTTTTTATGAATTTGTACTATAATGGTATTTTGAGAGAGGCATGCAGGTGGTTGGGGATCAAGAGTTACATTTGTGCATCAAATCCAATTAGGCTGAGCGACAGCGGGTGATGACATCACATGTGTTTCCCAGGGGACTCGCAGAGCAAAACAGCTTCTGTGTTGATTATCTTCTGAATGGAGAACAAACTGATCTGTCTCCTTTGCCTGCTCTAAAAATGTCATTTTTGGAAAGGGCCATTTGCCATTTATTTTTTTCTTGTTAAATGTAGCCATATACTGTCAACTTAAAATCAAAACTTAATGATATTGGTAAAGTTCATAAATGATCCTAATGAATGAATCATCTCATGAGACCTCTTATTGATCATTTCTTCCTTCATGTCAGTTTGTGGATTTTGCTTTCTTTTCAATCAGTTTAAGATCAACCAGGATGTGTTTTGTGATTTCACAGATTGCTTGGCCAGTAAGAGGGGGTGTGTATGTATGTATGTGTGTGTGTTAGTGATGATAACTGGACCATCTGGCACACAGGGAATCGGAGCAGATCCTGAAGAAAGCAGGAATGAAGCGAGTGCTTTTACTGGGCTCAGGATATGTGTCTGGACCAGTTATCGAGTATCTCACCAGGGATGCTGGTACCCAGGTCACAGTGGGTATGTTCCTGTCGCAAAATCTGTCTGGGATGTGGTTGTACTAAAATGCTCAAATTTGATACATTTTGTTATCGTCGAAAGGAGTCACTGTCCTTTCATTTTAAATGAAATAAATAAGCATTGAAAGTGATTAACACATTACAGTAAGGTTGTATACGTTAACGTTGGTTAACACAGTAACTAAAGGGATAGTTCACCCAAAAATAAAAATTCTGTCATTTAATTTAGTCACCCTTAGGTATTTTTTAAAAACCATATGATCTTTTTTCTTCTGTGAAAAACATGAAAAATTGTATAAAATTATGGTGCTTTTTATATTTTTAATTATTTTTTACATATAATGAAAGTGAATGGGGACTGTGGCTGTCAGTCCATAACATTACATCTGCTGTGCATTGCGTAAGAAATTTGTCATATGATGTTGACAGAATCTTAATTTTTGGATAAACTGTACCTTTAATGTCAATTTACAATTATTGAAACACTTAATATATCGTGCTCATTTTTACATATACCATTTTTAATGTTAAGATGTAAGTTTATGCTTACATTAGTTAATGCAATGTGTTTATAAATGAATTAAGATAAATAAATGCATTTTTACATTTTCTTTTCAATGTTAGATAATGATGCCTAATTTATTTTGGTCTACTTTACGTTGCAGCATCAAATTTGTTAACCCAAGCACAAGACATGGCAGCCAAGTACCCAAACACCATCGCTGTGATGCTGGACATCACCAGTCAGAAAGGCCATCTCGAGTCTCTGATCAAAGACCATGACATAGTCATCAGGTAATAAGTCATCAAAAACTTAATTTACTTTTTTTATCATCATTACATTTTTTATCAAGTTTTACAAAAGAATCATTTTCTTTGTTGTTTTTTCTATCTAGCATGTTGCCGTACGCGTTTCATCCACAAGTAGCCAAACACTGCATTAAAATGAAGGTTAATCTGGTGACGGCCAGTTACATGAGCCCGGCCATGAAGGATCTTCAGCAGAGGTAGAGTTTACGGTTTCTAATCCCATTGCTTGACCTCATTAATACGTATGTGTTGCTTCACCATGATTGGCTGTCGTTTCCCAAGTGCCGAGGAAGCTGGCATCACCATCGTAAATGAGATGGGTCTGGACCCTGGCATTGATCACATGTTGGCCATGGAGTGCATCGATCAGGCCAAGGCAGACGGTTGCACTGTAGGTATTGCACGCATGCACTCGTGTGTTTGTTTAACAGTCGGATGTGTTTATGGGAGTGACATACTGTGGCACCATTGGTGGACTCATTGTCACGTCTGAAAGACATATTGACAGACCTCAATAAACGTTTATGGTGTAATGAATGTTAATTTTCACCGGTTGAGCAGAGCATGATCTCTAATAACATCTGAACATTTGCTCAAGTCACATGACACGTGATGTTCTTGTAGTTGTTTTAAATTAAACAGGTTGTTTCTTTAATTGCTGTGCTTTGGCAGGTGGAGTCCTATAGCTCATTTTGTGGTGGTCTCCCTGCCCCGGAGTGCTCGGATAACCCACTGCGTTACAAGTTTAGCTGGAGTCCTTATGGTGTTCTGCTCAATACTATCAGTCCGGCCGTTTACCTGAAAGATAACCAGGTGATGCACAGAATTTGAAATCATGATTTATATTATACTGTTCGCTTAATGTCATTTTGTTCAAATCTGTCCTTTCTTCATTGAGCAGATTGTTAGTGTTCCACCTGGTGGTGCCCTCATGGATGTCACAAAGCCAATGGACTTCCTGCCCGGTTTTAACCTGGAGGGCTTTCCCAATCGAGACAGCACCAAATACGCAGAACCGTACGGCATCGAGTCAGCTCACACGCTCATCAGGGGAACTCTGCGCTTTAAGGTGTTTGTACTAAACAGATTGTAACGATTGGACCAACATTGAAGATATCTCAGAATGAAACTAAAGTGTTACATGTGTGCGTGTCTGTGCAGGGTTTTACTTCAGCGATGAGTGGATTTGTGAAACTGGGCCTGATCAACACAGAGCCGTGTCCACTGTTGGATCACACAGCTTCTCCTGTGTCATGGGTACAGCTTTATTTCTGCATTTACACAAGTAGTTTTACTTTATATACTAACTGAAACAAATACAGTACCAGTCAAAGGTTTGGAAACACTTACTTGCTGTTGTTTAGATTTTTCCCACATTTTAGAATAGTAGTAAACTGATCAAAAAAAAATGTATCCAGCGCCGCAAAACATTGTAAACTTAGGAAAGCACTTTTTAGTACTTTTGTTGCCGCTTTATTGTCTCCTAATATTTGTAAGTCGCTTTGGATATAGGCGTCAGCTAAATGCCTATATGTAAATGTACATGTAAATGTCATCAAAACCATGTAAAAAAATGAAATTACACAGAAGTTGTTCTTGAAATCTCAACCTGCGAAGCTTTTTAAACAGCACACACAGACATTTCTATCTATGCTTTTATTCATTATTTAGTCCAAGTAATCCATTTTAAAAATATTTTTTAAAGTTACATTTTAGTTTTTAATGATAGAAATATGTTTTCTTATATTTTTGTCTACAAAACAATTTCCAAAATTTAATCTAATATACCTTCAGATTAATAGATTTAATTGATCATGAAAACCGTTTTTGTAAAATTATGTCTAAACTTTTGACTAGTACTGTACATTAAAAAGTGTGTATAAGTTCCCATGCCTGTGTACACTTTACTTTCCTAAAACAATAAAAGCAAAAATCCCCCACCAATATTAGAAACAAATCACTCCTGAATAGCTTTTTCAAACTCACCTTCTTTTAATTCTTATTATGAACATAATGTTTCTTTGGACAGTTTATGAAAGTCTACAGTCTTACGAACAGACACAATTCACTTGCTTTCATGTCATCTGTCTTTGACCCTTTTTTAATATACGCTTCTTGTTTTAATTCAGACTTTGGTACAGTATAATGGTGTACTTTTCTCTTCATCACAGAAAGAGCTCTTGTGTAAGCAGATTGGATTGGGCAGCACAGTGAGCAGCAGTTCTTTTGAAGAGGCTGTTTATAAACGGATAGGCAACGATGACTTCAGAATGCAGAGTTTGAGATGGTAGGGAACGGTTAAAGTTTAATTGTTAAACTATGACTTTTGTATACGGTATGTTTTATATCCACAGTTCTTGAAATACGTGACCCTGCCTGTGAAAACCCAGCGATTATTTCTACATAAAATCATCCCACGTAATAGAAAAAAACATTCTGTGAAAATATAACCTTGATATCTTTAATATTGACCGAGTAATGACATGTCATGGGTAAAATCATACCGTGATGCTCGTTATCTCATAATTTGATTTTAAAACTTTAGCCTAGTTTTTACAGAGACAAACAAGCTAGGCTTTTTTTAGGTCAGAAAATGTACAAGTTTAAAGAAAGCCATGGTTTAGCATGCTTTCCGATCCTTAGCTTGAGTTTGAAATATGTAAATGATGATTAACTGAATGAATTTCATCAGTTTGGGAATGCTCAGCGAGGAACCCGTTCCCCACGCCGACACCATCCTAGCAGCGCTCGCTAAACACCTGGAGGCCAAACTCGCCTACGGTAATCAATGACACACTTCTTTTAGTAAACCTCAGCCTGACATGTGCATTCATAACCTGTTTCTTTTTCACATAGCTAAAGGCGAGCGAGATATGATCATCATGAGAAACGACGTCGGCATCAGGCACCCTACGGGCGAGCTGGAGACCAAACACATTAGCCTGGTGGTCTACGGGGATCCTAATGGATATTCAGCCATGGCCAAAACCGTAGGCTACCCATCAGCAATTGCAGCTCATATGGTCCTGAACGGTCGGTATTGCTTAACATATATTTACATCAAACTTACCAAAGAATCTTTGTTCAGATGCTTTCTCCTGTCCTATCTGAATGTTCTCAGGTGAACTGTCCAGCAAAGGGCTTGTGGTACCGATGATGAAGAGCATCTACAGTCCGGTACTGAAGAGACTGCAGGAGGAAGGTCTTCAGTATGTCACCAAGAGCACTGTATCAGAGTAACTCAACCTCCGATGCCTTCAAACACCTGATTCACAACCTACCAGACACTTGCAAATCTCACTAAACGTTGTGCCACACAAAGTGCATAATGAAACAAAGTTGGAGTATTTGTTCTCGAAACATCTATTTCGACTTACTCTTGTAGTAGTGAACATCTTTTATGAACGGTCAAGCAGGTATGTTAGAACTTGAAGCTTTTGTGTTGAATGACGACGTGTGTTCATTTTAATCAGTGTTGTTGTGGTAAACAGAGAGTATTTTATCAATCTGAAACAGTGTACATAAACTCCAACAAAGCACTTTTGTTATTGTCTGGATGCAGAATCCGATTTTTGCTTCTCGTCCAGTTTCTGTTCTTTGATAATGAACATTAACCTCTTCTACAGTTTGTGTTTAATTTAAGAGTTTGTGCGTAAGCAATAAGGTCATAACTTCTGCTTAGTTTTAACATGTTTGTTAACTTGATGCCGTCCTGCAGCAGTTATTATAATTTTGAATACTACTGAAAGGTCCTGTTAGTGATTTTTTCAGTGTGAAACGTATTTTAAATTGGCTGAATTGTTTTGTTTTTCACATTGCCATTAAAACAAACCTGCTGTGATGTACAAATGTTTTCTTAAACACTACACCATGTGCAAAGAGCGCGCATTAAAATGTGAGTTCTTGCCTTTTGCTTGTCTCGTTTCTTGGTTTTCTTTCTTCAAACATGTGAAGTATTGTTAATCTTCATTTGATAACAAAGACAAATCGGAAAAAATAAATGACCCCCCATGTTAACTGGACATAAGATGACTATTGTTTGTGGTGTGGGCTGGTCAGCGAAAACTAGGCCACCAAGCTGAGGATAATTGGGTCCTGTAATTATTAAAAGTTAAAAATGCAAATGAAGGTAAGAATATACTTACCGCTCAAGACAGCGTCTGGCCATTGACCCATATTTCCCTGCAAATGAGTGTGACCTTAAGACTGGATTAGAATTTAGGCATAATTACAAGCAATTCTTCAAAGGGATTATTTCATAACTCTATGTAACTGTCATCTTTGTCACCAAAACGTAAGCCACGGACTTACTGTAATCAGTTCCTTGAAGATGTTTCTTAAGCATGATCTGAGCAATGGCTTACAGCCCCATAAGAAGATCAGTCTCGTCAAGTTAAGCCAAGACAAATTTGAGAAGGGCCGTGTAAAAGTTAATTGAAACAAAAGCCTTATTTGGCAAATGACTTTTTAAGCAACCGCTCTTTGTTTTCGTTTACCGTCCTCGTGGGCCAGATGGAGAAGACTGAATAATTATTAGTCAAACGTCTGACCTCTGGTAGTTTGGGAATCTGAGCTAAAGTCAAAAGAAACTAACTGCAGAATTATCAGCCCACTTGAGCCAAGCGGAAGGCGTCTGGAGAATTATCGAGATGAGTCTGTCCCCAGGGCAAATAATAAACCAGAATATTATTGAAATAAATGGGATTCATACAATCTTGAGCTAGACTGGTACAAAAAGATCTCCTAAATGTGCCTGATTAGGTGTCAAAAAATTAAAAACTTACCTTTGCAAATACATGAGCGTGAAATATACATGTAAACAGATGACTCTTATTTGTGTGCGTTCTTGTTCCTTTTAATCCTATGAAGAAACAAACATCTTGTACAGCTAAACAGTGTCAGTACGTAACGTAATAAGAAAAAAAAATCTGAAACATTACTTCAAAACTAAATTATTAAAACACAGCCGTATCCTGTAAAGCACTAGGGCCTCTGCGGCAAAATATAAAAATTCTAGACATAAATAAAAATTTGGTCCATTGATGTGGATGCTGCCGTATTATGTACAGATTAGATTAGAATATTATTTCCCACTTTTATCAATGATTTTTGCCACTTTCTTTGTATTTATATTCGTATGAAAAACAGCGTGGCTAAAATTCTTCGATACTACCAAAAATAGACTAATAAAAAACTCATTAAAAAGGTTTTCTTTAAACACGCTTTTAAGCAAATAAATACAAGACATTAGTTAGACGTTAGCAGAAGGTGGCAGTTTGCGAAAGACGAACAGTTCGGCGTAAAAATGTGGAGTGGTGTTGAAAGGCACACGTTTAATGACTGCACTGCAACCAGCAGAGATCAGTCAGATCAGAGATGGATAACAAATGGATTGGAGGAAAACAAGAGCATTCTTTCATAAAGAAAAAGAGTCTGTTTTTTCCTGCAGGCTTCATCACTATGGTTACACCAATGATTCCAGACTCTCGGCCGTGCTCGAGGCGTCTCCTGGGACTGTACCGTTGTTGTCGGCGGACTGTAACGCTCGCTCGTCTTCTTGGGTGCCGACCAAACTCAGGATAGCTTTGTAAAGGAACTGATACTGTTCCTGTCCAACAACAAAAAAAACATGTTTTTAGCCTGACCACATGAAACCTCTCAAAATGTTAATTTTCCCTTGTGACTGAGAAATTTCACCCCAGATTTTTATTATCGACTGACTTTTAATAATCTGCATTTGTTGGCAACTTTAGCTGGTAGGTACTATTTAACGTTCTCTTTAAAGACGTTTTAACTACTGTTTTAACTAAATATGATCACTGAATCAATACATAACATTTTTATTCGAGACTAAAAGATTGTTTTAACCCTTGTGTGGCGTTCATATTTTTGTTACTCAACCAATATTTACAAGTGAACTATCCTAACTACAGGGTTTTAAATTTTAAATATTTTAATTGAAGAAAAAAAATCATCTTTTTATTTTTTAATTTTAGTTTTTTTAATATCATTGATGTTAACTTTTTTTTTTTAATTTTTTGTTTGTTTAATATTACTAAAATTTGTCAAAAAATTTGTCAAATATTTCTTCTTGAGTCTTAGACCTTTCCATCAATACATAGATTGTCATGATTAGATTGGAATTCAACTATGAAATATTAAAGTAAATAAAAATTTATAATTAATAATATTTAAAGTAAAATATACTAAATTCTATATGATAATCATTGAAAAAACATTTACCTTGAAAAACATTCATGTCTGAGGTTAAAAAAACAACTAATTGAATTATTTTTCTTTTAGTAAACACTCCTAAAAATGGGTCCTACAGACCCGAACATCACACAAGGGTTCAAATGTATAACCTAATCGTCACACAAATGATAAAAATGCACAAATTATATTAATAAAAGAGCAACATAAAGTCTCACAATGTCAGTGAAGACACAAGGTCTCATGAGGTTGATCATTTTGGCCACCATGTAAACATCCACCATGTTCTCAGACTCGAGCTGTTGTACAAGGGTGGATAATGCACAGAACGTTCCAGCAGTCACACCACCATATCTGCAGATATACATGAACAAACAACCAAACGATGAACACATTAACTTAACAAAATGCTAACGTCAAATACTGGAGTCAATTGGTGAATTGTTTAGTTGACTATAAAGAGTGTTTTGGTTACTTATACGGTTTCAACTGAATTTGGAGATTTACAGTATGCATCTTCCTTGGCAAAGATGTAGAAACAACTCACTCATCCTGTACAACCGTGGGTCCATCTTTGGAGCCCGAGTCTTTTTGGATGATGTTGATCAACTCAAAGACGTTACTGATAGGACTGTCCGGATTGGGCCAGCGTGGTGCTCGGTAATGTCTTACTTCTAGAACATAGTCATCCTGAAAACAGAAGGAGGAGATGATCTGGATGTGTGTGTTTATGAGCAGGTGTGTGTAATACAGAGTTTCCGCCTCACAGTTTCTGCAGAAACAGATGGCTCGGTGCTAAGTACAAAATGCAGCAGATGTGTTGTTAACGGCTGTTGTTCAACTCTATTCTCGCTTTCGTCAGCGGTCGTTTGCTCTTCTTAATAATTTCCACAATTGGGGAAATCAGTCTTTAAAACAGATGCCTGAATTTGTATTTCTGAATAATTCTGATGAAATGATGCACATCATTTTTTGTCTCTCTTGAATTGATTATCACAGCCTTTATATGATAGTTTCCTCTCTGTAAAATCTCATCAGTCTTTATTTCTTTGATCCTCTTTCTGTTGCTAATAATAACCGTTAAATCTGATTGGCTGGACAGTAAATACTAGTATAGAAGCTGTTACCTGTGTAGCCTGTAAAACGTAATCCTGAACTATCAGCATATCTTCATTGGACAGGCACACGTGTCCTTCGCCTCTTAATGATACTGAGAAGGTCTCATAGCTGATTGGCTCATCTCTCACAGGCCAGAATATGACTGGCTCACTGTTTTCTGTCTGTGAATGAAATAGATACAAAAAGAAAGATAAAGAGGGAGATAAATAAAATGTATCCTTAATAAATGCATCAAAAGATCTATAAAGGAAGAAAAACAACTGTACTAACCGTACTACTTATATCTGGTAATGACACAATGACCTGTGCGTTATGGTCCCACACCATCTTCCAAAAATCCTCCACTGTGCTGGGCAAAGGATTCTGGGTAATGATGAACTCTTTGCTCTGCCGGTAACCCTGATTTAAACGCATGCATAAATTTTAATTTACATAAATTGTTTATAACATTTCATCTTATTTTAAATGTAGAATATAGAGTTATATTACCATGACATATGAGGCATTGATGTAGTCTGATGTCTCGCTTTCTGATGTGGACAGACACACTCTGTTTTTCTCCACTGCAAAACACAATCACATCTGTGGTTATAACACTGCAACAACAGATGTTTAAATAACACAAATGAAAGACACAAATCTTTCTTTTTAAGTTGAAAGGAATATTACATATATATGTTAGCTGAATAATATTAATCTTTTATATTTTTATAAAATATTCACTTATAAGGGCGCGTAGCTACATTTATAATAATTATAACATAATATATAATAAATACAATAAAACATTTGGAGTTAATGTTTTAAAACGACACTTAATCTAACTTAATTTAATTTATTTCTAAAGCACTTTCTAAAATGTGTATTGTTGCAAAGCAGATTTAAAAAAAACATTGTAACGTAAAGAAAACAGGTTAATAACATGATGGGATAAAGATATAAAAACTGGAAAAACTGGTAAAAAAACAAGCATCATGAAGTAATAAAATCAACTTTGGCAAAAAAAAAAATCCAAATAGTAGCCTATTTAAAAAATGATGGGTTAAGTCCCTCCAGTCCAAACATTGCGAACAGTGTCAATGCTAAATATATAGATTAAATCAAAAATCATAAATCAAATACTGTTTTCATGGTGAAGAAAAAAACTGTCCTCCTATTTTTCCTGGAGCCTAAGTCCTAAAGATTTTCTCTTCAAAATTCAACACAAGGATTTCTTTTTCCTCTTCAAAATTTTTTTTTTCTTCATCTTCAAAAAAATGTTTTTATCTTACATTTTTTTGTTATTATTTTTTTTATTTTTTCATCTTCTAAAAATGCTTTCATCTTCAAAAAACAAATTTTCCTCTTCAAAAATTTTTTTCTATCTTCAAAAAACTATTTTGTTTTTTTCTCAAAATAAATTTTGAAGAGAAAAAGATTTTATTTTAAATCGTAAAAAAAATGTCCTCTTAAAAAAATTTTATCTTTAAAAAAAGTTTTTGTAAAGATTAAAAAAAAGATTTTTTAAGATGATTTTTTTTTTTAAGGAAAAACAACAATTTTAAACAGCCTATTTAAAAAGTCCCTCCTGTCCAAACATTATGAACGTTTTTTTTCATCTTCAAAACTTTTTTCACAAAAAAATTCATCTTCAAAGATTTTGTCCTCTTCAAAAGATTTTTGAAGATGGGAAAAATGTTACAGATAAACAAAAATTTTAAACGGAAAATCTTAAGGACTTTTTTTACGCTGCGGTTCAGGACTTCTGTACTTCCTGATGTTGACAATCAATATTTTTGTGGCCTATCCATTGCAAGTCCTGTGTTTCGTGAACCTACCCGGTATAAGCGCGCAGTTTCTGTTCTTTACTCTGTTGCATTCTCTCAGTGCACTGCTATAATCATTCTGTTTGGCATTCGTCTTGCACACCAACTGAAATGACATGGCAGTCATGTGTAACTCATATACAACAACAATTTGCTGTAAAAAAAAACCCGCAATCACTTATAAACTAAGACCACAGTACTAACTTTGAACTGTGTTTCCAGTCGTGTCTTGCCCGAGGCCGCAGGTGTCAGGAGGTCATTAACATATCGATGAATATGACTTGATGACACCTCTGTCTCCTGACTCAAAATGGCCTCTACTAGAGCATCATGGGTAAAAATGTACTGCTCCTGTAAGAGCACCAGACCAACTGATTATGAGAAGGAACTTATTTGTTATTATCTTGTTATAATTTAAGTACACAGAAAATGCTGATTACTCACCTCTGTTTGAACTAGATAGTTCCTCTGTGTACGAATGTGTTTAAGGAAGCCCAAAATGTTAACTGTGCCTTCTGCTTTGATTTGTTTTAACATGCTGTCCAGCACTATGTACGTTCCTGTTCTTCCCACACCAGCACTAAACACACAAATATACATCACATTGTGTATTATGCATATTACAAAAGGTAAAGATCTGATTATTTTACTTACTATTTTATAAAAAGCAAAGGTTTTTATGCACCGCTGTCTTTACCAGTCTATTAATTGTTTTTTATTTTACGGTCTAATATGACACAGAAAAGTCCTGAACAGTAAGGTTGCCCACCTGCAGTGTACGATCATTGGACCCATGTCATCTGTCCTGGCTCTTGATGACTTGTAGATGAATGATAGCACAGGCAGGACAAACTCAGGTACACCCATATCTGGCCACTGTGTGTAGTGGTACTGTATTACTGTTCTCTCATTAAAACGACCCTTTTGAGAACCCTGAAAACAGGCCGAGAGAAAATACTTGTAGAACAAACACAAAGTATCACATTGTAATCAATGAAGAATGAATAGTTATTGAAAATTTGGGAAAAACAAATGGCTTGCCTTCTTTATGCTGGTGTTTCTGATAGTGAATGTTCTTTGGGTGTAGTACGCCAGGACTTTTGTGTTCTTCACAGTAACCAGAAAACATCCATATTCTTCCTGATTCTCCAGGGGCCAGTACTGGTCACACTTTCTCTGAGAGATAAAAATCACAGAAGTGAAATATTATAAATATCACATACACATCTATGACTTATAGACATTTCACCCATATTCATTGTTGTGCTGGCATTGTTTTTTAACCTGTTAACTGTCACCGTTCCTCAGGAGGAACACCTATGTTATTTCCCTATTCACTTTCATATTTTATAGTCGAATTTTAATCTAATCATGACAAACTATAAATTGATGAAAAGGTAAAAGACTCGAGATGAAATAATTGGATTAAACAATTTTCACAACAGTAAACATAAACAAAAAAATTATAAAAAAAGCTTAATGTTACTGTAATTTATAAAAATACCTAAAATGGTGCTGTCAAGTCTTCCTAAAACAATACTTTTCTGATACTTTGTGCATAAAACACTGAAATCCCTGGTGACAAAATCTTATTTGGATAAACTATCCCTTAACAGATTGTCAAAAGATACACCAGCCAGGTGTAGCAGACTATATACAGTACACTGCTGTAAAATAGCTCACCCGTCCTTTCTCCATCAGGTTTGTGATCATGACGATCATTCCCACATTTTGTTCCCAAACCATTCTCCAGAAATCCACCGTGCTGGACTTCATAGGCCCTTGAGCAGCAATGTAAGCTTTTTGTTTGTTAAAACCCTGTCAAACAGAAAAAAGGAACAAGAGAAGAGTATGTTTTAGTTTAAACTTTAACTTTAGTTAGTAAAAAAATATTTAAACATCTCTCCAAACAGGGTTTCTTACATTAGATGAGCTCCAATATTTTCCCTGCAAGCTAAATTATTGTACTTCAAAGTAGTCATTCATTGATTAAATAATAATACAATTATTATAACTTCCCTAGCAACAGTTCTGCAAGATCTCTCAACAAAAATGACAAAAAACCAAGGACTCTTACATCAACGTAGTTGGCGTTTATGTAGTCCCCTTCACTTTTGCCGTCTTTATCCATCAAGGGTGCGAGTCGCACTCTACTGTGGTCATCTAGAGATTGTAAAAAATATGAACAAATCTCTCATCAGTTACCATTAAGATTACAGTTGTAGTTTCACATATATCAATATCAAAGTAATTTATTAAGGAAGATCAGGAAACTTTTACTGTGAATAGTGATCTATCTCTTATAGATCTAATTATTATATTATTATAATAATTCATTTTAGAATTATCATTTGTTTTAAAATTACTTCTGAAATATAACTTTTGTGACAACTAGCCCCGGTCTCATTCATATAGAGCTTTAATTCAACTTTTTTGAGGTGGTTCTCACAAGCTAAAACGTTGATGTATCTGTTCTTGCTCTTGTTCTCCGGATGGCTGGAAATATCCGTCGTGGTTGCGAGGTCAACGGTGCATGATTGAACCTCCTGCGAAACAAACCAACAAGATTCTTGTCCAACATTCTGCCATATAACAATTACTACAACACTGTCAAAGACTTTCACAAGTGCAGACCGGTGAGCATCAATAACACATGCTAAAGCAAAATCAAATTAAAGGCATTAAAAGGGAGATGTGGCTTACCTCAAAATATTCTTTCAATATCTAATGGGGGGTGAGAATGGACAAAGCATAGCAATCAAATATCACAATGAAACAAAAATGTGGAAAAATAAACATAACAGTGCACAAAGCAAACAGTCTGGGTTGGATTCTGTTATTGTTATACTGTCATTATACAAGTCTTTATTAAGTGTGACACCAAACTTTCTTAACCAAAACTTTATTATTTAAAACAAGTATACGACTCTTTCTTCCGTGGAACACAAAAGATGCGAAAAAGGTTTTTTTGCGTCTATACAATGAAAGTCAAAGGGGGTCAGTGTTGTTTGGTTATCAATATTCTGCAAAATATCTTCGTTTGTGTTCAACAGAAGAAAGAAAGTCATACAGGTTTGGAATGACATGAGAATGAGTAAATGATAAAAGAATTTTCAATTTTGAGTAAACTATCCCTTTAAGATTCGTCATGAACCAGACGTTTAGAGAAACAGTATAAAGAAAAACCCAATATATTTTCCAGGATCTTCTACAGTTGTATGAATAAACACGTCCAATAATAATGATGGGCAATCAAAAAACACAGAATCCAAGGCCATACTGTTATAAATGGGAAATAACATGCATCATCATCTTCACCGGGTGTGTGGAGAAAACACTATTAACTTTATAAAAGTACTCGGCCTGATCGACACAAACAAAACAAAACTTGCATTTGTTTTTAGGAAGGCTCTCATGACAAGAATCCATCATTAAGTTTAACCGCCTCATTTGTGTTCAATTAAAGCATGCTTAATTCATTTTTAATTATCTATTTAAGTGCGAATAAATTAATGTTACGATGAGAAAGTTACAATTTGACATTGATTGATGTTAATGAAGATCTGTAATTCTGTGTATTTTTCATTCTTTTTGCACCTGACTGGAATATTGCCTCTTGCGTACATGTTAGTGACCTAATTATAGCTGAAAAACATTATCAACAACCTACGTTCACGCATGAATGGATATAGAGGGTACACATGCCTGACTGAACCACACAATTCATTTCTCAAGATGTTTTCATGACATGTTGATCTAAAACATCAAGGCTCGTATGAGACAGCTGTCCTTAGAAAAAAGTCACAAAAGGGAGGGGGTGATGGGATACGCACCTCAAACTCTCTGGAAAATGAGTTGGTGTTGTGAAGTTCTGCCACGTGCTTCACAAACTGTTTAACCAAGAGGGGATCATGTTCACCTAAAGGGCAGAACGCAATCACGGATTCATGACCAAAATAGCAGTGAAAGCATATGATTATGATTTGAACTGAATTCTGGGAGATAGAGGAAGATAAGGTGACGTGAAAGATAACGTGAAATGATCTGATCAAATTAAAATTCTGGTTTCAAATAAACAAAAATTTGTTATTGTGCAAATACATATATTTCAGTGTGGAAATCTGTCTTATTACTTTACAACATCAAGCTTATAATAATGATTTATAATTTGAGCTATCAGGTCTGATTTCGTGGAATAAAGAAGGCAAAGCAGCCGGCAATTTTGTTTTAAACAAAGATGTCGATATAGAGGCAAAAGTTAGAAACTGCAGCTTTATTGTGCGTATATGCAGGTATGTGTGCATATTTGCGAGGGCTGAATTCTGAAAAAACGTCCATATAATTATAATGAAATGTCAAAATCTTACACTAAGGCTATTTAAAGTGGTCCTCACTATTAATGTATTATATTATTATATTATATATCTTAATAATTATATCTAATAATTATATTTTATTCATAACTAATTAATATTAATGATTTAATTGAAATATATATTTTTTATATTTGTTAATTGAATAAAAAATAATAAAAACTAATACACATTTATTAACATTATTAACAAGTGTGTGTGTGTGTGTGTGTTACCTGTATGGATAGGTTTTGGTGAAGAGATTACTCTGGGAGATGTGCTGTCTTCTATGTAAAAATGAGCAGTCTGAAAACATTTCCTGTAAAGGCATTAAAACATTTTTTCATGTAACACTAGTAGTTTAGACTAAATAGCATGTAACAAACCTCCTTTACACAACAAGTAAACACAAGAAAACCCACAAAATCATCATCTCTATCAACCAAACTTTGATTATTTGTCTGTTTTTATGTCCGTTCCGCATATGTGCCTGTGATCTTAAAAACACAAACAAAATGATATTTAATCTAATCTACAACATTTTAACAGGATTACCCTTTCCAAAGGACTTTCCAAACCTGAAGCTGTTTTGTCTAAAACAGCAACTCCTTAGAAAAGATTAGTGTCGACAATAAACCGCCATGATGGGAGGGGCGCAGATTAAACGCTAACGTTTCAAGACGTCCAGTTAAGTGCGCATCTGTCTGCTCTTCAAATGAGCACCGTGTAGCTACAGACGGACAAGTGATGGTACACGCTCGCGTTCGCTGTGATTGAACCACCCACGGCCGCACTAACAAGACATGAACATGACTTGGTCGTGTTGTACATAATCATGTGGAGGTTCTTTCTTCAGCCGGACAGCGTGTGTTCACTGCAGGCCCACAAACAACAGATCAACATATTGGAGATTTAATCATCAGCTTCAAGATTACCGATTTAATCTTAACTGCAGCAATCTTTTCCATGTAACAACATAAAGTCAAACATGAGCAATATGCTGAAGTGGACAGGGACAGGAATGAGAAACGTACAATCTTATGCCACTAAAGTGTTTACACGTGAAAAATGTTTTCTTGATGGGATTGCCAAAGTTGCTTATTTCACGGTCGAGAATATATGACACAAAACTGGATGCTGGACATTTTGGTTTAGAAATGGAGGAAAATTTTATTGCTCAGATGTTGTTTCATTATTTTATATCAGGAGAAACATTTAGGAAGCAGGAGGCAAAAGTCTCCATTTGCTCTCTATTAAATCTTTTAAAAATTTGTAATTTTTTTTTAAAGGAGATTGATCATTTTTACAAGTCTGGTCTCTCTCTCTCTCTCTCTCTCTCACACACACACACACACACACACACACACACGCACACACTAAGACACTCCACAAGCTTTCACATCATGATTTGTTTATGTTGTTTTCATTTGGGGTGGTCCCTCACCCGGTGGGTGTGAGATTGGGTCTGTGCCCAAGATTAGACCCCCCCATCACAGACAGACAACACACTCCTCATGGGGCCACAGCACAACACCCCCCTTATGAACTACTGTTATGATTATGGATTAGTAACAATATGATGGACATCAGGAGCAGCTGTCTCAGGGGAAATGTATTTTTGTTTTTTAAAGCATTATGACTAAGTCAGCTATGCGTAACCGTTGCCAAAACAGAGTTAACATCAAAGACTTTTTATACTGTACAAAAAATTTCATGTGCTTCATCAAAATCAATTAACTGCATTTAAATAAACAGAATAAATCTTACTGCATTTACTGTAGTGGCACCGACGCATTTACTTTAATGACACCAACTAAAATGTTTTAAGGTGTGGATCAGATAGAAAAAGACCCTTAAAGGAACAACTGCATATTTTAATTTTTACAATGTATGTTTGGTTAAAAACGAACATGTTGTTTTTAAATGCCCTTAAGCTGCCCTGATTCACATAATGAGAGTTATGAAATAAACCCTTTCAAATTAAGCAAAAGAATATTTAAAAACCTATTAAGACAATTTACAATAAAACTCTGAAAAAAAATAATAAATATCTACAAATTGCAGATAATTTAAACAGCTATATACAATAATAATTTTTAGAGTAATGTAAATGTATCTCAATAAATTATATAAAGTTTTACTTTATAATATTACAGTATTCATGTTACTCACATACCGAACTCTTTTAATATTCATAAAAGTTAATTTTATATAGTTATAATGTACATATCATTATATTTACACTAAAACATGTAAATCTACATACATTTACAAACAGGGTTTCCAAATGCTATGCGAATTATTATTATGTATTTATTATTATTAATTATTATGAGTAATATGAAGAGTAGTGTGATGACTTACCTCCAGTAGATAAAAATGCCAATGAGAATGATGAGACCCAGGAAGGTGAGTGTGGAGACAATAGCCAGAGGAACTATAGCCTTCTTCTGCCTCTCAATGCTGCTGACCAGGCCCACCCGTGACTCATGACTGCTGTTACTGGCGTCTACGGGTTACAGAATGAGTTTAAGATCTAAACATTATCAGTTTATCAGACACTTTGGCATCTTATTCAATATTTAGAGCTCATTCGCCTGTCGAGCTATCAAAACAATAACACACAGCATCTCTCACCGCACACTGCAAAACTCACCGTATACAATGTTTACAGTAGATGAGATTCACATACCTGAAACTCATGTGAAACTATCACACTTTACAGTATCTGACTTACATAAAAATCACATATGAACTTCATTTGCAAACCAGTAAGCCGTAAGACAGAGTAACTGAAATAAATCAAAGTGAGTCACATTAGGGGTGTAACAATATACTAGTATCATTTTTTAACATCAATTGTTGTTTTACAATATGATGTTTGTTGAATCCCATTGGTTGAACTGACAAAATATGGGCATCAACATGTTTTCTTGAGTCTTTCTTTTTTCTTTTCTTAAGTTTATCTTTGTGTTGAAATTTTTATTTTTTCAGTGACAGATCTATTCCATTTTTATTAATTTACAAACAGAAGGTTCAAATTAATTATTGAATATTGTCAATAAATGTAAAATTTTTGTCAAAATAAATGTTATTGAAAACTGTTAATGTTTTGAAAATAAATCTGTCATTTGAATTTCATTTTTTTACTTTTTACTATATTTGTAATAGTGAACCCAGTGTTATGTCATATTGTGCAATCAGTGTATCGTTAGACCCCTAACATGTTTATAAACATAAAAATTGTTATAAAACAAGAATGGTCTTTTATGTAAAGCTGTATACAAAGTAAAAACAATGAATGGATATTTAAGAAATTACATACATTACAGAAATAATAAATGTGCAATTAATGCAGTTATAATGCATGTGCAATAATTTTGTAGAGGAGATGTTACTCTAACTTTAAATTTCACATTCAATCATCTTATATTATAGAATAGTTACCCTATTTCTCTTTGACCTTAGAACAGATTCTTAATGGTGTATGATCTATACTGTTGTATAGCACTACTTAATTTTTTCTATCAGAAATGTGTTTTGAGCTGGTCTGACACTAAGAAGCTAAAGAGTTCACAGGTCACGAATCATTGCAGACAGACTCATATGAGAGATTAAGATGTGGCCTAGGACAGTCTAAACTAACCTCGTCATCCCAGCCAAAACATAACGCTGATATTGCCAGCTGTCACTAACTGGTGAATGAATTTAAGAGTTCTGCTGCCCTCTGCTGGATAGACACTGGTATGATCTGAACTTGCCAGTTACCAACATAGATATATAAATACATAGATGCCACATTTGACTGCCTTAGATACGTTGACGTGTTCGCTATTTGTAATTTCCAATTTCCAAATTCCAAAAACCTACAAATGTAGACGCACAAGGAACTTGTTTTGTCCCAATATGGCAGATGACTTGCATACAGTATACCGGCCAATGAGGCATCTGTATACATTTTTATGATTATCTACAGGTGGTTAGCAATAAATCATAAATGATAAATCAGGGCTAATGCAGTCAACCAAATTTTATGCTATAAAAATGTTCTATAATCAAACACTGGGTAACGTAAACCTGTAAACTAACTCCATACCTTTGGCTGATTCGATTGTACTTGATATGAGTTGGAGAACATGCTGTTGGTATGTTTGTTATGTCACCTAAGCATTCTTGTGCACATTTTTGCTACAGAATACACAGACAACATGCAACATGACACAGACCACAAAGGACTAGGGATAAGACAAATATTAGGATGATGGGCGGTTGTGGGCATGATGATGGTAGCACATTTTTATGGCTTAGCAACAACAAGTAGCTTAACTTGTGTAGCTTTGATGTGTGTTAATGAAGAATCGTGTAGTGAGCTCCTTCAATCTTACCTTCTCCAATTTACAAACTTCTAAAGACGTTAGAATTTAGCATAGGTTAGTCATTCTTTTACCAAGAATCTTCAGGAATCTTCACTGATGAGAATCTTCACTGATTAACCTTCATTAGCACATCTAAGTCAAGGAACATCTTCAAGATCTTTACCTTCCACTGGTTCCTCCTCTGAATTCCTCTCAGTGCGCTCTGGGATACTGAAGTCTGAGGACGTTTCATTATCTGTAAGGCTTTCACCCGATCCACTCTCCTCTTCACCACCTCCTCGTAGAGGCCAGGACGGACTGGGACGCAAGGTGACCCTAAACTCTGTTGCTTCATTCTCGGATACGTTCTCACCCTCAAAGTAGAAAGAGGAGGAATGCTCCTCGTTTCCATCACTTGTTTCATTAGAAGGTGCCTCTGTAGGTGAAGCTGCAGTGATGTACGGAGCGGTATTCCCATCTCCTGAGGCTGAGCTTTGGCCCCAGTCTAAATCCAAAGCCCAGCCAGAGGCACTGCTATCCAGCTGGCCATCTGCAGAGTGTGTAGGCATGGTGCTGGATTCAGGAGCCGAGGTGGGTGCAACAGTTGGGGGGACCGCTGGAGCAAGCATGGAGTTGGATTCTGGAGTAGAGGTGGGCGCAACAGTTGGGGGAAACACAGGTGTAGGTATGGTGCTGGATTGTGGAGTAAAGGTGGGTGCAACGATTGGAGTCTCTGTGGCAACAGGAGCACCCTGGAACTGTCCTACACTGACAGAGGCTGTAACAGAAATGATGAGATCACTAGAGGGCTTGGTGGGAACAAGAGAAGAAGACAAAGTAGCCTCGGCACGGTGATCCATGTCTGTGTTACTGCACAGAGGAGTACCAGCGCTGGAGGTGGAAAAATATAGACTAGAGAGACCACCACCAAGGGGCAGCACCCAGGTAGAGGAGGGCAGCAAAAGGGTAGAAGAAGCATGCAGAGAGATTTTACTCGAGGCGTGCAATGCACCACCATCTTGACTAACAGCAGGAGAGGAATCTACCCACTCCGAAGGCAGACTGGAATCCCCAACGCTACCTGAGTGAGCGGCGGTCGAGTCCAGGGTTGTCGTCATCTGAGAGTAATCGGTGGAGAGCGGAACTGAAGGTTGGAGATATGTGACAATACTCAGTGGGGAGACAGTACTAGAGGACTCAAAACTTGGATGCACCCTGAACACAGAACCACTTGCTTCTGGTAACGTTTGGAAAGGTAGAGTACCTCTACACTGGGGGTCAGTCGAGACAGACCCAGACATTACATCATCGCCACCATCATCATCATTACAGCCACTACTAGAAACAGGCTCCATGTCCAAATAAGACACAGAATCAGAGGGGAACAGGGTAGGGGAGGAAGGGGAAGGGGTGACAGACTGTGCACCACCAGACACCGGCAGGGTAACAGGGTACGGGGCATCCCAGTCAGACAACACAGTGCTGAGGGAATGGGGGGAGACAGGACTTGCATGCACGTGAGACAGAGTGTCAGATACAGAGGGGGCGTAGGGGGCGCTCTCACCATTAAACACCGGTTGGGTTGTCTGTGACAGGACAGTGCTGTAAGCAGTGGTTGAGAATGGCAAGCTAGGAGTTGAAGGTTGCAGGATGACCTCCAAGGGTATGGAAGAGGAAGTTGAATCCAATTGGATTTCATTGGGATTTTCAATTGGGGATACAGTCACCGAACTCTCATCATAGTTGTTTGAGTCAGATACAGGTTGAGGCTCTACCTCAACCTCAGAAATGTCTATCGATGACGATGTTACAGGTATTTCAGGGGTGACACTTACTGCGGTCGATTCTGTGAAGGTGCTGCTTCTATCAGACTCTGAGGACACGTCTACAATGCTAAAATAATCATCCGGTCTACTGGTGTGTGTATCTGTGGTGATTATGGTTGGGGTGGTAGTAGGTTGGTCTGTAGGTAGTAGGTTCCTCTGTATATACCACTGGAACATAATGATTCTTCTGGGAGTCATCTACTGGGATTTGCCTTTCATAAGCCTTTGGTGTTGTTGTCTTAACATTAAAGACTGGATGGGTTGGTTTCTCTGTTGTAGTAACTCTTGGATGGACTGTGGTGGTTTGGACAGGATATGGAAGCTGATTTAAGTCAGGCCTGACCAAAAAGGCATTGATGTCATAGTCCTCCTGAAAAAGCAGAGAGAGAGAAACAGAAACAAACGTAATTTAGTTGAACTGTTGATAAAGTGTATTCAACAATTCTCAAAATTATTGTAACTATAGTTACCTCTTCATATTCAAATGATTCTGGATCATGGTCTGTTTCTGAAAATAAGCCAAACATAAAGATTTAAATCATTATATGACCGAAAAACTCACATCTATGCTGCAGATAAGTACTTATTCTTTATTGGTGCAGAGATCCAGCAACACAATATTATGTAACACATATACATGACATAGACACACTAACAGTGCACGCACACATCTTAGGTACACTTGAAAACACTTTTTTGTTTATCACAAGGCAGAAATTCTCAAAGTGGTTTTCATTGTGTATCACATATCACATGCCTTGATGGAAACTGGTATTCTGTGAATAAAGTTTGCCATTGGAAAATGAGAAGGAAGAAGAAGTCAACCACACCACCAAATAATACGGGGTCAATCTTGAAAGAGTGTACATAAAGGAACATTCTCTGGGTCAGAGGGTCAGTTTTATGTATTAAATAAAAGCATTTTGTCACTTGATAGGAAAGTTTGGACACCTTCATGCATTATATTGGCTCTCAGCACACAGGAGAAGAGAGAGAGTCTATGATCTTGTGCAGACTCTTACCTGTCGTATGGGTCAAACTCCCCAAGGTAAAGATGTAAGAAAACGTATGATTTTATAAGACTATAATTATCTAATTGTCCCCCATTTCAATTATATAAATCTAGGAATTATAAATGTGTCGTGGCACAATAAATGTGTGACAATTGTAACATTGACTACACACATATCCATTGACACTGAAATATAATGCCAAGGGTTTTTAATAAGACAGATTTGTTTATTATAAATCAGTAAGCAAAATACAGATGTGTAAATAAACAAGCCAAGTTCTCACATTGAAAATCTACATTAAACATCACAAAAAACAAATAATCTGATTTGTAAAGGACACAGTACAGAGCACAATGTTTGTATACTTTATATGCATTTAAAACATTCTTAGTATATATGGAAAAAAATACACAGTTTGAAGACATAGACAGAAAAAGAAAAATAACTATGAAATCTTTCAAGAAGACGACAAGTATGATTAACACCCAAAGAACGTGAGATTTACCCACAACCAGAAGCTATAAAAGTTAAATGAAAGTCAGTTAATTTGTCCAATGAGCAAAAATAAAGAATGAAACTAAGCAGGGCTGTTTATAGTCAAACTACTGTTTGTAGTTTGTTCAATATTCATTATTAGTATTTAAAAAATATTAAAAACATAAAACAATAATTTAATAAAAAGTTTAAAATGCCATTAAAACTGCCTGCAATTTATTAAAAAGTTATTCTCAAATGTGGAATTGATTTGTGAAAATATTGCACTATTTGTTAAACAGGGTAACTGGTTTGCAAAGGATTTGCCTACTAAACATTTGCCGTTTGTCTAATGTTTGTCTAATGTTTGCAACAAACTATGTGGGGCATGAGTGTTTTGGACTCATTCTCCATGGATGCGAAGGCGGCGATCGATCTTACCAGGATCATCCACAGGTATGTCCACCGTCAGCTGCTCGCTCACTCGGCCATACAGACCGTTGGTGCACACAGCAACCACCTGCACCATGTAACTGGTGTTGGCCAGCAGGTCCTGAATGATCGCCCCCTAGTGGTCAAAACAAACAAATGCACCATAAGTGACAACGCTGCTACACGTTAAACATGTATTTGTCCCTTCATTTTTTTATGTGGGACTGTCTCTGATCTTTACTCACTTCTACTGAAGAGAAAATACAAGCATAAACTTCCTACCATATTAATGGTGAACTATCACTTTAAGTAACACGTGGTACTTTAATTTGAAAATAAATCATCGTGAATTACCACATCCTGGTCTCCGTCAGTCAGGTACTCTCGGGCAGATTCATCGTCCCCTTGGGCCGGTCGGTAGGTGACGGAGTATCTTTCGATGTTTGCGTCATAAACGGCCCGCGGCCGCTCCCAGATCACCAGCATACTGGTGTAATTATTAGGGCTGACCTGCACATTCTCCGGCTCTGAACTGCAAACTACAAACATGTACACAAACACATACTATTAAAACACAACAACCGTCTCTCTACAGTGGACAATAATTAACATGCAACACTGAAACATGGCCATAAAAACATTGTAGCTACGTGTTTCTCTCATTTCAAATCGACCCATATATAATTATGAGATAAGACATCATAGTGATCATTTAAACTGATTCAATTCAGAAATATACAGAATGTCCCTAAATCAATTCCAAGGGAGAAAATATCATTCATTAATACTAATAAAACCAATGTAGTCGTACTCATCACCTCTCACTTATATTATAGGGTCATATATGGCAAATTAGCCTGTTGAGATTCACAAATCACTTAATATTCATTCACAATAAAGGTGTCAAAATAAGAATCAACAAACAATGCAATTGCTTGCCAAACACAGATTATTGTGTAAGGTCTCTAGCTATTCACTGACTAACTCTTTCTAACACAAGGGGGCAGAGAGGACTCACAAATGAAATGATCTGTCTATACTACAGCCGTCCAAAAACATGTTCAAATGTAAATTGTTTATAAAACATAAAATAAAATGGTGTCTATAAAAAAGCACAGTCTGACAACCGTCTATGCAACAGCATCACATGTTGAAGATATTTAGTCTTTTCTCTTATTTTTTTTTTTCTCTTTAATATTCTTTAAATATATAGAGCTCACAAAGTCATTAATGTTGATGTATTAGGTGTGAATAGTCTGAACTGAATTTAACCTGTGCATGTGAAGGGGCACACCAGAGAGAGACAGTTTCCTAGCAACACAAAAGTGTTTTGATATGTGAGCCAGAGAGAGCAAGAGAACGAGAGAGTAAACACTGTCATTTATTGTGTGCACAGTGATGTTAAGGTTAAGCAACTTAGCTGGTTTGTCTGCCTGCTTTTAGCTGTCTGTTTTTCTATTCTGAGACTTTACCCATAACAGACACCCATCAAAATGACAAAAATAAACACAACATGCACAGCGACTGCAACAAAAAAATCTATAATGAAAACGTGAACGTTAGCTCTGATATCTGTGTTTGACACAGAGCCATGCTGCCATCTTCACATTTTAAGTTTCCGCTTGTTAAAATGAACTCCTAATCAAACAGTCAGTATTTACAAACTATTATGCAACATGTACGTTATAAATATTGTCATGATCATCATTCTTTTTAAAAAAAGCACACAAGCAGGACATTTTCCATTGCCGATGGCCACTGTTAACACATCTTCCACGTGCAAGCCATGCATGCCAGCAACCTCTGTAGCAGAGGAATGGAAAATAGGGCATCGATGTTCTACCAGTAATCTGCTGGAAATCCTGTTAACTATCACATTATTTACTATCTTTGATTTGTGAAATAATAGGATATCTCAATTTCCTGTTCAAATATTAGGACTATTAGTGTAAACAAATTAATAGTATTACAGATATATGGTGTCATGGGCCAAATTTTTGGTGATGGTTCTGACAGGTGACTTGAGTTTGTATTAGCAGACTTATTAGCAGACTTAATTTTTTTTTTAACTTACTATACTAGTGCAATTGAATTGTATAATTTAATCATTTATTATAACTTCATAATAATAATTAAGGTACAATTTTTTGACAAAGTTTCTGGAAAGCTGCACTTTCCACACTGCACACAAAAATAAAAATAGAACCAATATCACATCAAATAATGATGTTATTAATGTTACTAATGAGTTAATAATGATTCAATAACTAACTACAGCCTATTTTAAGCTTGTTAAAATCAGGTTATATATATATATTCATAAAACTCAGACCTCACATCTAATATAAATATCCATAAAAGGTCATAAAAGTATTGCACATGGCTAAAAATGGGCCAAATGTCTGTCTACATTCATAAATAGCAAGTAGGAAAATGCCTGGAGGACCCTAGCGCAAGCAAAAATAGAAACCTTATTTAATTGAGAAGCAGTTGTTTGGGATTAAAATCATGTTGGAGGATAATTGGATCTGTGACCCTCTAACTGTCTGGCTGCTTTAAAGCCTTTAGAAATAATGAATCCAGACTCATACTAACCTTGAGTTTGTACGTGCCTGTACTGTATGTACAGTATGTATGTTTGTAAAGTACGTACCAGGAGTGTGGACCTCCTCAACACCAGTGTAGGATGAGAAGACCTGTCCCATAAACTGCTCCTGCTGTTCTCTGTAGTTATTCTGAAGGTAGTCCATAAGCATGACATATCCAGCCTGCTGCATGGTCATGACCTCACAGAACATCTCCAGCTGAAAATACACAGTATAAACATACGGCTTAGATAATACATTACATTCTTCACAATTCAGAGGCTTGAAGCTTTCTTACAAAAGCTACTTAAAGCTAAAGTGTGTCACAAAATGTATCTCTTTATTTTTAATTCCTGTGAGGGGGCGGGGCTATCTGTTTGACAAAAAATAAAAAAATGTAATATTATTTTCAAAAATAATAAAAATAAAAAAGACTTTTCATTTTCATGTGTATGTTCAATATGTGCAGTAAGATTTTCAGGTTAAGGGAACTTTGCAGATTTAAAACTCAAAACTCAAAAATGTCAAAACATCACAAAGTTTGAAGTTAACTGTATATGTAATTTCACACAAAGTTTTTATTAAACATCAAACATTTATACACAGTGTAGCTCAGCAGTGAGACATTCCCCATTGTGTACAAACTTCAAAGACGCTCTTTAATGTCTGTGAGTCAATGTCATTCCCATTGTGACGTCATCGGGCGTGGGATTGTTACCTGGCGGTAAAACTCCTGTTTTCACCAGATGTTTTAACTACAGCTTGTATTGACTTGATAGTCACTCGAGGGCAACAGGCCCAGAATGAATGACTTACACTACAAAGAGAGTATTTAAGCATTTACAGTCTTTTGTGATGAGTAACTTTATACTTTCTCTCTTTAATACACTTTAATGACAGCTTGCTTTTAAATGTGTGGCATCTGATATCACAATAATTAAAAATGTTGCTGGCTTCTTGTTTTGATAGGAGTTGGCGTCCTCTCAAGTATTTAATAGATAGTTATTCTTAAAGAACAACATGAAATGACAAATCAAATGTTAAGGTAATAAATACAGAAAACACAAAAGAAATGAAATCGGATCTATTGTGAAACCAAAATAACATGTTGGAATGCTAATTGACGTCTGCATCTTCATGTTTGGGCGTGAACTAATTGATTTCCTTTCTTGAGTGTTTTTGTCACTGAGAGACTGTGTTATGCAATAGAAAAATGCCCTCAGGATTGCTGTAGGTTTTCAGGTAGGAAAAAACAAAATTCCTTTTTGGTCTTTAATACTACAGTGATCTAAAAAACTATTAAATAACAAAATTTTTATCAAGTGGCATCAATTATCAAAAATATAGCATAAAACAAACAGCGAAACTGATTTCATCCATCTACTTAAAACGTCAATAAGAACCATATGACCAGTTTGCCTTAAGGTGTTGCTTTAATATTTGGAATGAAATTCAGTCCAGACTAGACACAACAAGGTTATTTTTATTTATGGGTGAAATGTTTAAGGATTTACTGCTATTTGTTGTCAGATATTTACCCTGATCTCACCTGTCAATCTGTCAGCGCATGCAGCTTAATTACAAGTCTCAAGATTGTGACACAAACACACAAGCACAGACAAACACACACATTCTGATTTCATTGTGCCTTTAAAATATGAATGTAACCATTCTATAAATGCTTTATAAAAACTGTCTATTAAGCTGACCTGAACATCTGAGATGGCCACAGTGTTTTTGAAGATGATCCACTCAACAGTCTCAGAGCAGGGTGGGGTGGTCAGAGAGCCATTATAGATAAAGTACTTCTCTGTGGAGTCGGGGAGGAGTCCCTGAAGAGTGAACGGAGAGACAGGACCGCTCTTTCCTGACCAGAGGAAACATACGAAGAAAATATCTCATGATACACTGACTATTTTAGATTTCATAATTATTGTGTGATTTTTTACCGGGCTTATAGGGTCAGACTAGTAGTAATAGCTAATTTAGTAATGAGCAACAGTGCAAGTCAAGTTTTGTCATTGTTTTGAAGCAACTTATTAACTTAGTATTTAACAAAAATACAATAAAAAGAACAGTTAATAGCAGATTAAGCTACAGTATCAAAGTAGGTGGGAAATTGTCACTGTTATGACTATTTATTATGCAAGGAAACTTATCTAACCTTAAATCATTTTAGGGGGAAAATTCACAATTTTGAATATGAAACAAAGATATGAAGATTTTTCTTACCATATCGACTGACACTGTTTACTGCGTCAATAATGGCCAAATAATTGTCATTATCCTCAATACTTGTCTGTACAAAGATGAAAATATAGATTTTATTTAGCAACTGCTATAATGATGCTATGACCAAATACATGATACTGTCTTTTTAATACTGAAATACTTGTAACATTATGAGGCCTTATAAGGCACACACGCTTTTTTGTCCCATTATCCATGTCTATCTGTCCTGTAATCCCACTGTTTGCTAGACAGCCATGTGCTTAACATAGATTTACAAGACTCTTGAAGCCAGACCTAAAGTGTTTTAGTCTTTCTTGCAGATTTATAACCACTCAAATCACACATGTCTCACTACGTCATACAGTATTTGCATTCAAAACGACCCGTTTCCTTCAAAATGACTACATGTTCATACAAGCATCACATTCAGCACATTACACTAACATGCAAACACACACTGTATATCAGAACATCCACGACAACAGGAAAAACATTGCATTATGAAAGTTTACAGCAATCAGGTTGTGGTTATACTGTTTATCTTCAACATCGGAACAACCGTGCGAAGATGAGGATTTCTAAAACCGTTCTCTGCCTCGGGCTAAACGCTGGGTATGGGTGCGGTGAGATGTTTGAGGAGCACTAATCCTGTATGAGATAGCAACAAAGCCCACTACACAAACACATAACAAGATGAAACTCCACCACATGGTGCATTAGACTCTTTCAGGACCGACCTCAAACAGCACGGCCAGCGCTGTGATCTTTCCTCCGTCTCTGAGAGCCTCGTCGAGGTTATCGAAAACATCTGCCTCGTAACAGTATATCTGCATCTGCGCCACATAAACAACATCTGAGAAACATTAAAATCATATTAATAAATGATTAATTGTACACGTTGAATGTACAGAGTCTTTTACCTCCAGTGGGAACTTCTCTCCATTAAGGCTGTGCTCTGAACCGTCTGAGGAGGCATTACACAAGCCCCAGTGGAAGGTGATGCGGCCCACCTTAAACCTGGACCGCAGTCCTCCTCCGCTCACGTAAAACTCTCCTCCCACATTAATGGCCACTGCGGACAAACAGAGAGAAATGTTTATTTACATCATCTCTTACAAAAAAGTTCATTTTATGAAGTATTCTTAAGCAAAGTGTAAGTATACTTTATGTAATGAATACAAGTATACTTGTACTGTAAGTGTATTAAACTGTAAATTGTACTTTTAAGTGGTCAATTCTGAGTATACAACTACTTTATAACTTTTTACAGTAAATATATTTCTACTAACAACCCTTTTTCGTAAATGTCAAATTTTTGTAATGAAAATCTAGGCAAGGTCATAGGTCAATCCCTATAAAACACAGTATACCTCGAATGTGCCTTGAAAGTTGTTTTGGATTTACTTTTGCTAGTAAAATAGCACACGTATCTCACCAGTTTTGCCATCATTCTTCACTGTAGTTGTCTCTGATGTTTTTTCCGTCCAGCCCTCCAATCTCAGCTTCTGGAACTGTATTTTGACCTGCGTCAGGCTCTCCTCGATGTTGATTGGTGATTGTTTGGCATTGTTGCATGATGGGTATTTCTTTGCCCAGTTGTTTTGGTTTAGAGTTCCTGATGGAATACAGTTTCATTAGTTGAATAAAATCATATCTTAAATTGTGATTTTAAATATTGTCCTTCAAACACACACTTTTCAGGAAAGGATCAATTTATAGACACACAGATGCATTATGCGTATGTACACTCTTAAAAATAAAGGTGCTATAAACCGTTTTTCCCCAAGTTTTAAAAGAATCATATCTTTTTACTTGTATAAATCTAATGGTTCTTCTAGTGAAGCATGTTCATCTTTAGATGTTTAGTAGTTACTACTAAGTTCAGTCTGTCTGGATGTCCCATTGGCATAAAAACAAAGCAGATGAAGCGTGCCACCAGCAGTTCTAGGTCATAGTCATTAGCATATCAATAGTTGTATTACAGACCCGGCAGTACAGTATACAGCAACAACACACACCTATGACCGTAAGACACAATTCCAAGTTTCCAGAATCTGAAAGCTTCTATTAATATCAACATTGTTGGAAATAATGTTACCACCATGTAACAGTTTAATAGCTCTTTACGACGTCATTATATTTCATAAAGTAATGACAGAGTTTGAGCAGATGGGTTTTGACCCGTTACTCTATTGTGAATTACATGAAGATGAATCATCATTATACAAGCCACAGCCTGTGTGAACTGCCCAACTCTGTCTAAAGAGGAAAACACCAGTTTAATATTTTCATTAGAACCATTAATTACTTTCTTTCCGAACCTAGAGAAAACAGTGAATGACAGGATTTGTTTGAAAGTGTTTGTACTTGTTAACTTGTGTGTTTCCTTTCTTTCTCTTCAAGGAACATACAAGTAAACAAATGTTTTAAAGAGGATTTTGTGTTTTTGGAAAGGATGAAAGGACAGAAAGATTAAAAAGCTAAAAATTAAATGCCAACATTAATATTAACTTTAACAATTGTGTATTTTGTATCTTGTCACAGCATGGTGGGTGCAACCAACTAGCAACACCCTAGCAACCATTAAAGAACCAATGCAACACCACCCAGACCCACACCCAACACAAAACATTATTTAAACTGTAATAAAACGTTTAATAATGGACCAATAAAGCAATCATTAATAGTATAATTTATAATGCAATTTGTTTTAATCATTTCTATTTATAATTCATATAATAATCAAATAAATATTAATTTTTATAATGACGTTACTTTATCTAATTCATGGAATAAAAACCAGTATAGTGCCAAAGTGTATAATGTTTTGTGCAGAAAGATTACAGATATATCTCTCTCTCCCTCCTCGTTGACAGATGCAGTTAAATCCAGGTAACACACACCACATATACTGTCTAGAGAGCCACTCCACCCATTACATGCCTACAAAATACACACTATTCTAACATCTCCTCATCTTTTCCCATCTCATGAGAAGAGAAATTAAGTCAGGCTCTAAATTAAGTAAAACAACCCATTTTAGCCACTTAACCAGGTTAACTCTGGAATCTAAAAATAGACCCTCTATGGGTGTTTATCCTTTCAGAATTGTCTTACACAGACCTATTACCCTATTTGACAGATTACTGTTTCTGTAACACATTATGAGTCATATGAAAAAGGGGTCAATGAGGAGGAGGGGCATTCTGGGTAATACTAATGAACAATGTCCCATCTGCACGACCACCCGCCTGCAACCCGGACGCTTTAGTGCCCTCTTTGTCATGCCAACCTACAATGACACCCAGAACACCCGTTTGTTGTGGTGGGTCGAAGACAAGAGGGCAAAGAATGCCAAAAAGAGAAAGAGAGCGACAGAATAAGAGAGAGAGAGAGAGAAAAAGAGAAAGAGAGAGAAAAAGAGAAAAAGAGAGAAAGAGAAGAGAGAGAGAGAGAGAGAGAGAGAGAGAGAGAGAGAGAGAGAGAGAGAGAGAGAGAGAGAGAGAGAGAGAGAGAGAGAGAGAGAGAGAGAGAGAGAGAGAGAGAGAGAGAGAGAGAGAGAGAGAGAGAGAGAGAGAGAGAGAGAGAGAGAGAGAGAGAGAGAGAGAGAGAGAGAGAGAGAGAGAGAGAGAGAGAGAGTCTCATTAAACAACAAAGGAGAGACTACTGCTTTGTTGTTTTTTAATTGTCTTAAATCAATAGAGCATCATTCCTGGACAAAAACACTGAAACTACTGAATAAAGATGATAACATAATGAATTTCTGCAATATGCCAAATAAATGATTTCATAATAAGAAAGAAGCAAAATTATCAAAGTGTGAACTTTGAAATCTGGCCTACTTTTATTAAAACACAGAGAGATGAGGGGGGCTCTCCATTGTTCTAGAAATGGATGTGAGCTGGAGATGAAAGAATGAGAGCAACAGATGTGTCACTCATGGTGTTTGATCCAGCAGAAACAGACAGTTTACTAAATAGGGATGCTAATTCAAATAAACAACATAGTCATTGTGTCTTTAGGCTGCTGGCAAAACTTAAATGGACCGCATAATGAAAAACAGAATTTTCTTGCTGTTCTAAATATTTTAAAAATTCAGTATTTGCTGTAAAGATATACTTGATGTATAATGTTCATATGCATAATGTTCATATCAGAGTTTATAAAATGTGATTTATAGCATACTGTACAATAAGATAATGCCAAGATTGCATCTGAGATGGAAACCGAAGTTGCTTTTTTAAATTATTCACATTTGATCACATTTAAATTATTCAACCAGCTATTCTCCAGTTCTATTACAAATTACAATTTCATTACATAGAAGTTCAGGAAAGTATTATTATTCACAGTCATAGATATTATATTCACATGCAAATGTGGCAGCTAAGGGGAAAAATAATCATACAAAATCAAACCATCCATGAAAGGGAAAATTAATATTTAGTCTACCAAGAATACATTTCAAATAACATACTAATGAAAACACTTAACAGCTTCTAGATTTCTATTCAAATGCAATCTTCAATCAAAAAAGGGACTTAAGTCAATGCAATCATTTTATATACAAAATGACCAAGCAAAATAAGTAGTCACACAGAACATAAAGTCCTACATCTTAAAATTTTGACATGCACTTTCTGGGCGAGAACAGACAGGGATCATGATTTAGGCCATGTTAACCCTGACAGCCCAAATTAAAAGATGAGTTTAATCTGTGACGTTAAGCCTTGCATGCTTAGACAAGATGATCTTTAGACCTGAGCTGGCATGAAGCAGAGATGCCATCGTTGCTTCAGTCTGGAATGTGCTTCTTTGTCAATTCTGATCCCTGATAATCACTGTGCAGATACAATCCAGTGAGAAGTGTACAAGAGAATTATTGTTGGAATACTCACCCGCATATGACCAGTCAATGTTCTCTGAGAGTTTCTTCTGTGATCTGAATCCATATGCTTCTGATACACCTGCTGGAAAATAACAGACACATACAGTCAATTTATTCCATTAAAATGACCAAATAACTTAACGTTTGGTCTGTAACTGTATACAACAATAATGACAACCAAAGTTATGAGACTTAATACATGCTTAATACAATATAAAATATTAATTATATTATCTGAATAATAAATTGAGTGGAATGTAGAACTGAAAACGCAACAAGAATTTTTATCACTAGTTTTGTCCAACCAAATTCTCTCTAGACTTATAATCACAACACAAAAGAAAACTAAATGATCTGAGAGATTTACGTCTGACCTATGAATACCAATATTGTGCAACTGTATAGTAAATTTGGTGTACTAAAGTTTAATGTACCCACGCAAATAAAAAAACGTGCCAATATAGACTTTATATAGACTTGTCTACAAGTCCTCTAATTAAAGCTTATTAAAGTTTATTCATAAAGTTAATATTCATCAGATTTAGGCTGCATGTTTACTCAAAATGTGGTAGGCAAATATTGATAAAGAAAGATAAGAGTGAATACATTCAGAAAAGTGCTGTTTAAGAAATGCTTTGCTCTAAAAATAAGAAAAAAATAATTCTTTTGGCATTCGCACGTCATGACTTGTCACTCAATGTCAAAAGGTCAAGAGCTGTAACACATAAAGAGAAGTGTTTTCTTGTTGTACTAATGTCAGAATCCTGTTTGGTAAGTAACAATGGCAAAATCAAATTACATAATTTTATTATGAAGGCAACTGTGTGATTTTAAATACAGTTTGGAAACTGCACATCTTGTGGTTTTAGGAAGAAAAAGTTTATACTGTGTAATCCCTATTATTCCCATTGTCTGGTGGTTTATTCACTCGTCTTGAGTGAGATCTCATTCATTGTAAAAAGGTCGTAACCCTTAGGACTTTAGGGTCATTCTGCAAGAGTTCATCAGCAAAGTTCTTCCTCTTTGCTTTTGGAAACGTCAGATCACCTACTGCTCAGCAAGCTTTGGAAATTAAATTCTGTAACTTATAATCATGTTACATAAACAATAAACCAGATCAATCCTTGTCAAAATTCTGTGGAATACATCTGAATCCAACTTTTCTCTCACGATCAGCAGATTCTGTTTCTAAAGACCTTTAACTTTGCATTTAAAGGAAAAGTACACCCCAAATAAACATTTCATCACTGTGATCATTATTTAACCTCAACTTTCCAAACCCATTTAATTTAATTTACTGTACAGTTTTAAAAGAAACTACACTTTTATGGAGCTTGTTAGTCATTTCTGGAGGTTGGACAACCCCCGTCTCCATTTTCCTTTATTTGATATTTAATTATTTCTCTTGTTGTTTTCCACAAATAAAAAAATATGGATCAGTAGATGGTAACATAATATTATTTATGCGCCATATAATGTACTTCATAACTTCCAGTGAATTTTGACTTTTGATGAAGGGGAAAAAAAAAAACAAAACAGACATTCAGGCGATGGTCTAATTACCAAAACGATTAGCCTGTGCATCTATTACACTGTTCCTATGTGGGTCGAACCTCTGATCCATAACCGTCCATAACTCCAAAAATAGAACTGATCTGAGAACAGTCTGGGAACCGTGAACTATAATGCAAAAAACTTCCATGCTCACAGTTCACTTAAAGCACAGATAAGAAACTCTATTAAGCTGTCAACAAGTTAAACTAAGAGCAACCATATAATGGCACCATTCCTTTTAAACCAACTCTGTCTTTTGTGCCAGCGGCTCACTGCCAAACCAGACCATGTTAATGGTTTCAAAAGATAAAAGAAACCTCCCTAAAGAGTACCCTGTCTCGTGGGTACAAGAGCACAATATAAGCAACAATGGCTTTGACATGAAACACCTTTACACCTATAGCGAGGATACATTACACTGAACTGGTTTGCTAAAGAAAACCGACTGCTTATTCACCAGCAGCTGAACTATAGTCTTGGCTCATCTTTCTACCAGCTTTGTGTCTCTTTCTACACACTTTTCAAGACCGTATGTGCACCTGTTAGGCCACACAAACATCTACACACTTTCACAGTGTTTCGAAGTGTAATGCATGCTAATTATAGCTCTACCACCAGGGGTTTCACTTTTATGGGTGAATTAGGCACGGGCTGGCAAAAGTCAAAAAGTCTATTTTGTCCCCTTAGAATAGACAAAAATTAAAATAGTAACGATAGTTTCTGCCAAAACGTTCGTCCAACTGTGGAAAAAATAAAAGGGATTCTACTTATAAAACGTCTAAAGACACGTTCACACTCAGAATGATAACTAAAACGATTACTACAAGCGAACTTAGCAACCACACCACATGGACAAAAATGTTGTGTTTATTATAAGCCCTTTAAATTTAAATAGATTATGATTGGCTGACAACCCATACACATGAAAATGCACTATCCAAACTACAATTTATTAAATTTTTGAATTTTTAGTTTTAGTTTTAATATTTTCAAAAACATTAACTTTTTTATTAATTATTTTTAGTTTATGTTTATTGTTATGAAAATGAGTCAAATATTGATTCTTCAGTCTTAGACCTTTCCATCAATATATAGTTTGTCATGATTAAATTTGAATTCAACTATGAAATATCAAAGTGAATAGTAAAATAACAGTTAACAGGTTAACTCAAGATCACAACAAACTACTTTCACAACACCACAGTTAAATAACAAAATGTTAACACATGGCCAAGTACAAACTTGTAAGCAGTCATTCTGAAACATGAGCCACACAGGTGAGAATAACAAAGAAACATAAATAATAAAACAAGAGAGGAGCAGTCATTCACTCGCTCCCTCCCTGATGAACTGCAACTGTGTCCTTTCTCATGATCTGGCCCATTCACAGCGCCAATACAAACACAACAATGAGATCACTGCTTTAGCCGTGAGAGCCGCGGCTCGACTGCAGGTCTTGCGCATTGTAACGCCCTGCTGCCCGCCTGATTGCTTTTGTCTGGGAACCCGTATTCCCTTTCACCCAATCAGCAGCTCCCGTTCGTGCCGAGAGCTTTATGGAGAGCTTGATTTCCTGGTACATGGTGTAACAGAGAATGGATGAATGATAACAAAGACCTGCGCAAGAGGAGGAGATTTGGTTACTGTCTCGCAGAAGTTTAAAGCGATGAATAAAGAATGACGGCTTGTAAGCAACATCGTTCAAATTCTTTTGACCGCTACATAGAAGTCATTGGAAATGTATTGCCAAAGAAGCTCCAAACTGATATAAATAATAATAATAACAGAGAATTTAAAAAAGCAGGTCAGGTAAAGAAGGTCACTATTTTTTCTTATTACTCTAATGCTTTTGAGAATACAAGATGTCCACAAGAGAGCACTTCAAACCTCAGAGGTCATTACTGAAATTAAAGGTGTACAGCCACCCAACAGTGTACAAGCAAGAGTAAGATCACAGGGTAAGACAAAACAATTCAAGAAAAAAGCTAAGTATGAATGCATACTGTACAGAAGCAAACACATTTTTTGGACAAGGGTGGTAATACACAAACTACATTTTTAATTGTATAAATTCTTGCCACCATCATGGTAAAGTGTTGTTATGCAGGTGTTAAGATGTTCTTTATGAAGTCATCCATACACTAGTGCTTTAAAGTAGGGATGTCCCGATCAGGTTTTTTTGAGTCCGAGTCATTTGATTTTGAGTATCTGCCGATACCGAGTCCCGATCCGATACTTCTATAATGCATAAAAAAGAATAAAGAAGAGCGAAGAAACAGATCCAGGATGTTCCTTATTTTTTATTTAATTAACCTTATTTTAACATTCAACAACTCTGTTAACAAACAGAGCACTTCTGTGAGGTAGCTTGAACAATCAGGTAATAAATAACATAAATTCTTCACTTTTGCACTTTTAGTGCAACAGTAAATATAAAAAAGTCTAATATAAAAACAAATAGCACCTCAACTTAAAATACCCGGCAGGCATGTAAACAAATAAAAAAATAAAAGTGCCACAGTGTTTACAAAGCCAGTAATGTGCTTTTAGGAACTGCACTCCTAACTCTTACTGCGCACGCGTTGCTGTTTCTGTGTGGTCAAGAGGTCTAAAACTCTGTGCCACCACATAACTATAGATGTGTTCAAAATAATGAGAATATGTCGGAGCCTGTGGCTGAGTGGACAGCACTCCAGACATATACAGCGCAACTGTGCTTCTCGGCGATGCGAGTTCGAATCCTGGCTCTGGTGTCCATTCCTATAAAAAATAATGAGAATATATATATATATATATATATATATCCGAGTCCTGATCGGGAGGTAACGTCTGATTCCGATCGAGTCTGAAACCACGTGATCAGGCCCGATATCGGATCGGGACATCCCTACTTTAAAGAACCCAATAACCTATAATGTAACATCAAGAACTTATTTCCAACTCTGAAAACAAAATGTTTGCCAAGGTGATACAAAAATCACTAAAACTCTTGGTTTTCAAATAATTTACATACAACCATGCAATGCAGTAAAATGCAGTCAAGTTTATTTTAAATTCAAAGGGTTCATTCTGAAGATATTCTGTATTGTAAATAAGACTGTAATATGCAGTTTAGGCTCTCAAATGGAAATAGATAAGCCCGCTGGTGCTTAATGGTGCCCGCAAGCTAAACTGTGAACAAGCTTGTTTGCCTGCCAGAGCAAACAGATTTAGTTTATAGGTGTGTGAGTGTGTGTAATCTCTGTGTTGAGTGTGACATGATGCTTCTGAAGTGTGTGTGGGTTGTGGATGTGCCTTTAATTGCTCTGAAATATCAATCCATTCCAACAATCCATTCCAACATCATCTCCAACATGAGTTAACTCGATACCAGTGACAGGGTCATCAACATCAAAACAGTAAAGATTTACTTCTCATCATCCTGTAAAAGTCTGGTACAAGATTCATATAAAAATATAATGATGTTTTTATGCTTCTTTTGCTTGAAAGCTCCAGCAACCATTCATTGTAAATGCATTAGAAAAAACTGTGTTTCATGGAAGAACTTTGAGTTTCCTTTCCTGTTCCTTTAACAAAACCTAATAAAAACAATCCCAGTCCCATTCAGACAGGCCATCTTACTCAAAGAGCTGTTTTAACCAATCAGCATGCAGGAAATGTTTACTTACTACTCTGGGAAAATAAACAGACCTCGGGCCAACTCGCACACATTACCATGGACACAGTTTCTGCCCCTTTTATTTCGCTACGACTCGATTTCTCTGAGTGAACTTTACACCACGCTCGTGCAACATGTTTTGTGACACTGAATGCAATATTGTTGTTCTCAATTAGCTGGTTTCATAACAATTTCCTGAAGCAAAGTGTCTTACTCAACTAGTCTGCCAAGCAAAACAGCTGTAAACATTTAGAGTCGGATTTGCTGTATTTTAAATACAGAGCCTATGTAAACATTCTGTTTATAGTGTGAGAATGCTTTGATAAAACTTACTTTTGAGTTTTATTAGCTTAGAATACTACATAATCATAGAAGACTTATAGATAAACTTTAACAGCAAAAGAAAGCAAACCAGGATGCCTTTTCTCTATAGAAAAGTTTTGCTGACTGAACTTCCATCAAGTTTAATGTTTACAGTTGTGATTGTAAAGGCACCTATACCTAAAAAAATGCTTGGTTTGCTAGTTTTTAAATTTATTTTGCTATTATTTTAACAGTAAAAAGATGTAAATGCAGGTCAGATTCAAACCCATTCCTCTCATAAAAACATCAGAGCCTGATGTACCAAAAACCTCTACAACCAAATAAACATTTCTTTTTATTTTTCTGAAAAAATATCAAGGTATTGCAGCATATTTTGGAGACTGTTAGAGATTACAGGTAACAGAGAAAAAGAGATTGTATGAGACCTCAGGGTGAATGTTACATCATCATATTAATATTCATAAGGCAAAGTGATGGTTTATTATTTTTCACATTATTCCTACACCCCTGCTGTATGCAAACGTGACGCAACAGTTTTGCAAATTCGCCTCCTTGTATTGTCGCTGTTTTTAATATCTTTGATGGATGACAAGCATACTTTACTCATAAGGGTAAATCGCAGTATTATTTAAAGATCTTTAAGCTCAAGGTGTGGTCAAATTAGTAACATTTTAAACCCAAATCTTTTTTGAAGCTGACCGAGATGGGTTTCTGTGATATCATCAGGAAAATGTAAATTATAGTTTATATATATATATTATATATTATATTATGTAAATTATATTTATATATCATATAAATTATATCTAAAACAAAACATCCTGAGCCCCAACCAACACAGATGAAGACCTTTTTTTACACAGTTACCCTCTCGTTGAAGAAAAAGCATTCTGAGACAACTCACTTCACCCAGAATCTAACATGCATAGAGGATTTATTCTGAAGATAAATGCATCTCTGATTTGGCCTGAGTCAAAAATAAACTCAATCTGAGACCAAACAGAATTCTGTATGTGCAAAACACCAAAAATAGAGGAACAATTAAACCACATCTATGATGCTTAAGATCTCCACAAAGCTCAGCGTGTCCAGTCCATCTAACCTTTTCACTGACACTTATTTTGTGTTGAAAGAAGCTACCCTAATTTTTTAGATGCTTGACAAATGGGCCTTGAATTAGAGAACTAAAGATGCATTCTTCATGCTGTTTTGCTATTGGTTGGTCAAGCTAATAGCCCCACCCCGAACTTGATCCTTGTGATCATTTTAGTTTTCTGCATTTTAACTGGGATTATAGAAATGTGCAACACACCCAATGATACCGAAACATGTCTAAAGTAGCATTTTACCAAAAGATTTTAACGAAACATAATCCCATTAAAAGCTCTAAATAGAAAGCTCCAAAATCTCTCTGAGAGTATTAAGTGCAAGTCTGTTATGGTGATTGACAAAGCAATTACCTTTACTATGATTAATTGTATCAAACTGGTTACTAAATTAAAGCAAAGGAGGAGAATTCCAAGAAATGTAAGAGGACCTCTCCTCCGCTCCACAGTACTCTACTCTCCTCACATTCAAAGATGTACAAAGAGATTACACACTCAACCTGGTAGATATGCCAAAGCATTACTGGAGAGAGGCTGAATGAAATCGCAGAAGAGAGAGTTTCTAATTGCCCTGTCACCTGCATCGAGTCACGGGACATACAGTGCAGGACAGTGAACCGGATCAACGACAATCAGCCAATTAGGAGACTTCCATTATTTCTTTGATGGCTTGAAGGACCCATGCGAGTAGCTATTCGGAGCGGTTTCCTAATTGAAAAGGAGATGGATTCCCACATGGGGGAAACTCAAAGAATATCGCGGGAACAATGAGTGCCGCTGAAACAATTTCAAGAGAAATATATTCAAAACCAGAACCAAAATATTTATAATATAGAACTTTAAAGAATGTTGGAAACCAAAAAGCACTGACCCCCAATGACTTCCATAAACACAAAACCACTGAGACATTTCTTAAAATATTGTCTTTTGTTGTTTACAGAAGATGGTTTTGAATGACATGAGGATGAATTAATGATGACAGATTTTTTTATTTTTGGGTGAACGATCCCTTTATGTTTCTGTCTTCCATTAGCATCACATGATGTCATAAAAGGAAAGTAAATCACCCCTGTATCTTACAAGAGTCTTGATTGTAAGATAAGCTCTTGCCTTGCTCTTTACCTCACTGACTTTATCAAAGACATCAAGTACCATCTGGGGGGCAGATCACCAAATCAGCCGCAGATCATCTACCAGCTGTTTCCCTTTTACCCAGATGTGCAACTGTGTTACTGCTTTGTAGACAAAGACATCTTCAAACAAGATATTGAAGCTTTATTTCATGAAATTTACAAAGCCAATGTGTGGATTTGATCACCAACAGCAGTAAGATCTGCTGAAACTGTCATATGTTTATGAAAATAATAAAATAATAAATGAAAAAAATTTGGGACTGGTTGAAACAGGTTTAACAGCACGGCCAAAACAAGATGTGTCTGTCTTAAATGGAAGTGTTGTGATCAGCTCTGTCTAGAATTAGCAGCTCTGTCCAACCCTTTCATTACAGGAAGCAGTTCAAACGTAAAAAACAGTGCTTTTGTTAAACCAAAAATGCGACGAAGCAAGCTGTTAATTATAACCCTGTTGTTCTGAAACGAGATCCCATGTAAGATATAGTGTAACGCACACCCTTGAACATTGTATGTCTATGCAATACACTTCGTTCTATACATTACTGAGTACTGTGTACACTGCTCAAACTGTGCACTTTATACAAATGAAACTGAAACTAACTAAGCCATTTAAGTAACAAACACAAACTGCTTTGATTCTTTTCTCGATGGCGTCTGTAATGAACCAACAATGTAAGACACCAAGTGACCAGACGTCCACTATATCATCTAGAGTGTCCAAACTTTACTTCCATTGGTATTCAGCATCGTCTCCAAAGACTACTGAATGAAACCAGAGATCAGACCACACACCTCAAGGCTGGAAAAGAACAGGAAAGCATCTCAAAGCATCTTAAGCTAGTACTCAACAGACCTGCTCTTGTTCTCACCAATGGCAGACGGGAGCGGCTCTTTCAGACGCATGACAGCAAACCGTAGCCTGCTGTCATTAATTAAGTGGCAAGTCAGTGATGCTGACCCGGCAGGCAGAGAGCCACGGGGCCCCGGATGAGCCTGTCAATCTGCATGCACTGTGATAAAGATGCTAAGATTCTCAAATGACAGATAAAGAGTGATGTTTTATGAATATAAGGGACTGACATACAGTATAAGGAGATGAGAGAAAACATATAGAGGGAAAAAATGTATTTGTAGACTGTCTAAAGCGAATGTGAGTAGTACTTGCTGAAACAAAGTTAGTGATGTTGTCAGGGCGTTGCTGTGTGGTTAATAATATGTATTTTTAAGAAAAAGTATGTGTATATTATTAGTAATACACAAGACATTATGACAAATTATTAAATATAATTCTTATTAATTTATTATTTTTTATTGTTGTTGTTATTATTATTTGTAGTAAATTTGTATTATTATTTGTAGTAAATAATTTTTTTAACTATCACTCCATATGCGAAATCAAAGTTCAAGTCACACATTTTAATAAAAGTATTTGCCATATGCACAAACACAAAAGTACATTTTACATTAAAAACAAATGTATTTTATTCATTAACCTGTTAACTCACTGTTCCACAAGAGGATCATTTCACTATTTACTTTAATATTTCATAGTTGAATTCTAATCATGAAAAACTATATTGATGGAAAGGTATGACTCAAGACTAAATATTTGCCAAATCTTCATAACAATAAACATAAACATTTTTAATGTTATCTATAAAAATATGTAACATTAAAAGATTTATCAATATTTTTAAAATATCTAATATCTAAAATGTTTTCAGGTTAATACAATAAATAAAAAGCTGAAAATGTAAATGCAATGACATTTAATCTCCGTCACTGCAAATAATAAATACACCAAGCGCCGCACTGCATAGGTATAAGACAGTAAGGAAACCAGTGTCCTTAGCTCCTTTCAGATTCATTTCTCTCTCCCACACAGACACACAAAAGTCCCCCAACTCGCTCATCCATCCTTTGTGACATGTGAGCAGCACCACTGGGACAAATCGGGGGCCCTCCTCAATGTCACACTCGCATGCCATATACAATAAGACCCCCCACCCCACCGCAGCTCTCTGCGTTGTTGCGTGCCCACAAGCACCGGCCGCCTCTTGCCAGCCAGGCACAAAACAAATCGTGCAGCTGACAGCATAATTCACAGAAAGACTGGCCCAAGGCCATGAGCAGGACCGCGTAAAGTTTTTGGCAATCCACCGTAGGCCCCCCTCTAACCTCCCCGGTCCATTCAGCCACGGCCCGGGAAAGAGAACTTGGAGGGTCACTGCATCCCCTCCGCATGCTTGAGCGAATGTGCTAATACGACTAATCTGTTCATCAAATGCCCCCGGTTGTCTCTGAGGGTAAATCTGCTTCCTTTATCACGAGCAGATTCAGACGGGGGGTCTGGATACCAAACTGCCCCAAAATCCCCCAATGGAGAGCAAAGAGAAGAGGAAAAGAGACATAGATGCTTCTGGTCATAAAGTCGAAAATAAATAAAAAATACACTTGAGCGTTTACACTTGAAACCTGATTTAAATGGAATCCAAGTAATACCTGGAGACCGATGTATCCGTTAGCATTCTCATGTCACTGTGGGACGCCCTGACAGTTTGTGTTGGTATGCTAATAGCCGATTTATCAAGCCAATTATCAAAAAGCAAAAAATACACATTTACCTTTAAGCACTAAATGGTTGTTCTGCTTGGAAACACAAATAATTGAAGCATGTAGAGACACACACGAGCACACTTCCCACGCAGGTGGACGCACATCAGGCATGTGGCAGGGGCGGGGCCACGTGAACCCCGACCACTCCCCGAACTGACAGCTTTACTGTCCGCAACCACCATCTGTCACCAACCAAAGACTCAACAACAACACAGGGACTTTTCTCAGTGGAAAAACAGAGCAGTGCCAAAAAGTGTAGAAAACAAAAAACTTGTTAGCTATAGTACAGCACAGATGGTAAGAGAGAAAGATTTCATTCACCAGCTCGCTTCAACCCTTCCTTTTCAGCCTTTTTTTTAGCAGGTACCGTCCTACTATCCCAGTTCACTAGCAGATTTACAAAAGGGCTTTTTCCATCTCCTAAGGAAAATGGCTTTGGCCAGCATTTAGGGGCTTTGTGTCAGACGGCACCCAAAAGATTAATCCAGGCATATCGGTCGCCTCCTTGGCACTTTGTAACAAAAACAGGCAAAATAATGAGTCTAGGATTGAAGTCTGGGTTTGTATAAGCATTTGTCACTTTTTACTGGACTGTCCAAGTGGGCTGTCTGAACAATGCTGGCATATGTTAAATCTGAACACAGTTACACCGTAAAAACGGACAATATTATTTCGACTGCTTTCTCTTTTATTAGAGTACCCTAATATAGTCAGGTTGATTCAGTTGTATTAAATGATTCATATGATACTGAAACAAAACATTACTACAGTAGAAAATGTTTACATTTAGTAAGGTACTGCTTTACAAAAGGGATCTGACACAATGATCAGTCTGGAATGTCACTCAAACACCCACAACGAAATAACTTCACAGGTTTAAAGGATTTAGTTATTGGCTTTAAGAAACAAAATACAAATTTATGCTAGTCCAGGACATCAGCCACAAAAATCATTTGCCAGAGCTGGTAAAATTCACAGAGATGCCACACACAGTCTATTTTAAATACTGTAAATAACTATTTACTATTCAAGACAATAAGCTAATTTAGAAAGAAAGAAAGAAAATTTAGACAAGAAGCTAAGAAACCAGAAAAACACATATGATCCTTCTGGATATGATCATGGTATTCTTACAAGTCACATGTCAGAACCCTTAATGTACACTGAACACGCTTCGTGTCCTGAGATTATTCAGCATTGTGCGGTTATTCTTAATACAAAAACATTACACATTTTAAAATACTTATACTTAAAATGACTCAAATACAATCCATTATCAAAAGACTTACTGTATATGCTGAAAAAATAACAATGGTGGCAATGTTTAAAGTTTAAAGTTCAAGTACGCCTGGTGCGCAAACCATAAAGACGCGGAACTTTGCGCCTCGGAACAGCATTAAATATTTTCAGACCATTCATAACCTAAACGGATCTGATGAACATAAATATGACGGACACAGATCAGATAAATCTAAGATGATGACGCACATACCTGTAGTACAGAACAACGCGATATGAGCAATAAAAAGTGCGCATCTGGTCCCAAACGCTTCCATTATTCTCCTAATGTTAAAAAATATCGCCGAAGAACGCAAATAAAGGTCAGGACAATAGAGGAGCTCCTCTACCGAAATGCCAGAGTGTATCACATTGGCTGGGTAACAGGAGGAGATGCCCCCTTCAGCGGTCTGATCTGCTCCAGTGTCCGCTGTATGGAAGTGAGCGCGTCCGGATGAAGCGCGTCGTTTCGCGCAAGGTGCGTTTGGCTGGGAGCGCGCGCGCCGCCCACAGACCACCACACAAAAAGTTTGGAAACACTTTCTGTAAAGTATGCGCATGAAATGAATGATAAAAAGTTATTCGTAGTAGCGTATAAATCACACTAATAAGGTAAACGTGGTCAAATGCATTAACACTTTGTAGTGCACGTGCACATATTAGACAACGTTTACTTATTTATTTGTTCATCTGCATCTTAACACCATACAACATATCACTATGAATAGCCATGCATTATAATTTTGTAAAGAAAACATTTCATTGATTATAATATGAAAATGCATTATAATTAATAATCTCTGAATTGTCAGACAGCATCTAAAGGTACTCAAACTTTGAAGTGTTTAGCTTGTTTTCATTTATATTAAACATTAGACTGTATAGATTTGTATAGACTGTGTAGATTTGTTTGCAAAAATTGTCTTTAGTATGCATAAAGAATACAACAGCATGTTTAAAGGGTTTTAGCCATTCTTATTAGGACAATATCCATGCTAGACAGAAATCTGATTAGGCTATTGACCTAAGTTAAATAACAGCTGATGCATCTTCAGTGACCCAAAAACAAGATGTCTTATGCACATTTGCACCCTTTTATGCATATATACCCCATGGAAAGCACATATGCATGCGCAGACTTCCTCAGACTCTTCAGAGAAACACTTAATAAACCTGCAGGCCACTCAAGTCTACACTGTTTTTGTGCATCTGTGAATATTTTGATTTTTAAACATCAGGCACATAAGCGAACTACTTTAGCACCAGTTATTAACAGCTGGCTGGATATTGCATGGTGTTTCGTTCATACCATTCCATCTGGGAGCCTAAAGGGTTAATCCACTCAAAAATGTAACTTCTGACGTCATTAAACCTGTATGACTTTTATTCTTCTAAGGAACAACACTAGAGACCTTTTAAGGATATTGATGGTGCTCTTTTTGAAACAACAAAAGTAAACGGTGACTAAGACTATTCTTTTGTTCCACAAAATGGTTTAAAACCATAAAAGCATTGGTAACGGATGATTTTTTTTGTGAACTGTTCCTTTAAATGACACCTCTCTATCTAATTTTCAATGTGCCCTTTCAAAATGTTTGGTGTGGTACCTATTCATGATAAGGAGTTTCTTTGTGTAAAATCTTTGTGTTATACATGTCTTTGTGTTATACATACTCCTTAAGGATTAGCCTGTTTCTTGTTTCATTTCTATGAACAGGGTAAGTTTAGTACATTAAATTCAAATGCAATAAGCGAGTCATGTTAACTGGACTTTAATTATCAGAAACTAGGCTGAAAAAAGTCTCTTGCCAGTTTGTACAAGAACACCCACAATGTTCAGAATGTTTGCAATTACACTAATTCTTTATAATTCCTGTTTTATGTTAACTGTTTTTAACATAATTAACACATTTATTGCTTATAAATAATCACATTAAGCCTTTTTCAGCACAGAAAAGATTCTGGTCTATTTTATGTACATGAACATAAATATAATTCAATTTTTTTAAAACAATTTTACATGTTTAGCAGCAGGTAAGTATTCTCTTATTATGGTTTAAAATAAGCAATTACAAAAAAACTACAGAAAAAGTTTAAGATATGTGAAATTCAGATGGATTCTTAATTACTTTACATGTCATTAGTTTTTAAAACATTGCTTATTTTACTTCATTTTTGATTATGTGTCAAGAAAAACACATGCTTTGGCTATAATGGCCTTTAACTCAATAGATAAACTCAAAAATAGGGACTCAAATATAAAGTAATATACTAACCATGTTACACATGCAGGGCTCATGTGAATACATTAACATAATTTCCCAAGGATTATCTTTAATTTATGCGGGGTCTGTTCTTCACTTGTTAAACTGCATGTTTAAAGGGGGCCCGCTAAAACTGTGTTTACATCCATGGAGAAGCCATTGTTTTGTGAGAGTTTGTGTTTCTGTACCACATCCTCATTCAAAACCTCATATTTTTCTCATTGAAAACCTAAATTAATTTCCTTAATAAGTAACATAAAAAAGCAGTTTGTTTTGATGCAGATTTTTTTGTATTGCAGTTTACTTTGTGTACTTGAACTCAGAAGGAAAATATTTTCTACAGTTAGAGGTCCAGTAAAATGGCTTTGAGGCAAATATGCATCAGTCTAAACATGCCTTAATTTTCCGAAGAAAACAGGATTTCACATTCCACATTCCTCTCATTATCTAAAATCACTTTCCTGCAAGCATCTCTGAAGGCAACAGTAAAAACAACCCTTTACTGAACTATGTGAGCACAAGAGATCAATACAACTGACTGTAATGACTGCCTCTCATTATGACCTACAGTACGACTACTAAATGACCAAATATTGATTTAACATCTGACAACTGTTGGGAAATGTGAAAGCTAAATAAATTTAGCTAAATAAATGAAGTTTTTAATAAGCGTAAGTATTTTAAGATTTCTTTAAGAATTATACATACGCTGCAGGTCAATATACACAACTGAGTATTTCCAATAGTTTGGGGTCTTTGCATTAATCATTCTCTGATTTACAGTTTGCGTGACTCCAGAACCAACGCTGCATCATCTGTCTGATTGACGCTTAACTCATTTTGGGCCAGAAGTTTATAAAATAATATAAATAATAAAACTAATCAAATCAAGGTCCATCTACTGAAAGACAGGCTGACCTGCCTCCCTGAACTCTCATGACACCCTCATTCAACATCTATAGCGTAATTGTGAGTTTGATATGAAGAGCACCAACGTTCTGTCATTGAGCCAAAGTGAACTTGAATCCTGGGAAAGATGCTGATTAGTAAACTCTGTATAGGGGGCTGTACCCAACTCCTCAAAGCCTACAATGCCCGATATGTTTTGGATGCATTCGTTAAGCTTTCTTCCGCCACAGGCCGCTGTTTTCCCTCAACTGCTATTGCTTCTCCCGCACGATAATTTGGAAATTGCTCAGGCGCTAATCCAGTACCCGAGTTTTCCGAGGTTTTGATTCACCATCGGCATTCAAAATCCCGGGGAGCTATTGTTAAAGCCAAACAGTTTGCGGGCCATGGTTACCATTCACACTTTATGAAGATTAACTGTCATTGTGGGGACCAGTGCCGGTGCCTACAAAGTCTGAGCCTCATTTCCCGAACTCATTTTCTCCGGGCCGCAGTTGTGTCCACTGCAGCGTGGAGCTCTCTACATACCAGCACCAGAACAAAACGCTCCTTCACAGACTCAGACAGAGGCTTTAAATCAAAGTGCTTCCAAATGACATCAGGTTCCTGGAGCCCTGAGAGAGTAAAGAGGGAAGAGAGCAGCGAGGGCCTTTCATCTGAGCTTCAGTGGAGGAGCCAAACCCCGACTCGTGTCCTGGACTCTCCATGGGGGAGAGATGACACATAATTTTGAAACTCTGCAATATGTGGAGAAAGGAGAGGCGGGATGTGAGGCTTTGTCTCTATAGGACCACCTTGTCTCTTTCTTGCTGTTTCTAAATCTCTCAGTATTTTATTTCCTCTTTTTGTTCAACCATTTAACCTTTACAGCTTAACTACAGATACAAATAAATTATACCTGGACCCTGGATTGTTTCTACATACATTTGGGTAAAATACTAACCCAAATACTGGTTAAAATGAACCTATGTTGGGGTATGTCAACATAACCTATCTAATCCATATTTTAAACAACACATTTTTTATGTATCTGAAATCTCTTTCTACTTAATTCTTAAAAATGCCTTTATGCTGTTCTATAATGTAATAGAAGAAATTTCATAAAAGTTTCTAAAAGTTTTTATGATGCCATACAAGAACCTCACTAAACTTTTTTCTCTGACAGAATTACTATGTTGATGTGAAAAATAATATAATACAAAAGATTTTACAAAATAATATTTAAATTATATAACATAAAATATACATAATAAACAATATAAAATGTAAAAAAAAAATCTCTCAAGATCTCTCCTATTCATTTTTTGAGACATAAAAGAACATTTTTTTCTTTTGCTTCCAAAAAATTTTGAAGAATCCTTTTTTAAGAATGTAGAGCCAAAAGCCTGTGAGTTCAATCTAGATAAAACTTCAATTATTTATCATTCCAGTGGCACAAACCAGAAGCTAAAAACAACATGTGCTGTTAATTCTGTCATAGCAGAATTGGCTACAATATACTTTAAAAATAAAACAAACCCCAAAGCTGGCATGTTGGTCTGCAGAACAAAGACATTAACAGCTCTTAAAGACATTACGTGCCATAAGCATTAAAGTCCCTCGCTTGAATACACTTTAAACAGTCCAAATGAGATGTTGACTTACTTCTTATATCACAACAGAGCCACCAGACTGGCGAGGTGGTGAGCAGTATGACCCTGACAAACAGCAAACAAAGTATTCAAAGCGCTAATTGTTTTCCTCTCATATGTAAGCTGTCTTCAATTAAAGGAAAATCTGGTGAGTGGAGTAGACCTTAAAGAGAAAAGAAACTCAAGCGGTCCTTCAGGGTTTCCTAGCAACAGGACGGCTGTGAGGTAAAGGCCAGTTATTGCGTTCCTTTGATTCCACATTGGAGTAAAGACACAGCCAATCAGAAGAGTTTCACCTTTGAAATGTCTCAACAATACCTGTTAAAGTGCTTTTCAACAGACTGCATCAAGAGTTTTTAAACACCCGGCCATCTGGGTCATTCGACAAAATAGGGCTGTTTGTGTTCCTCATATACACACGTTAAAAAAATAACTTTATCAGTGAAAATCTGATGCCAACTTTCAATATGTGATTTAAGTTGACATTAGATTATTAAAAATACTTGTGTTCCTGTCACTATTATATTGTTTAGACCACTTTTTTACAGTACTAAACCATCATCATTCCATCGAGAAATTAAAGCTGCAATCTGTATATTTTGCCTCATCTCTGGTTATCTTACATATTTATCTTCAGGGGGTTGAAGTCAAATGATGCAAACTGATATTTACAATGCAATCATACCTGACAGCTCAAATTATAAATCATTATTATAAGCCTACAGTTGCGAATCTGATTACAGTAAGGAAACAGGTAAGAACAGTGATGTTTTATGTACTTGTTAAAAAACTCACTTTAGTTTTTTTTTATTTTATCAAAAAGTACCAAATTGCAGCTTTAACCATCAAGAACAAGATACTGTAGTCTCTTATGTTATTTTTTGTTTATGTTGGTCAGCAGGGGGCAGTATTACATCTGTATGAGTCAACCCTGTTATCCTGATTTTGTATGATAAACTACTTAAAAACCAACAAAAGTTATCTTTGAACCACAGCACAATGCAATTCAATTAGCAATTAAACAAATGATTGTCCTAAAGAATGCTTAAAAATACACAAAAACCCACCATCAAATTGTTTTATACAACAACTCATCCACATAATGTACGAAAACAAATTGTCTTCACTAAGCAATACATTTCAGCCTTATCCAGTTCGTTTCCAACAGATCCTAAGAGCGCAACTCACACACAAACACACGCATATCCAATACAATAAAACAGCAATGGTAATTATGCCCCGGCCTCCCCATCCCTAATTTCTTAATCTTCAAAGCTGCCCAGTGGCATTGTCTTGTCTGGGTATGGCTGTTTCCGACGCTATTCACCCTATTCATCCTGCTGAAGCCGAGCAGAAGCATCTGCAGACAACGGCTCTGGGTTCCCTCTTTCTCAGGGTGTCCAGCTGCACAATAGATTTCTTCAGCTAACGGACAAAAGAGTCTTGCGGGTAAAAAAAAGGTTCAAATTCAATGGCATTCCTCTTCACAATCAGACCTGGTATATGCGCTAACTAACTTGTGCTCAAAGATATGTTATGGTAGGTGAGACCTATGGCCTGAAACAAACAAAAGTTATACAGGAATCAATTCAATTTCAGAAAATGGTCAGGAATGTTGTGGTTACGGGGGGAGACTATTACTACACCATTAGTAAATGTGCTGCTATTTAAAATATATAATATACACATAAAAATATTGCAGGTGGTATTGAGAAAAAAACCCACCCTCAAAATTCCTTATATATATTATTCTATATAATTATTATACATTATAACATTTTAATATAATCATTATATAATTATAATTCTATAGTTTCCCAATAGCCCAATTTAAAATATATACATATATAAAAATATTGCAGGTGAGCTATTCAGGAAAAACCCTGTACAATAAAGATTAATGATATAATAGTGTTGCAAGTTATTAAGTTAAATCTATAAATGAATTACCCAGTATGCACTGGGGCTAAGTGTTGCACATATTAAATAGCCAACGATTGGCCTTCAGCACTTCTTCACTGGCACCCAAAGCCTCATCCAAGAGGATGCATTAGCTCTCTTATCACATCCTCTGTCTGGGCCCAGGGAACACTATTGTCACCCTATACAACAGCCCCTTTGGCACCCTGGCAGCTTAACACCCCGAGGCTCCTAATTCTCAATGGCCAGGTTTCCAGCAGGCGAAAAAGAGTCTGGCCGTACGTCACCCAGCAAACTGTCTAATCTCCTTGCCCCGTGCATTCGCACCAGCCATTCTGTTGAGCGAATCAAAAGCCACCTAACTAATTAAAGCACTCCATCCTTTTACTGTTATTCCACCATACAGAAGTGATCTCTGTTTCTTTATAATATAGAAATAAAAGCAATAAAATGCATGTGGCTCCAAGGACGCATTGGAAAGCTGTTCTTTAGCTTGTGCTGTGCGACAAAAGCGTTTTAAGCCCATTGAAAAGCCAAAAAGCACTTGAGAGTGTGCAAGAATGAATGCCGCGAATTTACGCATGTCATTTAAAGCTTTGTTGTGTGACTTTTGCCATTGAGGACCTGCATCTGTGGATTATTCTGCAATAAAGCGATTAGAAAAACCTTTGGCTTAAAGTCAACAAGTTGGTTAAAAAACAAACAAATGTTGCTTGTCACTTAAGTGTCAAGTTAAGTTAGTTAGAAGTACAATGGCCTCCCAGTAATAAAAAATAAAAATGTTTGTTGTAGGTTTAGTCAAAATGACCAATAAGAAATTTATTAAATACAAAACAAGTTCAAGGTCAGTAGCTTTTAAAAATATATCAATTATAAAAGGCAAACTGCACTAATTAATTCTTAACCTTATTTGATTCCAAATAGTCATTTCTTTAATGTACTGTATATAACACTCCTAAGCAATTTCCTTAAATAACAAAGTTAAGTTAAAATACTTTTTAATAATTGTTGTAAGTAAAAGCAGTAAGCAGTAGTTGTATGCAACTTCAAGTAATTAGATAGATAGATAGATAGATAGATAGATAGATAGATAGATAGATAGATAGATAGATAGATAGATAGATAGATAGATAGATAGATAGATAGATAGATAGATAGATAGATAGATAGATAACACAAGCAGTGCCCTCTAGAGGTGTAATTATTCTATTACAAAACACAACACACAGAGTAAATAGATACTCCAACCCAAATCACAACATTTACACAACAGTTACAACATTTCAATAATATAATATATATTTATAATTTCGAGGCAAACTATTTAATCCAAAAATAAAAAGTCAAAAAATGAACAAAGACTGTAAGTTGTTTTTTGATACGTATAAGGTCAATCACAAAACTCAGGGTTGAATCCATAGCAACTGAACTGTGGTCTCATTCACTGATGCACCACACTGAGTCAGTGTTCATTCAGTCTCCAGGTTTCTTCTCTCTTTTGAGCACCATTCACGCCCAGTCAGCTCCACCACTGTGGTCTTTTCTCCACTCATATAATTGGTGAGATCAGGCAGAAATATTCAAACCCAGCACACCGTAACCATCCGGAACAGAGGGATTGTGATGATACGTGGCTACAGGCCAAACACCACACACAGAAACAATTAAAAGACACTTTTCCCAAAGAAATCCCTTAGATTTACTTAACTAAACATACAGTTTTTAAGTACATAAAACTATATTATTGAAGTCACTTTAATACCAAGATGGAGAAATGAATAGCATAATAAAAATATTATAATTAACATTTAATTAAATATTGTTTTTTGTAAGTAAATTGTATTCAAATAATTATATTAAATAATTAATGAAATATTTTTAAATACTTTTAAAACCTTCCAAGATAACAGCAGATATTGACAAGACTGGATTTCACGTGCAGACTAATTTGGCACTGCCTCTTGGTCACCTTTCACAGTGGGGTGTTATATACTAGCAGTATCTTGTGGCGTTAAAAGTTTAATTATCTTAAATTTGCTAACACCACATTGATACATACTTGTGAAATTAATTTGTGAGAAATGTCATCAGGTGCTTCAGCTTCACACCACTTGAATAAATAAACAAGCATAAAAAATATCAGAATCTGCACCACAATGTCTGACCCGCCCCAAACAAAATGTTAATCTTACGCCTGGTGCCAACTGTGATAAAATACTTCTCAAAGATTCATTTTAAGGTCAAATCCTAACTTCAAAGAACTGCAAGATAAAATGTTTCGCTCTCATGGTAGTATTACATAATCCCAGTAATCAATTTCACTTGCTTGACAGTCACTCCACAAACTCATTACAAAAGTATGTCTCACATCTCCGAGACCGCTTTCATCACCAGTGCCCACCAGGCACAATGCCAACACGTCAGTTATCGTAATGAGATAAGACCAGAGACGAGAGGACAACAGATTTCAAAACATCGATGAGAAGAAACGCTCTATAAACATTACTCAGAAACCTCAGTAAGAAGATAAAATATGAGCTTGCCAAGTCTGTTGTTAGGCATCTAAAAGATTTCACAAGTCTATGAGAAATTGTCTGTTTCAGTCACTAGTAATGGAGACTGGAATCAGTGTTTGCCAGAACATCACTTCCACAGGAAGATCTCTAGAAGCAGCATGCCGCCTGTAGGATTAAATAATCGTGGCCACGATGGCCACCTCCCTCAGGGGATCTTTACATCTCCACATCCCAGTGGGACGGTCAGCAAACCCCGCAAGAAACTGCAAGCGATCGTGTGTGTTCTTTTCGTGGAGCTGTTCGAGAGGTTTACCTTTTTTGGGATTGTTTGCAACATGATCCTTTTCTGCACCATCAAACTGGGATACAGCAATTACCAAGCGGCCATGGTGAACACGTGTTTTGTGGGAGCCAGCGTTCTAACACCTGTTCTTCTGGGATGGTTTGCCGAGACGTGTTTGGGAAGGACTACGGTTTTGTGTTTCTGTGCTTTTCTTCATTTCTTTGGTTAGTGAATTGCATTGCAGTGATTTGGTGTATCTTTAAAAATCTACTTGTTTTTGGCTCTACTGAATTTACTGTAGATCACTCTGACAAACACTGCATTGACCTCAATCATCTTGCCGAAACCAATCAAAACATTTATGAAAACAAACTGTAATTTGCACTTAAACAACTATTTTTTACATTTAGAATTAAAAACATTCTTGCTTTTCCATTAAAAGAAATTGGATGACAATGTGATGAATGACAAATGCCTAAATGACCGGTTTAACAAATTGTCTAGCTGGTTCAGTGCACAGTTATCAGCAAAATTCATCAATCGGTATCTATCTGATGAAGCCAGCCAAACAATAAAATCTTGTTGGTTTATCAGTATTATCCTGTGACTATGCTAAATTATTAATATTATGGTATTTGTATTATTGTTTTTGATAAACATACAAGAACATGACACTAGCATAATACACGTCCAAAGTAAACATGGTAGTACCCATGGATTAAGTTGTCAGTTAACTTTTTTGCTGTTGCCTGATCTCTTACAGGTACTGCCATGCTTCCAGTCGTCGCCTTCCCTTTTGAGGACTTCTACATAAACACACATAATATCGTGCATCAGCTTGAGCCTCATCAGCAACACATCCTATTCTACACAGGGCTTATCGCTGTGGCTCTCGGCATCGGTGGCATTCGTGCCATCCTGTGCCCGCTGGCAGCCTATCACCTTCAAGGCTGTGATCGTCACCAATTGTTGTCCTTCTTTAACTGGTAAGTTGCTATCCCTACAAAAGTACAATAATATTGATGATCATTATTATAATAAAATTTCTGATGCTGACTTCAAAACTTGATTGCTTGGTCTACAGTAATTGCTAAATGTCAGTGTTGAAACTACATCATCTATTCACAGGTTTTACTGGTTGGTCAATCTGAATTCAATGGTTGTGTTTTTGGGGATCGCCTACATTCAGCAGTCAGTGGCCAAAAACTTGTGCTTTCTCATCCCGTTCACGTCAGTTCTTCTGGCTCTCATCGCCATACACATGGTTCGCAACAACCTCACATTCACCCCCAAAAAAGGTAATGCTGGTAAACACACCTACAACAACTAAAGATAGACTTGACTAATACAATATTTTTGTAAAATTAAGCAAAAAAATCTGTTTTTTTTTTATTCAATTTTGTTTTTAACAACCGTGAACTTTTTGTTGTTGAACAGGTAGCTCCTTACTAACAACGTTCGGGGTGTTACTGAACTCTCTGAAAATGTGTTGCCTCCATTACCGTCATTTAAGTGGAGATGTTGCCAATTGGCTAGACCGGGCCAAAGAAAACAACGGGGGCTGTTATAGTGAGACCAGTGTGGAAAACGTTAAGATCCTAGTCAAACTCTTTCCTCTCTTTGGCCTTCAGCTTTTATATCGTGCTTGCATTACACAGGCAAGTATGTATGACAAATCAGACCATTTCCCCCTAATTCTTTGCATTCAATCTGTCTGTCAACATTTGCTTCTTCTCTAAAATCTTTATAATAATTCTGACAGATCCCATCAGGGTATTATCTGCAGACGATGCATTCAAACCTGAAGCTCAATGGTTTTATCCTGCCGGTAGCGGTGATGAAGGTGATCAGCATAATGCCTGTGTTGATCTTAGCACCAATTCTGGAGCTTCTGAACACCTGCTACCAGTCTCCAAAAAAATACTGCCCTCTCCAACAACATTTATAAGTAAGGACCTTAATAGCAATCTGATAGCTTAAACAGAAGTAAGAAATCTGTCGGCATTAAACAGGCACTGACTCATTTTTTTGTTTTCTTTACCAAAACTACAGTGGTCTTAGATTCTGACACCAGAGTAGGCATCCATGACATCGATTATATATGGGTGTAAATTATTAAGTACATCTTTAATGTCAAAAATTGGAAAATTGTTTTTGTTCTAACACGCACAGTTTATTTACCTACAGCTTTGGGCCACGCTTGTGCCGCTCTTTCAGCGTTACTGGCAGGAATCTCAGAGATCCACAGGAAGGATTACTCACAGGTGGAGCAGACACTATCAGGAAAGGTCCTCCAGGTGTCCTCCATGAGATGTTTCCAGCTTACTCCACAGTACATATTGCTGGGTATAGCGGAGGCCTTTGTGACCCCAGCGTGTATGTTTCTCCTGACAGTTACACCTGTATTTAATCTCAATTTTAATATATACCTTTGAAAAAGATCAAACCATTTTGTTCCTAGAAGATCCTACATTTTGTTATTCTCAAAAGGATATTATCCTGTTTTTCTGCTCAGGCTCCCTCATCTCCTTCTGTCTGACTCCCAGTAACCTCAGAGGCGTCTCCATGCATTTCCTGACCCTCTCATATGGAGGTGGCTGCTTTCTAGGAGCATTTCTTATTCACTCCCTTTACTTTGTATCAGGAGGTAAACCAGTTCTACAAATATTTAAATATAAAATAAATAAAAGCATGATTTAAACATTTATGACATTTATCATATTCTACTTAATATATTTAAATACACAAATTTTGGTATATGATTGCAGGAAATTTCTATCCGAATAACCTCATCGCTGGCAATATGGAAAGGTTTTTCTTTACACTGGCTACATTAATGACTATAAACACACTGGTGTTTTGGAAAATATCACAGAGGTACAGTTGGAGCTATAAATATGCTATGACATACAATTGAATTATGACAAACTATTGACAGCTCAGTCTGTATGTTTCTGGGCAGGTACACAGATCTGAGCGTGGAGTTAAGCAGTGGGGCAGGACAAAGTCACTTGTCTGAGAAACTTCTTCAGTATAAGACATATCTTCGTTTCTATGACACAGTGGAACGAGCTGAAACTTTAACCACAATGGAAACTGTATTGTGACTTCACTATACACATAGGATCTGTGACGCTGGCGTTACACAACAGACACTTTTGACTCAATTCTGCTCTTATGGAACCAGAGCAGTGCCTGTATATAGCTGCATGATAATGTATTTAAACCAAACGCATAAAAAATAGAGCTATTTATGATATATATATATATATAGAGAGAGAGAGAGAGAGAGAGAGAGAGAGAGAGAGATATTACTTAATGATTTGTGATATTGTTATTTGTTCACTATCCAAAGAAGAAAAAAATTGCTGTTGAATATGACTCCTGAAAATTAAATAAAAAATATTGTTGGGACAGAATAAAACAACAACAAAGACCTTAAAAGTTGCAAAATAAAGACACAAACGCTATTCCCTAATCATCCAGCCAGATATAATAGAAAACTTATATTAAACTTACCTTTACGTAAATTAGTTTCATGCATTTGTTTGACAATTATGTATGATTGTAGATGTAGATTGTAGATGATGTAGATTTCCTGGGCCATGTCTGTTTTTAATAATACTATAAGAGGAGCTAGTATTTGTCATTATATGGTCCAGAGATAATCTTAGTGTGGTAAGAAATCTGGTTTCGTAAGGTTTTTAAGTGTTTTAGAAATGCATTTTGCAACAAATGTCTAATTAACAATTCTTTTTAAATTCGTGCCTTCCACGCCGACTGAACTCCGCGTGATTCGTGCGTAAGTTCAAAGGTCATTACGTCCAGTCCACGTAGACCGCAAAAAATTATTTAGTAGTGAAATGTGTTAAAAACATTTATTTATTTATTTGTTAGTAATTTATTATTATTATTATTATTATTATTATTAGTAGTAGTAGTAGTAGTAGTATTATTATTATTATTATTATTATTATTATTATTATTGTTTACAAAAACCTTCTAGCTTTCTACCAAATGTTGTTTATTTGTTTATAAATGTTAGCTTTTTATATTATAGTAGATTAGTAGTAGATTTTAGTAAAATATGCAGTGCCCACCTTGATCCCCGTAAAATTGCCAAATAACCTCTCTGTAAGTGTATGATAATTATTTATCGGTATAAATACATTATATCACTACACTAAACTCCGTGTAGCTTTCACACTACATTATTTAATTTACTTGTTTATTCACTAAACACTTTTAACAATAAGTTAATTCAGTATGGCTGCATCTGCGCAGAGGACACACCTCCATCACATCTGGAGCGTCGCGAGCAAGCGTTGCTAGGGACTCACGTCGGCACAACCTCAACATGGATCTGCCCGAACCACTACGAAGACGGCTTGGGGATTTCTCCAGAACCGTTTTCGTAGACCAAAGCCGTACGCAACCCTCTCCCGGAGAGCAGACTCATTTTTTAAGCGAGGGTGAGAGTGTTTTAGATGGTTCCGTTTGTTTTGGGTTGTTAGCTGCTGGGCTAATTCAACTGCTTAGCCACTTGTGATGCTGCCGAATTTACTTATATTCACTAGCTAAACTAAAGTGTGTGATTCTTAGACGCTTTAATGGTTCTTTATATAAGTGTCACAGCTTAGTAGTTAGTTACATAGTCTGTGTTTCGAAACCTATTGATGCTGCCTACCTAGACAACATATTTGGATTGGCGCACCTATTGTATGACGCTCACAAATGCTGTCTAGGTAGACAGCACACTAGATGTTGATTCCTGTAACTTCCATTATGTCTTTTCTTCTCTAGATAAGGATGTAATATCCAATCTTCCTCTTCAGATGGCACTTTACTTTAACATGTGGTTCTTTCCCTTCTGGTGGATTAGTGAGGTTGTCATGCTTCAAATAAAGGTACTTCTCCTCTTGATATCTTCTTAATATCTGTCATCGTGGCTGTTTATTATGTTTATTTTATTGTACATGAAAAACATTTCTTCTTCTATCTAGTACCCAGCCCTTGTTGATTATTACAAGTTCATCCTAATCACTATCCTTATTGTAATGACCCTGATTGAAGCCATCAGACTGTACCTGGGCAATGTTGGTAATCTGCAAGAAAAGGTCAAACATGTTTTTTATATAAAATAAATATATTATATGATACAATGATGCCTGACTATAATGCCTATAACACATATTGATTGTTGATTATTGACTCTTGATTTCATTAGGTTCCAGAATTGGCTGGATTTTGGCTTCTGACTCTCCTGTTGCAGTTTCCCTTAATTCTGTTTCAGCTTTTTAATGAAGCTATTCTCATTCAGCCTCTGGAAAGAGGAGTTCATATTATACTGGCCTTATTTATCTTTGCAGAGGTATTTTGTGTATTTATATGAGATGTATAATGTATAATTTAACTCATTGCATATCCTGTATACCTGTATATACTAAAAGATGTGTCTTTGTTTCAGGCTCTTTTCGGGTTTGTCGCCTTGCGTGCAATGGTCCGACACACTGAAAGTCGTTTCCATTTAAGACAGTTTGATGGGATTCAGGAATTAAGAACTTAACAGTGGACTGATGGACTTGAAATAATAATTTTGTAAGATTACTGCTATGGAAACCATTAATAGACACTTGCCGGTCACTGGTGTTTGTTTACAGTGGAAATATCTTGTTTATGTGATATTCTCTGAGAGAATACATCAGATATTTTTTGTCAGATATATATATTTTGTACTGAAATGCCTTATTTTATCTACAGCAACACATATTGTCTTTTATTATACTTTGTAAATAAATAAAAAAAACATTCCCAGATTTAATGTCAATGCCCAAAACAAAGAGAACTCACATCAATAGTATAAACTACAAAGTCATCTTATTGACTGATACACATTTCATTTAGCAATAAACCAACAACACAGAAAAAAAACAGACCAGGTCATAATTTTTATACATGGCATACTGTGAATATCAGTGTTGCTTGTATTAAATTCATAAACAATTAAAAATGGTAGCTTGGAATTGTGAAATGGTACATGACATTTTGGTATTCAGGCACTTGGTTTTGTGACATTTTCATCTTCCTCATGTGCTTTTACCCAGAAAACTTCTTTGCTCTTTGAGACAAAAGATCCGGCGACTCATCCTCTACCTGCATAGACTCCTGAGGAGTCAACCTTAGAAATAAAAATGATCTAATCAGTTAACATACATAATTAACGTTGTCTAAAAATGTGTATGGTCTGAAATAATACAAAAACAAGTGTAAAACTGGCCTCAGGCTAGCTGTCAAGTTTAAGTGAGATGTTACATACTTGTCTTCACTACTAAGGCTGTCTGTGGAAGCAGCATCTCTTGCAATAATCAGCTGTGTTTTGTTTCCTTTGGGCATCCTCCCTAACCTCAGTCCTCCAGTTGCAGCCTGGTTTCCAAACAGTCCAGTGTGACTACAGACAAACACATAACAGCAATATGCACTTTTGACATTCTGCTATATCATAGTTTGTATATAGTTTATGCAATAAGAGTGAAACAAAACCTCTGTAGATTCGGGAGGAAACAGGAAGCATTTCTTGTAGCTTGTTTGCTGGTGTGCTTGGCATGACTGGCAGTAATTGGTGATAAACCACCAATAGCACCTTGAAACAAGGATTCTGGTTAATAGAAAACAATTGGGTAAACACCCTGATATACAGGCGAAGACATTTGGAGGTCTAATTTACATTATATTAAACAATGCACATTGATTTTAGCTAGTTTTGATCCAGCACACGTGTCATAGCAACAACAAATGTCAAAAAATCTGACCTTGTTCATCTGTCTTGTGACTGATTCTCAGTGTTCCCATGTTGTCTAGTGGCATGAAATATTTTACAGGAACATGTACTCCTTTTGCTTGTCTCTCCTGGCTGAGTTTCTGTTGGCTATGGGAAAATCCTATAACTTTACTATTTAATTCTCTGTGTATATAAACACTTAGGAGTTGTATACAACAAATAATTTTACAAAACAAACATTTTTGCATCTACCAGTACAGTAAAACTACATAAAAATTATGTTATTTATTTTAGTACAATATTAACAGTGGTGCTGGTCTTAGCATTCATCAGTAATTAAAATTACAGTAAATACAGTATCTTCTCTGTGAAATTAAGTATAATAAAGGTGACCAACTCACCTTTTATGAATAACATTTGAAACATGAAGTCTTCCTATAAAACACATCAAGATAAATGTCATTGTCACAACCGTAAAGATTCTGAAAAGCTAGTCATTTAAAATGGGAGACGAACCTTTTATTTCTGGTTTTGGTTTGAAATCAGGGTAGAAGGGTATGTTGTGCATTTGGACTGGTATAGACAGAGTCCTTTCTCTGGAAGCTGGGACAGAGGGACATCTTTTGTGATCTCTGGCGGCTAAGAGGGTTTGGCGCTGTGGTTGCCCCTGCGGGTGAGGTGCGGATGAGGTAGTATTGCGCCCAGAATCATCTGAAAACAGAATGCAGTATTTGTTACAGACTTCATCATTACTATAATCATATTTAGTATGTTGATAAAGTTTACAGTGGCATAAATACATGATCAATTTGATAATTACCTGAGTGGCTACAAGCTGAATAACCATTGTGAATATTGGTGGCAGGTTCAACCTGTAATAAATATTTTTAAATAGATTGTTGCACAAAGTATTTGATGAACAATACTGATGAATGTCCAACAGATCTCTTCAGAACAGTTACTTCACCTTGTCTAGTCTGCCCTCCCAAACGGTCACGTGATCTACAACTCCAATGTGTGTGGTGGGATGAGGTATCCAAGACCTGCTGGTCTGACTGGTTCTCACAACACATGGCACCTACACCAAAAAAACGTTTTTTTTTTCTGTCATGTGTCACTTAAGGGTTGAAATGTATCATGTGTTTGGTGTTACAACAGTATGGCTTCATTACCTTATGTTTGGTAATGTCCTTCATGGTACACATTGTTTTCTCCTGGATTCTCACTTTCACCATATCGTCATTTGAGGGCACAGGGTCCTTCAGAAAAGTGTAAGAATACGATAGATGACTGATACTGCAACAACTGATACTGTTGTGTTTATAGTATTTATGCTATATAAAAAAGTGAATTTCTATTGTTTTTATTTAATATACTTTATATTTACTTTATACAAAGAATGCATCAAACCATACAGCTGTCAAATAAAACTACAATTTTAACAATCTAAAATACATATTCTGTAAAACCTACCAAATGTTTGACCTTTTTTTGAATCATTTTAGGTACTGCACTTCGAACTCGTTCCTGCCTGAGTCGGTTCCTTTCTTTGCGGCTTCGTAGGTGTTTTTTCTTGCCCTGTGTTTGCTACAGAAATCAGAGAACAATAAGGGCAACTGAGAAAAGTTATAAAAAGGATTACTGTAACTACTGTAAATGTGGCTTTGTATATTTTACCTGGTTGGTGGCATTTAAAAGATGAACAGGAAGACCATCTGATTCTGTGCTGTTTGATCCACTTGTGCTATACAGAATATAAATGTTGTAAAATAATACTGCACTGCACTGATTTCTTGTATACATAATGCTTAATGTTACTAATGTTATTTCAAAAACAATAAATCTGGATGAAATAAAACTGCATTGTTACCTGGACTCAATATCAATGTCAGAGAGGTCGTCCAAAGAGTCAACGTCTCTTCCCAACTTCCTTCTGACCTCTTGTCTCAATAACACCCCCAGTTCTTCCAGACAGTGTGTAATCTACACACAATATGTATATTTAATGGCATATTAAATAAATTTTGTTGTTTTTTAAAGCTTTAAAACTGTAATAAAACAAACGGTTGAGCCCAAAGCTAGGTCACCTTGGCTGGGTCTGGGTCACAGAAGTCTAGTAGAGTGTCACAGAAGCAGTGGCCCATTGACTTCAGGTCCCGTGTGCTGAAGTGTGTGCCTTTCCTGTTCCCTATAAATGAACACAATGGACAAATGCCACCAAACACACATAGAAATTGTATTTCTTACTGTAAATAAAAGCTAAAAAGAAACATTCATTCAGATACCTAACGTTGAGCCTCCGAAGGTGGACTCCATCGTGTAGCTGTTTCTGATGCCTAGTCTCCACATGACGATACGCCCGGTACCCTCTTTGCTCTTGTGCATTTTGAACTTACAACTTCTAAATGAAAACTATTACAGACAAAGACATAAATTCAAACAACTGCTTTTTGCCTTTAGATCCAAAAATTTATTTCATCACCTTGTCTTTAGCATTCTTGCTCATCATCAGAGGAAAGATGCGCTCATGAAGACAATGTGAGGCGTCCTTGCGATCGGTACAGCCGTACATGAACACATTGTTTTTCCTGCTGTGACCGTGAAAGTCGCAATAGACAACAACGTCTCTCTCAGCGAGCAATCTGTGTGACGAATGAAGCTGTATCTCTCTCATACTGTACATAAGCCATGTAACACAAGTATTGTAATAAAGAGACAGGATTGTTACCGTTTCACCATGTTGCGAGTGTGCCAAATGCAAGGAAAGGAATCCCGTAGTAGTGTGCGGTAGTTTCGGTTCAGATCACGGCCTGCCAGCGAGCACCGGTAGTTTCCCACAACCACACCATCGGGGTTCAGCATGGGCACAACCTGAAACCATTTAGAGAATATATAGAGATATACGTTTTCACCAAAGATTTCTATCAAACTGATAGCTTAGATGTCAATATTTGGTGTCTCTGAAAGTTTTTAAAGCATTTTTTTGGTTTAAAACATGATATTTGTATAGTCAGTTCTCATATACATTACAGTCCATATTCCTTATAAATGAACACATGAAAATGAATATAAAATAATTAATTTATGTTCTTTGAAGAGTCATCTCTTCTCCATTTGTTGGGTATTATTGCTTCTGGTTTGTGCATTTTTAATGAACAGAAATTCTACAAAATATATTGTATTGTTTTTTTGTCCCATGTTTATTTCCATTATAAAGAACAGATAACTTGTGCAAAGACTAATACTTTAATGTCTGGACTCAATGCAATGATAAAAAATACATCCTGTGAACATTTATATTTCAAGTTTTGACTGAAAATGTCATATCAAATTGCCCACTCCTTTACTCACCTTAAAGACAAACGTTTCCCTCAACAGACAGGCATCAGGCAGATCACTCAGTAAGAACTCCAAGAAGCCCTGCATCATCCAAGAGCTATTGGTCTCTCCTGGGTGCACCCGCGCTGTCACTACAACCGCCCGTTTGGCCTTGCGTTCAGCCAAGCTGTTGGATGCCGCTGTCACGGTCAATACGTACACCGCGTTTCCTGCCAGGCTACGACAGAGCACCCGCAGTTTACAGTGAGCCGCGCGGACAGGGTCCGAGGTGACCTCACGCAGGTAGCGCTGCAGGTCTGAATATGTGAACGGGTAGCTATGGGCCAGGTAGCAGGTATCACTGTCATAAGGAAACTCGATAGTCCAGGTGAGGGAATACAGCGCTTTACCTTCTTGTTCTGTGTTGTTTCGGTAGTACCTAAAAGATCAAATGATATTTCCTTGATATTTCATTTTCTGGTGACTTGATTAGAATAAATGAAAAAAAAGAAATCACCATTTCTTACCTGATGTTATTTCCTGCTCGCTTCCAACCTTCCCCCTTCATCCAGGCAGCCCGTTCAGAGTACAGCAATGGCCGCATACCAGAACTATACAGACTGCTGGCCTTCATCAGATTGATGATGGTGAAGCGATAGCTGATGCCTGCCTTCATGTTCCTCACCCGGAAGTAGAACCACTGCGTGTGCTTGGTGGTGTACAAGTCGGTGCGCAAAGTCAACTCGTATTCATGCTGACCACTGGATGACCCAGATTACAGAGTGATGAATACACGCTATAATACTGTCCAACTGTGTTTATATAGAACTGAGTGTGACTTACACTTGAACTGCCTTTTGTAGGTTCCCGCTCTCAAACCGAGATTCAAAAACTAGTGTCGATGCCTCCTGAACATTGGCACAGGATGTGGCACGTTTAATGGCCCCTCTGCTGCCACCCACGCGGGAGTAGGTGAAGTAGGAGGTTTTTCTGGCTATGAACAGACGGGAGGTTAATAAACTGTGGTTAAGATTTCATGCAGATAGTAAAAGCAGATCTGCTATATAGTCACCTGGGTCTACGCAGTAGACTATGTTTGCTCTGTCATCCCTTACTGGCATGGGAGTTTCCTCATCGCCTGTCGCCTGATAAAACGGCTCTGGCTCTGTTGGGTCCCATTCTGTTTTTCAAAAGGAGGAAACTCTGGGTCGGTAGACAGCATTTTGTATGTGGCTTTAGTATGTTGCTATGTGACTGTCTTCTGGATGGTTGCCCCCAAAGCACCATTAATGACATTCGAACTGTAATCAAAAAGATAGCAATACCTATATGCTGGATTTTGTCACGGATCACTTCACATTCTATGGGCCAGCGGACGCCCTGGAATGGACAGGAGGTAGATGGGATTGTCAGAAGGTCCAGTGGATCCCTCAAGCGTGGAATGGGCCTCTCACCATCAAAGTCAAAAACTAACTGTCGGGTTCTGAGGACTTTGTCTAAATTGAAAAAATCTTGAAAAGAACACACAAAATTCACTAGTGGTAAGACAAAGTCAAGTGTATGTTTCAAGTTCTGCTGCAGTGTCAACATTAGTGACCTTCAGAGAGCATTTAAAGAACCCTTGTAACCAAGGCATAGACTTAATTGTGTTGTAAGTCTCTGAATGTTTTATGAAGGCAATGAATTTCAAATGGGAACTAGATGGTTAGACTCAAGTGTTATGTATTATGTGACATGAAACTACAGCATTGGGTGGCAATTATCATTTGTTGCTGCTACATATTATATATTGCATCTTTTCAAGATCAACTCTGCTTAGTTTTGGATGGTAAATGTTTTTTGACGTGCTTATATTTACTCTGACATGGCTTTGGCTCTTCTGGTTCCTCTTTGTTGGAATCATTACTCTCAGTTGGCGAGTTAATAATGTCTGAGGCAGTGGAGTCCTGGTTACCATCCCATTCTCTTTTGATGGAGACACCTGAATGTACAGACGAGCCATTGTCTACATTTACAGAAACACAAATAGGAGTTAAAAATTGTATTGGGAGAGATCCAATATTGCAGTTATACCATTAAACCCGTATAGTGTTCTATTGGTTCCTATTTGCCAGTATCTTCAAGTAAAACCCAACCTGTAGAGACCCACAGAGACCACTAAAGTCCCCATATAAACCAACACAATTCCCATTATAACTATTAAATCAATTAGAATGACTGAAATAAAAGTCTTTCAGAAGGCTAGTGAGTTTTGAGCTCATGCAAAGATTGACCTCAAATGTCTTACCAGAGAAGAATCCATAATGCTGAAGGTGTAGCAAAACGAGTCTCTCGTAAGGGTCATCCAATTTCTTTGGTATAACCTAATAAAAGATCAAAAGTGTGTTTTTGAGTAGAAGCGAGAGGGCAGAAGGTTAGAAGTATCAGTGAGTCTGCATGTAAACCAACAGGGTAATATTAGACTGTAACTGTAGAGTTTAACACAGCCGTAAATTTTGTGCGATCACTCACCTGCATTGCACCTCAAAGCGAAGCGATTGACCTCATGAAGTCATTTCGAGACACGACAACCGATCTAAACGTACTGTATCACTAAATAACTTTACAGGTTTGTGAGCGACTAACCTGAATATCAGATTACACTGATTTGTTAAAACTGAACAAATCGATTATAAATCATCTGAATAAATATTTTAAAAGAGGAAACTTTCCTAAAAGAAACCCAGAGAGTTACAGTTGCTAATGAAAATCTCTTGGTAAGAATTTTTGTTGAGGCGCAAGTGACGTCGTTTGTGTCATAGTTGTCATGGAGACGGTGCGCGTTTACAGTGTGAAGCACGCTTCAATACTACAGTCGCAATTTAAACATAAGGCTTATACTTAATGTTAAGATATTAAATATGTTGTTTAGCTGCTATTCACCAAATATACAGTATCAGTCAAAGGTTTAGACAATTGACAAAAAAGTTTTTCATGACATTAAAAATCTTTTAATGTGAAGGTGTATATTTCAATGACTAACTTATTACTTTTCTTAATTAGAAAACTAAAATGTTATTTAAAAAATTAAATAGACATTTCTAATTAGAGTCCAGCATAGATAGAAATTCCCTCAGTGTTGTTTAAAAGGCTTCTCAGGTTGAGATCTCAAGATGATAAAACGTCAAGAGTATGATTTTACAAATTTTAGACAAAGTGTGACTACTTTTGAAGATGCCAAAATACAACATAACGTTGGATTCTTTTACAATGGTGTAATTTAATGGTTTTGATAAGTTTACTGTGGGTACAATTGTTTTTGAGTGTTTCCAAATTTTTGACCAGCACTGTATATTTTTGTGTGTGTGTGGGTAATGTAATAATGAGCACTTATACAAAAATATCCACAACCAAAAAACCTGAAGAATGGCAAACGCTACCAAAAATGCTAACAAAAACATTAACCAAAGGGCCAAAAATGTCCTTTACCAAAATATTGCTGGAAAAATTTTATTCATTATTTACAATGTAGAAAAAAAGTCTCCACATTCTCACTCTGAAAACAATTACACAGAACAACAAAAGGATTCAGTTTAAAATTAAGACATTTACAAGATTCATGTGCTGTAAAAACATACTGACCAATGTTGACTAATAGAAACAAAAGCAGTTGGCACATTCATTAAGATAACCTTCACCACACAATATTATTTTGAAAAAGTAATAAAACGATAAGGTTAACCCACAGATGAAGCAAAATATAAAGTGCAATGGAGTTGATAAAATGACCTTTTTAACAGTTTTTGAAGCATGGTTAAAACTTTTCTTATCAGTGATGAGCTTTTAGACAACAAATCTGAAATATTGGAGAGCTGGACAGTACTTTTTTCTTTTATTTATATATATATATATAAAATCATGCACAGGTTTGATGGTTGAAGTAAACAAAAAAAAGAAATCTGTACAGAACATATTAGAGCTAGTTACAGGTTTTTAAAACAAGGTTGTTAATGTAGTCATTTTACAAATGATCAATAACCTAATGTATACCTCTATTTAACAGGTGTATTTAACAGATACAGTTTACCCCAAATAGGCTTTGACAGCCAATGTGCGCATATAAAAGGAAACATTCGCTCAAATTTGTCCAACTAAGTCCATACTGAAGCTTAGTAAGATTACAGCCCAAACAGTTCAGTCTGCCCTGATGAAGGCTCATGTTCAATGTGTGATGTTATGAACTCTGCATCATCTTCCTTTTCTTTATTCTTTCTCTCCAGTCTTCAGGCAACACTTCAAAGTTAGCGTTCTTTGAAGCCTTCCCCCTGTTAATAGACAAAACCATTTATTTTTTATTTATATCATGCTTTTCAAAGATTTTTTTTTTGGAGCAATAAACTCTGAACTGAATTTACACTGCCAAGCAAAAGAAAAGAAAAACTTATTTTGCATTGAAAAATATATAAACGTACGATGTAAGCTGCTGTTGTTTCCATTCCTCAATACGTCGGCTGTTCAGCTGCTCTCGATCTTCATCGCTGGAGCTGGACTTCTCTTCTTCATCTAGCTCCTTCTGAATGCTCTGCCACTTCTTCACCAGGGATGGCATTTTCGTCTTGCTTTTCTTTGTCTTTTACATAAATAAAAGAACAGCATTTTTTAATAACCACGTTACTATTAAACTGCATAACGGAATAATAAGCAAGAAAGAGGGAAACTGTACCAACCTTCTCTTTTTTGACTTTCTTTGTTTTGTCTGTAAGAACTTTGCCTGGGTCCAGAGTGCTGGGAAGTTGAGGAGTAGGAGGTGGTGGCTGGACGGGCAGGGCGGGCAGAGGTGGAGTTATGCTTTCTGTAGGAAGAGGAGGTGCGACTGCAGCAGCCATCCCCCAGTAAGCATTTCCAACGAGAATTGGGACTGTAAACAAATGAGAGGAGCACGAGTTCAATGCTAGTCCTTTTAAACCAACTGTCCACGTGAGAGAAGGCAAATAGTTATAAGGTTTACCAGCTGTGGCAGTGGGATGAGTGTAGAGAATGGGACTGCTGCCGATGGTCACTGTTTTAGGAAGCACACCTGAGCTAGAGGCCTTCCGCTTCTGACCTCTAGCCAAACATGCTGCCGCTTCGGCCGCCTGATGGAAAGATGACAAAACATGCTTTAGAGTCAAGCAAACAACATAAGAAAAATTTATAAACCTTGATTCTCAAAAAAAGTTACCTTAAATTCTTCAGTTCCAGGAGCTGGTGGTTCTGACTCCTCATCCTCCATCTCCACTTCTTCAATCTCTCCATCATCTTCAAGGGGTGGTGGAGGGGGTGGAGGAGGGGATTCAGGTGGCGGAGGAGGTGGCGGAGGTTGTTCTGTTGGTGGAGGGGGCGGGTCCTCTGGAGGAAGCGGAGGAAGTGGTGGCTGAGGCGGCTGAGGAACTGACCAATAAGACTGCATGGCTCCTGTGGATGATTCAGAATTTTTTTTTGTTGTTGGGTGTTCCATTTCCTTAACTACTCATCAGAAAACCCACCTGCAAGACCAGCAGTTGCTTCTGCAGACAGTTGGCTGGGATCTCCAGAGACAGCTGTGGGGGGCAAGGGTGGTGTGGATTCCTCTTCCTCCCCAACTGGAAACTCCCACTGTGAAGCACTGGACCGCTCGTTCACGTAGAAGTACCGCCTGTGATCTCTAGAGGTGGAGAAACAAACACACAGAAACATCTTAGCAACTATTCCTTTGACTGGTTTCAAGGTCATGAGACCCCTGGAGAGTTAAGGGGAAGGGGGCTCTAGTTCCTTAATGAGGGATTGTTGAACTAGGCTTCATTGGCAGCCTAGAGGAAGAGCCAGATTACAGGGGGTGCACTGATAAAGAACCCACCTTATTCTCTTAAACAAACAACAAATTAAAAAAAATTAAATCTCCAAGCAAATCCTGAAACCAACATCAACATATTATTCAGGCTCAGTTGTCATGGCAATACTCACATTGACAGTGACATAACCCCTCCACTAGATGCCTTAAAGCAGGCATCTCCAACAGAGGGTGAGAGATAACATTTATATTTAGCAATCATCAATAGTGCAAGGAAAAGAAATCCAGTAAAACAATGAAATAGATTGGTCTGACCTTCAGGCTCCACGGGCAAGGCATCGTCTTCCTTTACTGATGCTTGTGTGACACGCTGCTTCCACGTAGTCACTCTGTGTCACTCATTTCTCCCATCATTTTGGGGCAGTCCTGTAAAGTTCAAAGCTCTCGCATGCGCAACCACCTTCCTAAGAGCTAGTGAACCCTTTTGACTGATTTTGAGGGGAGGAGATGGGGCCCAATATCTTTGGTGGTCAGGCTGGCACTTTAGGGACGCTCCCTTATTGTTTACCACAATCATCTGTCTTTATCCATGCTCGTAAACACTCCCCAGTAATACAATCAAGTGCAAATCAGTCACGCGTTTGTCAAGTAGCGGAGGCAGTGTGGTCAATCGTCACATGTTTTAGGGAGGGGGGAGTGATAAGGATGTTAAAGGTAAGGAGCGCGTACCTGTCCCAGTGGCAGGACCAGCCTTTAGGAGTGGCGTTAAGTTCGTAATGTTTTATGTGCTCTGCGGCTTCCTGGAGCCTACGGCGGAGGTAGCTTCCGTTCAGAGCGCCCTCTCGCCAGTCTGCGATCCGCGTCTGGAAGATGAAAACCATTTTTAATACAGAGATAAGCCGCATCATCATTTACTAGAATGCTATAAAAATATAGCCATGACAGCTGTAACACAATTGTCTTTTTCTTACTTCCGTTTGCAGCAACAGCAGTTGAAAGTTTGAGATGGCTTTTTTGTCAATTCCTAAAAACGCCATTTTGCTGGTTAGTGTGTTGGCAAGCTCTCCGATCTGAAACTAGAGGAGTCATTGAATAAGGTTTTAACAATCTTTTCAAATTACTGTAATTTGTAAATAATTTCCTCTAAATAAACTAAATGCAATATAACATAGCTACAAAACTGATAGATCAAGTTAGTCAACATGCATTTACTATTTGTAATTTGTCCTACTTTTCTGCTGAACATGATATTAAACAAGAAAAACCAACATATGCCCATCTGAATTTCACACATGAGGAATTGACTGGTTTATTAAGAATCTGCATGACATACCCGAACAAAGGAAGGCAATTGCAAGAGAGAAACTTAAGATTAGGAATCTATATTAATAAAGTAAATAGTTTTAATTTTGATTTTATTTAGACTTTAACTCAAAATACCTTAAGATCCTCTTCTTCCTTTTGAAGAGTTTTGGATACAAGCTTCTCCTTGTCCTCGTCTTCCGGCTGCTTCTCAGCCGTTTTGGAATGTGCTTGAAAAACAAAATGTTTGGTAAGTTATTGATCTAAGTACTACAGTGCATTAGAAACTCTGGTTCCAGTTATGTGGACAAGTGAGCCAAGTAAATTAAAATCGAAATAAGTTAGAAATGAACAGACAGTCTTTACCGTTGTCCGAGTTCTCAGGTGTTCCCCATCCCGCCTTGTCTGATCCTCGGCTGCTTGAGTCCGGACTTGGAGCACGAAGAAAAGAAGTCTTCCATTTGTTCTTTTTCAAAAGTAAATTGCGGGGGCCATCCTGACTGGCTTCAGAACAGGGACTTGAACCCCCAGCACTGCCATCACCTTCCTCCAAGGCACGAAGCTCAGCCTTCAAGAAAGAAAATCTCATTTAACCATTTAATCTTCTATAACATAATTTGGACATGTGTAAACTTTAAACTTGTCATTTTTAACCACGCAACTCACCTTTTTCCTCTCAAGTGCTAATTCTAGTTCCATTGTGTCCTCTTCTGCTTCCTCCTCTTTCTCTGAAGATTCTGCAGACTGGTTCCTGCTACGCTGGTTACTCTGGCTTTCAGTGTCCCGAAGAGCCGGAGAGTCAACAGATGGATTCCCCTCTTCCTCTGGATCCTGGGCTGCCTCCACGGTCTCCTCAATGGCCAGCACCTTCTTTCTCCATTTCTCTTCTGCCTCCTTTCACCTCCTCTGGGATGAGAGGAGCGAGGAGAGTAGCTGCCACCCCTCTTCTCTCCTCTTCCTCGCTGGTCAAAGCGACAACACTTTCTATCACTTCCTGCGTGGATAGAGGATATAAATTTACACATTGCTACAACTGATCAAACTGTAAATTAAAAAGTTTATAAAGACAAAAAAAATTCTTGCCTTCTTTTTGGTTTCCCGCTTTGTTATGGGGGCTGCTGCAACAGACTGTTGTTCAGTATAAACCCCACTGTGATGCACACCATTGCCGTTCACAGACGAGCTGTGAAAAAATTATGTACAATGAGATGGAAGCTAAAGATGTGAATAACATCTTGGGTAAAAATGCACATTTTGATTTCCATATATTAAAAAAAACATGATACTGTCTATATACTCACAATATGCAAGTTTCCTTCAAAGGTGAGATCGTATTTTTAAAACTCACCTGTCCGCGTATTGAAGACTTTGCATCTGGTCAGCCAGGTAATGCGGGAGCTCCCAGGCCACTTCATTGGTCTGAGTGTTCCAGTAATAGTAACAGCCAGTATTTTCATCCCACACCTCCTGCCAGTCACCCATCTCCAACCCCGCTACATGAACATGAAACAAGCATTAACTACTATTTACATACCTATATTAGAATAAAATCAATCCCACAGACTATTTGTCTGTACAACTCACCTCCAGCAAGGGAGTACTGAGTGTTGTACTGAAATTCTTGTGTTGGTCCATTCTGTGCCGTGTGCTGGTCTGTTTTAGGCTCTGGGCGAGGAGGAGTTGGTGCTGGAGCGCTAACCTCAGTCCCTGATTCATTAGTTTGGGTCGGCTGTGTGGTAATAGCATCAATTTCCTATTGGAAAAATAGGTGATAGCCCACATCAATATACTCTGTTCAAAATAAATGAACACTATGTTCTATTTGATCATCTTCAAAAGTAGTCAAACTTTTGTCTAGAACTTGCAAAATCATACTTGTGGCATTTTGTCATCCGGCTTCTTTATGTCTCAACCTGGGAAGCTTTTTAAACAGCACTGAAAGAGTTTCTATCTATGCTGGACTCTTTATTTGCTCCAAGTAATCCAAAAATATTTTTTAAATCTTAGTTTTCTAATCAAAGAAATTTATATGTAAAACATTCATTTAAAAATATATATTTTTCTCAACATCAGCAATTATAAACATTGAAATATACAACTTCAGTTTTAAAGATTTTTAAGATCACTAGACACAAATCGTGTCTAAACTTTTGACTGGTATTGTACAAGTAGACATCGAGTGGAGAGGGTGTACAAATATGAACTGGCTTTACTTACAGCCATAAAATTGGCAAGTGTGCTGTCAATGTCTGCAGACTGGTTGTGTTTTGTTTTTGTGGTGGACGCATCAATCGCATCTTCTTCATCACTATCTTCATATGCGCCAAGCAAAGACAGGCCCTCTATGAAGCAAATACACAATCTATAAGCAATACAAAGCAAATACACAATTGCACAATACACTTTGTGTATAAAATATTTTCTTTAACGTTTTGTAATATTTACACCCTCTGTGTTGTGTTATTTGATGACAACAAATAGACAAAACTCACGCGTGGCCTTTACAGCTGGTGTCTTCATTGTTATATTCACTTCTCTCGGAATTCCCTTTCCATCTGCGTTACCCTCAGGTTCGTCTAAAACAGAAAACAGGCTGTTGATAACACTTTGACAACTTTTTAAGCAGGTTTTCCCCGCTCAGCTAATATTGTTGCGAAATGGGTGAATTAGCACGCGGGCTAACGCTTTGTCTAAAGCTAACCAAATGCTAACTCTAAAAGTAGCTTAAAAACAACTAAACACCATTCTCTAACATATTAAACTAAAGTCTTTTATATGTTTATGATTAATTTAAAGTTGCTATTAACAGCATTAACAAGCTCTCACAAACAAGCGCCTTTGTTAATCGGTTGATTAGTACCGGTGGCTAAAGCTAATAAATCGCTGAAAAAACGTCATTTTAAAAGCCGAGAACTTGAAGATATTAAACACATACATTACATGTATAATTAAAAACATTATACAAGAAGCACATTTACATTATAAACAACCAAATGTAACACTTAACTGGTAGTTAACCAGCTAGTTTACGAAATTAAGTGTGTTTTTCTTAAAATGGTTGTCCAGTTTTAGTATCCTACGACGAACGAACCGAAGAAAACAGCTGTCTCCTCATGTCTTTTTAACTCACCTTCGGACCCAGAGCCGACTCCGTCCTCTCTGGCTGTTCCCGTGGCGCTGCGGTTCGGTCCGGGTGGTGAAAGCTGTATTATGGTTCTCCTGCCCGTGCCTGTGCGGGTTTTCTTCCCCATATCGCTTCTGCTGCGGCTGGTAAGAATAGAGCTCAATCAGAGCAGTGCGTTGCTGACCTGCCCTTCCTTCCAAATGGCTGATTGACTTTTTATGTTTCAAAATAAAAGTCCTTACGTAACGTCTTTTTCCACAGTAGAAATAGTGGCATATTAAGGGCAAGAATAACTTTTGATACAGTAAATGTGTTTATTTATATTATTTATAATAATTATATCGTTTCCTAATGTTTTGCATGCCTTGTTTTGCATCTGTACTGGGCTCCTACTAGTTGTTTTTCTTCCTTTTTCTTTTCCAAGATGTTTATTTTAGATAAAATAAAATTGCCACAGTTTTGTGTGTGTATATATATATATATTTGTAAAAATATTCTGTTGAAAATACCTTGTCAAATTCTTATTAGTTTATAACCTTTATAAAATATAAGTTTGCATAAATCAGAACAGTACAATGTCATGTTCTCTATATTTTTAATTTGTGAATATGTGACTCCAGTGAACAGCTTGACTACATATTACAGAGCAGAAGCACTAAAGAGGATGATTAAAACCTATTAGGAGTCTTATATCAAAATGGAGACCCAAATCTGTTACAGGAAACCTACATTATTGATGAGCAGGAGTATAATGTTAGAATTTTACCATTTATCATTGGCAACCTCACTGAAGAGATTTTTTAGAGAGAAGAGGTACATTGTGAAGGTTACATACAGAAACTTTTGATGATGGAATTATGTAAGAAACATAAACATGCGTTTCATAAACAACAAAATTTGTTGTTTAAATGTATGATTGTCCTAATTATTTACCATACAAATTTATACTTAAGAATCTACAGTATCTATTACTACTATACTTTTGTAGAGTGTTATGATTCTTCTTCTGCAAAGCAATTATCATTCTTCTGCTGCAATATAAAAAAAATCATATAGGATATCTCTCAGTTTGGTTATGGTTCTTTTAATCGCTTTTTGAGCTTCGGTTCCTCACGTTCGTTTTCCAAATCTTTATTTATTTTCTTCCAATGGTCCCTGCGTCTTCATGTCTGCTTTATCAATGACTCCTTCACTTTCACCTTCCTCATCATCAGAGCTGTCTGCCCATCGGCCCACCCTTCTCACACCTTCAGCCACCACAGGTGCATTAACACAAGGATTGTGGTCATAGATTACAAGTTTCAACCCTCTTAAATGAGCAAGAGATGGAAAATACTGAATACGGTTTCGGTCTACATCAATCACCTCTAAGTAATGCATCTTCAATAGCACAGGGGGGAACTCATTTAGGAAGTTTCCCGCTAACCAGATGCTGCGAAGTTCATCCAGTCGCCCGAGCTCTGTGGGTAAACTACGTAACTGATTGTAGCCCAAGTGGAGTGTCTTGATGTTGGGAAGGTCACATACTACTTGAGGGAACTTGGTAAAGCAGTTTGTTTCTATCCACAGTGTTTTAAGCTCTGTGAGTTGCCGGAGCTGCTTGGGAAGTGCATAAAGTCGGTTATTTCCAAGGTAGAGAATGTTAAGCTGCATGAGATTGCAGACAACCAGAGGAAGCTCTTCAAAACAGTTAAAGTCCAGAGCCAGGAGCTGTAGCTTTTGGAGGTTTCGTAATTCTGGTGGCAGGTTGTTCAGGTGGTTGTCGCTCAGGTAAAGTTTGACTAATTCATTAAAGGCAGAAGCTCTAATAGGAAGGCGACGTAATTGACGGCTGCTCAGGTCGAGGGTACGATCGAGGGGCATTTCCTTTAAATCCCCTACTAAATATCGTTGACATCGTTCTGATGGGACAAAGGCAACGGCACCACGCACAACATTTCCCATCTTCCCTGATACACATTCATTGTCTTTTAGGAGACATAAAAGAGAAGCAGAATGGTTTGTTAGGGTGAATCCGAACAAGACAAAAAGTATAGATTATCTAAAAATTAAAACCGTCACCATTTATTCAGCCTAATGACTTTCCAAAATTGAACTATGATTTTCATTCTTTTGTATTTAAAACATAAAATGTTACATCCTGCTTGATTGCAGTGGTCACCATTCACTTTCATTATAAGGTACTATAACTTCTTTCATGCTTCACAAAGAATTAAAATCATACTTGTCTTGAAAAACATATTATATAATATATCTCATATAATATAAATAGATATAATATTTATATACATATATCAAGAATATTAATTGATGAGAAAAGCATGCCTGTTAAACTAAATATATATGCTAATTACAATCAGTTTTTCATAATAATAAGGCAGTAATGAAAAAACAAAATAAATATTTAAGCCAGAAAAAACAGTTTACAAACTTACCACGCTGCAGAAAATGCAAATCTTTATTTACCATCCAGCTATGTTTGAAGATTTATTGTCATAATGAATAAGAGTGCACAATAGGTAGCAGTGATGTTTCATGTCCCTGTGTTCTGCTGACACCTCTGCCCTGCCAGTCGCTGAGAGCACCAGAGATGACAACCAGCATGCTCCTCCCCATTCCGGCTAAATGATTTCTCCAGCGCTGGAAGCTGACCAGGGGCAGTGATAAGCCTAAAGGTGTTCTGTGATAGAGGAATTTTGAGGGTTCAGTGGAGACCTTCTGTATAGGCTTCAATCTTATCCAGGACCCTCTACATAACTGAGACCACTTGAATGCACCACCCTATTGATAAGACTCACCCAGTTATAGACAACCACCAGAAACTGTCAACATTACATGGGATACAGCACTATTTGTTTTGGAAAGCTTGAGTGTCTGAATGGAAAAATCACATAATACATAGTATTAGCAGCTGTCTGCTATTAGCTGTCTATTATTATTTAGCATTTAAAAATCTAAATAATTCATATTATGGGTTCTGTGAGTTTTCTATCCATCCATCCATTCCCTAAACTTAGTCCTATAAGGGTCACAAGCTTTTGGCAGATATACACAGCTCAGCATATTATCAGCTACCCATGTACAGATTCTTACCCATACACACATTGTAAGCCTTTTTGCTCCTAAATTGTTAATATTTCACATGTATTTGGCTGCAGATGTGAAATACACAATGTAAGTGTTTTAGATCTGGATTTTGCTTGCCTCATCGCTTAACAGATTATGTTGTCTCAGCAGAGCATCTGTCGACGAAGGCTTGTAACAGGACAGATGAAAACATATCAACATGCAATAAGAAAGTAAAAATGATCAATTATGTTTTGATGTTAATCATAGTTTAAAGTATTTCAGTTTGACAGTTTTAAGCAATGGATGCATATGTGAAAAAATATAATGTACATTTTGCCTGCTTTATCAACATCACATCACATTTCATTACATCAATGAATATAACTACAAAATATTATCATTTTCAATTTTAAAATGAGACAATTTGCTGTTTGTAAATCAAGCACATTTTTCAAGTCTTATATCTGCATATGTTAGTGTAACTCTTTCATGCCAGTATGACATCACTCAAATTTCTCTCATGTCCAGACATCGCCTAATATGAAATACAGTATATCCACCACAGTTTTCAATCCAATGTGTTCAATGTAAAATAAACCGAAGGTCAAGAGGTCATAGGGTAAAGGCTATTCCCCCAGCATTCTCGTCTGTAGGATACACAGCCATCTTGGATCTGCGAGGAGAGGGTAAATTAATGCGGTTAGTCAATTTTATTTTCACCAAAAACACATTACACGACAGGGTTTACATCGCACATACGTGACCAAATGATCAAAGGCAGTGTTATGCATATGTCCAAGGATATATTTAGGGGTTGCATGAATGCAGTGACACGTTTGCATGCTTTTGCTGCTTTCTGTTTTTGTTCCGAGGCCAGAGTTAGCCGATTAGCGTTAAGCGCTAACAAAAACACAGAGCCGAAAGAGAGGCCTTAACCACTTAAATACACAAATACGTGTATGATTTAAGTCTAGACATCCGCTATAGGTCTAAAACGTTTAAACCAATGAATGGAAAATAGCCCCTTGTGTTTTTATTGCCATTCAGATGTTTATTTAAAAGTACATTTTCATATTTGTATTAGCAGCTACTCAGCTAACGGGCTAAGCTAACTCTCTAATGTATATGATAACAGTTCGATAAATGTCACTGTTTAGTCCACCCTTTTCACTCCGCGTGCAAGTTCATAACAACATAACGTGTATGAAAAGATTTTATTATTTATAATATGGTTGTGATTTTTTAAAATATGGATGTGTTAATGTAGCTGGCTAGTAATTGCTGTTTCTGCTTTGGTTTAGCCGGTCTGTTAATCTGGTTTCTAATTTGTCAGTTTAGAGAAAGCTTTATTTATATTTTTAATTTTCGATGTCCAATCATACAATAAATATTTTCTATGTTTTGATTAGATGAACAAATTGTTTATTAAATAACGTATCGGTGTAACAGGATGAGTTCAGGTGGTATGTTCTGCAATAGCGCGAGACTATTTGCTACTAAACTACATGAAGTTTAACAGGAATGATTGTAAGATGTTTATATATTAAAAATTGCGTTGAAATAATAGTATTTGTACCTTTTGTAGTAGTCCTCTGTAAAAACAAGAAGCATTAAGTTATGTTTTGTAGTGATATTATTTTATTTTATTTTACTAACACAACTGCTTGAGACTGGTCTATAGGATGTTATCCTTTTATAATAGTATTATTATTATTATAGCACAAAGATATACTGACACCTTTTTCTTTTTCACAGGTGACATACGGAATGTTCAGTGCAACTAGAAAGAAGTTTGTTGAGGGGGTCGAAAGTGACTACCCAGATGAGATGTACTATAACCAGCAGTCCATGTTTCCAATCCGATCGGAGAAAGACGTAAGAACTATCATTTGTTGATATTGACAGTTGCACCTTATTGGGCTTATAGAAAGTTGATGGGTGTTTTTTTTTTACATTGCTCATTTTGTTGATCCTACAATAGGTTACGCTTTACACTACATAATGTTATGATTAAATACATTGTTACATACACGATGCATAACAGTATCTTATTGGATTACAATTGCAAATGCATGAGACAGATCAAAGTGTGTTTGTGAGAAAGTTTATCTGTGAAACATGCATCTTACAGTGTTCACTTACTTGCACTTATTCAAGTGTTTCCACAGCACACCACTATCACAATAAGCACTAAAATAAACAAAACTGCAAAAACCTGTTGGAAATCGTTGATGTCTACAGGTGATTGTTCTAACATTTCTGTGTTTTTAGATGCTGACATCTCCTTCACCGTCATCGTCAAGTCAACTGTCACAGCTTGGTGCGAGTTTGTATGGTCCGCAAAGTAAGTCAAACTGACTTATGTGGAATTGTTGTGCTGCTCAAAAATCAAATGATACTGATTTTGAGTTTTTCTGTCTGACCCTCTTTTTATAGGTGCACTAGGTTTCCCAATAAGGGGGATGAGTAATAACAACCCTCAACTGAACCGGAGTTTAACACAAGGCACTCAGCTACCGAGCCATAGCACCCCAACAACAGGCGTCCCGACAATGTCCCTCCACACGCCGCCTTCGCCGAACAGGTACGCAATCTCCTCCTCCGTTATGATGTCATGACGTGATGATGCTCGGTGCCGAGTCGTGACTCTCGATTGTGTTCCGCAGGGGCATCTTGCCCATGAACACCAGGAACATGATGAGCTCGCAGGTAGGGCAGGGCATGGGCATGAGCGGCAGGACCAACAGTATGGGCAGCTCGGGCCTGGGCAGCCCAAACCGCAGCTCCCCGAGCATTATCTGCATGCCCAAGCAACAGCCAGCACGCCAGCCGTTCACCATCAACAGGTATGACTGTCCGCAGGGCAGAAAGCAAACAGGACTTTTTGTAGGGATTTCAATTTATTATATGAATTTAGTGCATTTTATTTAATTCAGTGCAGGGTCAAGAGTTTAAGTCGCAAGACGTCTGTCAGACTGATGTTTCCATTGACCAAATGTTTCAAGGTTTCCGTGTGACGCACCTGACTGATTGACAAACTTTTCAAGCTATATTTTCAATTTTGTGACACATTTATTTACTTTTTCATCACATTTTTAATCTTTTAACAGCTTATTTTTGAGCCTTTTGGCTAAAATGCCACCAACTTCGCTGTGACTTACTAAAAGCAAGGCTGTTCTAAACTTAAAAATCGGCTTCTCAAAATCTCAGATACATATATTGTATTTTAATTAACTTTTACCTTAGGCCAAGATAAGGCCAATCAAGACTGATTAAGACTGACCTTAACAAAAGGGTCAAATCCTCATGTGTGTCGTTGTAGTATGTCAGGATTTGGAATGGGGCGGAGCCAGGGGTTTGGAATGAACTCCTTATCCAATAACATCTTCAACGGGACAGGTGAGTGTTTAATTGTGAAACATGCCTTATGGTCTGCCTGTCCACTTGTGTATGTGGACTACTGTGCAAAAGACTCACAAAACACGTGTCTTGGACAAAACAAGTCATGTTGATGAATAAAAACTATTTGTGGCATTGTTTTTGAAAGCAATATTACTTTACAGTTGTTTGCACTGTACTGCACTGGTGATGATAAAACTTGATAGGAGCTTTATATAATCCTCTGATACTACAAGATGCTTCCTGTGTAATTGTTAAAAAGTAATCATTATATTTTTTCTGCCATCAGATGGGAGTGAAAACGTGACTGGAATAGACCTCTCAGAATTCCCAGCACTCGCAGACAGAAGTCGGAGAGAGGGAAACGGCAACCCAACACCGTTGCATAATCCGCTGGCTGGAAGGGCACCTTATGGTAGGAGTTCATTTTACACACTTACCTGAAACAGAAACCCTCCTGGTCTATAATAAGATCAGAGGTTTTGTGATAATCTTCAGATATTTGTTAAATGTGTCTTCTTGCAGTTGGAATGGTCACAAAGCCATCGAATGAACAGTCGCAGGACTTCTCCATTCACAACGAAGACTTCCCAGCTCTGCCCGGGCCCAACTACAAAGACCCAACGTTGAGCACGGATGAAAGCAAATCAGTCAGTATTGCCTGAATTTGATCTTTCATGAGCTACAGAGTGACATTGCGTAAATTACATGTTATAGTTTTGCAGCGTTGGTAAGGATGCTCTGCTATACAAATCTTTGTTGAAAAAAAGATGAGCATTCTGTCATCGTTTACACACCCTCTTGTCGTTGTAAACCCATTTCACATTATTTCTTCCATGGAACATCAAAGGAGAAATTTTGAATAAATATAAATAAAGTAAATGAGGACAAGGGTTGATAGTATCTTAACATTTTGGCTTGCCTTTCAATTGGGAACTGCAAGTTTGAAATGCAGGTTTTAAACAGTATGAGGGATGACAGAAGTTTTTTGGAGTAAACTGTCTCTTTAAGTGATGGCGTCCCAGTGCTTTAAGCTAAACCGTGGCTGTATTTATTCAACAGAGCTTGAACTCATCAGGCAAGGGCAGCTCAAGTGTGGACGGACCCAAGTTCCCTGGCGATAAGACATCATCAGCACAGAATAACAACCAGCAAAAGAAAGGGATCCAGGTGTTGCCTGATGGTGAGGCTACTGCTTTATAAACCCGATTTGTTAAATGAGGAACGTGCAAATATTTTAAACCCTCACGCTGAAAGTTTTATTAACATGCGTTCCTTCTCTTTGTTTTTACAGGCAAGGTAACAAACATTCCCTCAGGAATGGTGACAGATCAGTTCGGAATGATTGGACTCTTGACATTCATCCGGGCAGCTGAGACGGACCCTGGGATGGTCCACCTGGCTTTAGGAAGTGACCTAACAACGCTAGGACTCAACCTGAATTCTCCAGAGTAAGATACCTACTTTTATACCGAGTTTAATACGAGATAAACTCGGTTGACAGCCACAGAAAATCAGATTTATTTACGTTTCTCCATATTGACTCCATAAATTATTTTCTTGTAGGAATCTGTATCCCAAGTTTGCATCTCCATGGGCTTCGGCTCCTTGTCGACCACAAGACATTGGTGAGTGTTGATGTTCTCAGGCAGCATAACTAAAGCAGATATTTTGCATTTGAGTAATTCATGTATTTCTCCTCTTCAGACTTCCATGTTCCCTCAGAGTACTTAACCAACATTCACATAAGGGATAAGGTAAGGTCTTTTCAGTTCAGTTTAGCCCGAGATGTGCATCCAGATTGAAATCATAATGATCTTTTTTCTATACAGCTGGCTGCAATAAAACTGGGACGATACGGTGAAGATCTGTTGTTCTACCTCTACTACATGAACGGAGGAGACCTCTTACAACTCCTCGCTGCTGTGGAGCTGTACGTACTACTGCCGATTGGCTAAAATGACCGCTTTAGTAACACGTTTGAGATAGAATAAATGTTGAGATGGAACGTATATAAATGACGATGTGACTGTTTTGCAGCTTCAACCGGGACTGGCGGTACCATAAAGAAGAAAGGGTTTGGATCACAAGAGCACCTGGCATGGAGCCTACGCTAAAGACCAACACTTACGAGAGAGGAACATACTACTTCTTTGATTGTCATAACTGGAGGAAGGTTGCAAAGGTAAAGATTTAAGCATCTGAGGGCAGGATTGAATTTGTGTACTCTATTACTGGTTTATTATAACGTTTGTGTGGACCTTCCTCATCAGGAGTTTCACCTGGAATACGACAAGCTAGAGGAACGGCCTCACGTGCCAACCACCTTCAACTACAATCCGGCCCAGCAGGCTTTCTAAAGCTGAGTCCATCAGCGCCCGGGAGCTCAAAGAGCGAACGGCAGAGACAGCCAGCCGACCTGCCCGACCACAAACCTGGTTTTATTCCTCAACTGTTTGGACAAGGACTGCGGGAGGGGGGTGGGGGTCTCCACCTTGAGAACTGGGGGAGGGGCCCTACCTTACAAATTATGTGCTGCCCAAAAACAAAACTTATATTTTCATTCTGTTTTTAATTCCCCTCTTATTTTTTTCTCCCTCCATTTCATTTCGAGCAGGGTCAATGTTTTCTTTCTCCTCTGATGGGAAGCCCCTTTTGGTGTTTGCCTGGAGTCTAAGTTGCAGTACAGCACACACAACACACGCTCATTGGTATAAAAAGCAGCTAGCGCTTTGTTTTACGAAGCGCCATGCTAACAAACAGGACAGACACAAAGACGAATCCAAAACATGTGAACACACAAGGGCAAAAGAAAATGCAATGTTCATTGTTGCACTATTTAGTAATAAAAGAACACAAAAATCGTTTTCTGCTTTTCTTTTAATGTGGGGTTGCTCGGAAGGACGCACAGCTTGTCGTTGCCATCACGGAGGTCCTCCTTTGGTTTCTTTTTGTTTCTTTTCGTTCGGCTTTCCCCCTTAAAACATTCCTTTGATCCATCAGCCACGTTCCCCATCATGACTTGTTTCCGGTTCTGCTTAGCTTCAATAAACACAAAATCAGACTGTTTCAGTGACCGTCGTTGGGAACAACCGGACCAGGCGGTTGTGAGATTACAGAGAAACATTGTTCCAGAATGAATACAAACCCTTTTCAGTCTTTGTTACGATTTTGTAATAAACGTGTACATTTTTTTAATTTTTTGACATCACATGAATAAAGATATGTATGTATGAATGTGTATATATATTATATATATAGATAGATGTATCTATATATATATATACATGACGTCTATTTTGGAAGTAACTACTATGCTTGACCTCGTTTTTAGGAGGTGGACAGAAATGGCATTATGTGGTAGAAGCAAAAACGCAAAAGACAAAAAAAATCAACTAGTCAACAGTATGTCGAGCTGCCAGACAGGGATTCACGTTTGTAAACCTGTGCACTTAAGACCAACGAAACGAATAAAAACATGGAAGGCTTGATTTTCATGAACCAAGGACATCTGTATTCCTAAACAAAGAGGGTGGAGACATCTCAGCTGCAGCTATTTGAATAGAAGCATTTCGTAGGAAAGGAAAAACCGGTAGTGCAAAAACAGACCAATCTTGTATTTTCTGACCACCTTTAAAGCTCCCTTTCTTTGTAATAAAGCAGAACGGCTTTCCTGAACCAGTGTTTGGACTCTATATGGGAGGGTTGTGTGGGGAAAAAAGTTACGCTTGTAGCGTTGGGTTTCTTTTGGAGTGTATTACAAATCCTAATGGAAGTAAGCATTTTACAGACAGCATACTTTGTAAAGTCTTTTAATGTAGAGAATAATGGCATTTGGTTAATACACGCATGAATCGTTGAAAAGAGAATCAACAGCTGGAATGTCAATGAAGTGAAGAAACTGCTGTGTAGTTCACTTAACAAACGTCAATCTGAATACAGTAAAAACAGCAGCAACTTTAAGGCAAGTGCAATTTAATTTTTTCTGTTTACTTCCAGCACTGATTTACACTTTACAAAGTTATTTAGGTGTTTTAATACTAAACATATTTCACATTAATTGACACAAAAAAAATACATTACTACATATTTTTGATGTAGCTGTTACTTGGACATTAGACAGACTAATAATAAGTAAATTAGTATTCTGGAATGAGAATAACACTCTAGTTTTTGTTCTCAAAATTAATGATATTGACTTTATCATTAGATCTTTCAACCATACAATTTCTTTTCACATTTCTGTATTCTGAATGCAGAATTATAAAAATATTTGCCTGTGTTAAGGAATAAACTACCAACACACACATAGTGCTTCATTTACACTAAATCCAAGTGTCAAACACGACGACTGACTAGACGGCTCCTAAACGGGACATGTTAGATACATAAAAGAAATCTAAAATGGAGTATTGGTCCAAATCCAGTCAGTTCCATTCAGATGAGTGCAGCTGGCATCATACCAAAATGATCTTTAAAAAACATACTATACAATGTTTTTATAGTACACTCCAACAGAAGTATAGTTTGTGTAGGATCTCTTAAGAATCTGTTTGAGCATTCTGGATTCACATACTCTTGATTGCTCTTTGAAGTTTTACTTTGCACTTGGAGAACCCACAACGGTAGAAGAACCGGCACCACTTTTAATCCCTTCCTCTGAGAAACACAAAATACCGTGTTACAAAGCTATACAGTGTGATCCATCATAAAATGTTGCATGAAGATCAGAGATCAACCAACAAACCTTTGTCTTTCTTTTCCTGAGTCTCCTCTGCCGCCGTTTTATCAGCCCTGAAGAAGATGCGAGCGCTGCTCAGAGAGAAATACAGCAGCTCAAACTCCTACAAAGAGAAAAGATTTGAGATTTCTGAACTCTTCAAACTGGTGATCTGAGATTATCAAACACGGAACCCAGCAGACCTGCAGATATACATCCAGTCTCTTCTGTGTCAGGTTCATGGTCTGCATGAGCTTCTCATCTTGACTGGTGGATTGAACGTTCTGCTCCTTCACCACCGCGCTCATTTCCTTCATGTACTTTTCCCTGACGGCCTGAAACCAGTGCAGGGAGTCAAACTCCTGATACTGATCCAGAAGCTTCAGGATGTAGGCGACACCTGGAAAACATTGGATAAATCTTTAAACGTCATCCAGAGGAGCTTTAATAAACACCATGGTGGAATAGAAGCTAACACGCACCCATGGCAAACCCATCGTCTGTGAAGCTGGCTCCTCCTTTATTCTTCTTATTTAGCTTTTCTTTGCAGCTGATGGAGTGTTCCACAAAATTTACCGTCTGGGTGGGAGATACAAGATGTACGTTTCAGCTAAAAACTGACGTTAGAGTTATAAAGAGAGAAGTATGACACATAGGAGTTGCAGACTAACCAGAGGAGGAACAATCATGTAGAAGTTTCTCAAGTGCATGTTCTTGGCACTGCGAAACTCTGGTGCAAAAACTCCCACCAGCATCTTGAAGTACTCGGTTCCTTCAGCAGAGCTGCTGGTCAGATCGCTGAGCACACAGTCTAGCTGGCTATAAACAAAACAAAAAATTCAACGTTCAGACATTTGAGAAGATGTTGGTAAGTGATATGACGGTGTCACTCAGTTGTACCTGGCAGCTTTCTGTGTCTCTTCTGAAAGGCCTTCTTCTTTCACAAGTTCTTCAAAGTTCACAATATCTTCTAGATCAGGAACAAACCTGGAACAAAATTCAACGTAAATACTTCTGTAACGTCCATATAAATTCAAGATGTAAATGTCTCTGACATATCTTTTCAGTTTTTACTTACTAGCTAAACTTGTTGAGTCAAATAATTGTTTATATTTGTTTATAATTATAAAGAATGTATATATAATGTTTATAATTGTTTAAAATTGTTAAATAATAATTGATTTGTTATCAAATTTATAGAATTATAGTACTACAAAGTAATACCTAATGGCACTACTGCAACAGTGCAGTCCTCCTGAACGAATCATTCGCACGTAGCCCATTGCATTTCCTAGAAAAACAGAACAACATAACAAATAAGAACAAACAAACAAGAGTAATAACAAATAAATAAGAATAAACAATAAACAAGAGAGAATAAACAAATTTAAAGAAAAATAAAAAACATACAAAACAAATACAAACAGATACACAGAAATACATCAGTACATGTATCTAACTATGTAGTAAATGTATATTTAACTCTTATTTTTAAATTACATTTGTAGATTTTCCCACTGCCTCAAAGTAATAAATCTTTTAAATGTATCAGTCCAGAAATGATCAAATATTTCTTGTAGAATCGCTGTATGACTGAGAAGCAAAGCATTTCAATGGACTGGAGCAGGTGTGCTACGAAACTACTAACTGTATGCTGTAGACATTGTAAATATCAGAAAAAGTAGAAATGTTACCGATCTGACTGATCAGCTGTCTGAACTGGTCCAGGTAACTCTGACCATCTGGAGTTAAACCCAACTTCCTAATGCCACGATTGAACTTTTCCGCTCTGTCGAAAGGATACTACATACAGAATAAATAGTTTTATATTTGATTTTGAAGTTTGTTTTGTTGATCTTTATTCTGCTGCTTAGAAAAACCAAGCTACCTTCTGGTCTGTCTGGTCCTTGGTTTCCCTGAAGAAGCGGATGTCTTTGATGAGTCTGGATTTGATGTGCTCATCGTACATGAACTGACTGAAAATGTAGAATTTCTTGCGGAGGAATTGATACGTAAAATTAACCTGCAGAGAAAAATACATCAATCTTAGCTTTCAATCTGGGATTCATTGAATTATTCATCATCTACTTTACATACCGTTGTGTTCATGATGCCAGTCCCATGTGTGCGAATAGAATTGGCAATGTGACGGATGTTTATGGTGTTTAAGTGTTTGTTGTTGCTGGTCTTCTCTATGAAGATCTACAAAACAAACATGCTAAAGTTATTATTAAACCAAGCAAAACATTGTGGACCAGTCAGTTTCACTAGAAAGGTGATATAGGCTTGCCTGGTTGTTGAGGTTGTAGAGGTAGCGGGAAACAAAGACATGGATGTTCCTCATGATCTCAAGAACATCAAGCCCCTAGAAAATACCAGTCAAACAACGTCATGTTAAAGAAAACAGTTCAAATTAAACATCTTTTTGGACATGAATGTTGAGGTACAGACCTGTTCTAGAGTTTGGCTGGGTAGATGTGCCTCGGTCATGACCAAACCATAACGTTGCGTGGCGAGATTTCTCATCTCACTGTATGTGGCCCAGTCGTGAAGAGCCACAGTTGTCAGATTGTAGAACGTTTTGTCTAGATAGTGAGTTACATAGGCTGCAAGAAACAGAAGTTCATGTCTTAATATCTGATCTAAAACTAGTTTTTAATTAACCCTATTAATGTATATAAATGAACCCTTTAAAAATAAATATAAATGTCTTTAAAATGTTCATTATGTTTACCATTTAAGTAACGGTAGCTCCCCTACCTTTAATGTCGATAAACCGGTTAAAGAAGCGAATGGGTTTGAGAGAGAAAAAGTGAGCCAGATCTTTCATTCCCACTTTGAAAGGGTTCCGGTCATCCAGTTTGAGGTGCGTGTGCACAGACAGACGCAGGTCTTTCTCAATCTCCTTACACAGCTTATCTAGCAGGTGCTAATGAATAGAAAATGTGTAAATCGATAAGACACATAATCAAATCAATCAACATATACCAATGTATCCAACTCTTACCTCATTGAGAATTTCCATGATCTCAGTGTCGTAACACGCCAGCAGCTGATCACATGAATCCATGTGTTTGGCGTGCAACATGGTGGGCACACAGTCTCTGAGAGCACTGAACATGTACTAGAGAAACAGAAACATATTCATGTCTATCATTATTTTACAAACATATTAAAGGCTTATTTTGTAGCTTTTAAGTAGCAAATACAACCTTATTGTAAACTGTTACCATTTAAAGTTTTATTGGGATCAATATTGTTTTTTTATGACTGACACCAATAATTTTGATGATGACAATACATGAGATAACGAAGTAAGCTACAATAATCAAAACAGAACATTATGACTTTATTAATATCCTTATTATTCATACCATTAAATGTATGCAAAGTTTTATAAAATATAATAATTGTCAATACACTGGTTAAACGATTATCAAATTTTGTGTGTTGTAAATAGTTTTACATGTAATCTGGCCGCATCCACTGCATTTTCATACACATCATCCAGATAGATGGGAAACACTGTGCGATGCCAGTAGAGGAAACTGCAGTCACATTGCACTTTTCCTCTGAGGAAAGAAAAGATAACCCATAATGCATTAGTAACACAAAGACCACAGAGATTACAGAACGTTACTATGTTAGTTTGTTCTCACCGTTCTCTAAGTTCACTGATTAAGTCCAGCTTCTTCAGCACAAGCTGTAAAGGCAGAAGCTCCTCGTCCTTAAAGGTTTTCTGTGCATACAAATATCATAATATATATTTTTAAAACAAGCTTTTATTAAAAGCAACTTGCTTACAGTTGGGGTATACATTTTATCACTCCCATGAGATTCCAGCTCAATAAATGAAATGTCTTCAAATGTCATTTGTCATGATTAGATTCAAAAGCACACAGATTGTATTGGATCTCCATCACTCACCATCTGAGTGCCAACGCTGAGAGCCAGAGACACTATTAGTCTTCTTTCCTTGGTGCTGGGTCCATTTAAAGTGTTTTCAGCCAGAACCAAAGCAGAGAGAACATCAAGTCTCTGCTCACTGTACTTCTTATCTGAGATGACTCTTTTCTAAAGACAATGAGAACATGTATAACTAATAATTGTAAAGTCAGTGTATGTGTGGTGGTGGTGCATCAGTACCTTAGCCGTAGAGATGGATGCCAGAGCTTGAGACTGAAGCTGCTGCGTGATGTGAGACACAGAATCTGCAACGACCAATGACCGCCGATGGAAAGTGTGCTCTATAGCCTGTGTATGATAAACACTATAATTATAAATATTATGCTAAATACTAATTGTAATGTAATGACGATACGATATCAACCCACTTTCAACAGCTCCACCAATCGGCACAGGGCTTTCACAGAGGTCTTGGTCATGGGCCGCTGCATTGACATGTACATGTTCATGGTGGTCTTGACGATGGTGCTGATGCTGTAAGCGTACAGGATTCCCTGCAGAGTGAAAGACACGTTTAAACAGTATGGGAATCAAACCAATACTGCAATGCAGTCACTCAACAAAATAATAAATGTGATAAATCACCTACCTGTACAAAAATATTACATCTGTTGCTCAAATCTTCAGACAGTTTGTCTGGTTTTGGTTCTTTGGATAATATGGACTCCATCTTCATCATCCAAGAGGTCACAAATATGTAGTAAGACTGCATGTCCCTGTATACAGATTGTTCATGTTATATATATTTATGAAAGGTTTTAAATGTTTTGATATAAAAGCTCATAGATATTACTTTAGTAGCGTCTGTGCTTTTTGCTGTAAAAATGCTTCTTTATTGCTTTGGAAGCTTTGGATGCTTTTCTTGTCCATCAGTTTGGCTGCTGCAGGGACTTTGTTTGTCAAAAACGTGTCGGGAAACCAGACGATGTTCGCTGCTAATGTCACAGCCGGCACCTGGGCGGACAGAGAAAAACTGTGAGATTTCATACTTGACTGAATGAGTAAGTTTGTAGTATACTAATGAGCATACTCGCCTTTTTACACACATCCAGCAAAGATTTGTAGAACTTCTTGTCGACGGCCCTGAAGATATGGAAATGCAGCACGAAGAGACCGCAAACGCCTGCGTACTTATCCCTCTGATCGATCTCAGATGGTTCACCTGCAAGGCACATATCATGACATCCCTAAATGACTTATTGTAATTTATTGTTATTAATGTAATCTACATTTAAATATGTAAATTGTGAGTACTAACCAATCTTTGACTCAACATTGGCAAATATGGTTCTAACATTGTAGGCAAACTCTTCAGCGAAGGCACTGTTTTTAGAGACAGATACTCCCTCTCCTGGATTATCAAACCTCTGCTCCACACAAGCCTGTACGGAAAAAGATAAGAAGAACATTAAAGCCATTATTACAATAATATTTTAAAATACAAAATTACACGAAATGCATTTAACTTGTATAGATTTAGGTAATCCAAAATAACCAGAAGTGAAAAATAGCAATGTTAAAAATAAAAATAAGAAAATTATTGTATTTAAATAAAAAAAATACTAAAGAATTTCTGAACTAACTAAAAAAATTATGGGTGCAAATGAACTGTGCAAAATAAGAATATTAATACATAAATTACCATTATATGTCTCTACTTATGGTATTCCTCTCGTCCAATCAGATTCAAGGATTTGAACTAATGTCTGGCTCTACATTATCTCTTACATAAATATGTTCAGTTTTTATGTTTCTTATGCCGTCACTCATTAAATAACAAAATCTGGGTCAAGAAACAGTGTTAACCTGAAAGATCATGCTGTCTAACAGCTGTCCCTCCAGCTTCAGTAAGAGCTTCTCAAACGGCTTCAGCTTCTCCTCTGGGATAGCAAACTTAGCCGGGTTATGATGGACAGATTTCAGTAACCTGCAAAAAAAAAAAAAAAAATCACAGGATTGAGATCAGAAAACAGTGACTTCACTGATGCTCAAAACGTCAACCAAAAGTATTAAGATGATAATTCTGGCCACCTTTTATACATCTTCCAGTGTTCCTTCAGTGTGGCGTGGTTTTCCATGATCTCGTCCAACGTGATGAGGACAACCAGAAGTTCACCAAGATGCTCGTACACTGTCTGATTAAGGACACAGAAATACCATTAATACAAGAAAATAGGGAACAATGAAAGATCACGCGACAAACTATTTTAAAGGTACCTGAAAGTGTACACCTGTGGACTCAATGATTTTTGTTGCACTCCTAGAGGTAAAAAGTGAATATGTTAAGCACATAACATTTACAGTTCAGTAACACAGTTCATATATTTAGCGTCTCACTTGTTGCTGTTGTATAAAGCTGCCAACTGGTGAACCATGTTGACCACCACCTCAAAGCAACGAGAGACAAAGCAAGACAGCTCCTGTATGTGTTTAAACAAAAAGCCATACGTGTCATTTGTGTCAGCATATGTTAAATCCAACAAAAACATCTAAATGAAATCTTTTGAAAATGTGACCTGCAAGAAGGAAATAAAGCGTCCCATCTGAATTTGAGACTCTCCTTCCACCACACTGGTGTCAGGCACTGCAAACAAAAACAAACAGAAATTATGTGATTACTTTATTGTTTATTATTGTTTGTTTTAGGAATCTTTACTAAATTGTGATATTATTTTGTTTTTTATTCGGTAAAGCACTTTGACATGTAACTTTAATACACTTATAGAAAATTATTTTTATTATTGCTATTTATTATTATTATTACTATATATATATATATATATATATATATATATATATATATATATATATATATATATATATATATATATATATATATAATAATAGTATAATAATAATAATAAATAGTAATATATATATATATATATATATATATATATATATATATATATATATATATATATATATATATATATATATATATATATATATATATATTATTATCTATCATTTCAATCATTAATCTATCATTAAAATATAACTTTCTTCACCTCTAAAATAATTTTTTGATAATTTCATCAAGCCTTATTTTTTTAGCAACACAGCAAAAACAACAATTATTACCTCCTTCACCGTAATACAACAAACCATTATAGAACTTTGTTTCAGCCTGAAAGCAGAAACGACAAAATGATAACGTCATAATATATTTTAATTGACTTCTTTTAATTGAATCTTATACAATCCGTCTTCATATATACTCCAACGTACCTCATACTTCAGCTTTTTGACCTCACAGCATAAAGCTGCGTAAACTGTGATGACCTTATTAAGCACCTGAAGGAAAAAATATGAATGTGAGGTACCTTTTGTACCTTAATATCATCAAAATACTTATTTTTATTACTGGTCAGGCAATGCAGAATTTTCTACAATATAATAAAAACACAGAAGCTGACAATCATTTGCAAAAATGTATCACTTATTTTTAGTGCATCACGTTTGACTTCAAGTGCACATATAATAGAAACATTTTTGCTTATAATTTTTGCAGACATTTGAATACCTTATTTTCTGTCTTGATGAGCTCTAACAGTGAGGACTGTTCATATGGGATGAGCTGTAGAAAAACATAGCAAAAAGTGATATTATTTTTCACAATCAAATCAACAAGCAGCACTATGATCCATAAATCATAAAGCAATACCTTTAAAGCAATAGGATCCAGAGTAAAGTCCCATACATCTCCGATCGAGTCATCTAATGCTTCTTCAATACCGTGAAGCTGAGCAGCGTAGTCCTCTAGAAACTTCTCATAGCTTTTAAGCTGCACTTCTGTGTGAATTTCTGACCAGGAAGGAACCAAATGCCATAAGTATACCCAAAACCAACAAGAAAAATGATTTCCTTGCTTATTTAGGGGAATAAAAACATATATGTTTACATATTTTTTCCCCAAAAGAACATATATTGTTAATATCATCAACCTTATGATAGTTTACTAACTACAGTAACCATAGTTTTATTTGCAGTAAAACTATAATAACCACAAACTTACTGTAATCTCACCTAAATAACTATAGTTTACCAATAGTATGGTAACACAACAAGTGATCATTTGCCAAAATCCAGTTAGAGACTATCTATAGCTAAAATAATACAGCTAACATACATATATGCTATCTGAAGAGTTCACATCACAAACTGACTTCTTATTTCTCTGCAGAATATAAAAATTCAGTCACCTAATGCGATATGTAAACACGTTCAAATGAAAGTAAAAGTCTTGCTTATTAATGACAATTGTGTACAATCGGTAAACCTCAAACACACACAGGAAATCTGATCAGAGTGCTTGAACTTCTTCACTTTCCCTGGTCATCTGACATCTAGCTAACATTACTCAGCTAGCCACACACAGGCTTTATAAAGCTTTCACATCCAACACAATCTCCGCATCAAACCCGTGACTCACTTTGCGATCCATCATCAAAGCGATCAAACTCCCAGTCAGGTGATAATGAATCCACTGCCATTCTGAAATAAACAACACGCACAGGACTACCAGACAGCTGCCATTAGCTCACTGTGTTTGGATCTCATTGGCACAGTCACACACACACGCACAGAGAGGGGAGGGGCTGTGCTGATGGTCACATGATTTGCACACCCACGCAAACTTCCTGTCTGAATTATAACTGAATTTTATAATGAAAACGCGCGAGATAATAAATATCTAAAGTGCACCTAAAGATATTAAAACGGTATTAATTTCTTTGCATTGGCTGGCAAATATTAAACGAAGTGACATTTAAAAACAATGGCAACACGGAACTAACGCTGTGTTCCAGACACCTCGGATTTAGGATGTTTCCCACAACAACCCGGAAATAATGTCTGGAACGGCGCTCTTTTAATGTTACTAAATACTTTTAATGTTTTTATGTTACTCAATCTTGAATGTTATAAGCAGTTTACTAAATACTTTTAATGTTAACGTTATTTCTGGGTTTGATGTAGGAAATTTCCTAAATCCGAGTTGTCTAGAACAGAGTATAATTTCTCAAGTTTTTTTTATTTTTCCAGTTCCCTAGTACGGATTTACTTTCTATATTATTCAATCAAACATACTATGATTGAACACAAAACTAATTATATTGTAATTCAAAAATAAAAGATTACAAATAAATAAATGTTTTATAACTAGTCATCTAACTAGTTGGATACAACTTGCAGTGCTAGTCCTGTCCAAAGGATGGCGACATACAGCAGACAATCTCAGTATTGCTGCATGGAGCAACCTTCCTCCTTATCGTACATATAAATGCACCTTTAGTCTCCCATTAGTTGCCCATTAGGTATAAATGCTATATTCATAACCAATACCGCTACGACCCTAGTACAATGTTTCCTTTGAATATCCTTAGTAAAGTATGTGTGAAATTAGTTAATTGGCAGGAAACACAGGCATGTTTGCTGGTGTCTGCTGTTCTGCAGCTGGTTGACTTTGGTACTGTGATAGGACTTCAGCAAAAAAAAAAGAGACTTACAAATATGCTCATCCTCCGCCATGCATAACTTGTTTTTAAAGCTGTTCTTATGGGGTAAGGTGTATTTTTGTGGCTTTAGAGCAATTTATGAAAAGTATAAGACTACAGAGTTTTTGATTAGAATATGGTAATATTATGGTAATATAATATATAATATGACTTTTCTGAGATTGTATTTAACCTTGATTTTTTAAAATTTAGATAATTATATGATGAACATGACATTCTGTTTTTCATTAATTGTTATTTAACTTAACTACTTATTAAACTAGTAAACTAGTTATTTAACTGGTTAAACTAATACTGGCATAGTTAAAAAGTAGTTTTGAAAAGTAGCTGGCATTTACTGTAAAAAAGTTATAGATTTTTATTTTATGTGTTTGTTTCTAATATTTCTTTAGTGTTGATCATTTTATACACATTTTCTTTGTTCATTATTGTAATTACTTTACATTCATCAATTAAATTTGTGTATGAAGGATTCGTTACATTTTTTACTTAATAGTTTACTTTGATCTGTAGTGCTTACAGTACATCAGTAAATCTGAATCAAACGACAATTTATAAATGAGTACAGATGTTGACAACTGCCTGTTTCTGCTTTCCAGTCAGTTGAAATGTCAAGCTTTAAACTCGAGCACAAACAACACAAAAAGTGAAACACATCATCCAAGACTCATTCTTCCAGACACGTGTATATTTCACTTGATATAAGCAACTCAACGTGATCCTGTGAATTTATACAATCTTAAATTGTGTATAAATATCTGACACGCCTGAATGGGATCCGTCAATGGAGCCAAGCTGCTGGGTTCAGCTGACCCACCAGAAGATCCAGAGACGGAAGGACCTGGACACACAGAGTTTTCAGACATAGATCCTCTGGTGCCCAATGCAGTTTACGGGACATTATCAACCTCTGGATCCATAATGCAGGATGACCCAGAGGATATTCGTCAGGAGATGCCAAATGAGACCGTTCCAACTATGGTGGTCCAGATTTTGGTTCCGTTCCTCCTGGCAGGTTTTGGAACAGTGATGGCGGGGACGTTGCTGGAACAAGTGCAGGTGAGTATGAAGATGGGGTTTGGGAAGATTTTGAATGAGTTCATTAATAGATTAATAGATGTTTTTGTGTTGCTGAGGCAGCATTGGGATGTTTTTGTAAATGTGACTGAAATCTTCATCCTGGTCCCACCTTTGCTTGGTCTGAAGGGGAACCTGGAGATGACATTGGCGTCGAGACTGTCCACTGCAGTAAGAAAACACATGTTGCTTGAATTATAATTTGCAGGTTAATGCTGGTTAGCTTGTAAGGCTGGTTGACCAAGAAAGTCCTTTTTACAGATGCATTTTAACATAACAACCACACCAATAAGTATACCATATCAGACATTACATTATATTAAAAGTCATTGGCTGGAAGAGATAAGAGGCTTATCTTTTCTAACACTACCAATGCCCCTGGTTTGTCTGTTGGGTTTTTTTTTATTTTGAGAATAGCTGATTGAAACAAAATGTTTTACATGGTTTAAAAAACTATTTAATATATGTTTGCTAATGAAGAAGACGTTCCTTCCGAATAATATTGCAGGTGAATGTTGGCAGAATGACCTCTTCAAGTGAGAAGTGGAACCTGATCATTGGAAATCTTGCCCTCAAACAGGTTAATTCAGCTGTTTACTCATTTAATGCTTTAATGCTTGTCTGGTTCTGAAGTTACAATACAGTTATGCTTCTTCTGTCCTGACAGCTACAAGCTACTGTTCTGGGCTTCTTTGCTGCGCTGGTAGCTTCAGGACTTGGATGGGTCCTTCAGGAAAAGCTTCTCATCAACCATGTAGCATTGCTTTGCTGCAGCAGTGTAGTAACTGCGTTCACGTCATCATTGCTGCAGGGTTTGCATCAAACCCATTTACGTTGAAGTGGTACAGTTTGTAAAAAGACAGAAATGAGGAGGGGTTTTCCAGAACATAGTACTGATCATGAGATTGTTCTCACTTGAGGCTTGTGATCTTGACCGTGCAAACTCATTTTCCATCTGTGCAAATACATGGGCCAATTTTAGACCTAATATCCTCGGGTCAAATAGCTCATATTATCAGCATGAGATTTTTCTTATGATTAGTTATGTAGTGATAGCAAACATGGTTTATGTGATATTTTTGTCATATAGAAAAGCATCATAATTACTATTGCTCAGTATGTGGTAGGTCAAGGTCCACAGATTTTGCAGAAGAGACCCGAGTCAGAGGAGGTAAAACATTATAGTTTGAGTGGGCTCTTTAAATATGACTATTAAAAACACCCAGAATAATTACAAAAACATTTTTAAAAAATGTTTCAAAATGGTGAGTTTTCTATGGAAAACTCCACAGAAACTCAATTTTCTTCCAGAAAATGTAAAAGTTCAGTAGGAAAGTGAATGAGTAGGAACTGGAGTATAATTATATATTCAAATGCATAAATAAATTTGATAACAGAATTGTGGATTTCTAGGGGTCATAATGGTTGGTGTAATTGTTGGATCGAAAAAGGTCGGCATAAACCCAGACAACATAGCCACACCCCTCGCAGCCAGTTTTGGAGACCTCATCACACTGGGACTACTTGCCATTATCGCTCAAGGCTTCTATTACTGCATGGGTGAGAAAAGTGTATGTCAACATCATTACCCTTATCAAAAAGTAAAATTTTTACTTACTTTTTTTTGCCTTTCTGCCATTTATTCTCTTACTTGTTTGTAGAGCCTTACTCATACATTTCCTATGTGGTGTGCATCATTTTCTTGTGTCTGATGCCACTGTGGGTAATTATTTCATTTCGTCACCCTGAAAGTCGCAAACTGCTGCTTACCAGCTGGGAGCCAATAATAACGGCCCTTGTGATCAGCAGGTAAATCCAAACTTCGCCTCATTTGGTACATCACTAACTAAGATTTGTTACAGTGTAGACATCTATATACTTTTTTGTATTTACAGTCTTGGAGGACTGATTCTGGACAAAACCATCACTGATCCGAATCTTGAGAGAATTGTGGTTTACACACCTGTTATAAATGGTGGGTCAAACAAAAATGCTCAAATTTAATTGCTGAGTTCTAATCTACTGTTGAAAATTTATATGTTTGTTTATATTTATTTCACTTAAATTTTACTATTTTGCACACTTTCCAATGTTAACCTCTCCTTAAGGTGTTGGTGGTAATCTGGTTTCCATCCAGGCTAGTCGAATAGCTACCCATCTGCATTTTCAGTGTACTCTGGGTGAGCTTCCAGACGATTCCAAAGGATGTTACTGCCCCAGCCGCAGCTTTTGTGCCAAAGGTAAAAATGCTTACATAGACGAATATATTTATAGCTTAATGTCCAATGAATTAATAAAAATGTTAAATGAACAGTGACCACAGTGTGGCAAAGACATCATGTGCATTAAAAGATGAACCTACTCGATTGGCCATCAATGTCTGCAAATGTGTTGTCACATAGAAACAAAAAAGGTCTATAATCATATAATCACTATCGCTTTCACTGTATTGCTTGAAGGCCTGAATGGAAGATCAGCACAGGTGCTGCTTGCATTGACCATTCCAGGTCATCTGGTTTTCATCTACACCATTTATCTAATAGAAGGAAGTCAGACACTTCCCACTCCTGTCTTCATATCCTTCTATTTGGTGGCAGCTTTTACACAGGCAAGTAGAAATATCACTATATATATTGCCTGTAATAAAGGTTAAGGATTCAAAGGATTGTACAACAGACACAAGGGATACCTCAAGTTGTGCACCTTTTTGCATTAGGATTTTGCATTAAAGGACAACCAATAAGAACATCCTAAGAACCACATAGCAATGCCCTGTTTGGCACAGACAAGCACCACTCACCAATTTCTTATAATATGATCTGAATGCTTTTTCTTACAGGTTTTCCTGCTGCTGTGCACCGCTGATGTGATGGTTCACCTCTTGTGGAGGTTCGGCAGGGATCCTGATAGCTTCTCCATCCCCTATCTGACAGCTCTTGGAGATCTTCTGGGCACTTCCTTTCTGGCGCTATGTTTTTATCTCTTGTCACTGTTGATGTAGGAAATAAAGGACATAATCATTGTTCTAAAAAGCTGTAACTTTCTAATACAGATTAGATCTAATTTATGAAACCACTTGATGTACTGGAACATGGTGCTGGTCTACATTTTTTAGTACAGTGCATCTAATTGAATATTTGTGGACCACTTTGAAATCCACTTTAGCCTTTAAATGCCAGCCGAATCACTGCACAATATGCTGCCTGCATTATGCGTCAATAGGTTTTTTTGTACTTTCAAATCATGTGCCGTATTTCCATTAGATAAAGAACTGCTGTTAACTGCTTCCATTATTATGTTAAATATGTGACTGTATTACAAGTGCTCTTACAATGACACTTTTGTTTACATACCACATTGCATTGCAATAAAGGAACTTGCAGGATTGGGAATCACTCTTAACTCAGATAGATGTCCCTGATTTTCACCCAAGCATTATTTATATGTTTGTATACAAAATCTTAATCATACATTTTATTTATAAATTTCACAAAGAATCTTGATGAACAAAAAAATGATCAATCATTAGTATCGTTAGTGTATAGTTTCTGATGGTATGGTACTGTGGCGATACATCTGATTGTTATTATTGAATGTAGGCGGATCTACAACATAGGCAGTAAAGTAGATCTATGAAGTACGAAGATGATGTATGTTATCAAATTCAGTGAACTATGTAAGCAACCAAATAAATCGTATGATTTTTTGTTTTCCTGTATAACAATTTGCTGAGGTGCCTTAAAGAAATGCTAAATTCAAGATATTTGATGGCAAGCTGCAAATGTTGCCCATACAATAATGGCCATACACGGTTAAATCTATAGGGATTCAGAGGCACACAAAAGTAATGCACTACGTGTTACATTTACATTTGATATATTGTTATATTAATAATGTTACCATTGCAGTTACTATTGTCACTACCGTAATGCTTCATAATACACAGATCGATGCTTCTTACCACAAACATTGCTGTACCAACCACCACCCACAGATGGCCTAATTCTTTGTGTCTTCATCTCTTTTAAAATAACCCTCTGCAGCCCCCTAGTGGCTGAGTGAGACTGCTCCACAGCTGTGTTCAGCCCTGCGCAGGGACTGGCTCTTCCGCAGCCATTTTCTGTCCAACCACACGGCCGAACTGAGACGAGAACCAACCAGGGCTTCATCGCAGGTTAGTGTGCTGCTCCGGCCAATGATTGTTAACCCATATTGCGTTACATCGAATGGAAATCTCCGTGCGCGACTCTTTTATTATTAGTTGGAGGGGGAATGAGAAATTAAGCGCGGGAAACGAGAGGAAGCTCGCTGTTGTGACAATCGCTGTTAAAAGCTGCTGCGCGCGGCCCCTTTTGTTTACTACGAGCGTTCACGCTATTTGCTGTTGCTTGTCCGTTCCGCCCTTGTGTTGTTTAATAGATTCACCAATGATACTAACTAAATGTAGATCGTTCGGCCTAGTTTATTCGATTAATTTAGTGGATAAATGTAGTTTGTCTTTGTTTTGTGTGTTTAACCTTTTTGTCATTGCTAAACCTCAATTTCTGTTCTCTTATTTGTCTTCTTTATTAATGTTCCTTTTTTTATTCTCTTTATTTTGCCTTAACTTTAATATGCGCATGTATTTTATATTTTGTCATTTTTCTATGTATATATTATGCGACAAATAAATAAATAAATAAATATATCTTGAAAAACGAGTTGTGTGTTTTTAATAAAGCTTAACGTTTTGTGTTCGTGTAAAATTAAAAAAAAAGTTATCCAATGTTATGATGAAAATTAGGTTCCTAATACTAGGCAAGTAATAAGACAAATATGGGGTCACGTGATTATAAAAAAAGTGCGTTCTCAGAAGATAAGGCCTTGATATTATACACTGTACTGGCTGTAACACCCCCTGACTGTCATATGGTCCAAGAAGATGACACAATGCAAACATTTTGGTTTCTGTTTTATTTTTCTTGCAGATGGACGGAGACGGTTCAACCACAGATGCTTCCCAGCTTGGCATAACAGGAGAATATATGGCTGGTGGTCACTTTGTTCTACAAGCTCCGGATGGTAAGCGATTTATTGCATAGACCTATTGAGCTGGATTTATCCACAGCGATCAATATATTCATATTCATTTATTTTCAGATGAAGGTGATGAGGGACTTAATGACCACGAGGATGGCAATGGAAGCAAAGATAACCTAAGGGAACAAGACATCTATCTCCCCATCGCTAACGTTGCCCGAATCATGAAAAACGCAATTCCCCAAACTGGAAAAGTAAGTTCTTTTTTAAAGCAACTTGCTTTGGGGGAATGAAAACAGTTGCACTATATGATTTTTAAAGCTATAATGCAGTTATGGCTGATCTATTAACGTTTACTCATTTTAGACGTTACATTGTACAGTAATTTCCTTGTATGTCAAATATTAATATATATATATATATATATATATATATATATATATATATATATATATATATATATCAACAGAGATTGCTTACTGGTAATACATTGTCTAGTATGGGAATTAACCCAATATGTATGTTTACCTTCCACTTTAAAGATAGCCAAAGATGCAAAGGAATGTGTTCAGGAGTGTGTTAGCGAGTTCATCAGCTTCATCACTTCAGAAGCCAGCGAGAGATGCCACCAGGAGAAGCGCAAGACCATAAACGGAGAAGATATCCTGTTTGCGATGTCCACGCTGGGTTTCGATATGTATGTGGAGCCTCTTAAACTCTACCTGCAGAAGTTCAGAGAGGTATTATTACATATACATTTTATTACACTAAGTAAACATGAACCTTCCCTGAGACTTAACAGGAAATAGTTTTGCCAGTCAGAAGTCAGCTTTAACACTCACAATACAGCTTAAGCATGTCTTAGGGCATCACGTGTGTGTGCTTAGTCGAGATATTTACTCTTATCCAGGTCTCTGTCCTGCACCCACATACACCCAAAACATAGTGATAGAGACATCCTTTCTCACAGTCAAATGTCTAACTCCTTAATATTTAATCATAGTCTATATGAGTTTTTATTTCTTATTTTCTATAACAAATACTTTAATTAATAATTGATTAGTAATATGTAAACAAAACACGTAAAATGACATCGGTTTGTTTGTTCTCAGGCTATGAAGGGAGAGAAAGGCATAAGCGCTGTAACTGTTTCTGAAGGCATGGGGGAGGAGCTTGCAGATGACACTTTCAGTAAGTATTTCTTTATTTGCACAAAAAGTTTTAATATTTAGTGGGGCAGTTGAAAACTGATTTAAATAATAAAAAAAAATCATAATCTGCATCCTTGAGTAGACTACAGCAGATGTTTGGTTGGAATTAAAGCAATGTAATATTTTTTTCTTTGAAGCAAATCCACTACCTGCAGGGATTATTACAGCTGATGGACAGCAACAGAATGTGATGGTTTACACCACTTCTTATCAGCAGGTAAGAGTTGTTTTGGGTAAAGGTGAAGAGGGAGTAGTGCATTCAGTAACATACTGTTCCTAATTAAGACAAAGTTGGCACACTTTCTGGGCTTTTGAACTTGTTTTCACATGTTGTTAAAGACATTTTGTGTTGCATGTGTTACAGATCCCAGGCGTTCAACAGCTCCAGTTCTCCTGAATATGCATCTATGAACACCTGTTTTTGTGAATTAAACCTCCATGCTTCCACACACAAGTGAAAGTTATGAATGGTTGGGGCTTTAGTGGACACATTCCTTGTGCCCTCAAGGGTTGATGAGCTGGACTTTTGAATTTGTCAACTTGTTTTCGTGTGGTCCGTGTGTCTATGCACGAACATTTTGATTTTAAGTAACTAGTTTGTTGGAAGATACTTTTTTGTTTTCATCATGGATTTGGAGTTTTATGCTTTGAAATGGGTTAAAGGGATCTTTACACTATTCAAGCAATAAAAGTAGAACGTGAATCTTCCAGCATTTAACAGAATGAGTGGTTTGCGCATACTTTTTTATAGATTAAAAATGATATGTTGCATGTTTATTTCAGATGATGTTAACCTTTAAAATATGGTTGTTGTTTTATTTTCTGTAAATTATTCACATTTATGTACAGTTTTGTTGATTTGTATTAAAGTAATGAACTCAACACAAGGAACAGTTTTAGAGCAGTTTGATTTTGTGTGTGTCCAAATATTGATGTTTACATCAACTCTGTTTCTTATAAGCATTTCTCAAATGACAAGACACAGGTGTCATATCTGGCCATATAAATAACAAAAACATTTTTATAGATCATATGTAAATATAAAAAAACATACACTACAACAATAGACCTGATTATTGGACTATGGCCTTTCTTTAAAGGAATGGATCTTTCTAAATTATATGCTGGTGTATTTCATTTCTTAATGTGTTTTTTTACTTGTACATTATTATGTATAAGTAACTGTAACTTGTACTCGTAATGTATTAACGTATACTATTATGTACAAAATATATTATGTCAAAATTCTGTTTTGTATAAATGTGGTAGATACTGCTGTTATATTAGTTTGTTTAGTATTTCAAAGTGTATCTGATTCATAATTATTCAAACACAGAATTATAATTATTCAAACATTCATTAGTAAATATTCAAACACCCTCATAGAAGTAAGATACATTAAGGAAAATATATGCCAGTTTTTCTATTATATGTCTATATCATTTTTGAATGTTTATGAGAATCAAAAGAAGCACATCAAAATCAATCTTTGTCAGCTGTATGATGCTATGAACTTCTACAGTGACAGTAACAGTCAATGATATTCATTCCTCTGAAATGCTAGATTCGAAGGTAATTGGTTGTTTTGCTTTGTTTATTGAAGATCCAGACAGTGTGAAAAGTGGAGGGGTGGGGTGACATGTTTGTAAGACAAAAGTTTTACAATGTCATGGGGTGGGGGCATAAATAGGCCATAAAACAAATGAGAATTAAAGCATTAACACCACATTGATTAGGGGTTAATACATAGCCCATAAATAAATGGGCCATAAACACACAGACAAGGCTAAATGGGCAATACATCGTAAGGTCAAAAATGTGTCTGATATCCCAATAACAATGTCTGTTAGCATTTAATATTTATTGTAGACAACGCTTTTTCAATACTTGCAAAGTTACCTAAAGTTCCTTTTAAAAGGAACGAAGTAGTTTGTAACATTCGTTTTTTTAAAGGAATTTCCTTAATGCTTTGAAGTACTTACCTTTGTCTAGACATCTGCATAGGGGGTCCCTGTGTTATCTTTTAGGTGTCAAAAAGTCTGAATGAAACAAAGGAGGATTTCTAGTGAATGGTGCTAGCTTATAAATACTTTCAGAAGTATTTTACTAGGCCTCTTTTAAAAAAACACTTTTATCCATTGTATGAAATCAAATCCAATATTTAATAAATCCAAAGTTAAAATACATAAGTGGCATTTCAACATAATTTATCACGTTCATAACTCTACTTGACAGTGTGGAAAATATTCTTTTAATGACTAACATTTCTGTTTTATTATTGATTTAATGCTTAAAGCTTACATATATATAATCAAATTAATCAAATATATAACCAAGCAATTGATTCGTGCATATACTTAAGCCATGAAGTGAGGGACGTGACAAATATAATAAATGTGTTGAGTCTTAATCTGTGAAGAATTACAAATAGGTTCAGGGTGTTGACGCTTCCAGTAAAACCGTCAAGGACGAGGCTCAACGGCCCTGAAAAGATACTTTAGTAAAACCGTAAGGACGAGGCTCAAGGGCTCTGAGGAAAGATACTGTGAAAACAACACCGAATTAGGCAAGGGCCGAAGATAACGTGCTGATTGGAGGGCAGATCAAGGAGGTCCTGGAGGCATGGACAGAGAATGTGTTGTGTATAAATATGTGAAACATAAAACTGGGTTAACTGTGAGTTGTCGAGTTGGTTTCGGTTTCATTGTGAGGAAGACCCAGCGCGCTCTATATCTGATTAATAAACTTATCCTTATTTCTCTCCGTAACCATCAATCAAACTCAGAAAAGTCCAGATCCTCAACCATCAATGACACGAAGCTTTGAAATGTGATTGGTTTCATCAATAAAATGTTTGCGTCCATATGTTTACTTTAATTTGATAGATTTTCTTTACCTTAATTATTGATTTTTTTTATGTTGTTGTTGTTGTCGTGTCTGTGCCCCAGAGGCTTCTGTCACCGAGACAAATCCACGGGGTGTGTGGAATTGTGTTGGCAATTAAACTCTGATTTTGATTGATAACTTTCACGTTTCATTTAATCAGTCACATATTGTTGCCAGGTCCACTCGATAAAATTCAGTCAAAAGGTCTAATGTGACAAAACGGCATCGTAAAACTAAAACACTTAATTTAGAAAAACTACGTATGTGTGAGGATAACATTTAAAAGCAATCTTGTAATAATTAAAGAACATTAATTCCCAGTTGTTTAGACTAAAAAACACAAACCTGGCAACACACGCAGTAACGGTCCCGCCCCTCAGTTCTCGCGCACGTCAAGCTTTGATAAGCTCCCACTGCACGCTTGTAATACTGCCAGTGATGATCAGTTGCACACATACGCACATTAAGTAAGTAATTTTGTATTTCCTTCTTGTAAAATGCTTTGTTTTGGTTTTGCTGATCGCGAGGTGACGTGTTTAATGTATTACTGATGAAATGTTCCAATGTTGATCTAACGGTTTTCAGACGGAAGTTTTCAGTGTGCGAAATTTCGCCATTTTCTGTGGATATTTAATTCACTTAGTCCGTTAAATGCTTATTAAGTCAAACGTGCGCGTTTTCAAGCTTCGCGATCTGTTTTGTGGCGATTCACTTGATTTGAAGATGTGAGTGATGTCGCCTTTTCTCCATGTTACAGATCATTTTGCACGTTGTAAAGAATAACCACTTGTTGTTCAGTTTTTTTAACATTAACATTAACAATTTTAACATTTGGATTCAATTTTAAATGTTTAGTTAGGTTTATTATTCCAACATTTGTGTAGTGTTAAAAAAACGGAAACAGGAATTGCTTTTTTTAACCAAAAATGTCTATATAACTTGTTTAGTATGCAAATGTTGCAGGAACATGTATTAAAGCGAAGTTGGTTAGTTGAAGTGTTTGCTGTTGTAAAAAACAATTCCCACAAAAAGGGACAAAGTCAGTAGAGATTGCTGATAATCACAATCCCTAAAGGTAAATATAAAATGATGCCTTTCTATAGACTAGGGCTTTAGTTTTGTTTTATTCCTCGATAGCTTGTCTCCCTGGGATTTGAACCCATGACCTTCACATTGCCAACACCATTGGAGCCACAGGATTGAGTAAACCAAATTGCAAGGCTCACTTTTGCATAACTATTTGTATTTGAAAACTGGAAAAAACAACCTTGAAGGAATCTTTTTGTAGCATTGTGTATAATCTTGTATTTTTTTTAGGTGTGCAAACAGTTATGTGCAAATACTGGTTGGTGTGTTAGTGTGAAAACGCTGGATGACATTTGTCACTTTGTATTGTTGTGCATTTTGGGTTATCCAGTTGTTAATTGTCAGAGGAGACGTAGTGTCTCCTGTGGTCACGTGATTGAATTCTGATGGGATGGTGTCTGATTTAATGACCACATCTCTAGATCACTTACTACAGCAGTATATTAATGCATGTTGATAAAGCTCTTTATCAATTGTGTGATAAAACTGGTGCAATGTTGCTCTTTATTATAGCTTTATCTTAATTAATAAAGTGTATTTTAATTAATGACAATGTATTTTGGTGACGTTCCTAAATTAGCTGGACTGGATAAGATTGACATGATTTTGTCACTGCACATTGTAGGTATACAGATGATCTCAGAATCTGAGATTTGTAAGGCTAATTTACACGAATCCGACAAGGTTGCAACAGACATCGACAAACGCCAACAAACTTTTTTTGTCAGGTTGGAAACATTATTTTCTTGTCCAAATGCTGCATATAAATTTAGCAAAACTGTCAACAAATGGGTTACATTACAGTTGAATGTCAGCGTGTTAATATGCTAAAGGGGATAAGAGTATAAATCGTTAATGATATCTTGCTGAAGAATGTGAATTGGTGGGGGTTGGGGAGAACCCTTTGATCTTTAATGCTTATTTGGCTAGTGTGAAAGGGAATAGCCAACTACACCCTGATATTTCAGAAATTACTAACTGAAGTTCCTTCTTTTATAGATGCTTTTTGGTGCGCTTGGAGGTTTAATTAATGTATGCATACTAATCTTCACTTGAGGATACCTTTGTGATTGTCGCGTAGTTTCATCGACATGTATTAAGGAGTTCCACAATTTGCAGTTTACTGTCACACACAAGACAATGTAACAGACCTGTTTCCCTTTTCTTTTTACAGGGATGTGATATCTCACCTGAAGAAAAGTGACCATTCTGCAGAATGCAAGCCAATTCTCCGCACCCAGGACAGTGGCAAAACCTGCATGGAAATGTCAACCCATCTGGAGACTGGACATCCAATAATACGGACTATCGCCAGAAATGCTTTCCACCTCACCCTGCAAACCTTGCATATCCAGGACAATCCCCCACTGGAAATTACTTGGCACAATTCTCTTGCACACTTCTACAGTCACCCAATGATCAGATTGGGACTGGTAGCACTCAATCAACCGATGAAATGAAGCCAGCACAGGAAAATCCCTTTAATTCAAAACATATGTTGCCAACAGAGAAGCAGAACTCCAACATTGTTATGTGGACCATGCCCGGTTCTAACGTCCAGATCTTCGTACCTGGGAATAACATGAGCGTGCAGAAAACCGTTAAAAACGGGCAGAATATTTCCCATTGTGCTCCAAAACCAGGCGCTGAAGCGTTTAATTATAACAACATGGCATATATGCAACATAAAACTACCTGTACACCAGCTGGTCCATATACCCTTCAACAGTTCCCAACGAAAACCATTATTAATAATATGAGTCTTAATGACACTCGAAGAGATTTGAGCCCTTGCATATCACAACATAGGCAGAACCATGCAAATTCTACTGATAATTTACCAAAAAGCCAATCCAAAAAAAGGATGACCTTGTCATCAGATACTAAGCATTGCACTCCAACTAAAAATGCACGTAATGGCGGAATCATTCACCATAAATTAAGAACTGAAAGCTCGTCTACCCATGCTAACCAGAAAGCATTGTCTACATGTAAAGATCTCCGACAGAACAACGCTGCAAAGAAAGCTGTTGCCGTTGTCACACCTATTATCACATTATCACATGTCACATTATCTCCAATAGAACTATCATCTGTTAATCTGTCAAACAAATCAAATTTTCCACATCCACTGGGGGTCTGTGCTAATGTGCAGGCATTTGGAGAACTCAATGACCCAACAAGCAAGCATCAACGACCATTGTCAGGAGAGCCAAGCAAGGATAATGATGCAGCCAAAAGTCTTGTTTTGACACTTGAACAAACCAGCCAAAGTAACAACACGCCTAACAATGCTGAGCAAAATAAGTCTGCTGATAAAGATGAATCCAGTGAGAAGATCCCTGATGATAACTACGCATTGACTGATAAGAAAACAAACACAGGAGAGTCTGACGGGTACTTCACCATCCCTGTAATTAAATGGTCGTTAGACAAACTGCACACGTTAATAGGTTTTATTCAGCAAGTAGAAGATGGTCACCAGCGAAACATCAGTAAAACGGATGCTGGAAAGGAGATTCTGATGCTTTTTTGGAATGGAGATGTCTGCAAGTTTCACGATGCTGTGCAATCTAAAATATATCAAAACGTAATGGAAGAAGTCTTTAATTACTGTCAGAGCAAAGATGATGTGATACTGAAGCAAATTTTAAACGACGCACGTAACCAAGTTGCAAAGGATTTTCATGTTTTACAACACAACGAAGTGCCACCGACAATGGAGTACAAGTCATCTTGGTTGAATCTTAATGAGAAACTTGACGACATTGACAGGGAATGTGGTTATTCTTGGCACTTTAAGTATCCTCACAGTTTTCCCAAAGAGAAAGTTGAACATGAAGAAAATTCTACATGTAAATCACAACACAAATCGCAAGATGCCTCTGAAACTGTAACTGAAACTATAGATAAAGTGCCAGAAGTTGAACAAACACTCTTAAAGGTGAAAAACTTGGACAAAAAGAGTCTTCATGAAAATGTGCCTGTTTACTCTGAGTTTCTACTGGTGACTGATGATAACCATTCAACAAAACTAATTGATGTGGTTGCAGAACAAACCAAATGTCAACCAAATAAAAATCTAAATGCGTCTAGTAAATCAACAGCTAAAAGTGACTGTGCAGCTACAGATGAAAGTGAGATCGTGTCAAAATCTAGTGAAGAAGCTGAACAAAGAAATATGGAAATGGACCAAATAGACACTTCAGCCTCTGAGAATAACATTTCTCTGCATCAAACCATCTCCAACATCTTACAAGAAGCCAATGCTGCACCACAAGAGATAAAATCTTCTTGTTTAAACCCAACCCAAGTACCTGACACAACATCTAGAGAAGAACAGATAAGCATAGACCAGTTTGAAGAGAAGACAAAAAGCTATGGACATTCAACTCAAAGCACGGACCCTTCAATAACTGGGCACGATCGGTGCACAACGGAAATTATGAGCAAAGTACCAAAAGTACAAACATGCTTTGAGTTAAAGGAGAACAGCTCGGGCAACATGAGAAGTCTTCATGAAAACTCGCATGAACAGTCAAACACGGAGACAAATTGCTCACCAAACCCTGATGATGTGGTCACCGAACAGACCAACTGTCAACCAAATGCAATAAATCCTCTAACAAATTTGGTGAAGACATTAGATGACCAAGTTGTTTCTAAAAGACAACATCAACGCTCAACCCCTAAAGCTTTAGGAAGGCCAAGGCAGGATGATAAAAGTCCTATCCAAACTAATGAATCAACAAAGGCAAGAAACTCCGGTTCACACGATCAGATAGTTGGAGAACAACAAAAACGTGTGTCCGTTTTTGTTAATGAAAAATCCCCAGCAAAGCCTGACAATAACTGCTCGCTAACATGCAAACATATGGACACAGAAGCAAATATTGCAAATCCACTGATGGCCATGGCAGGTATGGCGTCGACAATAGAAAAACGTAAAACTTTATTAAAAAGACAGCAGGAGCAAGGTGAAGATTTGCAAAAAGACACGGCCGGACCACCAGAAATAGTGCACGCGTCATCGTGGTTAGATTCTGAGGAATGTGATAACACTGACAAGCAATGTGATTATTCTTCATCCACCAGGTCATTTCATAAATTACCCAAACTTTCGCAGGTACAACAGACAGTAGGTAATTTTGAAGACAAACCAAGAAATTCAGAGCCTGCAGAACAAAACTCATCCCTAGATGTCATTAAAATAGGTGAGCCATCAGAAGAAGATCTTTTGGGGAAAGAACATCACTCAACGGAAGTGTCAGAGATGTCAAGGCTGGATGGCAGTGTTTGCAGTGGTACTGAAGACCAAAGTCCTGTGTTAAGTGATGAAGCAACCAACCAAAGTAACTTAACAAGCCCACCAAAACTTAGTCTAGTGATGGCAGAACAACAGGAATTCGTGTCACCACCAGAAGTTATTACAGAGGATTTTGAGGTGAAAGCTTTAGCCTCTATGAAGATTAATGTTCTTGCACATGAAATTGCTGAAAAGTGGTTTGCTGGTAAGATGACAAACGATCAGGACTTTCAAACAGATACTGATGTACTTATTTCCAGTAATGACGTGATAGAAATTCTTGATGACGTTGAAGACCAGGTAGAACTTCAAGTCCTGAACCAAAGCGATGACCAAATTAAAGTTGAGGTCCTGGACCACTGTGATGACCGGGTGAAAGTTTTCTTTCCTGAAGTGCATGCAAAAGATGTAAAGCCCAAAGAGAGGAATATAGTTGATGTAGAGTTGGAGTCTTACTGTTGTCTTGCGAAATGGTTTCAATCTTTAAAATATGGAGATGGCTCATGGTGCATGTGCCAGCAAAAAGCAGAGATAAGTGAACAAAAAATAAAAATTAAGGCCCATGGCACAAGTTTAAAAGTGACAAGTGATGAAAATTTGTCTGAATGCATGAAGACAAAATCGTTCTCGGTTTTACATACTGACATGCCAAACGATGCTGCTATGGACAAGCTAAAGATTGTGAAGGACCAACCTGCTTCTGAAGAGATGTTTAAGGCAGAGAATGCTACATCAGAGCAGATAAGGGATGAATCGTCATCAAAATATGAAACTGATGAGACCCTGAAGCATTATAAGAAAGATCCATCTCCTGATGTTAAGAGGAGATCCGGAACCATATGTCTTTCACTGTATGGATCCTCCTCTAACAGACAAGGTGGAGAAAGGCGAAGTAAAAGATATAAAGACTGTTGTGAAGAACCTCCCAAAACCATTCAAATAACAGTCAGCTCTCTTCAGAAAAATGAAGGAACATCAAAAAAGCGCAAATGGGTTGAATTAATGGAAAATGATGCTTTGGATACAAGAAAAAGGGACATGAGATCATCTCTTAAAAACTGTGATCAGAGTAAAACTCCTCGGGTACATGAAACAAAACCAACAAGAGTTTCTGAAGTTACCAAAGAAAATGTACTTTCATCTGCATTAACCAGAAAACGGTTTAATCGATGTCATAGATCAAGGAGTGGTGCCCATTTAGCAGATAAAAATGAACGAAAGAAAAAGCGAAAAAGTTTAGGAACACAACAAATTTCTATGAATAGTTATATTATCAGAAGGAAGACTTTGCCATCCAAAACTTTGCCTTCATCTGAGCCTGTGATGAAAAGTAAATATGAGTTGGGAAACCCTGCTTTGATGCCACTACAAGATGGTTTTGGATTGGATTTTAAAGTTTTGCCTTCGTCTTTTAACTTTGAAGATGAAGCTGAACTTAACTGCTTTCAAGCAGACACATTGCTGAGTGTAAAAAATGGTAATAACTGTAATTGTACTCTTTTTGTCTAAGCTTTTTATAGTTGTATTTGTAATTGATGTTTTTATTCCCCCCTTTTTTTTTTTTTTTAGATATTTCTGAATATGAAAAAGCTAAAAGAAGGAAAGCTAGCCATGCTCCAACACAAGGTACTGGACAGTTTTTAATTTGCAATTTAATTGTATTATTTTTCAGCGATGCACTCTTAAAGGGAAAGTTAAAGCATGGTCATCCCTTACTCACCCACATGTTCCGAAGCCTGATCAGTGCGTCTTGTTATTTTGTTTATCTTATATTTGCTTGTTACCATGCAAAATTATGGAACAAAATCTAAAAGACTATGATCTCCTTACCAGGTACCTGGTCTTTTAGCCCTTTGAAGACAAAGCACCATTCCACAGACGTCTCTGGGTCATGTAGCCTCTTCCACGAGTTCAAGAAGAGGTATCAGGACAGAAAGAGGAAAATGGCCTCCAGGCAGAACTTGAATTCCGATTAAAGAACTGGAATTTGTATTAAAATGTAAACATTTCTAAAATGTAAACCATTCTCATGTTGTTGCTTTCTGTGAAATGTGATCAACATCAACACATAGGCAGTGTGCAATGTGCACAGTTTTCCTGTGTGACCACCTGAAGGGTTGTGTGTATTTGTAAATGCATTTGCAGATTATAAACAGCTGCTGGTAGCTAAATCCTCCAGTTCTTTTGTAAGAATGGTTTATAATTCTTTCATTATTTGAAAGAAATGTTTGTTTGTTGTGCTCAAATTTATTTTGTTATATTCTGCACCTTTTTTTTACTTTTGTTATTTAAATAAAACTTGTGGTCTATATTCTGTTGTTCTGAGAGACTCTCTAATAACTTAATTTCTAAGCTAACAGAAGTAAAATGTAATTGAAAATATTCACTCCATCTAATATTAAAATAATTAACCTTTTTACATAAAAAATTTTAATTAATAAATCAATATATTTGCCAGAGAAATTCACGAATTAAAATGGGTGAAAACATGATAAAATTATTAGGATGAAACATTGGTGTATTTTTTTTCTTTTCATGTACAGTGACATTAATATTATAAATCAAATAATGACGTAAGATTCTTCGAAATATTTAAAAGCGAGTCGCTTGCGAATGACGTAATGCGCCACGCCCATGCTGTGATGCTTGACAGCGGAAGAAAACCAAAACAAAACAACGTGAGGACGCCAGACGAGACTATTCACATACAAATCTGTAAGAATAAGGAAACAAAATGAAAGATCGTGATGTCTGTTTTAGGCTTCATACAGTATAAACAGTGCTAAACGCGACCTAATAATGGCTAGTGTTGATTCTTTACTGAGCATGTGAGTATGCTTTCAGATCAGCATATAGTAATAAAGTATATGAATATTGTGATGGAAATTTTCTTAGTTAATGTTTTTAATAATATGGTTATGTTCTCACATTTAATAAGTTGTCATTTATAAGAATATGACTAACACTAGTAACCTGAACTAACAGAAAATATATGTATTTAGTAGTGTTAGCAGATATGATTATGAAAGTAACCAGCTTAGTGAGTGAGTCGTACTAACAGAACAGGATGTATGTGGTTAAAGATTAAATCTATGCAAGTGAGTGTATAAATACTGTAAAAGAGGAAGAGAAGACTGTCTTCTCTCTCTGCACCTCTCATGCGATTAAATCCTTATCTGACTGCACGATTCGTGTCTCCTCTTTGGTAAATCTATCGTATCCAGCTAAAAATTCCACGACAATATCAAGTATTTAAAAATTAAAAGCTGCATTTCCATACATCAGAGATCTAGGTGTGATATATTTTAATTGTTTTATCAAATGTATACAGATGTGCTTTAAGTGTTGCACAGCGTGCTGACAAGTATGACGACATCAAGATCTTGCCTGCTGGCGTTAAGGACAGATTATTACGAATAATGACATCTTACGGTACGGTCAGCGATTCCAACATAAGTCAGGTAATGTGTCCTCTGATACAAGTGATGATGACAGCCCGTATAAGCAAACAATGTTGACATGTACTTTTTGTCTTATGATTTTGTGTTTTAGCTCTTGCACGCTGAAACTCACATACTGGATTTGCAGAATTGTAATGTGTCAGACTCTGCGCTGAAACAGATTCATTGTAGGCAGCTAAAGACCATACTGCTCAGAGGCTGTGCAAATATCACATCTGAAGGTAATATTTTACAAATACAAAAAATGAATGCTTCATTTTGTGCTGTTTATAAATTGAATGAATCAGGTTACAGTTTTGTAGTATAAAGGCAAATAACAGATTTTCTGTGGTTATGGAAACCTAACCTAATGAAAATAATAAAAAGTGTTTTTTAGGCCTGAAAAGTCATGTAATTTTCTATAGTTTCTGAATTTAAAATGTATTGTAAATGTAAATGTATTGTATAGAAATAACTCTTTGTGGGTGCCGAGTGTGAAAATTGTACAAAAAGAAATACATAATAAATGCTAAATTACAAATGTCTCATTACAGTCTTAATAAAAAAAACATTATTTATATTAAAATAGTTCAATTCCATCATATTTTCTCTTTCTCCTCAGGCATAACGGTGTTGGCATCCCAGTGCCCTTATCTTCAGGTAGTTGATCTCACAGGCTGTGTACTTGTGACAGATTCAGGGATTCAAGCACTGGCACGACATTGCAAATATTTAGAAGTGATTTCTCTCCGTAGCTGCACTGCTGTCAGTGATAAAGCCCTGCTAGAGCTCGGGGAAAACTGCAGGCTGCTGCACGGCATCTATTTCTCTGGGACAGAGGTTATTACCAATTTTTAGCTTTCAGAATTTGGAAGCGTATAAGATTCAACGTGTTGTTAGTACAAATAAATGTAAATATTTTATCTAATACTTTTACTTTTAACTACTAAAGGTAACGGACCAAGGGGTCATTGGACTCGCAACTGGGGTTTGTTCACCAAGCCTAAAGGTATCGTGCTTATTCGCTGTGTGTATTTGTAAAATTGTTTTTCTAAACAGTCTAAACTTGATGACGAATTCACTTTTGTTGCTGTTTTTTGATGCAGGAGTTGCAGATGATACGGTGCCGCAATTTAACTGATCTGGCCGTGACTGCTGTTCTAGCAAATTGTTCCCACATCAGAATTTTCAATTTCCATGGATGTCCTCTCATTACAGGTCCCATACAACGTTACACATATTATTTATTGTTCAAATAAGTCAATATGACAACCTACTTTGATTGACAGGATGACATGCCTGACATGGGGTAATAAAATCAACGGTCATAAATCAATTTGATTGACAGTTAGACAAAGTATACAGTTTTTACTACTTACAGCTTACTAGTATATATGTTTTCTCCATCAGATAAATCAAGGGAGGCCCTCCAAAACTTTATTGGCCCTGACAAGATTCAACAAGTGTCTTGGACTGTATACTGATATGAACAGAGCAAACTACACGACACATCAAAAACCATCAGTGTCTGAGGCGATAAATGATAAAAAATGTTTGTTCCCATTTGCTTGATTTATAAATGTGTATAACTTGCAGTATTTCACATTATTAATATATTTATTAATTTAAAATGCTTCTTTAACAATACTGTACCCAAATATATAATAAAGAATACTTGTAAGAAGAAGTTCCAGAGCTCCAAATCTTTTTTATTTAAAAATCACACATTATCAAACGCTTGATTATCAGAAACACAAATGTCTGCACTTTGGTGCAATATGAACATGTTAAAGGTCTGGTCTGTAAGACCACACTGTGCTACTAGTTAGTCCATAATTCTCCTCTTTGACTGAGTCCGGTAACTCAAAGTGAGCCTGTTTAAGTAAAAGTCTTCTGATGTCATGGCTGTCAAACTGAGCTCGTCCTGGGTCACCAATGAGCACCTGCGTTCCATGTGTGTTAGTGCAATTCTGGAGCCACTGATGCAGGCCATCAGCCAGGGCTTCATCATAAAACATGTCTCCTAGAAGAATGAGGTCCCACTTCTCAGGCTTTGAACCAATTATATTCTCTGTGACACAGGGTAAGGGCTCCATGTTGTTTAGTTCACAGTTTAATTTTGTGGCAACAGTGGCAACTGAAAAACAAAGCATATATTAAATCAATTATGATGCATAGGTTTAATTACATTTTGTAAAATCATGTGTGATAGGAAAAGTCCTTTTTGCCCACTACGCATGCGCGTCTCACTTGGATCAATGTCATTGGCAACCACATGAGAAGCTCCGGTGAGTTGGGCAGCAATTGCAGACGCTCCACAGCCACATCCCAGATCCAAAACTTTCTTGCCTTTAGAAACGTCGGGGTTATTTAAGAGGTACCTGTGTAATGTTAATTTACAACTGCGTCATAAATAAAATGTGCGTGATGAAAATAAGAAACGTATTACAGGATCAACTATAACCTTCATGATGAAGACTATTACCTAGCAAGTGCCTGTCCTCCGGGCCAGTATATCGCCCAGAAAGGGTCAGAGTATGGCCATAATTCAGGTTTTTCGGTCCAAAACCGGCAGTTGGGGGTGATGAGCCTTAAAGAAATCTCTGGGGTTAAACTTCTGCTGCTGACTATTTCTGTGTTGTCTACAATAAAGTTCTTTACGTCGTCCCCTGGTTTGGTGCTGCACACGTACAGACGCGTCAAAGGAAACGTAGCTCTTTGAAAGCCCTTAAAAATGCGCGTAATTACTGGTGTGTACATGTCAATGAACGATAAAAACGACTTTAAATGTACTTCAAAGCATGTTACCTTCTCCTTATTTACCCGTTTTCTCACATGTCTACCGCGCACGCGCAGGCTGGCCAAGATCACGTCATCGAACAACACACGCAGGACTGCTCCACCAATCAGAACACTTACCTCTAAAATAACTACAAATCTGTAAATAAAAAAATAATAATATTAAGTAAATGTTTTACAATTTTTTTGTGTGTGTTATTTTTTACGTTTAGTACTGTCGTATTTTTTGGTATATTTTGCTGCATCACGTAAATGCCTTGGTATATTAATATATAATATAGTATTCCTATGTTTTTACCATTTTGTAGACATGGCATATTGGAAAATGTCTTTCAGTTTTCACAAAATGTATTTTTTTTGTCCTTTTCCTGTTCAATAAAAATGATGTAATTATAAAAACACCTCTTAAGTGATGAATATTTCCTGTGGTACAACTTACATCATTGTCATGTATAGTCTTCTGACTGACACCAGCTAAAACCATTATTGCAGTTACATGTTAAATCTTTTTCATTGTAATCATGTATTCCATAAATAGCACAGAAAATGATTGCTCACTGAAGAGGTGGGCTGGACACAATCTCTCTGTGTCTTGTATATGAGCATTACCATAGATACCTGCTACCAGGGCTTTACTTTCAACAGCCGTGCCTGCTTAATGAGAAACCTACTGCAAAGTATGTGTAAAGCACTGAAGTAGGGAAGAAACAAGAGAATAATAAACAACTAGAGCCAAGGATACAAAAGGTATGTCTATGTGATGTAGTCTTGGTTATTTGGAAATTTCTCTCTGTCTGGAAAACATCAAAAGTGTTTGTCATCTCTATTAATCATGTGTAAACAATATAAGCTCTTTATTGCCTTTTTAAATTGTTGCCTGATTTCCAAAAAACAAACGAGCATAATGGATTGTTTGGGTGTTGTTATGTTACTCTGGCTGGGGTCGAACTTTCTGGTTAGTGTGAAATTGTGTTGTATAAAGGCAAGACAGGGCAGGGCGATCGAGTGTCTTCCATCTGCAGTTGTCAAAGCAAACTAATTTCAGAGCTTTTGTGGATACAGCCATGTGGAGAGGAGAGAGAAGTCTCTCACCTTTGGGACACGGGAGTGACCAGGGATGGGATGCTGACCTGGGCCGTAGATCTTTCCGGAAGACTCATAGGTCTTTAAGCCCCCTTACTTACACAGATTTTGAATATTGGGACAACAGGTCTGTCTTTAAAGATCAGGTATGTGTAGACTTGGGCTCAAAAATAGAGATTTCAAGCTAATATCCTTGTAACATTTTTATAAATATGACCTGCTTGTTTTAGAAGTCCTTAGCATGGAGTTGCAAGGGGTCAGCTGGATCAAATCACCGCTTCAAAACCAGCAGCAGGTTAGTGTTTAAGCATTTTATAATTATACTGAATGATCCCAAATTCATCTGTGACCATTAATAGTGGAACGTTCTCTGTGAATCAGCACTCTCGGCAGCCAAAAACACGGAGGCACTTTGGACATGCCCAGATGGTCACCTGCATCCCGTCTGGCTCCAGAAGGTGCTCCACGACCACAAAGTTGTACAGAGTTTGAGCTCAAAGCCGCTCTGGAGGAAAGCAGCATGAGAAGAGCGGAGCTCGTCCAGAGACTCAGAGAGGCCAAAGGTCACCTGGACACTCAGACAGACCTGCTGAAGACCAGAGACACACAACTTCAACAAAGCCACACCATCTCACACTTTCTGGATTTGAAGCACAAGGTACTTCTCTTAGATTTTCAAACACTGTTAGGTTTTGGTTGTATAGGTTTTTGGGTGGAATTTTGTCCTTGGTAATGGTCGACACAAAGTGTAACAGCAATGATTTTATTGAAGAATTATATCAGACAGCAATACAATGCTAAAGCTTGCCCATGTGATTTCAGCTAGATTTTGAATGTTTTCGTAACTAAAGTACCATAAGTTCATGTTAAAGTCGATAATGACTTTCTGAAAGCCAACTACCTTTCGTTAGTTGTTTTGAATATGTTGTGATAAATAAATGACCATAAAGGCACATTTCGTCATTTCATTAACTCATTCCGTGTCTGTAAAATGGCGTCTAAGAAATCTTCAAAAGCTGTTGCAGCTATGAAGGAGGATGCCAATCCAAGTGACTCAGTTTCACAGGGAAAAGTTTACAAGAGGACGTTCATCCTGTCTTCTAAGAAGTCACGCTATGTTAAAAATATAGCTACAGAGTCGGTTTAATCTGGCTCTGTGGTCAGCCGTTCATGTACAACAACAGAGAGAACATATTGTACCTGTTTCAAAACACATTATACCACTCAAATGAATAATTGCACTCACACGCTCTATTAATCTTAAACAGTACACATCCAACCATAGTTTAACAAGGAAAAATATAAATCCCTAATCCTTCATAAACATCTCTTTTGTTTTTCCTCTCTGACAGCAGCTGTCTAAAGCAGTAAGTGTTCTTGAACAAGACAAGGAAGCAGGCGGACCAGAGCCGCTTTGAGGAGAGCCGGCATCGAGCAAAATTACAAGACAAGTGAATTATAGTGATTTACAGTATAGTAGTGTGGATTCTGCTTTTTGTATTTATAATGCTTTATCTTTATAGTTTTCTCTAAGTTTAAATTTTACTGTGCTGAAAACGAAGGGTTCTGCAACTAGAATTGGACATTTTGAAGATGAGGTCCAACCTGGAACGAAGGACTCCATCCACATCACCAAACCCTCTCAGCAACACTTTACCTGTTACAAAAGATGAAATCTTTAGAGAGGTAGAGCTCATTATGTACAGAAAACACTCTTAAGGAAATTACAGTAACATTTTACACATATACACATTTATATATATATATATATATATATATATATATATATATATATATATATATATATATATATATTGTTGTCTCTATCAGGGACAGACGCAGGCTGAAAAAAAGATGAAGAAGCTCATAGAAGCTCTCAGAAAGGCTGAGGAGAGAGCGGATGACATGGAATATGAGAAAAATGGTGCACTGAGACAACTCCAGTCTTATAAAGAGGTCAAACACTGATACAAATCATTGATTCTCTTTCCAGAATTTTACAGACACGATAACTATTTATGAAAACATTTACATCTCACAACAGGGCAAGCAAGAAGCCATGAATCAAATAGAGGAGTTGAACCAAAGGCTGAACCGCTCTGTACAGGCTCAGGCCGAGCTAGAAGATGAGCGGAAAGAGTCTCGAAACCATCTGGAACAAATGGAGCTGGTGAGACATTCAGGTGTTTTAAATCAAACCTATATGACTCTGGCATTGTCCAGTTGAGTTACGAAAGTCTTTGTGACACTCAGCTATGCAAACATTCCCCTTCTTTAGGAAAGAGACCTGCTGTCCACTAAATCACAAAGACTGGAAGTCAGTCAGAATGATCTAAAGGCCAAACTATCTGGAGCTTTAATAGACAAGGATCGCCTTATCCAGGTCTGGTATGGGTCATGTTTCTTATGGATCTGTACAGGGTTTGTGAAAACTTTGTGGAAACAGCACAAAATGGCCTCTTTTTGTCAAACTCGACTCCTTTTCATTTAATAATTGAGATGAAATGTGACAAATATATCATATGGTGTCTACAGGAGAAGGCTGAGTTGCATGAGAAGGTTCAGGCGTTTGAGCTGCAGTTGCAGAGGGAACAAAGAGGAAAGAAAAGCTTCAATGAGCAGGTGTGTGAGCTCCATACTGAACTGTCTCAAGCTAAAACTCAAGCCAACAAACAGAAGAAAGACACGATATTCATGAAGGAGGAGCTGCTTGCCATAAAAGAGGTCAGAGGACATTTATCCAACTTTATCCAGTTATTTTAGCATGTTTTATTTATGCCTAAAGACAAATTAAATAAAATAAAAGACTTGCTACTATGACACAAGAGTGTTACTATGTGGTTGCCAAAGTGTTTTTCTAATGTTTTTTTAATGTAGGTCTGCTTGTTTTATAGTTTAACAGTTACATATTATTAATGTTGACAGCACAAATATAAGGAATGGGATACACACAGAAATGTGAGCATTAGGGATTTGTTTAACATGTTGTCAACGCTTTGCACTTTTAGCTAAACGAAAAGCTTGCGTCAGATCTGACCAAGACTTCAGAGAGGCTGCAGGTGACCTTAACCCAGCTACATGAACTGGAAGCAGACAAACTGATCCAAACCAATCGAATCGCAGCACTGGAGACTGAGCGCTTAAAGCTGATTGAAGAAAAAGAGGAACTCAGAAAAAATATTAATAATGGAACTCAAAATGAGATTCGAGAGCTAAAAGAGAAATGTTGCCAACACAGGTGAGATCTTTGAAGTCAAAATTGAATGTGTATAAGGGATTTAATGTATAATAGGATGATTAATAATTGAAATAGATAGTATATATATAAAAGTAAGTAACTATAAGTATAATTAAAAATAATAAAAATGCAAAATTGTGTAATTGTGTGTTTTAAGAATATACTCATTGATCTCGACTCGATGGTCACTTTGCATATTAAGGGAATTGCAGGACAATCTTAAGCATGAGAATCAGAATCTGCAGGTAAAATGTGAAGACCTGGAGAAAAAAGTGCAAATCCTGGAGATAGAGTGCAACCATAAGAAGGAGGGGCTGCAGTGTAAAGGGGCGGGATTTGATCAGGAAAAGGAGGAGTTAAGGAAAGTGGCAGCTCACTGGAATGAGAGATGGCTGGATGTGTCAATGACATTGTGCTCGACACAGGCCGAACTTGAAGAGGTCAAGAAACAACAGCATCAAGAGAAAGATAAAGTAATTACCTTTAATCCTAAATGCCCCTCATACACAATATATTATTATGAATACACACAATAAAGTTTATGTCTAAAAAGTCAGCATTGTGCAAAATGAGCTCTAGTGCTGGATTAGTTTTTTTAAACAATATCCTCTCTGGTTCAGATGACAGATGCTGCTAAAATATCAGAACATACAGAAAATCTCCAGAAAGAGTTGAGAAAATGCCAGTGAGTTTTACTTCATTTTATTTATCACGCATGTGTTTTCTGTGTTCTAATAATGTTTTCCTTGCAAGAGCTGAGATTCAGCTGCCTGCTTAAAGAAAAAACAAACCTTGAGACAGAGTTCAGCAAAGTGAAGGTAAGCAACCGGAAACTCTTACTGTACAGTAGTACATAATGTATGCAATTTTGTGCACTTACGAATCATGTGGTGGGTAAATATATTGATGTGTTGTCTTACTGTTGGAGATAAAGCTGGATTATAAGAGTTTTTCTTCCTGTGATGTCCAAAGGTGTCTCCTGAAGAGGTAAATGGAGAGTTGGTTCAAGTGAAGGAGGAGTTAAAGAAGATGTGGGACACGATGAAGATCAGAGACGGTGAGCTGAAGGATCAGCAGCGGGAGCTGCAGTCTGCTCGCGGTCAGGTACATGTGTGAAGCGGTCGACTGTGGCATCTACATATATTTATCGTTGTTGACAGCATTATCTTATGTTGTGCAGGTCTCACAGCAAAGCAGTGAGGTGAAGAAAGTGAAGCGTCTACTGGCAGAGAGAGATGAGAAACTAAGAGAAAAGTATGTTTACTGTAGTATTCACTACATCCACATGTTGATATTTTGATAATTAATGCTTGAATGAATGAATAAGGTGTACAAGACACAATTTTCCACAATCATTCCTTGTTGATACTACCACAGAGACCAGGATCTGAAGAACCTGGAGATACAGAGAGAGACAGAGAAAGCCGAAGCTCAGATCAAGATATCAGCGCTTGAGCAGAAGGTACTGTGTGTAGTAAACACGGGGTAATTAATGATGATTGATGACTTCCTTCCGGTGGTCCTTGACATAATCCCTAGGGGGTTTCAAATCAAACTTAATGCCTTCAAAAAACCACAATGCCACATCAGTCTGACAAAGTTTCTGCACGAAAATGAGAACATTGTTAGGGTTGAAATTTTGTTTGGCGGTAACAGATGACGTTTCAAAATCTCTGTATGTTATCTAACCTGAGCAGATTGTTAGAAATAAAGGGCTGCATTCAGGAGAGAAAGGATACAATCATGAGGACTATGAATCACTAAAAGTTCTGTTAGAAGGTATGACCTTATGCTGTTTTCATTGGATGAGGGGAAAGAATTATGAATAGTTTCATTATAACTTACATGTTTTGTGTGTGTGTGTGTGTCTATAGAATATAGCAGGACCGCAGAAGAGATAAAGCAAGAACGGGATCACGCCTTACAACAACTGCATGATCTTAAAACCTTTCAGCAGGTATTGAGTAGCTATTATTTGTGGGTGTGCAGTAATGACAAATTCATTGAAATTTTGCATTGATTCTTTAAAGAAACATTTGCTAAAGTTTTCATTATGCGTTAGCTAACATAAACTTGTTTGTTAAAACATCAAACTTTCTTTTCAAAGGTTAAAGCAGAAAATAAGTCACCATCAGAAGCCAAAAAACAAAAACCTGCTGGATTGGATCTCATAGATCCTAATGAACAAAGAAGGCTGGTTACTGAGCAGGTAGAAAACAATGTGCAATATTAAGTTACTAAACACTTAAATGTTGAAAATGATTGTCATGTTACCTTGCCATGCTTCATGTTTGCTCTTACTTCCTGTGTACAGCTGAAAAGTCTGTTTAGGGAGAGAGAGCAGCGTGGAGAGAGGTCAGTCAGTCTGTAAATGAAACACTGTGTCAGTCAACAATCAGTGTGATTTATAATCCTCCTCTTCAAAACAGGTTTAATTTCACCATATTCTCAAAGAATTTATGACAGTGTGGAAAAGAAGACGGTGGGGGGTTTTCACCTCAGGAATTTTCCCACTGTCATAAAGGAACATTAAAGAGCTGCCTTGGAGAGGAGGATTGTTGATTGACATTTAACACAAAATTGACATGTATATACACATGCTAAGGTCTCCAGTGTTCCCAAGAAGACCTGGCTCGTCCGAAAACGGGATCCAAAATCTTCAAAACATTAAGGTTAGGTCTTTAAATTATTGTTTTTGTTTTTTGTGACCATGATTTAAATAATGATTATGACCATGTGTTTTAAACCCATCTTGCTTTTTAAAACTTAACGTCAATTTCATATTCTTATGTATAAAGACGTTATAATTTAAAACTACAATGACAATTTTTTAATCTGAAAACATTTACTGTTAACTAAATAAACAGTGTAGCATATTAATATTAATGCTAGAATTTAAACATATTTAAATACCCCTTGTGTATTTTAAAATACGTAGGCTATAAACATCTTGTACGTTGTTCTCTCTCAATTTTTATGGATCCTTAGCACCCCCTAGTGGTCCCCTGTGGGACCCCGGATCCCATTTTAAAAACCCCTGCGTTATATTGTCAAGAAATGGAAAAGCAGAGGGCAGCAAAGGAGTTTTCATCCGAGACTTTAGGATCAAAGAAGAGAGTTCAAACACAATCCTCTCAGCGATAAAACACAGGCAAGTAATAAAGATTACTACAGTGATAGCCTATTGAACAGACACGTGCACGTGATAAAAAACGCGAAAATATAGTCATAATAATTTGCGCAAAAGATTTATAAATAACACATATGATAAATAAACAGCACATATGGACATTATTCAGAGATTCTCATTAAGGTTGTCCTAACATTTTCTCTTAATGTAAGAGCATGCTGGGATAGAGGGGGACATAAGCAGCTTTAGAGGTCAATCAAGAGTGCAGCCGTGGAGTATGTGGTCAGATAAAACCGAATGTCTAATACTATGAAGCTGTTTTATTGCAATCGCTTTAGCGATGTGATGTGGTAAAAATCATCGAGTTCACATGTCAAAAGTAAGAGAGGAAATGAGAGATCTGAAAGAGAGAAAAAAGATTCATTGAGTATTAAAGAGTGCCAAGTCCACGCCTTTATAAAAACCACGGTTTAAGTTTTGTTAACTTTACACAAACTGATGTTGGGTCTATGGTGTTGTTTTTCAGAATGTAAAATTTAAATACAATGTTAAACATTTAATGTGGTGTAATTGTGTTTCTATGTGTTTTGCTGATGTAGGCTCAGTAATATCTCCTCACCAGATTGAGACGTTGAAAGCGAAATCCCCTCTGGACTGTATGGATGGAACATTCTATGCACAGCAGGTGAAGCATGTGGAAGAGTTCATTTGAGGGGAAGTGGGGGGGACGCATTAATGCTGGAGTGATACATATTAATACTGTTGTAACTGCACCTTAGTTCACGTTCATTATGATTTATGTAGTACAGTTAAGCTAAATGGTCAGAACTAAATTTATTTTGGTGTTTAGCCTACAAAAGTCTAAATGTTTATGAAAATAAGAGAGGTTTTTGATTTTACTAATATATTTTTTTAGATTTATTTCTAAAACAGTAGTACCTTACCTTTGTGCTTTATGTCACTGGACTTTGATAGATCTGTGATAGAATTATATTTCAATTTGATAGAAATGAAATATATAAAATGGTTGCCGTATACATGCACACTAACGCTTAGTTTAATTACATGCATGTGCAAAACAGTAGAAATGCACAAATTACTTAAAAAAAGAAAAACAAAGTAAATTATTTGCTAAAGACAAATGCTATTTGAGTGCGTGACCTCAAATGGAAAAGGAAGGCACCGGACTGTCGTCTGAAGGATTGAATAGGAAGGAGGGATTAACACAACAATGTCATTAAAATAGGCTGATCTGCTGCGGATCTTGGACAAGCGTTTAATCCTTAACATTAAAAGCAAACATTTAGGCTTACTTTAGGATAGCTAAGCCCTTTACATAACAGTTGGATCTGCTGTATGCAATATGAGCAGACATGTTGTCATATCATGCAGCTGGTATGAGGGATTTGGGAGCAGTATGCTTTACTGCTCTCGCAGGACACTGTATATGGACAATATGGTATTCTTTGTGTATATGTTTGTATACATTTTTTTCTAAAACCAAAACAAAGCTTTTTGTGAAGAAATAAAATATTAAAGGCATGTTGATGATGCAAAATCACTGTTGTTTCAGTTGACAGTGCAGATGTTTAACTGGGTTTAGATTGATTCCACAGTACAGAAAGTCTCATAACTATAAAGTTACCATCTCAGTCTGGTCCACAACTTAGTTTTTTAACGCAGGTGACGGGCATGTCTGGTATCCAGTCCAGACCACGACAACAAACTTCTACCTCCTGAGGTAGATTTGTTCTTGGATGATCTTCAGAGAAGATACTTAGTCTCAGCACACAACTCTTAAGATCCTCTAGCGAGCCGACATTAACAACCAAGTTCTTTTCATGGAAAGCACTGCTTTGATCCTGGACGGGTATATTAAGAGGTTCAGGGTAAAGTGGAGGCAGTCTGACCTGGATAGTCACATTATCTAGACTATGAACTTTACCTGTTATATCTACTAAGGTTACAGTGAGAGTATTCTGCATTGAAGCAAAAGTCAGCGTAAAGTGCAAGAACAAAGTCTCATTGCATGAAGTTGACCCATAGTTGTGGCTTTCTTTTCTGCTTTTTGAGAGGAAACTAAATCTTGGAAACGAGGGGAGAGAGGAGCGACTACTCGCCATGGGTCTGTAAATAGACGTTGAGATAGTTGGAGAACTGAGTCGTCTCATTTGGAAACACACCTTCTGTTTAACCTCTGAGACAGCACTAGTAAATGTTTCAACTGATGGTGTAGAACTTTCAGAGACAGATGGGTTATCTACAACATCTCCATCCAGCTCCTCATACTGCAGTTTGTTTAATGTGGTCCCAGAGGAAGGGGCAGGGCTTGATTCCATGTGATCCACAGAATCAGGTGGAGGGGGTGATGTCACATCCTTTTGGTTATCAGGTGGTGTGTGTCTGGTCCTGCACCAACAAATGACACAGCCCAGGATGAGGGTTAAACATAAGACCACCAAACCAACGGTCAGGAGAACCTGCAGGTGGACTGAAGAGATGCAGGATGGTTAGGACAGCATGCTTATACACTCCAAAATGACAGAAAGTTCACCCACAAAGAAAAAGTTATTTGTCTGAAGACTGCCTTTAGTATCAGACATTTTTTTGCCGTGAAGTACTATACTTGACTATACTTAAAAAACAAACCAATAGCATATACTTCTTTAACAGCAGTGGCCGAAAGTGTTGACATCTTTACTCTTTATTTAAATATATTACTTAAAGATGTATTTAAGATTTTTGTATGCATGTTGCACATTTGTGTTTGGTGTGTAAACTTAAGCTGAACTTTGAGAAAAATTCAAGAAAGTTTGTTATAAAGCTACACACATATGCGCAAATATTATTAAATGACTGCTGTTATTAAAAAAGGGAGAGGATCAAAACAGATAACACTATAGTAAATGTATACATTATTTCTTTATTGTATACTTCATTGTACGCTTTTTTGTTTTTCTATGCACTTTTGATATTGGGATATTCTTGGAAAATTATTTTCCAAGCCTATTTCCATTGCCTTAAATGTTTAAGTACAATCAACTTAGCTGTACAAATCATTTCAACTCACTATTTTGGCCAGTGGTGATTGCTATAACTTATTAAGCTGAAATAATTTCAGTTAATTTGAGTTGAAGTAATAAAAAAACAGTGTAAATGACTTGTAAAGCCAAGCTGATTATACATAAATGTAAAAATCAAAGGCAGGAAAGAAATACCTTAAAATTTCAGGGTTTCATTTACATTATTTTACCTAATTACAAGTCATTTTAACTCATAATGTAAAAACTGTTTAAATGACTTATAAAGCCAAGTTGACTGGACTTTAAAATTTAAGGCAGCAAAGACTTTTGTGCAGTGTTTGGTTGATTTTGTACCATTCAAAAGCATATATTGTACAAATATGATCATGTTTGGCCATTACTATATATGAGCAGTAGGTTTCCTGTAGATTATAGGTCTGTCATACCTTCAAGTTGTTTTGTGAAGAGCACCTGCACCAGAAGCCAGAGAAACAGCAGGACGATGATTCCCTCGATCACACCCTTACAGCAGAACAGCAGGACAGACCGCCACACGGGCTCCTCAGGGATCTGCTCGTCCTCAGTAGGCATCTTAGGTTTTACCTCATATTTATTTTATGAAGTCACATCACATCTCCACAGAGATTAGGTCCCTCATGGCTCTTTAGCTAAAACTCCAACTGATCATTTCTGACTAAGTTGGTTTTGCCCTCAACCAGTTTCCCAAAAGTCAAAAAGAGTCTAATAACAAAATGGTTTCCTTGATCTTCACAGATTATGTTCTATGTTCCACAGATTTTCTCTTTCACATCTGTCTTTTGGTTTATATTCCAGACAGTAATCCTCTTCCCTGACTCATGAGTTGAGCTGAGAGGGGTAGTCCGGCCCAGGACGGGGCGGGACACATGGGACAAACCCTGTGCTATTCATGGGTCAAGGGCATGGGACCAAACCAACACTGTGGTTTTAAAAGGTTGTAACTATTCCATGGGTCAACATCGGTCACATCCACCAAGAGTTATCCATAATGTACAACACTGTGGTATTTAAACCCCAACAGAATGATCAGGAACCCGACCTGAACTATTTCATCATCTCCATCCCATAAAACAACTCTTGTGTCTTCCAACATGAATTGCATCTTCTTTTCCAACTACTTACTCCTAAATATGTGACTGTCAAAATCTAATTCTGAGATAACAAGCATCAGGTTTGATTTCACCTATAAATATCACTATGATTTCAATCTTTGTCATTACTCAGTCAATATTAAAAATACCAAGATGATATTTTCAGTATGTTCTTTAGGATGATTTTATATAGAAAACAGTAAATCACAAATTTAACTTTAGCTGGGTTTTCACAGGCAGCGTCACAAATATTCATGCAGAAAAAAGCACACGAAACACAAAACTTTGCATCAGATCAGAAACTTTAATTTCTTGTGTAAAGTTGCATGTGTCTATACAGTGAGGTCATCAAAGTGGATAACAAACACATGGTCTTTGGTTTTCAGCTATGCAGATATCTGAAGAATAGAGAATATAGAGAAACTAAATGTGTCTGTATCCCAGCAGGTCCCAGAGTCAAGTAAATGCAGGATTATTGTCAACAAAATGTAAAGCTAATGGATGACAAGATTAAATCAGCAAAGTACGTGAATATTTCACGACCAGCCGACTAGCCCGGATTGCTCCCTATCTTGTCTTGGAAGACAGTTCATTAGATTATCAATACTTTATGAGATAATGTATCGCTTCAAACAATATTCTCATTTCACACTTTTGTATTTTGTTGTTCTGTCTTCTCTCTTTACATTTTTGAGGTATTTTGCAATTTTTTTTTACCTGAGAGTTTTCATTAGAGAATAGGACAACAGTATTTTCTGAGGTAATGTACTGCAGGCAGTTGAAACTACGTCTAAGGTAAATCCTGACTGAGGTAGCTATTTCAGTCCCACACTGATCGAGTTATATCTAGTGTTTCTTTCTTTCAGATGCGAGACCGCTTTGGTTCTGAAGTTAAAATTTATGAAATAAAAAGAAAAAGAACAAAAACTGAAATTCCTGAGAAACTTGCTTTCCAATATGGAAAGATACGTGAGGTTTGAAGTTTAACAATTAAAAATACAAAAGGAAAAAACATTCAATCCTCCTTTGATTTGAATGCTATCCTGCTTTTCCGTGACCTGGTTTTAAGAACTCGTATGCACACCAGAGTAAAAGTATTGTACATTGATTGGGCCCTTATTCACGAGCCTGTACATGATCGTCCAACGCACAGAAATGATTGACTTGTGTGACGCCAACATCGGCGGTCCACATGGTTTCTTTGCATCCATACATTGACTTGTGTCTGAGGTAGAGAAAAATCTTTCAACCAAAGTGTAAATATGTCTAAATAATAACAAAAACAAATCTCTCAGCTGTGTAAAATGCACTTTCAAACTCAAAACTCTTTTTCAAATCATATTAATATTCTGTATCTAGAAACTAAAAACGAAAATAGAAAACAATAAAATCAAGTAAATACATTTTTTTTAAAAAGAGAAAGTGACCCCTTATCTTACCAAACCAACTCTCGGTGTGGATTGTAGCCTGTAGTTATTAAAATCAATCGAAATAGACACAAAACACAGCAGTATTATAGTAACCGATCCTGAGTCTTTTAAATTCACTGCAGAGGAGGTTAATTCAGCAAACGTTAAATAAGAGAATTAATAGACAGCAAAAACACGTCAACCACAACCTCACAACGTGACTTTGGCAGAAGTAGATTTGATCACGCCACGATTGCCTTTGCAAATGATTACGGGTGTGAAAAGGCATGAAACCCGGAGTGTGTACACTCACGACAGCACTGGGATTAAGACAGCCGAGGTATTTCGTTGAATCGAACATCTTTAAAAACCTTCTCAGTCCTGAGAAAACACGGTGTAGAAAAGAGCAGGCGAGGTCCGTGTCGAGGTTAAACAGCTGAGTTTGTGAAGTGTGTGTGTGTGGTCTTTCCTTCGCTGGAAGAAAAACAGCTGCAGATTTGTGCGAGAGGCAGTTGATGATTTTCTTCGATGCCTCTAGAGGGCAGAGCGGCTCAAACTGGAGGAAGCCGCTCTTCGGGGAGATTGGTACGGGGGATTGGGTTTAGGGTGACCCGCCTGTGGCCTGCTCCACAGAATCAGGGCCCTTGGAGGAGGAGGAAGAGGAGGATGAGGGGATGCCGGGGCTGAGGGTGGAGGTGTGGCCTGTGGGCGTGGCTGCGGCGGGGACACCTGCAGATGACCTTTGGGCGTATAAGGATCCTGCGGGAAAGAAAAACGGTGTGAATGCGTGGACAGCATGGATATATAGCAATGAAACATGCGCACAGCTCTCAGAAATACACACCTGAGTAAATAATCCCATTGACCTCCACAGACACAGTAATGCTAGCAGAGCCATTCGAAGAAATGCTGAGAGACAGATCTTGCTTTTCCTCTGAAAAACAAAATCCAATCAAAGTCAACACACATTATACACTTTTACCTGCAAGTAAAAAGAAAAAACATTCTCCGCACTCACCACGCATGTTAGCGTTGCTCATCCGCAAATTAGCGGGGTTCACCTGCGATGCCATGGCCAGCAGGTTCTGTTGGAAAGCTTGTTGCAGTAGCCTCTGCTGCTCTTCCGCCAGGCGTGCCATCTTCCTCTCGGGTCCCTCCAGTGCAGCCGCCCCAGAGCTCACCGCCCCGCCGCCCATGCCCGTCTCCAGTCTCTCCCTCAGCTGCTCCAGGGTGGCGGCACGTGCCAGCTGCTGCTGATGACCCAGAGCGAGCGCAAAGGGCAGTCGGCCCGGCAACATGGAGGCTGGACCGTCCTCTGGAACTGCGGAGAGTAATTGATGTTTAGATTTAGATAATTAAATCAGTCAAGAACACAAGATTCAGAATGAATCTTCAAGGCACGCAATCTGATTGGCTGATAAACATTAAAACCAGAGTGTCCGTACGTAGCATTTTAATCTGAAAATCGTTTAAAAAATCCAGTAACAATCCAGTGTCAAGTGAATTCCAATTAGAGAAATTATACTAAGGTACATTTAGTCAACACAAGCTAGTTTTAAGCGGATTAAGAAAGTTGCATATTGATTTAAAAAAACATTTTACACACTTAGATATACTTATATTTAATGCTACCATCATTTAAAAAAAAATTACATTTAATTCCACAAATTGATCTCACCAGTTTGGTACCAGTTTATATATCGTTTTAAATTTCAATTTAGTCAAAATGTAAAAACTATAATCATTTAAAAAATGGCTAGATGTATGTGCAAAAAAACAACTTTCTTAATCTAGAAATATCTTTTCCCACAGAGTTCAGGCTTGGATTTATGTGCTCTAGACACAGTCTAGATCAACAGCTACAAGCAGTTTAACTCAAAACAGCAGTGGATTGAGTGAGATAAATCCAGCACAAATCCATCATGCTCCTTTCCCAAGCTACACCCTCTTACTATGAATACATTTGTTTTGTTCTCAAATAAACGTTATTTCCTAAGTGGTAGAACTTATTACATTTTGATGACAGATCAGGAACAGTAGGAATTCTTTAGAATAACATTCACTGATAATCCACCAGGAACATGTATTAGGAATGTAAACAGAATCAATTGAGATTTCATGTCAACCTATCTGAATGGTTTTTGGAAACAGCCTGGATTTTTTGACAAACACAGTTGCCTGTATTACAGATTATTGTATGTGATTAGTTTACAGTGGTCTCGGAGGATAATGGCTGCCTGCAGGGGCTCTCAGGAAAAAGTGCCTCTTAATGGCTTTCACACTCCTGAGTTTCTCCAATCAGCCTCTCAAGGCCAGGAAACTTCTTCCATTTCCTGCAGCCATTTCCTGCCTGCTGCTATTCAACATCACTGTGATATTATGTGCAGGTGACATGTGCAAACTGGATCATGAGATTTAATTAAACGTCTTTAGTCAGCAGAGAGAAAACCATTAAAGCCACATGTACTATCGAGACAAAAAGTTTAAGATTCACCACTAGGGGGTGCAAATACACCAAATGTTTAAATTCACAATTCTTTATTTTACTAATCCTCATGTCATTCCTAGCCTGTATGATTTTTTCTTATGTAAAACATAAAAGAAGAGATTTTGAAGAATTTCAATAACCTTCAGGTCCATTGTAAATATGTGATGATTACACACCTGTGGCTTTCTTCAGGGCTGGACTGGGGGTGGCCTGAAGTCCATTGTGTCCGGTGGCGGGCAGGTGCATTTTAGGAGGGGAAAGCAAGTGAGGGGCCGAGGCACTAGGAGATGGTGAAAAGCGGTAGAGACTGTTGCTGTAGCCAGGACGACGGCCCTCTCTGCGGTTACTGTCGATGGCCGCCTGGAGCTCTCCGGGGGAACTCAAACCCTTCTTCTCACATTCATATGGGTACAGGTACTTCATATATCTATGAGACAGTAAAATCAGAAAGTGAACTTTGGATTCACTATTCGCAGATATCAAGAGAGGAAGGTGGCTAATGTCAATTTATTGTCTGAATTAGGGTCCTAAAACATTATATAGTTTAACCATTTTAAATATATATTAATTACAAAATTTGATATAATATATTCCATAATATACATTATAAAGATTGTAATTATAATTTATGAAATTATAAAAATGTATAATAAAGTTATAATAATTTATAATAATTATTATAATATAATAATAATAATTAAAATGTGTGCTGGACTTTATCTTTGGTCAAATGTACATTAATGTATATATGTATACTTGGTATATAATGTATATTTGGTTAAATATTGTATTTGTGTTATCATTATTTAAAAAAAAAATCAAGATTAAGAACTCAAAGGCTTTAAACTAATTTTCCTATAATTCAGTTTACAATATTTGAAAACAGAAAATTGTGTATTAACAAAAGACAAAGCTGTCTGTAGAAAGCATTATTGTTCACCAGACAAGCAGATTATTTCTGTTGGCCATTTATAAACTGAGATATTCCTTTATGGAAGGATCTTACTGTGTGCGGAGGGTGAAGGCTGCGCTGGTGATGGAGGTGGGCAGGTTCAGGCCTTTAGTGATCTCCCTCCAGATCTTCTTGTTTATCACCTCCACCAGACCTCCCTTTTCAGTCACCAGCTTATACAGCATGTACAGATCCAGCACCTGCTTGGCCATGATGGGGATGCGATTGACAGGTGTACCTGGTGGAGACAAGACGTACAGGAGCAGGTAAGCTTTTGTGCGTGACAAATCAAACCAAACATGTGTTGATGAAGACAGTCATTTTGGGATGTCTTGACTGTGGGCAATGATGGGCTAAAGAAAGATGTGATCACATCCCAGTTTGCAGCAGTTAAAGACCACATGCACCAGCAGAACAAGGACTGAGTTTTTAATCTGTGCCTGTTGATAGGCCAATGCAATGAAGCTCATTTAGAGGGATTGTGCCCGCTAAAACCACACTCGCTCGTGCTCCATTAGCGCATTTACGACAGTTTGTATGGAACGGCAGGGGAGGGGCTTTGAGCCCCCATAATGCCATGCTCAAATCCCCCCCCCCACGCTGGGCCTATTCTGGAATAAAACCAATTATTGTGTATATGTGTGTATATCTGTATGTGTGTGTTGGGAGTCCTGGTGACATGAGGTCAGGATTATACTCTAATTTGGCCACTTCATTCTCATTAACATGGATTAACACACAGATGGGAACCAATGCATACAAATAAATAAATAATGCATACATGTGACCCTGCCTGTGAATCCTAGCTAAAGTAATTTTTTGTAATTTATGCATTTCTACATAATGTAAAGAACATCCTGTGAAAATATAACTCTGATATTTTTAATATTGTAATGACGTCAAAGATTAAAATCATACTGATATTTATGACACACAAGTGAAACTTAAATCTCATTAGATTAGATTGAGAGTTCAATCAACCACATCGATAAACAAATATTCCAATGTGGTGCAAATTTTTGTTATAATTGAAAGATTTTGAAGACATTCTACTTCATCTTCAGATCAAAAACCTTTTGCGGTTATCTCGCAAAACCATTACAAGCATAAAGTCTTCATTTACGCAGACAACCTGGTGTAATTTAGAACCCTAGACCTCCACAACAAGGTCCAGCACCCCCCGGAGAGACTGGATCAAGGTCTTCCTTTGAAAAGCAGTTATTTAATGCTGGGAATGACATTACTCATTCATCAAACAATCAGCGCTCAGATTCGAGCATGAGGTTAGGGACGGGTCACTGAGCTGGAGATTCAGGTACAGGTCCACAGGAAGCAGCGAGGAGCAGCGGCGTCTCACGTATGACCTTGTGACACGCTCCATAACTGTAAAACCAATTTGGCTCAAACTCGAAAGGGTGGAAAAGTCATTTAAAACCTTTTCCCGCTAAAGAGGGTTCATTATTGATTGATGCGGCCCGTGCTACGGCTTAATGCTAAAGCGATGCACTTCTAATTGATATCATGTTGTCTCTGCGTGGCATCTTGAGAAACGGCCAATGAGATAAGTCGGGTGGGGTTAATGACATAAAAGCTGTTTGATGTGATATAAATGTGATGCATGGTGAGGAAAATGGCTGAAAGCGATATGATTGCCTAAATGATGTAACCGGCTGATAAACAAAGAAAACAACCAATCAGAACGAAGATCAGTGAGCACATAACATGTAAAAAACAAAAGCGAAACACTGCTTTGACACACATTATAGTTCAAAACTATATGGTAGTTGTAGTAAAACAATGCTTTAAATATTTGGTTTTTGACATATAGACTGTGAAGACGAGATTGTTCGCACACAGGTGAACATTATTTGACACACAGCATCTCATTTCCCCCTCCCCATCTGTTTGCCAAAAAATCTGACCGCTGCCCTAAATATAGAGGAAACAGCTGCCCACATTAAGAGCCGTAGTTCTGTAATGAAGCAACAGGGCACCATGAGCACCAGACTGGTGAGGAAATACCACACGCCGCTCTGAACAATGACTGCCATTCTTACTGTAAGAGGAAGTGAGGGGGCATACAGGAAGTGCACGCTCTGACATCTGATGAAAGACGCTGAATGATGATGTGTGGCTAAATCTTTGCTTTGATAAGAGAGTTAGTTCAAATTAAGCCTCTTAAAGGCTGAAGCAAAGTCATAATAGATGAATGTCACAAAACATAAAAATCAAAAGATTAAAAAAATTTACCTGATAAGATTTTCACATTCCCCTTTAAACTCTCATGATTAATGTTTGAAGTTTCTTTCAAATTTCCATCATTCTTAATGGCAGTCCTCATTAGATTACTATAATTTCTAGTTTTATTTTTTATTTCCATTATTCTTAATAACAAATCCTTATTAGATTCTTATTTAGAAACATAGTAAAAAACGAATTTCTTTAAATTACTTTTTAAATTACTTTAATGTGATACTTTTGTCATTTTCATTCTCAGCACAGTAAAGTCTACAGAAAACATTAAAAAAGTATTTGTATATTGCATCTTCTTTTTCAAATTCTCATTATTCTCAATAGCAATCCCTATTCACAGAAAATTAAAAACCTAATGATATGTCATTCCTTTAAATTACTGTAATTCGTTACTTGGGTTATTTTAATTTTAAGGGTTAATTTCTATAGATTTGCATCAAAGAGTCAAAAAGTAATCAATAACTGTAAATCTTTGAAGCAGATACAACAAATTCTACCAAAATGTTTTTTACATTCAATAAATAACATAACTCAATTTCATTTATTACAGTAAAGGGAGGAAGGAAAATCAGCCTAACGTAATGATAATTAATAAATATTCTTGAAGCAAAATATCCCTTTTGCTTTATTAGATGAAATATAACCCGGATGTTCTGGACAGGTTTCGTGCAATTCAGCTGAATGTTCTTTCACAACATCCCCCAACCATGATAAAATCATGACCAACAGGAGAGTCACTTTTCATTTTACTTGGGTAATAAGCACTTTCCATTCTGTATAAAATATTCATGTTTCCTTCAACACGCATCTACGCATCCACACCGCAACACTCCTGCATATATGCATATAAAGACACCCAAGGTTCATATGTGCTAATTTTAGATTTAATTTGAAAAAGAATTACCAATGCAAAGCCACATGCTTTATTTGCAGATAAAAATGATCAAAGTATATCCATCCACCTATCCAACAAGCATATCGGTTATAAATCATTCTAAACAATTCATAATAAATCAAATGCATTTAATGGAACACCGGCCGGAATTTGCTGCTGCCTTTGATATAGTGATTTGATAAAGATTTCAACATGTTTACTGCTTCAGAAGGGTCAGAGAGCCATAAAAACGAACCGATTCAAGGCTACACGCAAGGCCGCTGTCCTCTAGGGGACTGTACACACTGACATTAAAAGTAAGGGAAAGAGTTTTTGGGGGAATCTTCCTGGCTTTAAGAGATAAATGTGCAGTCAGTGGTCATAAAAAGACAGAGGCGCTCGGGTGGGAAAGAAGCAGCCAAATACAAAACCCAAAGGAAGGGAAGCCACCAGGATGTCATAAACATGCTTGAGAAGAACTCAGGAGTGAGAAGACAAATGCTCCAAACAGGATGTGCCACACTTCTTATGAACTCACACAATACAGGCCGTGCACGTATATAAACTCCTCCCTGCTGACTGGTGCAATTTCAATGCAGCTGTTCCATATGTCTGCGATAAATTTAAACGGCGGATATATCCGGGTCGGCGCGCCATTCAGAGCTGAACTGATAATGCTGTTACAACAGGAATTGCATGCGAATAACCGTGCTCATTAATATGTTTAAATATTTATACTGTGTGTTGATGACCACAGTTATAAAGTTGCTTTTTCAAAGGGACAGTTTTATTTATTCACCTTCATGTCATTTATTTAAAACCTGTATGAGACTCTTTTGTCTGTGTAACACAATAGAAGATATTTTAAGAAATGTCTTGGTGGTTTTGTGTTCATACAATGGAAGTCAATAGGGGTCAGTGTTGTTTGATTACCAACATTCTTCAAAATATCTTCTTTTGTGTTTTACAGAAGAAAGAAAATCATACCGGATTGTAATGACATGAGAGTGAATAAATGATTTTCAAAAAATGTTTAACCCTTTAAAATGTACATCTAGAGCATCTACTTTATTTACTTCTCTTGCTGGTCTTCGGCATCATACAACTTGTTAATAAGAATAAATGACACTCTCTTCCGTTCTTCCACTCATCTTGTCATCATTTTCTCATCCACACATTCCCCTCCTCCCCTTCACCCTCTTCTTTTTACGCGCCGCTGTTATTCACCAGTCACTTCATTGTCTTTGCTTTCCTACTGTCTGTCATTCTTCTAATATCAAAGGTGGGGCCCTGAGTTTTAGGGTCTCATTAATCTTCAGGAGAGGGACAGGGGCCCCTTAATCCACCTCACCCACCCTGTATCTGATCCCCCCAGGCCCCGAGCAAGATGCCCCCCCTCCAATCAACACACACACACAGAACATCCCTGACAAACCTCCCCTGCAGACACAGCTCCTGTCCCCCTCCCATCTTATCAAGTTTCAGGCGGCTCTGATGTGGACAATACACAAGGGGCAGAGGCCAATTTTTATAGGTGTGTGTGTAAAGTTAGAAGGATCAAAGCATAAAAATATACAGCGGGTGTGGCAAGTTAAACTTTTTGGGAAAGCCTTGGGGGAAAAGGCCACCAACAGTCTTTGGCCAAGAACATTGTGTCACATATCAAACATGCTTTACACTGATATTTCTTAGATTTCTTGCAAATAACATAAACATGCATTCTAGCAGAACATTGTGTAACCGTTTGTGCATTATATGTAGTTGTTTTTGTAGTTACAATATAGTAGCAACTCTTCCGACTCAGAATCTAATTGAATTAAATTGACCACTGAATTTTTTCATTAACTAAGAACACTGTTTTTACATGTGCAGCTAAAAAAATGCACACACTTTAAAAAAAAAAAAAAATCAGACCTCAACTTAATATTAATTTTGGCAACAGTTTGTTTCATAAACTGATAGAACTTCAACTAACCCAATTGAAAAATTTTTTATGCATGTTTAAGTCACTAGAACATTTTTGAGGTCTGAATTTTATTTACACTGCATACAAATTACTTCCAGGAGCACTTATTGCCTCTTATTAAAAAAAGTTGATTTCTAACACTAGTCTAAAGTTACACTTATAGGCGTTACACAGATATACATCACCCAGGCAGGGTTACAATGAAGGGAAGTGGAATGAGAGATATTATCTAGCTAAAAGTCACTGATAATCCACCGCTAAAGCCGCTCAGACCAGACAACACAATCCACAAAACAAGAAAAGCTTGACTGCAAGTGATGTAATGCATTATAACAGAAACAGATCTTGTGATTTGTTTCGAACACTGAATTGAACAACAGGTCTATGCATTTTAAAATGTAAAACCCACCCACAGGCTACTTTAAAACCAAATGTGCCAAAAACACTTTCAGGACGAACACCTTTAAATAACACAAGCCCTGTCTATTATAAACCTGTGCATACAGAAGTCATTTCACTCACTACCATCAGTCAAAAAAACATCATTAATCATGGTCAAGGACCTCCATGATGGACATTTGGCAAGATCACACTTTTTTCCATCCCCCGAGCCATTATGAAGTCTCAGCTGACAACCCCACTTACACACGCTGGTAGGTGGTATGGGGGGTTTGATGGCAGACCAGTACAAACAGCTCTCCATCTGGTTGAGTTTAAACCCGTGCTATGGGGTTAATAGCCCCGTCAAGCTGTGCCGCTGAAGGCTTAGTCTTAGTCGGATGACGGCGTCAGGCACATCTTTCTGTCACAGTATGCTAATCTGAGACCGAGGACATATGATTCCACTTAGCTAAGGGGGCTGTATCCATGCTAGGTTTAGGTGTCCGATGGAATTGCCTGTCATTGAATCGTAACCTTGAAGTGGATATAAATTATGTGAATAGATGCATTAGCATGACGTTCCATAAAAAATCATATTGAAGGTGAAAATATTTTTTGTCTCTCTATCTCCATTTTTGTTTGAAACACAAAACATGTTTTCCTATATGCGTGTTGAAATGAAGTCAAACTAACATTTTCTTCCAAAACCGGACCAGACCGCACAAATTATATATATGATTATTATAAGCTTAATAAAAGTAAAGAGACAATTTTGATTACTGTTTTTTTAATGGACTTGCTCAATAACTAATATTTGTTTATTTTTAACCAAACAAATTTGAATGGGAAAGTATGTCATTTCTAATTTACGAGAGGCAAAAATGATCATTTTCAACTGCCCCCTCCATTCGCTATTGGTTAAACAAACAGATAGTCCCACCCCCCAACTCACGCAATTGGTTGAGCCAATGACTACAATGCTGTTTGGTGCTGTAGAAAAAAAACATTTCAGCTTTTAATAACTTCAGAATAATGGACAGTCTTACCTCTTTTCTGCATGTACGCAAAAAGATCATCAAGGAACTCCTTCCTTTTTGGGTCGTTGTCCAGTTCATAAAGCTGAAAAATCAATAAATTTCAACATTTTTAGACATACTGTTGCTGTCACAAAGACTGTTGTAAGTAGTAAAATGCATAAACAAATTATAATTGATTTTGGTATTTTGCTATAAAAATACTCTTAAATCAAGATAAGCTTATCGGAGAAGAAAAACTGTACAAAAGTTAATTATTGATCCCTGAATTCTTAGTAACAAGTTTTAATATATTTTGCAATTATCTTCGTTTAATGATGACAACAAGACACATATAAAACAGTATAATTTATTAAATAATTTTATAATAATTAATAACTTCGAATTTTCTTTAAAAAACATATTTACACTTTCAAAACACACTGTAAAAGCATGTAAATGAACACACAAACGTCTATATGGTTAGGAAACCCAGCAGGACTATGTTAGTGTGTCACTGACAAATTGTGTAATGTCTAAACAGCCAGGGCTAAGATCCAATGTTTACCTTGGCAAAATCTCTGGAGGCTTCCCCTCGGCTTCTTCCTCCATCGCCTTCCTCGTTCCAACTCGAATTCCCATTCTATAAAGAAAAAAAGACAATTAACAAAAATGGTGATGGGGAGAGATGATGTTGGGAGCCACTGTTTGAAAGAACAGACTAGAAAGTGAGTTATTGGGTGTCGGGAGTCAAGACGGGCTCCCGTCTCTCTGTCAGGAAAGCCTTCTTTAGCGCTAACCTTTGAACTCTAAGGGACTTCACAGCGCTAACATGAGGGGGGTAAAGCCAATGAGCTGTTGGTAAATGGACAGGACAGAATACAGGTAAACGAGAGTTACAGGGCTATCAATCACGATACATTTTACAAATTAATTTAGCTGGTTTCGCTAATAGTCATATTAGTTACATTTTCATACGAATATTTGACAGGAAAACAAAGGAATGTAGTTGTAGGCTACATTAGCATTAGCAACACACACAATTTCCATTTGAACAAAATTGTGCAATCTACGTCTAACGCAAATAAAAGACAAACAAATCAGTCACAAGTTTTAAATTACAGTTTGAAATACATTTAACAAAGCATCACAATGCTTTAATCCAGATTTTTATTACAATCCCTGATTAATGTTGCTAACAAATACAGCTAGTACTGCTAATTTTTCTAACAAAAAACGTGTGCACAAGGCAATAATCCAAGACAGCAGGAGCAATCAAGTAATAAACGTACAGTAGGCAAACATTAGTATTAACGTCAGTCCGATCTTTCAGCTCATTCGCTCGAGGCCAATCAGTTTTAGCCCTGTGTCACCCGTCGTCACCCAGGGGCCGTGACCACAAAACAGTTATAAAATCTAATAGTCCCCCAGTGCACATGGACTGTGCTTGATTACAGGTTATCCACCGCGGCTCCAGTATTCATTTACACAGAGTCTGAAAGGAAAAGGCAGAGTGGCAATAAAGCAGTTTTACACCGTCCTACTCTTTAATATGCTAAGTGAATCACAGCTGGGGGAGAGAGCAGTTTACAGACTGGCCTTCTTCACGTTTATAGCAAACACACACCAGCTGGACCCAGAAGAGGGAACTCGGCAGGGGATCAAATGCGGTGGGCACGCATGCTGTGTGGCATTGTGACATGGGATGCGAGTGAATGCGCCAATGAGCATCTACTGCATAACCTTGATGCTCTTTGGTAAAAGAATCAGAAAATAAGTGCATGTTTATCAACATACAAGGATGCTTAAAGGGGCAGTGCACCAAAAAATAAACATGTTGTTCAAAACCTGTATATGACTCCCAATATTTTGGGAAATGTCTTAGTGGTTTTGTATTTATACAATGGAAGTCAATAGGAGTCAATGTTGTTTGGTTACCAACATGAAGTCATAACATGAAGGTGAGTAAATAATGAACACATTTTTATTTTTCATGACTATCCCTTTAAGCATCTACAAACTTGCACCCAAGCAATTTCACAGAAAGACACGTGATCCAAACGCAAAGCATTATCTTTGCATTGAAGACCGTGCAAGCTGTTATCAGGCTTATAGGTCAGGCTTTGGCCTCGCTAATCATATTATAGGAGAACTGATTGGCTAGTGGCCAAATTAGCTGAGAAAAGGAAACAGATCACCATCTGGGTCACCCAAAGGAAATGAAAGGCCCTTCCCCCATATTAATTCAACAGAAACCAGTATGCTAGCAAATAATTACTTGGGCGGAATGGCGCTGACCAGTATGCTTGCAGTTTCTAGATCTCAAATGACTATTTCGGTTGAAGAGACAAACCCTAAAGTTTCTTATTAAGATCTTAATACCCCATGAAAAGCATTTTAATTTAGAAAAATATCATTTATATGGGCGGAAATGACAACAAAGTAGAGACCATACAGCATGAATCTGCAAGATAAATGATATGGTGAATTCCAACGTAAATTAAGTCAAGGTGAATACAATCTACTATTGAGAAATCGATGCGGTGAGACGTTACATCAACCGACACTAATGCTATAACAGTTTAGGTTCATTCCAAGTGCTATCAACACCAAGTTGAGATTCTTCAAGTGAGATGAAACAGTAACCCTGTCTCTATCAAGCAGATATCACTGGGTGTCAATGTAAATATACCAGTGTGCTGATAGGAATGGATGGTAATTGCATTTTGATAAGTTAGAGAACATGCCGTGCGAGACAATTTCGCCTTTTTAGGAGCTCACCACAGGAACACACATCGGTTGTTTGATTCTCTAAAGCTTTACAACTTTCATTGGACAATGAAACATCTTTCTGGTATAATCTATGTGCGGGCTCCGTGCGGCCCCCCCGTGGACAGCGGCATTGGAAAAGCACCACGGGGGAGGGTCACAAATCTTTAATCCAAATCATATAATTGGGTCTTTACTGCCAAGCCTCACGGTATCATTTATATCACTTATTCAGCTCCTTGCTGTGCCAGGAGCAATACAGGCTGTGAGGGGGTGTACTTCAGTCCCTGGGAATTTGTAATGGATCCATTAAGAGCAGAATATCGCTAAGTGATATTTTAAGGTGCGCGGCTGACCGCTAGCCGCTCGCCGTCCACGGCGGAAACTTTGAGGTTGGTGGTGAAGTAAATTTGCAGTCACTACAAGAAGCGAAAACAAAATGTAAAGTTCACAACAAAGGATGAGGGGGGGAACCAAAATACCTTTATGAGGTCTTATTGGTGATGTTGCCCTTTGAACAATACAAATGACACATAGTTGAGAAGAGCTGAAACGGAGACAAAAGGTTCAAGCCAGGGCCTGCGAGTGCTTGTCCAGGTCCTTGAACATCCTGCAGGGCCCCGAGGCAGCGTTCACCTCCATTATCTCTGTCCTGACTGGGTGCTACATGAGAAAACAGATTGTCTTTCAAACAAATGGACACAGGTGTGAACACCACAGTCCACACGGGTCCATCGCGGCCCTACATCAGACTCAGAGAGCCATCGCTAGCTCTAAAAGCATCATAAACCTTCATGTATATCATATGAGTAGTTGACAAATATATATTAAATATATATCTTGTTGGTCTTACAAATAAAATTTATCTTCAATGTTTTTTCTCAATTTTTGCTATGTCACACCATAGGACTCATCTGCAGTATATTTGTCAACTACCCATATAAAAATACACATATAATCCAATGTATAAAAGACAATGTATCGCTTCATTGTGTCAAGTCACTTCGGATAAAAGCGTCTCTGTTTACTAACCAAACTAACAATGCAGTTTATTTACAATTTTTTTTTGCCAAAAACACATTTTTGAAATTCACTTCACCTATATAAACAGGTTTTGGTTACTTTATGTTTCATATCAACACTGGAAAGGCATTCTCAGACTCCTAAAACCGCACTGGTAACTGGAATAAATTCACCAGACGGGCTTTGTCCACTTTACAACGACAGGGAATGTGTTACTTAAACACATCGTTTCTCTAAGGTGTGTTTGAAATTCCTCATTGTAGTGACACTGATAAATAGATACTATGTGATAAAGCTAAGCTGCTTTGGGTAAAGCGAAGAAAGGTGAAATCTTCTGCGAGTCGGGACAGGTTTCGGGGGGGTGGGGGGGTTTGGGGATAAACATTCTACTTGTTAAGAGGGAAAGGAAATGGACAGACAAATAAGACCCCCCTCACCCCAATCCCCATATACCTTTCTGGTTGATTACCATTACTTACTTCTGTTACATTTGTTGAAATGGACTAGAAAGGCCACAAATCATAGGATGACTGCTACTAAGACACGCCCTCTATTCTCCCTTTATAGACAAGCCCCTAATGGGAATTCTCACCATTTGAAGAAAAGAAACTCTAATTCCGCTTGGAATGTTTCCTCTGGGTGGGGCTGGACGAGCTAGACGCAGACGCCAGCCCCTCACCAACTTCACATTCTTGCCTGTGGCCTTTCAAGATTTTTACTATCAAACGCCTCCTATTGAAGGGTTCGAGTTACCACCTAACCAAATAGTTCACACTACACTAGCGAAAACAGGAGGGGCAACGTTTTCAGCAAAACACGTCTATAAAACATCTAAGTTTGACAGTTGCCTGCGCTGTTCAAATAACTCACGTTTCATCACGATACCGGGCCGTTGATATGATATTCTTAGGAACAAAGCACAAAGGCCGTGCTAATTGAATAGCCACTGATCTATCTCACAGATGGCTGCACTTTGAGCTGACGCCAGCTATCACATCATCATAGGACCCAGGAGAGCTGTCTAACTGTAATACCCAATGAAACGTCTCCATCAGGATGGACCACCAAGCCCCGGCAAAGCTTAGCATATTTGACTGGCCTTTTATGGGTATAAACTACCTGACGGGCTTTGGAAACCGTAGGACGTACAGGAAATAAGCTACGGTGTGCTAATAACGTATACCAGATGCCCTGCTAACAGCAAACGTAGAAGTGTGAGGTTGTCAGGTCATTGATAATTTATATGGAAAATCATTCCAACAGCAAGCCTTGATATAATAAGCATTGATTGCCATCGGGTGTGCTGCACAGGCAGAGCGGGGTTGTAATGTCGTCAAGGTGACATTGACGGTTTAATAATGCAACACGGTACGACAAACAAGATTGTGCTCCAACACAAGGAAACCTGTTGTACGTCCAGATCGCATTAGGCTGATTAGCGAACATAACGACATTCAAAAGCACCGTTGTCTTTTTGTTTATTCGTACACAACAATCCTGTCATAGCAACCGCAAGGAGACAAAATACAGCCCACCGGTTCTTTTTAATGAGTTGGGTAGCAAAAACGCAATTACGCTTCTTATTGAAGGTGGGCCGAGGGAATATCTGGCCCCTAAAATAATAAACCAGCGCTTGGTTAGTTTTGCTAATTGCGGTCATAAATTTCTATTCTGACAAACGCAGAATCGAATAAAGAAGTGGGGGAGTGTTCTTATTGACCCGATGCCTTTGATATGGCTGGATCATACTCGCCAAATGGGAGGCTAACTACGGCCGGCCATAACTCAATGCACATGCGCTCCGGCGTCAACTGAGCCCGATTAAAACTCCATTAATCACTCTAGATTACCATGCCAAGCTTCCAAAAAGCCTTTGTGTCAGCTACTGCAAAATAATTGAATTTCAAAGCGTGATGGTATTGGACAAATGTATTGGACTAGCTTCAGCTATGGGTTCTGGCCAAAGAAAAGTATAAAAAAATTTGATTGGGATGATATATTGAATTTAACCTGTTAACTGTCATTGTGCTCAGGAGGAAGACTTCCCCATTCACTTTAATATTTATAGTTGAGATCTAATCAGGACAATCTACATACTGATAAAATGGTATAAAACTCAAGAATAAATATTTGATAAATTTTCATAACAATAAACATAAACAAAAAAATTATTTTAAAAAAGTTAATGATGTTTAAAAACACTACCCAAAACAAAAAATAAAATAAAAAGAGTAAAAATTTTTTTAAAACTGTAGTTCGGATTATCAGGTTAACATTAGTACATAATTTTAATAACAAAAAGTGTAAATAACAACGTGACAACAAAACAGAAGTTATAAACTGATAAACATTTAAAGAATACAATCTACATCTCAACTAGGTTTAAACCTTATCCATGTACCTCCCCCAAAACCTGAAAGTCCATCTCCTTGGAGATTCAAAACAAAGCTTCCATGGACTTCCTTCATTTACAAGCTGCCAATTAATTCTCCTGTTTGCTAAGATTATGAGCAAGCACTTCCAAAATCTTCACACGTGACCATTGTGTTTCCACCAAAGGTGTTTACTAGCCGACTGAGGCTTATCCATTAAAGTGTGAAAAGCTTCAAAAAGTCAACCCCCCACACTCATTTAAAATTGCCATTTGTGGCATCTGTTCTCTTTTGTGTAGTCAGTGCCATCAAACCAGTCACTTCACATCCCCCCCACCCTGCAATCTGATACTGTTACCACAGAGAGCATCATTAAATACTAAAGGACAGAAATAAAGATGGGTGGGACACAACAGGGGGGAGAGAGAGGAAAACCGGGCCCCTGAAGCTCTAAAAGCATTTTATTAAAAAGGGCCTCTGTGTTGGTGTCATATAATTTTGCATTGACTGTGTTATTGACTGAAAAAAGATCTAAACCAAATATGAAGTTAATAGCTAACCAATGTTATGCCATTCAAAGTTTGACATTCAGATAGGACACAAAAAGGTGATTTATTTCAACGTTTTTGTGTAAATCAATTTTATCACAGGCTCTATTGTGTTCTATGAAGCTTATTCACCAAATCTTTACTGCTAAGTAATAAAGTCCAACTGGCAACGATTTTCCTTTTGTGTCCTAAACTTGTGGACAAGCCTATATTTGAAAAGCAGTTTATAGCCCACCACCCTGTCTATAAATATGTGTATATATAATGAAAACATCACAGTACTCCTGTCAACATACATGACCAACCACCACCATCATCATAATCTAACGGCTGTGTGCTTGTTGTTACTAACCTACCTAAAATAAAACCACCTTGAATAGTTTTATTGATGGTAACATGTTGGATGTTGTGCACAAAAACAAAACAACACACAACAGTACTTACGGAAATTAAAACTACGCTTCAGGACTGCATTGCAAAATGGCGCTTTGGGGTTTCGATGCGTATGCTTGTTATTTATCGATGTATAATAAAGTAGGGCAAATGGACTTTGATTGAAAGCATGCAAATATGAAGCCGTAAAAGTGAGCGTATGAAATTAGAGCGATCCATTTTTCCCTGATTGATCGATCATTCAAGCGCAGCTGAGCAAACAAAGAGCTCTGAACGGGGGCCGCTAAAATGGATGACAGCACTACTGGGAAATGTCTCACTCTACATTAAATCCATTGAGATGTCATGCTGGAGTGTTTGAAGCACAGATGCATCTCATGGTGATTGAAGTAAGCAATTAAAAGGAGGAACCCTCAATCGTTTTAGTCCGGCTAGGACTAAAATTCTTTGAAATGGTTTTGTTGATTATATAAAATGAAGCAACGCGGTCAATTTTTAATAGCGCTTAAACCGAAATAGTACTAGAATTAGATTCATTTTGGCAAATCTCATTCTGTTCAAAGTTAAAAATTCAACTTCATTTAAGACAATTAAGAAACCCAATCATGTATGTTAACATACTAGTATGTACTGTTACATAAATAAAAAATGTTCTGTTACTGAAACATGTAAATCCACAAACGTTAACTTCAAAAACACACGTTTACCTGCAAAATAATAATCATAATCGCACATAAAACATTAATTCTAATATAATGAATATTCTAACCCCCATATGTTTGCAGTGACAGCTTGTCTATGTATAGGTACGGTCACACAGTATACAGTTACAAAAAACAGCAATAACGTTAGATATTTATAAGCAATAAAGATTCAAGTCTCCAGTTTAAATCACATCACATCCCCATGTGTAAAAACTGACAGGCGGGCTCTCCCACAGCACGCGCCTGCAACACTTCTGCTCTTGTATTGCAACTTGACATCATGCCTCTCTGGTCACAGGCCAAGACGGCATTACAGTACACTGCCAAGAGCTTGTTCTCAAGAAACACCAGCAGCAGGGGAACGAAAGAGGAAAGTGAGAAGCCAGGAAGAAAGAGAGAATGAAAGCGCACTCCTGTTGGGCCGTCTGCCAACATGCCACACTTCAGGGATATTCAGGGACAAAAGCCTTGTGTCAGAACAGAATTCCCTAAAGACTGGAGATGAACACGAGGACAAATAAACTGACAGACCTGAGAAACTACGTCTGGGGGTACAGCTTGGTTCACAGTGGGAGACTATTGATAATAAGGAAAGAGGAGGACAAAAGCTTCAAAAAAAAACCCTGAATGTAGTATAATGCAATGACCAGAAAGAAATTTCTTTTGTATTTTTCCAGTAGAAAGTGTACCTCTATTGTGTACGTGAATAACTGAATAACTCGTTCCATTCAGAGCGTAAAATTTAAAGCCAAAATGAATCTAATTTTCTGCAGTGGCTTCGCTTACAAAAGACACCTCTTAAAATTTTACAGTCTAAAGATTCTTTACAATTCATCTTATGATCTGGCACTCCTCGAATCATTCAGAGCTGAAAGAAAATATGCTGTATTGCAGCTTTTGTAGGTTAATGGTGATAAAGTTGAGAGGGAGTATAAAAGAGCAGCTGCGTAGCTGAGTCACTTCACACAGAATGCTTGACATACTAAAAAAAAAACCCTCTGAGATTAATGACATGTACATAGAAAGACATAGAAATATATATCAGATTGTAGACACAGACCTGTTTGAATGAGTCATCGAGATTCCAATCGGCCAGTCCGTTTGGCGTGGTAAATGACTGCTGATCGCTCAGGGAATCTTCTGGTTCATCTTTCACCTTGGTGTTCGGTGATAGCGCACGTTTTTTAGCAGCAGAGGGTGAGGCGGCGTAGACCGGGTACGGGTACGAAGGGACGCCGATGGCCGCTTGCTGAAGAGCGAGGCTTTGCTTCCGGAGGAACTCCAAGCCTTCGCTTTCCTCATCGTCACTGACATCATCACCATCCATCATCTCATCGTCATCATCTTCGTCACCTTCAGAACCTCTTCCCCGGTCCATCTCATCGCCTGTGTCTTCATCTAGATCAGCGCTGCTTTTCATGGGCACCCTGGCAGCCGGCGGCACCTGTCCGGGTTTTAGAGCTCTGTCTCTGGCGTTTTTACTGTAGAAATCAGGGGTTAATGGAGGGCCTTGAGCCCTGGCGGAGGCCATGATGGCTTGCTGCGCTGCCAGCTGTTGAGCGTACAGAATGTGGGCTTCCCTGAGATGTCTCTCTTTGCGTTCCATCTCCAGTTTTGCTTGTTGTTGTCTCTGGAGCTGCTCCATTACTGCTTCCAGTTTGACACCAGCTGCACTTCCAAAAGCTGCCTGGGAAAATGCTCCGGCCAAACTGCTGTCCTGAGACAAGCTGGGCTGTAAAATAGTATTTCTTTAGCGTATTTCCACTTTTTGTATTAACATTATCAGATTTATACTACATTGCACTTCAATTTTTAAAGATAGATAAATCAATAGATCAATAGATTGATAGATATAATTGTTATACACATGAAAAAAATACTGCAGCATACTATTTACTAGCATAAGTATTTACTATAGTAATCTGCAATAAATTTGCTATATTTCCTGTTTTTGCTATATTTCCTGTTTTTAAACCCCTAGCATAGTAAATATTTAAGTGTACTACAATATTTACCATAGTTATACTATATTTTACTATAGTATACTATATCTAGCACAGTTTACCTGCAGAATACTATAGTACAATATAGTACATTAGTAGTATTAATTATACTGAAGGTATATACTGTAGTATTGAAAAAGTGTAACAATTACTAAAATATAGTGCAGTATTGTACAAATTGCTACCATAAAAACTACAGAGAATAAATAGAAATATATAAAACTAGTTTACTACAAAAATACCAATGTACGCTACAGTGTTATCACGTGGTATACTACAGTATTTTTCACTAAACGTAAGTTACGTACTCACGAAACACTCCAAAACAATTCACATACACGACAGAGTCATTAAAATTAAAATATCGACATAAAACTATTAAAGTCCTGCATTCCTGCGGCTCATTGCCGAGTAGGCCAACCTACCTTTGACCCCCCAAAAGAGGCGAACAGTCTGGATAAGAACGACCGGATGTCCGGCCAAAACATCGTGTCGCTTTACATTTATTTAAATAATTAATATTTAGCCAAATCCAATTGATTTCCGCCTTTACTTTACATCGAACTAACGCGGAGTTTGATAAGCGAGTCAATTTACACAAGATAGTCGGATCACAGTCGCGTCATGGCTGCCTGAAAGTATGGCGCTCTTCCAAAAACAATTAAGCTATTAAAAGAGAGAACGATCACGCAACACAACTATCACGATCTGCTGTAAACGTCACATTTAACTTTCTAAACGCGTCAGGTACCATATCTAAACTTTGTAAGAGCACATAAACAACCCGAGTTGTATCACCTACAATATCGCAAAATCATGACGTGTACAATGTGGATATTCGCTACATATAATAGCTCGAGCAGACAGTAACACGGAATGTGACTTAGTCAAGGTAAACGATATGTATAGTTCAGTATTATTAAAGACAGATGTGAGAAAAACGAGTTTTAAAGCTGGAGGTTTGTTGATAAAATAGTACAGTAGCTTATCAATACATTCAACAGGGCTCTGTGCCAACAGGACGGAACTCACCACTTGCGTTTTGCTGCTACTGGAATTGTCCACCATCACTGTTTTCCTTTAGACCACTGTGCGTGCGTGCGTTTTCCACCACAAACCTCGATCAGCGCGCGGAGTACGTGTGCATCCACCCGAATCTTTAATATCCCCTTGATAAAAGAGTAATGCGCCTCTGGGTGCTTGCAGAAATGCTGGGATTTAAAAAAGGGGCCAGCAAAAGGGGAAACGCCTGACCTCACCTCCCGAACTGCCGCGCTCAGGGACTCCCACAGTCCCCTCGACTTTTCCTCCTCCAGCCGGAGCCAAACCCCCCGCACATTAACGCATATTTAAATCCCGCCCCACTGGCTCATGCAACAAGTTACTACGTTCTTATGTTTCCCCTTTACCACCAGCTAAGTAAAATATTTATAGCACTAAACTGATAGGACTTAACGTATACACGCGGCGGATCTGTGGATCTAATATTAGACTGTTTTCAGTCACAATTATGATACTGAAAATTAACCAAATATAGACATAAAATATTTCTTAAGAGCAGCAATAATTAAACGTATAAATACGCAAAACACGTAATTGCTTTTTCAATAGGTTTCATCATTAAAAGTTATATTAATTTACCAGTGTAAAGTGTAATTTGGCTGCGTATCTATGTGCTCTATATTAAATGCATTGTTGCTACGCCCTCTACTGGTTCAATTGTGTTATATCTACTATATCACTTTGCTGGCAGGTAAAGCCATCAAGCAAAAACAGTTAAAACTTATAAAATAAAATAAATTTATTATAAAAGACTAAAAATCACCACACAAACTGTAGTACATTCAACAAGTTTAGGACAGAATGATTGAGACATCGTCAAAGATCACACGAGTAAAGATATATTTCCCTTTATTAGGTCCATCAATATTTTACAAGCAAAAGAACATAATAAAGGTCAATTAAATATAACACAAACACCATGACACAAGGCAAAGACTTCAAGTACAGTGGTCTACTTAGTCCAGACAAGAGCAGCAGTCCCTTGGAAGACCCTGTAGGTAAGAACAAAATATTACATTATTACAATACACATTTCAATCTAGTACCATCCATACTGTATTTATCCAATACAATACTTGTGTAAAGTTCTCTGATTCTGTGTTAGGACCCACCAAAAGAGCAGACATCTATATTTTGTCAATGCCAAGTTCCTCAGGTGTAGAGATACCGAGCTCATTGAGGGTAGGTCGAAGCTCTTGGAGAACGTAGGGGTAGATTTCCTTATGTGGACCAGCTTTGTCCTGCATAGTGAATAATAAAAAGGGAATGTGGGTGAGAGGTAAAGACTGCAAAAGACACGGATGTTGAATGCATGTTTTCCAGTACACCGATGGGGGTTGGTTTTACAAGCTTCTTTACGACCATGTTTTGTTTCAGGGAGTAATGCAGCGTGCACACATGTGCGAGAAAATAACATTTTCTTACTGGCAGACATTGACGAAATGCTAAAATCTGAAGCTTTAGTAATATAAAGGCTTGTTTGCATTACAGTTTATAGACAAATCAAGGAATTTTTCATCATCTACAAACAAATCTATGACTACAAATTTAATCACTAATCTGTGATTTGCTCAGAAACAGCTAGCAATCTTTTTTGACAGTATGTGCTATGTCTTCTAAATTGCACAATAATGTAATTCTGATATTTAAACTTGGTGGTTGTTGTGTATTTTGCAGCGTTCCACATACCCTGACTGCCTCAAGGATGCGGATGGCACTGGCCAAATCGTCTAACCTCCGACAGGCTCTCAGAGCTGCATCCAGGATCTTTGGTTCAGGTACCAAGTCGTAACCGATCAAAGTGTTCATTCCTGCAGTAGGACAACAAAAAGGGAATGTTATTAGATATTCGCTCCAAAGGCACCAGATGGTGTCAGTATTTTACAGATCATCCATAATGCAAAGCAAATATACTTCCTTATTCCAACGATTTTTTTAAGGTAAACAGACAGTTCATACTGTATTTAGGAAGTGTATAGGTCGAGTTAAACTAACATATCAGACTGGCTTGACTGGTTGATTTACCACTCACAAAATGATAGCTCATCACCTAAAAACAAGACAACTATTGTCATGTTTGTTTTACGCATACACATGGTCCTGTAAAACTTTAACAATATCCAAACCACATCTGACAAAGCCTTTCAGAGACGATAAATAATAAACCTGTTAACAACTTTTACTTATTTTTATTAAAACTATTAGTCAGTCTTTTAAACAGATTGACAATAAAATTAAAACTTCCATTTCCATTGAAGATCACCAGTCAAATGCACATCTGCTATCACAGTGACATCCAAAACCATCACCCACCTTTCCTCAGCTCCCAAGCATCAATGTCTGGCTTATTGAAGTAAGTGACCCAGCGGGCGTCAAACTCTTCATCTGTCTCCTGTTTGCCATGGGAATAAGAGCGAGCGGCTACTGAGGCTGAAAAAAGAAAGGATGACCAAAGACAGTTAGACTCACAGCCATAAACATTAAGAATGATTTACTTTATCAGGGGAAAAAAGCACTATGTTGAAATAGGATCTTTCCCATGACACCTTAAACATAAAAGACCACGATCATCCCATGACAAGTTTCTAATTATTTGATCTATGCGCCAGTCAAGGGTAACGGCACTTAATAGATATGTGAGATTTTACACACAGGACTTGTTCCAGTTGGATCTCAGCCAACGCTCTTGTTTGACCCATGTTGGAATGGTTCGCGGTCCAATAGGTCAGTCAGGAGTTGTTCTAACTTCTATCTGCTAAAGAAGGTCAGCCAAAGTTGAACTTGCACCCCAACAATTTGCAAAACAAGGCGATGATCCACAAACTAAATTGTATGCATGTAATGTTTAAACCATTTGCTCCATATAATGACTATAGGAGACAAGTCTCCTTTGTATTTACATCTACAAGACAACATATATAATTGGGGTATGCAAAGATTTTAAAATCCCATCATGTGTTTATGTTTTTGTAAACATTTCTAACAGATGACATTAGCTATCGCCAAACTGACAGTGCAAGGTGAATTTAAGCGCACACTTCATAGACGTCACCCTGCGGCGCACGTAGACACGCACCTCCCCATTGATTACAATACTACGGAATAAAAAAGGTCTTGTTTCATAAATGTACATCATACACGTCATTATTTATCTAATATACAACCTAGCTCGTTTCTCAATATTGAAAAATCTGTTATGCTTTCTATACAAAAAAGCATTATGCTTTTCGATGTCGTTTCCTCCGCGCGTCTTGTGGGCCAAAGCCTTACTCTAGTGGGTCATTACAAGGACACTGTCAAAAAACAGCTACAGGACTACATAAATGACAAAGAGGACGCACTTATTCGTTAAAAATGCTTACATAAAACCAATAACCAATGGTGTAAATATTAAAAGGTAAGCTTAAAGCATAAGCTTTCAATCAAGCGCACACATCCGGCGCCGGTATGCTAAGCTAAGTTCAGAGTCAAGGTGCTCCCGTTATCTCAGCCTCGCGTTGACATTTTTGCTTTTAACGCTTCAAAATTATGTAGCGTAATGTGCACTTACCTGTATACTGTGGCCGTGACCTTGCTAAACCCCGAGCACCGGAGACTGAGAGTCGAAGGGCGGCTCTGAACATTGTGCAGCTCACCGGGCTAAAGCACAGCTCTGATTGAAGACGACAGTGGAGCTCGGAGCTAGTTAAAGCTAGCTAGCCGTTAGGCTAACACGCGACCGCCGTATGACTGCGCATGCGCAATGTGGACGTTGGTTAGGCATTTGGCAATAGAAGCGAAATGTGTAGTGTTGTGCATAAACATGTATATATGTCTATGATGTTGTTGTGTAGTGGCTGGTCATGACTGGTCAGGGTTTGCTAAAGACGATTATAAAAGAGCATCAAGGACGAAGATTATTTGTGGAGCTACATTTCTATACGGCATTCAGTCCCGTACTGTACAAAATGTAAATAGCAGATTTAATAATCACACAAATTACGTAGCTTACTTTTATTACGTAAAGTTTTGTGAACATATAGTAGATTTTTCGTTCACATAGCTGGAAAGGGTAAATGTTCCCTGGCAGTTTTATAGTATTGTGTTGGTTTGATGTACTACTACAGGTTTAGAAAAACACGATATTGTACCATGATAAAACAGTAAAAAATGGCCCAAAACAAATATACTTTATTTTACTTACATTATTGATTATTACAAATATCCAGTATTTCTGTAGTGTATTACTATACTATTATATTATTATACTTATACTATATATATGTATTTTATTATTTAGTAATGCTGATAAAATTATGATAGTTTTTAGATTAAAATTGGCCTTTGGAAAAGTAAATAAACTATACAACTTTTTTAAAGGTTTTAATTTAAAGTAAACTTTCTCAAACCAGCAGGTGGCAGTATTGAATTTCTTAAAGTGAACAAATTAATTTAGGAGTTTATAGTGACAAAAAGATTGACTTGAGACATAAGAGACAGTAAACAATTCGATTCAGGTTGTAGATATAATTTAAATACAGATTATTATAAAGAAACACTAACAAAGTGGCAACTGAACATGCATTTATCACATAAAGTACACATACAGAATACAATTTTTTGCATTCTAATCTAGTCAATCTGTGAGACAGGTTCACATATACATGTTATCTAAATCATATTTAAGCAGAAAATATACATCTCTTACAGTAATTATGTCTTTATAATTTCTTCACATATTTTAGATCAGGGAAACTGTCCTGCCCTATTGCAGATCTTTTTAAACTGGGCAGCACCACATGAGAACAAGGACTAAGAGGTCTTTTCTCTGGGTTTCCAGACCCTTGTGATCCATCAGCCTCTTGTTCCCCCTTTAACGGAGAGCTTGTCTCAGCCGGAGGCTGGTAGCCCAGCTCGAGCGGGTTTAGAGGTTCTTTGGACAGAAGAATGCAAATAGAAGGAACTGTTCTGTGTATGGTCATCTGAACCTGCTCGCTCTCATTGCTCTCCCACAATTCAGTTACTGTCTTGTATTGGAGCTTTGACACCTGGTGTAAGCCCCGCACTTTGCGTTTTATTATCTCAGCACAGGTGATGGTTTTGGTCATGGCCCGTCCCATTCCGCTAAACAGAACCTGTGATGTCGCAGTCTGATGTCCGTCCCCTTGCAACCGAGACAAGGCAAAGCCCAAAAGATTTCGAATCTTGCTCCCCTCCTTCACCCGCATTTCCAGCACCCCAGATCCGAGTCCTGCGATTGGGCATGGAGTTGGTTCTTCAGTGGAACAGACCTTTTTAAATCCACTTTGTTTTGGTTTGTATGCATATCCGGTAGGGTGTGTGAGATTCGGTTCAGAGACAGATGTGATACATTTAGACTGTGTATTATCATGATCAAGCTCTCTGCGTGGCACGGACATACTGACAGGTTTCCTATTAGCTTTGAGAAGAAAAAATTTCAGAATTATATCAACAATTGGCAAAGGGGTTACAGCCCATTATATTCTCTCCAATGTTCAATTATGTCCTTATGTCCAACGCTCTGAACAGAACGATAAGATGTCAAACACTTCATACTCTCTGGCCGTTGACAGGATGATAAGAAAAAGTGTTCACTAAAGCGAGCAAATTCATCAAAGGAAAAAGTGCTGAGAATCAGCTATTTTTCAGACTCGCTGCCTTTGAAGCATATTTCAGTCTCCGTAAAAGGAAAGCTGTAACCACACGAAGCCAAATGATGATGAATACATAGATGCACATTCTTTTACATCAGACAAGCTTATTTAAATTCTTATGCAGCAACTTTAAAACAGTATTGAAGTAGATTTTGAAATGAACACATTGGTTAATATGTTGTTTGTCATAGAATTACACAAAAAAGAAGAAAGCAAGCAACAACTTTATGGAATTAAAATGAAATTACCTAAAGGAAAAACTCTTATATATATTTACCTGTTTGGTTGACAGTTTTCTTACTGCGCCTCCACTGGATGGTGACGTTGTATTTGTGTCACACGGTTTCTCACTTTAAGATTGTTTTACAAGACGTTTCTTATATTTACTCTTAAGTGGTGAATGTCACTCTCCAAAATGTACCAAAGAGAGAGTCTGGATGTGAGGGACATTGAGAGGGAGGGATGTGTAGGAGAGAGACTTCTTAAAGGAACAGTACAGTTTTCCCAGACTAAGCACTCTGTATAATAATTACATGCTGGCAAATGCAGTACCGAGTGTTAATAGGGTTCTGTCACTCAATGTGTGTCTGTGGCTGATAAACATGCGTGACTGATGAAGGCTGAGAGTTTAAAAACAGACTCTTCCAAGCATGACGCTATAATAAAGCCCATAAACAATTATCTACATTAACACAGTTGACTTATTGGCTTTTAAAAGGCGGATTGGTGCCAGTTTTTAAATTGAGCAATCATATTTACATGAAAAAATATGTATGCTGTGTGTTATAAAAAGCACACAAACCCACACATGGAAATGTAGGTCAAGAAATTCACATTTGCCAAGCAAGAATTGCTGGTGAACGTTATTGTCCAAAGGTGCCTGTGTTGTCACTTGTATTTCAGCATCTTCTCCCACTGTGAATGTTGTGTGTTCTCGATCTGTTAGAGCCCTGAGGCTGTGATTTCAATCAGAGAAGTGGGTCCACACAGTTCTGCTCCACAAAATACACAGTCTGTATCCTGAAGGGTATCATCCAACATTTTACAGACTGGGTTGACAGAAAGCACAGCGAACTGTTTGTCCAATACAATCTTATGGTAACTGTTTTACGTGGTGGCTTGTTTGTATGAATTTGTACAATATCTTTTTTTAAGAAGTACTGAAGTGACGTTTGGTTTAGGGGTAGGGCTTCGTTTGTATTGTTTTTATAATCATTTTGTATAATGCTTATGCAAAAGTAATAGTCATGTTTTTATGACATCAGTTTGGTTTGTCCCATGATATGAAACATAAAAGCAATTTAGATGTACATTTGCATAAATTTATCTTTTTAAGTAGTGGATACATTATCTTTGCAGTAAGTTTTAGCAAGTGTAAAGTGTGTTATTTATGCATCACAAGCGTGATTGAATAGAACTGCAAATGTGTCTCTGTCTGTGAAAACCAAGCTAAAATCATTTTTGTTATTTACTGTTTTTACATAAATTCATTTTACAGAATGTAAAGAATATTTTGTCTTGATATCTTTAATATTGACTGAGTAAGGCCATGTGTGAAATCAATGTTTAGGTAGCCCGGATAATAAATAAATAAGTAAATGCAAAATAATAAAATGTAGTGTCAATAAAATCATTAATTTCAATCATTTCAGAATTATAAATGTAAAAATGAGCAAATCTATCATCCTAAATTATTATTAACATCAATTAACATCCATTAATAATTTTTCATCATTTGCATTTACTTTACTTGTAATCTCATAATTGATTTTACGACTTTATGGTCATATAAAATCATTTTTATAATTTTTTGAATTAAGTTTTCCTGTCTTTAGCTAGACAAAGAAAGATTTCTGTCACAAACTTGTGCCATTTGGTGAACAAATGATGCTATGTTGGGTTTATGGAATGCTTTTAACAAGTAATGTTTTGATGGAAGCACATTGTTTACAATAATGGTCAGTCTTTCCACATTAAACTAGGATGGAATAAAGTATTTTATCGTCGAAATATTACACACTTCAGTTTTAAATATGTTTTATAATCGATGAATGGCTGGTGTTATATGCTGGTGAAATTGGTCCTTTAAGTACATTTCCAGCCAGACGGTCTTATTTTAGAAAGCTCCCAGAACAGATAAAAGCAAACATGTTGACAATTACTGTTTCAATTACTTTATCAATCTCCATAGACAACACACACTCGCAGCCGTTATCTGCCCGACAACAGAAACCCAGCCGCAGGGCCTCTCTGCCGGATTTCTTTGGAAGTCTTACTAATTTAATTAAAGGGAAATTAGGTCTCAAAGAGGCACTGCAGATTGCAACACCCACAGGGAAATGAAGTCAGAATTGAGTTTGTTTAATGGTGCGAGCCAACTGAGTGCGGCTTTAGCGAGAACTTTGGTTAAGGATGCAATCTCTCTTACAAAGCATCATACCTCAAAGCGAAGAGAGGAATTTAAAGGTATTTTGATGTAAAATGGTTGTGTACGGCGTAGACCTGTAGATTGGGCGTCAGTCAAGTGCATTTCAAAAACATGCACATAACAGCAAGTTTCCCTGTCACCGTAGCGAGAAATATGCAAGGTTGAAAACTGCTGGGGTAATTTTTTTTGCTGATGAAAAATTGGAAAAGTGCTCCTTCATGCCTCGCTTAAGTTTTGGAACAGTTCTCCCTTACGGCGGAGTCCAAGTGGTCTTTGAACACGTTTTGCTGATGGTGTCAGATTCACCAGAGGCACGTTCTATTGAAGCCAGTTCAGCCGTGATCTGCACTTGAAACACGTTCGTCAGGGTCAAAGGATTCAAATGTTTCCAAGAAAGATAATCACCACATTCAGTGAAGGGTACAGTGTAATACATCAGGATATAATATGACTTGCAGAAAAAGTCAGAACAGTGGAAACAAAATGTTTTGATATTGTGCCACCTTAATGTGGATATTTTAATGTAATTGTTGCTTTAAAGCATCAGAGCTTTACAAAGGCATCATTTATTGTGGTAGCCAACCATCTTTAAAATACCTGGACATACTTAATCATCAAGAGGCAGTGATTTTACTATAACTCCACTGTGCACATTTACTGCAGGGCGATGTCTTTGAACAATAATAAATAAATAAGTGCTAAAAATGATGTACATTATTAGTGCCACATGCTAGTTCCACAGGTCACAATAACAGATAACAGTAGCAGAGATCATTTTATTTAAGTGGATAATTAGAATAAATTATGGCAGGTTTAAATGTGGTGAGAACAACAAAATGTTTCATGTTTCCTGCATTTCTAAAACTAAATTGAATTGAATTTGAAAAAATTCATATTAAAAATATTTTTCATTACGTAATATATTATTGATGTATGAATTGAATTTACATTCTTGAAATAAATTTGTTTCTCGGCATGATTTTTTTTACAACCAAATATATTAAGATGATTTTTTTAAGATCAGCTTTTTGTAGAAGTGAGCTAATATGTAAAAATTACAAGTTTGCTAATGTTTCATTAGTGACCTATAGACTATAGACCTATACACATTTCTTATTGAAATAATTTCTCCTGTTTGTTTCAATGTTTAAATAAATGTATACTTTGTATATTATGTTATTTCTAGCATTGGTAAAGTATCATATAATTAAGACAATGTAGGAAAACAAATGTAATAAATAAAAGATATAAATCTTTTCCTAATAAATAAGCAATGATAGAGACACCTGGGAGCTGACAGTGGGAGTAGTGATGGGTTTTAGTATATGTGGGGCTCATGTGGATGAAGTGCACTGTTATGAATTATTATGTTTCTGCTCCAGAGGAGAACAAACCCGCAAGCTAACCGAGAAGTCAAAATGTCCTCTGGGATTTAGTCGCATTGCAACACGCCATTAATTTTTTTAGAGGTTGTGACAGAATGATAATAGACACATTAATGTGTTTCCTTATATCACTTTCTATTGACTTCTGTTTTTATACCGAGCTAATTATTATTTTTAGCCACCAGCCCCACCTTTACCCCTAAATAGGTCTCTACCATCAGCCTAACCCTCACAAAAACCTTCCTGTCAAAAATTCAAGGCTTTCTTAGTACTTGTTATATTATTAGTATTTTTACTTTTAGTATTTCTATTACATTATTCTGGTGATTTAAGGTTGGAAAATGATCACATTTTAGTTTAGGGCCTGTTCATTAAGGTTTGATTTTTTTATATTTGATATGATTGTATTTGATATACCCAAACACACACAAACATTCCCTGTCTTCACAGAAACGCATTAGTCACATGCTGTAAATTTATTAGAAAAAGTGCTAACATACAAATGTGAAAAACAGCGAGTCCCTTTCGAAAGACAACACATCTTAGTTTTACATCTTCTTCAGATTAACATCACACATATTAGACTTATTTAAAGACAGAATCATAAATATACACCTCTCTGTCTAGCCTGTGATATCTCCAACATGTTATTTCTCATTTTTTACAACCGTAAGCTCTCTTGGAGTGGTTAAGAACATCATAGCACCATCATAGTCATCATAGAACATCATAGTCTGTTTAACATTTTATGTCAAAAGGGTTAAATCCACAACCGCTGGCATCATGAAAAAATAACTTCTGTATGTGAATAGGCTGCATTATTTTAATATGCACACAACAGAGGGCTTTAATAATGCTGAATTGTCCATAACTATGGATGTAAACACTTGGCAGGTGTATAGAAAAACCTTCCTCATTTCCTTCCTTTGTTTGTAAAATAGAGCCACCAGGTGGCCATATTGAGAATAACCCCTTTAAACCTGCTACCTCTAGAAATTAAGGCTAACAAAGCACTTTTCATGACATATGATGTAAACATAAAGCAGCAAACATGAGATAAATAGAGAAATAAAATGTCTATAAAAAATTACAAAACAGTTTTCCCTTTTCTCGTGAAGACAAATCCGACAGAAGTTCAGCATCTAGTTTGAGGTAATTCCTTTTCATATTCACTTCATATGTTAATTTTGAAAGTTTTTCAAAGCATCACAGTGATGAAGCACATCATGTCAGGTCGATTGTCCTCCAATCACACGTAATATCTCCTTCTGTATCCGAACGTCCTGCGTGTTGATATTAGCATCTCCTACCTGACCATCCTCGTACCTGCGGAAGACAGACAGGTAACAGTTGCACATTGTGAGGCAAAGGATTTTTATGAAATTGGTAATTGGAAAAAGGTCTTGGAAATAAGATACTCACACGAAAAAGAAACGTGTGCAGACGTGATCAGAAATCGGGCAAACCCAAATATTTCCATGTTTCTGGAGATCTTTGGATGTTATAACTGATCAAAGTTATGCAAAAACAAAGAGCAGAGCTTTAGTACTAAACTTAAAAATCAGCAGCAAAACAATGTAATAGCTAATAGAACAATTATGATTTGCATTGCATAATTTGTACTATTATATATTTTTGATCTGTACCTTCACACAGAGCAACACAGTTCAGATTCCGACTCTGAAGAAATCGTGATTGTACAGGCCGGCACTGTAAAAATACACATTTAATAGGCAAATACAATACAAAACAAGTGACTTCTGTAATTCCTGTGGCTGAAAAACTACTAATTTACTACTAACTACTAAGCCTGGACTCAGCCTGTATGAGTAACTACAGATGGCACCTGTAATACATCTGTATCAGTACCTGTAAGACAGTGTTGACCCGGTTGTAGTGCTGTACTAATTCCTCTTTAGTAGGCATGTGGTGCTGTCCCTTTCCCATCCCTGCAAATAACAATAGCAAGATTAACATCTCCATATGCTACATGCGCGAATACATTTTGCAGGAACATCTACTGCTACACATACACATACCTTCAGAAGCAAAACATTAGAAATAAAATACAATTTAAATATCCCTTTTCTGAAAGACTCATAGCTTCCTTAATAATGTTCTGTGGTAGCAGATGGTATTATCATGGCTAAAGATATGGTAGTGTGATGCTGCATACCCAAAAAACATGGTACTAGGATAGTAAAAATTATAAGAACTTTATTTGTTTAATTCATTTTAAAAAAGTTTTATCTTTTTATAATTTGTAAAACATGATGCACTTTGTAGACGATCCCTAAGTCTCTGACCTGAGTATCCAAATGAGATGCTGGAGATGGGGCTGAGGTAGATGCCCTTCCCATAGGCTGCCCCATGCAGCTTTTGTCATAGAAAACAGTAAGAACGATTGATTTTTAAGACATTGTGCTAAGTTTTCATTCAGTGCACAACAAGTAATCATGGAGGTACCTGCAGTTTTGTGTAGGAGGCATTTACAAGTCCATTTCGTAGAATGGAGTGCCAGTTTTCAATATGAGAACCACTGAAGAAAGAGAGTCACGTGATTTGTCATGTGAATATGTTTAAGATAAATCTCGCAAGCATTTGCCGTGATGTATGATAAGGACATGTGATATAATGTCTCGTGAGGGTCTCATAGGTAGAAACTTACTGAAAAGCAAATGTGCTGCCGTGGAGTTTCCGAGCGGTGCGGAATCGAGCCTCTTTGGCAGGAGGACTGCTGAGAAGCAGAAACTGATGGGAGGTGTGCATGAACTTCAGTTGCTGTTTGCACGGAAGAAAGGTGTGAATAAGTGAAAGGAAAAAATAGGACATTAATCCACATAATGAGATCAAACGGCCTTACTCTGCTAGAGGGGAGCTTGACAATGTGAGACCTGTTGCTGGATATAATCCTGTAATGATACAAATCACAAATGTAAAGATTTAGGAGTAATATATAGATCTAAATTACCAGAAGTATTGATCTATTATTTCACTCACCATTGCAGCAGAGGATGTGCGAGAGGGTCCATTTTGTCCATCTGCTTCTTTATCTCAACATAAGGACCCTGGAAAAGGTATAGATTACTCAAAAAGTAAAATTATTTTATCATTTATTCACTGTCTTGTCATTCCAAACCTGTATGAGTTTCTTTTTTCTGCAGAACACAATGTTGGTCATCAAACAACACTGACCCCCATTGACTTTCATTATATATAATCTTGAGACATTTCTCAAAATATCTTTATCTGTGTTTCACAGAAAAAAGGGTTTAAATGACATGAGGGTGAATAAAAAAATGACAGAATTTTGTATTCCTATAAGTCAGATTTTTTGAATGGCTTACTTGTGTTATCTCTCGAATCGAGGTGATGCTGTCCAGCGCTCTCTGTAGCCGCTCGTAGCTTCTTTTCTTCATGCAACCACGTAAGAAAAAATGTAACAGAGGGAAATACGTCACACATTTAGGGTAAAATCATACTCGATTGAAACAAAAACTTCATTTTAGGTGAGAAAGAAGTTACCTTTGGGTTGAAGGCCAGAGCTTTGGGGTCATTAGGGTCGACAACAGAAGGGTAAGGGTCAAAGATGATGCTTTTACGAGCAGATTCAAGGGCAGCACGACATATTGCCACCAGCAGGTCCACCACCTACACAAAAAAACTTATTTTTTGGTCATCGTCGGATTTTGCTTGACAAGACATTTTAGTCAAGTGTGTAAGTGTTACCTCAGCTCCCGTTGCTACATCCTCTGCAGCTCCTGACATCACACCCAGCGTGTTGAAAGAGAAAACGCACAGCTCTCTCGTGCAAACGGCAGGCTAAATACACAGAAAACATCATGATAATCATGTGGATTTACTGGTGTGTTTTTGTTGAGTTTTGAAGGGTTTTGTTGTACCTTTAGCATAGAGCCATTCTGAAAGACATGCTGCTCATCACAGACGACACAATAATCATTCAGAGTTGGGATCCTCTGTTCAGAGTATTTCATCACCTACAGGGCAAACGATGAAGGAGAGAGAGAGAGAGAGAGAGAGAGAGAGAGAGAGAGAGACTGTGTTTGGTTTTAAAGGGATAGTTGACCCCAAAATAAAAATGTTGTCATCATTTATTCACCCTTATGTGGTTCAAAACCTGTATTTGACGTTCTTCTGTGTAACACAAAGAAGATATTTTGAGAAGTGTCTCTTCGTGCTCAGCAAAAGTTTGAAATGCATGAGGGTGAATAAATGATGAAAGAATTGTCATTTTTAGGTGAACTATCCCTTTAAGTGATTAGAGCTCATGGATAATTTGCAAAAAAGTGCGAGAAGAAACAAAAGTATTAAGGAATGACCTGGACGAGAAAGCCGTACTCCAGTGTCGGGATGCTCTTGCAGTGAATCAGAGCTTGTGAGGAGAAGAAGAGCTGGATGAGCTGTCTGGTGGTGATGTGCACTGTGGATCTTGAGCCTGGGACGGCCACGCTCTGCAGAAACATATACAGTATATGGTAGATATGTACAATATTTGATGACAGTATCTGTCTCTATCGGTCATTTACACACACCTGCCCAACTGGGCTAGAAGTGTGCAGCTCTCCTTTAGAGCAGGACATTGAGCGGCTCATCAAACGGGTCACTCTTAACTCCTGGCCTGCTGACCTTACCTTCACCCCAGGGCCCTGGATCAGAGGAACACTGGAACACCTGGAGAACAAAGTCACAGTTAGCCTAGAAATGTAATGATTGTGTTAATGTTTCCATCATCGGCAGTAAGCAAAGGTTACTAGAAGATATACGTGTCTGATTATATGTCTGTTTTGCATCAGTCTGTCCCCTAATCTTACTTGGTTATCGGTGAGAAGATGCTGAGTCCAGCTCTGAACTTCTTGATGGTTCCTCCAGCCTTGAACCAGCTGTGTCTCTTCCTCTGTTGCATATTCAGGAACTCATTGCTGAGATTCTTCCACTGGTTTGATATAAACATGCTGAGAATTCTGGGAAAAGACAGTGGGTAATGTTATTTTTTCGCTGACATGTAATGAAATAGACAATGTATTTTATTTTAAAAGAAAGAAATACAGTTGAAATAAAATAGAAATACTGTTAACCTTTTAAGCTGAACTCCGAGACTGAACCCATCTTTACGAGTCGGTTGAAATACCTCCACTGTGGGTTCTGAAAAATGTTGAATATTTTTCTATCATAGTCTATCATATTGGCATTTATGGTAACATTTTAATTTTACAATAACACATACTTACTGATATGCCTACACAGTCACCTTCCTCGCTTAATTTATGCCATTTATATCTATGTCTTACCTGTTCCGTCCAAATACTGTGATAGTGAGAACCGAAGGCGCAGAATGATCGGTTCAGTTCTGTTGACTTTCCACGCAGACGCCACCTCTTCCTGCCAAACATTATAATATGTACTTATTATTATAATATGTACAATACGTTTACAAGTAAAAAGGAAATAAAACTTTCGAAGTGAAAGCAACAATCTAATAACTCACATCCAGGAAGCTGACGTTAATGTGTAGGTCGATATCAACATCGTCAATGGTCTCGTACTCCCTAAAGAAACGGAAACAGTCCATTTCTACAGTTACTATATGACTATATCAAATACATAAATATGCCTTATTGCTTTTTAAAACGTATCACATAATACAGGACACCAAATAATAAGGACATAAATGTTAATAAAGTGTTATTTTTTGCCTCTTTCTCTCTCTGTTTGAAACATAAAATTGCAGGTTGACGTTGAAAGATGACATTTCACGCCAAATTGGACCTGACAGCTCAAATTATCAATCATTAAGGAGATTTTACTTGCTCAATAACTGTTTTATATTTATTTTTAACCAAAAAGTTATGATTTTAAAAGAATTTAATGAATGACCTAATAAATAATGTCCCCCAGCACATAAAAGTAAACTGAGCAGTGATGCAAATAATAGCTCGGAGATAAGGTAATAGATGTGCTTTAAACAAGGGCTTTTGACCAATCAGCATCAAGGACTATCCGTTTCACAATAAATAATAATTGCATAAACAATAACCTCAAATACAGTGACATGACCCCCGAACACAAACTCATACTTCATTGTATATATTTATATTATTTAACAATATGTGTTATAGAGATTTATGGAGTCTTTTAGAGTTTTAGATGAACTTAGGTTAACGGATTACCTTACAGAAATGGCTGTTTCAGAATAGATGTCTTTCACTGCACCAACATCTATATCCAGCTGCGGGTGTCGACTCAGGTCACCGAACAAAATGACCCTGCAAAAAAAAAGACTTGCATTTTTCTTTTCGTTTATGAGCTTAAAGAAGCCAAAGCCTAAATAATTCATAATCAGTTATTTGTTTGTTATGTATTAAAACAGGACAGAAATGCTTGTTTGGGCCTGATATGTGAAGTGGGTTCAGGTCATTTGAAAAACGGGAGCCATCTGGCATTCCTAATCCACTGAAAACCCCATAATGCACTTCAATAACACCTTTTGTATCTATTATCCTATTAGACCCATTGCCATATGTTGATCTGGAATGAAATGAATATTAAATTAATTACATTAGGTAACACATCTATTTATTAAATTGGTTGCACATTTACAGTGTGAATTAGTTATGTTACATTTGGGAGATGCTTTTATACAAAGTGCATTCAAGATACATTATACGTCTTTCTCTGATTCACCAGTTACATGCTAACCTGCACTCCATAAAATAAATCCTCTCCATCGCTGTTCCCATCCGAGTCCTCATCGCTCCAGAATTGCTCACCGATGCTCTGAAACACAAGTTATCATGGATCAATCTGCTAATTTCCCCGGCGATGCATTTAATTCATTACACCCTTCCCCCATTCATTAGACACTGAGACGTTCTTATCAGTCAGTCAGTAATCTACTCAAGGAGGTGACTGTGTCAGTAGGACAGCTGATTGTATCAGATCATCAGCTTGGTCTGGATATAGAGGGTATCAGGACACCTTACGTGCTAACGTCTGAAACTAACAATGAACATGTATGTTTATACCATGCTGTTCATAGATGCTGCTTTAGTGAATTCCCTCTGCCACATTCATCCATTCCAGCCAGGTGTGGTCTTTGAAAAACTGCAGGATTGGTTTATAGGAGTCAAAGCAGGTTGAAGCAAACCAATAGGAAGGCGGCGTTCATTTTTCCAGGTCCATCAAAGTCATTTCCATGGCAACCTGTGACAACACAATGCCAGAGCGGCAATTCATTAGATGTCCACTTTGAGTTCATTTGTGTTGCTGCATACTGATTGTGTAGATGTGTGACACATGCTAAAGGATTTCTTTAGAAACTTAAACTAAAACTGGGTGTGCATGGATGCATTTTTTTTAAATAAATAAAAAACATACAGAAATGTTGTAAATATTAAATAAATATTTATTTAAAGATTATGAATAAAAAAAATGCTTTACAGATCTAATCTGTCATGTCAAGTAATACCATACACCTGTTGGTTGTACTGTTGCATTTTATCTTATGCATAAAAAAGCACAAAGACATGAATGAAACATCACATGACCACATTATTCCACATTATTTCTTAAGATAGCCACATCATAGGTAAATCTGCTTTAGCTTAGCTGTATAAAAGAACATTTCTTACCTCCCGAAGACAAGCCAGATGCGTTAACCGAGGACTGCGTGTCAACACCTTAACAGAAAACATACATCAAGCATGACAATAAACACAAAGGGTCCTAATTAGAAATGGGTATGTGTATTGTCTAGCCGGCACTGTTTCTTGTCCGCCTTCAAGTGTGGCTCTAATGGGTTGCTTTTATTCTTCCCAACAGTGTCTGCTTTCTCCCTGACAACAAACGACAGCTTGGGCATGCTCAGTGCGTATCGTCCGGGTCATGAGACCGGCAGCTGACAGCTAGTGTGTTCAGTAGCCGGAGGGGAGGAGGGGTTGAACAGAATGACGTGCCTGGTAGATCATAGAATATAAGATCAAATACAACCTCCTGCATGCCTGTGACCTTATAGTTTCATCTTTTAATGTGTGTTGTGTTGTAGTATCACTGTCTGGCTGTGTGTGTTTCATTGATTTAGCAAATATCTGTTATTTTAAACTATTCTATTCACACAAGTTTGTTTATAGGAGTACTATGAATTTTCATTGACTTTAACATTCTGCCTTTATTGTGTTAAGAGCAAGATCTCAGACACTACATCCTGGTCTTAATCTTGGGGACCTGTTGATGTAGAAGCTGGACTAAAGTACCACTGCAGAGGTTACATTAGCCATTTGACTATAGGTACAGGTCAGTGTATTAAAGTTCACATTAGTAGAAGGTTATGAGTGGTTGATGTAAGTGTGTATAGTTTGTGCATGTGCGTGTCTGGCTTATATATTTCTTATGCATTCTTGTCTTGTTTTGATGATTAAAGAAAATCATTTAAAAAGTGTTAATTAAACAGTCAACTGTATGAAGATATGACAGAATTAAGGACGTGAATGTATAAACTAGAAACAATAGAAACACTAAAGTTAGCCTGAAGTTTTTTCACAATTGTCCACTAGAGGGAGTTATCACACTCCAAGAAACATTGACAATGTGAAAAAAAATATTTTTGTTGATTGATTTATATTTTTCATATTGTATTTAAAGGATGCATACATTCACTAAAACATAGTGAATTATTAATTTTATTAATATTACATAATACATTCATTATGCACAACCATAATACAATGAAACAACATTTGCTGACTAAAATACCATTTCTATATTATGTGTCTTCCTGTTCCTGGTATGCGTCTTTCTTTAGGTGAAGCTTTAAATGGTACATGTACATATTTACCAGCGGTAATGAAAATAGTTTATAAAGCAAGAATTTCAGTCAATTTATTTATATAGAGTTTGAAGTAGGGCTGGGCGATATGGCAAAAATGTAAACTCGATAATTTTTTCCCATATTGATCGATAACGATATATATTTCGATATATAAAATGTTAATGCTGCCAGCTTTAAAAGAGTATCCCAACTATGACTGAAGCCATAAAAATTTGAGGGTTCATTAATTACATTTTAAAGTTTAGTTTTTTGTCGACAATTTCATCATTTTTGGATAATAACTTGAGGTTAGTTTCACTTTGGTCGCTGCTTTCACTTATTTTTGTCATCCTCGTGCCGAGTTTGCTTTGCAAAGTGCCATAGGAAATTGACTTTGTTCTTTGACGTGAACGTTAAAAGCTGCACGCTGATTGGCTGTTGTCGCATATTTCTGCTGTGTGATTGGCTCTTATATTAATCCATATCGAGTAAAAATGCCTAGAGCTTATCATCGTTATCGACATATATTTTATCGCGATTCGATATGATATCGTTTATCGGCACAGCCCTAGTTTGAAGCCAATATTGTGTGCTTTTTTGCATAGACTTTTGCAACGATGTACACAAGCGCTATCCATTAGTCAACCGCACTTACTATATCTAAGCAAACTGAGTTCAACATAAAGTTTCTGTCATAAATAATGGCTTTAGTTGCACTTTGAAAATAAGACAATGGATTGTAAAAAAACAATGACAGATTAATTATGAAAATGAAGCCATACATAAATGCAGAGTTTTGGATGGGCCTTTTCTTATCTGTATCTGTGGAGAATGCAAACAGCACGGGCTACAAATCAAACAAGCAATTCTTTCATGGCCATCAAAGTTTCAGCTGTAAGCCTTGAGATATTATTAGCATTTCAGATGCCAGTTATAGCTGGTATTTATGAAATGACCGGAGGGGGAGGACAGTCATTTGTACTGTACTCTTTTAATTTTAGCTCATAGTGCACGATCACACAAAAGCTGTTTAAAACTAAAAGAAGTTGAGAATATGACAGAGATAGGATAAATACATGAAAGTTAGTGTTTGTTAGACCAATAATCACTAATAAAGATTTATTTTCTTTAATCCCACACCAGCTTTTAAAAAATTAAACTCTCTCAGACAGTTTCTGATTGGCTGAAATAGAGACCTTTGAATACATTGCCTCCAGATGCAATAGTACTTAATTTTGTAACATTATTAATAATAATTAAAATATTAACTATTTTTATTGTTATTGTTGTTATTTGCTGTTGTAGTTATTGTGGAGATTTGATCAGAATTTCTTAGTGGATCTGTTTTACTGTCGGATGGAGACGCTGTGGAAAGTAGTACCGGTTAGTTTTGACTGGATAAGTTCAGGCAGTGGCGGTGCGGTGAACAGACTCAGAAGTTCCTGCAAGTGTTCATCGAGTGAGGTAGGTAACAACAGATGATTTAAACAACGCGAACGATCTCAAGACATAAATATCCCACATAGAACTAACAGCATCATTTTGCTATTTATTGTTTCTAATAAATATTTTAATGCAAGAAGGGAATACGTTTTCTATCTCCTATTAAAATGTTTGCCGTGTTATTGATAACATTTCATGTCATCAAATCATAAAAGCTAAATGTAGTTTAAGATCAAAACCAATACTATTTTTTATGTAATGTTATTATTGTATGATGTAATTATAAATATTAGAATATTATTTCGATATTCAGTCAAAGGAAACACATCTGTACCTTTTATATATTTTACATATTTATACATGTATATAAATATTTCTTTACAGTATTATTGTTTAATAAATATTTTACAGTATATATAGTATATATATATATATATATATATATATATATATATATATATATATATATATTATAAATATTATATAAAATATATATTTTGAAACTATAATAGGCTATAATATATCGTGTTATTTTATGTTTATTGTAATTTGTTATAGTTTTTGTAAACTACGTCATTTACTTGTGTTTGGTGTGTGTACACATATAAAAGTTTATATATAATATGGGTTGTATTGTCTTGTGGTATAACACATCAAAGCTTTCATAAGAACATCACCAATGTGGCTTTAAACTTCAGAGATAAAATAAAATCTTTGTGAAAATGTTATTTTCTCCAGGATATCTCTAGCAGACGCAGCTCCAGCCATGTCTCAGACGGCGAGTAAGGATGCAGCCTCTGCCTTCTTCAAGACCCAGCAGATGCAAGCTGCTATGGCAGACACTCTTCTGGAGCACTTGTGCCTCCTGGACATCGATTCTGAAGCCACAGTGACCCGTAACACAGGCATCGTCTGCACAATCGGTCAGTGAAGCATCTTTGTGCTAATATATAGTTGTATATGAGATTTATATTGTTTTATAGTATAATAATTCCAGTATAATTTTCGCATTAAATGTTCTAATCTTCATTTCTAGTATTTAAACTTTAATTGTTTTGTTTAATCCTGCTGCAGGACCTGCCTCTCGATCTGTGGAGACTTTGAAGGAGATGATCAAGACTGGCATGAACATTGCACGTATGAACTTCTCCCACGGATCTCACGAGGTAAGTCATCTTATCCATTCCATTGCTTAAATAACATTACTAGTTTCACCTATAAACAAGCGAGTCTTAAAATAAAATCCACTACAGTAGATCTTGGTCCACCACAGCAGATCATCCGTTATTGTAGCATTTGCCTTGTGCCTCTTGAAATGTCAGAAGTTGTAAGGTGATCTTGTTAGCCACATGGATCTGTCTGCTCGATACGTTCGCTTTACTTTCCAGTCGAGTGTTTTGGAGTTTAAGCCAAAGCATTAGTTGACCTTTCCTCTTTAAAAGTCATGGCTTTTTACCTTTTTTGCAAGGCACCATTGCATGTCATCATCAAGTTATAGAAAAGATATTTCAGACTGTAGACTTCAGAAGGTCAAAATCACATGTTAGCTTGTAACAAATGTACTCCCAGTTCATTGCAGCTAAGTAACAAACTGATCTTTTGAAAGTAATAAATATAATCCTGATTCACTTGGAATGTGAGCTTGTTTTCCAGCTGTGCTTTTATTATTAAGCAGAAATGACAGTGTATATACAGTACAGTAAATTATAATACAGCATTACAGTAATGTGTACTGTAATGTACATGAGTACAGAGTGTTTCTGTGGGTCATTGGAAACATAAACTGTCTCTCCGTTATTCTATATATATCTCTCTGTCTCTGCCTCAAGCCTGTGATTGGACAGAGAAGAAAGTGACTATATTAGAGATTGAATTGTAGACTTTACAGCAAAAGTGCGACTGCTTTATTCTCTCTGTTTTTCCACAAAGGGTTCATTGGTGTTATACAGCAAAGGCAATGGTCTTAAGAGTTGTACATCGAAGTAAAAGAATACATATTACATCAGCGTACAGCAGAACAAAGAACACGGGTTGACAGATCTGCGTAACATATGCCTATATATGCTCCTATACCTAAAATACTCATTTTATTGTTGTGCATGTTACAGAATTTCCTTTTTTTACAGAATTTTCTTTTTTCCATTTTTCATAATTAATGTATTTGTATTTTTTATCTAAAGAATAGCTAGTGATGTACAAAATTCTTGTGTAAAACTTAAAAAAGTAGACCAAATCCGCATGGACTTGGCAACCCTGCAAAGAACAGTATAACATTTTTAAGTGATTTTTTAATATATACAAATATATAATGAAATATAATATAATATAATATAATATAATATAATATAATATAATATAATACATATACATATATTTTCACACTTTACATGAGTTTGTGTTAATTTGGTCATGCTTTAATTATTTTAAATGCTTTAATTTTAATTTGATTGTTGTTGACATTTTACTGTATGCAACTTTCTTGTACAGTATCATGCTGAAACCATCAAGAATGTACGTGACGCCACAGAGAGTTTTGGACCTGGTAGCATTGACTACAGACCCGTGGCCATTGCCCTTGATACCAAAGGACCAGAGATCAGAACTGGACTTATTAAGGGCGTGAGTGTATTCTTTTGCTGTTAGCATCTCTGTATCTAATAGTTAGAAGTTTCTACTCAACATTATGGGCTATAGCTATGTTTTTTACTTTCAGAGTGGCACTGAAGAGGTAAAGCTTGTCAAAGGTGAGATGATCAAGCTAACTCTTGATGACAGCTTCATGGACAATTGTGATGATAAGACACTGTGGCTGGATTATAAGAACATTACCAAGGTGGTGCAGCAGGGCAGCCATGTTTACATTGATGATGGTCTTATTTCACTCATGGTTAAAGAAATTGGTGAGTTCCTCTAGTCAAATGTACTCTTTGAAACGAATTAAAGTGATACATCCCAACATTACTCAATGCACACCATGTGATCTTTCAGGTTCTGATTTCCTAAACTGCGAGATCGAGAATGGAGGCATGTTGGGCAGCAAGAAGGGAGTGAACCTGCCCGGCGCTAACGTCGACCTGCCCGCTGTGTCCGAGAAGGACATTAAGGACCTTCAGTTTGGTGTGGAGCAGGGTGTGGATATGGTGTTTGCCTCCTTCATACGTAAGGCTGCCGATGTGCACGCCGTCAGGAAGGTGCTCGGGGAGAAAGGCAAGAACATCCTGATCATCAGCAAGCTGGAGAACCACGAGGGTGTACGAAAGTGAGTAAATGTGTCTGATCGTACTACATAGATTAGTCATAAATGTTCATGTTTATGCTGGTCTAGAGCTGGTCTAGTCTAGTTAAGATTTTTTCAAAACACATCATATTTTATGCTTGTAACCAACTATGCTGATCTTTGTGTGCTTATTTCTTATTTTCTCTAGGTTTGATGAGATCCTGGAGGTAAGCGATGGCATCATGGTCGCCCGTGGGGATCTTGGTATCGAGATCCCTACTGAGAAGGTGTTCCTGGCTCAGAAGATGATGATCAGCCGATGCAACAGGATTGGCAAGCCAATCATCTGTGCCACACAGGTCGGGGCAGATACCGTTTTCAACGTCAATTTGGTTCATACAGCAGTCATTTTTACTTTTGCTGTGTGTGTTTTTGACTGACAGATGCTGGAAAGCATGGTGAAGAAGCCCCGCCCCACCCGTGCTGAGAGCAGTGATGTGGCCAATGCCGTGCTCGATGGTGCTGATTGCATCATGCTGAGCGGAGAGACAGCAAAAGGAGACTATCCTCTGGAGTCTGTGCGCACACAGCACCTGGTACGGATGAGTGTGCGCTTTTTTAGGTTGTGTTGTTTGCTAACACTAACGTGACTAATGCGAATATTAAAATTAAGCAATTTGATTTGATTGACATTGACAAATCAGTCTGTGTAGATGAAAATGCAGAAAAGCTTATGATAAGCATTAATGTTGTTGTTGTACATTCATTAATCGTGGCATGCATTGACCACAACTGTTCTGTTTTTGCAAACTCACACAAATTTTGTGTTTGTTTCTGTGGCAATCAAGATTTCCTGTCGGCTGGTGTGTGTTTTTTGATTTCCAGCATGCCTTTGTGGACGTGCCACACAACATGCTACACAGTTTCACCTTCTTCACTCATGACCTCGCACGCTATCTAAAGGTTCCTTAATAAAATTATCATCATTTTATCAGCAAGGGATTTTTCCTGGAAAGCAAAAAGTAGCTGTGGTGGTAAAATACGGTAAAAGTACAAAAAAGTATATCATTGTACTCTATAATTTTCATATTTCAAGGTATTTCCTTCTTAAGAAATAATTAATTACTTTAGTAAACATACTATAACCATGGTATTTGTATTAAAAAAACAGATACCACAAATATACTATAGTCTCACTACAGTAAGCCTAATTTACCCTGCTGAAAAAACATTAAAAACCATCATAGAAATTCTAATAGATTTAATGGTTTTAATGGAATTGTATTGGTTTTAATGGAAGCTATAATGGTCTCTGCTGGTATTGTATTAGGATGTTATCTGGATGAACATCATAAAATCTACTGGAATAAGGCTTAAAACATACCACATAAAAGAATTTTGTAATGGTTTTAATGGTAAAGAGCTAATGCTTCATAATGGTATTTGTAATGGAAACCATTAGAAGTTTTGTTGTTTTTTCAGCAGGGTAACAATGATATTTGTAGTAAATCTGTGGTAGTACCTCTAAAAATGTGGTTGCTACAATTTTCTGATAATAAAATCAAATATTTTCCTGTTTTATATTTTCTAGATTTTAACCTGATAGCTGCCACTGCACACATTGAGCATACATGCGAAAATGCATACATGTTTTAAATTTTTATAAACAATAACATTTGTTTATTGTTATGAAAATGTGTCAAATATTTATTCTTGAGTCAATATATTGTTTGTTATAATTAGATTAGAATTTAACTATGAAAAATTAAAGTGAATGGTGAATAACCTAAGATATACAACAAGAATGTTTCATTATAATAAGTACAGTAGGTGCTTATACTGTATTCTCACTTGTGTTGTTTTTTGGTGTTGTCTCTGGTCAGATCGCCCGTGAAGCCGAAGCCGCAATGTTCCACAGGCAAGTGTTTGAAGAGCTCCGCCGGACCAGCCATTTGACCCGTGACCCGACTGAGTCCGTGGCCATTGGTGCTGTGGAGGCGTCCTTCAAGTGCTGTGCCAGCGCCATCATTGTGCTCACCAAGACTGGCAGGTCAGACATACGTGTTTACACATCTACCCGCAATCACCCAACAGGGTTACAGAGGACACAAATGCCACACTTGGATCTAATATTAGATACAGTGACCTGAACTCAGTCTCGCTCACATGAACTTGAGAATGTGAAAAGTTATGAATACATTGTAAAAACAACTAGCTCATATGCATTTGTTTCTTTTCTTTATTTAAGAAAGTATTTTGTGTAAAGTTACTGTAGCTGGCTGCATGTCTTGTTATCTTGCTCACGTTATCCTTTCTGCTGTATGGCTGATCGAAATGCATGTGGTTGTGCGAGAGAGATGGTGACTGACCTTTGCAGGCCTGAACCTTGACATTTTGTGGGCTAATTTAAACTTCTCATTCAGTTGTTCCAGAGTAGCTTGCAGGCATGACTACTGCAGCTTATACATGCTAGGATGTCAGGCCTACAGCTACCAAAGAAGATATGATTTCTAGCCACCGTACCGTGTACATTACATTCATATATCTAATAGCTTAAATGACATCAGGAACCATCATAATATACGTTCTTTGTTTTACAAACTATTTATCAGTGTTTTTTCATATACATTTGCCTCTCACACTTTTAATGAGTTAATTTGTTGATATAAACATTATTTTATTTTCATCTTATTCCACATATTTCACCATGATTTTAAACTGTATAATATAACTTATAGATGCATTGTGTGCACAAAAGAAAATAGTTTATATATAATTTTTTATATGAAATATTTAAATAGTAATCATCAAAAAATAATCATTGTATATCTATATTTTTATCTTTATATATTTTTAATTAATAAAACTTACAATCTTATTACTTAAAGAAAACTAACAAAATCAAACATGTTTAATAGCAACGGAAATCTCATTTGTGCCCATTTGAAATATTATAGAGAATCTGTGTAAGATGTCAACCCTCTTCTCTCTCTCTTTCTCTCTCTCTTTCTCTCTCTCTCTCCCTCTCTCCCCACAGGTCTGCACAGTTGCTGTCCAGGTACAGGCCACGTGCTCCTATCATTGCCGTGACCCGTGAGGGGCAAACAGCCCGACAGCTGCACCTGTATCGCGGCATCATCCCCATCCTCTACAACAAGCCCGCCCATGAGATTTGGCCCGAGGATGTGGATCTACGTGTCAGCTTTACCCTAGAATTAGGTAGGGAGACGTATAGAGAGCTTGCATTTTCTTCTTGCATTCAAACCTGTTGCCTCTGGACTATCTAGAATGGGAAACAAGAAATGATAATATTTTGTCTTTTAGGCAAAGCCCGGAAGTATTTCAAGTCCGGTGATGTTCTGATCATGGTCACAGGTTGGCGTCCGGGCTCTGGCTACACCAACACTATGCGTATTGTTCTGGTACCTTAAGCTCAACCTCATGGACTACACACCTCATATATTTTTGTCAAGATATTTAGGTCACAAAATGTGACAACATTTCCAAAGGTCTTCTGGTAAAGCTGTCACATGCTTTGAATTCCCATCAAACTCCTTAGATGTCACAGAGCTCTTTTAACCTTTCCCATCCCACTGGAGAATTGTGTTCAACAAGCCTCTTACAGTTACATTTTTTGTAATCTGTAATATCATAAAATATTATGTTGTTTGTTTCTTTTTGGAAAACTTAATTAATAAACAGTGGGTTGTTTGAGAGGATCTGTTTTAAGTTTCAGAAAGGATGGATGATGAGAGAACATGTGTAGTTAAATAATACATAAGTGTTTGTTGTGTTTTAATCCCTTTTACCTAAAAAGTAAAAAAAAACTCCACCCTGTGGATTAAATTAAATATACCAATGACAAATGTTGACAGTTTGGTCAAGTCTAATGTGATTTCTGTCATAACCTTAAGAATATTTTCAGAGAAATTATGTTAAATTACACACACAGTCAAACTCACAGACATTCAATAGTGGATTGTTGGACATTTGCTATCAAAGTCTCTATTCCAGTGTTTCTGAAGGCCAGGATAAAACCAAACCAAGCAATAACATAGGCCAAAACTATTAAAAAATCAAGATATTTCTTTAAGTGTTTGCTTATCTTTTAATTATACAAAATTTATTGATACACACATGATAATAATATAAATACATTTTGATTCTCCAACATCATTAACATTTTACTTGAAGAGCTAAAATGGTTACACACCATTTGCCTCCCTACATTTATCTTTTGAGCGCATTGGTCAAAAAGGAGAAAACACAAACAAAACTAAAGATGAATGTGACTGTAAAGCCTTTACACATAGATATCGCGATTACATAGTATTGTGTTTTATTTTGATAACCGTGGGGTGAAATCTAATATCGTGGCAGACCTACATCTACTGCTCTAGCTATAATATTCACAAACACCCCTTGACAGCAGGTAATTTAATTCGTTGGCGCTATAAACAGTGAACACTAGGGGGCAGTGCGCAATCGGCTGTCAAGCCTCTGGCATAGTGATACATTCATAATTTAGCCATTTTATTTATTTATTTATTTTCCTAGTCGTGCATGCTAAATACCTCGGCGAAACAAAGACAACACTGTAAATGCTGCCTTAGGTGTGATCTGAGAATTTCCTCTGCAGCTCACATGCAGAATGAGTCAGCAGACCTGCCTCGAAATTAAGATTCACCAACTAACTTTACAAACTTTCACTAAGTCATTTTTAATGCATTGGGTTTAATTCTCCGGTATGGCACAGTTTGGGGGTAATAATAGTGGGATCGTGCAGGCTGCGTTGTTGAGATGACAGGGATCAGCTGGTCAATTTGTATGCAAATAGAGTCCGGCTTAGTCAGGCTCTGATTGGCCAGCAGGGATCGCTGACATCAAGCTGCTTTAAAAGGAGTTTTTACTAAATCTTACCACCGTAACTGCAAGGGAAGGAGTGTAATAGATCAAATAAATATCATTTGGTTTATTCTGACAGCATTATCCATCCATCCGTAACACCTTCTGGTAAGCATCTAATGTTCTGTTGTTGTTTGAGTTCATGGGTTTGAATCTCCAAGCAAACACACATGTATACCGTGTGATGCACTGTAAGCCACTTTAAATAAAAGTGTCCGCCAAATGCGTAAATGTGAACGAAACACATACTCTTGATGGAGGTTAAACAGCACAGCATGTCACTTATAATCTTAGTAGTGGGGGATGGAGAGCAAGACAGTAGGTGATTGATCCTCACTACTGTCTCTGAAAGTGGGCGATACTATCTCTATCTCCCACAGGAGCAACATCAGGTGACAAGCGCTGGAGTCTATAAGGCTCAATAACTGGGAGAACAGTGCATTGGCTTTTCAAGGACACGACCTTGCCGTTTTTCTCCACGTCTGTACAAAAGCCATGTGCTCGAGAGAGATGATGTATGATTGTTAGAAATACAAATATAAAATTTTGATGAAACAATTCCAAACATGGCAACACGTAACCACCCTGGCAGGGGAGACGGAGAAAGAAATGATGGACGTGATAACAAAGGCAAACAATAAAATTTTAATTTGTACAATTATTTATCGATTAACATAGTGTAAATGAAATATCATTGAGCTATACTCATGAATCCTCGTACATATATGATTATTCAGTATTCATGATGAACGTTATATCATATTTTGATTCTGTAGCATGTTAGTCATATTACATAGTTACCATAATTATATGATTATTATAATCATGATACAGTGAAACAAAGACCAAACATTGCAAGTGTGGTCAAATTCTGACTAAACAACAAAAAAAAGAAACCGACGGAAATCATGTTCATGTTTGAACTGTGAAATATACAGTATTAATATGCTGATTATGATGGAAGAACAAATTGAGAGGACACTGAAGATGGATAAATAACTTGACATAACTTTTCCATCATGGATATTGCACACAGCTTAACCATTCTGCCATACGGTTATCATAATACTTTCATTTTTGGAGTTGCACAACCTGAATTACAGTTCTTGAGAGGCAAAAGGATTGAGCATCGTAATCCTTTATGATCTCATGGGTCAGCAATACTTGACCACCCATTTATGAAATCAGACAGTTAATGGTGGGGTTAAAAATGCTACTGTATAACAATCATTAATGATACCTCACTTTGGCTATGATAAACAATAAATGCACAGAATATTATGAAATGCTACAACATAAATTCACACATACACACACATTCATACCTGACAAAGGAAGATTAGTGTAATGTGCTCTGTAATACCAACAAAAAGGTCTTTGATGCTTTGATATTTAAATCATTAATATTCAACATTACATATACCACTCTCATTTGCATTGTGCCTGCAATTTTACCAGCTTCACTAATAAAAGCCTAAAAAATAAAATAATGATATGATAATCAAATGCATATTACAGAAATGGAAGAGCAGTAAGGATGGACTGATACATAATGACAGTATTTGCGCGTTAAAGACAGTATATAGATTAAATTAGAAATATACAGATTACCAAAACAAATAAACACGTACACAATAAATACATATATACATAGACATGTATTATAAAATTATATAAATTATACTATATATAATAACCTGGGACAAGGAAGGGAATCATCTACCTGTGTAAGCTTTGCTTAAAAGGAAGGACACTTAGAAAAATATTATTCCTCCTTTTACCAACGGCCACATATGGCATATCATTAGATACCTTAAATATTGTGTTTAAAAAAGTTGCCTGTTTTGTTGTTAGCCTGTACCAAATGAATACATGTCAATGTTTTGTTCTTTAATTGCTGTAATACATCTCGAATGGTCAACCCGGTTTCAGATCACAGATGTAAATGATAATATATAACAAAGAAAACAAATATTGCACAACCAGAAAGCATATACAACCTCATGCCAATTGTAGGGTATAGGCCTACTGCATTTTACAAAATGTGCATTTTAAAGTGTCTAAACGGAAATGAAAACAATTACAGTAAATACAGTTCTTAACTCATAAGCTTTGGTAACTGCAATGGGCTTTTTTAATAACTGCGTGAGAGTAGCAGTGTGGTTGCCATTCTCACAATCATCCAGTATCTTTTGTTTGACAGGAAGAAAGCTGCAATTTACAGTTCAACCTCTGGGCACGTACAAAATCAAGCATACAGTTTTATTGCTTAAGTACTGCACAAATTCACATACAAAGCACATACAAAATGATTGCAAAACATTCTTAATATCCTCTGTTCTTCTGTTGTGGAAGTGAGGGTGTTATTCCCTGGTGTTCAGACACTAAGGCAGTATTGTTACAACAGGAAAGGCCATAGCTACCTCTTTATCAGTAAGGAGGTATGTATGGGGTCAAGGTCTAGTGGAAAGACCATACTAGGTCTACATAACTAGGGTTGATGAGGGCTAGGTTTGTTTGTGCATGTGTATACAAGTGTGTATGTTTGTGTGTATCTGTGCCACCTGCCCGGAGAGACCTGTACGATTTGTCCTTTCACAGTGACGGATGATGTTCGACTGATGAACTGCAACGAATGTAGCTTTGCTTCCCTGACCCACCACATTTCCCTCCTTTAAAAAGAGCATACTAATATAATAATGACATCGACAAGCACTCACTCACAAATTCACACACATACGCATAAATTATTACTCTGAAGTAACGATTTTGTTTTTTCGTTTGTTTTTCCGTTCGTTTGTTTTTTTGGGAAGTTGTAAGTTGCATATCCCTATACAGTCTTATCATTAGACAATAATATTGCAAAAATGAATGACAGAACTTGGAAGACAAATTTAAGTCACACCCTCATTCTTTGCTCAGTTTTGTTAGTCCGTTCTTTCGTTTGGCTTAATAAATAGGGAGGTCATAGAAGACCAAGTAGTCCAACATACACCCTCCTCCATTAGTGTAAAAAGTCAGTTTCTTTTATGGGTAATTCTGGCTATTAAAAACAACAAAGGTCACTCATTGTAGGAGGGTGTAGACCATTCTCACAAGTTTGATGGGAGTTTTGGGTGCAAAGTTGGTGTCCCAGGGGTGGATCTATCACTAGACACATGGCCTGGTGATCCACCTGAGGATCCAGTCTGAGTTATGGATAACTTTGAAGTTTGTCTTGATAAGACAACATGACCAGGTATTGAACTAAATGGTTTCATAGGGGATGAGGGGAGAGGTGAGAAACCTGAAATTGATCCTCTAGGCTGAGACAAATCTGGCGGTTGTGGTCCTCGTCCAACCACCTTGGACTTTTCAAGTTGTCCTGGAGTGGGGAGAGACATAGAAATGGTGCTCAAGTCTTGGGAAGGTAAATCCACTAGTGATCCACCCCTTTCCCTAGGTTGGGGTGGCGGTGGATATAGTGTCTGAGGGGCCAGGAGCGAGCTTTGAGATCCAGAGATGCTAGCAGGATGGCTATGAATGGAAATCCTCATCTTCTCCACTGTAGGACTCTGGCATGTAGGGCTCCAAGCTGAAGGTGTGCTACATGGGGATGCATTTCCTGACCCATATTGTGCTAGGTAAGCAAGAGCAGATGGTTCTTGGGAAAGCTGGGAGAAAACATCAGGCTGTAGACCAGTTTGAGGGTGCTGGGATGGGACAATTGAGACTTGTTCTAGAATGCTCTTGGAGCAGATAGGGGACTCAGTCACAGGAGATTGGGAATCTGTAACTTTATTTAAGTCTTGACTGGATTTTGTTGGTTGGGGAATAGGCTGAGCTGAATGCAATTGGGTCAATATGGGGCTCACCGAGTGTGCTATCAAAGGAGTAAGGGTAGATACGGGGGGGACAGCAAGCTGGACAGCCTCTCTTCCAACAGCGCCTCGTTGGAAGAACCCAGGAAGGGATGCAGCAATGCCTGGGAAGGAGGCCTGAGGAAGTTGAGGTGGCTGAGGATGAAGCTGGGCAACACTAAAGTCTTTGGACCCATGGGTGGCAAGGGATCTATAGGGGTTAATGGAAGACTCTGTGATGCTGGAAGTGGTGGTGGTGATGGTTGTTGTAATGGTGGATGGTAGAGAGCTGGAGGATGGTGGTGGAGGGGTGGAGGTAGATGATCTCTCGGCCCTGAGTGTGTCCAGAATTGGGGTCTCTATACAAGAGCCCAAATGCGAGCTAGCTGATGAGGAACCACCAAATGCAGCAGCGCCTGGCAGAGTTGTTGGGAACCGTTTTACATATCCTGGCTGGTCCTTCAAAGAGCCAAGCAGTGGGACAGGGGGCCGGAAGAGTGTATGGGGCAAATGGGGGTGGCGAGTCAGGGCAATGGCGACTGAAGTGGTAGCTGCAGCAGCTTGTAGAGGAGCCTGGATAAGAGGCGCCCAGATGACGGGAGTGTGGGATGATGGAGTAGGTGCTGGATGAGGAGCCGGGGGAGGTGTTTGCATCAGGTGGGCACAATGGGCCATGTCCCTGTCATGCTGCACAATCTGCTGGATGATCTCATTCTCTTGGTAGTTCAACACTCCGGAATTCAGATCCCGCTGGACCTTGTGCTGGAGCACAGAGTTTCTCTTTCCTTTGAGGACAAAACAAAAGTGGATAAGACATGGATGTACATGGATGTGTTAATAAAGGCAATTGATGTTGGTCTTTACAGGTTATAAGCTAACAAATACCATAATCTACCAGCTCTCACCTATGCGGTCAAGGCGATCCAGAGCCACAGTCTCAAATGCTCGTCGCATCATGGGGTACTCCTCTAACACCTCGTTGAAATGATCCACAGAGAGTGAGTAAAGACGACAGTATGTGTCTGCTCTGACACTGGCTGTTCTTCTACCTCTGGTCAGCAAGCAGATCTCTGTAGAAGTTTAACAATATGAGCCACCAGAAAACATTTACCTACACTTTAATCCTACAAAAGATGAACTACAACAAGTTTATAGACACTTAAGACACATTTGAAATTTTTTGATACACTAAATAAAACTCGATATTTTGTTATCTAATGACATTCCTACATTTTCTTTGTGTGACTAAAGTGTCTAAATACATTTTACAGCCACTGTAAAGAGTACATGCATAAAAGTATGAATAGGTATTTTCCCAGTATCCAGCCCTAACCAAACATAAACCATGAATGGTTCTTTACCCTAAGTTTACAGCACTCCAGGATTGTTAATATGTGCATAAATTCACAATAGTGGGAATCATGAATTAAATATGCTCGCCGTAGATGCAATGACTCAGACTCTACAGCTATATACTTATCAGTCTTTTTCGTTTTTTTGAATGGCTCTTTTAATCAGCACTCAGATGGTATCAAAACACCACTTTGACAGCTTATACTTGTACTCAGCTATCATCTGTCCGGTCAGATGACAGAGTAAAGCTCTATTTGAAGCGTAGAGAAAATTTCTAAGCGACAGACAAGCAGGCGGTCTGAGCTGAGGACACATGGGACTGTCAACACTAATGTGGTAATTGGGGTTCCCAGTCAGTATCTCGTCCTCACACCTAAGAAATACTGTTATATTGTTTTCCCAAATATTCACAGGCTAGTTCATCGCACTTGCAAAGATGTTCTTTAAGCAACAGTATGCAAATTGTACAATCTAAGCTCTTCTACTCATGTATTCAAAGCAGAACTTTAATAGTAAATAAATGATATTGAAAAAAGAATATTGACCTGTAGCTCAACTGTCAGAACATTGCACTAGCTCATGGGTTTGATCTCTAGGGAATAAAAATTTTTTCTTGAAAGGTAAGCCACTGTGGATAAAGCATCTGCCAAGTTCATAAATGTAAATGTAATGTAAAATGTACAGCCTCAGAAATATTGATGACTCATCTTGCACTTACTCATTTTGGCCAATGAAATGATATGAGAATGTCCCTCCCACATATTACCTGCCTGGCCACAGCAAGCAACAAATCATGTTCATAACCATGGTGGAAAATCATTTTGCATATATTAAAATTTTTAAAAGAGGGATGGGCTTTTTAATGTACCGTGTCAACTTCCTGTTTCAATATAAATATTTTCAATTTAAACATTCAATATAAAAAAACAAAAAAATACCCCAATGCACAAAATGACATCCAAAGGTTTCCTGTTTTCTGGCACCTCAGGCTCTTTGGACATTCTACAGAGTCTAGGGCTATCACAAAGGACAGTTTTATTTCCCAGGACAGTAATATCTGTCAGGTAGTAGGGACCCAAAACCCTTGCAGCACTTTTAAACTTATTAACAAGATAGTTGTTAAGGTTTGGTGATTGGTCCTGAGCACAAACCAAAGAAGAACCTGAAGAAAAATTGAGTGGTTTTGTTCGGGTAAGACACAGATATAGACTTGGATTACCCTCTCCTTCTTCTGTGCGTCTGGCCATCACGGTCAAAGTCATAAACAACATGCTGCCAAAAGCCACTTCATCATATGACACTTGCACAGTAACACACTCTGGGGTGAGAAGGGTGGAGCGAGGGAGATGATAAAGGGTGGGGAGCAAAGCAAAAAATATAAAAATTGAGTAGTTTCTTAAATGAGAATAACACAATGACAACAGAAAAGTCATGCTACCATACCAAAGTTGCTAAAGATTATAGGTTAGTAACACCAGTATCATGGCAATTAAATCCCCTGTAAGTCAGTTTTTTAACTCAAAAGAGAAAGAGAGAGAATGGATGACATATGGGGACTAGGTGAGCTCTGCACTAGGCCAAAATCCAGCCGGCTCTTCCTTTTTGTACTTTCACACAGGGTTTATAGGAAAAGAGATTATGAGCAGCTTGTTGAACATGTAATGACCTCAAACGAGCCCAGGCAGAAGGAAAGGGGTTTTTGAAAAATATGATGACATTTTTTTCTTGACTAAATCTGCAGCGCACTGATAGCACAGACTACTTAGTTGCAGTTGCATTTCTAGAAGACTGTAACGGCACAGTACGCTTGAAATGAGGATAGCTTGCATTCGGAAACCAGGTGGTATATTTTTCTTTCAAAATATCTGCATCACCCCCATTTTTGTGAGAAAATAGCAAATGTTGATGTGTTTGGCACTCACTATTCACATACAGGTAAATGATATTGTGGATTAACGGTCGTTTTAAAAGCTATTTAAGTAATGGATATCATGTAAAAATGATGCCTTTGTAACTGTACGGCGAAAACAAACAAGTACAAAAATACACACAAATCCATGTCATCTGCAGAACTATAAACAGCAGAGAAAAGCCTCTGATGACTTGACTCAACTCGAAGTGTTATCTTTGCCTCCTTCCTCAATCTTTTGTTTGAACGAGTTGAGAGAAATTAATTTCATGAATGGTTAACTTATGCTGGATGAGGAATTTCCCCAGGCTCCCGAAGTGAGCCCATTCAGTGATTCGGTTCCCCTGGAGAACCAGACGATAACATTAAAGTACATGTTGGTACCAGCCTGAACGTTAAGCGTATTATACCTCTCTAATAAAAACAACATGTTTTTATTTCAAAGTTAAGGATCTGCATGTGAGGCTTGCAGTATATCTGACTAAAATCAAGCAATGTTTTAAAATAATCATAAACAAACATATCAAGAATTAAATAGGACATGATGGAAAAAGTAGGATTTTTAAAATGTACAGTCTTTTAAGAAAATCAACCAAAATATTGAAAATGAACACTGCCCTAAACTGATTTTTTTAAACCTTAAACATATTTCTGTTTAATATGACACCTTATTATTATTTTGCAACAGCACATGCAGAGAGGAAGATTTAATGTAATGATTCAATATTTTTCTTTCATTGACAACAAATCCATACATGGAGTCCGGAGATGCAAACGAAACCATCTAATGCACTTCATCTAATCAACAGATCAGAGACATAAGCCTTCTCTTACCTCCAAAGTAGGAACCATCCGAGATCTTTGTCTCTTTACTGCCCTTCGTGAGGACGGTTAGTACGCCGTGTTGAATGAAATACATCTTCTTCCCAACCGTCCCCTCTCTGATAATGTAATCCCCTGGCTGGAACACTTCGAAACGCAACTTGGTGAGCATGGAGGTCACAAAGTTGGGATCAGCATTGGCAAACAAAGGCATGGTGGCCACGAGCTTTCGACAGTTAAAACTGATGATTTCCTGTAAATGACGATAAAGGATTATTGTAAGAAAACTGTTTGATACTAACAGAAAGACTTGTGTTTTACTCCTGACCTCTCTGAGTGGCTCGTTCAGTTCTCCCAGAATGCTCTCCTCATCAAACATCTTGCCTTGATAGCGATGCTCATAGTAATCGTGGATCCTCTGCCGCATGTCTGCTGGAAGTTTATGGAAAGACATGTACTGCTCCACCTGTTTGTACTGTACAAATTACAGAGACACCACATATTATAAATCTGGATATTATATTTATCTACATGTTTGTAATAATAATCCTTAATCAAAGTTCTGGAGGAAAACCCTGAGAAAAAAACAGTTTATCCAGTAGGGTTTCATTACAATTCGTTTAGGATAGTTTTAAGTAGCACTGCAAGATATGTAAAAATTGCTGAAATATTGCATATTTGCATATGGCAAAGCTTTGCAATAACTGAATCTCATTTTAATACTTCAAAAAGTTCTGTATAGTCAAAGTTTTAGGTCAATGCAGTTAGCAGAGAGACTGACGTGACAAAGATTGATGTAAAACATGTATATTGTTTAAATACTGTAAAAATACAGTTTATATATGTATGCGACCCTGCCTTTAAAACCAGGCAAAAGTCTCATAATATAACTATGAGATTAGAATAATTACATTTAATACCTGACATGTCATTACTCAGTAGATATTAAAGATATCAATGTTAAGTTTTTACAGAATGTTCTTTACCTTATGTAGAAAACAGTAAATCACATAAAAATAATTTAGCTGGGATTTCACAGGCAGGGTCACAAATTTTAATATAGTTTATCATATTCTTCAATATCATGCAGTGTTGACGTATCCACCAAGAAAAAAAAAAACATTCATTCACAATACAATAAGTTGTCATGCATGATTATTGTGCCGTAAACTCGCAAACAGGCCTTAACATCCGAAACTCCTTCAGAACCTGTATTTGTTTCTCACTACACACCGCTCTTGACAAATAAATATTGACAAACTGTCTTGCAAAACACCAGACTGCGGCGTGTAAGCGTCCAGGTCCAGGTGTATTTATGGCAGTTCTTTCTGCGAGGCTCCATCTGCAATGCTCTGCAGTATTTTCACATCACCGGCCATCTCACCATTTATCTTTGTCGTTCTGTTTGTCTCTCTCTCTCTGCCTGTCTCTTTGACTCTGAGGAAGGACGTACTGTATTGATAGGGTTTATTTTACCCACGATCTCCTTGTGCTATCTATTTATTAAGTCATTTATGTCTCTAAAAATGGTCTATGGTACTGCGACTTTAAAACCTTTTCCTGTTGCTCTTGGGAGACTTTGAGTTCTTAAGTATGTCTTATTTAAGTATCGACATAGTTTGAGACACTACTGTACTCATTCATGTCATTTCCCACAATCCCCCACATCCATGAACTCCTGGTTCAAAGTGCCCTTCACCACATGCTAATGTTCCTGCCATGTCAGCTGTGAACATCTCGGTAACAGAGATGGTGGTTTCGCCGCATGCCGCTGCGGTCCCTTTGAGTGGCTCTTCTATTATCATATTCAAGGGCAGGGGACAAAGCCAGCAGAGTTCAAACACAAGAAAATAAAACCAGGCGATACAGTTTGGACTCCCAAGACCGACGAGGGTGTGAAGTCGATCGCTGAAATGCCACCGTGAGGCATGCATGAATCATAGTGTCGGAAAAAAGCGTGTCATTGCTATTCGTCCTTTTCGGGAAATTGAAGCTGGTAATCACATTGACACTAAGAGGCGATCTTAAAGAATAGAAGATGTGATTTATATATATTACACAATAGAAGTGTTTCAAGCCCGAGTACAGCAGGTAATGAAATCGGCTGCTAAGTTAACAGGACAAATTGACAACTCAAGCATTTTATCCCTGTTGAACTCTCCCTAACCTAATCTCTGTCTCTCTAATGCTGTTTTATCTCTTTCTCTCTCTCTCTCATGCTGTTTGTTTCTTCTCACAGCCCTTTCAACATTATGTGCTGTGAAACCATAATCAAAACAGTTGGCCAACATCACGCTTTTGGGAAAACAAACATTTTGTTGACATGGTTTTACGCCATATTGCAGTGCGAAGGAAGGATTGAATCCTTCCAGAAAAAGACAGAAGAAAGAGGAGACGTCCACAAGGAAACTGCACATCAATACATCCTCCCGTATCAACAATGCTGGTTGCCACGACAACCACAGTCGGGCTGAATTGACTTGAATCTTTTAACACAGCAGAGGTCAAAGCACTTGTATTTTCTCCTCGAAGAAAATGACAACAGTTCAATTACCACTCTAACCTACTTACAGACATGATAAAACCGCATATTGATCACTACAAGAGTCGCAAACTTTCATGACTTGGAAACGACATTTCGAACGTTGTTAAAAAAATATGAGCCTCCATTATTTTCTATTTTCCCTCCGTTTGTCTTGTTGCAACCCTGAATTATTTAGAAAAATCAGACATCACGTTTTTTTTGCTTGGGAATTTGTTCAGTAAAGTGTGAAAAGGCACATTAATTTTTATTACTAGATATTTTCTATTTTCCACTAAGAAAACAATGCAGTTAATATATACTGTAGAGAGATACATAAAATGTTATATTATAAAATAATAATAAAACATAATTGGCAATATAATAGGCACTATAGCAAATTATTAGTTATGTTCAATTAAAACATTTTAAATTTCTCTTCTTTCTCCTTAACAGCATATGTCATATATCTCCTTTGCAATGCATCTGAATATTCACATTGTCACATCCTCTCTCACTTTCTGTACTTTTGCTTTTTGGAGTCAACACATTGTCCCGCTTGATTTTTTACTCACCTTCTCCTGGTACTGCCTGCGTGAAGAGTCCAGTGACTGAATGAGGGCGGTAGCGTGGCCCACAAACATGGCGTAGCAGGTTGCGCCCACAATCATGCTGAGGATGGTCAGCCAAACATCCGTCATGCCCACGGGAGGGTACATGCCATAACCGATGCACAGCATGTGGCTCATGGCTTTAAAGAGGGCGTAAGAGTACTGCTGACCCCACGTGTCATTCTGAGGAGAGAGAGATAAATGAACCTGAATTAAAATGTGAATATAATTATGAGCATGAAAGACGGCCATTGTGATAGACAGCAATGAAATGGTAAAGAGGGTGAATATGGGACAGTGAGAGCACAAAGATATAAGGATCAATGATGTGACATAATCTTAGTTAGTTAATCAAAAATACATTAAAAATGCTATTTAAATAAGGAATGATGTGAATGCACCTTTCTTTTGATGAACATATTTTTAATTTCTGAATTATAATTAATTTTTGTTGAAGTCAAAAATGTCAGGTAAGATTGTAAAAGAATAAAGTCTGATTAAATAGCTAAAATTCTTTAAAACAAAAGATAGTATTTGAATTATTTTGGGAATAATAATTAGGATGTACAAATTCTTTCAATTTATTAAATACTTTTTGTAGACAATTGTGAAAACAATAGAAATAGTAAACCAACTGTGATGTATTTTAAAACAAACCAACATGAGCCCGGAAATTACAATTCTAAAAACGTTTTTATTTTAGGTTTTTTAAGATTTCTCTTTGATCATCTCAAGCATCCTTTTCTGACACTGACCCATAAGCTAATAAAGTGAGAAAATAGAGTTGAGAACAGCAGAATGTGATAGAAGAGAGAGAGAGAGTGTTAGACTGGGAAAAGTGACAGTGTTTCTATATATTTCTGACAGGACTCAGAAGGAGTTTGACTAAAGGCTAGTGAGACAGAGAAAGAACTATCACGCCTTTAGCGGAAGGGTCATTACATGTGCAGCATGTCCTTTTTTGATATCAGAAGTTGGAGGGAAGCAGACAGTAATATTTAATAAATGCAAATGAAACATAATAATGGCCAGTATTCATCTTAAAGTGAGTTGTTCAGGACTGACACTTTTGGGCCACATGCTTATCATGCTGGGCCAGGAAATGATGCAGGTGGCCTTATTTCACTTAAAAAAAGTAAAATACATTTTAAAATCTTCCATCCAAACAATTTTGTTTTTAGTAGAAACTTAGCCTTTATATTTATGTTTTATTCCAAAATAACACAAAAATATGGATCTTTGTATACCAAAATAATAAATAATGTATCTGCCCATTCAAAAAGAATAATTACACATTCGCAAAATACTGGATATGTAGTTAACATAATACTAATTGTCTGACTCAATTCTGAATATTTTTAATATTTTTATTATTAACATTTGATGTTGCTAACCCTACAAACTATGGCAAATCCAGTAATTATTTAATCGTAAAAAGCACTCAGTGAATCTCAGTACCTTAAAAACAAAAATTTGTTTCCAGGCAGACTGATAAAAAAGTACTCTGTAACTCCCTAAAGTTCAACAAAATCAGCCAATCAGATTAGAGCTTGCCAGATCCGGAAACTACTTTCCTGTCCTGCGTGCAATATGCATCAGCCGGTCAGTAAACAGACTGCGGGCCATCTGAGGCCGAGTCTAAATAAACCATAGCGAGCTCTGTTGAAGGGAACAAAGGGAAAGCAGACACGCATGTGCCCTTCACACTTACCACCATTTTGTTTTTGGACACCCAGCAGTCCGAGGGAAAGTCCTGCAGCATGGGCACGAGGAACTGCAGGCAGCCGTCCCAGTGACACAACAGCAGCATCATTCCGATCAGATTCACAATGCGTACCATGGCACTAGCAAGATCATAGGTCATGTGAAATATCTGCAAAGAAAGAAGAGGACAGAGATGATCGCTAGACTAGAATATGCTGCATGGGTCACAATTAAGGTTTAATCCTCGCTGAGTTCTAGGCCACATTGTTCCTAAGCTGGTTTATAATAGCGAAACACTCGATTTGTAGGGTATTACGTAAGGTCCTGTATCTCTTCTGCTAATGTCACTAACAGTTCCTAGGAGATCAGTGACACGCGATGTTACCCACAATCCATAACTGTGCTGATGCAGCCCCGTCCCCCCGTTGGACAAAAAGGTGGTGCTTTCCAAAGAGCAGCAATTAAAGTAAGGATTCCAATAGATTTTCTTTAACTCACAAGGTTGTGGACTGATAGGGTCGACCGATCGAAGTAATTAAAGAGTCGTGGTGCACGCTTTTAACTTTTCCATGGACAAACAATGGCCAGACTGGAAAACATATAGCTGTCTGCAATAGCCCACAAGCTATTCTTTGACAGCGCTTAAGTGGAACCCCCATGAATATAAAAGCAGTCTTAGAATTTGGGATATAAGACTCAAACAGTGAAAAAACCTTAAGTTAGTAAAGATTTTGGTGACTTTCTTTCTATAGACTTTCAGAATGCAAAATTTCTACACAGACCCCTGTGTACACGAACAGCATCCACATATGATGTTAAGCGTCAAGGTGGTAGTTTTTGTGGATTCCGATGTATGTGCACTGTTGATTTTGTTATTTTAAAGTTGCCATGTACAAAATGGGATTGTGCGAAACTGTTTTTATCAAACTTTCCTCCAGCTGAACTTTTTCAATGCAATGAAACAAATCAAAAGTGCATCTCACCTCCTCCCATTGATGGATGTATCGAATCAGTCTAGACAATCTGAGCAGCCTCAGCAGACTGAGGATTTTAGTAAAACGCACAATCCTCAATGCCCGCGCCGTCTTGTAGACGTCCGAGTCGATGCGCATTTCCACAATAAGGAAGATGTAATCCACAGGGATAGACGAGAGGAAATCCACTGCAAACCAGCTTCGCAGGTATCTCATCTTGATCTGCTGAGGGTCCAGGATGATTTCCGTGCTGTCCTCCTTTACTATCCCCGTGCGGAAGTTCAGCACCAGATCCACCAGAAAGAATGTGTCGGAGACCACGTTAAAGACTATCCAGGTGGTGGTGTGTTCATCTTTAAAAAAGGTGATGCCTACTGGGATGATAATCAAGTTGCCCACCATTAGGAGGAGCATGATCAGATCCCAGTAGAACCTGGAGGACAGAAAATGAACAAAGTGTTCATCTATAACAGTCTATAATGATCTTTGAAAAGCCATTTACTTGAAAACAGGCCTTTAGGGTAAAATTACAAATAAGTGTCTGTTACAATAGCTTCTAAAAAGCTTTTTTTTGAGGACCCACTTATCTCAAAAACAGAGAAATTATAAAAAATGCTGCCAGCTGTAGCACCTTGCTGGTAAAGCGTGGTATTGGAAACTAAAGTGTCACTCGTTCAATTCCCATGGGACACATTAACTGAGAAGATATACAGTATAGCATGAACGCATTGCACACCATTTGGATAAAAATGTCTGCCAAGAGCATAAATTGACATTTCTGCCATTATTTTCTCAATTATGATGTCAGTAAAATTACTCAATATTCCTTGAAAACGCTTCACGAGCTGAGATTCCAAGTGATGCTGGAAACGGCAAACTGGTTTGGCTATTACTTCCCATTTATGGATGACTTCCCTGTTTGGTAATTGGATGTGTCATACGTATGTAAATGAAAGGGGCTGGACGACATCCAGGAGACCTCTGGCAAGACCGCCATTTCATCAATAAAAGATCTGCTGGGTGAAACGTTTACATGAAAACAAGCCACCATAATTGCTGAACGCAGCATTAATTACCCCGTTGGCCCTAACAAGCCAAAATGAAATCGAACAAAGCAGCCTTCTAGTTCTACCTCAATAAAGCTGATAAAATTTTATGCATTTACTGTATTTTATAGATATTCTTTTACACTATTTCACGTGTCTGTTTTATGATTTTGCTATTTAAATATCATTATCTTTTTTTCTATATGAAGTTTTGTGTTATGTTTTCTGTACAGATTCTTTGCAACAGTGCACATTGTGACAACACAACAACAAGGTCAGACTCAGTGATATGCATTTTTCAATAGCACCATGGTAAAGAATTGGTTGTTTTTTTGACCAGATGTTTGATAAAAAATTTAGGGTCACTGATGTGTTGTAAAATTGCAAGTAAGCAGGAATTGATCACACAGAGGAATGATATGCTGTCTAGCCCGATATTGTAAACAGAATCTGACGGTCAGCTTTTCAGAGATGTCCTGTGGGATTGCTGTTTAACACTACTACCAAGAAAAATACATACAGTTACATTTTAGTTTAAGGCTTGACCCTTACAACACTTACAATCATATTTTTTCTGCATTAACATTACACAAATAAACAAAAGCAGAATAGTCAGGACCTCAAATACAGTATTGTGATTAAGGGTTACTGTTAATAATAATCATTATCTGCAGTCTTAATAGCATGGCCACCCATAAATGTTATGTTTTTATGGTTGCTCATGCTATTATGACTGTTGATAATGATTATTATTAACAGTGACCTTTAGTCATAATAATGTAAAATCAATAAAACAAACAGAAGTTATGTATTAGAATAACCTTATTGTGGTACAGCATTGCATAAGCGGTGCAAAGGTCATGGGTTTGATTTCTAGGGAAAACACATACATTAAAAGTATACTGTGAATGCACTGCAAATCACTTGGCCAAATGTGAAAATGTATTGTCATATGCACGCTTAAAGGCAAGATGACACTATAATATGAACTGGTAACATATCTGGTTACTAGTATAACTGTACAATATCAGGGTTTAGTAAAATGGAAAAATACTACTTCCGCATTGCAGTGCTCTCTTTTACATTGCTTGAAATGAGCTTTGGGGGAGAGATTAAACAAGAACAAACCATCTATATGAAGTGTCACTAAATCTGCCAGATTATTCCCAGACAGTTTTCAGATTATAAAGGATTTGCCATTGACATTTGCTCTCGGACAGATGCTCTAGTAGTCAAAGCAGTCAGTAGGCAAAAGAAAACTTACATAGCATGTGCTTAACCTTTCTGGGGAGCTCTGTGTACACTTATGCAAGAACTGTATGTCCTGACATACTGTTTGGAAACTAAAAGTAGTATAGTTTAACAGTATATTAATAATATAGTACAACAATGAATAGTAATAATAGTAATGACAAACAACAATACAAGTAATAATAATAACAATAACAACAATATTTTTTTAATTACTATAAATAAATTATTTTTTAATTTTTAATTCATTCACAATGGTAATAAAAGTGTGTTACCAATTATTGCATAAAATATGTGGGGAAAAATTAGTTCATTATCCTATTATATTACATACAAAATACAATACTGTTTTCTTAGGGCACTTAAATTTACAGCAGGTGGAAATGCGAAGATAAACAAATGCATGCGCGCGCACACACACGCACACTGGCAACGTCGTTCACACAGCAGCAGAATAGTGACGAATTGTCCTGCTTTATTAAATACGTTCACTTGATATTGACCAGGCGTTCTATAACCCTTAACCTTTAAAAACTAAAACAATTAATGTCTGTCACGTTATGGTTAAGCCATAACATACACACGCGTCTCACCTGTAGTTGTGTTTTCCTACGGGAAGCTCACAGAGACGGAGGCGCGTGTCTTCCGAAGGTAATACAGTCGCTCATATTTTTCCACTACACCTGTTTCGGTCTGTTTTAAGCTGATGTGCTTTACCCTGAGATAAAAAAGCATTCATATCCACTGTCTGTTCATTACGACTTATGATAGACAAAATCGCACATCGACTGGACTCGTAAACTACGCGCCAACCCCGATTAAATTTACCGGTGTAATGGGCGCCGCCATCTTTGAAATGAACTTGATTCACTGTCGCTATGGTTACAGGCGGCCGTCGCGAAAATAGAAAAGCGGATTTACTTCGGTTATTTATTCACACATACTGTATTCCAGTTGCTAATGTACATTTAATACATGTAAGTTTTTAACTTTTGTAACATTTTATTTTATGTTTTATGAAGAAAACCATTTGAGACTCACACCTGTTAACCGCGTGTAAACAAGTGATACAAACCGCAAGAACCTCATATCATTTGTAAGCAATGTGATATTGTTAGAGTAGCACTAAAACGTATTTTGACAATCTAAAAAATAATGTCTTTTCTATGTTAGGACACCTAGGTGAGTTTGAGAGGATTGTCTTGCATCCACTAACAATGACCTTGGCATCAGTTGGTTAGAAGTCATTGCAAAGAAATGACTCAGAACAGCTAAGAACTCTAGCATAATTTATCTGTAGATGACATATTTTGTTAGCGTATTACACTGCAGTGACTTGCAGGCATTTTTAAGTGTGGCTTTAGTGTCCAATGCTTTTTAAGGCCACTGTATCAATAAATCATGCCATCAGATAGGCAGTAATGCTTGAGATTAGTTCATCAGAAAACTGCAGACAAACCCCATGTGTGGGCTTTATGAGCTTTGAATAATTTTCATGCTTCTCTATTTAATAGAATAAACGTAATGTTAACGTAATGTTATTCACTGAAATTTTACCTCCCTGCCATAGATCCCAAATCTCATTTGTGCTATTTAAATATGGACATAATCAAATCAGCATGTTGTGATAGGTTACTAGACACATGAAACCAAACACAATTGCCATAATTGACATGAAAACTGGTGGTATTTTAATATATTCACATGTGAATGAGCAGCTTTTAAAAAAAGATTGTATATTAGTGAATAACAAATTCAATATTGTTATCATAAGAGTTCTTGTGTTATAGCAAGTGAGTTTTACAGAATACTTTAATATCTTTTTCTAAATTACTTTCTACTTGCATTGTTTGGAAAAGTCTTTGTAAACATCTTCCTATACTCCTTTTTTGCTCCATAGTGAAAATCATGTAAATGATGACTGAATTTTGGGGTAGACCATTCCTTTAACAAGCTTATTGAGGCTAAAAATCAACTGACAAACAAGAGCCACAGATGACAGAAATGGGAACATGTCTCATGCAAACAAAAGCCTTGCAATAATCAGCTTTCTGTTACAATCTGCCAAAAATACACTCTTCATTCTCTGTCTCTATCTGTTGCTGCTTAGCATATTATGAGTCCTAATTGTCTCTCCCAATTCCCGTCTCACCAATTGTGATGATCTCTCTATAGAATCTATGTCACCCTCGCTCACCACACCTAGCCATCATCTCTACCAGCCAGATGCTCTGCACCAGACGTCTACAACACTGGCTGTTGGAGTTTCATGCTAACACATTGGGTGCATAATAATAGCCTCATGCAAGACTACTGCCATGATTCACCTCAGTGGTTTTGTCTTGCAACCATGATGCAACCGAATTAAATGAGTTTCGCTACCCAGTATAGAGTTAACTATGGATGCTTTTGGCCCTGTGCAGTTAAACTTTTCACTCTCACTAGTTTGTTTAATTTGTCTACTAACAAAGGCACAATCTCAGAGCAATTCTGGTATTTTGTTAAACAACAAAGTAATTTCCTTAATTGGAAATAATGAAAGATTAAATTTCTGTTTACGTGTTACAGTACTTTAACCTTGAAAAATGACTGTATCGTTGTAGTAAAAAGTTTTAATATAAATATAAAAGTTGAAATCTTTTCATTGTAATACTTGAGGAAATACTTGAGGAAATTCCAAAAAATGTCCTATTTAAGCGTATCATAGAAATGAGATTTTTGCAAAAAAAAGCTCTAATGTGAATCCACTGATCTGAGTGACAGAGACAATTTTCAGTTCTTAGAAAGCAGTGCTTTCATTCTCCAGTGAAGCTAATGGAGAAATTATGTGATGCACCATATTGTTTAGCCGACCATTATATTTCCACCTCTTCACAAATGTGCAGCAGAACAGAGCGGCTCTGTGGTGATTCGTTAAAAAAAGCATGTCTCTTTGCTCTCTTTTACCAGAACCCCTTTAATACTGTTCCATCACCCCAACCCCCCTCCCGCCGCCAGCCTCTCTCGACATTCTGACGCTCTCTGCATCAACCAGGTGATGCAATCAGCAAATGGATGTGCCACACATTGGCCAACCCGTGTCCTCACAGAGTTCAGGGGAGACGGGTCAGAGAGCACGAGGACGGATGGAGGGAGAGGAAAAATTGCAAGGGCGAATGAGAAAACGACACCTGAAAATGTCAGGCACAATGGAGAATGATGCAACCTCTTACGACAGGTGAATATTTACAAATCTGATTTATGCATACACATATTACCTGCTGTCATGTGATGCTTAACAGTTATAGATGCCTCTTATTGAATAAAATTCATACATATGCGAGACTTGGAGTGTAAGGTGATGTCTGTAGTGTTTGTCTGGTCACTGTACAAGTACAAATCCTACTAAATTCTGATTAAATTTGCTTTATTTAAATGATTAGTTCAATGTCATGCTGTTTTAAAGCCTGCATGAATTCCTTTCTTCTGTGAAACACAAACAGGGAAATTTTGAAGAATGCTGGCACTGCTGTGTTGTCCATACAATGAATGATTGGAACTGTCAGTCACTAACATTCTGCTTTTTGTGTAGAAAGAGAGTCATAGAGGTTTTCATTTTTTTCACTTTGATCCAACCTCACCCCCCTTTGCCATCAGCATGACCGTGACCTCACAGGGTTAATTTCAACAAAATGTGGCAACTGCTCATTACGAGCATGTAACTGCACAGCTTATAGCATTTTGCCAGAGGCCACGTGGTTCATTTCAGCTACCTGCCCGCTAACACTGCCCCCTCCAACTTCAAACTGTTCAGCCACACCAACCAGAGTTCCATTAAATAAATTGTGTTGTCATAATCCTCTCTGATGTTTGCTCCCAATAATGCCTGTCGTCATGTTAACCCATTTTGATCACCCTATTTCCCAGCCTGTACAGAACGACAAAAGCTCTATTAGAGTCGGTTTGGTATTATCAGAACATAACAGCAAACAAAGCAGCGTTGCAGAGACAGCCCAGCTCGTGCACTGGTTTAGACTGTTTTAAAGTTTTAAACAACCAAAGATGATCAGAGATGGTTTAATGCAGATAAAAACTCCTAAGAGGCATGTTGTGTAAGTCAGAGACAGGTGGCATTGGTGACAGTGTTTGCCCTTGTATTATGTGTTCCAGCAGTGGATGTTCAATTTGGATGGTATCAATGTCATTTAAATAGGAAAGGGATAAATAAGACCAGGTGAGTTCAGGGATGGGCTTAATTTTAATATCCTTGACAAGCTCAAGGACATAGAAAGACACTTTTTATTGATCAGAACAGTACTAAAGGGAACTGCAAAGTAACAAAACCAGAAATAGAAATATATTTATTTTGGTCAGAACTACAGTTCACTTTGATTTTCGTGAGCAAGTTGCTGAAGGCCTGTTGGCAGGCTAAAGTCAATATTAAGTAACAGATAAATCGCTGCTGGCTGAAAATGTGTGAACGCACACACACACGCACGCACACGCAGTAATTACAGACAATTGACAGGGGATTACCTGAAGTCACTGTATGGATGAATAATCCAAAAGCCTGCGGTTTTGACCCGTTCCTGTTCGCGTTCCACAGCCTTCTCGCTTCCGAACATTCGAAGCGAGAACTTGTTGACCCCTGGTTGAAGCATCGCCCCAAACTGCCTATGCATAAACCCCGCCTGGTACAATCTCTCATCGTCCGGCATCTGATCAATACCCTCCAACTTTATGAAACTCGACTGTTCCTCGGAGGACGCTTGTTGTGCCCCCTCGCCACGACCACCCTGCGCGCCCTGGCTCTGTCCAGATCCAGGTTGCTCCGAGGGACCGTCATCCTCGGGGCTGGCATCCCCCTCGGTGATGAGGCGTCTTTGCTCCGCCAGATCCGCGTCTGGGGCATGCCGGCTGGGGATGGAAGACAGACTGCCCCTAAACCTCCGGCAGTCGCCGTTCACGTTGGTTCTGAAGGGTCTCCCCACATCGGTCTCCGCGTCTCCGCTCTTGGCCTCGCTGACACCTTTAGTGCTCCCTACGGAAGAAGGTGACGGAAGATGCTTCATTTTGACACTCTTCCTCCGAGTGTCCTTGTCGCCGTCTTCGCCGTCTCGACTCATAGCACCCTTGTGTCCAAACTGATGTGGCAAGCTGTAGAGCCGTTTGCGCATGGAAGAATGCACCTTATCCATTGTGATTGAAAAACGACCACCTTAACAGAACAAATCACAGTCCGTAGCATTTGAAATAAGACGTATGCAGAAAACGCACATCACTTATATTTGGATGCGGGATCTTTAAAATCGTCAAAAATTATTAGTGCACAAATATTAACACACCGGCGCATCCCGCTGCATCCGTACGCTCTTGTAATACTAGACACCGATCCCGAAAGCGCAGAATCAAAGCGCGCACACTGGATGCGGGGAGACGGACGAACGTGTCTGAATGAGAAACAATTTGACGCGCGCCTCAATGACAAATCATTGTATCCTCCTCTTCTAAGTACTCTTCAAACAGCAGTTACCGAACTCAAAGCGCGATTACGCGGTTGTTCCCGGCCATTGACACATCGGTAATCCACTGTGCAAAAGATGTCCAGTTGTGGTAACGTGCATGGGGATGGATAATCTATTACGTTGCCATAGAAGCGCAGACAGCAAATAAGCGCGCACCACCTAAACCGACTGCTAGGGGTGTTGCAAAATAAAAAAAGACACATGACATTGGCTAGCTGGAGCAACTGATTTGCTGATGTTTGCAGTGCATTTTAGACCAATACCATTATGTACTATTTTTGTGAATGGCAAAAGTAATATTTTTGCGTCATGCTGTCCTACACGTCATGACGTGGGAAGAGATGTGTATTGCTTCGTGTTAACAGCTGGGCATTGTTTATCAATTGTCTTGACAAGATCAGGCACATGACTAGGGTGACATTTATTATTTATGTGCAGGTGGTTAGTTGGAGGACTTAATTGGTAAACAGGTGACCGTTTGGTGAGCTGGTTAATAGCAGGTTAGGCCAAAAATAGATGATGTATAACGGCTGTTATTTGAAGACCATGCTAGCACGGGTCTCGTTATCACGTTTATGACGTATCAGTGTGATTATTGAACAAAAAGGCGCGTCTTAAAAGCGTCATAAGCAATATTTCATCATGTCATGTCTCCATCACTGAAAGCAACAGTTTATCATATATAATGAATCTCAGGTGTGTAATGGTGTGGAAAATTAATTCAATGTATTTCCTTCCTACATGCATTGCAGCTTTAGGCATTTTTCATTATCACAAAGACACACTCCCCATGAGCTAATTGAAAAATCTCAGTACCAAATAACACTAAAACGGAATGCATACAAATAAAAAAAACACGTGTTTCATCTAACATGATTTTACTGTGCTATCCGGAAACAACTTAACATGTCAGATGGTAAAGTAAGGGCACTAAATGATCTGATGAAACTGGATCCACACTGAGAGAATAATGGCATGTTAATCTGTAAGTGCACACCTAAAACAGCTTTCTGCCTTTTGAGCAGAAAATGCATTGTGACAAACGGTGCCTTTCTAAGAATCCTCCATCCCTATGGCTATAATGGAGAAATGGCCATGAGATTACTCTGTATGGATGTGATTTCTGTGTGCACGAGTGTGAATACCTCATAAGATGACGTGCATACCAATGCAACTAATCAACTAATTTCACCTTGTAATATCTGTATGGATTTACAGTGTGTGGGCCGTTCATTTCACATTTACCACATTAGTGGGTTTTTAATTAAATCTCATGAGTTTGTACTCTATAATAAACCATGCTGTTTCATAGCTCAGAGTATTTATGTCCAATTTTTTAGTATGATGGCCTATTTAATATTTATGCAAACAAAATGCATATTCACATAATATTTATATATATATATATATATAGTTTTAACATAATATTAAAAGGCTGATGATAATAATTATGTAAATGCATTCATGCAACTGTTTTTGAGATACTAGGTTTGGAGGTCTAAAGTTTCAACCTTGGTCAGCATTGCCCCCCTCTGGTACATAGACATATTTCTTTTAAGCCTACAGGCGTAACAGTGCCAATCTTATGCCAACCAAACATTGCAGAAGTCTTTTTCTGCCCCTTAAATACATACACACCCACACAGAAAATTACTAACACTCAACCAGATGCTACCTACTTCTTCTTGAAAACAATGCCTGATTGTGTAAACTACACTATAGGAAGAGTACTTGAATATTATTAGCTGTGTGAGGTTTTGTTTGCATATGACTAATAATCAAACATTTTAAAGAAGTGTTAACGTAAATGAAACAATAATTTAGACTTATAATAAAAAACAACAACAAATTTGATTTTGGATGTTTTAATTGTTAAAAATGACATGTATATGCCTTAGTTCAGTAAATATTATTTCTCTTTACATTCTGTCCTATTAGACTCTTTATACATGTAGGAGCTCATGCAGTCACCACATGAATGGTTTCTTATGGTTTAAACAGTGCACTCTGTTAAAATATAATATTAAAGCTTAATTATACACAACCAAAAGCTAACATAAAAACATTTGTTCTACCGTATGTATAGATATTGCATAGAATAAAAGCCATGCTGTATACTATGCATACATAAAAAGCAATCAGCCATGTGGACTCAGACAGATAAAGTATATAAGTATAAAATGAAGTCACTGCAATATTTTGAAGAGATAAGTGCATAAGTATGAAGAACATTCAGATAACTATAGATATTTCAAGTGATATTTCATACATCAATGTACAATACATGTACAAATTAAACATGGCGGGACATTTTGCAAAGCCCTTAAATGTTTGATAGAATCTAATGCCACCTCATCAACTGGTGTACATACATGTTATAATAATCTGTACAAAAACTCTTATACCAGAAACGTGGTGGCATATTTGCGATAAGTTAAAGGCTTGCTTGAAATAGAAGTCATTCTTAAATTCACAAACAAAAAAAGGCTGTATCAAATCGTAGGATATCTTGCATGCATTACATTTTTTTGTATTTTTGCGTGACATGGAAAAAGTCAAGTTATAAGATTCTAAATGAAAAGCAACACAATCATGCAAGAAAATGTTCAGAATGTTCACGTTTTACAATCAGGTTCAGTTCTGTTCATACACCATTCTCACACCGGATATAAGGCATGCCTCGGGTTCTCAGTTTAGTCCTGTCTTCAGTTTTTCCGCTTTTCACCTTTGAGTTGTTTATCAATCCGCTGAACCGTTCATGAATAACGTTCATATGGTCATGATGTGAATGTCTTTAAACAAAGAACGAAAGTAACAAAAGAAGGTTAATAATTTTGGCTTCTACAAAGTTAACACAAAATTTCTTCGAATGTACAGCAAAATTGGTAAACTTTTAATGTTACTGGCTTAGTGTCCAAAGGTCTCCAAATACTTAGGATAAAACCCTGGATAAGCATGTTTAAAAATTATTTTACTTTTTAAATTAATGTCTACAATGTTATCAAATACTCACCTTGTGGTGATGAAATCAATTTGTATTTCTCTGGCGTAAGTTTTTATCTTTGTGGTTGTTGGTGGAATTGGTTTTCCTTGAGGGATGAAAACATGGAAAGAGTTAGCACAAAGTTGAATATGACAAATGTACAGCTTTATCCCCTCTGATTATTTATTTATTATATACATTCTGATGTTTTGTATAAACTGAATCCTCTGGCATCAGTTATCTGGCACAGTTACATCATAACTCTTATTAAAATGTAAATCTGATACTTACATTGGTCCGGCTGGCTCGTCATCTTTGGCACAATGAAAAAGCAAATTAATTAAAATTTTAGTTTCAAGCTATAACAATTTAAACTGGCATAACATTCTATAAAAATTCAAAAAGTGACTGTGTAAAGTAGGTCATAAACAGCTCGGTGCCATATTTTCTTTCAATATTTAAATAACTGTTGCATTGTAATGCTAAAAGCTTTTGCCTATAGAATAACAATGTAAACAAAGACCTTCTTCTACTAAAATGAAAGGCTTTGATGTGAGTCTTTAGATGGCTTTCACTATACAAACAGTACACACAAAGGAAAAACCTACTGTAAGGAGCACATATCCACCTAAAACTATACGCTTTATTTTAATACCATACATGCATATGTGTATCCACACATGCATCATATTTAAAACCCATCGGATAGAAAATTTTTGACATTTGATTAATGATTGTATTTCACAGTTTCACAGTACATATATTCATTTTTCTTTACCAAATAAATGCAAATGCAAAAAAGGAAAAGGAAAGAAAAGTAAAATCTCATGCTTATGCCAACATTAACAAACATTTAAACAAGCTCAAGTGAACAGGATGTGCAGAATAACAGAGGTTATTTGAAGGTTAAACCCACAATAGATGACAATCCAGTAATAAAGCAGAAAAAAAGCAATTTCAATTAAAACATGCATGTAAATAATGTAAGCGTAAGATAATCTATACAGGCAGTGTCTGGATAATCAATCATACAGCATGCAAATCTGTCACTTACCACAGTGTTACAGGTTGTGCCATACAGAAAGAAAGAAATGTTTTACGTTGTTAATTCTTAAATCGCAGAGATTTGGTAAAATAAGTTTTAACGTGATTTTAAAGCGAAAAGAAATGGTGCAGTGAATTTCAGAAAAACCATATGCATGTCAAAATGGGGCACAAGTATACAGATTATACACAATACAAATGTTAGAGCAGAGGCTGAATTTTTTACTGTGTTTATACAAATACATATTTGCATGCACATACAATTTATAATATGTTTCATTTTTTAATGTTTTTTTTTTTTTTTAAACAAAAACACCGTCTCTGAGTTGTTGCAGGTATACGCTATTGCTGGGTAAAACCGCTAGGTGGCGATATTACACAACGTTACACTGCCTGAAATGATCAAAAGGAATGTGCACAGTGGAAAAATACTAAATAAGTGTCAGGGGAATCAAAAATCTTGAATTGAATTTATAAATGTTTTCTCTGCTTTAACAGGGTGTTAAACCTACGACAAGCTTTTCACCATCTGACTGGCTTGCAGTATTACATGCTGATGGCCCAAATAAGGCGTTTTCCACTCCCAATATACTGTAGGTGAGTTACAAGTGGCATAGTACAACACTTTCATCAATAATTCACTGCCCACTACCTACCCATACACTACAGAGTCATATTTCCCCTTGAATATCAGATTAGTGTCCATATGACCTGCCACAAGTGCCCAACAGAAGAAGAATGAGTGTGTGTGTGTGTGTGTGTGTGTGTGTGTGTGCGTGTGTGTGTGCATTTGGACTGGACATCCTCAGAGTGAATTATTTAATAAGAAAACAGGTCAGGATCACATAACACGTATATGGTTCCAATTAACTTGAGTTCAAGGTCTTCTGATGGCATTCTGGTCAATGAATACCTCAGCCTTTCCAAAACAAGTCAACTGTGATTGGTGTACATTTGTAATATAATAATACAGATAATTATTATCTTTAAATAAAAAAATAAAAAGGCTGCTTGATTATTTTATAGAGGTTCTCTCTTGCGCTGATAGGGCAGACGCTGCGATTACTAATGATGAATTGGCCGGTTCAATTATCTGTGCGTGCTCCTCCCGAAATTAGTTAATCAAACTTCACTTAAGGGCTCACTGTAGGTGTGTATATCACATTATTTAAGACTAGTGAAGACAGTAATGGTTTAAGAAGACGATTATTACAATGATTAAATATTGATCTTTACAATCAATACCAATGTGTACAGTACAGTAGACAATACAGTAACCCACCCCACCCTTTTACACTCACCATCAGGCACCTCATCGGGCTTCTTGCGCTTCTCGTAGATGACGATGATGAGCACCAGGATGATGATCTCGGCAAGGACCCCCAGGAGGGGCCAGAGGGGGGCCAGGTGGCTCCTGACTCGCAGCACAGATGTCATGGAGGAGGAGCCAATGACATTGGTGGCGTTGCACTCGTACTCTCCAGGGTCGGCTGTGATGTCCAGGTTGATGATGGAGAGCTCAGTGTAGCCGTCCTTGCTGTTGATGAAGAAGCGGTGTGAGGAGTTGTCAATATCCTGGGAGGAGATTGATGAGGTGAGGGAAAAATGGTGACACATTAGTAGAGGTAAAAGAGGATGAAGGAAGAACTGATAACAGCATACAGCATAACTACATTTAAAGTAAAGGTACATCCAAAATTAAGCCTGTTTTTTACGCTAACATGTTCAATGGAGGAAAAACGATACACAGGTTTAAAATTTTTGGTTGACTACACATTTAAACTACCAAAAAATCAATGTCAACATTCACCGAGTCAAAATATCAAACTGTCAATATGACTAAGAAGCGCAAAGATACCGTGTAGTAGCCGTTATCAAGTTTACGCCAGGTCCACAGCGGATAAGGATAACCAACAGATTTGCAGTGGAGGACGGCTCTCTCCCCCTCATTCTTATTCTCACTGCGCTTGTGCCCCGTGATGTCTGGCGCAGCTAAGAAAGGACAAAGAAAGGACAATGAGACTTACAATATCAGAACAGATTTCATTGAAGAAACCTTATTAGGCACCTTGACCTTCGTCTGTCTTTTATTATGCTATTGTGTCATTTTGTGGTATAGATACAGATTAAAATATAGTAAGAAAACATTCCACAATTGCCCAAACAGTTGGACACCAACCAAGAAGTTATAGCTTTTTGAAGTGCCGCCATGAAGGCGGATTTGGTTGAAGATTTTGCTAACAACCGTGAAAACAATGAAGTCTTATCTGCAAACCCTTTACTGCATTCAAACTACACTTTTTCCCTTATGTGTGCTCCCTAAGAATCAAACCCATGATCTGTGTGTTGCAAGCACAATGCACAGCACTTCAAAGTTATTCTATTTATATTTATATTTATATTTATTATATATATTTATATTTATATTTATAATATAAATATTTTATGATTATCTGCTGTTACTCACAGCCAAGATAACAGTTAACATCTCATTTATGTAATAATTTATTACATACCATGTAAAAATTACAAGAGCCGAATTCATGATGATTCACAATCTCAAAGGTTTAGTCACTAAAACCAGCAGGAATATTACATTTGAAGCGTTGAAATGGATAGTTTACCAGAGAGAGAGAGAGAGAGAGAGAGGAGAGAGAGAGAGAGAGAGAGAGAGAGAGAGAGAGAGAGAGATCTACACCCCCGCCCCCTCAGACAGGCAGGCCACCATCTGGTGCCTGTGAGCTGACCGCAGGATAACTAGAAAAAGGTGACCAGGATGGGCTAAACCAGCATGTCACTTTACCAGCTGATGATCTATCACACACAAACCAAACAGCCTGTTAGCTTTAAATATTTATTAAATCGAGGACAAGAAGATCTTAGCTGCCACTGATGTACTGTAGCTGACATTTATTTTCAGCTGACATGTGTGTTTCCCACTTGTTCACACAAGATGCTCTTTGGAACATTCTCAAATCATACTGTGATATGGATTTAGGATTTAGGTTTCACTTAAAATATGCTGTAAATCTTTTGCAAAGATAAAATTGTGTTCATTAAGAAAAATACAAATTAAAGACATTTTCACTACATTTGAATATAACATAATCCTTTAAAGGATGCCACATTATTATTATTAATTATAGCAATATTGTGAATTCATCGCAAAATATCTTGTCAAATTTAAATTTATTCAGCTTGTTGTGTCCAGAGGATATCTTTCCCACCCAACAAACTAAGCCAATGCAATTGCTTGGCTTGTTGGGTGTCATGCTGTCATTGTCTTACTGAGCGTCCAAGCTCAGCTCTGACCCAACATGAGCTGTGTGGATGACACAAAAAGACATACTGACACCATAGACAGGTTTTACATTTTGACATTCGTTTAAAAAGTACATTACAAATCTGTATTTGTCTTGTCATATTAAAATGGAATAGAAGGTTTTTTCATATAAAACACACTTCGCCTACACAAAGTATTTGAAGATATTCTTACCTTTTACCTCAATGGTGGCGTTTGCTGGGGGGGCCATGTCAAATATATACACACACATATACTCGCCTGCATCGTCTGCCCTTGGTTTATTGAGTCTGTTTAAAGAATAATATACTTTATTAAAAACCACATTGTACTATGTTTTTGTACAATGACAGTACTGTTTTAGGACTATTTTTAGTATAATTTTTAGTATCATTAACATACAACCACAGTAATTTTATGATAAAAAATATTCATACCTTACTGATAAAATATTGTTTAATAAAGGCCAATTAAAATGTAAAATTTGGGTTGTACAAAAAATCTAGAACAAGTAACAAACCCTCAAGTAGGGCATTACAGCAGTGCACTAACTGGTGGGTTTATAGTGTCTACACTGATTAAATCAGGAGTCAGTCAGAGAGATTAGAAACACGTGCAGAGAGAGAGAGAGAGAGAACATGTTTTTTCAGCTGGTTTATACTAATTAGTAAAAATACAAAAGTAAAAATGTCACAAAATGTTGAACAACACAGCAGCACATACTTGTACTCTATGTTCTTGTTCTCCTTGTCTCTAGTGTCATCGATCTCCTCCCCGTTCTTCATCCAGTAACTCTCACTGTGGGCGTTTTGAGAAGATGTGAGGTTGCACTGGAGCGTGATTGGTGGGCTGTGGTAACCCGTGGGTAAGAGCATGTGATCCGATGAATCGATTGATGGTTCTGTAAATACAGATGCTTTGGTCAAGGCCAGAGAAATAATACATCACATTGAGAAATTAGGAATATACCTTAATAAAGAGTGAGAGAATGAAGTAAACATGAAAAAGCAAAATATACAAAAAATACATTTTATCCCAGATTAAGAAAATAGAGTAATAGAAACAGTTGTTAAAAGATAAAAAGCATTGTCTGATATTACACAGCTTTCTGGGATACTTGAATCTGATTGTCCATTCTCTGTTTTGTGCTCATATATTTGTTTACAATGTATTAACTATTGAAAGTTCAGCTTTATGAACTTAATGTTATTCAGGTAATTGTTACTACAGGACTTTGTGTGTCTAACATTCTCATTCACATCTTCACAAGCCCAATGCTTTAACAACAGGCTTATATATTGGCCAGTGTAATTAATCTATAAGTATTTGGCCATTTTAAGATGCAATAATATTGTCCCATTTTCTAAATGTTCATGTTTTATGTAAATAAATCAAATAATATCCATGTCCATATAATATGCTATATAGACCATTTCACAAGATGTAAACAACACTGGTCCAGAAGCACTTCCTGTTTGAGTTTTTTGTATTTCACATATGTAAATTAAATTAAATCTTAAAGATGTTTGTTAAACAAGTCAGTTGTAAATGTTCTGTTGATTGTATTTTGTTCTGACATTTGTGTAGTGTTAAAAAACTGAGACAGGAAGTGCTTCTGGACCAGTGCTGTTTACATCTTGCGAAATGATCTATACTATTAATTTATACTGTATGATATACAGTAGGCATATATTGGACTGGACTGTACAGAACATCACATTTGATTTAAGCCTATGTGATATGCATGAATTAAACTAAATCTTGATTAAATCAGCCATCCATGCTCTCCAGATATCAGCACTGGCCATCAAAAAAACTGATTCCAATAATTCCATGAACAGAAACTGTAATATTGTTATGGTCAGTGGCACAAAGCAAGTGACAATGTATTTGTCAAAAAGGACAGGAACATTATGTTCTCTAGGGTCTTTTATCTAGAAAAAGAAGTAATTGCTTGTATAGCTAGAGGCTATATGGGCAAATAGAATATAATGGGCAAAGAATCTAATAGGGAAGTGATCAGACGATCCACTACAGCTAAACACTAGCCACTGCACATTGTACTATCAAGGGGGTTTGTTTTTTCTCCCTTCACTACATGGGAAATTGCACTCTGCAACTCACTCTGCAACACGGTAACTGTTGCCTGGGCTCGTATCCAGGTAGTGGATGGATTCTGGCGCAAATCGTTACGCCGTGGGTCGTTACTGGCTCTGCACTCATAAATCCCAGAATCCTCAATGGTGACGCGTGTGATGGCTAACACGCTAACCCCGTTGACGCCGTACGCCGTGTTGATGGACACGCGTTGTCTGCGTGCGCCATCCCACAGCTGAAAGAAGCTGTCGGGTCGGTTCACCTCCGCATACCACCACTGGATCTCAGGGGTGGGCTTTCCCACGACATCACAGTATAGTTCAAAGGTGTCGCCGGTCAACTTAGTCTCAGAGAGGGGGGACTTTATAAACCCCGCTGAGGGGCAACAAAGATATGGGATAACAGAGGAAAACCATGAGAAATAAAGAGATGACGGGAAGTAAATAAAGGAAAGAAAGAGAGGGCAGTGGGTGGAAAACAGAAAAGAAAGATTAAAATTAAAATTAATGAGCAGTGAAATGAAATCAAGAAAAGAAAACAAAGCCTGTGTCCAAAATGCAAGACTAGTATAATGCAAAGTGAATACTCATATACATGGAAGGTGGTGCAGTGCTTTATGGGATACATTACAAAGTGTAATGTGCTATATTGCATACTTGCAGTGTACATAATATTTACCTTAGAGGCAGTGAGAGTAGTATGCTATTGAGAACACAACCATACAGCGTGTAAATAATATAGTGCTCAGTTCAGAGAGACACAGTGTGGATGTCCTTGAACAGTGCTGTCATGTCTATAGCACTCAGAATCTGAGCACCTCAGTGCAATCTGACTGTTCATGTGTGGGTGTGATGACAGACAGGCTGTTTCAATAGATGCATACTAGAGAAACTAGGTAGGTAGGCCATTTGAAATAGGGAGGATTGCCAACCAGTAGATAGCAAACTATCAGCCTCAGATGATTGGATTCTGAGATGTGACATTGAGTGTAAACAATCTATATAAATCAATAAACATCTGTTGTGTGTATTTTAACATTGCAGTATAGGACTATAAACTAAACTGAGAGACAAAGTGATCAATCAGTAGTGCTTTATGCTTTGCTATGTAAAGAGGGAAAAACATGGGCAACTCCAATGTGACATTTGGAGTCAAATCTTGAAATATATATTTTCAGAGAATATGGAGAAATATGGACCTTTATGGAGGCAGCACTTGCCTGACTATGGAAAAGCATGTTTTGAAAATGAAAAATGTTTTTTAAATGCTTTAGAAAGACACCTCACAGGTTGATTAAAAACCCTTTGGTAAAAACTTGACAAAAACTACTTGTAATATGTCAGGAAACTTATGTGAAAAGCAAAACTAAACAATTAGGTATGAGCATAAATAATGATATATTATTATATATAAAAACGGCAATATATTAATGAGGTCCTCACTGCGTGCATGAAAAGTAACCAACATTTCATAACTTCCAGGTGTCTTTAAATCAAAAATATATTTGCTTAAAAGGTATAAAGACTGTGTGACCTTCTCTTATAGTGTAGGTGTACTCTATATTTTACAGTATATGCAGCCAGGGTTTGCATACTAATGCATCCTAATGAATAGCTGCTCGGTCAGGACAGGAACATTCAAAACAAGAGCAAATGTGAGCAAATTTGAGCAAATGTGTGTGTCTGTGTGTGTTCATGTACAGTGTGTGAGAGAGATAATACGCCCCAGTAAGATGAAAGGACATGTGTCCGTTTTGATCTCCGTATGAGGTCCTGAGGCACAGTTTATTTGCACAAAAGAAATTTCAATAAATAACGCGTTTAACACCACACATAACCACATTTGCAAGTTAAGAAATTTCATTTGAAAGGTAATCATTTACGTTGATGTGATAAATCGCCAAAATAGAGAACACGGCTGTAATGATAACTAATGTTAAGTGGCCTCTCCCATATGGCTTCAACCCACTCCTAAAAGCCTGGAGATAGATGCCTCCGTCAGACGGTGTCTTGCGTTTCAGCTCATTAATTGAGAGCGTGACGTCATAATGCACCGCTGCGCTCCTCCGTTAAGACTTTACCAGGTCCGTGCGCGCGCGCGGGAGGACATTAACGCCATGCATCCCGCTGCTGCATCGGCTCTATAAATAGAAACATGCAGCAGAATGGACTGGTGCTATTTACGGCGCTGCAGAAGACCGCTGTTTATAGCGGATACCGTTATTTTCTATCAAACATGTAAAATAATCTGTGAAATAGTTTTAAAACCGTATTTAAATCATTCAGCTGCTTTCGACACTTAGGACGTTTGTTTTTGCGGTGCACAGGGAGATTGAATTCCTGAGTCATAAGCTTCGGCATTTGATCGTATGCAAATCAAGCACACGTGAGAAACACAAAAAGCGATTCATCATCGCCACAGTCGGTTCGTGTCGGATCAAGCAGGTTTGGCTTTAACCCACAAGCAGCTAATGAGCCATTCTGTTCACCCCGAGCACGCTAAAAACGACTCCCTGTGCGAAATGAATCTAAATCACACAGCCACATATAGATGCTCCCTATGGAAAAAGTCTCCAAATGTCCTCATTTGTAAGCCTGTAATATATAAACTGCGGTTTAACATGCAGTCTCATTTAAAAGTCGATCGGAATGCGCTTTGCCATTTACACAAACGAGGACACATTTTACTAAATAATTAATAAACTGCCATCTCTTACAGCGTCCTGGGTATCTGCGAAAACAATGTTAAGGAGAGGATAGAGTTGATCCTGTGCAAATTACCTGCACCTGCCGCAACCATACGACAGAAAGCCTTCATCATATCAATCACTCCATTCCTTCAGTGTCTTACCGTTTTGTGCAGAGCCTGAATGCAGCACCAAGACTCCGAGTAATATCATCAGTGGATTCCCCGAGCGAGACATTTTCGAGGACGTCTGGATACCTGGACTATGCGTGGAGGGATGCGGAGGAAGAAGCACCAGCGGCCCGCAGGTTATCAGGGAGGATGTGAGCGGAAAGGGAGCTGCTACAATGACGAGGCGACCGTGGATGGAGCTCGAATCGGGTCAAGCGAAACCCGTCGCCTAGCAATAGCGGGTAAGTAGATGCCGCCGCTACACTTACATCCGGTTTTAAAGAGGCTAGTCGAGACGATGGCGCTGTCCCCTTAAATTCCCGCGATAGCAGCGGACCTGTCCTGCCCACATCCCAGATAGATAGATGAATCCTCAGGTGTGCCGATGATCAAATTAAGCATCGTGATTCTTTTACATAGAGGTCTTCGGGGGATACGTGGAGAAAATTGATTGTTCGTAACTTTAGTTAATAACTTAATCGGTCTGATTATTGTTTAAAAATACTGTTTGTAGATGTGAGGAATCTCTTGCAATTCAGATGTGCAATTTCTATAAAATTATATCATATTTTAATGTTGCATAAAAACGATTTACTGTCATAACCTGAAAACATTTTTTTGATGTCCCTCTCATAAAAAGGTTATTTTTAGGATAAAACATGCATTTAGTTTTCAATTATTGTGAGAACAAAATTATAAGCAAGGTGTTGTTTACATAATGAAAGTTTGTGGGTGTAAAATAACTCATAATGATATGAACTGGCATAAACTAAAAGTTTTTAAGTGTTTACACCACAGAAACAGTCTGACACAATCGTTGTGAGAAATTAATTTTTAGTAAATTTAAGAAACTTTATTTACAGGTACAATATAGCTTAGCACTGTTACACTTAACCATCTTCTTCAAACTTTTAACACATACGTGATGTTAAAATACACTGCATGTAAGCAACATTCCTATGGGGTTGAATGGGGTTTTCTTTTCTCTTCCCACGACGACCGTCTACTGCCATCTACTGACCAGAAAACATATCACACCAATAGATTTACAATTTTCTTGATATGGGTTGACTAGACTAGCCATTAGAAAACTAATCATACATAGAGGTTTCATATATAAGTTTGTACATTTTTAAAATTGGTTGTTTCTTTAACAAAAATAATTTATTGCAGAGGAAATGTAAAGTGCAATGAAAGGATCAAATACAAATTCAGTGATTCTAATAAAGCATATGATGCTTGGTGATGCCTCTGGTGTTAGAACAGTATGTTCTTCCCCTTTGCTAATTAAAACAGCAATGTGTCATTTGCATATAATTTGCACTCTCATTCTCACACATGTCCTTTAAAGAAGGTTGATCACCAGAAGCAGGATCACAACATTTTTGGAATGATTCACCCTTAAATGTAACTGACAGAAAAATCACAGTGAAAGTCATATATGATAAACTTACAACAATTTTAGAAAAGAACTTCAAAAATATAGTATGGCACTAATAATACAAAGAACTGTTTTTAGTCAATGTACATACTAATAAAAATACTCTCCCTTAAAAGTGTCTGACAAATGCATAAATGTACAAATTTTATAATATAACTTGCAATGACTGTACACTGTAAATATTGAGATCATAATCCATGTATATGCAATGCTGTCTGTAAAATATAATCATGACATTGAGCAAAATAAATCAATCAAATTTAGTTTTCTTTTTAAATACAATTGAAAGACATAGATATCGTATGAGAATGTAAGTCAGATAACAAAGAATCACCGATATTATCAGAAGAGTGAAAATAACGTCTATAGAATGATAAGTAATCCAAGACATTCTAAAAGACTGTGTACGTAAATGAGCAGCTCCTCCGTTCCTCATGACAAACTCAATCCAGAAGACAGCACGATCAAGAGGTTTGATTGGCTGATCATGGTGCAGTCTGGACAGTCTCTGCATGTTCTCTCTATATGATGAGTTATACAACACTTCTTCCAGTGCCTGTAGAAAAATATCCCTGTCCAGCTCAGCAATATCCAAAAGTTTAGCTGTGCCTTTAACCTTCATTCTAGACAGATTGTCAGGTTGATCAAATACCAACGGCAAACCTAGAATAGGCACTCCGTGGTAGATGGCCTCTTGAATTCCATTGGTACCCCCATGTGTTATAAAAACTTTAGTGTGGGGATGTCCGAGAAGATCATTCTGTGGTAGCCAATCAACAAGTAATGTATTATTACCAATATTGGCTGGTTGAGGTCCACTGTGTCTCCAAATGATTTTTTGGGGCAACTTGGCAAAAGCTGAAGCAATTTCCTCAGTGATGTCCTGTGGGAGATATCTAAATAACGTCCCTAGAGACATAACAATGAGGCCGTGCTCTCCTGAGTTTTGCACAAATTCCTCTAAATCAGCTGGAAGCGGCTTAGCAGGTTTGCACTGGAAGCCGCCCATATAAATCACATTCGGCATTGTGGGTCGTGGAAACTCAAAAATAAAATCGTTTCTCATTAGCCAGATATCTGCATTTTGGAGAAGGGAAACATAATTTGTTTCTTCACCAAAGTATTTGGTGCAGAAAGAATAGTAGTGTGGCGAGACAAACCTGTTTTTATAACTATGTTGAATAAAGTATCCAATTACATTCAGGACTCTTTGAGCAAAAGTCATTTTATCTGTAAGCTCCATTCCTGGTATAGGAACGTAAGAAAGAGGTGAAGGAGCGATTTCAAAGTGTGCATCTCCATGCATGGTCCAACGTGTATTTAATACAAGTGGAAGATCAAGGCGATGGGCCAAAAACACTCCGCTCCCAAAAGCCGGATCTGTCAGAACAAGGTCATACTTTGCATCTTGAAGCGAATCCATTAAGATTTTATTTTCAAAGATTTTTCCCATAATAGCAAGTTGATTCTTATGCATCTCTTCAAATACATTTCCAACATTTATTAACAGCGAGAGATGGGTCCAGAAAGACATTTTCTGTTGTCTGAGGACCAGAGTCTGTCTTGTAAATGTGTCAAGTAATTCTTCTGCAATGCCACCGTTGTTATGAACAGTAATGGAGGTGTAAAAAGGAGATTCCTCCTTGATATACCAGCTGTTAGAAGCTCTCAGCACAGTCACATTGTGGCCTCTTGTGTGTAATTCTTCAATAAGAACCTTCATGTTCACCCAATGACTTCCATCTATTGGAAATACCAACACTTTACCTCCATACACTAGTGGTAATATGCACAAGCATGCTAAAAAAGTGATAGGAATGTAATGCATCTTCTTTTCAACCTGTGATACAGAAAACACATAATAAATTAGCCATTCCAAAATGTAATTTATAATTGTTTGGAGAAATTAAAGCTAATACCTACCTCAAAACCAAAGTTTAAGAGCTGCCCTCGAATATCCAAGTTTGAAACAACTGGAATAGGCTGAAAACAAGTACAGTGCTGCTAAAATACGACACCCATTGGGTGTGTACAGGTGGAAGTACACCAGTTATGTAAGATCAAATCTCTGAACAATAACATGTTCAAGCTTGTACACAATACTATTCTGAGAAAGAGTTGGACAAAGATCTGGCTCCTTGTTGTCCCAAAAGTAAAACTTAAATCCCAATCTTTCAAATCAAATTTTCCCACATACATAAAAAAAGGTTGACACCTCAAAAAACAAAAGTACTTTTCCTCACTGACGTCATTTGTTTACTTGCATTAATTCTGTCCAACACTAGATGGCGATAAAGAAGACGCTCTATTTGACTACAGCGTCTGCACTGTCTGTAAAAAAAAAGGTAAGAAAGTGTTCCGGTAAGGTATAATATTTTCAAGTAGTAATAAAAGGTTAACTAGTGGAATAATGTTATGTATATTATCTGAACTGTTGTGTTGTTTTTTCTGTTTCTTTTTTTGGGAACAGATTCAAATCGTCCGTGCTTTTGCTCGTCCAGTCACGTGCTTCTCTTGACTAGCAGCGCGAGCGCTAAACTGACAGGATTTCCAATGGGGCGAATTTGTTTGAGGTAAACCAATTTATTGCAATAATGAGGTCTGAAATTTTTTTTAGTTTAAGATGCATGTTACCTATAGATGTAAAAAAATGACTAGAGAGTTCCTACTTCGTACTGTAATTTGTTGATTAAAAGGCCAATACAGAATATTAATTTAATGCGTTTCATATAATCCGTGTTTCATGTTTAAGATACAGGAATGATTAAGTGTTATATCTGTGAATGTATAAACTGTAGTTTTAGTAAAGTTTTAACACTTTTACTATGTGCACGAGTCAGAAAGTGATAAAAGGATCAAGTACACATTACATTTACATTTACATTTAGGCATTTAGCTGACGCGATAATAAGAAACCATTTACATTTTCACTTTTCATCATAAAGGCAAACGTGAAATATATTATAATAAAAAGGAAGACTATTATTGTTGTTGTACTAAAAGTCATGAATATGAATGACAGCAGGTTGTAGCTTGTTGTTGTAGCACTTGAAATTATAAATTTGTGCACGTTTAATATACTACTTTTGATCTTTTGACGGCAATGATGTTACACCAATCACAGTTCAAGCATTAAAAACACACATGCTATATTAAACTTATGCAGTTAACTGATATTTACATCACTCACATTTGACTTTTTTCTTCAGTAAAACCATACAAAAATATCTCATTATATAAATAGTCACAAATACAGATATGAAAATTGTCACCATTAAAGTCAGAATAACATCTATAGAGTTGTAAGTAATCCAAGACATTCTAAAAGACTGTGTTCGTAAATGAGACGCTCCACCGTTTCTCATGACAAACTCAATCCAGAAGACAGCACGATCAAGAGGTTTCATTGGCTGATCATGGTGCAGTCTGGACAGTCTCTGCATGTTCTCTCTGTAGGTTGTATTATACAGCACCTCCTTTAATCCTTCTAGAAATACAGTCCTGTCCAAATTTGCAAGATTTACAACTTTTGCTGTTCCCTTTGCTTGCATCCTGGAAAGATTATCAGGTTGATCAAAAGCTAAAGGTAGACCCAAGATGGGCACGCCATGGTAGATGGCTTCCTGAAGTCCATTGGTGCCTCCATGTGCCACAAATACTTTAGTCTGTGGATGTCCAAGCAGGTCATTCTGAGGGAACCAGTCCACAATCAAAGTATTTTTACCAAGGGTTGCAGGCCGTGGTCCTGTGTGCCTCCAGATAACCTTTTGGGGTAGTTGAGCAAAAGCAGCAGCAATCTCATCATTTAATTCACTCAGAAGCTGACCAAAAACAGTTCCCAAGGACATGATGATGACTCCATGATCTCCAGAACTCTGCACAAATTCTTCAAGGTCATCTGGAAGCGGCTTAGCAGGTTTGCACTGGAAACCGCCCATGTAGATGATATTTGGCATTGTGGGTCGTGGAAACTCAAAAGTGAAATCGTTTCTCATCAGCCAGATGTCGGCATTTAGAAGTAGGGAGGAGAAATCAACATCGGGACCAAAATATTTCTTGGAGAACTCTTTGTAAGGACCACCAAAGTACTTGGAATTTTTATAAAGAACCATTATATATGTCACTACATTTATGACTCTTTGACTAAATGTCATCTTGTCTGTAAATTGTAACCCTGTAACAGGTATATAAGAAAGAGGAGATGGAGCAATATCAAAATGTGCTTCACCATACATGGTCCAACGCACATTTAGCACGAGAGGGAGTCCAAGGCGATGTGCCAGTAACACTCCACCTCCAAAAGCAGGATCAGTAAGAACAACGTCATATTTAGCATCCATCAGTGAATTCATCATAGTCTCATTATCAAATATTTTGGCTGTCATGTGGCATATTTCCTCATGAAATACTGCAAACCTGCTATAGACCTCATCAGCAACTATCAGTTCATTCCAAAATGATTTTCCTTGTCTCTGGATCTGTAGTAAACGTGGGAGAAACTTCTCCATGAAATCATCATTGAATGCACCAGTATCCACAGTAATGGAGGTGTAGTAAGGTGACTGCTCTTTGATATACCAGCTACTAGATCCAAGGATCACTGTAATATTGTGGCCTTTTGAGTGTAACTCCACAATGAGGACCATCATGTTGATCCAGTGGCTTCCATCCACAGGAACCACCAAAACTTTACCACCATAAGATCCTGACAGAGCAGATAACAGGCCAAACAATACAAGAAAACCGATGTGATGCATCTTCACTGACAACCTTTAATAAGAAAGATGATAATGGAATTAATTTTACAGAGTAAGTGAGATTGAAAAAAGTACAGTAATAGTAAGATATATAAAGTTTTAAATCTATAATCAATTCTACTTTCAGACTATGAATCTGTAAATAAGAACTTAGGAAAACTACAGATATGAAGTCATTTACATTTACAGTGAAGTAAGTCCTGACACAATTGCTTGGTAAACATTAAAACCCTTTTTTTCAATTTAATATAATCAAAATGATCAAGAAACACCAAACATCATTTCATATTTTGCTAATAATTTTTTTTATTCATGCATTGGACAAAAATGTTAGCCAAAACATTTTTAAGAAATCAGATTGTTTAGACAAACACACTATCATAATCAGAAAAGAAAATTTCCAGTGCGTATATCACTCACGTTTTACTTTCTTTTTAAATACAACTCTGAAAATAAATCTAATCATACATATAGACAAAAACAGGGATGTAAAAATTGTCACCATTAAAGTCAGAATAACATCTATAGAGTTGTAAGTAATCCAAGACATTCTAAAAGACTGTGTTCGTAAATGAGATGCTCCACCGTTTCTCATGACAAACTCAATCCAGAAGACAGCATGATCAAGAGGTTTCATTGGCTGATCATGGTGCAGTCTGGACAGTCTCTGCATGTTCTCTCTGTAGGTTGTATTATATAGCACCTCCTTTAATCCTTCTAGAAATACAGACCTGTCCACAGTTGCAATATCTAAATTTTTTGCTGTTCCCTTCGCTTCCATTTTGAAGAGATTATCAGGTTGATCGAACACTAAAGGTAGACCCAGGATGGGCACGCCATGGTAGATGGCTTCCTGAAGTCCATTGGTGCCTCCATGTGCCACAAATACTTTAGTCTGTGGATGTCCAAGCAGGTCATTCTGAGGCAGCCAATCCACAAGTAATGTGTTGTTGCCAAGTGTAGCAGGTCGACGGCCCGTGTATCTCCAAATAACCTTTTGAGGAAGTTGAGCAAAAGCCGCTGCTATCTCATCTGTGACATCCTGTGGAAGTTGAGCAATAAGAGTTCCTAAAGACATGATGATGACTCCATGCTCTCCAGAGCTCTGCACAAATTCTTCAAGGTCAGCTGGAAGCGGCTTAGCGGGTTTGCACTGGAAACCGCCCATGTAGATGATATTTGGCATTGTGGGTCGCGGAAAGTCAAAAGTGAAATCAGTTCTCATGAGCCAGATATCTGCATCCTGGAAAAGTGAGAAGTAATGTACATTTGGACCAAAATGTTTGTGACAAAAAGAAATGTATGGGGGATTAGCGACCATTGCAATCTGAAACAGAGTAAAAATGTAAATTAAACCATTCTTGACCCTTTGAAGAAAAGACATCCTGTCTGTTAACATCCCTCCTGGGACAGGAACGTAAGACAATGGAGAAGGAGCGATGGCAAAATGCCCCTCTCCATTAATCGTCCACCGAACATTGAAAACCAGTGGAATGTGAAATTTGTGAGCTAGTATCGCACCACCTCCAGCGGCTGGGTCTGCCAACACCACGTCATATTTTGCATCTTGGATCGATGTCATAATTTCTTTGTCTTCAAACATTCTCTCAATCATCTGAATCATATCTTCATGCATGCTTTTAAATTTCAAGATTATTTCAAACTCCAGTTTAATACGGTTCCAAATGGAATTCTCTTGTCTTCTGATTTTCAAGAGCTGTCCGATCATTGAACTAAAAAACTCTTCGTCAAACCCTCCAGTGTTTGGAATGGTGAGAGATTTGTAGAAAGGAGATTCCGGTTTGATATACCAGCTGTTAGAAGCTCTGAGCACAGTGATGTTGTGTCCTCTGCTGTGCAGTTCTTCAATAAGAACCTTCATGTTCACCCAGTGACTTCCATCTAGTGGAAATACCAACACTTTACCGCCGTCTACTCCAGACAATGTGAATAACATTGTCAGTAAACTGACAGATACTGCATGATGCATCTTCATACACAACCTTAATGAAAGATGGTAAAAAAATGAATGAAATATATAAAGCAACAGAAGAGAAAAAAAAAAGAGCACGGGATTTAACAAAATCCAAGATGATTATTGTTTTTTTCCTAAAAGTAAGTACAGATCTAAAATATGTCATGATCTAAGTCTTGTATTTATTATTTTAACATTATACTCAATATTAAATATTCAATATTTTCAAACTTGACTGCAATACAGGGCAACTAAAAAAAACAACAAATGTTTCAATTTCAATTCTCACCTTTTTCATGAATAGTATCTTAAGCTGCTTTTTACTGATATAGTAATGCGTTACATGCTGAGAATGTTCTAGTTATGACACATGTTACTCAATTACCTTTATACTACACATGCTTCAACATCTGGAAAAAAGCTTGGAGTTTAAGCACGTTTATACATCTAATTTCACAACTGTATCACCACAAAATAAATGATAAAACATTTCACTTGCCGCTCTGTCTATTTATCTCTCACTTAAAAAATAATTGCATTCTTTTAACGTTTTGTGAAACTAACACTAAATGTATTTTTATGTTGGAGAAAACACTTTTCATAACAAATAAAAAATATAAAATAAACAAAAGTATACAAGTATAAACAAAGAAAATCAAGTAGGCTAGCTTTTTACAATGCTTTCTGAAAAGCTGAATTTGGCAATTTCTGTTTAAAACAGAGATTAAAAAAGCCACAAAAGTCAACAATTCGTATTCTCTGTCTTTTTTATTGTCAACATGATCTATGATTTTTTGTATATTTTTTAAACCTCACCTTAAAAACATGCACTCCTTCAAATCCACCTTAGTACAGTGCAGCAGTCTAAATCCACAGCATTTGTTATGGTCTTATTTAAAGCCTTTCGAAATGTTTATTGAGGGGTAAGGTTCCTTTGAATGCGTGAGTACACCAAAAGCCTATCAGGTGCCATTGGGCAGGGCAAATAAATAATAGGGTTCAAAGATCATATAACACAACCTGCAAAAAAGAAGGAAAACAACAGCAAGATTATTATTTAAATGAACAGAAAGATTCTTTCACCCCAGTAGACCACATGATACTTACTCAGACGTTTCAGATTAAATCCCTGCTTTCAGGTTTTGTAAAGGCTGAATGTCATGCTACACTCCTCTATTATGAACATTACAAAGAAGCACTGAACTAAATGAGTGTTTTTATTGTTCAAGCCGGTTATGTAACGGACAGAATAAATTGAGAAAAATTCGAGCCGGGTTTGATTCTGATCGTCTAACAAAATGTACTGCAATTCATTAGAGAGACTCAAATGCTGCTAGATATTCATCAGTATAGAACCACTTTACAAAATAGTCACTGAAAACCATAAAACATTTCTACATAAGGTAAACTAAACTTAATGTATCTATATGAACCAGTTAAAAAACTATGGATTAGCTAACAATTTTGATGACCTAATAAATTATATTAATTATTAAAAAAAATAAAATGCTCCTTTTATAAAAACTGATAATACTAGTTTATTATTAACACTAATTGCACAATAAAAGAAAACATATACTTTTCAATAGTGATAAAGAATGCTGAAGGACTGGCATCATTGCAGGAAGGGCAACAGCGACCTCACATGGCAAACATTTATTTATTCTTCCATTTTGGCTGGGCATTTTAAACATGAACTTAAACTAGGTAAGACAGAGGTCAGCTACAATCATGGGTTGCATCACTGACACTACTACTATAATGTAAATAAAGGCAGATGTCAAGATAACATCTACTTCCATACTTATTTTCTGTTATCCATTATGTCTGAGAGGTAGAAACATAATTGAGTCCTTAAGTCAAACACTGAAATTGAAGTCTGTAAATCAAAATTATTAATATAGTTCATATCTAAAGTCCATGACCTCAGTCATGATGAAATCCCAAAGTCAACATATGTCATTGATGTTAACTTTTAACCAACAGCCTTTAGATGAAATACAAATACCAATATAAGGTACCATATATGCAGAAGTACATACAGGATCACTTACACACCTGAAAATCAGGTTTGTTGAAATAAAAACAAGTTAAGTTTTTTATATTGGTTGTAATCAAAAGGAAACCAGCTTTAATAAAGGTAATTTTACAAATACACCAACCACAACACTTACAGAAAACACAACAGGGTTCCTCGTAAAATTCTTTATTCATAAACTTGATGCAAGTTTACAAATATACTGTACATGGTCAAAATTCTCATCATGGAAAACCTAACAAAAAAAACCCAGAAAGCATGCGGACAGTGTGAGCGTCGAGAACCACTCCATTATGAGATGGCACCAAGTCCTGTTATTGGTTACTGTGAGGTTCACGTTCAAAGAGAGAAAAATACAGAATATTACTGTTCGGACAAGGAAACAGACTAGTCACAGAAACCTTGGTCAATGTGGACAACCCCATGTCATTCACTTTAAGAAAATGCAGATGAGTTTTCTGAAATGAAAAATCTTACATTAAATTTAAAGGAACATCAGTTGGAAAGGTCTGCCTTTCAATTCTTGTTGATAAAACTGAGCAAAACTCTCAAACCCAAACAGTAGCATAAACTTGCAAAACAGACACTCTAGTTCTTTAGATATTCTTTAACGGCTCTCTTGAATTACATTTACATGTGATTGTAGTACGAGATTACATTTGCATCCATGTTAAAGATATAAGCAATGTATCCAAGAGCCTGTCTGTTATATGATGCTGGGCACAAATAAAATCAAAACATTCTGCTCAAATGCAAAACCCAAATTATTTACAACTAGGAAGGGTTTTTTTTCAGAGGGGGAAGCAAAAAAAAACCAGACACCTAAACAGGGAACAATGTAGTATTGCATTTCCTGTGTATTTAATATCCAGAGCTGTCCAATTACCATCGGCCTTTAACACTTATCAATATAAAATAATAAGCCCCTTTATGAAATACTATATAGCAAAACTGACCAGAGGAAGCTGGTAAAAATACTACTGCTTGCGCTTAATGGAACCTAGGGAGGTTCTGTTGTGGCCGGGTAAAATAAATGAACCAAAGAACAACAAAATGGATTTTCCTGAGTTTTCAGTGAAAACCTAGAGAAGCCTTCAAATACACCAGCCTTTGATAATTCACTTATTTTAATGTTATGCTGCAACACACAGTTGTAGGGGAACAGAGCAATATAAAGTCTTTTTTTACTGTAAATGTTGAGGTGTTCACTATTAAGACTATGCAGAAGATTTCAATCAGAGAGGTATAACAAACACCATGGCTTGAGGAAATTGTCCACTGGGCATGAAAAGTAACAGTGCTCTTTTAGTGTTGTGCTATGAGAACAGGATTTTAATCCATCTACGCTCACAAAAGAAACTGATGGTACTTGAATTCTGACAGCATATTGAAGTACTGCTGATCATAAGAGGTCCATTAATGTAAACCTCCAAGGTATGTCATCTGTAATGGAGCAGAAATTGAACATCAAAGTAGATAACAGTTAGGGGTGCGAACAAAAACGTTATGTTCATATCATTTATATAAATACAATTTTAAGATATTATCCCCATTTTGAGCAATATTTTGAGAAACAACAACTTTTTCCCCATTTTGAGTCTCAAAGTCAAGAGAGTCCTCACGTGAAAACAATTCTGATAATTCCCCCACTTCACATAAACAACACATTTAAGACGCCTCATATCCATTTACAAGTATACAAGTGGAGCTCTGTTGAATTGTAGAGCTATGGCATGTTCAGCTTCGCCCTTTCAAAGCCAACGTTTGCATTTGTCCATTATTGGTCAGATCAGCCACATGCTAAAAGCGAGCAATAAGGAAATCGAGTGGAATTCATCCTTAGTGGAAAAAGACGAGATTTGGAGCCACATAACCACCCCTTTACCTTGTTCTCGCCGTCATCAATAACATTAGGGTTGCTTAACAAGCTTGCGCGTATAATTGTGGCAAGTGATTCTTCAACAACATCAGCATTAAATGTACCAGTACATGTTAACTCAGAATGCATGAGGATAAAGTCTCTACAGATACAAGAGCAGTGGCACATTGTCTTCACATTGTCTTTAGTTGCATCCATTTCCTGTTTTAAGTTCAGTAAACCACCACTTTAAAGTCAAAATGGCAGGGCCATAAGAACGTCTTTTAAAAGCCGACAGAGAGGATCAGATCCAGCATCATTGTTGAGCATCTCCATCTAAGTATAAATCCGTGCTCCAAAAAGATGGTAAAGGGAAGCAACAAAAATGGAAAAAGCATCAGACCACCTTCAATATTTCAAAAGTCCATGTTAAGATGGAGCCTGTTAGTACCAAGGCTCTGAATGTCCCATCAGTGTATGAGAAAATAAACGAGAGATGAAAAAGAGCACGAGTAACAGAGTAAGATCCAGATGCCACGCATCGAGAGCGATACAGGCATGGGATCTGGTCAAAAAAAGTCCAGCCACGCAGAAGATAAAAGGATGACGCACATTTCCAAGTATTCCAGAGCCGACGCTTTCCCTACCGATGGTTTCCACTTACGAGACAGCATCATACTCAAGCCAAAAAAGTGAATAACATTAGTAAAATAAAGCAAAGTTTTGACTAGATATCCCATGTGTGCGGTGTGCATGACGATCAACACTTCTTCTAGCCATCTTCTTTAGGAGGTGTGTACCAGCCTCAAGAAAAAAAACACATCAAAGAGGGTCAATTTCTTATTTCCACCACCATTGTGAATCAGGACAGTGCAGGTTCTCCACTTACCGTTCTTTTCATGAATCTGAACCAAAGATTTGTATGACTGTTGTGCTCTGGCAAGATTGTATTGATTCTGTACAGAAAACAAATTGAAATGTCAACACTAAAGAGCTTTTCAAACATTACTGCAGGCAAACAATACACAAACAATAATGGTGCAATAGTAAACTCGACAAGGACAAACCTTATTTGCTCCGAACTGCACTCTGGCTTTCCCTTTGACTAAGGTGGCGTTGATTTGCATGATTACTGATTCTATTGAGTAGGCACTGCTCCAGCCCTATAATCAGAAACCAGAAAATTGATTTTTAAAGAAATTGAATTTTAAATCCCACAAACCAAAACGTAAATGTGTTGAACGGTGGAAATTCAGACCTGTTTTGTAAGCAGCTCCATACACAAGGCTCCTCCTCCAAGAACATAGCTAGGAGAAGACAAACACAAAGAATTATTGGGTCAATCTTAATTGTGATGTACTTTCTTTTCATATTTTACCTTCAATAATTCAATTTTTATGCAGAATTGTGTAGCAATGTAATGGGGACATAACAACAAGTTTTGAGTCTTTAAGATCAACATGCTTCATAGATACAAAATACTCTGTCATGTTTAAAGAGAATTTAAAAAAATATAATAGTCTACATATCTATTAGGCTCTTAGTTACATTTTGATGAATGATTCTGAAAACATGAAAATATGTTTTTTTTTCTTAGGAACAACAAGCACTGATGATTCATACGAAAGAAAGTTTAGTTTCAGTAAGAGAAAACTGCTCACCCTCCAGACAGGACAGGAGACACAACCCGTACAAAGGGAGGATCAAAGGGAAAATTATCCTGCCATCAGAAAGACAGAAATTCAGCTTTGGTTCTGCATAATCTCTCCTCTTAATCAAATGTCCACAATCAGGATTTGGTACAACAAGAAAACCAACCACTAACTTTATAAGAGAAATTGAGCAGAATGTAGTCCATGCCTTCTTTTTCCTTCAGAACCTGCAAGTCGCTGTGCAACGGACTGTCTGGGTCAACCCTTAAAAAACAGCAGAATATTAAATACTTGGACTTAAACACACAAAAAAACTTTATTATCCAACACGTTATACAGCTGTACTTACGTCCTTAACTTGACATGCCACTCGTACAGGCTATCGTTGACTAACTCCACTGAATAGATACCTTGAACAGACAGAATGGAATGGTAAACAGTCCTATCAGTGAAATGGAAAATCTAAGCGATAAAAATGTCTTGTTATGCACAATAGAAAGAAATTACCAGTCTTATAACTCTGTGATCTATAGATCTCCCTGAGTTCCTTCATGAGACGGTCAGAGGCCTGAACTGAACCGGAAACAGCACCCTAAGAGACCAACAACAGGGTAGGATTAAGAAAGCATACACACCACAGCAAAAATGTTTGCTATAGTTTCTCTGTATGAATATTACAAAAAATTACAAACATACAGTGGAAACAACAGAAGAAAACTGAATTAACAGCTATTAGGCATCAAATGTATATGTTGTAATGTGTGTAACACCACGCAATATTTTTACAGACTTCATTTACAGTTTTGCCACTTATTGAGGCGAATGTTAATTTAGGTAACTACTCAAGACAGATTTACAAAGTTCATTCAGTGAGGGATGTATCCAATAGCTCAGAATTTTTAAGAGACAGTGCAGAAATTAGTAATTAGAAGTATAAAATTGTTTCAGTTACAACAATATATCAACTTCTGAATAAACGGAATAAAAAAATTGTTTTAATAATTTTGTACAAAAAGCTTCCCCCCACCCAAAAAATGTAAAAAAGGTACCTTACCGAATGGACACTTACGTTCAAGTGGTCCTGCCTCTGATTCTTGCGGATCTTCTCCAGAATGGCCAAATTCTCCTTCTCAATGCCGTCATCCTCTGACTTTTTCCCATCGACCGGTTCCTCCTCTTTCATCTCATAGTGGTCGAGATCTTCTATATCCTGCTGCCACAGGAACAAACCAAACCAAAATGTTCTCATCACCGAAGCACAAAAAAATCCAGTAAAAACACATTAAATCCACTAAAGTTTATTACCTCTGCCATTTCCTCCTCCTCCTCTTCTTCTGAGGTCACTTCATCTGTCGTTCCATGCTGTAGAGAACCAAATGAACACCTGCATTTACTTATGTCTTAAAAAAGTGGAACTGTTCGAACTGCAAAGGTATGTGCTGATCTGTCTCACCTTCCTGTCTTGATTGATGGGTCCAGCAGGAAGCGGCTGGTCCAGCATCTCCACATCAGGATGCTGGGGCAGGTTATAGAGTCGGCATAAATCACATATCAGCCTTTTCAGCTGCTGCAGAAGCTGCATTAGAAAATAAGGATAATTCTTTATATCGAGATGTGCCTCATGTGAAGTTGTCGATGTGATTTAAGTGATCTTATTCCAAAAATTTTTGACACTTGAGATCAGCTCAAGAAAAAAATCATAGTAGATATAAAAAAAAAGTCTTGATCAAATGTGGATTAGGGTTAATACGCAAAAAATCCTTACCAAAGTATTGCCTTTTCTAACATCCTCTAGTCGTTCAAGGACCTCGGTCAGACTTGGGTCATCAGAGTCAACAAACCATATCGGAGGGGTTGAAGGGTAAGACTCCTATAAAAATAAATAGTGACAACATCAGCATCTTTATAATTGTTTCATTACACTTTGTCCTTTAGCAAGGTTATTCAATTTCGAGCTGATGTGTGGAACCAGCTGCGTGATAAACATGTAACAAGTGCCAAAGCAATGAATCAAACTCTGTTGTGTACAAGCTGAATTTTAAAGAGTTTTGGGTGTAAACAACCAGGAGAGACCACAGCAAAAGATGTTCCTGTGGTTTAGTGGCATGAATGTAACACAATGCGAACATTGTGTACCCATCCTCTAGCTTAAAATCTCCTCCCATCTTTATGTCCCACGTCAGAGGCGATTCACAACCAAAACTGTGGCGATGTTTGTTACGTGTGTTTATCAAGATTACAGATCAAGATATTGCACAAATGATACCAAAACGTGAGCTAGTACAACTACAGCACTGGAAACCTTTGCACATAAAATACACTCCAAAGAGAAAAACATGCACATTTTGTCCATTAACAAGCAGCAAAAACGTTCAATGCGTTTTGATGTACATTATGAAAATCTTTCTTCGCCTAAACGACAACATGCACATTTTGTCCATTAATTTGATGTTCAAAATATAAAGTTTTGAAATGTGCTAATACTGCTAACATCTGTAATATACCGATCTGCAATGAAGAAATCCACTTGACACCACCAGAGAAAACTCCTATAGATGTATCAGCAATAAGTGCACAACAGTAAATAAATGTAAATCTACGCATTTCGTGCTACTTCGTAGGCCTCGTGACGTGAAAAACTTCAGCAAACCGCCACTGTGTTTACTAGCTTAAACTAATAAAATAATTTACTTACTCTTTAAATCCCTTAAAAATAAACCAGAAGTTTTGCCCGCAAAATGAAAGCATCCTTTGTAGTAACTGTTTCTTAGGCGATCAACTGGCTAAAGTATCAGCTCAGCTAAATTAGCACCCTAGCTAATTACTTGCTAACTTTCTTTAAAATATTTCCAACAGCACAGAATAAAACAATAATAACCCTTTTATTTGTAAATCTTTTATGTGATATGTGCAAACAAGTCGTTATATTGGCACGCGAGTTTCATTAGCCAACAAAGTTAAAACGAGAGCTAACGCAGATTGATAACTTTGTTAGCGCAGCAATTTAGCAAGCTAACGCAGCTTAGTGCTACGAGTATTGACTTGGTAAGTTTTTATTTTGACATCTCATTTGCCACAATAATCGATACTGATCACCCAACGTGTTTTTATTTGTGCTATAAAGCCTTTGATGAAGCTCATTTTAAAGCTTTAACATATTGCGTTGTGTGTTATTTCACTCGGCCTTCTCTTTATCGCCTGTAAGGTACACAAGGGCTGCTCATTCTTACCGTGATATTGCAGTGAATAATTAGTAGCTTTTCTCCCGTCACATTAAACTGGCAGCTCAGCTCATCGGGCTTCCAGTCTATTATTCTGAATCGTTCATGGTTCGGGTCAAAGATTGACTCCAGGAACTTTAATTCGGCCTTCAGCCCCGACACCGACATCTTCCACTCATCTCATCAGCAGCCAGGCCGCGGGGGGAAGGGACGCACGGACTACTGCGAGCGCGCAGCTGATCCCAGCGTGTGCGCGTGTGTGTGTGTGTATCCGTGAGTGTGTATTTGGAGCTGAGGATGAAGGAGAGAAACAACAAAGAAGGGGTGGGGAGAGGAGCACTGGAGGCAGGGGAAAGAAGAGAAAACAACGCCCGCCAAGAATAACGTGAGAGGGACCTGGGAGTGTAAAAGATACTGCCGTCCTACTCTTTTTTTTCTGGTTGACCAACCTGTCAAATAACGACAATAGCACCAGTAATAACAACAATAACAGTAACAATAGCAATCCTTTAAAATTAAAATCTAAATCATCATAATCAGTCGTATCTGTTGTCTTTATTCAATCACTAATAAAATATTGTATAATGATTGTAGAAATAATCTGCCTATATAGTTTATCTATCAATATAGTTTATTTATATATCTATCAACACTACATATGTTTTAGTTTTAAATAAAATATGTTCATATATTTATAATTACATTATTATATCTATAGTTTAGTCAGTCTATTAGAGATTGCCAGATTTACATTTTACTGCAAGTTTTATACTTGCGTGACTATGTGACAAATATATAAAAAGCCTAGATAAACATCTTGTCCAAAAGTAAATGGATTACTTAGACCATATAGTGAAAAAAGCAGCCAACAGGAGTCCAGCATGAATAGAAATTCCTATAGTGCTGTTTAAAAAGGTTGAGACCTCAAGAAGCTGGATAATAAAATGTCAAGAGTATGATTTTGGAAATTCTAGACAATTCACTTTTGAAGATGCTAAAACATAGTGTTCATTAATGTTGGATGTTTTTAGTCACAACGTAATTCCTAGGTACAGTTATGTTATTTTATGGTTTGATGAGTTTTGGCTGGTTTTGACACAAGCGTTTAAGATCTTTTCCCAATGTGATGCTGTGAACGTAATTCTGCTATTTGTCTCCATCTAGCGGCGGTTCTGCACATAATTATACAGCTGCCCCTTAAAAATTTGTCATTTACCCTTATAAGGTCTGATGAATAGCGTAAAGAGCGCTGGGAAATGTACTGGTAGTTTGTACTGGAGTCTTTAGTTCCTTTGGCACAAACAAGAGTGATTGTGTTTTATTTGTCAATGACTGAAGGTGCCCTATTCTGTAATATTTTAGACTCAGTGGGCGGGACACTGCCTGTCAATGGTTTGTGTTGATATTTAAATTACTAGACTTTTAAAGCAAGTCATTCACAGCACCTGAGCAAGTTTATACGAGAACTTCAGCGCACAAACACTTGTGCCATCATGACATGCCTTCTCCTTTATCTGCTGCTCTTAATCCAGACCTACACAGTTAACATGGACCGAATCGACAGGAACCAAGATTGTACATGGCGTTGTTCTCAGGTATGAACGTGTATATATTTTTATTATATTGTTATTAATCTACAATTTATTTAGTTTATGCGAGTTGATTAATATATATATATATATATATATATGACGTAAAAATTACATTTTAGAGTCTGTTGCACATCAGAATCAGAGATTCTCTGATTCTCTGCACATGTAGTATATCAAGTTTTCCTAATATTGATCAAATTTCAAATCAATATCCTAATAATCTTTGTTTTTCTTTGTTAATCTAAGTTTTTCTTTTATTTAGTATTTATTTGTCTTGCCCTGGTTATTAAGAATTATTTTGTTTATTGCCTTGCCAAAATCAGATAAGTAGAATTAATTGATCCCAGAAGTGACTCTTGTTTCATATTCATTTGCATGCGTTAACATGTTGCCTAGTTTTCAGTTCTTATGTGTATGTGATATCTCTGTGTTACTAGGGGTAGTGGCAGGTTCATCTGAAAAATATGAACAGTAAAACGTTACATAATATTTCAGCTGTATCCCAAAGTAAAAGCAAACCAGACAGACACTAATCTGGCTGAGCAGTTTTCAAAGTGAGTTTTTTGGGTTCTGCTGATGAAAGTAAAATTATATGAATACAGGAGATTAACATCAAACACATTCTGTGGAACCAGGAACTGTGAAGGTGCCAAGAGTGGGAAACCCCTTATAACACCATCCTTATGTCTATTTCCTGTTAGAAAATAAAGCAGTATCTGGACCATATCACAGTGCATGAATGGAACAGTACAATACAGTACTTTAGTGACTCAGCATCATGCTTTTATTAAATCAAATCATTTTTATTCCTTCAAACAGGGTCTACATTGTAAACCCAGAGCTTACTGTGAGTATCTATCTGTCAGTCTGTCTGTCTGTCTGTCTGTCTGTCTGTCTGTGACTTTGATCTAAAATATTTCCCATATTTTACAGCTCCACTATCAGTATCTCACTGCAGGAACCAGCCGGTTAGCAGTGCTGTATTCTATAATCTGACTATGTCCACTGTTTTGGCATGTGAAGAGAGGAAATGTTCACTGCAGCTCAAGATCACAACATCGGTGAACATTACTGGTGTGTCTTTTCACGTGAATCATTTCCTGAAAATATGTTGTCATTGTGATAATGCAAATGTTACGTTAACCATTAGGAACTACCTGCAGAAATTAGTCATTCGTGTATCATGTGTAACACAAAAGAAGATATTTTGAGAAATGTCTCAGTTGTTTTGTGTCTATACAATAGAAGTCAATAGGGGAAATGTTTGGTTATCAAAAGTCTTCAAAATATCTTCTTTTGTGTTCTGCAGAGGGAAGAATTATATACATGTTTTGAACTACATGAGAGTGAGGAAATAATGACAGAATTTCTTTGGGTGAACTCTACCTGTAAGCCACATGAAGTATTTATTTATCTGTGAATGGCATGAGTGACTCATTATTTCTCATTAGTCATTCTAATGAATCACCGTTTTTACCCGAACATTCATGTAATCCATCAAGAAGTTAGTTATTAAACAACACATATGAGGAAAGTTCAAACGTATGCTAATCATAAAGTGCCTTCATAATGACCACATTGTTGATTTAGACTGAAATATGTTATCAAAAGAAATCGTTTCTTAGATATATCTCCCGCCTCCATTTCATTGGTTCAAATTTTGTCCTGTTATTCTCCAGGTAACATCCGTGGAGTTTCAGTGTGTTCCAATTCTGCAGGGATAATAGGACATTGTCAGATTTATAACTTTGGCAATGTTGCCCGCGAAACCTTCACAGCAAAACAGGTGCATATACATGATAAGCATTCATTCATGATATAAATCTGTCATTGTAGCTTAAGATATCTATTTAAGGCATCTCTGAGAATGAATTGTTTCTTACCTGCAGGCTGATGTGCAGTTTAAGTGTGTTCCTGTTAGACCTGGTCAGCATATGTTTGTAACTCTCAAAACTGTTCCCAACTACTGTAATGCAGTCAGGATGCAAAGATACCTCGTCCCTGGTATGAGTGTGTGTGTTTTTGTTCAGCTGTAAGAACAAACTTCTCAGAGTCTAAATGTTTTAAAGAACAGATACACAATGAAGCCACATTAAAACCTTTTGTCTTTTTCTTTAGAATGCAGCCATAAAGATATCAGAGATGAAATCTCAGAGTGCATAAGTATGTTTCTTCATCTCTGGATTTTATTCTGACGGATAGATAAATAGATTGACTTATTGAATCTGTCAGAATGTAAAGTTTTAACAGATGTTTTCATCATAGCTGGTAAGCTGAATTATACTGTAAATAAAAGCAGAAGGGAGATAACAGTGAGAGTGACTAATGCTCCCGAGGACACGGATTATAACCTCAGGCTCTGTCATAGACGCAGCGTCATCTGTACAGGTGAAGGCATACACAAAAAGGTAAAAAACCACAACGTTTCCTTGAAGCCCCTCAAGACTTTGCCACTTTTCCTTAAACCTTGTGTGTTTTGCATTCGTTTCAGATAAAACCACAAGACCTGCAGAGAACCATCACATTTCAGTATTCCAAAGCCCTACCTTGTTTGTGCATTGAGGTATCAAATTTAAAGGAAAATTACATTTTTAACATGTATCTCCTGTGATGGAGAATGAACCGTGTACCACCACTGTATTTATTTCAGGGTTGGCCTGCCAGAATAGATGCACGGCGAGTTCAAGCGTGTCCATTCAGAAGCGGTAAGTGAATACTTATTATCTTGTTATTTTAATAACACACTGTAAAAAGGGTTTTGTCGGGTAACCTAAAAATGCGATTCATGTGGTAACATCTAATTTCATCTTCAATCTTCAGACACTGTTTGGGCTCAGTCTGGAATGCATGAATTAATAACAAATACATTTCCTTATTGTTTACTGCCGTTCATGAAGCACTTTGTCCTAACAGATAGAAATCTAAATTTTATTCTTGCAATTTGTTTAGCACAAGGGTCTTAGAATAAATGTAAAGCTAAAATATTTACAAGTAAGCCTTAGATGCTAAATATCTTTATTGTCATAATTGTAACTGGTTTTATTTAAGTACAATACACGTATATGACAGACGTCTGAATGCATTAGAAGAAACTAAAGAAAAGGTTAATTATAATAATTAGTAATTTGTGAAATGTTACCGAACCAACCCTAATGGATTTTCAAGGTTTAGGATTAGAATTCACATATCCAGATTAATTTATGATTTTATGATTTATGTTAAGTCCTATATTTAATAGAGATATTCTTAATATAGATCACATAAAATAAATGTTTTACTGTACAGATGCAATGTTTTTAATGGATTATGATTTTAATATTACATCATCATGTTTCACAGATTTGGAAGAACTGTGGTCTGGAATAACCTATGACCCTGACCAAGAAGCGCTGATATGGGAGCCTTTATGTCCAATCAAAGCGTCAGTTTCACTGTGCCATGCCGATGGAGAAAACAGTTGCAGAGACCTTGGAAATGCTTTTTACACAGAGGGACAAAAAGTCTGTTCACTTCCTCTCTAAATCTTTGTTCCTTGTTTTTACATCTACGTGTATACCTATTTATTGTTTTCAGCCCTTTAATCATTTCCTACCTTTTTGTACCTCAGGTGATATTCTTGTCTGTGGATCCACACCCTATGCTTTGCACGAAGGTTGAGATTTTCTTATCTTATTGAGACACTTTGAAGTAGTCCCTTAAACATCTGCTTTCAACATCATTAGCTCAAAGGGACAGTTCACCTAAAAAATAGTTTTGTCATTGTGTACTCACCCTTTATAACCTGCCTTTGGGGTATGTTGTCACATATGATAAATGGGTCATTGCAATGGAAATGCTTTCACATTTATGAAACTTTTTGGCTTGGCAGCCCTTGGTCACCACTGACTTTCATTGTTTGAAAAAAGTGTGAACATCCTGCCTTGCATCTCCTTTCATGGTCTGTGGGAGAAGAAAATCATACAGGGTTAAAACAACGTCAGAACACTTTCTTTCTAAAAAAAAATTATTTTTTTTTTTGTGTACTGTCCCTTTAAGTAAATGACACCTCAGAAGTATTGTAAGTGATTTTTTTTGCCTGCAACGCACCGTTATGTAATTTACTGCAATTTAATGTTTTACAGTTTACCACAGATGCAGGTACATGGATAAAATGTCCTTTTGCCAAAGGGAATTTCTCAGGTACCCGCATACTACACCTTCAGCAAACAGTCTGTTTACACACTATGTGAAATCTTCCTTAGACAAATTTGTTTCTTTTGACAAGTGTGGAGCGCAAAGATGAAAGCTAAAGATGGTCAGCGCTGGGCAGAGATATCATCATGGGTAAAAGCTAACTTCTCTGTTTCCCCCTGTGAGATGAAACCTTCCTCTCATTGCAAACCAATGGAAAGGAACGCAACAAAAACCCTGTTTGTGGTAAGAAGCATTAACAGGATTATCAAGCCGTGAGATCAGCTTTGATTATATTAAAACACATTTACATGATGTCATGATCATTTCTCTTTTATACATTTTGTTATTCTTTCGGCAGTCTTCTATTATCTTTGTATAAGATGCCTGCAGGCTTCCATTGCAGGCAATTCTGTCTTCAAAAAAACAACTTCTCACTTGGTTTTGTAGCCAGTGACATGACTAACATAAGAGTCTTTTTTACATAAAGCAATCATGTTTAAGCTTGTTTGATGTCACGCCACTTGTTATTTGTATTCTAGGGAAAGATGGACCACACAACTTTCAACTTGTCAAGAAGTGCGTGTGAATTGTGCGTTTGCATCCAGGTATGGCTACAATAGGTGACAGAAAGAGAAAAGTGTTGACAACTGGAAATAAGGAAATGTTATTAACCTCAAACTAGGTTTGCGGCATAGGTGAATAATTGATGTTCCTTGATTGACGAACTGCTTACAGGCATATAGTAGCTTTGGATTTTGCTTTTATCTCTGTTTTCATTAATGATTAAATAAACACTTCCTGTTTGAAAGGTGCAGAGAGTAGATGTTCAGTTTTCAGTTCCTGTCCTCCAGTGCGACTTGTGTTGTAAGTAAATATACAAAAGTAATAAAACTGGATCATATCATTATTCGTTGTTTGATGCATTTGAGAAATTGCGTTGTGTTGCTCAATCTCTCAGCAAATTGGTGCCGAAACCCGGAGATCCGTTACTGTCGTGAGATTGAGAAGATCATAATTCCTGCTGCTGTTTTTCTGACATTGCTCCTGGCGGCCGCCTTTATTGCTAAAATGACAATAAAAGGTAAATTGACTCTGCTTTGACACACCTGTTGCCGTTGGCGACACGGAAACAGTTTGAAGTTGTTGTTGGTAACGGTAGAGATGAAACATACAATGACAGATGACTTGTATATAACAAACCCATAAATCTTACTTTAAATCCATCTTTCCGCCTGAAAATTATAGTAATAACCAACAGTGGATGATAGATGAAAGTCATATAAAACAGTAACAGATCAAATAATATAAACTTTGTCATACAATAATAAACTTGACTGACTGTTGTTAAACATTAGACATGAACTGGATGTGATCTTGCTGTGATAAAAATTAAAGACTTTTGTTTATTTTCTATTTTGTTGAATAGATGGGGTTAGGCGAACATTGTGGATGAAACGGTAAGTAAACTATGCAGAACAATAAGTGTTTTACAAGATAGTTTACTAATCTGTGATTATAATCTGTGGAGGTCGTGACTCGTATGCCGCATGTAGACAATATCAGACAGGTGTCCCCTCCGAAGAAATAAAACATTCAAGCACCATTTCAATTTCCCTAAAAAAAGTGATAGTTTACCTTCCTTTAACTTCCCTTTTCTCCTTCTAAGGATTTTAAAAAAGCACAAACATCTATCATAAAAGTAATACAAATGACTCCAGTGTTTTAATAATGTCTTCTATAAAATGAAACGATACGTATGTCAGAGAAAACGATTCATATTTTGAGATTATTTAGCGTTTTATATAGGCCTAATTCCATATATATGGAAACAAATGGACAACAGTTTGGAGCTTCAACACTTTAGATCACAAATTAGGCATTTTAATGTAAAATTATTCATTTCAACTGAACAAAAAAGTCATATATATCTGGGATTGTAGTAGGGTGAGTAACTTTCATTTTGGGTGAGCTTTTCCTTTAATTAACAAATCATTTTTTGTTTCTTTAATTAGGGACAGTGACACGTGTCTGTACAGCAAGTGAGGATGTTGATTTTGAAACAGTTCTCAACACAACATACAGGGATTTTGACTATTTTATTTGGTCCTATGTCTTTTCTTAACATTAAGTCAATGTTTTTTGCTATGTCTGCATTGAATGTTTTGTTGCATTTATAATGTGCAAGAGTATTTACATTTCAAACAGATAGTTTTGTACATACATTTAAATGTTCCTGCCTGGTAATGATTTGCTATTCTTGCATATATCCTGAATGCACTGTAAATTGCTTAAGATGCAAGCGTCTACCAAATGCATGAATGTAAATATAAACATTTGTATTTTGTAACTTAATTGTTTCCTGTCGATTAATTTCTTGTGTCTTTCCTGCTTTGCATAATCAAATTTTCATGTTTTATCTTCCACTTTTGTACAGCAGAGGGCAGTGTAAGGCTAAAATGAATGCCCTTTGGCAGCAACTTGAATTTATTTGCGTCGTATGTTCGTATTTTTCTCACGTAATTCTTGAAAGTAGGTCACAAATGGGTGGTCAACTTACAGACATGGTGTCTGCTACAGACTCTATGCCACAGAAAGGTTTGCTTTATTGTGTGCTTGTATTAGCTGACACACTTTTCTCTGGATACACAGATTATTGTATGGCATTCCTGAATGATGCGGTCTTGTGTTGATGGGAGGGGTGGAATAAAATCAGCTTTGAGGTTTTCAGATGAAAACATTCCTGAAGTATACGGTAAAGCTTAGACAATAGATCGTCATGACAAGTATGGGACATATATTTCAAATCTTCATATAAACTGTTTAGAGGAGTTACAGACCTTTATACTGGACCACTGAGTATTGGACCTGAATAGATTTGGATTATGTGGCGTATTAAAGATCCTGAAGTTTGCAGGGTTTCTGACTGAGGTAAACACTGCAAAACAAACCCATGTGAAAATAAGTTGGCCCCGATGACCTCATCGCTGCCTCCAAACTCCACCTGCTGCCTGTGATTCCTCAGCATTCCAGTCTGATATAGTCCATACGTTCAATCACAATTCTGTGCCAGACCAATAACTCTTCTCTACCTCCCTGACTGAACGTTGGGATGGTCGTGCGTTGCCTCTCAAAACTTGTTTGGGAGAAAGGGATGAAAAAGAGAAGAAAGAAAAATGTTTACGCCCAGAGCTGAGCTGTCATATTTGTTATTTTCGCTTGGCTGAAAATGAACCTTATGACCCATTGTGACCTGTTTGGTTGGGGTGAAGTGCCACTGGCCTTGACCTGTGACCTTTTGAACTGGTCAATTTCATCACCAAAGACTGCTGGTATTTACACCCATAGGTCTCGATTCAAAGATACGAGACCAGTCTTAATCTTATATCAAACCAACACATATGGTGAGGATTAAAAGCCTTAATGTATGTTGATATTATGTATTCAATTTGAGAAATTAAAAAGAAGCACTTTTTTCTTAGTCACTATTTGTGACTCCTTGTTTTCATTTAAGCACACAAGACGATCTGAAACATTTCCAAACAAAAACAAAAAGTTAATTAATTCAATGCATCTTAACAGAACAGTGACAGAATAACATACTGGAACACTGGGAAATAAGGGAGCAGTGGTGAGTGAGGAACACACAGCCCATAAATTTATGGTCCGGTGCCTCCAAGGACATCATAATGGTCCATTGGGCACAAACCCCTGTGGGGGAGGTAGTGGGGTCAGGCTTGCATTCAGCACCCTGGGTCCATCTATAATGAATCTTTCACCGCCTGGAGACCGGCCAGCTCGCTAAAGCACAAACCAGTACACCAAGACCCTTGTCGAGTGGTGATAATGGTCCGCTAGAACTGGGCGTGGAGTCGGTTACGGACACAACTGTACTTACAATGATATTGCCTGGCAGAGATAGTCTCATAAAACAAGCACATAAAGTGGAGGTCGATGTAACCTTTGGGACTGTTTGTACATATATGCAACAATGGAAACAGTTGTGGTACACATCTAGCATGACATCTTATGCTATTGTTGCTTAAATTGAACATTTAGGCAACGTCTCGAAATATAATCAACCCAAATCCAAAAAATGAGTTTCTTTCTTCTGCAGAACACAAAAGAAGATATTTTGAAGAATGTTGGTGACCAAACAACACTGACCCTCATTGACTTCCACTGTATGAACACAAAACCACTGAGACATTTCTCAAAATATCTTCTTTTGTCTTTCACAGAAGAAGAAAGCTATCAGTGCATTAGTCAACATCAATAATATGTATCAACCACATTCAGTCGAACAAAACAACACAAGCTGCTTGTCAGTACATGGCAGTCCTTTACCAACAACAATCACAGATTCCAGGAAATTTCATCTGTTGACAAAAGTTATTTCCCCGTTCCTTACAAGCTCTTTGAATTACAGCCCCTCAAGGGTTTTTCATAAATAGCTGATGTCGCAAACAATTGAATTGTTTCTGGGCGTGTTGAGGCAACTTTACTATATAATTTACACAGTTTCTTAATTGGTTTGTTACATTTTTAATTACATTTCACTAGTGCCTCCAAGCCATATATGAGAACAGTATAATGTAATTATCAAATTAGCTATAAGCAACAAACACAACAGTAAACACATCCAAAGTCATTTTTGTAGGACGGAATAAAGACAAATTTATTGTTTCGGCCCAAAACCATCTGTCTTCACACTTCCAGACAAAATTCAGCGTGTCTTACCTCAGTGTCATTGTGGCTGTGATTTATGATCCAGCATATGTTAAACCCAATGTTAACCAATCCTCTAAACCCAACCCTCCATATCACATGCATAAATAGACGAGTAAATGATCAATGATGAATGACACCAAAGCATATGGAAATAGATTTATTATAAATGCACTGCCCCGCCCCTATTGACTTTTTAGATATTCATGAGTTCACCCCCCTATTGTGTGGTCATTCTGAGAAGGGGTGATACGTCTGTCTAAATACTGGACAAAGAGGACAATGGAGGTGACACCTGTTACGGTCTATGGGCGTTTCAGAGCTGGGAAATAGAAAAATCAATTCAGCTATAATGTTGATTGTGTGTAGCATATTTAAAGGAATAGTTCACCCAAAAATGAAAATTGTGTTATTGTTTACGTTTATGTTATTCTAAACTCAAATGACTTTTTTCACTTGTGGAAGCTCTAAGCAGAAGCTCCAAACTACTTTTTCCATATAATAAATATATTTCTATAGACCAGAGCCAGCTGTGGTCACCATTCTACTAGATGTACTGATTATAAGTATATAACAAGATTTTACCTATTTGACATGAAAGAATATTTTCCATGTGCTTTTCGACTTTCTTATGTTAGCTTATGTCTGTATTACCCCATCACCAAATGTCCTTGGACGGCCCCTGCAGAGATCTTAGAAGGGGGTCTGAACAGATGGTCTCTGCTGAACCCCCCACCACGGACACACTCTTAAACACTACATCACTGTCATTTAATCAATGGCTCTGAGGGGAAAATATTTATTAAAGAGGAATATTACATATTACAAACAAGAATGCTACCATACATTCCTTATGGTGTCAGGTGAAAAAATGTAATTAGGCTTTTTTTTAGGCTTAGAATATAATTTCTTATGCATCTTAATTTTTATGTAAAGTGTAAAAATTGTGTGTTTATTTTAACCTGAAAACTGTCACTGCACATATTGAGAATACACTTGAAAATGCACTATATTTTTTTACATTTTAGGTATTATTAATATTACATCTTTTTTAATTTGAGGTACATTTTATAAATAACATTAACATTAATATTGTTTATTATTATGTTTGTTTATGTTTATTGTTGAAAATTTGTCAAATATTTATTTTTGAGTCTTCCTTTTAGGTGTTTTTTAAAATAGCATTAACATTAATATTTTTAATACTTTTTTTAATTTACATTTATTATTATTACATTTTTTTCAAATATTTATTCTTGACTCTTCATCAATATATAGTTTGTTATGATTAGATTAGAATTTAACTATGAATATTAAAGTAAATATTAAAATAACCTGTGGAACAATGACAGTTATTAGGATAAATGTTATACATCAAAAAGAAATTATTAAAAAAAGAAAATATTTACACTGATTCCCCACCCACATTCTCAGTTCATCCTTGAATCAATTTTCTTTCTATTCAATCTCATGATTCCCTCACTTCCGTTTCTGGTCCTTCTCTTGTTTCTTACATATGGTCTTATGCCCCGGTGTACAGACACCTAGTTAGGGTAATTAGTGAGCAACAGGGAACAGGGGGAGGGGTGATTGACAGCCCTACAGTACATTCACTCTTACAGCTTAATTATCTCACAAGAGATATGTTCCCCTTATGTTCCCCAGCCACCCCCGCCTCTACAAAACACATGCACACACTCCTTAAAGGGCACATTATGTTCATACTGTGCTATTGCACACCAGTGACATCATAATCTCATAACAGAGTAACACAAGGAATCTTCCTACCGTAATAATGATGTAAGATTTGATTAATGACAGTGGTTCATATGTCTCTGGAATAATAATCTTGACACCAGCATGTAATATCATGTTTACAGCAGGGTGAAATCTGATTTATGTAGTGTGGCTTGGTTAACAATAGATCTGCATTCAAATTTGTTCAGATATGTTCATATAGGTCACCTTCTGAAATTGCCTTTGTTTAAAACTCATCATTTGCAGATAAAAAATATGAAGGAATCACACAAAATATAAATGTTTAGGTCATCATTTACCACACAGACTAATAAAAGTAACTTTCTGAAGTTTTAGTCTGAGATGAAATATAACACTTAGATGTTTGGTGGCCTGTTGGGAATATTTCTTAACCCTTACCGTGCAATTTAATTTTTTAATATTTGTCATAAATTTAGACGTAATTGAAAAGTACGATCACAATCTGAACATCAGGCGGCCTTCAGTAACACAACATTAACATATTTATTATCTGCATTCTTGAAGTGAACAACAAACCACATTCACATCTTTCTATTAAAAAGCATTAAAATAACACGAGAAAACTGATAATATGGGAAAACACTGTGATTCAAGAGAAATTCTTTCAACATGTGGTCTTTTAGATGTAAATATTTACCTCAGATAACTGAGAAGAGGTCATGCTAGAACAAACTGACTCTTTTTTGAGTAATATGTATCTCTGCTAAGCTCATTTTTTCTCAGAACAACACATAATGTACTTATGTGCGTGTGTGTGTGTGTGTGTGTGTAGGAGACGGATGGAATAACATGCAGTCAGCTGGTCATTATCACAAACCCTGACAGGGTGATTAGGATGTAAATCTGAAGGGTCTCGTATCACTCGAAGGGAGTTTATTTTATGATAATGACCAGCTGACTAACATTTTAAAGCTTAATAAATACATGGATGTTAAAAATGTATTTGATATTAGTAGCATTTTCTTTAATAATAATAATAAAAAGTATCTAGAGTAAAGGTCACATTTGCATGTGTGTGTCTGTTCCTCCGTGTACTCTGAGAACATTGTAATCAGTCACCAGCTAAAAGCTTGTTTCAGGAAGCAGAACATGATGCACCTGGCGAGTAAGTTTCATTTAGTTTCTATAGCAACCCCCAAAACTATCAGCTCTGGGTAAGCCTTTGTCACATTTGTAAACAGCTTCTTCTGTGGCTTTGAAAAGTCTATATAACATTATCATAATCTTCATGATCATCGGCATCAGTACAGTGAGTCCAATAAACCCGGTGTGGTGAGAAGAGAGAGGTGTGCCCATGGTAACACATTCAATAGGGCATATAAACCAACATGAACGGCATATTTTATTAGTCTGGTGCTGCTTGTCTTTTATTGACAGTTAAGCATAAAGCGAAAATGGTTTCATACAGCGCTTGATTCGATGTAACTCATTCCCTGTTTCCTTTATTATTATTATTTGTTTTAATTATTATTTTTTTTACTGTATTCATGCCTTTACTTTAATCTGATAACTGTCACTGCACTTTGAACATATTAATGAAAATGCACTATCCAAACTATAATTTAATTTTTTTTAGACAATTTAATTATTTTTTATATTTTGTATTTTTTCAATTTTAGATATTTTTCAAAATAACATTAATATTGTTTATTCATTTTTAGTTTACAAATATTTATTCTTGACTTTTCATCAACATATAGTTTGTCATGATTAGATTAAAATTCAGCTATGAAATATTAAAGGAAATAGTGAAATAACAGTGACAGTTAACAGGTTCAAATTCATTTTCATTGCTTTAATTAACACTAACTGCACCTGTTTAATCTCCCAAACGTACACTTTTCCTACTGCAGTTTTGCAGTTTGATTTTGCAGGAAAATGTCAAATGAATATACAGCGAACCATGAGGTAAGTATAATGTTTTCCTTCACAAAAGTCCCACAGTAAGAGAAATATATTAAACAAGACAGTAAATGTCATGAATCTATAAAAATCTGTTGTGGTGCAGACTGATTTACCAGAGATGAGCTAATCCTTTAACTGTGGTTAAGATTTAGTTTAAAGCAAACATTATTGTCCAGCTGTCTGTGACTCACTGCCGTCTGCCTTTTCAGGAAAACTTCTGTGGACTGTATGTATATAAATGCATTTGCCTGTACAGTTTACACAGCTTGTTAAATCACATCTGTTGCCTCTGCCTGTGGGTGGGCATACTTTTAAGACCCAATGATGTCTGATAAGTAAATGAATTGTTCTTTTGAGCCAAATCTTCTCCATGAATCGGTTAAACCATTCTGCAGGGTTCATCCCTATGCCTTACACCGATTGAAGGGTGAAGAACCATAAAAGAACCTCTCATTCCTTTTCAAATGGTAATTAAAAACCAAATTCCTAGAAATCAGTAGGACTTCTGAACACTATTGAGGCTGTCTCTGTACACAGTCAGCTGTTATGGTCGATTGGTATGTTTATGTGTCAGCCTGAGATAGACTAATCATGCCCTTTTAAGGCCCAAGACGGGACGCGTGACCCCAGATCTGAGGTAAATGTCACACAACCTGCTACAGAGCTTTCGGAGAAGATGTCCAGGCCTGGTGACTCACGTGTTTGGTATGCTCAATGAAAAGATGAGAAAGAGGTGCAGAATAGAAGGACTCTCCTTATTGGCTACATAAACAAGCAAAAACAAGTAAAAACTTAAATGGAACCCCCAGAGATTATAATTTGAGATGCTTTTCATAGACATGTCATATTTCTGAAGTGCATGGGAGGCTCGATTCAAAACAGAATTTTGTGTTACCCTTACAAAAAACTAGTATACTTGTGTATACCAGTACTACTTGGGACTAAATTGGTCCACTTTTTAGTTTATAAAAGTGTAATTTTATATGTACTTTTAAGTGTTTAAGATAGTAAACTGTGACACAGTAAGTTTACATTTATGTTTTCAAAAGGTAAAATGTTTTTATTTTATTAAGGGTTTTATGTTGCTTAGCTAACAATGTGATACTCTAATATTAAAACACATTTGCGAACACAAATATTTTTGTTTAATTATACATTTTTACCTCTCAGTATTAGATTAATTGATATTTATAATCAACATTTCTCTCGCTTCATTTGCCACTGATTGCTGCAATGCATCCTGGGATTGCCCCCTCGCAGAACACATGTGATGCTGCTATAGAAATGTGCACACAGAAGACATCTTAGAAGATGAATTCCTTTTAAATCAGCCTCTCAGTACTGGGAACATGGCTATGATGTCATAAAATTGCTGGATTTGTGGACAGCTTATTAGGTTTTGATACAAAACAAAACATTATTTTGTATCTCTATTCTTGTATTCTTGTCTGGAGTATAAAAATGATGCATTTGCTAATTGTAGTCAATATTGCTGCAATATCTGTTAAAACACATTCTAAAAAATTGGGCAATACACAGATGTAACTGCAATTATGCAAATGAAAATCAAGCTATAAATAAGGGTTAGCACTGCAACGTTCGATGAAAAACACGGATTCTCTCTGCCACCCACGGCATGTTTGTGAAAGAGGCATTCCTCGCCGTCTAGCGTGGGAACAACCTGCACGATCCATCCGGAATTCCAACAGAGAATTGTCACACCAGAGCCAGCTGTTTCCATGACGACCGCCACAAGTGCGTTAGTGCGCGTCCCTTTTTAGAAATGAGTTCTGAAGTGGGAAGCGCCTCAGGAGAGCCAATCGGTGGCTATCGCGATGCGTTTATATCACTCGCTTCTCCTTCAAGCCCTGAATTAATGAGGTTGCACGACATCTTCCCAAACCACCTGCTGGAAGGCCACATTTACGTGCATCTGTCAGCTCACCTACAGTATATAAGCACTTACCTATTTTTAATGTCACTATGGGAACTCGGCATACTGGAATCCAAGGGATGCATGCAAAGGTTGACAGATGGCTTAAATAACAGTTTGCAGCAGAACAAGCTGTAAGAACAAAAGTGCCAGCAGCAGCTTTATATACACACACACACACATATATAGACATGTACACACACCTATAACCTCCAGTCTTGCACAATGTCAGCAGCACATTGCAAAGCTTCACCCCCTCTGCGCATCTGCTTTGAAGGCAGAGAACACAGTGTACCCGACACATGCACTGGCGTAAGGGCACATCAAGCTCCGGTCTGGAGGATATTACATGATTTATGCAGCACAGAGATTTATAGTATACATGCATTATGGAAAGAACACACGTTTTGAGGCAGCATACTTTGTAGGATTTCTGTAGATTAAAAGGCACAAACCAGAAGCAATAATACCCAACAAACGGAGAAGAGATGACTCTTCAAAGAACATGAAGTAGTTATCCGTGACACTATGATATTTTATTCCCCATGTCTCATCTTTCATCTACAACCAAATGGCAGCGTACACAGTGGTTTAGTGTTTAATGATCTTTCCTGGTGACTAAAAGATTGTACGTTTGATCCCCAGATAGATACAAGGATCAATAAATAACAAAATTCCTCAACAGTTATTACAGAGAAAAAGTGTGTGCGCCTTAGGGCATTTTGTATGTGTTTGATACGTGACAGTATGAAAACAGTATGTACTGTACTCTGTTCATACCTGTTCTGACAGGTTTTGATTGTTTGATTGACATCATTGTACATTTATGAATGTAGAAGTACACTTAAAGTATACTCTGTTAGTTGTTTATTTGTACAAGTGTCCTCTGGGAATGAAACACATGACCTTGGCATTTCCAGCTCCATGCTTTAGATGTTGTAAGACAAGATTATGTCACCAACATCATAATCGACAACAAATCAGTCTCTCCATCGGTAACATGAATCCATTCCATTTATAGTTTGTGTAGCTGACCTTTCAGTTCCAGTCATGAAAGTCTGTCAAGAACATTTTCTTTAATTCTGCAAATTGTGCCACCTCTTGATGCCGTGTCAGACAGCTTGACACGCTCTCTCACCGCTCGTCTGGACCCCGAGACAGGCCACGCTGCATTTGAGTGAAATTTGAGTTTAATTCGATGAAGTCTGCAAAGTAATTACATTCAGCCCAGCAGGGTTAGATTCATTAGCTATGTTAGCACCAGGCCCGAGCCAAAGCTGCTCTCTGAGCTAGCCTGTGGGACTATTTACTTTCCGTAGCTGTGTGGTTTGCAATGGAACTTATCTTTTTCAGTTATAGCCATGCACATGGACGAGCATGAATTTTCCTAAACGAAGGCGACGTTCATTGTACGTGCACACACACTGAGGCTTTGTCCGGTGACTGGAAAACTCTGAGGTTTTCCTTGAGATGGATAGACAAGGCTGAATTGCTCTGTGCAAGTGTGGATGTGTGTGGGTGAGTCAGTGTTGGACTGACGGGGGAAATGGGGATGTAATAGAGATTTTGTTGTCCACTAGAACCCAAATTGTTCTGGACCTTTGAGGCTAAGAAAACAGTTTGTGTTTCTTGAAGAAAAGAAGCCCTGTTCAAGCACAGAGACTCTGTGTTTGTCCGCTTTTCCATCTAAACTGTGGTTTCTGAGAGAGAGAGAGAGAGAGAGAGAGAGAGAGAGAGAGAGAGAGAGAGTGTGTAAATAAAGAGGTGATGCAAGTAAGGGCTGCAGGGGGATAACATGAAGATGGTGCACAAAAGTGTAACTAAGCAGAATATATATTAAAATGTGATTTAAAAAGTCATTATCTTTATATAAATAATAAATCTAAAAAGAATATATACATATTTATCTATTCATCTTTTGAATAGAAGTATGAATACTTAAGCTATTAAAATGTTATGCCAACTCTTTTTAATAATATATAAAAAAATCTCATACGAATCAATCTGTCACTCGACGTGTATTTTGTAAAATAAATAATTGTTCAAATATATACGCGTTCGAAAAAATATTAAAGTATACAATTTAATAAATCAGATTGAAACAGTCACGTCTGTCCAGCAGGGGGCGCTAGTCTCAGTTGTCAGTGTGTGAACGTGTAGTTTTGAGGAGAAAGGCGTGGCCGCGTGCGCAGGTCAGTGGGTTCGTTGTGGTGATGGGGAATGCAGCTACACAGACGCTCTGTTAATTCACTCCACAGCCCCACATCACACACACACACACACACACACACACACACACACACACTGAGGACTGCACTCTTCCTCCACCAGTAGCAAGTCTGAAGACGTCCCACTGACTCCTGAAGGACGGGCGACCACGAACACAAAGAGAGACAGAGACTGAAGGTCATATATCTCTGCAAAACATTTGAATTACAACGCAAGCAAGAACACTGCAATACTCGTGTTACTTCCAGTCACGTATATTTAACATTTTATATCAACAAATTTGTGCACTTTTAAGATTACATCTAAAATCTGTTTATTGAACTTTTTATTGAAGCTTTTTCATATCATTGAAAATAAGCATAATTGCAATGAGGTTTGTAAATCTGAAGGAGATAGTTGCACACTATTCAAGTAAACCACCATATCGGCAGTCGACACCTCGTGCACCCACAAATTAGTGCAAATAATTTAAGATCCCTACAACATATACAGGTTTAAAACAAATCTGTCTTCAGGTGTGCATTTAATACACCCTCATAGATACACTATACATACCACATTGGCCTGTCGCTTTAATACGTCAATGAGTCTGTCCAGAAACTGTCTAAAAACAAAAATGAAAATGTGTTGTCAAAGAATTGTAAAAATTCAGGCTTGTCAAGTATTCAAACAGAATTGGCAATGTAAACCTTACTGTGCTTTTCTATCCAGAAAAACTGCAGTTCCCTGTTTATAAGGCAGTCTTGGCCTTACAAGTATGTTTTATGATGTACAGTATGATGTTCAGTGGTCAATGCGTCTGTCTATGCATGACCTTTTTATTATGAAATTACAAGGCGTGCATGGGATTTAGAGTCTGCTTACAATAAGTGTATATTATATGACATATATACACAATATATATTTCTAGTTTTTAGAATTATGTACAAATTTCAATTGTCTACCAAAACCTATACTACAGGACTGAAGTGTGACTGAAATCAGTAGACTTGTTGACAGTAGAAGCATCATTTGATCCAGAGATGCTTTCAGTTTTGCAGCAGTATAATGGAAAGCGTGACTGTCTGACTGTAGTGGGAAAGCGTGACTATATTTTAAAAACCAGAGACAGAGGGGGCGATGTTCCTTTAAGAGTGCTGCAGTACGGCAGACAGGTGAAATGAGGACATGCTGGCACTAGATGTTCCAGGGAGGGCAAACGAGTGCGCACGAGAGAGGGAGAGAGAGAGAGAGATGTTACACCCCATCATTTTAGGACACGAGACTCAAACCACACTCCTGCACAGAGAGAAGAGAAATAGTCAGCAGTGTACTGTGATTTTTCACTATTCAGACTCTCTGTTCTCTCAGTAGCGACGCACTATAATTACGCTCCACTTATAATTTACACAAGCCCTAAATAACCTCATAATTTTCAGTTTTATTGATGACTTCAATGCATAAGTGCATGTCTTTGCAAAGGTGGGGTAACCGAGCCAATAATACCTATGGAGACTAACCTGTTCTGACACAGTTTTGAATTGCAAATATTGGATTTCACGACTTACAAGCATTAAAATAGCATCACGTATGGGCACTGGAGTTTTTGTTTTTACAGGCCGAGTAATTAAGAAACAACACGATTCATTTTAATGGTTAAAAAATAGCCACAGTGGAGCCTACTTATGTAATCTAACTGGACAGATAAATGGACATGTACACATATAATTAAAGCTCTTAACAACCTTTAATTGGCAGATGGGAGGGTTTTACACCAGCACAAAAAAAGAAAATTAACCTTATGTAAACAATAGTAATAGTAGTTAGCTGCTCAATGTCATTAAATATTCTACGATGCTTTCCTGGGCATGCTTCATTTAGCATTTGATATAGCATTTATCATATAAGCCGGTTGTTTAGTTTGTTAAATGATCGAGTCACATCATCCTTTGCCATAAAACTGTAATCAGCATATGAGCTATTATCAATATCTTACATATGCATAAATATACATCCATAAACTTTCTCATTTTGAGCACTGCAACCCTACCCTAAGCATTAGTGTGTGAGATATACCCTCAACAAAACATATTGATTTCTTATTCAAATCTCCTGGATATAGTTTGGGTGTAGCAGCTATAGTTTTAACACCAGCGTTCTAACTGTACACAGTGAAAAGGGCGGGTGGAATTTTCGGGTCTCAGCGTTCCACTCTGGCATGCGCCCTCCATATCCATTGTGCTTCATGCTGTTAGATTCCACGGGTATTGTGTCATAGAGTAACAATAAAGCCAGGGATTGGCTTCATTCCTATGATTGAATGTTTTCCACCTGATTATTAAACTCCAGTGCTAATCCAGATAAGTTAAACTCTGTTGAAAGAAACTGGAACGACGGCAAAGACTCCCAGTTACCTAAACATCGCTTTGCTTCTATTATAAATGTGTCACAGGTATTATAAATGAGCAGCCTTGTTGTTTTCTCAGCCTGTAGAAAAGACAAAATACGGATGAAGTTTCTTTTAGCAGTTGTTTCTCCTACGCAGCAATGAAATAACTGTAAAAATTGATATATTTTTAAATAATTTTCTTATATATTGGATTAAATTTCTATTATTAAATCTCATATATTCCTCAAAAAGTTCAATAAACGTCAGAATCTGTGTAAAATTACTCAAATTTACCAAATGTTACACATTGTCGATACACAACTTTCTTGATGAAAAAATAAACAAAACTCAGTTATTGAGCACAATATCAGTATTCAAATCAGTCTCCTTATCTTGCCTAAATTTAATAGTAATGATTTATCATTTGAGCTCTCAGGTCGGATTTTGCGTGAAATGTCAGTTGTTTTTCAACACATAAAGATAAGTATGTAAATTTACATTTAGTAAAATTAGTAAACAGTTTGATGTTTCAGACAGAGATGGCGATAGAGAGGTAAAAGTTACAGAATGCTTTAACTTTTACCTATTAGGTTTCTTAACTATTAGGATAGAAAGTTTGTCTAGGCAATACCTTTTTACATGAATAGATCGATAAAGGCGATTAGCTATGTGCTTGACCTTAAGTCATGTCAAGCTGGTACAAAAGAAACAGGAGATCCAATCAGTAAAACATCTCCTTTCGAACATTAAGACAGTCTTCTCTGTTTCTCCGCCAACTTTGTAGCACATCAAACGCACGTTAACCGCGGCATCTTAATGCAACATTTGTCTTTGCTATACACATTTTCTGTTACCTCAGATAGTGCCTATAAATAGAGGCTTTCTATGAGAGAAAAACAAACAGAACGGAACACTCCGCACATTGTTGTGAAGGTTGATTGCGAACAACACCGGTCTTGTTTGACGCTACTCAAGACTGCGGAGAACTTGATGGATGAGGGTTTTATTTCTAAACTCGACAGGACCTGTCGGGTTTAAACTGCTTCTTGTTCCTCTGAGGAGCTTGCCAGACATTTTGGCTCCAAGGAGGTGGCTTTGCGCCTGGCTCCCTCGGAGAGCCCAAAGATTTAAGAAAACACACCATGTGAAAAGGGCATTTCAAAATGGACCCCGACACCCACGATGTAAGTGAGTGAGGTCATCGTAGCTACCTCAGAGAAACCTTTGTTAGCAACTGGATGGTGAGGAGAATTTCTGGAGCTGTGCCTGAGCTGTGCTCCCACTCCTCTTATGGGAAACAAACCTCATTAAAATGCCCTAAAACGTTCATTGTTTATTGTTTTGCAGACGTCCACCTTGACCTGTGTTGACTTTCAATATGTCAGATTTTCATATCGATAACTTAGCGTTATTTACCTCAGTGGCTGTGAATGATTGTTGGTGATGTGCAGGGTTGCTTATTGGTACAATAATTCTCCAGTATCGCTTCAGCCTCCCCTTCCGTCCCTTTCATCTGTTGCCTGTCTGGGTGAGAAAAATTCCTGGGTGATTGTTGAGGGGCCCACTGTGTGCCGGAACAAAAGGTCTCTTCTCTCTCAGGGTGGCAGAGCGCTCGGTTTCCGGCATGAGGTCATTCTGATGGAGAAGAGAGGAAGAGCTGTCATTTAGTATTTGAATTGGAGATTTTCTTGGAATGGGAGAAGGATGAGGGTGGTTGGGTTGGGGGTGTATATGTGCGTACAAGTCTGGCATGGTTAGTGTGAGACTGGTGTTGGGAAAAATAATTTGAAACCGCAGGTTGCCAAACGTCTCGTAGTTAAATTACAGACTACACTTAAGATATCTTTTTGAAAGTTTTTAGCCACATTACAATCTGACAAACTGTCTACTTTTAACAATTTTTTTCAATTTAATCAATTTAAGCTCATTGTGTTGTGTATATATATATATGACTATATTTAAAAAAACAGAATCTATGCGGCAGGAAAACAATGAGGATCTCAATTAGGGTGTCAGCATTAAAAAAATAAATTGCATAAATGTCCACTTTATAAAATTAATAAACAAAACAAAACATTAACAAAAAATATATCATTTTAATAACAATAAACATAAAGTAAAAACTGATCAAAAAAATTATAATGTTAATGTTGTTTTTAAAAATACCTATTAATTTTTTTAAATCATTAAAAATTAAAATATCTAAAAAATAAAATTTTTGTTTGTATAGTGCATTTTTATGTGTATGCTCAATATGTGCAATGACAGTTGTAAGGTTAAATTTGTTTATTTTTTCTGGTAAAATAATTTCCTATTCCATCTTAGTTTGTACATTTTAATATGACAAATACGTGCCAATGCTAATTTGAATAAAAGCATCATCTAGTGACGCCCACATTGCATCACCGACAGTAAATATCTCATTCAAGATCAGAAATATCTCATTGTCTCATTGAAATTGAATGGCTTTGTAGCAGGAAGTGTATGTGTGTGAACAGTGTAAACACAGATGGCGTAACACACATCTTAACACAATAAAGGGAAATTGAATGGTTCTTTCATTATAAGAAGGCCTAAATTATTCGTTTTCAAACACAGATTGGATAGTATTTCCTTGGAGAGCTTCTAAAGAGCTACTGGCAAACCCCACGTTAGTAATTGGTTATCAGGACAAGGAAACTGTAAAACTCCCGAGACGTTTACATCCAGCCCTGAGCCATATCTTGAGAAACTTCTCTCATAAAAACTTCAACAATGAATTCATTAAAATAAACTCCCCTCCGGTAGTTCAACCATCAATATGACTGTAGTAGGTCGATATGTTCCCATAAAATCTGATAATGACTCAAGAATACTGTCAACGGATTGCGTGTCACTTCCTTCCTGCCTGCCCCAAAGCTCTTAGCCCGTTTTATATGGCAGGTTATTTAACAGTAATCCCCCGCCTTGATCTATCGCCGCAGCGTATGTGGACTGGGCAGCGAGGCACAAATCCTCATACGCTCTGCTATCAGCAAATTGATGGCCCTGTCTAAGGGATACAAATGGTTGTGCAGCGCTATAGATGGGTGAGCGAGTTCACGTCTCTCACTCAGTGCCACTCAGAGACCGGCAGTGCCAGGCTGAGTCAGAAGAGCCTGTTCTGTATCTCAGCACATTCAGAGCCAGCTGTGAACACAGTGCCAATGTTTCTTTACTGTCTGTTTCACTTTATGTCAAGCCATGGTAAACAAAGCAGGAGTGAGTTAAATTAGTATTAGATTAATAAGTGAAGTTTGGTGAAGCTGAGCATATGGATAAAAGATGGCAAGAGAGGTGATCTATGAACTATCACCATTGTGCCCTTGAATAAGACACTTAATGTTCTGCAGGGGGGCTGTCTATGTAGTAAATCATAGTCTTTTTTTTAAAGCAAGTCGATTCTTTTGGCGACCATCTTGGCAACGCCCCTGTGCAGCTATTTCCAGTCATGCAAGTTCAGCACGTATCTACTGGAATCGGGGAAATGTGATATCTGTGCAACTGTTTGCTAAGCATATGTTTTAATAACATGTCAGAGCACGTTAAACTTAACAAAAATGGTATGGTCAATTTTGCATAGCAATATTACAAAATAGTAATACAAATGTACATCTAAAATATAAAATAAACTAAAATATATGATTAAAAAATATTTTAACCTGATTAGTGTCACTGCACATACTGAGCATACACCAATTTTTTTGCAAAACATAATTTTTTAAAACATTTTTTTAATTTCAAGTATTTTTATAAATAGCATTAATATTAACATTTTTAATAATTTTTATGTTTATTGTTATGAAAATTAGTCAAATATGTATTCCTGCATCTTAGTCCTGTCCATCAATATATAGTTTGTCATGATCGGATTAGAATTCAACTATGAAATATCAAAGTGAATAGTAAAATAACCTAAGTGTAAAATAAAATGATAATACAAAATTAATAATGGAAAATAAAAAATAATACAAATAAGCATTCTTTCTAGCACTAGCGTCAGCAAATAAAAATGTGAAAGTGATGAAAAAACAAAAGACTTCCCAGATAAGTGTATAAATGTTTTACTCCGAATCCAGGGCAACTTGATGACTGAGCCGTTTGTATGTAAGTGAATAAAGTGCCTCTTTTATGGATATCCCCCAAACCACATGGGTAATTGCCACCTTATGTATGTCAAAAGACGTACCTGAATGAAGCCAATTCCTCAAAGACCCCTTCCTCCAACTTATGCACTGCTTTGTGTTACATTTACAATCATTAATGTCAAATAGAGACTCCAGTTCCCCCTTCCGTGTCCCATGATGGCTGATTGCACAACTTTTTGGCACATGTGGAGAAAGAAGGCTGTAAAATCAAGTAGCCGGATGTTAAAAAAGTATATAACAAAACATTTGTTCAGTCTTCAGGTAATTTAGTCTTCAGGTAGAATTAAAACTAGAACTTGAACTTGAACTTTAGTTGCACTTGTATTGTTGCTACTGTATCATTAATGAAGTAAACAAAAATATGGCCAAATGACATCATTGACTGATACATAATCAGACTTTATTTTAACTCCTCAGGTACTGAATGACTAAATCAAAAGAGTCAGAAAGGGGTAAAACTAGGGTAAATTTTAGAGTCAGTGTAACAGGACCTGGGATGACCAAGCAACTGCATGACCTATTCTGCCCATGTCATTAAATAGGAGCTTTATTTAGCATGACCCAATTCCCCACTTTTATCCGTTCCGTGCCAGCATGCAAGCTAACATCACTTCAGTACTCGGCATTGGTTCTGAAATTCAAGCACAACGCTTGAATATGAATCATCATTCTATTAAATGCAAAACAGTGAATGTTTCCATCTAGTAAAAACGTTAAGAGTTTCATTTAGGGCAGTAGTGTTTCCTTCTTGAAATTTGTACACTAGATGGTTTTTAGTGCAAGTGCACAAACACTTACTCACTGTTGTTTAGATTTTTTTTTCCAAATTTTAGAATAGTAGTAAACTCATCAAAACCATGAAATAACACAAATGTAACTGTGGGAATTACTTTGCGACTAAAAGCATCAAAATTACTGTGTAATATTTTAGCATCTTTAAAAGTAGTCACCCTTTGTCTAGAATTTGCAAAATCACACTCTTGACATTTTATCATATAGCTTTTAGTCTTAACCTAAAAACTTTATAAACAGCACTGAAGGAATTTCTATCTATGCTGAACTCTTATTGGCTGCCTTTTATCCTTTATTTGCTCCAAGTAATCCATTTAAAAATATATTTTTTAAAATAAAATTGAATTCATTAATTAATTGAATAAATGAATATGTTGGCACAATTATATATTTGTTTACAAAAATATTTTCAGGCACCTTCAGATTTTTACATCATGAGAAAACTTTTTGTCAATTGTGTCTAAACTTTTGAGTGGTACTTTACTGTCAACATACAAAAATGACATGTTAGCTTTTAAACCTATTTTTTGGGGAGGGGTGATCAAAATTTCCAGTGTTTACAAATCTGGAGTTGTATCATTGTTTGCTTTCCAGATGTAGATATGCAGCTGCTACAGTGATCATTGTCCTGACAGAGACAAACTAGCTCGAACCGAGTGACCTCATCAAAACAGGGAGATTGACAAAACTGTCTGCTTCCGTTGAACTTCCTGTTGTGAGACGCAGACCCTAAATCCTCCTTTGCCGTCCGGCACCTCTTCCTGTTTTTCTCACGCCTGCTGAGAGTTAGTTATTGTCATCTACTGCAGCTGGGCTCTGGTTGGACACGTTCTCAGATCTCATCTCTTCCAATACCAGATATGCATATCAGGAAAAAGGCAGAATTACAACGCCGATATTGCCAAACCCTTCCCCATTGACAGATCCTCAAATAAATATTTGAATTAGTCGCATCTGCTTCTCTGCGCAGGAGAAAGGAGGTCAACGGGAACACAGCCCACTTGTTTTGACACGCCGCTCGTGTGTGATGATGTCAGTAACATTTGACCCTGACCAATGGCCAGCATTTCCTGCCAGCCTCTGGGCATGTGTGTCTGCTCAGATCTGTCAATGCACACATCCTGTGCACACATCAACCAATGAAGTGCAAGTCATTCAGCACTAATTCTGGCATTGTTATCATTACAGAATGGATGTTGTTCCCTCCAAAATAAAGCTGGTAAGCTCTCCTGTATGTTCAAACCATTTGTCATTTAAACAGCAGGTCAACAAAACCAAATTTCACCAAATCTAGGAATTTGTAGGAATTAAAGAATATACAGTATATACAATTTGCACGTTTAGCAGTCAAATCTAATGCATGAGACCTTGTTTGTACAGTTAAGCTGATTTTTAGTTCCCATAACTGGTTAAACCATATATACGTGACCCAGTCTGTGAAAACCCAGCTAAAGTATTTTTGTTTTGTTTTCTACATAAAATCATTCTACATAATAAAAAGAATATTCTGTGTGAATTTAACATTGATATCTTTAATATTGTCTGAGTAAGGTCATGTCAAAGATTGAAATCATAGTGAAATTAATAGGTGAAATCAAACATTGACGCTCGTTTTTTAGACTTTAGCCTGGTTTTCACAGACATGGTCACATATCTATGTTGTCCACAGGCTACAATGTTAACTGATGCAAACAATAACAGAAATCATGTACTATGCTACATCATGTTTCATAAGACTTCTCTAGGGAACGCTGTTATAGCCGGAGGGTCATATATTCAAAGAACGCTGTATATTAATCATCAATTAATAGTCAAACACTGTATCTAAACGCATCAAAAAGTATTTGTGAATAATTGATTATGATAGCTTAGGGCAAAAACAACATGTAACAATTTCTATTAAAAACAGTAGTGTTAATAACAAACAGTAACATTTCTTATTGTTATTAATTTAATTCAACTTAAATAATAATTATTTTACTTAAATGTTTACTAATAACTAATGTTATAATAATAATAATAATAATAATAATAATAATAATAATAATAATAATAATAAATCAAATAAAAAGACAAATATTAAAAAATTAATTAGTAAAAATTAGTAAATTGACAGTTATACTGTATTATAATGTAGGAAATTTGTAGGAAAAGTAGACGACCAGGCCAAAAATACTTGTAATAACCCTAATATTTAGGGTCACAGAAGACAGAAGACTGCATGTGATCACTATACACAAGGCTATAATGCCAGCACATGCCATATCTGTGTAGCTAAGCCAAAGCGTTTACCCCACAAACCTGGGCATGCAAATCTGTTGCTGTTTGTGTGAAGCTATTATTTGGGCAGAAAAAGAAAAATTCATGTCTTTCTGAATAAATATTATTCATGCTGTTTCACCATAAGGGCCTGGCACAAACAGTCCTATATTGGGAGACCTCACATGCCCTGTGAAACGAACAAATCTAGCTGGCACCTTTGGTGCATAGTGGAGAGATGCACAGATATAAATGTGCCCTTGCAAACAGGCTGACCTCAAATGACTGCCTCCGAAGTTAAGAATAATGCACAACCACTATGGGAACAACTGTGCATTGTTTAGAGAAAGGCATTGTGGTCTCTCAGATATTCTTTGGGAAAGACAAAGCATAAAAACACACTAAATAGGTCTCATTTGTAAATCTGTTTTGAATAAGTGATGTTCAATAGGGCGGCATTGAATCACCCGGGGCCAAACTGAAACCAAAACAAAATCTGAATTGACTTTAAACTTAAGAGATAAATTGTTTACATTGTGTACAATTGGGAACAGCTTACTAAGAGGTGAATGGTTTTCTGAATGAGAAACTGGGCATTATGGGAATGTTTAGGGTTTGGCCAATGATGTGCCGATTTGAATAGGGAAATAAAATTGATGGAATAAGTAAAAACTTCAGTCGGTTTAGCAACTGTAGTTCATAATTTTCCTATAAGCAGGTTCTAAAATTGACATTTTGCCACATCTGTGGATGGCAAATAAATATTTCTCACCAGCCGTAAAACCATATTTTACATTGTTTCATTAATTATATTTTGTCCTTTTGATGTTATTGTAACTATTTAATTGTATCATATACATTGAACTCTCTACTCCCTAAAACCTTTGCTGATCATTTCTTACTGAGGTAACAGCAAAACGTAATTCTTTCACTGGTAGTGAAATTCATTTTACATTCATTTGTACCTTTTGTTGTAATATTTCCTAATACGGCTACCAGCCAACTGGCCAGTAACTCCATTTCCAATGAATACTCGCCAAGCAGTGATGAGTGTTAATTTTGGACCCTACATCTATCCAGCACTGATAGCAATTATAATATGTTAGTGAGATATCTGACACTGAGTAACAACAAGGCACACATTGTGACAGAACATGTCGGTTTTATGTCTCAATGTGTGATCCAGCACCAGCTGTACTGAGATATCATCCCGTCGAGTTCCTAGCATGATTTGGAAGAGTCACCACAGCCTGGCAACAATAATTCTGTCCTGAAGTGACCCACACAATGTTATTTTCAGTTGAGTCGCATTTAGCTCTTACCCACGGAGCTCGTTCCACTGGCAGTAAAATTACTAGCTCATTGGTTGTATCTGTTATTCATCCCTACTAACTGCTTGTCAGAATATATTATAATCGTGGCTCTTGTGTATATTTGTGTCACCGTGGCACATGAAAGGACTGCTGAGCTTGCCCGAAATTGTTACGCCCACTGTTAAAGATCACTCGTGTTTACCAAACAACTTATAACAGTAAGCAATCAAAGGCAAAAGTTTAATCAAAACCCTTTTTTGCAACACTTATGAGGAAATGTTTTCTAATCCTATGGAACTATTCAGCCTTTGTAGGAAATATTTGAGCATGACAGTATTTTGCAGTTGTAATGGAAGATCTGCAGAAGATTGGCAAATGTTAAAACACATACTACGTTTCACATTTAAATCTATTTTAGTATAACAAAATGTCATTAATCATTTTAAAATATGACATGGATCTCAATCTGTCTATTAAGAGCAGAACATCTTTCATGATGTCCTTAAGGTGCTCAAAGCTTCACATGACTATTGAATGAGAATATCACCTTGTGTTGGCCAAAAAACATGGCACATGGATCATCTGTCACATGGACTGATAAGCATTTGCATTCTGCCCTTTCAGACTTGGCTATGGCACAGTCATACTCCTTAGGAACTCTTCCCACAAACATATTTTATGACTTACATCTGGCACTTTTAAAGATTACAGCATCAAAATCAGCATCAATACAACATTTAAGAAAAAAATTAATAGACTAAATTTCATTAAAATTTTCAGCTCTAAAAGGTTAAGTAAACAAGATTGCTTAAAAATAGAGTCTCATTTACTATTCACACCAACTGCACGGCGAATTTGCATCAGTTTCTGAGAAACACTTGAATACCTGAACAGAAATCAAATGCACTCTTGTCATTCATGTACTGAAAACATAATGTACCTCAGCCTACACTGCAAGATAAACGTTTTATGTAAATGTGATATTGTGCACTCTTTGTAAACGTCTCCATAACCTAACCCTAACCGTTTAATTATGATTTACAGTAGCAACTACTTGAAACTCTAGAAATCATTTTTACCTGTTATTTTTAATCCATGATTGGGTCAAAAAGGGACTCACTAAACCTAAAAAATGTCCATATTTGACCTAACCATGGGTTTGAATTGCCCAGCATTCTGGGCTAAAACAAACCAGCATAGGTTTAAAACCCACCAGTTGAGTTTGTCCCTTTAAAACCAAGTTTTTACAGTGTAATATTGACTGTAAAGATGGTTTTTGTAATGTAAGACATCATTGCTTTTTTCTTTCATTTGGAATTCTCAGTAGAAACGTCCACACAGATCCATTCCTGGGAAAACCGTTCATCTGATTTTGAGGTTTCCACATGTTTCCTGCAATGGTATACTCCAGTGTCATGGTACGATTTAGTGTGAACACAGAATCTCCTCTGACCACAGATGTAAACAGTGCCCCTTTGCTGTTGCCATAGTGACCAGGCATAGACGTCCATTGACCTGTGGTGATGTTGTAGCAGTCCATCAAACATCGTAGAAAGTCATCCTGCGGACCGTTGCGTATAACATACAGATTGTCCCTGTGTGCCACCATGCAGTGTACATAGCTCTGATGCTTCATCAGTTTACTAACCAAAACCCATGAATCCTGATTTGAGATGTATTCATAAATTTCACTGGTCTCCATTGGCTTCCACAGACAAACAAAAATCCGGCTCATAGCTTTGGCACATGCAACACCAGCTACCGGTCTTGGTAAATGTGCTGTGAAGGACCATTCCTTTGTGATGATGTTGTACTTTTCGACTGAGGACATTGTGGTTCTATCTGATTCTCCTCCAATGGCGTAGAGACAGCCGTCTAACCCGATTAGGGTAAGGTTATACCGTGGCTGTTTAGGACCTGGAAGAAACCTCCAGGTGTCAGTAACAACATCGTAGCAAAAGCTAGCATCAACAGCTCTCTTGTCAACTCCGTGCACGCCTCCAACAACGTAAAGTCTGTTGTCCAGAACAGTTACACCGGCCAAAGAAGTGCTGGCCTCCATGGGTAAGGCGGTAAGGACTTTCCAATCTTTATCATCTTCATTGAGGTAACATACTGTTCTTGTGGCGGCCAAAGGAAGCTCATCAGCAGTGCAAGAAGAGTGTGAACCAACAGCCACAAACACACTAGGAACCTGAGACTCAACACGTTCAACAAGCTCCTGAGGGAGGTCCTTCAACTCTTCTTGTAGGTCACTGTATATATCGCGAATGAACTGCGCCGACATCTCTTGGAGTCTCCATAAGCCATAAGTGGCTGAAGCTTGGTACATGAGCAGGCAATTATCAGAGCCGAGAAGATCCTGAAGATGTTTGACAAGAGGTTCTGCCTGGAAAAACGCAGCACACTCAATGGCTTCCAGAATCTCATCATGGTTCAGCGTGGGTCTCTCACCGCCGGCCACTGCCAACATGATTAAAAACCCTTGAGCATTGAGATTCTTCACGTGAATTTCTTCTTGACGGCACTCCACCATCCCTGATCTGTAAAGTGCCCTGAAGTACTCACATTCTCTTAGCAGTACAGATTTGTTTGCTTTAAAGACACTGTCTCCAACTCTTACCCTGACAATATCCATCTGTAGTAGTAGCTTAGATCAATTTAGACTTGTGCTCTGTTTATAAATACTGTACACGACGAGCAATTATCTGCGGCAAAAATTTACAAAAAGCTTTCAAAACTTACTGAGCGAAGCATTTACACAGAAATTTCCCTTCCGTGTCAGTTAACAAAACTGTCCTCCCTCCAGCTGGCACATGGCGTTCTGAAGTCCAGTTTTGTTACGAATATAGCATTGTCTATAGATAGCAGCAGTGCCTCGTGACAGACGTTTTAACAGATATTAACAATGACACGTCTGTGAAAAAACACTTTTTGAGATGGTTAAGGTCAAAGATATTAATTACACAGCATTAGTGATACATTAATGTTGCTGTCCAAACCCCCTCAGAAATGTGGCTGCAACTTTTGTAAAGTCTAGTTTGTTAAGTCTGACCACCGCTTCCGGGTCCAAACGCTCTATCAGATGCCAAAGGCAAACAACAAATAATGCTGATGTATACTCTTGGCATTTTAAGTGATTAAAACATTGCTGTACATTAAAGCAGTAGTTTACCCAAAATGAAGATTTCACTTATAATTTACGTACCCTAGTCATGAGGGTGTCACTGGACATGTGAGAATCAATTAAATTTAAAGTTACTAATGTGCCGCCATATTTCAATTTATCTTTTGGATCTGTTTGTTTACATTTAAATGCAACTAAATAAGCTTAAAATATATAAATATATAAAAAATAGCTTTTCTCCATGTATGCGAGGCTAAGAAGATAACATAACAGCACTTTATTATATTTTATTAACATTTTATTTTAATTTTATAAAATATATATTTATTTGAAAAATCACACACACACACACACACACACACACACACATATATATATATATTAACATATTAATGAAATGTATAATTATTAAAATATTAATAATAAATATATTTAAATGTATTAAATATTAATATTAATAACGTACATTTATTAAAATGTTCATAAAATATATTTTATTGAAATCATTATAATAATTTTATTTAATTATTATTAAAATTCATACAGCTGGGATGGCACTCGTGAATAAATGATCATTTTTCATTCTTTAATTCTAAATATATCATACAGATCAGAATATATCACAATATGGGACTACTTCCAGCTTTAATGAAAGGTGATTAACCCGCCTGGTGTGCAAGTTATGAGGTAATTGCCGGTCAGTGAGAGGCTTTTATATATATTTATTTTGTGTGAGAGATCAGCTTGGGTTGCCCAGAGTGCTCAGTTTCATTATCTTCCCTCACGTAGACACACTAGGATGCCCTCATGATGTTACCATAGAAACCATACGGTAGAGTTCCCCTTGTCTATCTTGAGTGTTAAGAGAATTCAACCCCTGCACTAATGCCGTCTGCATGACAGCTGAACTTTGACACACACAGGATAACCACGCTCACGTGTCCGAGCGCTTGCAGCTGCTCGTAATGCGAATACTTGGCCACACGTGACGAGCACGGAGGAGACATTTGAACTATGGAAACCTTTGTACTCGGTTCAAGTACTTGTAATGGAAATGATTCATGTACTAGACAAGCCTGACTGCATCAATAAAATACAAGATTTCAGTTCGAGTGTGAATGTAATCAAATATGCATCTCGCTAAGAAAAATAATCCATCTCTCTAACTGATACTGAAAGTACGACAACTGATCTGAAGAACAAAAAGGACGGCTTGTTTTCTAACCATAACAAAAGAAATGGGGATCATGTGTTTATGTTCTCCACGCTGAGTCATGGTGAGCCATGTGCAAGACCATGTGACTTCTTTGTTTTGATCATGTGATGGCAAATCCAGCGGGAGCAGGGCTAGGTAACAGGTTTCGGGCTGGATTGCACTCGGTGGTGTAACCTCATTGTGTAAGTTTATTATAAAAGCCTGCAGCGAATGTACCAGGCGGATCCAAAAAAATACCAACTGTGTTCGTTTATGAAGTCACATGGTAATAAAAAGAGCTTGCTTTAATTTGAACCCAAACACATGACGGTGAACTATTTTTGGAATAATAACACTGTGAAATGTTAAGCTCTTTTATCTGATACATAAGACGGAGATCTAAAGTTAGAGGGCTTAAAATATCTGCTTTGTGTGGGTAACAATGGCTGAGTCAGGCACCTCAATGAATCCTATAATTTCTGTGGATGTAAACTTAGCAAACTGTGTCTGACTTCTTGAAAGAGCTCTCGGTGTGTTGTGTAACCGGCTTGATGTTATAAAAGCACGTCGGCTGAACTATAAAAACAGACAGATCAAAGCGTGACCAAAATCTCAGCGTAATCAAAAACAAATTGATCACAATTACAAACCACATCTACTAGAGCGTACAAAGAAGAATGACTGAAATGCATGGAAAAGGCGAGCTCGCTTCACTTTAAAGGATGTGTGTGGGTGGGTATAAAGATAGAAGGTGAAGTGATCTATCAATAGGAGAGAGCGTGTGTTGTTGTTGCCCTACAGAAACACATGCTGGGACCACTGCGTGACCGAACCACATCAAACTGTCTAAATGTGTGTGCGTCGGTACGCTTCCAGCTGCATAAAGGAGTTCGTGACTTTGGCAACCCACTACAAAGAGGGCGAAATGAATGATCCACTGATTGTAAAAGAGATATATACACATTTCTACAAAAGCAAGACTTATAAAGGTTATTCATGACGACATCTGTTTCTGTTGTTTCTTATGAGTAATGCTGCAGATCTGAGCAGGCCGTCAAAATACTTAGATCTTACGTATGTGAACCTGTGCACAAGTCAATAAAGCACTTGACAGCCTCTTAGCGTCGTTTCTATGGCCTGTTGCAGTTCTCTACAGCCTACTTCAGAATGCTTACTGTGTGTTTCCGATTGTAATTCTGTTCATTTGTGAAATGACACCCCCTATACACTCAAGAGTTAATGATTCTAGCTGTTTAATGAACAAAACAAAGCCACAATCATGGACCCTTGATGAGTGTGCTAATTTCTTCATTGATTAGCAGAGGAACTAAACAGTTGGATGCTTTTTAATTACCATCTGCTTGAATGACGTTTGGGAGTGACAAGCGGATGACAGTGGGGCAAACCCCCAGGGGTCTCTTCAGTATTGCCCCATACACACAAACATGCATTAGTTTCAATATTTAAAAATAGAAATATCTGAAAATATCAAAAATTTTAACTTGAAAGGCTACAAATTAAAATACATAAAACTGAAAAAAATTGAAAAGTCAGTCAAAACCTTAAAACCTTTTAATGCTTAAAATTAGTTTTGTAAACAAATACACATATGGATGCTCAAATATACACATTGTGCGTTGTAGCTCAACTAGCAGAGCATTCAGTTAGCACTGTGATAAAATGTATACAATAAAAACACATAAAAGTCACTTTGGATAAAAGTTTCTGTCAAATGCAAACATGCAAACTTGTGTCTAAATGAACTTGTGTCTTTTTAAGACATTACTATTAAATAAATTAGATAAAATGAAACACACCTAAAAACTTTGCCCAGCATACCTCTTTAGTATAACGTTTGCATAGCTATAACCTATGCAAATGATGGCTATTTAACAGTTTTGTTTAACAATTGTGGTCTGCAACTAGCCTCATTTACAACACCTAGGACATGGTCACTTACCCGCCCCCATGAACATTACACATTACACTAACAAAAACCTTACAATGTTGTTTTATATGCGTATATATACAATGCATGCTTCTTTAAACTGATTTATCCCTTATGGTATGCATAAAAAACTCAGTGCGCGCCAATACACACATTCTCCTATACCGTTTATTATCTCTTTTGTTTACTCTCTGGGACCATATGTTGTGTCTGTGCATTATAAATATTGAGCTGTCACTCTTGGATAGTGTTGTGGTGGAGGGGCTTGCACAGCAAGAAGCACTTTAGATGTGGTTGTCAAATTGATTGACAGATAAGTTAAGAGCTAAAACAAAAGAATCTGTGATTCCCAAACAGGATGGTATAGCCATCTGAGCATTTCACATGAGATGTCAGATGCTTCGTAGTATCAGTCTGCAACCGAGCATTCTGATTGGCTGATGAAAAATCGAGGCTTGAGCGACGGTTTTAGAAATGTATGATGTCGTGAGTTAATGGTGCTTGAAAAACAGGCCAGGAGTGATATCATAACACAAACAAAGAAGCTTACACACGACTTCATCAGTCTGAAAAATGTAACTTGTACAGGGACAACTTTAGGTTATTATCTTGCATGCAATAGCTTTCTTCTATTCTGCTCTTTATCCTATTTACTGTGTGATATACGAGTCGTACCATCAGAAATTCTCAGGAGTGAGATGAAAGAAAGTGGGCTCAGAGCGGGACAGTGTTATAAGATGAGATTTCATTTGGGCTTTTGCTAAGAGAGAGAGTTTGGCGTGACCTAGATTCCACAGCCTTCAGTCACAACACTGCAGGGTCATGTGACTAGTGCCCTCAGTCAAAACAATAACATGAGGAGCAGCGGCTAAGGCTGGGGGCGGGGCTCTGCGGTGATGGTGTGCGTGCGGCTTTGATGTCCTAACTCTTTGCAGGTGCTGAGAGAAGATGGCTGGGTGATAAACTCTTTCCTAACATGGCAACCAACAAACACACGGCGTCCAGATTTCAGGACAAAACCGACATGAATCATGTTTAGTGTTGTTGACTCAACAGATTTCCACATGGCGTGATGTAGCCTATATTACACATATAAAATAAACTTTAGGGACCTTACAAAGAATGTCTTAAAGGACCAGTACGCCCAAAAATCAACATTATGACATCATAAACTTACCCTTAGGTCGATCCAAACCCATTTGATTTTCTTTCTTCCTTTTCTTCCACCGCTTTGTAATCTTCAAAATCTGAATAAATTACAAAATAAAAAAGGAGTTTGTAACCCATTTTAATTTTGTAAAGTCCATATTTCTATGTAAAACTAGTGTAGTAGTAGTGTAGTTCGAGACCTGATTTTATTTATTTTCTATTTAGCATGACTTTTTATAAAATTATTTGTCATCCCAACCCTTTTTATAAACATATATTAACAATACACAGACTAAAAAGCCACATCTCAGCATCTCTCAAACCAGCATCTGATCTGACTTTGCGATGACCTATAATAGGCCATGCCAACAGGAAGTAGTCACTGTCTGACCTCAAGGAAAGTCATAAATAGATGAATCTAATTACATGCATGCTTTGAAATGGTGAAAATGGGGTAATGCTGCATTCTGGTATATTGTCTATTTGTGACCTTTTGCTTCCTACCCATATGTCACGATTTGCCCATTTTCCTAGAATGCTGTAATCCACAGAGATTAAAAACCCTAATTTATTACTCCTGGTCCACCCGTTTAATGTGCATGAGCCTGGTTTCTCAATTTGAAAATGATGTCAGTTTCTTGAATTGTCTCCATGGTGATGTTCTGGTCACAGTGTTCCCAAAATCTACATGATCATGAACAACAGAAAAAATCCTCTCTCTGCTAAAAAAGACCAGCACAACTGGTTAATGCTGGTTTGGTGCTAGTCAAATTTTATGTTTTGTCAAGGATAGCATTAAGAATGGGTACATTTCAACTAATACGTGTTATAGGTAATAAAAAAACATCCTTAGGATTTGACCAATTGAAAAGTGATTGTCTAACGCTGCCCTTCAGATAACCTCCGAAGAGGATTCGGATATGCACCATAAGCCCCTCTTGTCAGTGTAAACAGTGGGGGTCTTTGTGATCCGTCAGATTAGAAGTGTAAAGCCGCATAAAGCCACTTTTGCTACAGGTTATCACATTTTCCTCAGCCATACGTCAGAAAGGTCATTGTGATAGAACCAACAATAGTTCAGTGTAGCTGGGAGAATTGCAATGTCTGCTTTACACATCAACTTACTATTATATACACAGTGAAAATCATTTTAGTTATCGGTGGAGTAAACTTTATTTATCCCCAGGGATAGAAAAAGCAGGAACTTTAGGTTCAATGTCCTGATATATAAAAATACAAATCTATTCTAGTGGTCTAACAAATATATAACAAATATAAATACAAGCATACATATAGCAAAGCTAGCAGTTGCAGGTATCTCTGAAGAGCATATCCAAGTTTGGGTTGGATAGACTGAAAAACTCAAATTAGTTTTTATTACTTTACAAGCTTTGTTACAGACAACAATGCAGATGGTTATCAATATGGATTTTTCACAGGGCCTGCACAGGATAGATATTTTCCGCACAAATTTAAAAGTGCAACGTTTCCACATTGCTTCAACATTTCCACAAATAATCAAGAGTAAAAGTACTTGAACAAAATCTGACATTGAGGGTCTAAAGAGCTTTCGTACCTTTGAACATGTGTTTTGAACCTGTGCTTCACATCAGGTAACTGTAAAGAAACCTTGAGGGATTTCCCTCCTGATTGCTCCAGCGTGTCTCATAAAAGCTCCCATAGCCTTGATGTCCTTCTAAGGTATGACCTAATAAGTCTGGCATGAGATGAAAGTAAGGATATATTCCTGCTTTCAGGGAAGGTAAGAGAAGAAAAGCATATATTAAGAACTAAATACCAAATGAACATCAGACATTACCTGTCAGGTGAACATGTTCAGTCATGGCTCATTAAATTTCATTCTCAGCAGTCATTTGTAGCACTTTACCTGAAGTGCTTTCAAAGGGATTTATTCATCTAATTATTATTTTTAATGCACATCTAAATTGAAAGCTTTTGTTTTCCATGTAAAGGCTAACCATAGGTTTGACTGCGGTCTGATATCAAGGGCTAATGGGTTCAGGAGTGCACAGCTGGAATTGAAGAGTGAGTCTGTTTGCAGAGTCTGGCTTATCATATGAATTTTTATAACAACATTCATCCTCTATCGCGGGGATCGCTGTTTACCTCGTCTCCTGTCTTTGAGACTTCCTGTCTGAGTAGTACCATCAGCATCTCTTTAATTTACCTCCTTAGACGATGAGTGTTGATCTGTGGAGAGAGAGAGATAATCCCAGAAGACATCTGAAAATCTCCAGTTTGACATAAGAATCTGTCCGTTTACCTCTCGTTTGTCCTTTAATTATACAGAACACAATATATTATACTTTATATATATAATATATAAATATATAAAGTGCAAGCTTGAAATTAGTTTGTGATGACGATTCATTATGAATATAACAAAACCTGTTTTGTGCTTTAATTTGTCCACCAAATTATAACCTTCAGTGTGCAGATTCCTGTGCGACTCCTTTCCAAACAGGTGTAACTTCTTTGAACACCTATGATTTATTTGAATAAGAATACAGTTGACTATGAAATCTAATTGACTATGTTGTTACTTCTCTAGGAGTGTATTTGTTTTACTATTAAAACAAAACATATTTTGTTAAATATCTGAAAAGTTATATATGTTTACATTTTTTTATTCTACACATAAAAATCCTGCATGCATATTATTCTGTTAGATTAAGATGCATGTTATACATATTAATCTTAAAATTTTTATAGAATTGAGCAGATTGTGCAAAACCACTATATACCCTATAAATGATTTTGTACAAGCTGTTAAAATGATTGAAACGGCATTAAATGAACTTTTTGTTGCATTCCACGTATTGCTGTTGTTTTATTACTATTGACACGCGCAACTGACCAGTACGACTCCAATTAGTCATAGTACACTTATATAAACTGTGCAACGTGGTTGGTCTTATCAGATAGCCAAAGCGCAAAGTTCTCAGACGAGGTATCCATGGGCGTCTCGCACTATTCACCAGCGCACTATTTTACGCAGCTGATGGAATGGTATAAATATTACAGCGTCGTTTAAGATTATACTACGCAGGGATCCCGTTCTTTCTGACCTGCTAAATAACTGTAAGATTGTGTATTTGTATTTCTGTGTACGCTGTAGCCAGACTACCCATCGCGGAGGGATTTGTGCAACGCGCACAGAGCCCAAACACTACAATTAAGAGTTAATGCGGTCTCCCCGCTCTCATACAGACAGACACATCAACCGAGCGCACAGTGAAGACTCGAAAGCGCAAACGTGTGCATTTCTTTTTCACTATGGATATGAAGGGACGTTTGTGAGTAATTACCATTACCGGAGTTTGAAACCTTGTAGGCGAGAAATCGCTTGGCACCGTTTCGTGGGATTTTCTTTGGGGTCCCGCTATTTCAAACCTGTTTTAAAGGAAAATCGGTCTTCTCGGTGAAGGACGAAGTACCGGTGTTTTCTGACGACCCGAGGCGCAGTTACACATCTGAGGACTTTCTGGATTGATAGTCTATTTTTAGAAGACGAAAAATGTTACTCTCCAAGTTTGGATCCTTTTCGCATATTTGCAACACGACCAACATCGATCACTTGCCGGTGAAAATTCAACTTCAAGCAGGTAGTCAGCGTTATGATTGCCTATTAAATGACCCATCTATTAATAGACAACAGTATATATATATATAAATTTAGCATCTGATGGCTTGTCTTTGAAATAATCTATTTACTCCCAAATTTCCATACACGATGCGTCCCGCTGTATAACAGGCATGCGTCTGTCTGTGACCTCAGGATCTGGAGCCATTTTGTTGCCAACTGTGCGTAATGCACATTTGATTTTTATATCGCATTATTTCGTTAACTATGCGTGTTTTCCCTCATTTTACAGCGAAGACTGAACGAGAGCCTTTTGAGAAGATCTATCATGTTGGGTCGGTTCTGGGAAGCGGAGGGTTTGGGACGGTGTACGCCGGTACTCGGATTTCAGATGCGTTGCCGGTAAGTGCGGGCTTTGTTTTGGTCGCAGCACATGGCCGCATTTCGCGCCACATTCACGCATTCGTATACGCACGAGTCCAACTCCAGCGTTTTTTCTTTTTATCCAGGTTGCGATAAAACACGTCGCCAAAGAGAGAGTCACCGAATGGGGCACAATTGTAAGGATTTTGGTACATTTCTCTGCATTATTGTTAACTTGAATATTTTAGATTTGCTTCTAATACGTGCGTTTTTATATTTCAGAATGGCTCACTGGTTCCACTGGAAATCGTTCTTTTAAAGAAAGTGGGATCTACCTTTCAAGGGGTCATTAAACTCATAGATTGGTATGAGAGACCCGACGGATGGTTGATTATAATGGAGCGGCCAGAGATGGTGAAGGATTTATTCGACTACATCACGGAGAAAGGCGCGCTGGATGAAGACACCGCCCGGGGCTTCTTCAGACAGGTTTTGGAAGCGGTTCGGCACTGCTACACCTGCGGGGTTGTTCACAGGGATATCAAAGACGAAAACCTCCTGGTGGATTTACGCACGGGAGATCTGAAGCTCATCGACTTCGGCTCTGGGGCGATCCTCAAGGACACTGTGTATACAGACTTTGATGGTGCGTCCCTGCATATATTCTTCTTTGCATTAGATTTACTTGTATTTCAGGTTTTTTAGTATAATTAACCAAATATATTCAAATATTTTTAAGCAAAGCCTCAAAATGAAGAGTGTAATATTTTTTAACTGTCTTTGAAACAAATACTGACTTAAAAACCGATCGATTTATGACATATCCTTGTATTTAAGATTCGGTGTGATTAAAACTGTTAAATTTATCCGTAACGGATCAGCTGTTACTGCGTAACGCGTTTGTTGTGAAACCTGAGTTGTAGAACCACGTGATCACTCCCATCATGGATCCCTGTTTTTGTTTTGTATCCAAGAGACTCGTGTCTTTTAGGAGGGGGTTGCACACCACCCCTAGTGAAGGGGCTTTTGTTATGGGAAGTGATTCATGCAGAAAGCATTTAGAGTTTCCATAGCTCGTGACTGTTTGTACCTGAGCAGAAGCCGCCCTTTAGGTAGTCGTCTTTATTTTTGGAAAGGGTAGACTGGAGAAGGGAGGAGAGTCTGTGAAAGCCAGACCACTGGCGCCCCCTTTCTTTAGTCAGCTGACTACAGTGGTTCATTATACAGTGCTGCAGTGTGATCAAAATCTGAGCTTTTTTTTTGCTTTGGGAAACAAGACTCAAATGAGTATTAGAAGTTTTAATCACCATCCAGACCTTTAATTCTGTTTTTGCATTCAAAATGTTCTTGTGTTTATTTTTTCCAGGCACACGAGTCTATAGTCCCCCTGAGTGGATACGTTACCACAGGTACCACGGGCGCTCGGCAACCGTGTGGTCCCTGGGCGTCTTGCTGTACGACATGGTCTGCGGCGATATTCCCTTTGAGCATGATGAGGAAATTTTGAGGGGCCGACTATTTTTCAGAAGGAGAATCTCTCCAGGTACATAATGTACTGTTTCAGCTGAATTTCTTATTTCTGCTAATTAGAAAGTTTAATCTTATTTTTGCTTCTGTTCGTCAGCTTGTCAGCAGCTCATCAAATGGTGCCTTTGCTTGAGACCTTCAGACAGGCCCACTTTGGAGCAGATCTTCGAGCATCAGTGGATGCGTACGGAAGCAGAGACGAAAACAGAAAGCGGGGACATCATGCTCCGCGCCATCGACACAGAGTCAAGCTCCATTTCGAGCAAAGAAAGCCTTTGACACAGCATTGGAGCTGCTGAGTAAATGGACTTCTCTTTGCCCTTATTCCCAGTTTCTGTTGGTTATCGGGACTTAAATTTATGTTGCATAAATGTCTTGTTTTTCTTGCTAAGGGTGAATTGTTACCCATGGTGATTACGTCAGCAGAAATGCTAGTAATCCTATGATCTTACTGGTTGCTCTTATAGAGCTTGGACATTATTTTTCTTTTAGACTACCTTTTAGTTTTCGGTGCCTTTTTTGGAAAGCTGCTTTTACGGGATTCAAGTCAAGACAAACCAGGCTGATCTTCATGGATTTTAGGGGAATTCCCCTGAAATCATGGGAACTTTTAAAGACTGAATCTAGTTGTGTGGTGGGTCTCCCTTGCCCTCTAGTGGTCGAATACTTGAAATACACACTTACTACTCTCTTAACAGTATCTCTCTGCTGCTCTGCTATTCATATTTACTCTTTCTACAGTTTTCCCTTTGGTTATTTTCTGAATGTCTTCCACTACTTCATCTTTTTTGACGTCACTTTCTGGCATTTGTTTTGCAGAGACTGAAGTGACGTGCACAATCAATGCAATATTCATGGACTCATTAGTTTTTTTTCTTTCTTTTTTAATACAAGTATTTGTATTGTATTTATGTACATTTTTTTCCATTTATCTTATTTATTCATGTAATACAAACATTCCACATTTGGTGGCTATTTATTTATTTATTCATTTTATAACATCTGCAAAAAGTAAATTGAAATTGTTAAATGTAAGAGTTTCCAGGCTTTTCTTTAGTTTAATCTAAAGAGTCATAGACACACTAAAGCTATCTAATACTGATACAAATGTAAGAATGAGATGTTTAGTGATGCCATTCTGACGTAATGTAAAATTTAGAATCGGTTTATGCTCCATGTGAAGTGGAAGTAAAAGTGTTTTAGTCCTTCCACTGTGACAGTGTGGATTTTTTTTGAACTGGTGAAACATTTATTTTTTATATTGGACACAATAAATTTCTTTCTTACAGAAAACATTTGTGGTGTCTTTCTATTTAAATAAAAAGTATGTTAGGACTTAATCCTATTAGATCCTTAAATCTGTTCTCCCCTCTTTTGGGATCATTACTGCTTTTTAGTCTCATTTTATATAATGCAAAGACCACAGCAAATGTAACGTCTTTATATTTGGTAGAGTTTATGGTTATGTGTTGGTTAATTGTTGTGTGTTTGTAACGCCACATATTATATTCTGGGTGACACAAATGTTTTCATTACCTTTACTATCACAGGAATAGACACATTACTGTATGTCTCCGTTTAAACACAGTATGAGGATGCTGCCCCCTACAGAAAGTGAATCTATTTACTAAAGCATTTTTAATTCCGAATAAAACAGACTCACAAATACAGTATTCATTCCATTCCCATATTAATATCACATAAGAGGAAGTAGATTAAGCTTTCTGTACCTCATCCATTCAAAACACGCGGAGCATTATTACCCAAGTTAGTCGACAGTAAATGTGATGAGACATTTGTACCAGTAGGCCTATCATAAGACTGAATAAGATTCTTATTCATTGCTATGTACCGCATGATTCAGATGTAAAATCACCTCAGACTAAGGAGTATTTAATGACTAACCACGAAATTAAAAAGAAGAAATCTGGAACAGAGTGAATAAAATACAGTTCTGCTTTAAAATATTTCAAATAATTAAGATAAGAAATCGTCAATATGATGCATGCGCCTATAGGACCCCAAACAAAAGCCCATTTGTCCGATTTCCAAAAATGTGTGAGTGCATTCGATTAAAAAATGTAACCTGTATTGTTTAGTATTTATTCTCTGACATGCAGTATAAAATGTGTCCTTGATCACAGCATGACCTGTTGACCACACAACCAACAGCACAAACGAAATCCAGTAGCCTACTACTACTCAACAGTACTGGCCACTTCCTCTGTTTTCGCGCTGAACGTAATGACGCTATGCGTGATGACGCAGGGCGTAAGGCGCTGGAGAGCCCGCAGCCGCATTGTTGTGGGGGGAAGAGAGGCGAGTTAGCCTGCTAGCATAGCGCTCACACGGCCAGCCCAAAAACGACCGAAAATCAGGCGCGTTAGCATGGTCGAGTTGCTGTTATCCTGAGCGAGTACGTCCGGCTCTTAAATGCTAGTTTTTGATTCCAGGAGGCCGTTACGGATACCTAGTATTACGACGGGTGGACGGTAGCGCCTGTAACGCGGCTCGTGCACGGATTAAACCCACTGCTGTTCAGTAGGCCACACCGCAGCTGCTTTTGGCTCGGCCTTGCTGCCTTCAAAGCTTCGTTTAACGTCGACGGTAAAGGTAAGGACCTAATATTTTATCTGCGACTGAACCTGGGAGGTTTATTATATATTTGAAGCCATGAACAGGCGCGGGTGTGTATGTTTTTACAGTCCTGTTTTGTTTTGTTTGACGCCATGTTTGCAGTAATATCGATGGACCTCTTTAAACGGCATTAGCTTACTAGCAGAGCCACCAGCAGGGCCTGTTTCTGTCCTTGTTGCTCAGGGTGTGTGTTTTCTTCAGAGCTGTGATCTGTGTCCACTGTGTTTGGCCTTGTTCTGCCCTGCCCCCCTCATACAAACAAAAGCCTGGGCGTAAAAGCTGGTCTGTTACGGCTCAGTGTGTCAGCTATATATGGGTTAATGTGTCAGGGTAGGGCTTAAGAAGTCAGGCGAGGATTTTAGTAAAAATACTAAATTAAATGGTGTATTGATGATTACTCAAAAATGCGCGTGTTGGTGTTATTAAGAATGCAAGTGTGGTATAGTTTGCAGCTAAATAATTAATAGTGACAGGTGGTCAGGCAACACAACACAACAGGACGATAACGGCTAGTACACTGCCAATACACTTCAGGTTAGGTTGCCATGGACACAAGTTTTGCTAACAGTTGTTTACAGTGTTACCACGTGGTGGAAGTGTTGTTAAGTTACGTGACCGTTTGAAATTGGATCTAGACTTTGTTTGCAAGAAACTTTGGATGTATTAAAACGTTAGGGAGGATAAAATGAAAGTTAATGTATGTTGTTCTTGTGTCACACTTTAGTTCCTCAAAGGCGTTCAAAATGAGGAAGAAGGCTCGGCAAAATCGTGTGTCCACCCCGCAGAGGCCTCCCTCCCCCATCAAACCCTCACGGAACCGCGAGACCTTGACTTACGCCCAGGCTCAGCGTATGGTGGAGCTGGAGATAGACGGGCGTGTTCACCGGCTCAGCATTTACGACAAACTGGATGTCATCGACAGCGATGGCCCTTTAGCTCAGGAGATCAGCGAGTGCACCAGCAACAAGGAGAACACGGAAAAGCCGCAGCAGGTTCTCGTGCGTTCGGTGCGGCTAAAAAATAACCAGCAGAAGAAGAGCGCCGCGTTGACTGCTGTGCAGGGTACACAAGCTCAGGGCAGGCTACCGGAGCCAAAGATCCGTACGGTTGAGTACAACCTTCCAGCTGTGCCGCGGAGGCCCTCGGCATACTACACCTACGTGGAGAAGACGTCGGATGAACTTGACGAGGAGGTGGAGTACGACATGGACGAGGAAGACTATGCATGGCTCGAGCTGATCAACGAGAAGAGGAAGAGCGACGGTTACAGCCAGGTGTCTCAGAACCTCTTCGAGTTCCTCATGGACCGCTTCGAGAAGGAGTCTTTCTTCGAGAGCCAGGGCCAAGGCGACCCCCAGCCGCTTATTGATGAAGACGCTGTGTGCTGCATTTGCATGGACGGAGAATGTCAGAACAGTAATGCCATTCTTTTCTGCGACATGTGCAACCTAGCAGTGCATCAGGAGTGTTACGGAGTCCCCCACATACCCGAGGGCCGCTGGCTTTGCCGCCACTGTTTAAATTCCCCCTCACAACAGGCAGAATGCATATTCTGCCCCAACAAAGGTGGCGCCCTGAAGAGGACAGACGACGATCGCTGGGGGCACGTCGTGTGCGCCATATGGGTCCCCGAAGTCGGTTTTACCAATACGGTTTTCATCGAGCCCATCGACGGTGTGGCAAACATTCCCCCAGCCCGCTGGAAGCTCACCTGTTACCTGTGTAAGAAGAAAGGAGTGGGCGCTTGTATTCAATGCAGCAAGGCAAACTGTTACACTGCCTTTCATGTGAGCTGTGCTCAGAAAGCCGGCCTGTACATGAAGATGGAGCCTGTCAAAGAGGTTACTGAATCAGGGGCCACTTCATTCTCCGTGAAGAAAACGGCCTATTGCTGCTCGCATACACCTAACGGTTGTGTAAGGAGACCTCTCACCATATACGACGACTCCAAGACCAAGAATGGTTTGTGTCAGAAGGGTCAAAGGGGAGAGAGGGAAAGAGCAAAGGGATGCCAGAAAAAGAAGAATAAAAAGCCAGAATCTGAAGCTGCTGCCACCGTTCCGACGGTTTCTGGGCCTAGTATTACACCTAAAAGGTTCGTTTTTAGTTTTATTTCTTTTATTTGTATTGTATTTAGATAGTATTTGATGTGTGTTTTTCTTCTCAACAGTTTCAACACAATCCTCAACCAAGTTTCTGTCCAAAAGAAGAAGGTCTTTGTGGAACGTGTTCTCAGTTACTGGATGCTCAAGAGGCAGTCGAGGAACGGTGTTCCTCTAATTAGGCGCCTGCAGACTACTGTACAGACTCCAAAAGAACCAGAACAGGTAAGATTTTAAAACCAATGGACATTAGTGGCCTTCTGCAAGGTCAGACATGTGTCTTATGCAGAAGAAGTTGCATATGTGCATATGAATGATTGTTTTTGAATGACAGGTGCCGAGGAGGGAGGACCGCCAGGCTTTGGCCGAGCAGTTAAAGGACTGGCATCGTTTACGACACGATCTGGAGCGAGCCCGCTTGCTGCTGGAGCTTATTCGCAAGAGAGAAAAACTGAAGAGAGAGGAGGTACTGTCACTGTTATATACTGTGATTTACATGGATGTATTTGATCTGTTTGACATGATTTTTGTTTGCATGTTTTACATGTATTACATGTAAAATTCTTTGTTTACATTAGTGACTGTAGTTGATAATATTATGTATCAGTAAATAGCGTTATAATGAACTGATTAGGGTTATATTATGTTATACTCCATTAAATGTAATTACGGTTCCATTAGTCACTTTAATAGTTTATCAGTTACTGTAATAGTCACATGTTTTGGTATTTACTCCACAGATGAGGCTACAGCAGTCGGTTATGGAAATGCAGCTCACACCGTTTCCTGTCATGCTGCGAGGAGTGCTGGATCAGCTTCAGGAGAAAGACCAGACCAGAATCTTTGCCCAGCCTGTCAATGTTAAAGAGGTAAGACTGTCTCATTCTGGTCTGACTGCCGCTAGTCCAATCTCCATAATTATATGAGCAGTCAAATGTTTGGGCACGCTTGACTGAGTTTCTGTTTCTCATACCTTTTTATCTAAAGGCTTATGCTTAAAAGCTTGAAATGAGTTTTGTAGATGAATATAAATTGTGTTTGGGTATGAATTTCTTTACCAAACAAAAAAGTTAATTTGGTATTTATTTTTTATTTTTTTATGGAAGAAATATTAAAAAAGCCCTCAGCGTCCTATGTAGTACAACTGTATGCAGATCTGTAGGCAAAAAGTGACTATTAAAGAAAAACAGATAAAACATTTTTTTGATTTTTTTTGGTAATTTTATATATTTCCATTTGTGCTTTAGTGGTTTTAATTGTGTTGTTTGTGATATAATGACTTTTTAAAGTGTTTTACAATTCTAAAATTGTGAAATATGAGTAGATATGTCTAAAAGAATCATGAAGTTGTTAAGAGATTGCTGATGTTGAAATGAGGTTCTTGTTCCACGATTGGTTTAGGTTCCTGACTATCTAGATCACATCAAGCAACCCATGGACTTCTCCACCATGAAGAGACGCATTGATGCCCATGAATACAAGAACCTGGATGAGTTTGAGGATGACTTTAACCTCATCATCAACAACTGCATGAAATACAACGCCAAGGATACCTTCTTCTACCGTGCAGCCGTACGCATGCGAGACCATGGCGGGGCGATCCTCAGGAGGACACGGCGGGATGTGGAGCGGATCGGCTACGACTCTTCCAGTGGAATGCACCTCACCGAACCTCCGAAGATGGAGCCACCTTCATCTGTGTCTTGGGAAGATGGTATGGACCTAATTTTGGAGATTCCGACGGCTCCTGAACTTAATGGTTAATTTTGACTTGGTGGCTTTGGTTTGGTTGGTTTGTTGATTAGTGTATTAATGGATTTTTTTTCCATATCTTTTCCAGTTGACCGACTGTTAAACCCAGTCAATCGGGAGCACATGTCTAAAGAGGAACAGTTAAATAAGCTGTTGGAGACACTGGATCTTGTCAGTGCCATGAAGTCGTGCCCTTCCAGGAGCAAACGGCTTAAACTGCTCAAAAAGACCATCAGTGATGTACGGATGGAAATGGGTAACAAGACAGAGCCCATTTTCTTAGAGCAGAACAGTCCCAAGGAAGAGGACGACATGATCCTGACCGTACCACAGGCCACAGAAGAAGAAGGTGCACTCCGTTTGAATCACATTATAGTGTTTTAGAACAGATTTTAATTATAACAGATTGTCTTTTAAGAAGAGTTTTAACAACATATACAATGTGGTAGGGTCCAGAAGTCTAAGACTGAAAATGTTATTCTTTGCTTTTTTCTGATATAATGTAACATATAACTGATCTGGATTTTTGGTCTAGTACTAAACCCATTGATCTGTCGTTACAGTTGACAAGTCATTACCTCCAAAACTCGAGCCTTCAGACTCCATGCCGCTTCCGACAAACTCAGACAGTCCTTCTGAACCTCCTACACTGAAACCTGTTGAGCCCAGCCCTGAAAAGTGCCCGAAAAAGGTCAAATTCGACAGGGACATGCTCTCTACCTCACTTCTAAACGGACTCTCCCCTGACGTTCTGCCCTCGGAGAATAACATTGTGGTCGCTACCTCCACTCTCACCGAACCAGCAAACATGGTCAGCCGAAGAACGGCTGTGCTGTTCCGCAAGTCGAAGAGCCCTCAGAAATCATCAAACACGAGCGATTCCCCGGTTGACTGCCCTCAACTGGGCACCAAGACCTTTCTGTCAGTCGTCATCCCTCGTCTCGAGACCCTGCTCCAGCACAGGAAGAGAACGCGCAGCGTTAGTGGAGACTGTCAGGAGGAGGATGAGCACGAGTGTCCAATCAAACGCTTGGATACCGGTAAGCACCATCTCAAGCAATCTGTCTTTGTAAAACATTGACATCTCGTCCAGGCGTTTGTTACAGCCTTTATTATTTTCTTCTTACAGGCATGTCCAATGGCTTTTCAGAGTCAAAGAAAGGGCTGACCGCAGGTCGACCGTCAGAGCCTCGTCGCCGCTGTGCTTCAGAGTCCAGCATCTCCTCTAGTGGAAGCGGGAGCATCCAGGAAAACACAAGGTGGGAGTAAGAACTTTGAGTAGAATTATAAAACACAATAACAGATCAAGTTGTCGTGATATAAATTGTGACATCTGTGCATCTCTATCAGTGATGTCAGTCACGCAAAGAGCGGAAAAGGGAAGCCGGCGATGACAAGACGAAACACGACGGATGATAAAAAAGAGCTGGTGAATTGCGTGGAAACGGGAAACATTTCCAAAGCCAACAAGATGGCAGCAGGTGAGCGTCCAGCTTTTAGCGGGCGTAACGGGGTATGTGGGTTTTTACACCGGCCCCATACCTCAGTACGAAGAAATGGGTCAGCCGCGATACATAGAAGACCCATTCCGACAGCCGCATTGGTGTCCTGTCAGCACTGTGGAAGCTTGCTGTCTTTTCTTTTGCTTGCTCTGGCTCTGATCTGCTCTTCATGGCTTTGTCTAACACAAATAAAAGAGCTCTGCTTACTACTGTAGCGTCTGCATGTGTAAAACACTCATGTTTTAATAATCATCACAGCTTATCCTGTCACTCTGAGTAGTTGCTGCTTATGTGCTTTCGAACGTGGTGCTTAAAGAAACAGTTCCCCCCAAAAATAAAAAGTCATTTACTCACGATGTTTGTGAGTCATTCGACTTTTTCTTTCATGGAACAAAAAGAAATACATTTTAAAGAACTAAGCTATAAGATTTAATAAGTACAAATGACATTTGAGATCTGTAGTGGAGACTAAAAGAAAGAGTTCACTGAAATATAAAAAACAATTCTCTAAATTACTCACCCTTGTGTCTTTCTTCTTCAGTTGAACACAATTTTATTTTAAAATGCCATCATGTTATACATAATGAATGTTCATAATAAATGTAAACAGGCAAAACAGCACAGTCAATTCAGATAACTTTGAATCACTTTGGTTCTCACATGTCTCATGACTAGTGCATGTTTTTAGTTGTTGTTTTTTTTGATGACTGATCCTGAGCGTGCTTGAAGTCGGATTAAAATCTGAATCATTTTCTCACAAATGTATAGTATTGCTTAGGAACACATTTAGTAATCAATCTGGATTAATTTAATGGTGGATTTTTTTGTGCTTTTTGGAACGATGACAGGAGATGGCATTTTATTATATAATTATCTGTTTGTGTTTAGCTGATTTGTTTTTATATAATTAGAATGGCTTGAGGCTGAGTAAATAGAGATCATTTTTTTTATATTTGGCTGAACTACTCCTTTATTAATAGTGATGGACAGTTTTGTGGTACTTCTGTGTGACCGCTCCAAAAAGTGTAGCTTGAAGAATCTAACATAACTATTTTTTGTCTTCCTTAAAAGAAAGTTTAAACTGACTTGAGGGTGAGTAAATAATTTTTATTTAGGAGGAACTGTTTCTTTAGGTTATTCCATATTCCTAATGATATTTCTAAGTTTTCTATTTAATTGCCTACCAAAAGTGTGATTTTGAAATCTTTTGGCCTGCCCAGTGCTCTTCTCTAAATATAAAGCTTACTTCTGCGTTCTGACCCGCAAGCATGTCAGAGTCTGGGCTTATTAGTCACATGACCTCATTGGCTTTTACAAAACATGTTTGATCAAAAACCATATATTAAAACATCTGTTTGATTATTGTAAAGCTCGGCATGCTTCCGTCAAAGAAATGACCCTGATCGATTGCTGATTGGCCTGAATACTGCCATGGCTCTTGAGGTGTTCTGCGCCAGTTTTACGGTGAACTCCTCATAACTTTCCATTATTCCTACTTTCGTAGAGATTGACAGCAGCAATATTTGGATGCCTGCTAACACTTCACCACTAAATCTGGAGCCCCTTAAACTAGTTTGGGCCAAACTTAGTGGATATCCTTCCTATCCTGCCTTGGTGAGTGTGCATGTGTGCATGCCTGTCAGAGACTGGTTCTCCTCTTCTTCCTCTTCATTATTTCATGCCTCAGCCTCTTCAGTGGCCAACAGTCAACTCATAACATTACATGCCAGGTGATACAATCAGAAAGTGTACGTGCGTCCATTTGTGTTGTGTGCGTGTGTATGCGAGCGTGCGTGTTACCTTGTCTTGTGGCGACCATTTCCATTTTCAAGAGTTTGTGTATTAGCAGTCACGGTTAATCCAGGTCACTGGGCCTTTCGGGATGTGTGTTGGAAGTTGCTGTTGTGTTGACGTCCTCTCTGACCCACCCGTAGATCATAGATCCTCAGATGCCCCGGTCGGGTTGCCATCTCAACGGCGAGTTCATTCCCACCCCTCCGCGGGACGTTCTCAGGGTCGGAGAGCTGATGCAGTACAGGTCCAAGGAGAAACTCTTCCTCGTCCGCTTCTTCGACAGCAGACGCAACTGGTGAGTGTAGTCTGAATTAAATGTATTGCATATTAAACATCAGATGCGTTCTGATTGGCTGTAATTGTAAAACATTGATCGCTTGTGTTGCTGTTTTAAAATAACCCACACTCTCGAATCTCCCCCAGGCAATGGCTTCCTAAATCCAAGATGGTACCATTCGGGATCGACAAGACCTTAGACAAAAGTAAACTGTTGGAGGGCAGAACGTCAAGCATTCGCAAAGCTGTGCAAAGCGCCTTCAACCGTGCCATGAACCACTTGAGCCTCGTCCAGGATTTAGGCGCTGGAGATTAACCCCTGCCCGAGGGGTCGCATTTAAGGGTTTGGTCAAGCCCCACGTTTACTCGACGCTACGCTCGCAGTTCGGACTGGCCGGGTTTACCGAGGCCCCGCCCCCTCCCCATCTGTTAGGATTAACAGACGAATGTGAGAGCACCTCCACTCTCCTCTAATGTGCTGCAAGACTGCTGTGAACTCACACACTGCCATCTTCTTTCCTTTACACTTCCAACACCATCCACGAAACGCCTCGTGTTTAACTCTGGCTGTAAATAGCGTCATCCTAAATTATCCGACACTAATTTATTGTTATCGTTTTGGTTTGTACCGCACACGACCTCCTGGAAGATTTCTACTCCAAGGTAATTTCTCAACCGCACTGAGGTGCGAACACATCTGGTGCTACGTCACGTGCAAAGCCTTGATTTTTCCGTACTAGAGACTTGGAAGGGGCTGTCGCACTTACTGTATCAAACTTTGGTTGTTTTTGCTTTTTTTAACGGTTAAGTTATTGTAATTTGTCAATGCAAGCTTCTCCTCCTTGGCATTAACATGTTATCTACTTTTTATATAAAAATATTCTTATGGGACACAACTAAGTGATGTTTGTAAATATTTATATAAAGCTATGAAATTATATACATGTAATACTTTAGAGTGGTAAGAAAAAAACAAATCGGAGAAGAGAAAAACAACAGTAGCGATGAATGCCGGAAGTGCATCAGTCATGCAAAACCAAAAATTTTGCTGCCCAGTTTTTCGTGTGTGTTATTTTGGAATGTTTATCCCTGGTTTTCATATTAGTTGGTGTGAATGTTTGTTTCAAACTGATAGTATGAAAAAACCTTCAAGTCGTTGCTTATTAATTCACTGTGCTCTCGGGAACTGTATCGTGTAGGTCTGAATAAAGACGTGCCTGTACAAGTGTGTTGTATTAGGACAAATGAAAGTATGCAAAACTTTATATTCAGAGTAGGCATTTTTGGTGGAAGCTGTGTGTGTTGCCTATTTTTGCTTTGTGTGCGGGTGTTTTATTCATAGGCCTCTGTTGTGACTGTTTAACTGTGTCTCTCTCCAGTAATTGACTCTGGGTAGCATTCTGGGGTAAAAACACTTTTTGTATGAATGTCTTGTACTTATATTGACCGGTACTCTTGTTTCTTTTTCTCTGGGAGGATCACAGTATAGCCAATGATAGCGAGTGCTGGCGAGATCCAGTATTTTTTAAGTACACTGAAAATAAACGGATGAAAAAAACTCAAGTGGTGATGATTTTATTGTCTCAAGTTTCTGATGTATGACTGCTAGTAATGGTCTGTCCATGACCTTGCCATATAATAATCACTAGATGGAGCTCTTGAGCCAAGCACACTGTTTTGACCCCTTCCCTACAGAAAGTTGTTAAGCTATGACAGAATGTGATTGTAAAAGATCTATTCCAAACCCTCATAATCTTCCAGCAAGGTCAGCATTGTGTGTTGTGAAGCAGATTAAAGGGCCATTTTATATCTGTATCAGCACTACCTGCTCCAGCAGCGTCTTGCTCGTCGAGCAACAGCAAGCATGGCTGTCCTATTTCTCTTGCTGCTTCTGTATCTGTCTACATGTTCTGTTCCTCTCACTTAACCACTATTAATGTGTCTGCATCTATCCCTACCTGCACCTAGTGGGCAGAATCTAGTCTAGTAGGCTTTGGCGTATCTTTCACAAACACACCGATTAGCAAAAAGAAATTGTCCTCTTGTTTGCTCTGCAATCAGGGAAAACTGTTGTAAAAGCCTTTGAATTGGATGTAATTGAGATAGAACAATGCTTCATCAAAGCACATCTAGTGTCTGTTTTAGATTAACAATAAAGATGTTATATTGTTAGATATTATAAACTTGTAAATGGTTTAGGATTCGGGGTTTATAATAAAAGAAAAGTATAAAATGTGTGGGATATGTAAGGGCTTTGCAACCTTGTCTAGGTTTATTTTGCGACTAACTGTATATTAAACAGTCAACAAATAAATAATAGACATTGATTTGATTGATTTGATTTTATTATGTGGAAGGTATGGAGGAAAAGTGATACTAGCTATAATTGACCAGAAGCGATGTTTAGCTTATGTAACACTGATATATTTTCTAAATCTAAGCATTTGTTTACATTCTATTGCTTATGCCATTGTCAGTCATTTCATTTTCTGTAATTTTATGAACCGGCGCTATTGGCAACAGCATCAAACCAAACGATAAACACAAATACATTGCTCTCTGATTTTCTAAATTATTCATTTCTGTACATAATGGAAAAAAAGCCATGATAATAATGGCTTGTTTTGTATGAGTTGGCAGTCTCTGCTTGAGAAAAGCATATTAACATTCTTAAGTGGAAACAAACCACACCTCAAGATGCGGCTTGGATTGGAGAGGCAGATAATAGGCTGTGTACCTAAACATTCTACAATTGAAACACCGCTTATCCAGAGGAAAGTCTACTGCTTAATTCTCAGAAATTACTCTTGCCAGGTGAGATATATATGTGGAGGTCAATAAACATTGACCTTTGAGTCATCACTTTCTTAAAAGAGGCCAGTTTCAGTGTTATTGATGTGACATTTTCAGCCAAAACTTCAATTATTAATTCTCACATATTAATTCTCACATATCACATACATTTTTTTTTGAGAGGTAACATACTTTGTAGGATTTCTGTGAAATAAAATGCACAAACCAGAAGCAATAATACCCAACAACTCTTTAAACAACATACAATAGTTATTTTAATTTAATTTTATATGTATCACCAAATATTTACATCTGAGCTATCATTTTGGCTAAAACCTTTACTAAAAACTATTTCTTCGTGGTAAGTTTGACATTTGCATTGAATTGCCCAACAGTAACCAGTAATGCCAGCAAGAGAAATGAATGTCAAAACAGGAAATTATGGCTATTTCCTCCTTATAGCTTAAAGGTAAATAATACCACCACAGACTCTGAATCTGTCTGCATTTGTAAGTAGACATTTGTTAGATGTTTCTTGAATGTTTTCATTAGCAATCCATCTACTTTATACTGCAGAGGTTGATGAAGAACCTCAAAGCTCAGTTTTCCTAAATATCCCAAGCCTGAGAAGCAATGAGCTATTCTGAAGAATTAAATCGAATAAATATTTAAATAAGCAAATATATTTGCATAGAAAGAAACTTCCCAGTGCAATAAAGAGAATCAACACAAGTGTAATCAATAATTTATTTAGTAGCACTAAAATGAATATTTGAAACAAAATTGGCCATCTTTAAAAGATTACCATACCACCATAACCATAAAGGTTTTTTATACTTGGTTTTAAATATAGCTGAACAAAAGTCCATAAGCTGATGTTGGCAGTAATAACTTCATAGAATCCTTATTTAGGATGAGGTAACACTGACATCAGATGTGGCAAAGACTCGGATGACAAAATAAAGATAGTGTAGTATAAGGCTCTGACTTCTCATCATTATGTGACATTAAAAAGACATTTTGCCTTTGTATAGAGAGAGCTGAAGTGTTTTTTTTTTGCATGTTAAAGTTTCACCATCAAACTTCATTAGAAGATAAATTGTAACTTCTACATAACATACTTTGTATATCAATCTAATGAAATTAGCAAACGTATCGCGGGACAAAAACAACACCAGAACAATATTGCTGTGCCCCAAACACTTTCAAAACGTCAATATCCATGAGCTCAGATGCGTCCTATTAACATAGCAGGACGCCTGCTGTTTATTGTTGAACAGATTTACATTGATGTTTGTTTCCATGACATTCTCCAAGGTTGGTATTGATTTCAGACGCTTGATTTAGAGAAGAACAAGATAAGTTTGACAATATTATTGATTCCAGCTCAGTCAAATGTACAGTATCCTATTTTTACATTATTCATCCCCTGACAAAGACAATGAGAACGTTCATGATGCCACATTTATCTGATCCACATACGTCTGGTTTCGACTTAAGGTGTGTATTTGGTGTGTCAAATGTTCAACTGCTGGATCGATTCAATTTCATTGAGATTTATTGTGATTTTATGGAGTTACATAGAATGCTTAGGTGTTGATGTTGTGATGTTATACAATACATTATCTTTATGCTTATGAAGCACACCAAGAAATGTATTTAAAACTGAATATTCTTTTAATCCATTCAAGTATAATTTTTTCTCTCTCATTTAAATTTTAGTCAAACATCATTTGTCATTCTCCTTTTTCATTGTCTCTTATTTTTTACTAGAAATGAAATGAAACTGTGATCTTGTTATTGCATCACATTGTGTAAAGGTTCATAACTGCGTCTGTTTTCAACAGGCTTGTCTTGGGCCTCTAATTTGCAGCTATTTTTTTGGTAAGCAAGTATAATGAGCATGAGATGAGAAATATAATTAGTCAGATGGGGAAGATTTCTGATATAATTACAGCGGTTGTCTCTGTCTGCTCGAATTAGAAATCAAGAATATCTGTTAACAGAAGTAAAGTCCATGGGGTCCTGTCATGCTCAGAAAGCTGGACGGTTACCTAGAACGAAACAGACAAAAGGTTTAAAAATGATATGAGGTCATTAGAAGTAGAATTCAGAGGTAACGTAGCATTCAAAAGACAAAATGAAAATTAATCAAACTCTCGTGGCCTTTCTCTGAATTCAAGGACAACCTTACAGAACTGAACTTGAACTCATTATTCAAATTAAATACGCTACATAAACACCTACTTGATTTGTGCAACACTATATGTAATGGTTTTTAATTACAATCTTTGGAAAGCTCATTAATCTTGAAATCCTTCTCTTCATCTTTGGCATACATCTCTTTTAAGCAAAACCTGACCAAAATGATGAAAAATGATTCATTTTAATATAATCCTATCGTGCAGAATATAATTACTTTTTTCTTTGTTTAAAATTGTGAAATACCATTTCATGGTACTAAATAAATTCTAGAAAGCTCATTTTGTCCCTTTAGCATATCATCTATTATTATCATTGTTTGACTTTTCTGCCAGTTTTGAATGATGTCATCATTTAATATTTCATCAAGTACTTGAATGAGAGATTTTCATTTGGCAGACACTTTTATTCAAAGCAACCCCCAGTGAATTCAACCTGTATGATTGCTGGGAATCGAACCCATGCCAACTAAGCTACAGGAACACTGGATAAAATTAACACAAATGTCCATACTATATACAATTTTATGTTCATTTTTAGTTTCGTTCAATTAAAGGATTATTGTCCAAAGGGGATTACAGAATTTTCAGCCATGGGAGTAGCAGGTCTTTCCAAACATCCGAACCAGCAGCAGGTAGAACATCTCCATCTCCATGTAGAAGACATCATCCTGCTCTTTGATTGGTCCCAGCTCTCCTCATTAGCATATCTCTGTTTAACACATTGTTACTTGAAAGACCTCTGAGGTTTTTAAACAGAAATAATAGCAGTAGGTTTAAATTCTTTTTTTCTTTATCAATTTAGATGCACAGTCACGAAATCGAAGCTCATGTTGATAATTACATCCGTTGTTTTTATGACCTTGTTTGATTTGTTTTAAAGGTTTGGAAATTAAATGGCTTCCAATGGGATTTGTAGGTCTTCTGTATAAACGCTGAAATAGTATGTAGGCAATGAGGGAACTAATCGTTTTGTAGGGTTTTTTAAGTTTAGGATATGTTTATTGTGAAATTACTAAAATAGTTAATGTGTAATTCATCTTTATTTCCACATTTAACCTGATAACTGTCACTGCACATACTGAGCATACACATGAAAATCACTATCCAAACTACAGCTTTTTAAATTGGAGATATTTGTAATTTTTGTACTTTTAAAAAGTTTTTGTTTATTGTTATGAAAATTTGTCAAATATTTATTCTTGAGTATTCTTGACCTTTTTATCAATAAATAGTTTGTCAGGATTAGATTAGAATTCAACTATAAAATACTAAAGTGAATAGAGAAATAACATGGTGTTCCTCCTGAGGTTAAACAAAAGATTGCAGAAAAGGTGATGAATTTTGTTTGGTGTTTGTTAATGACAATTTTTATTTCTCGACCTTGCAAGTGGTAAAATAGGTGAGAAAATGACTTTATGTCTGCCAGAATGTCATAAAGAGATTGAGAAAGAGATTTTGCCCTGGGTTGGTAAGCAACCACCTATCAATCACGAATGCCCTAGAATCCACCCAGAACACCCTAGCAACAGTTTAGCAATGCATAATAATTTCAGAGTACCTTAGCAACTGCATAAGAATGCCCTGACAGACACCCATATCAACCATCTTTTCTTTTTACATTTTATTCTGAATACATAAAAATGTTGCTGTTGACTTAAAACAGACTGAACACCATTTTCTTTCGTCACTTGACTGGTCTCAGTCTGTGTGCCGAATGTACACAACATTCTGTAGTTTGAGGCCTGCAATTGTGGCCACTACAGTTCACTTTGAAGCAGTCAGGCATTTGAGACAGATGTGTTTGGGGTGTTGTGACTGGAATATATTTCTGCTGTGCTCCTCATAAACCCATAACCACCCAAACATTTCTTGGCAGTAAATTCAGAAGATGCTACAGTCTACCTGATCTGCATTAAAAATAAAATCCCAACTACTATTTCTTTAGATCTTACATTTTCTATCTGACAGATACAGATATTTGAATTAGCCAAGTTATTTAGTTTGAACTTGAACAACACAAAAAGGACGCAACTGTCAACAGACTGATGAATGGTAATAGAATGCAAGCCTGGAGATTATCTTTTTGCACTTTTTATCTTGACAATAATTTACGCTGAGATTGCAAAGACAAAGCAGAATGATTCAAGCTCAAACAAACAGCTGAGTTTGCCATCCGACTTCTGTAACATCACTTCCAAGGAGTCTGTTGAAAGTCTGGCTAAGATGCTATGTGAACCTGAGAGCGCACGCACTGAATTCCAAGCAGTTTTACAGCAGTCCCATTGCGGCTCTGCTAGATTTTTATCACAAAACACACCCACATTATTACCATCCGTCATGTTACACGGTTTCAGGGGTATAATATTTCTCTATTATGTTTCTTGTCAAACGCAACTGTCAAGGACTTTGCAAACAGATCACAAACTTTCTTTTAACAGCCATCTGTTTGACAGAAGACATTTTGCACCATGAGGGACTATTTGTTTAATTTTCACCATGACCTTTGGGGTCACAATATAGTCAGAATGAAACACATGGGGTATAAAGTACCAGTCAAAAGTTTGGAAACACTTACTTACTGTTGTTTAGATTTTTTCCACACATTTTAGTACACCAGTATTCTTATCAAAACACAATTTTCACTGTGGGAATTATGTTGTAATTTCTATGTTATATTTGATCATCTTCAAAAGTAGTCATCCTTTGTCTAGAATTTGTAAAATCACACTCTTGACATTTTATCATTCAGCTTCTTGAGGTCTCAACCTAGGAAGCTTTTTAAACAACACTGAAGACATTTCTATCTATGTTGGACTCTTATTGGGTGCTTTTTATTTATTATTTGCTCCAAATAATCAATAAAAAAAATATTTGTAATATTTTTTTTACATTTAAAGTTTAAAGTTAAAGAAATTAATATGTTGGCCCAATTATATTTTTGTCTACAAAGTAATTTCAAACATTGAAATATACTACACCCTCAGATTAAAAGATTTTTAAAATCATTAGCAACATTTTTGTCAAATTTGTCTAAACGTTTGACAGATACTGTAAATATTTGCCACATGGGGTCGCTAAATATGCAGCGAGGGTGGTAGGAGATTTATTTTAAAATACATTTACGTATATTTTCTAAATGTATTTTGTTAATCAAATACATATAATATATTACATTAAACATTTTATATTAAATATAAAAACTTTTCTTGTGCTAAAAATATTACGTGGAACTTACGACATAACGTGACCCCTACGCAAAAGTAAATATACGTAAGTATATTATGCGATACAGTGCAGACCGATCTATGACATTAAAGTCCCGCGAGAGTCATTCAAAAGCATACCTTATTCATATACAAAAGCATATACATCGCTCTCGCGATATTTCTGTCTGCGCAGCTACGCTTAAAATCAAAATTGTGTCAGGGCTCTTAACTTGTGCTCCTATCCCATTTTCGGGAGTGGACGTTGATGAATACTTTGAATCGCTAAACAAGTTTCTTTGTTTGATCCAATTATAATTTATTTGGCGTTTGAGAACTGTTATAGAGTTCGTCTGGACCGCACAATCACACAAACGCTGCCAAAACATCTCCACGTTTTTGTCAACAACAGCGTCCCGGACGCACCCCTGACCCGGGAGGTCTCTCATTTCGTGTGCGCTCCATTCGTCTGTCTCCACCCTATTTATTCGACTCATTAGGCATCTCAAAGCTCCCGTGGATCACTCCCAGATGCACAGCTAGATCAATGGACTCGAGGTGGGTGGAGTTGAATTGTAATGTTTGCTAGCCCGTGGACCGGCAGATCAATGGAAACTTCAGTGCATTGAGATAACCCATCGTGTAGCCACTGCCCTCTCTTTTATCACCAGCCTTTACACACGGATGGGCTTTTAAAGTTTCAGTATGCTAGCAAGATTTAGACTGAGTTTAGAGGCTTAGTGCAGTCCGGGTTCAGAATACATTTAGTTGCATAAAACTGCAGTGTCGGAATTAAAAGACTTGTAGGCAATTCCATGCAAATGTCAACCTTACCATGAAAAAAATAAAGTTTTCATCAAAGGTCTTTATCATACTGATAGCTCAGATATTAATATTTGGTGGTATAAATGAACAAGTGAGGTCTTTCTCAAAGTTATTAAAGCATTTGTTAATGTTTAAAGCATGATTTAGTCAGTTAAAGTGCTGTTTTCAGAATTGTCAATCCATATTCTTTAAAGAGTCATCTCTTCTACATTTGTCTTGTGTTATTGCTTCTGGTTTGTGCATTTTAATTCACAGGAATCTTACAAAGTATGTTGCCTCTCAAAAACGTGCGTTTTTTGTCACATCCATTATGCATGCATATATAACTCATGCAAAGACTGATATTTTTGGTAAAATATAAACAGATGGTTTAATATAATACATGCGTTCTGTAAGAATTTATATTTTAGGTTTTGACTGAAAATGTCACATCTGTAATGCTTATCTGTGAGATCTCAAAGAGGGGATTGCAGGAAAACATTACATTATAGAGGAAACAGCTTTTCATATCAGATATCAGCATACAATTTCAAACCTTTTACCTTCTTACCAGAAAACAGGCTCCAATATTAGCATCTGGAAACTCCAGTATTCTCAGAAATATCAAGATTTATTATGCATTCAAACATTTCTATTCCAAATCTTCCAAGACCCCAACCCTAATTATCTGAGCTGTACAACCTTCATGTATATCAGAATGTATTCATTTGTGTAAGATCAATCTCTGAGCAATTTTTGTCTTTCTGTGTCTGCTCTTACATATACAACCAATTTGGGTATCACTGAAAATCCACCTATTTTCAAACTTAAAACCTGATTATAAACCAAGCACGTAGTTGGCCTCCATTATCCTCCATTCAGTTTCTATGGCCACACACTCTAACGAATGGTTAACTTTAGATCAGTCTGAAAGTTTTAGCAGAAACATTTGTGACATTAGTGGGGTACTTCTCTAAGGAGAACTATCAGAGAGGCAGGAGATATAAAGAAATAGTTTGTACAAAAAGACAAAGTCTGTCATCATACTCGCTCTCGTGTTTTTTCAGAAATACAAAAGGTGAATGTCTGCTCTTTCGGTATAAAGGAATTGAATGGCGACTGTGTCTGTCAAGCTCTAAACTGACAATAAGAGCACCATGAATGTATGCTAAAATAAAATAAGAGTAGTCAATTTGACATACGTCTTCTTACCCCATACAACAACTTTGTGTGAATTATTCCAGAAAAGCAAACCCCTCAATTTAGTGTAATTGCTGTCTAAGAGAAACAGTTGATATATCAAAAGATCCTACTACCACTTCTTTCTCTAGATCTTACAACTTGAAAGAACCGAAATCAGAAAAAATGAGAATAAATTAATAGAACTCTCGGCTTCATATACTTCAATTTGGCGTAATTGAAACACAATTTCGGGCGATACATAATGAGTTAATTAGTGAATTACAGATGAAGTGGTTTGGACACCTGTGCGGTCAGTGATGCTGCAGTTACTGTCTGCCTCTCTCTTTTCCACATTACAGCCAATCTGCCGCTGATCGAGAAACTAATGACTCCATAATAAGACAAGACCTGAGAGTCTATCTTAATGGAAATCACAAAGACACTGTACCAGTGTTATTTCCATGCTGCTCGGTCTGTATTTATGTGATGTCTTTTGTTCTGGATGAGAGCTGCCCAAGATCTTGAGGTTACCAGGCCATTTAGAAGTGCAGAGCAGATACTTTTGCACAGGCATACAAATTAGATTGCACTTTCAAGTCTGTATTGCAAGGATTGGGATGGGTACCAAAGATTGTTTACTTCAGATCAAAGAGATAAACCTTTGATATCCCTCCATGGATTATTAGAAGGTTGTAAAGTTATATTTTTGCACTAAATTTTTTTCTAATATATGATGTTTTATTAACAAAGTTCGGGAGGAGCGCGTCAGATACTTAACCTAATTAAACACAAGAGGAACGCAATCAAGTTAACCAACACCAAGAGGATAAATACAGTCGTCTCACCTCTACCCATCTTGATGGTTACCAGCATCTCTCCACCACCCCATCTCCTCACTTCGAGTACTCTGGGTTCGGGCTGTTCCCGAGCTCGGAGCCCTTCCCCGGACAGCACGCCAAATACGCATTACTATACTCCAGTTAATTATATGTAAGTGTGAACTCGTGAAATTAAGAGCGGAGACAAAACTCTGTCGTTAATGGCAGTTTGTTGTTAGTTTGCTGTGCCTTGTGAAGAAATGGTGAAAATAATCTTTTTTACATTTGTGACCCTGCCTGTGAAAACCCAGCTAGTCTTTTTTGTGATTTACTGTTGAAATCATCCTACATAATTCAAAGAACATATAATCTTTAATATTAACTAAGTAATGACATGTCAAAGATTGAAATCATAATGATATTTAAAGGTGAAATCAAACTTTGATAATCTCATCATTTAAACTTTAACCTGGTTTTCACGGACAGGGTCACGTTTATTTTCTCCAAAAAGTGGAGCTTTTGTATGCTTAACATTATCAATTATATATGACAAGGCTAGGTGTGGGTACTAAAAATCATCTCAGTTCAAGGGATTAAACCTTTTATAGTCCTACGTGGTTTAATATCAGTAGATTTATGAATTAGTTAGTAGTTTTTGCAGTAGTTTTTATCTCTTATACATTCAGGGCACGTGGATGTGCTCGGATAAAACTCGGCATTTCTGAATTCCAGTTTTCTAGTCCATCTTTAAAAACTTGCACATGTTTTTTGGGACCTTGACCTGACACTGTTCATGCCTACACTTACTTTCAACATGAGCAAATCACTTTCACTGTTTCTCACGTAACCTGATGATTTCATAATTATCCAGGCTTGTTGTGGAAATGGATCGCTCTCGAGATTCACGTATCGATTTGCGCCGCGTGTGATAGCTGCAGCAACCCTCTGTTTACAATCAGCTGTCTACACGATATAGGGCACTTAAGAGCAGCGTTCGGAAAGGTTAAACATCACAAAGCCGTGAGAATTGATCTTTCGTATAAACACGGCTATCTGTTTATTGCTTGATGGCCGAGGCCTGTGACATTGATTGGCGGTCTTTGAGAGCTGTATGAGGAAAAAGGCCTATTTGAGAGAAATGTAGTGTTGTATATTTGCATTATGATGACATCACAATTGTGTTGACTGTATTAATCTGACATTTTTTATTTTTTAATTCCTTTAAAAATGAAAGGCTGTCTGGTTTAGACATTCCACATCTATAATTTGCATCATGTCATTTTTTGCTTTTTTTCTAAAATACACAAACATTCACTTTCTTTATCTAACATAATTTGTTGAGTTTTTTTAATGTGAATAACTTTTTCATTAGGTAAAACCCATGTTATCTGTGCAATCTGTGATGCAGTTATTTTAATGTCTGTTGGGTCTGTACTGTCCTTTTTGTATCTGGACTTCTTGCTTTTTTACTGTGCTGGTCACAGAAGACTTCAAGTCTCATTACATACACACAGATGGGCTCTGCTCGTTTATTCATAAGGGAACTTTGATCTTTCTCCAGTGGTGTCACATGCTTCGAATCTAAGGGGTCACCAGATGCCAAAACTGTCGGATACCAACCTCTTTTTGCCCCATATGAAGCTCAAAAAGGCTCATCTGAACAAACATTTGTGTTTTAAAGACTGATTTCCACAGTGAAGGCAGCTTCTAATACAAAGTTTTGCTTTATTTTTACCTTTTCATTTTTTTTCTTGTTTATTTCTGTTTTTCACTTTATTACAACTGTAATTTGTATCATCACTTATTAAGATTATATAAAAAGCTACAGAGCCTTCAAAAGACTGCGCAACTTTTGCTTCATTAAAATTTGAAAACTTACATCAGTGTGGCAGGACTTCATTACTGTTATTATCAATTATGCAGGCGTTGAGACGTGCATCTTATTGAGAACGCATGACTGTGCTTTGCACGCCGTATGACTAGTTTGCTGCCGCTACGCTTTTTTGATATGCATATCCATATAGCAACCTTGTTCCGAGATATTTTTTTTGCAAAGTAAGTAACCAATCTCGTCGTGCCTAATCAAGTATGTCATGTATGCTAATTTGAACCTCAAACTGCAGACAGTTACTCAATATTCATTTCATCATGCTAATGAATGATGGGATTGTATTTACCCGGCTATGGATTAATGAAAGCCAATCAATATCCCTGAATAAAACATATTTGATAGCCACTTTGTTAAGCATACAATGAACTTCAGTTTTGATGCTGTTTTATTGAACTGTGTTAGTCATCACTTTGACTGGAATTAATAAACAAACAAACATCTTGACCTCTGTCTAAAAAATTCATTAAAAGAAAATTAAAACAGGAGAGATTCTTTTAGATTCCTCTTCTGACTGAATTAATTTGGAGTTGGTAAACTACTTTACATAAATTCGCCCTATAACTGTTAATAAAAAAGTGGGGAAACACTATCTTTGATGTTTATATCATATATTCTACTCTCTAGTTAGCAATATGCATGCTGTGCTTGCTTACAACAAAGCAGATATGTTTAGAAACAACATAGTGCAGCTCGGTAAATGGCTTGTGTTATTAAACCAATAAAAGATTATTTTTCCCATGTAAAGTGTAAAATAGGCTACCTCCAGTCTTCTTCACAGAATCACAATATTGAATGTAATGTGCTAAACAAATAAAGTTAATATTATGACTGCAAATAGTATGACACGGTGGGGCCTTTTTACATTTTATTTTCCCCCAAAACACTTAATAGCAACAAACACCAGCACAGCATTTTCCTAAACACCTCTTTTTGCAATGCACTGCACAAAGTTTACAGTATTGAATTTTTTCAATGTTAAAAAGATTTATGAAACCTCTACGAATTCTTGAAATGATGACATATGCTTCGACACCTTTGGTGATTGAATCAACAATTTCCAAACGTTCAAATAAGTAAGACAATTTTACTCGGGGAAAAAATAAAAACACTGTTATACAGTTGGCAGAGGAGAAAAGTTGTACACAGCGGGCCCGGATTGACAGCCTAAAACCACAATACAGATTTATTTTCTGAAATGTGCCTGTTTTAATGCTGTAGGTCTGGCAAAAATGATTAGATATACAGAAAATTGCCATCATTTAGTGAAGAATTTAAATGTTAGCTTAAAGCATTTCTTGCTACAGGTATATGAAAAGCTGTTGCTTATTGCTCATATATCTGCACTAGATTTCTTTAGTCCCTTAAGGATCCTTCAGGCTAACTGCCTGTTCAGTTTATTTATACTTTTAATCAAAAACGTCTTTGACCATTTTACAGTTTCAACACAAATTATGTTGCTCCATCAATTTTTAATGAAAGCAAATTCTTATTTTGATCAACACGTAGTTTAAAACATTTTTCCTGAAATAAGCTTTTAGGCCCATTGTATTCTATGTAATCGATGTGATGCATTTTTAATGACTCGTAAGATTTGTCTTGTGGGTTAATTTGGTTTATGTGGTTGTGATAGACAGATGAGATGTATGATTATGGCTGAAAGAATCTTCTGTGGTTTTCTCTTTATTTCATTTAGCTCTTTCCTGTTGCTATGCTCATTTGGAGCGCAGCAGGTTCATCCATCCCTTCAAGACGCTGTGTAAAATCACATGCCTATTCATTTTCATACACAGTCAGAACATAATTAACAGAGCCAAACTAAATAACAGCTGAAATATTGAACACACTTACCAGACATAAATTATAAAATACCAATGCATTTCTGTAAATACCAATCAAAAATATCTGACTCAAATGAAAACATGTAAGTGTCAAGAACAGTTGGTCATAGTGGATCCTACATGAGTTAATGTCTGTTTCTAAGTTATTTGTTTCTTTTTCTCTAATGGCTTGTGCTAATTGAAGTTAAAATTTGATGTATAATTAACTTCAGTTTTTTCGGCACCCACGTTCTTTTTTGTACTCAACAAAGAGTTCATTTCATTTATTTTAAATTCATTTATTTTAACTCCTTGGCATTGCTCCACTCCTTTGATGATGGCGTTTGAGACGCCGTCACCTTTGATCAGCCAGAAAGTGTGATCACCATCAGGAGAAATTTTTCAACAATGACCTTCTCGTCTGTATAGAGGACCAATAGAAAGCCGAAGCTCTTGCCGATTTTAATTGGTCTATTGCACTCGTGCTATTGCGAGTAGTTTGGACACTCTCCAGGGTCCCGAAATGACCCGACTGAGACGATTCAAAGGATTCCTATGGATCAAAGATTCTAGAGAGCGTTCAAGGATTGTGAGATTTGAGACTGACAGACAGACAGTGTTTGGGCTGTAATTGGTTTATCATATCAGAATTATTCAGCTTCAGTTGGCACTTTAGTTCTTTTTTTCTATCACGATAAATTAAACTTGGCTTGTGTAGGTTCTCATCAAATTAACAACTAACATCAGATTTGAATTTTCTTGTTTGATTGAGCTTTTGAAGCCCATATCCAGTGCTTTCAGTTATAGACTCATACCTCACAGTGATTCAATACAATATAAATATTTCATTTCAACACTCCGTATATGAAATATGTGACTAAGTGAAGAAAATTGACTAAACCTAAATTGCACTGCGGATATTGTGTTGTTTATTTCCATGCTCTGTGTGCACCATTAGCATCAGACTCTTTATTAATTTCACCAGGCAAATGGTGTTTTTGAATTTAATGAATTTTGTGAATAATGCAAGTATAGTAAAACTAATTTACATAAAAGAGGCATTTTTCGCTGGAAAGATTTTCAGTGATATTTTAGTACGGCACAATTCTGACGCATTTGCTGTCTGTTTAAACGGGATCGCAGGTGGTTAGTGAATAAGACGCAGGTTTTTGCGCAAAGCGTTTAGTGAATGCAAGTTCAGTCGTAGCCAGACTTTTTCATCCGTGGGTATTTGATTCAGTCGACGTTGTGCTGATGCTGACAGCCTCGCATCACTTTATTGTGTGCATTAATCATTCACATTATTTCAATCTTCAAACATGATTAGGATATTGAATTGCTCGGATGCATCAAGCAGGATCAGCCGCCGGTTCCCTTAATCTTTCTGTCTTGCTTTCCGTGTCTATTTTTCACACACACATACACACACAGTAGCTCAGTTGTTCCATCAGCGAGGCTTTAAGATGAGCCCACGTCGTAAAGTTGCTTGCCAATTCCATTGAATGCCCTGAACCTTTTATGCTTTCTAGGGTCTTGGAAATGAAGCTTCAGGAATTTATCCAGTAAAAGCCCATGCAGGTCAATTCAATAAACATCTGTGGTACACATATCTTAAATTGGAAGTGTTATAGATTTTCCACGCTTACGTTGTATAAAAACAGCCTCATAGAGGCAGACTGCACAGCACAGCTTGCAGATGTTGTGTCTGTTTTGATGGTCCAAGACATTTGGCTTTGGTGAGCGCAGACACTTGCGGTTTTATTGGGGCTTTAAGAGCTTAAGTGAGATGCTACAGTCTGGATATCATTTTAGGTGCATGAGGCAATCTGGATGATAAGCTTCCTGTATATACTAGGCATTGGTGATGATAGAGAATCAGCAGTGGGGCTGCATCTGCGCCCCTTATATGCTGCCATACCCGCACAGTTCAGGGCATGAAAAATTACATTTACATTACATAAATGCATTTGGCAGACCATTTTATCCAAAGCAACTTGCGGTGGATTCAGGCTAAACATTTTGAGTTACTACAGTACAAGTCAAATGTTTGGACACAACTGACAAAATGTTTCTTATGATCTTAAAAATCAAAAGTATGTTTCAATGTTTGAAATTACATTCGTAGACAAAAAATATAATTGTGTCAACATTTCTTGAATTAGATAACTAAAATTTCATTTAAAATTATTCTTAAAATAGATTGCATTGAGCAAATAAAGAATAAAGAGCAGCCAATAAGAGTCCAGCATGGATAGAAATTCCTTCAGTGTTGTTTAAAAAGCTTCAGGTTGAGACCTCAAGAAACTGGATGATAAAATGCCAAGAGTATGATTTTACAAATTCTAGACAACACAAGTCACAACACAATCCCCACAGTTACAATTGTGTGAGTTTACTACTATTCTAAAATGTGAAAAAAATCTAAACAACAGTGAGTGTTTCCAAACTTTTGACTGATTCTGTACCATATATCTCACAGGAAGTGAACTTGTGACTTTGACATTGATACCGTCATGCTTTTTTACTTTCAGTTGAGCTTGAAAGAAAGCGAGATTTGTAGGTAAATCCTTCTTTATCAAAAGTATGTTTTGCATTTGCACAGTTACTGTCAGTTTAGCAAATATTTATTTACTGGCATCATGCACTCGATCTGGCACAGAGTCTATATGTTTATGCAAAACCTAATAATTTATGTTGTCACAGTATGATCTGAGAACGTGCCAAGGAGCATCTTGCATGCTACAATGTAAGCAAAAACCTCTGACCTTTGGTGCAAGTGAGATTATGGTCAATGTCACAACTGTGCATACATCTGATACATACTGACCTAGTATTTGTTTCAAAATTCTAAAATGTGCTGTTTATTTCCAGGTTTATTTCCAGGCAGAAACCCCAGACTTTTAGTATGCTCTCAGATTTTGGTTTCCACTGCGTGCATATAAAACAACAAAATAACCGAGACGAACTGCTGGAATTATCCATAATCTCAGTCTGGAGGTCCTATGTCACACAAATCATGAGATATAATATGCATTAGAGATACATAAGAGCTACACATCTGCACGCACAGATATCCCGCATAACAGAATCCCTATGTGAGATAATAGCAGCCCTTAAAGATCATCCTTTGCTTTCATCAAACGCTTCTCTTTCATTTGAAAGCATTTTCAAACATCCTAGAGAAAAGACGCAGCAAACTGCAGGCGACACAGAGTTTTGAAACTTTGCACTGGAGCTTGTTGGAGAGCCGGTTGGCAGCTGATAGGTCAATCGATGCAGCGTCCCCGCGGAGTCTTTAGCTTTCTCAGGAATAGACTTGACTAATTGATGATTGGATATCCCAGCAGCTTTCAGTGTGTTTAAAGGTCAACTGTTGTTCTTAAATTGAGTGTCGTGTTGTAGGTTGTAATTATTGTGCCGGCTCAATAGTTTAGCTGTTTGGTTAGCCTGAATGTAGATGTTGTTTGGCAAAGTCAGTGATCGTTGCACGAAGTTCTCCTATTTTGGAAACGATTACAGCGGTGTTTGCATTCATATTGTTTGTATATATCTGTATGTAACTAGTTATTGATGTGGATAATGGCTCCATGGGCATGTTGAGAGAAACAACATTAACGTTTTAATGTCTTTTTCAAAGCGTTATTTAGATCAATGACATACGTGACATACTTTCAGCCTGCCTCCTGAATCTCAGGCTTGTGCATTTCAAAGGAATTAACTTTTGATAAAAATACATATTCATGTATTCAGTATCTCATTACCCTGATATAACATCTCTCATTTGCATGCTGCTAATGAGACGCCACAATAGGCAAGATGGCATCATCTCAAAAATATCATTCTTACAATAAATCTTATTGGGTGTTCTTTCTCTATGAGCTCTTTTGTCCTAAGGGTTGATTTTGATTAAAACTAGCAGATTATTTTTCTTTTTGTTATATGACAGCTACATTAAATCTGTCTTGGAGACATTTTACAATGCATTCATCGTTTATTTTTGCTGCTTTTCAAACATCTAATTTGTTTTCATTTTAGTTGTCTGACATCTTTCCACCACTATTTTGAATCTAATGAAGTTTATTTTAGAAGTTAGTGTCCTCGGTTTGGTTACCAAGCAGACAAAAGTGTCAGTGTAAGGCCTTTTTAAGAAAATATAAAATGTAATGTTTAAAGAAAAATGTAAATGTTTTTGTATTTATAAAATATAAATGATATCATGTATCATCTGCGATCAAGCTGTAGTTATGCAAAAATGTAACATATTGCCTAATTGTATCTAATTATGAATCAGAACTAATTAGGAATCAGGATGCATGCCTGCCATTTTGTTTCAGACATGATTTAAATGTCATTTAACACAGAGTAAATGTGACTTGAGATATAAAGAAGATTTTCTTTTAATGCATGTTTTTCCACTAATGTTAGTTACAAATTAAATCGTGACCCTGTCTCTGAGATAACGAGCATTAAAGTTTGATTTCACCTATAAATATCACTTTGATTTTAATCTTTAACATGTCATTACTTAGTCAATATTAAAGATATCTATATATTATATTTTCACAGAATGTTCTTTACATTATATTGAATGATTTTATGTAGACAACAGTAAATCACAAAAAATGACTTTAGCTGGGTTTTTATTTATGTATAGGTCACATATATATACATAGATGCCACATTTGACAGCTGTGGATATGTCAATGTGTCCAACATCTTGAATGTCAGTTGATGTCATCATTCACAGTAAAAATAAATGGAATTTTCCATTATGTTAATTTATAACTAAAATATATGATTGCAACAGTTGACCTTACTGGTCTCTATAGAAACATGTGACAACCTGCTGACTTATTAAAGTTATTAACTTATTAAGTTAAAAGATACATGATTCCTTTATATTTTTATTAGTAGAATAACTAGTACATAATTCCTTCATTTTAAGATTAATAAAATCTTCTTCAACTAAAGCCTTCCTCTTGTTGTTTTGAGTTAGTTTAGCAATTACAGTTGTAGACGCACAGTCAACTTGCTCTGAAGTGTTCATAGATCGGCTTTGACAGTTCTAATATGGCGGATGTGTACATATTTATTTCTTAAAGTCAAACAGTATGTATGGGCACTTTCATCCCTATTATGTTTAAAGATTTAAAATGTACTCTTTTAACAGACTGTAGATTTAGGATGTAATGTATTTCCCACACTTTAGTGGGAGTGAGAGAATCATGGGACTCTAAGCTCAGTGAGAGACAACAATTCAGCATCCATCTGTCACGCCTAACTGACAGGCTGTCAATCAAAATCAGCAAAACAGGTTGTAGCGGAACCTCTTTAGGTTTGTCGGCCCGCTGAGAAAATATTTTGCAGTGTGTATGAACTGACAGACAGATGGAGAAAGTAGGTGCTGAGGATTTTACGTATGAAGAAATAGAAAGGAGCAGATCAGAGTTTGTTTCTGGCATTTGTGCCAAAGGGATGACTGAGTATTTATATTTGCGCTGCGACGGGGGAGTGCTTTGGTTTTTTCTGAACTCGCGTTCGCTGCCTGATGCAAAACATCGCAGGTGCCAAAGAAAAGTGCAGCTTAGAGTACATTTTAGTCCAACTAAAAAAAGACGGCCAAAATGAGCAACAATAATCAATTCTGCTCTTATAAGATGAGGCAGGGCTTGTGGGATATCCACCATATACCGATAGCTGAGAAAAGACATCTGTGCGCTTGCCAAAAATCGATCTGTACTTGGAAAGAACGATATAAACACAAGAATTGCAATCCAATACCTGCCAAAATTTCCGTCCATGCCTCGGATCCTGAAGGTGCCGAGCCTGTAAGCCTCAATTAGGACATGGGAGAAATGATGAGTGGATGGGAGAAAATGGCAAAGCAATGATAAGAGATTTGATGTGGCAGACCAATTTCTCATCCCGCGAGACCAGCGCCGAATTACAACGGCGAGTATTTTTAGCTTGATGTTTTAATAATAAGCATCACGCTGATGTAATTGAAGAGAAATGAGATTTGGTTTGGCAAATGCGCATTAAAAAAAGGTGCGCATGAAAAATGAATCATCTCCCCTTGTTGGGATACATGACCGTTCCTGTTGCTCCATCATTTCATTGAAAACAAAATCAATTATGCTGATCTTCCAATGTATAACTCATAAATTAAGCAAATCTGCAATGCCGTTCCTGCGTATATTTGCTGTCACACGATACGATGTGCGGTTACAGTAAATGTGCTCAAATACAGTTGTGACCCTGTTATATGAAATATAAGAATTAAGCTTTAGATTAATGTCCGAAGGGCTTGTCTTGTTCATTTTGCAGTGCAATTCATCTTGCGAGAACATGATTTGGTTATGTAAGTGAATGTGTGTGCAATTTCTCACAGCTGGCTTTGTTTGTCACCCCGAAAGGTCACCTCTGATTGGTCCAGCGGGTGTGACGAGCATTTCAAGAGAAACTAAATACCAAGTTTGGTGGGCACTTATGTTGTATGATGAGGTACCGGGTACAAGTTTTACTATTTATGGCTATAAATGATGCTATGATGAATAATAATGTGAATATGAATTCATAAACAAAAGCCTAAATATCAAGCGCAAGGAAATAATTGTAAATCCACAGAGGGACTAAGTGCACATTTAAAAAAAATTAGTGCACTATGGAGAGCCAAACACATCTCAAAGTATTGTTATGACCGAACGTGGCATCAAAGGACAAATGTGAATGTCGACAAAGTGAGATAAAGCAGTTCGTACACGCAGGGAAACTGTTTGTGGCAATATGGCAGACGGCTGAATATGAATGAATGTCATTGTTTGGAGACGCTGATCAATTTTCCACGTTTGAAGCAGTGATTAACTTCAGCAGATCTTATTAGAGCGCTGATGGGGTTGGCAGCCTTTCTTTCATGTGGCGGAGTTTGATTAATGAGATATCAACATAGATAGAAGACCTCAGTGATCTAAAGAAAAACTGAAGGGAAAATGAAGGGGAAAAATTAAGGGAAAAAAGTGGCAAAAATACTAGAGGGCTTGCGATTAGTTATATCCGAATGATCCAAAGGCAAAGTAACTGATTGTCTCTTAATGCAATTAGAGCTTCAAGATTGACGAAAAAACACTCGCCGGCTGCTGGTAATGGATGGGAAGACTGGGGCTAGATGTCATGAGGAGATCTATCTTAGTTAATGTACTGTATGTACATTATTGCAAAGTTAAGATATATAATTAAGGTAGATTTGAACTCAAAGATGTGTTGACAGGACAAGGATACATTGGGTTAACTTTTTGCAAAGTTGTTATACAATCCTTTAAATACAATATGGCCAAAACAATGTTTTGAAATTTCTGAAATGCCATTACTGCATGCAAAATATTCCAGTCCATCCTACTTTAAAATATGAAATGCTCACTCGTTCCCTCATTATTCATTCCCAATTAATAATTTGCGAATATTACACATGGGGGTGATTTTGGAGATATCAATAACACTCATTCATGATTTTGCTAATGAGTCTTCTTTAAACACTCACCACATGCCATTCGCAGTCTAGTTGCTGGACTCTTCCCCAAAGAGTTCTGGTTTGACAACGAGATCCATCATCTTCTTTGTCCTGCTTTGCAATAATCTGTTCATTATCTTGCGCTGTGGTATTATGAGAGCTCACCAAAGCCAAATACACTGAATCTATGCAGCATTATTGTCTTTCTAAAGTCTTTCAGGACTGAAGTGCATCTACAGTATGGTACAATACACCTTCTAAAGTTAGACATCATTAGTTGCAGTTATTTACAGCAAGCTTTATTTTAAATTCAACAGCTTTTTTTACGTCAACCAAGGCGTTCAAAAACATGTCACATGGCATCATGCCTCGTGTAATTTCACACTTAGGTCTCCAATACGAATTCCAGAGAGAAAATAGATCTGTGCTCTATGCGTTGCTCGGAATGGATAAAAAACAACATTAGATTGGGATTCAGAGTAAAAGAGCATTCGCATTCACAGAAAACTTTTTTTATTTAGGTCAGAGTCTCCCACTGTTGCCGGTCTCCTCTGGCCCACGTTTCTGGAACAGATTGTGTGGGGATTTCAACAGGACGCTTCTATGGCAATACGGATTAGGCAATTAACCCCGATGTCAGTGTAATTATTAAGACACTTAGTAAATGAATTAATTTCCCTAAAGGTTGTGCCGACAAAACTCTCTTGCTCCACAGAACAAAAGCACAGTGAAAAGGGTGTAAACGGCAAAAACGCCGAGACGCTTTATGTTTTGTTTTTTTGCGTGGTCTTTTTTTCTCCGAGGCGCTGGGAAAATGTAATTAATCAACAGATGTCAATGAAGGTGACGTATATTTTTTTTTAAAGGGTTTTTCTGGCACGTTTAGCTTAGAGACCTAAATAGATGCTAATGGTATGTGCCATTTCAGTGTTATTTTATCATTTTATAAGAAGTTCCTCATAAGGATTTAAAAGATCCATGACCAACCCCGCTCAAAAATCCTCTGTAGAAGTGGATGCTGATAAAGACCTCCCAGTTTTCATAAAGCAAACTCCAGAAGGATTGACTAAGGCTCTGCCCATTTTTCTCATTGAATATCCTGTTATCCATATTATAGAATTAGTAGTTGATACACGAAATGAATAGTTCATTTCTGTCAATGATGTAATACATGATTTCAATGTGTTTGTAGTAAGGACCTCTCCACTAAACCTTTCAATAAAATGACTAATGTTTTGCCAACAGATTTCAGGTTAAGCCTTCCTGACCCCCCTTTAGCCCTTTTGAATACCTGATAAGCATACTTTATTGGCTTCAACTCTATTGTCTGGACGCATTGATTATGCCAGCACATTTAGTTAATTAAGGTGATACACAGCACAGATGTCTAAAGTCATCCCTCCCAATAGTGTAGAGGTCAAAGGTTAGGAAACACACCCAGGACTTGTTTGAAGTGTTCAGCTATTTTCTCTTTTTATTAATTACCCGAAGCCTTTCTAATCATGCGCGTGCGTGTCTCTGTGTGTGTATATCTCTGTGTGTTTATGGCGCTTTATTAATATGGTCTGTTTAATTAGTATGCTAATTTAAAGCAGATTGTTTTCCAGAGTGTTCCTCAGGTGCTATCAGCATTAAGTAATGTTATTCCGTTCTGAATCAAAACAGGGATGAAAGGAATTATGTACAGTCATGGATGTTAATTAACTGAAGGTTGATGTTTGAGACGGTGGACAGAAACACATGAGTGATGGACATGGATTTTCTATCAATTAACTTGACACTTTATCTGTAAGCTTAATAATTAAGACTTTTCTAAAACTCTGTTTGCATTGTCATATCTGTGTTCGTTTTTATCATGAGCGTGCCTTGTTTTTATACTTTCAATGAAATGCAATCACAATTGAATGTGAAAATAGACTTTATTTTTTTTTGTTTTTTAAATAACATTTCCATTTTTATCTATTTATTACTTTTTATAGTTTACTTATTTTATCTAAGTCTTATGAAAATTCTACACTGAGACCACATATAGGTGCGGATGAAACGATGTGCTATTTGCACCGTGCCATAATCGATTCAAAGTTCAGTGTTGGGTGTAAAAAAAGCATTTTTACTCAGAAACTGATGTATATGTTTTAATGTTTTAAACAATATTTTTTTATTTATTTGCTTTCACTAGTAAATCTGTTAAATAAAAGTATTTAAGGTGCATGTCAAAATTTATTTTTTTGGCAGATGCTTTTTACTTCAAAGTCGCCTACAAGAAAAGGCATAAATTGATAGCCAAGCATCCAAACTAGAACCCGAGATAAAAACCAAAACGAGTGCCAATAAAAACACAGTGCCAGTCGATACAGCTGAGCTATCCTTTAATGGTTTGTTGACTCTAGTCAGTAGAGGTCTAATCTCCTGCAGTCCAGAAACTTCTCCACGTACCGACGGCTGATATATCCTCGCTTTGGCTTTTTTGTACAATTTCCGGGAAAAGAAATAACAGTTTTTCTTCCATTCTTGCTCTGCCACATTACCATGTTGTTCAACAGTCTTTATTTTACTCCAGACCGCAGTGTTACAGAGGGTTTGACCCTAGTGGCTCTGTGAGACTAATTGCTCCATAAATTGGCCCGAAGACATGCCATCCACATCACTCGCAGGTGGAGTTCAGACTCACTTGCATCTCTGGTTTTACTAATGGTCTTAAACGCTGAGAAAAAGAGAAATTTTAAAAGGAGGCAGACAGCAGGATCTGCCGGGTCAGTAAGTAGATATATTTGAGAAGAATATTGTTGTCAAAAGAATAACAAAATTGGCCTCTAATAGGTACCAGTTTGCTACAGGGCTAGATTTGTTCAGCTTAGACAGGAAAGTGGTTATAATGGATGTTATTTGAAAAGCTTGACACATTTTATTGACACTAAGAGGTTTAGTTTTTTACTAAATAGTCACTGAGTGATATTTTGTGTTTATTTTATTTAAGAGTCTGTAGAGTCCTGAGCACTCGGGTTTAAACCAGCGGCTTTTAACTGGTTGGTCGTGACCCAAATATGGGTTTCAGGTCTGTTCACATAGGGTCACAGGCAGCAGGAAAAACAATGTTTAATGCTAATGAATAAAATGCAACTAATAATCTTGCATAGAAAGAATATCAAACTTTAAAAAGAAAAAAAAACAGCCAATTAAATGTATGCCAAAGTGTACAGGTTTGCCCCCATCCTACAAGCCTTGAATAAAAATATGCAAGGGCAAAGAAAACGTGACCCAGATTAAATAAAATATGTGACATGGTTTCTACACATCACATTGAGTTTTGTGCAGTAAATTATTGACTACTGAGAATTTTTTTGCACCTGAATGTCCAGAAATTTGCTGAATGAAAATTAAACAGTGTTGAATCACCACCCGAGTCTGATGTAAAATCTGGGTCGTGGGTCCAGTTGAAAACCACTCTCTCAAACTGAGAGGATTCATATTACGTGAATATCGCTGACATACTTATATAAAGGGCACGCTATGACATTAATGTATTTTTGCGTACAGTGGCGAAGACTTTCGATACAATACAATAATTGTGAAAGCACAGCTTGTATGTAATAAATCAAAAATTAATCCAAAAAGTGGACTTGGTGTGGTATCAGAGATAAATAGGTGTGTCCGGCATTTAATTACACACAATACATCTTATACATATTTAATTAAATCATTTTTCAAGACTATATGACGCAATAGTAATTGATGAAGTGTTGTATAGGTGATTAGTGTGACGGCTTTAGAGAATGCTCTAGTTTTTCCTCGACTTTCCCCTGCTGCAGTGGTGGGACGTTTTATCTGATTTCTCTAGTCAGCATAAAGCACAAGGGATTAGGTACCGCCTGTCCTGTAACAACCTCTTCTCATCCTCTGTACAACAGGCCACTGGGAATCCATGCATATGTGAATTTGCTAATGAAATGCATTCATTGGTGCCTGCCTGGTAAAACATTTGCAAGACACAGATTTACTCTCTTGTAGAAAGTCTTGGTTAACTTAGATTGTAGACTGTGGTATTTTATCATTCTGTCTATCTCTTTGTCTGTCTAACACGTCTCTTTATGGTATTAAAGTAAAACAAATAAAATAAAATATCGAAATTAAATAACAGTAGTATTTTAATTATCTTAGACTATTTTTATTGATTTATTTTTTAAATTATAATGCAGAATGATCTTTACAAAAGCAGTCAAACTCCAAAAAGGACATTAGTGCTTTAAAATATACATGTCTAGATATGTAAATTGCTACCTGTGCTGCTTTTATATCGTAGTTTTGTCCTTTTTGGAGCTTGACTGCTTTTGTAAAGATCATTTTGCATTCCTTCTTTGCAGGTTTCCTCTCTCGAAGCGTTCTGCCAATACAAACCCCAGCTGAATATTTAGGGGCTCATTTATCTTATCATTACCTTTCATTAAGGCTCAGAAGGCGTTCACACTCCCGCCTGACACCGTAACTGAACGATAACTAATTTCTGAACAATGACCTGGTTGGGCAATTAAGCATCAGCGGAGGGTTAAAAGTGAGAAAACATCTAACATACATGCCACTAATTGAGGCAGCGAGACGAGAATGAGTAATGTGAAGTCATGCGGTTGAGGGAATTACAGACGTACCGCAAGACATTGCCTCCGTCATTTTTCTCCGTGCAAATGTCTCGGGATGCAGGCGGATGGTCAAAGGCACCTGCGCTTTCATTAGCACACACCACCGAGCTCTGCTACCTTTGAGAGACCCAGATCCAAATAAATGGGGCTGTGGCTTCCCTGAGCCTCATATATGACAAAACTCGACCTGCACGTGAAACTTGCAGAGGGATGCGAGATAAGAAACGTTAATTGGTCTTAATGGTATTTCACTCCAGGATTGACGGTTAGTAACAGGCAAAAACACAGACAGGCTGCGGGAACCAGTGTGAACATCTCGCATTTGTGATTTTAATCTCCCAGACCCGTCATTAAAAACTTCAACAATGGTGTTCCCTCTCCCCGTTCTGCTGGTTATCGTTTCACTTTCTTTGTTCGTGGCTATAAACAGTCAGCAGAACAGATGGCTACTCCAACTACAAGCTGTAATCGTGTTGGATCCATCTGCTCTTATTCAATATTACTTCCTGCCTAGATAGGGCTCCACAGGCCCCGTGTCACACCTGCAACTTCCTCTTTCCCTTCACCTGATTTCCTGCTCCACTGCCTCTACTGGGATCGCTTTACTTCATTTGTAAAATATGGCTTTGGAGGAAGGAGATTATTTGAATATAGTTAGCATTATGGATATGCTGTAATTAAACTAAGGAATTAATTAAAGCGAGACTGACACTGCTAATACCACGGCCGTTCTCAGCAGTCTCCGGCTCTCCGTATTGATTTCATTTTCTTTTAAATTGGACGGGATGCCAGAAGGTACTTGAAACACCAACTGTTATTTTATCCAGATTTAGTTGGCAAAAGGTTTAAATCCATATTCAAGGTGTATCCGGCGAGAAATTTCTGCTTTAGTTATGGTATTTGGCAAAGATGAAAATGGATGAGAAACATTGTGATAAAATTGTGTTATAAGCTACTGCAATCACAGATGTTTCTGTCTGTCTTTTTATGGTGAAGCTGATTTTGCCAGGTTCAACATGTTTCTTTTTTAATGTCTTTATTGGTCTTTGAGCAACACTCCTCGCAGCCAGTTAGATTTTAGGGCTGTTTTCGCTGCTAATGATAGTTTTAGGACTGCGTTTAGGGCTCATATTGTATCGTTATTGACATTTAACCGGGATATCAAAAACCATGATATTTCATATTGTGTTAATTCTGCAAATATCATGATAATAAATAATTGATCACCATATAAAATGTTTTCACAATGGTTACAAACTCTCTCTCTGCCACCCTGCACCCGTATTTAAAAAAAAAAAAAAAAATTCAAATTAATTTTGATTTACATTATTATTGATTTAAAAAAATATTTTAAAAGATACTGTGATAATATCCTGATTGTGAATTCTTTTGACCATAGTGATTGTGTATTGAAGCTGATGACACCCCTAGTTAGGAATATAAATTGGGTTAGATTTTTACAGGATTGTTATGTCAAGCCTAAAAATAGATGCCTTTACATAGTTTTTAGAGAGGTGTGTGAGAAAAACAGATAACATAAATTTGAATCGAACAGAAGCAAAATCACAAAGTTCATCTGTGAGACATTAACACACCTAACCTCCCAAAATCTAAGCAGAGTTTATAAATGGATGAATATGAAATGGGTAAACGTTTGTGTAACGCTTGTGTAATGTTTTCTTCTGTGCTTTCACAGAAGTGTGTCCTCAAAGACAAATCTGGACCCGAACACTTGCGGCGTCTGCCACCAATCAGACACCACACGGCAAAGTCAAACCTCGGCGACCGGGTGAGTGCCGTAAACTGTTTTCCTTTTGTTGTTAACAAGTCAACTATTCTCCACAGGACGCCTGATGAGAAGAATCCCAGGGATCGTCTCATACTGCGTAAGGGAATGTCACTCATTCTCAAGAGGCAGTTACCGTTTCTCATCAGCATATCAAGCAATGCACACAAACTCAAAAACAAAACACATTTACATACTGGTGTGTCAGTCATTCATAATCTTGAATTTAAATAATGGGGAGGAAGGTAAGTGGCAGGCGGGATATGGAAGAGGTTGAGTGTTTATGGGTCCGTCTGTGATTGGTAATTAAGCTTCGCCTCTTTGTGGGTAATGTGTGTTGATTACTGGGCACTGACCAGTGAAATGTGAAGGACGAGCGGTAGCTGCTGTGAGGGACCCACATCGAGCGCTTTTAAAGAGCTCGAGTCCCTTTTGCAACCACAGGCATTTAATATTTAAAGCAGTACAGGGTAAATCTTAATTTCACTGTTCATATTTTAGAGATTTGTAGATTTTCTGCAAATATAAATAATGTACGTTAACATAAATAATAGAAACGTAAGTGCTGAATTGCTTTTTTTTCTTTAACATTTCTTTTGCAAGCTTAATACACTTCAAAATCGATCTTAATCAGTGTTTTTGCCTTGTTTTCTAGTAAAATTATCTAAACTTTGGATAAATTCATTTTATTTGTAAAGAATAGAGCTTTTTAAAGACAGCTTCAGAATAATGTTGGGATGTTAATATTAGTGAATGTATTAGCTAACATGAACTGACAATGATCAATATAGTTTTTAGCATTTATTAATCTTTATTAATGTAGGTTAATCACAATACAATCGTTCAATATAGTTTATCGTGGATTAATTAATGTTAACAGATACAACTTTTAATTTGAAAAATGTGTTTGTAAATGCTATAATAACACGATTTAAGATTGATAAATGCTGTAAAAGTATTATTTACTGTTTAAGTAGCTAATGCATTAGCTAATGTTAACAAATTTAACCTTATCGAAAAGTGTTATCTAAAATTTTACATGTGATGCATGGGGTGAATTACTCCATTGCCTTTTTAAATTTGAAATAAATTTAATGAGATTTATGCTTAAAACAAGAAAAAACAGTTAAACAAAAAATAAACGTACAGTAACTCTTATACAGCTTCTCAGGTAAATTAATCTTCTTTTAATGATATTCTTACTAAATACAAGGACTCGCTAAAGAAATGTTTTCTTGGTGTTTTTCAAACAGGTTCTAGTGCAGCATACACTCGCTGTTATTTTAAGAATCATGTCATTTGTAACCCTCTCTCGCCAGGCATGAACTCTGGAGGTATGGAAGTCACAGCCAACAGACTGGATCTCAGCATTCCTTTCCTCCCTTCTGTCCCAGGGGGCTGTCTGTGGCGTCCATCCAGGCCAAACTCGCAGGTGAGCTCATGCTGTAACCCTGATCTGGGCCCGTGCACCCTGCCATCCAGGCAGGTGCTTCTGCTATGCCCTGTCCTCCTATTCGTTTAAAATCCCGGCTGGTGGGTCAGTGGCCTGCGTGCGGTGGAGTGCTGATTTCAGCGCTGGTAGGGGCCGGGGGCCAGCAACCCCTCAGAGAGGCAAGACAGTCGTATGACATTATAAAGCTTCTGGGTCAAACTTTATAATGGATATAACAAGAAGCGTCATGCCCTGTTAGATATTTGAGCCAAGTGAGTTTTACATTTACATTTATCATTTAGCAGACACTTTAATCCAAAGCGAGTTACAAATGAGAGAGTAGTTAACATTTTGCCTCAGAGCCAAAAATAAGCAAAGTCTACAAAGCTACGTTTACAAGTAGGGTTTTTTTTATAAATAAAGTTTTACAAGTTAGCTAATTCATATAAATTTGTATTAAATAGTTTGAAAAAAAAAAATCAATATTTAGAAAAAAGCAACCTAACCATCATGTCGAAAGCACATCATACTGAAAGATATGAATGAGATTGTATGAATTCATATGCATAAGCCAACTTGTAAAATTGTTTTTAATTCGTTGTGTTTGTACTGGGTGGTCTCAGCAGATCGAATGAAGGCTGGCAGCTCATTTCACCAGGAGCAAAAATGTATCTTATATAAATATTTAAATTTAGCTTATATAAATACATTTGCATCTTGCATCTACATTTTTCTGTTTGTCTGAAACGCAGTAGCAGATATCATCCATTTTCATTATATTTAGATTGCACCTTCTGCAAGTTGTTTATTTTGAACTGAAAATTCTGTCATCATATGCAAATCTGTATGACACTCTAAATGGCTGTTTTCCCTAGTTTTTTATAAAACGCTATGTTAGTTTTTTTATAGAACTATACAGTATGTTAGGCCTGGATGTAAACAACAGCTGTAGCACTATTCTTTAACCCTCCATCAAACATCTACAAGAAAAAGTGTGTTTTCCTGTGCTCGTGTCTTAGGTCAAGGCTTGAAGTGTGGCAAAATTGTCATTGGTATAATTTGTTGTGTAAACGGACTTGAATGAAATCTTTCACACTCTGCCCTTTCAAACCTGTAACTGCAATGCCCTACAGTACTATTATAGTGAAGTAAATGATTTGATTTATCTACCAAACTCTCTGTAATATAAACCAGCAACCAATGCAGCCAGGTGAAATGACACTCACTTCAACCTTTCTTCATTGGTAAATATGACCCTAAGTGAGTGCAGTAGTGTGCAGCGGAGCATTTAAAGTCTGGCATTTTGGCATTGGATTACATTCAACCACTCCTAAGCTGTTGGAACTAATTGGGCTTTCTCTCATTTCATTATCTAATGTCAAACTAAAGCACTGCTTTAATGCACTTAAAGACTTTCTTAGAGACTTGTGTTGCGCCAATGCGGTTGTTAATATTCCCGTGTGCAGATCCTTTAAAGAAGTGATAAATGGTGTCTAAACCCTCAGCCAACATTAGCGATTAGCGAGCATTCATCAGCGCCCTGCTACTACTGAAAAGCAGCTATTAGCCTGCAGGCAACAAAACGTGTATTATGAATGCACCTCCCGCAACCTAATAATTTATACATTTGTAGAAAGCCAGAATAGCTGACCCGAACAACCTCGGTATGTAAGACGCCACTTAAAAAAAAAGTGACAAATATTTATTTCCCGCTTTCAGGATGTCTCTGGTACAGAATGATCAATAGGACAACATGTTTGCCTAAAAGTTTGGGGGAGGGGGAGGAAGAAAAGCTTGTGAAGTGATTTATAGATCGAGCTTTATGTATGCGCGCATGAACCTTTTACACCTAATGGCTCTCAGCTTTGAGTTAAATGTTTTTATAGTTCTCACTAAGCCAATGTAGAGCATTTGAGATAAAATCCAAAGTGCTTTAGATTAAGACTGCCCGATATTGAACAAAAATGCAATATAAAAATGGCTAAATAATGTGATATGATACAATAATGGTTTAAGTTTGTAAATTAAATTGACCTTTTTTTATAATAATCTGATAACTGTCACTGCACATATTGAGCATACATAAAAATATAAATTTTAGATATTGAAAAAATTTTGTAAACATTTTTTTATTTTTTTTCTTAATTTTAGATGATTTAAAAATAGCTTTTAACATTTCTATTAATTTTATATTGTTATGAAAATATTTATTCTTGAGGATCTTTCCATTAATATGTAGTTTGCCATAATTAGGTTTGAGTTCAGCTATAAAAATATTCAAGTGAATAGTGAAATCTTACAAAAGGTTACATTATATTTATATATATTTATACTTATATAACAAAGATACATGTTTCAAATTCTTTCTTAGAAAAGAAAACATCATTACGAGTTCTCAAAGTGAAGAGCCAATGCTATTGCAAACCATTACGATATGAACATCACGATATGCACATTTGCAATATTTTGATATATTGTGCAGTCCTACTTCAGATACAAACTCTCTAATCCTAAGCTTTCTGAGTTCCTGATCATTAGTCTTTTTGAGTCTTGGGTTCCACCCTTTGTGTGTAGATAGAGACTATGGTGTGTAAATTATCCCCAGTCCGGTTCATTGTATGCTAAAATAGAACATTTCCTAAGACTTTTTTTCGGGCACATTGGGCCTTCTTCAGCAAAGCTTTCTCTCTTCCTCGTATCCACTCTTTCAATAGGTCTTGCTTGTCTAATCAAAGGGCTGTGGGCTCGGTGCTCCTCGCGGTATGACAGTGGATTACCGCTTTTGTCGGTGATGTAGCTGTATGTTGTATTGTGCTTCCTCTGAGCAGTGGGTCGTCCTCAAAGAATTTGTCCTTTCAGTGTACACAGACACACACATACATTTATACACACACACACTCACACAAGCTCGATAATTGCTGTTTGGCCAGCCCTGAGGGTGTTAATATTAAGCTGGCATGAAGCGGAGAAACTGCTATGAAACTGCATTTGTAAAAGTCGAAGTCCTGCTTTGGTCAGCAAAAAAAAAAACACGAGTCTTTGCTTGCACGCCTTCACAGTTTTCAATATTTTAGACGTTTTGAGAGTCTGTTTTGAAAACCGCTTTCGAATATTCCATAATCTCTATGTTAGTGTTTCTCATCCTTTTTTTATCTATCTATCTATCTATCTATCTATCTATCTATCTATCTATCTATCTATCTATCTATCTATCTATCTATCATATTAATATTTTCCTTCTAAACCCAAACAATGGCTAAAGTACAATCATACTTTCTTTTTAATAGGTTTAACAGGCAAAATCTTAGAAGCACCCACTAAAGTACCACCTTGGGCACACTTAACCTGGGTCTGTGTTTTCATATCAGTCACAATAATGGCACTTTTTTCCTTATACCTAAGCCCTGTTTTGCAACAAGAACCATGACCATTAAAATTAATAAGTTGAACTCATTTACTGTACCCCACTTTAAAGCGTTAGGTCATTGTATGGTCCATAACAACAAAGGAAACGTTTTAACATTTATGTACGAATAAAAGAAAACATGGCATTAGAGAAGAGCTTTACACAAGCCGAATGCAAATAAATACAAATTAAAAGAACATTAGAAACACATGCAGAGAAAAACAAAACAATAACTTGCTAATATGCAGTGGCACAATGTCAGCACTGAAAAGAAGCTGATGAGTATGAGCATGATATGTGGATCATTTAGTGTAAGCAAAGTGTGAGTTTATATCTTCCACACTGAAATGAAATGTGAAAAGCATTTCATATTTATAAAGAAAACTGTTTACATTTACATGCAACCAATATCTATAGACAGATGATTAATGTGACTTTAGTTTTATATGTGTTTATGCTTGAAAATGTTCAGAGATGTACATTTCAGATGCTGGCAATTCATTATGGGGGAACAAAAATCATATAGATTTGTGCATTATTTCCATAACAATAGAATCAGACGTCATGGTGTCGCAATTATTTGTTCAACAGGAAGCATGTAGATTACAGCGTAGGGGGCTGAAAACAAATCCAGTGGAGAGGTGTACGTGTTACAGGATTGGGATTTGTGTTTTTGAAAGGGAACGAACTGGGCTAGAAATACCAAAGGCTAAATAGATGAAAAGTAAAAAAATTGCATTCTGTGTACACTCTAAAAACAGATGTGTTAAAAATAACACAAGATGTGTCTAGTTAGGGACAACACACAGATGTGTTGTCCCTAACTGGACACATCTTTGCGTTCATTTAAAAACAACACATTTTGTGTTACTTTTAACTCAACTTGTGTTACTTTCAACTCAACATGTGTTGTCCCTTATTTTAAAGGGACAATGTGTTAAAAAATAACACATCCTTTTTTAGAGTGTATCATTTATTCTGTAGTTTTGCTTGTGAAACATCTTCTCTACTCCACAAATTTAGTATGTCGTAACTGTATGAAGGTCTGTTTAATGTTTAACATTTGCTTAAGTATGCCCGAAATGCCTCTTTTGAACAGATGTTACGAAATCGGAATTCATCTCATGATTTTACGATGGCCTTGATTAACGCATTAAAACGTGTTATTTCGTCTCCTCTCCTATTTGGGTTTCTATTAGGTTGCAGTTTATTTGTGCTTATTGTAAGGTATAAAACAGTGTCACATCAGGTCCCCAGAGAGTCTGAGACAGACCCGCTGTTGCTCGACAAGGTGCATATCTGTAACCTTGATGTCAAATGCTTATTAGCGCTTGCATCTGCTGTTGCCCTTCTCAAAGCAGATGCCAACAACTGAGAGTGTGGAAATAAATGCACCCTCAATGTGCTCTGACAGCAGCACTCAGCTCACGCTTTACTGTAGCATTTCATTTTGCACTTATAATATATCTCTGACAGCAGAATAGACCGGTTGACATGATTTTTCAGGCTTAAGAAGCAGACAGGACGTGAAAGGAAAATGGGAGGAAGTGAGAAACATTTTTTTGGCTGGTGCAAATGCACCTCGCATGCATCTCGCTCGCTCCGTTCCAAAACCTAGCGAGCGCCCTGCGGAGGGAGCATTTTAAGGTTTTATAGGTGCCCTCCCAATGCAAAGACTGTTCCAAAAGGTGAGCATCTTAATTATGTTGCCTCCTAAGACACCTTTTTTGAAGTTTGTAAGAAAGGGTCACTTTTGTGCACCATTTTTAACTTTTTAAAAGTGTTGGACAAGCATTTTTGACAGTTGCATCTTGCTTTTTTCAAGGTAATTTTATTGGCATTCTGTACATGAAAACAAAATTTGTACTTTGCAGTTTACTCTATACATATGAGAAATAAAATTTTTTTTTAACCTGTTAACTGTCATTGTTTTACATTTAGTGACTATTTCACTATTTACTTTAATATTTCATAGTTAAATTCAAATTTAATCATGACAAACTATATATTGTTGAAAAGGTCTAAGACGCAATAATAAGTTTTTATAACAATAAAAAAGATCAAAAAGCTTTAATTTTTAATAAGAATAAAATATTAAAAATTTACAAACTTTTATTTGGGATAGTGAATTTTCATGTGTATGCGCAATATGTGCAGTGACGGTTATCAGGTTAATAAAATAATCATTTAATAAGCTAAACTTATCGAAAACCTATAAATAATACCAACAAGAAGCTGTGTTTATGGCAGTTCTTGCTGCCAGGCATTGAAACAGAGCTGCTGTCTTTGATCGGCCAGGAGTGCAACATGAACTCCTCTGTTCCAGAAGGATATTTTCACTCTTCTCGTTTCCATTCTCTTTGTTCCTTTTCTTAGTCTTATAACTTAGATGCCCGTATTGCTCAATCCCCCATCTCCTCGTCCCAGGATGATTTGTGGAGCTCACTGAAGGGCGAAGTGGGGATTCCACTAGGTTAAAACAATGAGATCTGGGTAGGAAAGTGATGGATGAAGCGGCTCCAACCACATTTGTCTTCGGTTTAACATTTTCTTGTATCAATTGTTTGAGAAAGCTTGCTTAATATGCATTTCTGAGAGCTCTTGCGCTGAAGGAAAGAATGAATCAATAAAGCTCCGGAACAAAAGAAGAATAGCAAGACGATTCGGGACTTCAAGACTCTAATTAAGAGCAAGGTAGCTCATTGTGCATGTTGTAATGAGAGCTCCATGACGGATGTCAGGCCTGTAGATAGTATATAAGATTATGAAACAAATCTCTCGAGTTCTGCATTGAGATAAACAACAAACTGTAGCGTCCAGTACTTGAAATATCAGATGGCATGCTTAAGTGTCAAATTGGATTCATCGTCTGTTTATAAAGCCGACGGTAAACCTCCTTCCTCGCAATGTCATGAATTAAACGAATGGCCGGGGAATAGGGCGGGAAGCATGGGGAAAAGACGAAAGCGTGCTCGTGTGCAGCCATGTGCAAAATTGATATTTCACAATATCTGATTTATCACGGCGCTCGTTCCATTTAGCGTCATTGTCTCTTGTATTCACGTTTTTTTGTGATGAGAAGATCATCATCTTACGCGCAGAGGTCACAGGGAACTTTAGAAGTGGACAGCGTTCAGCTGTGATGAATAATCAGTTTTGACACGGATGGATTCTTTCGATCTATATATTGGCAGGTGGTTGATAAATGAGACGAATGGCAGGTGTTTGCTGATAATGAGCCAGCCGATTAAGCTCCAACTTTGATTCCAGAGCTTCTTGAATTCGTCTTTTGGGAATAGTCATGGGAACATCTCTCAGTGACTCGACTTCACTGGGATGAAGATCTATAAAATGAGATAAGCAGAAGCTGCGCTTATAATAGTAAAGGTATTTGTTTAACTTTTGAGTTGGGTCAAGTGTTAGCAGTATCTGAATCGGTGTAAATCTGAGCATACAGATGAAAATTCAAACTATATATTTTTTAGATATTTTATATTTAAATATATTTTATCTTATAAAAGATTTTTATAATATATTATTTTTATATATCATTTTCAATATATTCTTTTAATTTTTTAAACTTTTTTATTATTTTTTTTAGTTTATGTTAATAAAATGTGTCAAATATTTTTTCTTAAGTCTTTCAACCTTTTTATCAATGTATAGTTTTTTTACAATGATTAAAATGTAACTATAAAATATCAAAGTGAATAATGTTTACCTTGTGGAAAGATAACAGTTAACTGGTTAAGAAGTCTCCCAGTTTGTCCAGTTTGTGTTTAGCTGGTGGCCAGCGAGATGACACACATATTTTATCCACAATACATTGAAAAACAATTCTGCAAACATATACTATAATTTTCATCTTCATGTAGCTTTTTTCTAGTGCTAACAATACTCGGCTAGATATATGAACTGAACAGCTCCTTAATATTTATGACACCAATCTTAATTAATCTTGTAATATGCTTTCAATTTAAACATTATTCTTTATCAAACCCAGTAATTCGCACCATAAGTTTTTATGGAGGGGGACTGTCTGTCACGCATCAAATCTTTCTTGGCAATAACAGTAAAATGCACGGCTGGGAATCCAGACTTATAAAACTGCTCCCAAGGACTAGTGTTGTTACACAAGGTGCCTGTGCCGTGGTCCTTGTGGTACAACATGACGAATTAGACGAATGATGAATGGACTGTCTCCAGGGCTGAGAGATGTCTTCAGAAGGGTTAAACGCTAACTGTTCTACCTTTTGAACACGACATGAAAGCACTTTGTCGTGGGAGCTGTGGGAATTAACGTATGTAGACGATCACAAAGCATTCTTTGCGTTGTTTTTTCGTTATTGGAGAATTCCAGACATGACCATTGTAATAGTTACTATGCAAGACAGTGTCACCTTTGGTGTTTTCTGAAGATATCTGTCATCAGTACCAGTATTTTCAGTGCATTTGTATTTTATATTTTTGAAATGGAAAACACAGATTTAAAAGCTTTCTTGGTGTTTGAAGATTGAAAATTTGCACTGCTCCGTCTTCTCCCTGCTCTTGTCAATAAATGGAAATGTATTCGGCACTGTCCCCACATCTGAAAATCAGAAAAACATTTTGCTTACTGCTGATGGTTTACTTTACTTTTCCCCGTAGCCGAAGAGCATAACTCATTTTTAAAGACGTATGACCACGTTATTTTTAATTTAGCCACTTAATTTTAAATGAGGCAATTAAAAGGTGTTTATAAATTATTTGCCCGGGGGTTGCTTTGCACTCTGTGTATATCACGCGGGGTTAAAGAGTCCAATAAAGTATAAATATAAACCAGTCAAGTGAAGCGCTTTTAATTAGGACACAGCTACTGCGAGGCCAAAGTCCACCACTAGTGGAAAATGACCAGTGGTGGGTTTTGCCACTTCATCATTTATATTAATCTTGATATAATGTCGTAAAATAATGCAGATAATAGACAGCAATTATTAAGAAAGACTAATAAGATCCAGCACCCTTAAGATTTATTTAGCGTCGATTGCCTGCTTGTTGTTTTCTGACATTTTTTGGGGAGAAAAAATACAATATGGAGGAGTGGCATCATGAACTTAAGCCAATCTCGCCAGTTCATTTCACAGACAAAGTTGTTTGTTTTTGGTATGTCCCCGCGTCCCAGGACCGCAGGAGGCTTTTGTGTTGATTTCTCCTCCACAGTCAATTTCCCACAATCCCAATATGCGGTTGAGGGTTAGAGAAAGACGAGCCGTTAATTGATTGGCAGCGGTTTGCATATACAGTACCGGAAAAATGTCACGTCAAGCTGTTTGCGTGACCTAACTGGCTCTGGGTTGGAGTGACTGAAGAGGGTAATTTATCATTTGACAGTCTTTAGAACGGGCTGTCCGCGCTGTCGTGCTATTGTTAGCGTCAGCGGTCAGCTGTCACGCATGTTGGATTAGCGGCCGTAGATGAGCGACTCAGCAGGATGGACACGAGCAAGGAAATGTCACGGGAAGACAACCGCTGCATGGCGATCAGGGCCAATGATTAATAATCTGTGTGGTGGGGATGTTTTAGAGGGCCACACAAGGCTTATTTGGATCCTGATAGTTTGGTGGAACCGGACGAAACTACAAACCGATGCAATTTAGCTGTCAGGGAAGCGGCCTAAAGGGTAACACATGCATACTGGTGTTTTTGTATGGGAGACACAATGGTCCTTGATAGATTAAAGGCTCGTAAATCTGCTTTTCTTGTCATACACATGTTTCTGTGAGAAAGGGATATACATCATATAAAGTACATGATGTAAAATCTATGGAAGTCTCGTGACCAAACTAATATAGATATAAAAGATGCATAGATGTAAATGTAAATGCATTATATGTATTCATGTTATTGTTTTGAATTTAAAAATGTCACAAACATTCATAACGATATATAAGTGTAAACAGCATCTACCGTCCTTTACACTTGTCAGTCAGTCCGTCAAATAGCTCCAGGGTTTAAAATGAAATAAAAACAGATAAAGTTAAAACTTTTTTATGGTCCAGACTCAATTACACCTATCATAACGTTCTTTAGGCTCACTAAAATAACATAGTTTTGGCCTTAACTACTTAAGCTCAGCTGGACGGAGGTGAGAAATGAGAGTATGATAGAGCAAGAAATGATCAGGTTCTTATCAGATGTTTGCACCAGCAGATGGAAGTTCCCCGAAAATGAAGACTTAAAGACCTCCATGACAAAACGAATGTCCCCGTATCTCTCTGTCGTCAGCTGTGCTCCCCTTCACCCACACACCTGCTCTCCTGCATTACGTTCATATCTCCCCTGCCACAAGCATCTCTCTCCCTGCAGCTCTGCTCCATCGTTCAATCACTCTGTGCTGTGAATGGCAGCGATGTGGAAAGGTGACATTCGGCTGTCTGGTGAATGGTGGACGTGAATCAATCAGTTTTGGTAGATTCAGAATGACTCGCGGTCGGTGGAGCGCTGTCTTGCCAGCGTGCATCTCTATAATCCTATTTTGCGGCCGGCTCTCGCGGTTCGGTGTTTGGCCGATGCGTAGCTGACATTGGAAGATGCCGTCCGAGGTGGAAATGCTGCTTTTCAGCGATTTTACCTGGCATAGATATTCTCATAAAGGCTTTTGGTTTGATTCATTGATGGTGAATGTTGGTCAGCCCATCGTAAATAAACCAAACTGATCCAAATTTCTTGTAGTGTTTCTGATGATAGTTTGTTAAGCCTGTTAATGGATATTATTGATACAAATGTGATATTGCCAAGGCCCCAAAACGTACATGTTTGGTATTCTGTTGTGTTGGTATTTAAGAGTATTTAGGTATTTAAGAACTGATTTGTTGACATCATTACATTTGAAATATGAATGCCATGATCAGCTGTTGTTTTTATCAAGCGTTGTGTAAATGAGATAAATTGTGATTACCGTAGCTTGTTAGTATGTGCTGCTGTTTAATAGTATTTAATCATAAATGATTGAATCGTGTTCATTTAACATGTATACTGTAATTCTTGTTGGGTTTACAAAATTTAGTTAGTTTCTATAACTATAGTTTATAGTTTTGACAACATAATCACAATGTCTGATGTTTTTTTCTTTACATTTTATAATACTATATGGGCAATTTCATGCCAATCTCAACCTTACCATAAAAAAGTCTTACCATACTGATAGTTTAGATGTCAATATTTTGTGGTTTAAAAGCTTATGTTAGGTTTTCTTATGTTTTAAGCATGATTTTACATAGTCAGGTAAAGTGCTGTTTTCAGAATTGTCACATCCATAACAGTTCATATTCCTTATAAATGGGCAGATAAAAGTTCTTGTTCTTTTATGTACTTTGAAGAGTCGTCCCTTCTCCATTTGTTGAATATTATTGCTTTCTATTATTGCTTCTATTATTTTATTTCACAAAAATCCACAAAAGTGTATAAATTCACAAAAGTGTTGCCTCTTTTTTGTCAATCCATAACGCATGTATATTTTCTATTTTTTTAAATAGATAACTTATCCACAGACAGATTTTTTTATGTCTGGACTCTCAACAGGGCTTTAGTAAAATATAAACAGATGGTTAATTATATTAAGAATTTATATAAGTTTTGATTGCAAATGTTTTGCGTGGCCTAAAAACATGATACATTCAAAACTGTAAAAATTGTTTTGGTATACTTGTGACCTCTAAATCAGTATCAGTGGCTAATACATCACGCTTACATGAGGGAAGGAGAATTCTTCAGATGTAATTTGTTATTGGCTGGGTTCTATATCAGAGACTGTCCCCTTAAGAGGTCACACTGTTTTTTGCTACATCCTCCTGGCCATGCTTCATCAGTCCTGCTTATGCTGACTATATATATATATACAATGAACAATTCTTGCAAAACATTATTTTATCATGCATGACCCTCAAAGTATTCCGAAAATGGAGAACAACGTCTCTCAGTAGGGAGTGTTTGACCTGAGTAGGCTGGTCCCGTTGGTAGTCATCTCCCTCAACTCAAAGTCACCGCCCCTGCTTTATCTTTGGTCCCGTGTGATGGGCCCCGAGGGGACAGAGGGTGGACAGGTAGGGTGACAACCAGGTCTCACTTAAGTTTGGGAACACATTCCAGCCCTCTTTTGAGAACGGGGACACTGTCCATAGATGATTAATGGCAGGCGTCTATGACTGCTTGAAGGGCAGACCATAATTCACCGCTCGCGCCTGGAGGAACTCTGTTGAGCCGAAGCGCACGCAGAGGCTCGTTCAGCCTGCGGGCAAACCTCGTCGCTCCACTTGCGTTCATCTCAGGTGCAAACTTGCGCCTCTTTATACGTGCAGCGGTTTTTATCATGCTAATACATAATTGCCCACTCGCAATTATCGATAATTGCGGTAGTTCTTCTTCGGTTTTCCCTTTATCAAAAATTTGCACTATAAAAAGGGTCCCGGGTTTGGATTTCACACAATTACACATTCGCTGCTTTTCATCTCTTTTTAATCTCAGCCAAATCTGAAACGTGGAGTTTGTTCATAAACACAGCTGAGACCCAACGATTTGCTTTGACATTTTGCTAAACGGATAAAGCAATCCTATCAATGTTGTCCCTCTATCTGTATACTGATTAAAATCATTTGAATTGCAGATGACTTATCATTGTCTAAAGAGTTCAGTAAACAGAGGCATCATGTTGATAGTCATGCCAGTTTTTAATTGAAATAAGATCGCCACCCGCTTTGAGTTACAACGCATGTAATGATGGGAGAAAGTTGATTTTCTTTTTGTCTTTTTTTGTTTATCAAACGTTGCAGTAATGACTGCGATAATCCGGATTATTTCATAAATCGATTATAATTGACGTCACTCAAAAACTGAGAACGGCAGGCCCCGTTTTTCATTCTTTCTTGAAGTCTTTCTGCCTCTGCAGAAACTGTAGATAATTTATTCATAGCTCAGCATTTAGTAGCTCTAATCTACGTCTGATACTGTTACTGCGGCTTGTAATTGTATGATATTGTTAAAGCTGGTTTTCAGGCAGGCTGCTTATCGGGACCAGTTTAGTGTGCAGCTTGTGGGGAGGGAAACCCAAATTGAAGAGAAATCAAATGCCGCCTTAGTAAGCAGGGTCGGAATTACCGTGATGGACCGGGGCTGGATTTCTCTCTCATGCATATTTTTGCCCATTGTCACGATCTTCGTCCTTAATAGAAGCTGACAGAATGTAAATGGGATTTTAAGGGAACTGGCAAAGTCCGTAATTTTTCTCATTTAGTCCACGGATGAGTGAGCCAAGCCGGTAAGATTTGTATGGGAATTTGAGATGGTTCAGTGCAACATGTCAAACCCTGATTATGAACTCAAGAGAGCCTTTTTACCTCAGCCAATCACGTGCGTCACCGCTGCCTTTCTTACGGGTCCTTTACTGAGGGCTAATAGTTTGCCATGACATTTCAATAGATAAAACAGATATCAGAGAAATGACAAAGAAGATAACTAGACAACAGAATTATTGCTGCATAATAAAATATCTCATTTAAAAAACAAATCAGATTATGCCAAAGATAATTTAGAGGTTTTAACATTGTCATATATAGTAAATAGTCCCGCCCCAAACTCGCTACAGGCCGTATCGCAAGATATAAAAAGCACTTCCTGTTTCAGTTTTTTAACCTAAAGATTCCATTGTATATGTCCTGTTGGTTGTATTTTGTTTTTCCATTTGTATTAAAAAACTAAGACATGAAGTGCTTCTGGACCAATGCCAGTTTAAGTCTTTTCAAATTGCTCTATTGGATAAGCTGAACAATGTGAAATGTTGAATGTCGATCAAAAAGCATATTAAGACAAAAAACCATTTTAACCTCGACAAAAATTACACACTTTAAGTCTGAAGGGCGTGTGACATAACTTTTCATAAATATTTAAAATATGCTGTCAAGATCGTATTAAATGTGTCGATAAAACCAACAAAGCAAGCCAACAGCATTCTCCTTCAAATCCTCGTAAACACTTTAAGTACTTTTAGGCTTGTGTTATTGGGGGAGCACTGCGGCTGTAGCCGAGAGACGCCGTGTGTAATGCAGCCTGTTAGTGATGTTAAATGAAGCTTGAAGCCTGGCTGACAGCAGCATTCCTCCACAGGCTCGGCGCTGAGAGAACAGGAGGAGATAGGCCAACCGGGCCAGAATAATGGCCTAAGAGAAGCCACCCAGGACACGGACGCTCCATTATCTCATAAAGGCCATTATCTTAATGGGGTGACCGTCTCCATATGACAGATATGACAGAAGGACTGACATATAAACAGTTTTTATAAGATGAATTTGCCAGTGTACAATCGCTGCGGTAAAACATTGACCCAAAGCCGTTTACTGATGTATATAACCTTGTCAAGGTGGGTTACATTTGATTTTCTGCGTGTATATTGCAACTAAATAGTGTTACAAACAAAGGTTTACTCACAATACACTAATACAATTTAATGTATACGTTCATATTTCTTTACCTGTTATTATCTATAATCTCTTGCAAAATGTGTAAATAACGTCCCAGGACATTATAATTTTTCATGAATCCACCCTTTATGGATCACATTGTCAATGTTAAATAAGGTTTGCTACAAAGATACATCATATAAAACTGTTAAATATATATAACTTTATGATTCTGAAAATACATGATGGTTTCTCCCGAAGCAGAAATCTCTGCTAGTCTCTTCAGAGCAGGTAGATAATGTTTCCTTTGATAAATCACCCGCCATTCTCGCTGCGTTTCCATATTCTGAGTTCAGTTCATTACACAACAGTTGCAGATTTACAACAGATGAAAAGTCAACAGAGAACTCAGTGTTTTTGTTGTCCATTTGTGTGCGCTCGGTTGGAAAAGTCCTCACGAAGCTTAGCAATGCGTGTGCATCTGTTTTTGCTCGCGATCATCAAAGCAGAAGTAGCCCGTGTATTTGCGTTCATATTGGAAATCCTTCCCGGCAGAAAATTGTATGTTTCTTTGGTCTGTAAAATTTCACCAAATCCAAATTGTTTTTCGTCCGGTCACGTCAGTCACAGTACCGATCGCTCGCCAGTTTCAGCATCTGCGTTGGCGAGTTCCTACGGAGCGAAGGCTCCGGCTTGATTGACAGCACAGGGGAGATCCGTTCCTCATGGTCCATGTAAACTCCATAACGCGAGGTCCTCACCCTTTATCTTATGATACTGCAGGACTAATGGAGATACTGACAGACAGAGCTAACTGGACTATGATGAATGCTCCCCTCCCCCGCCCAGCTGTAGCTTTGGAGTATGAAGAGTGGCTTCCGTATGTGCTGCCTCTCTCGGGAAAACCGCTCCCCACTGGCGTCAGGATACCTGGGATATAACAAGCCAACGGTTAGTGGGTGCGACATGATGGATTATGATTTCTGTGAGCTTGTGCCAAATCTTCTCCCACCTGGACCCTAATGGTTTCATTGACTCTATTTGTATTCTGTTTGGTGTCTAGAAATTGATTCTGTATGGATTCATGCATACAAATACACACTATTAAAAGCTATCTTTTTAATATATAATTTATTTAACCTGATAACTCTCACAGCAGAAATTGAGTATACACATGAAAATGCATTATGTGAACTATGACTTTTTTAGATATTAGATATAACAATTATAAGGTTTTTTTTAGTTTAGGTATTTTTATAAATTACAGTAATGTTAATTTTGTTTTTGTTATAAAATTCGTCAAATATTTCATCTCGAGTCTTATACCTGTCCATTAATTTTCAGTTTGTCATGATTAGATTAAAATTCAACTATAAAATATTAAAGTGAATAGGGAAATAACATAAGTGTTCCTTCTGAATAACGGTGACAGTTAACAGGTTAAATTATGTATATTTCTTGTATTACAGGTATTTCTTATATATTTTATCTTATATTCGGGGTGTAATTATAAACCTATAGCTTGATACAACACATGATTCTGGGTTCATGATACAGTATTATCAGAATATTTTAAACAAAATCATAAATGAAATTAAAATAACAAGCTTATTTCCAAAACACTAAGATTTTCAATCACATTTTTACAGGGTTTTTGTAAGTTTTTTTTGTACCTTGTTATACAGTTGACAACATTCAAGGTTTATTTGAATTTTCTGTGTACGTTTATCACTGAAAAAAAAACTAAATAAAAGAAATTACATTATAAAAGAAATTAAAAAACAAGATAATTTGTACTACTGATTATCTTATAGAACGTATAGGATAGATTTTCAAAGCAGTAAAAGTGCATATTTACATTTTTTGGCAGAAACTGCGATCTTTTGGCAATTCAACCAACAAGATAAAACAAAATTTTATATCGTAAAAAAACAACTGTAGCTCTATAATACATATTATATTGTAATTTTTTGTATCATGATGTTTTGTATCACAATATTGTTACATCCTCATATAGGAATTATATATAGCTATATAGGGTTCAGTACAGCTGGATTTGGCACAATATTTCCCATTTTGACAAGCAACTGAACATTGAGTCATATATTTGTTATTTTTTTTGTTCACTGAAAGATTTACAGCACTTACTGTGGTGGTTTTCACTCGGCCGCCCGGCTGCGCACACGTCCAGCCTGATCTGTTTACTAAGAGGTCACAGCCTTCATCATCCAAGCATGGCATCATCTCACACCACTGTCTGCTCCTCACAATATGTGCTGTAAATGGAAAAGACAACCAAGAATCAAGAAACGAATGAGAAGAATAAAAAGTAAGCCAATATATTAATGTCAAAATCCATTTTACTTTCGTAATGTGATGTATTTCTGATTGACATTTATTACATTTATGCATTTGGCAGATGCTTTTATCCAAAGTGATTTACAGTGCATTTAATTATCAGTATGGGTGTTTCCTGGGGATCAAACTTATGACTTTTGCATTGCGAACCCAATGTTCTTACTATTTTGAAACTTGATTTTATCCTTCACGATTTTTTAGATTGGGGCTTCGTCTTTACGTGACAGGTTTAAAGGTTTAAAAATAAAACTGGAAGAAGTAAAAAAAGTTGTTTCAGAAAGAAAGCAATGCAAGTTCTAGCATTTTATTGTAAGATTATGAAATAAATTCGCTTTGGGATAGTGTGCACCAGTGTATTATGAAAGTAAATTGGACCAATTTTCATTTTAAGTTGACCAAAGCCCTTTGGTGCACCTTGAGTAGAAATAAATTGTAATACACAAATTTACATCTAAATAAACCAATTTTAGTTTCTGATTATTTGCATGCCTTGAAGATCAAGTCTAGTTTACTTTTAAAGCAGACATAAAATGATGGTAGATAGAAATTCACATTACTGCATTAAACTCAAAGGTCAAGATTCACTAATGTAAAAACATTTCATACAACCAAAGAGAATAACAATGAAAGAAAAGAAATCCAGCACTTGGCCCTAATATCCCAAACCTTTCTCTTTGAAACAGATCGCGTGGTCCAACACTGAGATTTTTTTCCTGAGGTAAGATTGTTTTTGTACTTAATCAAACATAAATGTCTATTTATAATAACTAGGGCACCCTTACATGTTCATTTGCATACCATGACACCCCAATTGGCCCTTAGAGAGAGAAAAAAGGGCGGGTGGAAGGAAAACAGAGAGAAAATGAAAGCGAGAGTGTGCGGTTGTGAGGTAGAGGAAATGATAATCAGAGTGAAATATAACCCAGGGAAGCAAAAGTACATAAATATCAGGGTGGCGGCGTTGTACGTTCTCAGGGAGGCTAACAAAGTGTGCGAGAACAAGAAGATACAAATGGTGAAACAAAAGAGGCGAAATGTCATTCTCGCCGACGAGACAGGCACGTCCTTAAAGGTAAAAAATAGTTTTGGAGATGGCTGAAAAACTCAAAGTAGTTTGTTATGTAGTGAATATTTCCCTCACAGCGTCTACTCTGGGGACTAGCTTCTTCTACTAATCTCCGACATTAGTATTCACAGTTATGCCCCGGGCCATAACGACAAATAAAAGAGCCTTTCATGCAAATTTGGTACGTCTTCATTCCGTAGCCATGATTCACAAAATCGTAGGTTGCAGCCGGTGGTGTTGTGATCTATGCTTTGAGATTAGTATGCGACACAGCGACAGTCTGGTGCTTTTTTTATTTATTTTTCAGATTTCTTCCAATTTTAAATGTATTGATCAGTCCTGGGAATAATTGGAGAAAATCACCCCTTAAAGAAATAAATGTACAAAAAGTTCAACAGTGTTTGGATAAAAGATACTTGGTTATGAAAATATAAAAGTATCTTGTAAAGCTTGTACAACTTTAAACTTTCAGGTTTTAAAGCCAACATCACAATTCTGAGTCAGTTGTAGATTGAACAGGCCTTATGAAGTATATTATGAATATTTAAAGATCTATACAACGTAATAGGTTGAGATGGATAAGTGATTCTAAGAGATAGTAAGTGGTTGCTAAGGTGTTCAGGTGCTAGGTTGCTAGGCAACCACTTATAACCCTTTAGATCTGTGTTTTTTATGCGGTGTGGTAGCTTGAGAGGGTTTTAAGGTGGTTGATCATTCCGTCCCTCTCTCTTGTGCGATGTCAAATCGCTCCAGACTTTAATGATGCATGACAGAACGTCAACATTTTAACTCTTTCGAGACGTCAACAGGCAACAGCTAAATAGTGTCCTGTCAACACACAACACAGTAAGCTCTCAGGCTTTCTTTCTAATGAGCTGTCCTCTATCTCCTGGTACAGCTTGGAGATTGTCACTTCACTGATGGCAAACAGACTCTGACAGAGTGCACAAAGTGCTTCTGAATCGATACATCAAAGATTTAGTTTTTCAACTTCTCGAGATTTCTCGGGTAAAAAAGGCCTGAAGTAATAAGGAAGCCGTTTACTGAGAATCAAAATGTGACATTGTCCGCACTACACGAACTGTGTAAGACTGATTATATTTGTGTATCTGTTATCTTCTAAATGAAAACATCTTGTTCTTATTTACACTTTAAATAATTCATAATAGCAGATAAGCATTACAGATTCAAAGCACAAACTGGTTTTTGTTAGACATGCAGGGTGTCTTGAATTATAATCTGAATATTTTGAGTATCCACACGCAGAGACCGACATTAGAAAAGGCAATAATGTAACAAATAGGAAAGTAATCCCTGCAATCAATTCTTGTGAGAAGATTGTCTTGCTAACTATTCATGCATGTTTCTCATCTATACAGATGGCATAACTCTACTGTCTCACCAAAAATTGTTCTCTTAATTCTTAGTGCACATAAAAAAAAAATTGTCAGTGCCTCTGCAGTTTACATAAACAACAGAAAATTCTAGAGCTTAACAAGTGTAAAGGTAAATGGTAGTGTAATGTTTGGTTAAATAATACAAGATGGAAATCAGTATTTAAACAACAATATAATACAGCAATGCAATTTTGATGATGAACAAGTCAATAGGAGGAATAAATGGTGACAATATGTGACGCTGTCTGTGAGAACCAGGCTAAAGTTTGATTTCACCTATAAATATCACTGTGATTTCAATCTCTGACATGTCATTACTCAGCCAGTATTGGAGACATCAAGGTTATTTTTCACAGAATGTTCTTTACATTATGTAGGATGATCACAAAAATAAATCACAAAAAATGACTTTAGCTGGGTTTTCACAGGCAGCGTCACATATGATAATTTGATAAATATTCATATGATAATTTATTAATATGATACAAGACAGAACATCAATAAGACAAAAAACAGAAATCTTAATGAACATGTTTAAGAACAATTGTTCTACATGGAAAAATTAAGAGACCACTTGAATGTTATTTTTAGTGTTTCTAAATGTACTTTTTTTTAGGTATGTGTTTAGATAAAATTATCATTTTTGTTTCATTCTGTGAACTACTGACAACATTCCTTCCAATTAATATATAAAAATTTTTAAAACTGGACAAAATTACAAAAAGATGCAATGTTTTCAAGCAAACATTTCATTTTTAAGCAACACAATACTAAAGTTATAACATTTAACAAGAAGAGTGCAAAAGTGAATATTTGATGAAGTAACACTGACTGCTATAATGCATCTTGGCGTGCTCTCAATCTTTCACATTACTGTTGGGTTGACTTTATGTCGCTCCTGATGTGTGCTGCTTTTATTGGAATTCAACAAACACTGGTATATATTGGCCACAATACATGCGGAAATGCTGATTAATTTTGCTAATAATTTTTTTCTAGAGCTGTAGTTATTTTAAAGCAATATAGTTCATTATCCAAATCAGAACAGTTCATTACATAATCTAAAGTAATCAATACCACACTGTCCTGCAAGCACCGTTCTTTATATTTCAATTAACAAAAAACCTCAAATTTGATTTGTATAATGTTCATTCATTATGTTCTGACGAAAGGTAGGTCCTGTCCTCGAGGCTCTGTCATTCCTGGCCTAGTTAAGACTTTAGCTGTGACTGATGGCCCATGCAGAGGCCGGACTCGAGATTTATCAGGACAATAAATGAGACGTGCTTCTCATTGCGGTTGAGTACAATTACTCAGGTGTTTGGCAAAGAAAAGAACATCAAACACCTGTCCATACATTTTCACAGCAGATACGGATTGAGCATACATGTATAACAATCCAGGAATGTCGCACACTAGTATTCAGATTGGCTTTGCTTACACAAGGAAACGTCCATAATTTACAAGTAACACATGTTCTTCTTTATAATTAATTCAGATGCTTGCAATTTAAACAGTTTCTAAGTCAAGGCCCTTCTGTTCTCGATGTTGAGCTTCACTATAATGCCATTAGTGAGAAGAAATGTTGGAATTTATGATGCCATAAACAGGCTAGATAATGAATTTGATGTGACATGGGAAAACAACAAATATTTTCCAGCTCATGTTGACACTGCACAAGTGTTTGCTTACCCGCGTTGTGAGTTTACAGTTCGAGTTTTATGTGATGAGATAAAAAAACTGCGTACTGTGAAATAAGCCAAGGCAACACGTCTCTCTTGCATTGTTTTCATGGGTTGCAATCAAAAACAAACAGTGCTAGTGTAGTCCAATTTATTTATGAATTTTTAATGAATCGCTTACAAACTCACAGGTTTAATTTAATCTTATGAATGCTTAATTTAATTCCCACCTGACACATGTGCTGTACCTTTACTTAAAATGCTTGTTTTTTATCCCAAAGGTTCGAAAAAAAGTATTATTATTAGTATTAGTGACTCAATGACAAATGTGCAACACAGTTCTTTGTGAAAAAATATATATATATATTTTGTTTAAAAACATTTCAATATCCTTCCCTGTCTAAAAACAATGTTCTGTAGAAAACACTGCATAACTTGCTTTGAGAGTGAAAAATGATAGCTCTGGTCCGCTTAATTGATTCTAGAAAACAAAATTAAAGGTATAGAGGATATTTGTGTACAATAAAATATGAGGAGTCAGTACAAGGAGTCTGTGTAATCTATGTTTTCATAGGCAGCAAGCGCGCACTCACACCTGCAGACACTTTATCAAAGCGCATGCAAATTTTCAGAGCGTTGTGGAAACACAGAGGATGTATTATATAATTAGTTTCTAGTGGGACCACTTATGTCAAGCCTCTGTATTTATTCAGGGGGTGTGCATGCTGTTTCTTTCACATATAACGCCTGAACTCCAACTGTTTTTTTCTCAAGGTTCCAATATTTTTTATGTTTCCTTACATGACCCCATAGTCTGTGTAATTTAACTCAATGCACTTATGCTTACAGAGATTGTTACCCAAACATCTCCCAAAAATTATAATTCTGTTATTTATCAACTCACAAACAGTTCCAAAACAGTATGACTGCCTTCTTTTGTGAAACAAAAAAGAGAGATTTTGGTTGCAATTAAAGTAAATGGGGACTGGAGCTTTTGAGTTTCAAAGTACACTCAGAAACACCATAAACTTATCATGGAAGTGCTCCATTTGGTGCTTTCATTTTTTAATCCAAAAAAGTATAATAGACAAAAAGAAAAGTAATTTTATGATATTATGATTTAAATTTTTATGACTGTTTTTCTATCCTTTTTAAAACCTGAAAGTTCTTGTCTCCATTACTGTAATTATATTACTGAGCAACCAACACATAATTATGTCTATTACAAACTTAAAAACATGTCCTTTTTTGTTTTTTCACAGAAGAATAAAGTCATGCAGGCATGATTGTCATCTTTGGATGCACTGTTTCTTAAAAAAAAAAAACGTTTACCTTACAATAAATTTCTTTAAATTAGCACCAACAACTGCAACCTACATTAAAATGTAGAGAAGGTAAACACTGTATCTCTTAGATCCTGACATGATAATCCTCAGATGAACTCCAGTGAGTTCCGTCTCGACTTTGGGATCTTGATCGATGGTGCAAAACTTCTCTAGCCACTCCCAAATGTTTTTCAGGAGCCGCTATCCCATTTGTAATGCTGCCGCATAGCACAGAAGACACCCACCATATCAGCAGATGCCTCTGAATTCACTGCCTGGGGTCAGCCCTGACCTATCACATCCATCTAAGCTGTGTGACTCGGGAAACATAACTAATCCTTGGGCTGACATTCCGATTTCGATTCCCCAGCCAAAGATATGGAATTAATGCAGGGAGACTTGATTATCCTGACACCTGCCCGACAATCACCTTGTCTAATTGTTGAAATGCTTCCCTTCCCCTGACATTCTGCATGCATTTCAGGACATATTCCAGCTGTTGGCTCTCACCTCACTGATACCACCAGCTGTGGGAATATGGCTCTGTTGCTGTCATTTCCTGGCTGCTTCCAGGCAGAATCCGCAGTCCCTCTGTGTCCCGACAAGCTGCAGCCGTCTCGCATTCTGTTTATTTTTTCAGTCTGATATGGATGCCAGATATTTCTAGGCCACTTTCATTCTGTTCTACATGAAAATTTCATGATAATGTTACTATAGATTGCTCTGTCATATGCTGCGACATTTAAAAGACATCTCTACTGTACTTTGGCCTAAATGTTATTCCAAAAATGTCTTGGGGAGAATTAAGAGAGACGAAAACTATTCTGTTCTACTTAAAAACTTTATGATTGTGTTTATTTCATCTTAGAGGAAACATTTATTGCTCAGGGAGATTGCTTTTTCATAGTTTAGGAGATTTGTGTTTTATTTACAGGAGGTTTCAACTTACACTTGGATGCTTCTTCTATAATTGCTTGGGAGAAATTAAAATGGAAACAAATGTAACACTGTCTGTGAAAATCAGGCTGAAGTCTAGAAATCTAATTCTGAGATAACGAGCATCAAAGTTTGAGTTCATCTTTTAATTTCACTATGATTTAAATCTTGACATTTATACTTTTTTCATACTTTTGTCAATATTACATCAAGGTTATATTTTCACAGAATGTCCTGTACATTATGTAGGATAATGTTAAGCAGAAAACAGTAAAGCTCAAAAAAAGACTTTAGCTGGGTTTTCACAGGCAGGGTCACAAATGAGACAATTGTTAAAATACTTTAAGCGCATGGATCTGAAAAGTTAGATTGTATCAGTAAAATATTCTAGTTTTAAGTACAGTAATGTTTGAGGTCAAATTGAAATCTTCAATAATATTGACTTTTGATTGCAGACTTTTACTCCGGAGAAATATCCGAGACGCAGGAGACTTAAGCAAACGTTTCCATTTGCTCTCCATTTAATGTCATTGATGTCTAAGAGAAATGACTGGGATATTAAAGAGTTCTCATTTTTCTTTCTTATGGACTGCTGGGTTGATCCAGAGGAAAAAATAATTTGTCATCGGTAACTCTTTCCTACACTGGGACTTAATGGAGATCTTAACTTTGTCTAAAAATGTATTGGGAAAAAACACAGACACAAATGAAACAAAGCTTGCAAAAGCAATGGTAAAATTGTGGAAGTCTTGGAGAAATTAGTAATCTAAAAAAGTAAATTGCTTTGAAATGCATATAATTTGTAACTGCTATAATTGAAACTTTCATACAAATGCACTTTTTTGATATTTATTTTTCTTTTAAGACTATTTGGATTCTGTCTGTCGGATATGCATTGTGAAAACTGCTATATCAAATGTGAATTTAATTACATTTAATGAGAAATTAATTCATACTAAAATCTCAAATGACAGGCTTTAGTACCCTGGCAAATCTGAGCAGTTTTCTCTAAATGTGTAAGATGTATGGAATACATTTTTGGGAGAAATATCAGATAAGCAGAAGCCATAAACGAACATCTCCATTAACTCTTTATTTAATCTAACTGCTGTCTTGTAGAAACTTTACTCTAGGAAAGGGAAATTTACTTCATCTTGCTGTCATTACCCAAACAGTGTAACGGATTTCACAGAATAAATGTGTTTTTAGCTGTGTTTGTCTATAGCCGCTAATTTTACGTTTAGTCAGTTTGCAGTTATAGTTGGATTGTCACTGTACTTGTAAGAGTAAAATTTTAATTACACGAACATAAATTATACATAATTTCAGCCTGGATTCGTGCCAACAAATGTTGTTTCTCTAAGATCTCTTTCTTTACATAAACATTTCATTGTATGATAAACATCACACAAATTAGGTGTCAGATCACATATATAGAACACACACGTGATCTACAGTCTCATCTTGTTGTCCTGGTCTTCAGCGCACCGTTTACAAAATACCATCATGATCTGTGATACGCCTGCTCGCCCTTCAACAGCGGGACTTGTTTACACAGCACCTGCTCTCCTGTTACTGAACCTGCCAAAAAGTTTTCGAATATAATGGCAGATATGCCGGGTACTCTTTCTTCCTTAGCATCAAACTGTCTGTGTGATGATAACCTGCCTTTCATAAGATACAGCCACAGGGCACAGACCGAGATAAACAGCATCCTTCTCTCATTTACTCTGAGAAAAGATTGGCCTTTATCCGCCCACTGTATTTAGCAGATGCGTTTTATCCACAGAAAACCCCCCACAAAGAAATCAATATTTCTTTAATAGTCGCAGATATTCGCAGGGCCAAACAGCATGTAATTAAAAGCAAGTGGGATAAATGGTAAACAGCACACAAGACTGAGGAAATACTGAGAAATCTGTGTATGCTTTTAGTTAAGCTCAAGTCTCTTTATTCTTCTCACATGTTTTCACATGTACAGGCTAAATTGTCAACTGAATACACTGTTTTTTTTTCTTATAAGGTTTATAATTATATCTGAAGTCGGAATGCATGGCCTGTTATAAAATAAGTGGATTTGTGAAAGGCCAAAGTCTCTCAACCTCTGCTTGTACTGGACAAATTTGATCTTGTTATAAAATGCCAACATAGAGTGACTGATTTTTACTGTCAGTTTTGCCATGCTGTGTTTTGCCAATAACAACAATGAACAATTACTGCGATTGAGCGGCTGAATTTTTTATTTTTTTGTTACAATGTTTTGTGTATTGTTTTTTACCCTCTCCATGCTATTTGCATAATTTTGTCTCCTGAATGTTTTGCTGTTTTGTCTTGCTATTATTTTCTTGCATTTTTCACTTTTTTCAGTTATCATTGATGATTGGCTATCATGCCTACGATGGAGTAGCCCGGTACAGGTGATGTAAGGTTGTGGAAACATGGATGACTGTGTCTTTCAAAAGCAATTACCCAAGAACACATACTTTCATCTGGCCATGAAGAAAACTGGTTCCTCACAAAGTATGTCTGGAAATTACATGGGTGTCATAGCAACCAAGACAGGAGGACATGCAAGACTTACAACCATGTGATGGTAAGTTCAGTTCACGCTGAAATGTGTTCAGATATAAATATATATGACCCTGTCTGTAAGAACCCAGCTAAGGTTATTATTTTGTGCCTTATTGTTTTCTACAAAAAATCATTTTACATAATGTAAAGAAAATTCTGTGAATCTTTAATATTGACTATGAGTAATTAAAATCATAGTGAAATTAATGATTAAAATAACAATTTTGGTGCTCATAATTAGATTATGAGACTTCAGCCTGGTTTTCACAGTCAGGGTCACATGTGTATATTTATGATCTATGGTTCGATATCTGTTGCTTTATTTGCTTACAGATGACAAATTCAAGTTAATGGAAGTAATTTAAATGACTCTGTATTACAATCCACAGATTCACTTGTCATTGCTGTTGTCGCAAGGTTTGCTATTTAAACACCACACGGCACCTTTGGTCTAATCTCAGCAAACTCTAAATTTCCCCAGTGACCACCACCTTGTAACACATCCCGTACACGTGACCTCAGGCACTGATGTAACCTACGGCAACAATCCAAATCCTGTGAGTGACACCTCGGCCATATTCACTGAGCAGTATAATCTTTAGGATCAGATTCGAATCTAAAGCCCAGGGTTCTGCTGGGTTTAAATGCAGTGGCACCAAAGCCTAGATGAGCACCCAGCCCCCAGCGCGTTCTTACCGTCCACACATGCCGGACTGGCTCTGGTAGTGCCTGCAATCTGGCCCTTCCTGCAGGCACACCTGGCTGTCTGCCGGGCAATGGTCCTCCTTGGCTGACTGCTGTCCCTGTCCAGGGTCACGATCTCACACGTACCTGCCGCCAGCTGACCTAAATGAAGGACACAGGGTTAAGACAAATGTCAGCCGGGCTTTCAGCACCACTGGGATAATGATAAACTTAATTTTTACCAGCGGAGTGGGGCTTGGCTGTCAAATTTGATGCCATGGTGCTAGGGTGGTCACTACAGTATGTGGTTTTAGCACATTGCTGTGCTGTTGCTGTGGTGTTTTGGGGGGTTTCTAAGGTGTTCTGGGTGGATGCTTGCTGACCTTTGTCAAACTAACCTCTACACATAATTCTCTGTGATATTTCAGTCCGTTCTAGATACAGCTTGGCTTCCAACTTGCATGAAATATTTTATTTACCCATTTTATCATCAGCCAGGTGAAAATAATGAGTCTGATTGCTTGGAAAATGAATGGCTTACCTCTCCAGAACAAGCCACATGATTTAAAGTATCATTCATATTCAGAGCACAAACAATGAAATGCAGTTCCAACTGAATTTTATTACTTCATAAAAATACTAAATGTTATAGTATTAGCACCACTAATATTTGAATATTCTAATATATAAAATGTAAATAGTAAAACATGAATAGTATTCTATTAAATATGGAAATCATATTTTTTTTAAACTATACATATATTTAAATATTTATGTAAAGAAATATATATATTTTACCGCTCAAAAGTTTGGGTCACTCAATTAATTTTTTTTCCATATTTTAGAATAATGGTAAACTCATCAAAGCTATCAACCAGTTTCAACCTTGAGCAGTTCCCATATATTACAGGCTCTTATTGGCTTCTTTTTCTTTATTATTCAGCCCAAGTCATCCATTTCATAAAATTTTAGTTTTCTAATGAAAGAAACTAAGATGTTGGCACAATTACATTTTTTCCACAAATATAATTTCAAACACTTAAGTATGCACTGTTACATTAAAAGATTTTTGAAAGACATTAAAAGTGACCCTAAACTTATAAACGGTGGTTTCTATAATATGTTTTCTTTCTTTTAGTCATTGAATTGATCGGTAATTAAAGTTAATAATAAGGGGCACATTGCAAGTCAGTATCGAGGGCCAAACCGCAATATGCACGTACTACTAACCTCTCCTCACAGCTTTGACAAAATAAATGGATGTTTATGGTGCTGAGCTGTTAGTTTTCCTACTAACATTGGTAGACTGAGGCATCACCCTTGTTAGTAGACTGATGGTGCCCGAGATCTGCTGAACCTGCACACGGCAGCCATTGTTCAATGTTCTCCTATTATCCTGCACCTGCATAAACAGTAATCTATATACGCAGCCTCATCAAGCCGGTGCAATATGCTGGATGTGGACCCGTGACAGTGAATCATGCCTTTGCTGTGACGTGTCAGCGGAAAAATACTTGATGCATCAGGGTGGGCTGCAGATCTTCCACAAACCCACTGTAAGTCCAAACAGATGGCTAGGAAAGCATCGTACAACCTCCTGACAGGGCGGTTATGTTAGATGATGATTAATCCAGCTTTTTCACCAGTGCGCTTTGGTCCCCCCAAACTACCCCACAAAGACATGGTTTATGTATATAATTAGCTTTCAGCAGGCAGTCTGTTAGAATCATCATAATCATTTTCCTATTGCCAAAATTGCATAAATCTAAATCCTTCTGATGATCTTAACCTGATATATGTCACTGCACTTATTGAGCATATACATCCAAAATGCACTATACAAATGACAATATTTTTACATTTTTAGATATTTAAATTTTTTCACATTTTTTAAATCTTTTTTTTCTTTAATTTGGGGTATTTTTAAAAATAACATTAATATAAATTTTTTGTATACATTTTTTTTGTTAATGTTTTCTATGAATTTCTATTTCCATCAGTATATTGTTCATGATTAGATTAGAATTCACCTATGAAATATTAGTATATATAAGTAAATAAAAAATAACCTGTGAAATAACCTGTGCAAAGGTGACATTTAACAGCTTAAAGAATATGCTTGCCATGAACACGATCTCTATTAGAAATGTAATGAAACTTTAGCATAAATCCAATAAACGATCTTTGAAGGGTCATATCCTACCTATTTTTTCCAAAAATAGTAGTAAATATTTATTCCCAATGTCCACTTATAATGTCAGAAGTGCTTTTTTGCTCCAAAACTGTGATTTAGCTTTTAATTATCATTTTCTACCCTGTCTCTGATCCTTATAATTAAACTTTTTTACTGTTTACTGCTTCTGTAGCTCAACTGGTAGAGCGTGCCACTACTAATGTCAAGACCACAGGTTCAAATCCCAGAGAACGCACATATTAATAAAAGCATAAACTTAAAGTCACTTCAGATCCAAATGTATTTTTTGCAATAAATTGAGATATTGTAGAGACCTCATGTGTGATTTATTTATTTATTTTTTCCTGTATGAGTGCATTGAGCTCCTTTATCTGGAAACGATCAAAGAAAATTGGATTTCTCATAATATGATCCCTTTGAACCCAGACTACACTACGGATTTAATACAGCAAACCTCTTGGTATGCAATAGGAAAATACTACAAATTATATTGCTGTCATACTATCATTATAGTATATAATATCTGAGCATCTACTGTTGCTCCATACAAAGTCTGTACTGTAACTATACTGGTGACATGCTGTATGTGCATAGAACATGATGGATTAGTAAATCTTCCCAGCGTCATACGGTGGGCGGTCTGGATTATTGACATGTAAAATTACCTGCATGTTTGGATATGTATCCCGTTCAAGTTTGATCTGCAGTGTGTGAAACTGTTAAACTGATCAAACATGCATGAGCTCCAACAAAACATTGATGGATGATGCTTTAACTGCTTGACGCAGCATCAATACAGAGCTAGTGAACAGTAAAACACGTAGAGGCCGGTTTGCTTTGACTATATGTTTTCTGTGTTAACAAATACATTAAACGGACAGAGTTGAACATCCATCACGTTTCTGAAGCACTCGGTGTCGTCTCTCCACTCTACCAATTCATCAGAAAATACTTCTGCTCTTCATCTAAACTGTGTAATAATACTGTGGGGCTGATAAGGACTGCCAAAAAAAAAAAATCTGTAGAAAAGTTCTCCAGGCGACCCTTGTTTCAAGCTTCTCTTGTCATAAAGACCAAGAGAGACCTTTCAATTGAATCTATTTTAGGCATCTGAAGTTTTTATTGGAACACTTTCAAGAGATGATTTGATTTTTTTGTCTATCTCTCCATTTTCGCTCTTCTCCAGACATCATTTCTCACTGTCTCTCTTTCTCCCGCAAAATGAAATCTCAGCATTCCCTGTGTTACAAAAATCACGAGGCATTGCCCTAGTGACTGTTGCGATGTGCCTGCTTTCCTTGTCTTTAAAGCTTTTGAATTGAAATGAATCTTTGAATAAAGTTAAATCATTGATTTGACAGAGCAGATACTTCGCGGTTACATCATCGCGCATTATGAGCGACTCGCAGGAAATGAGAGCATGTGGGTGGAAACCCCTCATTATCAAAGTTGTGCTGAATTGAAGAGTGTGTTCTTCAAAATAAGCCATCTGCTTTGTCAGGAAAACGGCAGATACAACAAAGTTATCTTCTGGCTCGTCCTTTCGTGTCTGACAACACCCACTCTTTCTCTCTTTCTTTCTCCACAGTGCCCCAGAGGTGAGCCCCACGCCATGCTGGAGGAAAAAGCCTTACCATTCATCTCCAACTTCAGCCCCAAATAGGCTGTAATGACTGGGTTCTGATACACGCTGAAGAGAGAGAGTCCATGGAGCCATTCATGGAGCCTAATCAGCATTCCACAAGCAATGTCTGGCTCTGCAGTGACTGAATACAGACTGTGAGTGCCCCTCCTTTAATATCTCACTCGTTCGCCGGCCCTGGCGTGCTTTTCTGACAATCCCAACACTGTCTCTTTGCGGTTTTCTGACATACAGTGCGAGACGTTGTTAGGATCTTCTGAAGCTCTGGAGGAGATGGCGTGAGGTTACTGGGGTCATTATGACAGTAGAAAAATGGGAAACTAATGCAAAAGTCTCTTCATTTATCCTCATTAGTGTCTAGGAGACATAAAAGAGATCTCATTTGTGATTTTTCTCTGTTTTGAATAAGCAAAGAAAATTTAATTCTTGATTATTTGATCTCAGAAACCCTGATCATATTGATTATGGTGACATTTACATTTATCCATTTGGAAGACGGTTCAAGCCAAAGTAACTTACAGTGCATTCAAGTTTATGTGCTTCTGGGAATTAAACCCACAACCATTTGTGATGCTGATAAAATGATCTAGTTTTTTAAGCATTTTAGTTTTTAAAGCATTTTTTATGCTTAAAGCATGATTTTTTCATAGTCAGGTAAAGTGACCTGTTTTCAGAATCGTCTAATCCATTTAACATACATAAGTGACCTGTTTTCAAAATGAAAATAAATCGTCTAATCCATTTTTGAACATACATATTCCTTCATTTGTTGGGTAATGAGCATGTGAAATTCACAGAAATCCTAAAATAACTCTTATATGTTCCATTTGAAGAGATAACTCAGAGATTTATTTTTCTTATGTAACTCTATATAAACAGATGGTTCAATATATTTAAAAAAATACATTCTGTGAGAAATTTTATATTTGAAGTTTTGACTGAAAATGTCACATCCATTATGTTGGAATTGACCGGAAGTGTTACTAAGTATTGTTACTATACGAGTATACTGTAGCTTTGATCTACCTTCCTTTTTTCCATTCTTTTATTCCACCTCCTTTTTTTCTCTACCTCTCCTCAGAGAAAACAGTCATTATAGAGTACGAGAGTTGGAATAATTCTGAGAAAAACGCATTAAACGTGCAGAAACTGAGATGGCGGTATTAATAAACAGATCCACGATGGGATCACTTCAGGATAGGCAATTATGACATCATTAAAGCCATGAGGACACGATTTGACGCTTCTCTAATGGTCGCGAGGTTACGGCGCTCTCATAAGCCTCCGCCTTGTTCGCATTGTTCTAAAGCGCCGCAGCTCAGACGCGTTAAACGTCGCGGCTCTTGATAGATGATACGCCCTCCCTGTCTGTTTAAATAGCCCCGCTGACAGTGAAATGTCTGATTCATCTCCAACCTCTCTGAGCTCTCTCACCAGGATCTCCTGTATACTTCAGTCCATACTCCGCTGCATGCGTTTTAGGGATGAAAGAGCTGCCAACCATGCATCTCGGAGATGGAGAGTAGTTGCCTGCGCTGATCTAAAATTCAAAAGCTCTCCTTTACAGCCTGTCAGAGAAGTGATGGAGTGAAAAGGGAGTCTATCATCAGGGGACCGATGCTGGACTCCACCAGCGCGCTCCACCACGCTTCATTCATATGCCAAGATCGTTCAGTGCAATTTTATAACAAGAGGCTTTATGCCGCAGTTATTGCATTACAATGCGAGTCAATTGGCTACAGATGACTATAGAATGTTTTCATAAAAACACAGTTGACAACAAAAGCATGTCGAAATAATATGATGTTCTGAAACTGAAAGAATTTTTAATAGGACATTTAGGAAATTGTTAAAAGACAATTGTTAAAATGATCTGTGAGGAAGAAATTGTACTTTGGTAGAAAATGTAGCAACATCTAAATGAACTAGTTTTATTTTGTCAAGGACAAATTTTATGATGAAAAACATTTGAATTAAGTTAAAAATCTTACATAAGCTTACACCAACCAACATACACTAAGCTATTTTAAGGGTCAGATCGGGCAAAATTAGTTTCTTTAAACTGATAACTATCACTGCACATACTGAGCATACCATTTTTTATTTTTGTAATCTTTTTTACATTTTTTAATTTGAGGTATTTTTAAATATAACATTAACTTACTTATTACATTTTAAGTTTATGTTTATTGTTATGAAAATTTGTCAAATATTTCATCTCGAGTCTTAGACCTTTCCATCATTATATAGTTTGTCATGATTAGATTGGAATTCAACTATAAAATATTAAAGTGAATAGAGAAATAACCTAAGTGTTCCACCTGTGGAACGGTGACAGTTAACAGGTTAGTGTAACAACTAGCTTGTTTATCCCAAAACTAGGTCAGATGACAAAGACCAGAAAAGATGGATCTGAGACAAGACCAAGAGGATGTGAGTCTATAAAAATGCTGGAGGATCTCAACAGCCTTTAAACAGTAACAAAACTGACATTTAATTTGTGTATGAAACATAATGCCATACAAGTAATCAGTGGTCTAGTTTGTCCTCTTTAGAGTCTGTTAAAAAATTAGACCTAATGTTGGGTCAGTCTGACTGGCCTGAGCTCAGCAGGCACCCAAAATCTTGCTTTATAAGTCTAATTATAGCAAAAAAGCCTTCACAAAGTAAAGCACAACTTTAAGACATTTGCTTGCATGGATGCCTAGGGAACGTTTTAAACTAATTTACTTAGAATACTTTAAACTTGCGCAGAACACTTTAAGACATGCAAGTGTTTCACAACCTTGCTGAAACCACAGTCACTCCGTGGTTTTGATTCTGGCGTTCATCCTCCTTTAAGCTTTTCTCATCAATTAGCATCTGCTGTGGGAGTTTAGCTGGTCATGGTAATGAAAGTTTATGGCCAACTGTTCTTTTTGCTTTTAATGCAGCAGCATCAATTGCTTAAAATGCTCAGCAGCAGCATTGTGTGTGTTCTTTTATGAGTTATTGCTGTCTGTACTACTGCTTATCATTGACATCAGCTCGACTCTGATTGGTCGAGGCCATGGAGCCTTAATAAACTAAATTTATAATGATTAATTAAACTATAGAAATAGACTTACTGTTTCTATGTCTGCTTGTTTTTCTTTTTTGTGTTCTGTAACATGTCAAGGGTACAACACAAATAGTACTCAAGGACAAAATAAGACAAAAAGAAGAATCAGTACAAAATCTCTTGAATAGATTATTATAATTAAAATGTCTTCAAGAGCCTTGATAGCTTAAGTTAATAATGTATGAGAGAGCTTATTTATTTCTATATTGTGATTAATTTCTGAGTCACATGAGAAGAAACATGTAGGATTTTACTTATTATGAAAAATAGCTGCACAATACCAGTCCATATGAGAATAGAGAGAGGCTTAAAATCAGAGTTGCCTGCTGAAACATCTTTAAGGTGTTTTGACCTTGAAGGGCAGTAATTCAGTCGCTTTTGACACATTACAATTGATACTACAAAATTGAGCATACGTATGTGAATTGATAAAGTAAAAATCAATGTAGATTTTATGTTTAATTAATAATTAAAAAGCTTGTTTATGATGATTGTCACTGTAATGAAATTGAGAAATACAATATGAAATGCAGCATGTTTATGTATTTGGCTTTTATCCAAAATGACACTCATTGCATTTACAGATTTACATTTTATTAGTCCATGCCTTTCCTGGAAATTGAGCCTTCAACCATATAGGTTCAAGGAACACTTTAAGTGCTGTACACAACCTCCCTCTTTCTTTAAAACCATTAGGCAATATCAACTTAAATGCATCTAGCATGAAATTCAGCAAAAATTAATCTAAGGTTGCTACATTATAATTATATCATAAAACATAGCAACTCTTTATCAGTAGGACATGAAAGACGTTAGGTCTGATGCCTCTCTATCACTATGTTGGAGGTCACTGCACTATTCCTTGACACTTTGTAAGAAGCAAACCCATGCATTCTCCAATTATTTTCTTAAAAGCCCAGTTACTGTGGCAACCAGACCAACATGTGTTGTTTGCCATGGCGGCAGGCCAACTCAAACCTTTAAGCTGTTCAAAGCTAGCTCACATATAATGGGTTTCATGGTTCTTACTAATCTCTGTAATGTCGCACACATAAGGACTGTGTGCTTTGTGACAGCTCTATCAGGTCGCACAGAAGACAAATTAAAGTCATGATCTGATTTCTGCCAAAACTCAGTTCCAACCTGTCTTCATTCTGTATAAAGGTCAGCATTCTGAATAAGAAAGTTCTAGCATATTGAAAAATGATGATCATGTCCTAGAGCGAAAAGAAATACATTAGTCACCGGTCATGAACACGTCTGAACTTTTTGACATTGAGCATTAAACCGAGACGCATATATACCATGGATCAATATTATGAAGCTGATTTTCTTGCCTTTTCACTAAGATGTAACACTAAGCTCCAGGGTGTCTTGTCATCATCTCCAGGTACTTTCTTTCTTTCATCTGTCCGTCCTCCAACATGCAGGTTTGCTCAGTTAATGACAGTTTGGTGGCACTATGTGACTGGAGAGCTGATGGTATTTGCTTTATAATGAGTGATTTATTATCTCAGTCAGTATCATTCGCTCACATTATCTCAGTTGTCTTAGTTTAAACTGTAGGTAAAATAATGTAGTCGTTGTCTATTTGAAACAGAGATGAGTTACTAAGAGAGTAAGTGAATTATACTGATATCACCATGGCATCTCCTTAAGTTAATAAATGCAATAACAATTCGTTTGAATTGGCCCTTGGTTTGTCCCCCTGCTAGATTTAAGTGCTGGCTACTGAGAACTACATTAAATGTTATGGCTTTTTTATCAATTCTGTTGGCAGACAGTTTATTGCTCCTACACTAGCTGACTGAAATAAAAAAAAATCAAATAAATTACATTTCGGTGTGTATGAAACTCCCAAGAATTGCAATAACCTTTACAATAAATCATAATCATATTCTTCACAACGATCAAAAGCTTCTTTAAAAAAACGATTAAATTGACTAATTTCATTAACAAATAAGCAGCATTATATTATGTTCGTGTTAATAAGGCATTACATACTACAGACTCGATATGTTATTTTATTGGAGTTGATTTTGGTTACTAACCTTCTCATTCATAATGCGTAACTAACAATGCACTGTAAATTGTTAACCTGCATTTCATAATTGAATAAATCGTGACAATAAATGTTCACTAACTGGCTTACCTTCTCTGAAAAACTGCGCTTGAATGAAGAAGAGAAGGAAGAAGCACACCGCGGCTCCCACGAGCGCCCACGCCACGCGAAGATGCTGCATCTTTCTGAAGATATCTGACCGCGATGCGCTTAAAACGGCAAATCCATCCCGAATCAACGCGACACCGCTTTCATAAGCAATCCCTTATTGTTGTGATGGCAATTTCCATTCAAAGGAGAGTCTTTAAAACTGCTTGCGCGACAGGTTTCCGTTCAGTGAGGTTAAAGTTAAATGCGCGAGACTTTCAGCGCGTCATCTGACACTTTTTGCCCCATCAAGAGAAACAGACGCGAACCGTTGCATAGTCTCACTCACAGGTGGTGCCAAAATAACGGCAGTCGGTGATGAACCCCGCTCCGTTGCGTCGGAAGACACGGAACTTGCGTGTAAAAGTCAAAAAGAAATCTGTCTTGAATGCGCTTACCGCTGTTTACATTGCACACAGTCACTACTGTACGCGCGCAGCATGTCGCACATCCACAAGCCAGCGTTATAGGTGCATTAACAAGTCGGAATTCCGCTCGTCTTTAGGAAAAAGTCGAGGAAAATACCTCAGATATGTCCAGTCTCGTGTTATGGGTCTCTGTAACGCATCATTCCGAGTGGAAACTGCACGGACGCATCCCGAGAAAAGCGCGTGCGTCCGGAGTCTCGCGCGGCTCCTGTTTAACTGAGACTGCGTGTTTGCGCGCGAGTTTAATCTCGATTTATATTCGACGTCATCGCTGTTAAAACTGTCAATCACCGGACGATTGCGCTCTGAGAGAGCGAGACCCGGTTACAGTAGGCCAACAAACATTTTATTACTGCGAATAGATTTTTCTTTTACAATTGCACAGGGATGGATATTTATATTATGTGGTCTTTTCATCTGACATTCGAGGAGTGTCTTCACCCTCAGGAAAATTAAACATGGTTTAACTAATAGCCATGGCTTATGGGTTGTATTTGGAGTAAAACCATACAGTCCCACCACAATAAAATTATTTTAACCATGGTTTTGTAGTAAAACTGTGGTAATGCAAATGGTAATCAAGCTGCCATAATATTATTGCTACCAAACTTATGCTACTGTACAATAAACCCATTGTTATTTTTTATAAGAGAAGTTAAGGTATCTTTGATCATGTAAAGTGAGCCTTTTATTTTAGCCATTATGTAATAATAACCCTAGTTTACATATGAAATTCAATAAAAAAAATACATTTTTAATATCCATGTAGGCCAATAACGGAATAGTTTTAAATTCAGACACGTGTTTAGTAAGAATCAATAGAAAAAAAGAAGATGTACATGTTCTGTTTGTCCATACAGAGATTTACATTTTACACACTAACCCTTTCTGCATTTTTACATTTTCAAGCATCATTTAGTATGTTTAATAGACAAACACAGGGATAAGTAATGTCACTGTGGTTTATTTCTTTTCTATTTTTTAACATCTTGGAAAGCACTTCTTCATCCAGTAATGGATAGCTACTTGGTTTGTCTCGTGATGATCTAATTAATAAGGGTCTATTTTAATGCATATATTCAGATTCATGAGTAATCCATTTTCTTTGCCGTTAACGCCACTTTTCATTTTACCCCCAAGTGCAGCTGTCTACACATGACATCTCATCACATTCTCATATTGTTCTCACGTACCCTGAGCTTCAGTGGAAGAATGGCAATCAATCAGCGGGGACCCAATTAAATATGTTCAGAATTCCGCACCACTGCAAAGTCAAGCTGCTACTGAAATATTCTTCCTTATAATAACATGTTCCCCCCTTGTTGCCAATATATCTCCTACAGATCTAGTCTTTCTCTCAATTTCCATCTTGTCCAAGGGGAATATCTATATTTGACTCTGCAGTGTTTGTAGAAAGTATTGTATGGAAATATAAGTTCCAATTTATTAAGCTTGGTTTTTATTTATTTACTTTTTAGATTTGTTTTTTTGCATGATAATAGCAACGGCTCAGATGAGACGTTGGAAAGTGATATTGGTGTTGTATGGCTATCTGCTCTTGTGATGAAATCCTGATGTAGTGATATAATAGGTTTCTATAGAAACAATATGAACTAGACCTAGACCCAATTGTGTTTTCTATTTTTGGTGTATAAAAGGTACATTTATTCCCTAGAAGTTAATTCCCACAGTACATATCAAATGCTCTGAGCACAAATATGAATATTTCATTCTAAACATTTTCCTTTTTTTCATTTTATTTAGAAAAATAACAATGTAAATTAAACCTAACTGTTTCTAACCCAAAACCTCAAGATAACCTAAAATCTCAACATTTCAGTACATAAGCTTAATCTTTCAGATCAATGCAAAGACAAGCCACTGTTTGCCTTTTTATCTAAATCCCTTTCCCTGATTTGAAATCAGAAATCTATTTGTTTGGCGAACTCCTAAAACAGATTAACATTATGTCAGCACCCAACTTTGAAATGAGAAAACTAAACATATATTTGATGCTAATGAAAGATACTGTTCACTAAATGAATTAATGCCAGACAAAAGCAATATGGACTCATGACAGTGTTTGCTAATGAATACATAGCAGGTAATTACTCATATTTCTTATGAAAATCAAACAGATATGGTGGTGATGTGCAGATGTGAGATGTTCTGCTCTAACAGGTGCTCGAACGGCAGGATCATCTGGCTCGGAGTGTAAAACCTTCTTTTAACTTGCAATAATTCGAAAAGACAGATTTGTACCCGATGCAGAATAACATACTACAATAAAGATGTAAAAAAGAAGAAATTGGTACTTCCACCCCCACCCAATGTCTCAGGAACCGCAACAGCGCATTCTTATTACAGTTTGGGTTGTGCAATCCAATTTGGATGAATCCCATTAAATGTGACATCCGCCTTCACAACACATTCACAAATACCGCAACGTGCGTTCCAGCAAGTCTGCTGCATTTCAGCAATATTTTTTTTCCATTCTCAAGACGTTGATTCATAGGCATTCAAATCTTTAAATCTTTTATAATCTGGTCCGTGGAACCATACAGTATGTAATTAAAACTACATTGCAGAACGTCAACTGTATTCTCTGAAATGAGCGAGCGTTAGCAAGGTGTTCCTGCTCACAGAAGTAATCAAAGAGGATTAAGTCTCACAGTTTCACTCCCAGACAGCCGGAAAGGAACCCTGATGGTAAAGATCCCAATCAAAGAGAGGTGGGAAACTTGTGACAAGTACAGATGCGTTGAGTGATAAGTAGGCATGGACTTTCAATCACTAGCCTGCCCACAAAGACTTTTACAATCAATCTACGCCGTCTAATTTCGGCCAGACATCCGGATGTGTGTGTTTGTGAGTCTTGTGAAGAGAAGTGGAAAATGGGCGGGTGTAAAGCTCTACAGCCATATTTGAAGTCAATATTTATTGTGTGCGCTGGTCAGTTTAACCTGTCTTTTTTTTTTTAAATGACATTAACATTTTTTTTATAATTTTGTAACTGTATGTTTATTGTCAAATATTTATTTTTGAGCTTTAGATCATCTTTAGATCATCTTTTTCCATCAATATTTATAGTTTGTCATGATTAGATTAGAATTCAAATATGAAATATTTAAAATTAATGGTAAAATAACTTGTGGCCTACAATGCCATCCGACGAAAAGACTTGGATAGATGGTGACCGTCTTCTCCAACTTGGACACCATCTGAGATTCCTTCATGACAATATTATATTAAACCGTATTGACTTGACAGGGCTAATATTTTGCTCATTGACCGTGATGCACCAGGCCACATTATAGTAGCCAGTGTTTGTGCAACGGATAGCGTGTGCGAAATTAATTATCGACTAAATATGCCGTCCACAAAGGCGTATATGTGAATAGTAAGCAGTTTCTGACTAACGCTTTGGATAAATCATTTAGACAAGGTGTGGTGAGTGAGCAACAGAGCTTTGAAAGGCTTTCTGTGAATGATACAGGAGTAGATTACGAAATTGTAATGCTGTATTTACTTGCCTTGTCAAAAGACTCACTCTTATGCAACCAAGCTTTTAAAGTGACTGCATAATGCTCCCGAACAGGATTTCTGTATTCGGTATGCGACCGATTTGAATGCAAAACTTCAGTCAGATGATTCTATAAGCAATGACTGAAAAGAGATTGCTTATTAAATTCTAATATCTTGTAAAGGATTACTGAAATGAAATACAGCTTTGACTAAAATATTGTTTGGGCCAGAGATGTAATCAGGCGAAGGCATTCCGCGGAGGATAACTCCATTTGCTCAAACTGTTGGTGACATTACCACTAAATTGAGTGAGAAGAGAAAAAAGTTAATGTGCTTGTAAGAGATGGGGCACTTTATGAATTTTACAGCCCACAGGTCAGATGGGAATACGTTCATTCCATATTCAACTCGGAATTCATACCGGTTGGCTGTCGTTGCTATGCAAAGCACACAAGAACATTTTCAAGGCGAACCATAAAGCATCTGCCCCTCAATGGCATGGATAGGCAAACTATTCTGGAAAGGTGTGTATGTTTATGTGTGTGTGTGTTATTTTAGGACATCTTAAAAACCTGTAAAAAAGTTATTTTTTCGTTCACTAGCGGCCTTCCACCGTCGTTCACATTGACACGCCTCTTCCAACAAGTATAAAAGTGAAAAATTCTTAATTGGAGCTGCAACTCATAATTACAATATTTCCAACTTCAAGACTACATCACGAGCCTGTTGCGACTTAAAGCAGATTATAAACAAAGAGGAAATGACTGCAATCGTTACAGACTAAAGCTCATGATGGAGGCGGGGTTAGATGGGTGAGGGATAAAAAGCCTAATAAATGAATAAATAAACCAAATGACCTTGGTGGCAGCCAGCCTTTTTACATACGACAATTTGTTTTCAGAGACCGGAAAAAGCATTCCGACGTTGCCGCAAGAGCGATTCTTGAAAGCTTTTCTTAAATTATTTCAGCCACAACGGCATCAGCTGCTTTACATTATTCAAGGCTCACACAATGGCACTTCTGGCACGTATCCTGCTAAATTGAACTTGATTTAGTTAAGCTGGATGAGTTTGAAGCGGAGGATAGAGTGGCCTGCCAGACAGCAGGGAGGAGAGTCACTAACAAACATACTGCAGTGCAAAATAATGTTGACCTTCTGTCTGAAAACATGACAATGCCTTTCTTCTCAAAGTATTATATTTGCGGATGATGAGCTGTGTCTCTCTGCACGTTTTAGAGAAACTTTTTTGATATTACAAGGAAAAAACCTAATATAACACATATTAATAGGATTTGGCCTAGACTGTATAGTGCCAATACAATCTAACATTTTATTGCTCCTGAGAAAAGGGGCAGAATCAAGAAGCAGGCAGAGATGGAGGAGTACTGAGATTTTGTTTCCCAGAGCCAGCCAATGAAGCTTAACAAAGCCATGTTTCAAAATGTATGAATGTATCAGTTGGAATTACACCGCTCCAGTTGAATAAATATCTTCAGGGTTCCTCTTCCCCTGTGTCCATTGAATGAGCTCTTGTAAACACTCGATCTCTCTTTCTTGCCCTCTCTCTCTCTCTCTCTCTCTCTCTCTCTCACCCTCAATAGATTTTGCAGGAAAACAAACGAACTGATTGATCTATCACACACTGGTGTGGAAGTGCAGAAGGTATCTCACTGTCAGAACAGTGGTGGAATGCAGAGATAGAATAAAAAGCATTGAATAAGCAGAAGAAAAGAGCTACGCGTCAAGCACGCTCATTGAACCGTTTTGTTATTTGCCGGCTTTATTAAAGTAACAGCTCATTTCAGTGTTGTGTGCTGGACTTTTCATATTTCTTTTCGTTCTTGCAAGGCTATCAAACTTCAAAGTATTTTTTCCAAAATTCAGTTACAGATCACTGGACCAAATAAATTTGCCCATCTGTTTTTGTTTGATTGTCGTCTTTGTCTTTTCCTTCACAGTAAAAGCTCGGCCTTCCCAAACAGTGTTATTCTGCACCTTTTTTTTTTACAAACAAGAAAAGTTCTTTGTCATATCCTGCAACTTTGATATTTTTTCAGTGTGTACCTTTGTGTTCTCTCATCTTTAAAGTGACTGGCATTGATCTGTGTGGTTGTTTGTGCTTCACTTAAAAAAATAGTTCACCAAAAACTAAAAATTACTCTGTCATCATTTACTCTGTCTTTTTCAACTTACATAACTTTCTTTCTTCTGTGCAAAACAATATAGTTATTTATAGCAGAATCTACCAGCTGCTCTTTATGTAAAATGAAGGGGAATGGTGATGCCTAAAAAATCCCTGGTACCCACCCACTTTTATTGTATGAAAAAATAATGTGAACATCCAATTAAACATCTCCTTTTGTTTTGCAGAATAAAGAAAAAAGGTTTGGAAAGACCTTCAGTTTCAGGTGAACTCTCCCTTTAATTACAAACTTTTGGTAGGCCTCTCTATCATGTCTATTCTTTCTGTACTTATTTTAAAATAATTGCATGTTATTTTGCAGTCATCTCTAACAACACAGAGAAGTTTTTAATCTAACTTCAGGCTCAACTCGGGTAATAGATATCCAAGGGTGACATGAGGCATTATGGCCCGCTAACTGCTCGACACCTCACAGATGCTCTTTATCTTTTTCCTCTGACTCTTTGCATTTGAAGAGTCATTTCAATAAAACGCCGCCCTGTGCTTTAAAATGTTAAAATAGTGAGTGCAGTTTAAAGGAAACCCCATTGTTTTTAGGCACTTTAGAAGGGACACTTCTGTATTTTTAAGTCTGCTTGTTTAGAAGAAAATTTTGGTCTTCACGCATCTGTGCTCTATAATCACATTCACAATAAAGCGTTTGCATGCGCAGCGCTGTCAAATTAGAACTAACAAACGATAAATTGGCTGCTTTCATTCAAGTGCTTTATCATGAGCAACTTAAAGGCGCTCCTGCATAATGAGCCTGTAGGTCAAGAGCCACTTGCATTCAGTTGATCATCTCGCCCATTTCGCAGCTTGATTTTTAGAAACTAGATAGCAATGAAATGAGATTAAAGACTATATTCCATCTGCCCTGGAATAATGCCACCCGCTTGCCTTTTTAAACTTCCATTATTCTGTTTTTTTGACTCGCCACACTACAGAATCAATATATAATGAATTCTCTGTATTAATAATATGAGTCCAATGGGGTGCAGAGAAATGGTCGATTGAACTGGGTTTCAGAGCATCACGGGTGCTGGTGAGAAAACAGATTTTGTTTTTAAGATATTGCTCGTATGAACAGGTGCGACGTCTCCAAGCTCGCTGTGAGTTACGCACTCTAATGCGCCGTGAGTGCGTTCCAGCTTTTAAAGGATAAGTAATGGGACAAATAGATGAAATTTAGCTTTTAATGAAATTATTGTGCTGTCTTGAGCTCAAAAATTAGAACCCCTAAAATCTTTTCGAGGGGGAAAAATTGGCGTGTGAATGGCGCTCTCTGCAGAGCGATCAATAAAGACTTCCATTTACTGGCCTGTCTGAGGATGAGCTAAAGATTTTAATGTACTCTGGTCAATATGCAGTAGAAATGAGAAAAGTAGCACAGCCATTTTGAAAGTATTATTCTGAAGGCTACAATGAGATTTGGGGTTTATGCTTTAAAAAAAATGCCACATGCTTTGAAAATACTGATTAAGGGCTTTGGTCCATTTGCTGAAAGGCCACTGGGGAGGAAGTGTCTGTTTTTTTGCTGTGTCCTCTAACTAAATGCAATGCCATAGATGCAATCAATAGGACAACACAATGCTAATGAAGACTCAGGCAGTGAGAGAGGCAGAGGATGGTGGGGCTTGACTCTTTGGTCCCCAAACGCCACACTGTTAATCTAGTCATATAGAGTTGAACTTGATTAGGTTAAATGTAGTAACAACATTTCTTAACCAATATATTTGGATATTTATAATATATTATCTGTCTGTCTGTCTGTCTGTCTGACTGACTGTCTATCTAAATATCTATATCTTTCTATCTAGTTTAGTAATCTTAGTTTACTGCTGGAGCCCTAGGGTACAAGTCTTCAAAACATTTCTTAAAAACTATTTAAAAATAATGTGTTCTTATCTATCTATCTATCTATCTATCTATCTATCTGTCTGTCTGTCTGTCTGTCTGTCTGTCTGTCTGTCTGTCTGTCTGTCTGTCTGTCTGTCTGTCTGTCTATCTATCTATCTATCTATCTATCTATCTATCTATCTATCTATCTATGTTCACTGCTAAGGCAGTAAGACATGAGTTTTAAAAAAAATAAGTGATTCTCAGCCAATACATTTTATTTAGTATAATTAGGATATTTATAAAAAATGAAGTACCTGTCCTTATCTATCTATCTATAGTGAACTGCTCAAACCTCGTGTTCTTGTAGCTCATTGCTGTTTAACATACAGTAGCATTACATGAATACATTAAAGATTAAGCAGAAGTGCAGGCTATCGCTACTTACCGCAGTACAGGATCAGCAGACCGCTTAACAGCAGTACAACCCAGAAAGTTGAGGACATCGTCCCCCACGCATCCCTCCGTATACTCTTCTTCATAAAGGGCGAAGCCATCAAAGTCAGTCCCTTTAAAGTCTCAATTCTCCAGTCAAATTACCCTCCGATCTGGCTCTTATAGCCAGCAGCTATTCAGCAGACGTCGCAAAGTTGCCATAAAGAAATGAAGGAGAAGCGGTGTGAACGTATCCATGAGAACCGCGCGCTGGAATGAGAGACAGGAAATGATCGTGATTCAAGGAATGATCCGTCCTTTCACGTTTGTGTGCATCACAAAATAATGCGATAGTGAGTATTCAGTGAGGAAACATAAACCCTGACAGATTGCGCAAATAAATATGAAGTGATGTATATATATAGCAGAAGTTGTTAAGAAATAAGCGTTGAAGAGGGTTAAAAGAGAGTAAAGCAGCGCTGGTGCGGCTCTTTTTCTCACGACTACAGTGTGAGTGTTTGATGACTGAAGGTGTTTTTGAGACAGACAGCGAATCGATTGTTGTTGGTTTTTTTCTACATAATAGAGTAAAGCGAAATTTTGACTTCCTGACTAAAATCCTACATGTTTAGTGTTTGTCATTTGGTATTCCCAACATAACATACCGTTAGCTGTAATAAGAATGATGCACCTCAACAGACATCAGAGGAAATGAAAATCTATGTGATTTAGCACTTTAGGGAAATTTTCATTCATAAATAATATCTAAAACCGTTTCAATGTACGTGAATAGTTTTTCTAAGTATCAAATCTGGTATTCAAACGGACGATTATCAATAAGGCAAATAATCGTCCCTTTCTCAGTGGATCTGTAATTAAATCAGCCCCTGGCACTGGCTTCCTCTTGGGGAAGTCTGGTTTTCCAGTTCCGTCTTTCACGTGAGATATGAGATTCTTTGATGGTTTTATTTATGACATGCAAAGTTTCGCCCCTTTGAAAGATCAATAGATCAAGTGTGGGTGGGTTCCTGGGGCACAGAGTCACACACTTCGAGTCTGGTGCGTGTCTATAATTCATAGTCTTAGAGCTTGCGGATACTGGGTTGCTCAGATGATTGTGTACAATAGCAGACAGTCCTCGACCCACCTTCTTTCTAAACCCCACAGTGTCTATCCCTGGCCTCCGGCCACCCCCCGAGGGAAATCACCATTGCTTCAAAGTTGCCTCTGCTGTTGGGAAAGAAGCATGTCTAAAATAAGAAATATTTCTTAGTGTATAATTCTTCATTTTCTTTTTCACACTGTCCCAGACAGTGAGCTTTTGAGACCCCAGAGACTCCAGATAGCTGACCTTCAACACCGCTCTGTCCGCTCTTTGTGTTCTCGGTGTTCACCTGTGTGGTTTGAAAACATGTTCGTAAGGCTGCAAAGCATGAATATCTACAGTATTATACACCCACAGGTGTGATCTAGAACAGTTTTTCCCAGCCTTGACTTAATTTACATATTTTAATATAACTTATAAAATAATTAAGTCAAGTTGTGGTCCCTTTGGAAGTATGCTAGGGCCCTCTAGTGGGCCCTGGCCCTCAGAGAACCACTGACTTGAAGTACTTAAGCAGGTCCTTGGAAAGGTGGAAAGAAAAAAATGGATTTGTTGCATAACTAACCATTCAAATAACTAATCATCTCATAATTACGTTCATAAAACAATATATGAAATGTGTATAAGGTATGTGTGGATGAGGCTTTAAGTTTGCAGAATATATGTGCTTTTTCTGTAGGTCTGTAGATCTGGATGTTTTTTTGTTAATGTCAGTAACTTTGATTAAAGATAATTAGATATATGATATAGATAATGAATACTAGATAATGCTAGAAATCTTGTATAACTGATGTTAAAATGTAAAAGGAACACATTTATGGTATGTTGTCTATAAAGAAGTATTCGAGTCTTACTGATGGGGCTGTAGGGGTTTTTAAGACATGAAAGACTGGAAAACACTGATCTTATACTGGTCAATTAATTTTTACAGAAGTCCAGCTATACTTTCCATTTTCTAGTCTTACAGCTTAATAAAGTTTCACAAGCACAACTATCTGACTGACGTTGTTTTTATTCAGAACACGTATCAAAATAGTTTATTCATGTCTATGAGTGTCGTGCAGTTTTACTGTGGAGTAAATATACTGCATTTAGTGGAAGAGGGCAAGGAGATGTCAGGGGAGAGGAACATTACTCAGACACTTAAGAGGTAGAAACCTTCAAAGCAACGTGTACGGCAAGAAGGATTGAGGATGCACAACACTGATTTGATGGGACCTGAGGGAACAGTCAAGGTCTTTGTCAATCTTCTCGTGAGATGGATTAAGTGTACAAGTGACTGACAGGAGGTATGTCTTCATACATCCTGGAGAATCGAATACAACATCTGTCTGAAGCGAAAGAGATTGCGGTCATGATTACGTTACGTTATTATGTCATTAGTATTGTTGTGTAGTTGTACTGTTATTAAAATGTGGACTTAATTGCGCTTGCCCCCCTTTCTCCATTACTTACTCTGAATTAAACATAATTGTTCATTATCCTGAGACCGTTTTAAATTAAATATCGGCGAGTGATAATATCCTTTCTGTATTTCCTGTTTATTATTTCTTCATAAAGTCCTTTGTTCAACACCATTTATATTACCTTAGTATATCAAAAAGAAGAGAGCACATATAAACTTGTGTTTAGGGTTTAACATCTGGGCCTTCATTTAGTTTAAGTGTCATCTATTTGTAATGCAAATTGTGCATTCATACAGAAACTTTGCCACTTGGACACATTTTCACATTACACAATGTCCTTGGAGGTATTGCTGGAAAACTCTTAATGTGCCCACATGCTTTAAATAGCCACTCGTGCATTTTGAAGGACTTTTTGAAGGCATGTAATTTTATTCATTAAAAATAATGTGCAGTGGACTGTAAGGTAGTCACTTGTAGGTTGATTTTGTTAAATTTGGATTTTTCTGCGTTTGAGAGTTTGGAAACAGGTTGAAAACTATTTTATTTATTTATTTTGGTCATGCAAGTGGTAGAGAAAAAGCATTTCTGGATTACAAAAGACATTTTGTACTAAGTTTTGTGATGAATTTTTGGTATAAATTTTGCAACATTCTGAAATATTGTGAACGCACACATTTGTTGCAGAAAATACCAGTGTTATTTGGTTCCCTGGTCTCTTTATTTCTCTTCTTAAGATGTGATAACAAGGAATGTCTAGTCTTCAAGCGGGAAGCCTCACACAGCCATCACTGATAAAAACTCTGGAGTATTGTTGTTCTCTTTACTGTTCATTGCAAAGCTCAGAAAATACAATGAATGTCAAGTCCTATTTATTTGTATAGCACTTTTCAAACAACACATCGTTTTAAAGCAACTTCATTAAAAATCACACAGTATTGTTATAAATGTCTAAAGGATGATTTAAACAAATGCTTTAATGCTGTTCAGATGTGAGAATACCTTCCTCTTTCCTGCACATCTTCAGCGTGGTGTCCTTGGTTCTTTTGTGGTCAGTTGTCAAGGGAGTTTTGTCTTGTGATGGTGAAAGAGACCACACACAATCTGATGTTGTCATCTGTAATTGGTTGCCTGCCCGGAGGACCCTCCTAGCTGCCATTCCGCTTTATCTGTTCACTCTTATCAGTCCTTTTTCTCCTGAAGTGTCAGCAGGGCAGCAGATGTGTGTTCATACAATTGGAGGGCACTGCGGCAGTGATCAACCTTGGTCTTTGTATAGGCGCTATTTTCCACTGAAATGTCTGAGACAAACCTTTGCACCTGGAAAAGTTCTTTCGTCGGCTGATCTCTCAAAGGAAAATAAAGACAACGGCTATAATCCAATTAGTAGGACCGGTGCGCTGTGATTTGTATCAGAGCAGAAACATCTTGCAGAATATAAAATAAATAAATAACTCAAATTTGTAAGCGGCAGATATATCGACTCAGAAAATAAAGATTAGTTGATTTGTTTGGGACGACGGAAGCGCAAAAGTCAGAGGTGTCAGTAAGACAGTGCACACCTCATAAATCAAACGGAGGTAGCTGGGCTGAACTGCTGAAAAATTCAGTTTTATTTCCAGCTTTTGATATTATACAGTACATTTCCAGAGTCATGTTTTTATTTGTTGTAGTGGCATTTAAGGTCAAAGTCTTTATTGTAAACTGTCCCTCCTTTGCAATAAAAACAGTTTGCATTTGATGGATTATAGTCATTTTAATAATGGAGGTAAATATGTCTGTTTCGACCAAAACAACAATACGGCTCGATTATCTAATCCCGGTAGGCGTAAGTTATGTCACAGCCATGAACCATGATTTGCCTCTTACATGACTGTAGGTATTGGGGGCCATTTTCAGTCTGGAGAGCTTTTGATTGGATAAAAATCGGTGGTGGCGATGAGTCCAATATTTTTGGACTGTACATTTAAAATGTGCTAAAAGTGAGTTTTGTTAACTTCTAGGTGTACACTTAAAACCGTTTTATTAGCCCTCTTTTGTACATGCTTCATCCTATCCAAATAGGCCTGCAACAACTATTAAACCCTTTTCTAAATGAATGTTGCCCCCTATTGTCAATTACGAGCATTGTGACTAATGAGTATCAGTGTGATAGACTTCAATTAATAACTAGATCTATTATCCATGATTATAAGACAATATGCTAAGCACGTCGCAAAGATACTTGGCTCAGACAAATGCATCACAAGACGATAAGAGCAAAGAACAGGGCAAAATGAAATGACGGCAAGTGAGAAAGCCGAGGCAAGAAATCGCCAGGGAAACAGAGGTGACTGGGATCTGTAAGAGAGAAAGGCTGTTTCTGCCTTGTTGCTCCCGAGATTCATTGCTCTCCTCATCAATCATGGTGCGCTGATGAAATTGTTCCTGCCCAGAGTAAGCCTCATGGCTTTCATGTGCGGAGTTGGCATAAATCCTGTTGGCAGGGAATAGAAGTGGATTATATTGTGCAAATTAATTGTTGCTTGAATTTGTCACTTTTCTTTCCTGCCTATTCTCATCCCTGCTGCAAAAAATAATAGAAACCATCACAGACATTCTAATGGATTTAATGGTCTCTGTGGGTCTCTACTGGTAATGTGTTGGGCTCTCTTATCTGGCAGATGGGAACCAGTGTCCCACCAGTGTCCCATTAAATCTTACTGGATCAAGGCCCATAACCCACACTAGATACAAAAAACGGATAGCTACTTCCTTAAAAAGCAACATCAAGACTTTCGATTTGAAATAGAAAAGCTTGACGATCAGCCTCAGAAAGCAATCAAAGATATAAGTATCTCAAACAACAGGTCAAAACAGACAAATCTGACAGCCTGCCGATTGTATCTTCATTATGCGAGTAGGAAGCCAATCTATTCTAAACTCCCACCAGACAGCAGACACACAAACTCATACATGAACACCTCTAAAGAGCAAACAAGCAGGCGGTGCTCGATACCTGCAGATGAGATCAGTCATTAATCTGTTCAGCGTATTTTTAGAGCACTTCCTCTTGTGTTTGATCGGTGTGTGGCTGTAGACACACTTTGGGAACATCTCTCTCATTAGTGTTTACACAAAACTCCCTCAGTCAAGGTCAACAGTAGCCCAACTCTTAGGCCACTGTTAGGAGAATTGTGCCAACACTAATGCGTTGACCGCTGGTGACACGATATCACTAATTGCTGCAGTTATATATTTGTTTCTATGCTTTTGTTTAGACCATTTTTGTCACATGTATAAGACATATTAACCACTAGATCTACATACCCTTATGAAATGAACCATGGTTTATTATATAAGTACAAATATCTGTACTACAAATATCATAATATCATATCTATACTACAAATATCAGTTTCTAAAATAATAGTTTCTGTAGTGAGACAATGATAAATTTGTGGTTACTATTGTTTTACTAAATACCATAGCTTATATAATTACTGTAGTAAAACCATGCTTCATTTTTTGTAAGGCTTGTCTGTAGTCTTGTGAGATTCAAAACACATATTTTAGCATATATTACTTCTGAATATCTATAAAATTAATTGGTGTAAGAAGCCTATTGACAGTGTTATCAATTAAAAACTAATGCAACAAGCCTTAAAAGCCTATGTAAAATATCTTCAACCCTAACACTACGTTTTCTGTTGAAATCAGATAAAATAATATGGTAAATCAGCAAAAAGCAAGATCCTTAAATTTATGCATCATTTTTTAACATGTTGTGAAACTTTAATGCACAATTTCCATCTCTAGGATTTCTGTGGAAATCAGATAAAATAATGTGGTATATCAGCAAAAATTCAAGTTCCCTAAAATTCATGCATCAATGTTTTACAATATTGTGCGCTACGCAAAAAAGTGCAATACGCACTCCCAACACTCACAAGCAGTGCAACACTGCCATCTAGAGGAATTTGCCAAGAACGTAACTTACGTCAACACGTTTGGCTCAGGAACGTTAAATCATTCGTTTAACACGCATGATAACAACATCTAATCAGACATTGCATTGCTGAATCTAAAAATATTTAAAACGTGTTATAAACAATACAAACAACGGTTTCTAGTAGTAGTCTAGGTGGCCTACTTATTTCAACTTTATGTGAACAAAAACAAATTTTAAAGATGGTTGAGAAATAAGAGAAATTACCGTATGAAAACGGCTGTTGTACATGCTGTGGGTGCAGTTGTCAAACACACTTGTTGCATGTGTGAAACAGCTCCAGCAGGGTTAGGCAAACTCCGCCCATATGCCCCGCCCACCGCGAGCAGCCTCTGCACATCAGATCATTCAAATCTCGCTGTCTGTCTCAGCCGATGAATACAAAGTTGAGTGTTAAAGTTTTCATTTTATAGACATGGTTTGTAACAGGAGCGCTCGTCGAAGTTACACATACCTTTTAAGTTTGTGAGTACGGTTCGGAAAATTACAATGTGGCCAAACTAAAGCTCAGTTAGGACTGAGAAGAACAATCGGGTAAGTGAAACATTTACTGTACACGAGCGAGAAAACGTTTTGAGCATCATGTGTGAAAATTGTGCATACGTTTTGTTTTGTTTTGTTTTGTTCACCATAGCATAAAGCCAAATCCTATAACAGCAGAATAAAAAGTTGTTGTTGACTTTTAGCGTCTGTTATTGTAAACATGATCAGCGATGCTTTCGTCTTGCATTATCTAACTGGCCTAAGTAGATGCTCATGTCTGTTATTATGGGTTCACAAGCCTCTCATAAGACAATCTAAGACCTAATGCACACAAACCTCTTTTGGTTTGTGAGTAAATGATTAAAGAAGGAAAAACCAATGTGATGTCTTGTCATTCTAAAAATTCACTTGGAAATCATGCATGTAAGTCCAGAAACCTTGGACCTTGTGAATAAAGAAACAGCAGTGGGTGTTTGCAGTGCTTATAATTAGCAGATGGTGAGTAAGAACGCATAACATTTTTATTCATAATCACTTCTGTGAATGTTAGACTGTGAATGAGCTCGATCGCTCTTGCAAGATGGACCAGATTCGGTGTACCATCTGATATGACATCATTGCTCTTGCAGGGTGGATAAAACACCAATTTAACCCATCACCGGCTTTACGAAGGCACCCTATAATTGTAGACATTGTTTGCCCTCGCATGGCAACGTAGTTACAATCGTGGCACTGTTTTTGTTTGTGTTCGTGTGTGGGAAGAGAGAAAACCTATTATTAGGGAGTTGGGTTAATCTGTAAGTTTACAGTTGGTATCTAGTGTCAGATGTGTGTGGGATCGAGCTGCGATGTCGTCAGGGGTGCAGCAAGACGTCTTGAGTCAAGCCAACTGTTGATCTGTGCGCTCGATATGGGGACCAGTCTGTGGCAGCATCTCCTAACCTTTTCTCAACGCTTGCGCAACTGATGTTTCCTTGATTGTCAGAGACGCCTGATAACACGTTTCGCTTGACGTGCTCGGCACACAGACACCGCAGGCACGCATGACAACATGCGTAGTTCACCAGGAAGTCTCAAGTCAGTGTGCACATCAAAAGGAAATGTGCTTGTTTATCTTATAGCTGTTCTGTGTGGCTTTCACTATGACACAGACATCGATACAAATATGAGTCACCGCATATATGAACGACGTAAACAACTTTAACCTCTTTGGTTGACATTGTGGGAAACTGTACTAGTAACGTGACTTCTTCATGTCACACATTTGTTCTAGATCTGAGCTGTGCTGGCATCAGCTAAACCATGGGGTCATTCCGAAGGCCGAGACCCCGTTTCATGAGCTCGCCCGTGCTGTCAGACCTCGCCCGGTTTCACGCCAGCTCGCCAACTTTGCAGCTGTCCAATGCCAGCGTTTGGAACAGGTGGGTGGTGCATCATTTTCCAAGGATGAGCGGACGAAAAAGCATTGTTTCATCAATTGCCATGAGATTTGGTTATACTTTTTATAGACGCAGCAAAGATCTGTTGAGAAAGCACTTTAAAGACTCAGAATAAGTTGCTGAGCTTGTATCTTTCAGAAAGCTTGACCTTAAAGCTCTGAGTCAGAGAGGTGGATGTTTACAGTCTCACAAGTAAAATCTCACTTTTTTAGTTATGACTCCACAGATGGATTTCCATATTTAGTCTTTGGGGAGTACCTCACAGAGACTGTTTTAAGGGGAGGAAGCAGATAGCTGCTTTTGCCTTCACTACTTCCTTATGGAAACGAGACCTCCGATGGCCCTCGCTCAGGAAGCGTAGAGCAGGATGTTAGTCAAAAATTTGGTTGGTTGATTCAGCGAAGCCAAAGTTATTTTAACCAAACAGAGACTTGCTGACTGTAAACAAATGAACTCCGGGAGAAACTGCTGGCAGGGTTGTATCTAATTTTGTTTTCACAAAGTGCAATTCACTGTGTATATTAAGGGATGTTTTGCATAGAATTTGCTTACCTTGCAAATCGATGGTCAGTGCAATTGAATGAGACCTTGTTTCAACTTTTTCAGGTTGAATTGTTTTTTTGTAATTGTTTTGCAGTGTTCAGACGGCTGTTATTAAGGTGTTTCAAGGAGGGAGCCTGCAGACCAATGAGCTTTACACACTGAATGAGAGCATAAGGTCAGACATCAACATGGTCTTAGATCAGTTTTACTCACTAATTTGTCAAGACTATTTTAATGTTGGATGGGGTCATAGACACTTTGAGGGAGAGCTTTTTTCACTTTAGCCAGTCTGTCAGACCAGTACAACCATAGCAACACCTTGGCAACCACCCGCAATCCAAACTTACATGTTAAAATCTTAACCTGAAAACTGTCACCGCACATTTTGAGCATAAATGCACTATCCAAACTACAATTTTTTACATTAAATCTTTTTATTTTGAGTATTTTTAAAACAACATTAACATGTTATGTTTATTGTTATGAAAATTTGTCAAATATTTATTCTTTTTAAACCTTATACCTTTCCATTAATGTATAGTTTGTCCTAATTAGATTAGATTAGAATTTAACTATGAAATATTGAAGTGAATAGTGAAATCTTACTGATCAGAGCTGATCGATTTATTGAACTTTCTCAATAGGTGGCTTTTAAGGACTGAGCTGGGATCCTTTATCACAGAGTATTTTCAGGTGAAACCTATTTTCACTCGTAACAACATAAAGCAAATTACAAAGAGAGTTTAAGTTAATGTTTTAATCATTATATTCAGGATCAACTCTTGAATAAAGGCCTTGCGTACATTTTGGAGAGGATTCTGCTTCATGATGGTAAGAGCTGGACCACTTCTTAACACACCTGGACCACTTTCAAAACACATCCGACTTGATCATATCTGGCCTGTGTGTGTTCTAAAGGTTAAGTAAGTACAGATGTGTTTAATTCAAGTCCCTCCCTGCATTCTTCTACCATTTCTCATACCCAGATGAAAATCGTCTCCAATCGCTGTCTGAAATGTGGGTGAGGTTTTTCACAGAGATCCTGCCAACTCTCCAAGCTATTTTCTACCCCGTGCAGGTATTAAAATGATCTCACCTACCATTCAAAGTAGTCGGTCAGTGTCAAGTTACCGCCGGTGTGACTGGTTGTTTTTGGCTCTGTTTGTAGGGTCAGGAGTTGACTGTGAGGCAAATGGCTCTGCTGGGTTTTAGAGACATGGTTTTGTTGAAGCTTTCTTTGGAGAACATGCTTAACGGCACCTCGTACCCTCCACCAATCACACAGATGCTTCTTATCCTGCAGGTAAAGTCTCGGGTACCCAAGTGTTAATCGCTAAAAAGTTATGAAATCCATTAAAAAGTTATTGATTTTTTTATTATTGTTTATTTGTATTTGTCATTCCAAACCTTTCTGCTAAACACAAAAGAAGATTGACTTCCATTGTATGGACACGAAACAACAGAGACATTTCTTAGAATATCTTCTTTTGTGTTTAACAAACACAAATGACATTTTTAGCTGAACTATCCCTTTAAACTTGACTAGAACATGTTGTAACTACAGCTGAAAAACTTCATCACACAGGTGGGAAAATAAAGCAGGGATATGAGGTCAAGTACCGACCTTTCAGAGAATATTCCCGCTGTGGGAACATATACACAAAAATAGTGTGGGAACTCATACGTGCTTTGTGGCAGCGTAACCTAAGGTGACATTTTAAGTAACGCAGTGAAACCAAACACCCTTTTTCGACACTTTTTTTTTATGTGGCTCTTCCAAACAAAGGTAATTTGTAATCTTTGTTCCTGAAGTAGCTTGGGTTATAGACCACAGGGATACAGTGTCTTTCTTAGGGGCATAATGATGATGAAACACAATGATGCATCATCTCGATGCAGAATTACTCCCACTTCTCAGCTGTCTTGGGATTTATCCCAGATTTTTAACTATTTAGCCTCCAGCCTTCTTCAAACATAAGTGGTTGGCTTTCATTTTGTATGTATATTTTCATGTTTTTTCTGGTCAGGGCATTCATGAACCAAACGGACCCACGCAAGAATATTTTCTACTGGAGAAACTGGTGGATATGGTTATATCTCCCTACTTGGGAAACTACCTCTACTTGTGCCAAAGTGATTCCTCTTCAGGTGGTTGTTTATATTTGATGCTTTTACCTTCTCATTTGCATATTCTGCTGATTTCTCTCATGCACGTTTTGGTTTGGCTTCGTTCACAGGGGATCATTTGGAACACCTGAGATCGGTTAACGGTCCACAGCGTGGTCAACCTGAGATTATGGTGACACAGTTTGCCCATGAATCCTTCCTGTCACCTCTAATCGAGCATGAAGGGGAAGCTTATTTGGAGAAGAGCGGAGGTAGACGCCACACTGTTGCCAACGTGCACTCGGACATCCAGCTACTGTCTGTTAAAAACAGGATGTGTTCTGGAAAGGTTGAGGTCAGTGGGACAACCAGGATCATCGAGACGGGGAGGAAAAGGACTCCTTTGCCTTTTTCTAGCGAACTGGCTTTTTTTAATTCTAGGCAAGTTGCTGTGGAAATTCCTAGAGGCCAAGGCACTACTGAAATACAGTGTGGCCTAACCAGTTAGAAAAGCAGTGAATGGGATTTTTTTTTTAAACGCCCACTGCAACCCTCTTACGTTATAATAACTGTGACAGGCTGGAACGTGTTTATTTAAAGGGATAGTTCACCAAAATATGACAATTTTTTTCTTCACTTTCTCACCCTTGTGCTATTTTAAACTTCATTTAAACACTCATGTCATTCATATTGACTTTTGTGAAGTAACACAAAAGAAGATTTTTTTTTAAAATGTTGGTAACCAAACAACACTGGCCTCCATTGACTTCCCTTGTATGAACACAAAACCACCGAGACATTTCTCAAAATATCTTCTTCAGTCAATATGAATGACATGAGCGTAAATAAATTTGTATCTTTGGGCGAACTATCCCTTTCATTAAAGTCTACTTTCTGTGTGCTGAAGTCTGTCGATGTTTTTTAAAGGTTGAGGTTGGAAGTTGTTTAAGCAGCTAAAGAAAATTTTGTTTTAGCACTTTCTTGTAACACTCACTAAAAATCACACTTTTTTCTGCTGTGAAGGTGGCAGAGCTGTGTGAAAATATGTCCTGGTGAGCAAACCAAGTTTACAGAGGTACAGCAAGGTATTAGCAGAAACTATGAGACTTTGGATACATTGGATTATGAATTGAAATGCACTGCCTTAATTCCTATTCTTCTTTTATTTGTGGTAAAAAAGTGTATTTAGTATTTCAGGTGTTTTATGAATGTTTTATGATCGGTATGGAATTATATTGTATATTCTTTTGAAATGGAGTCAAGAACATGTGTTAAATATGTATTTAAAATAATACTGTATACATGTGTATAGATTTTGTAGTAATAAAGTTGAAAAATGTTCATAATGAGGTACTTCACCCAAGTATGTCATAATTTGTTTTGTTTGGTCCAGAATTACTTCCTTGTCTACAAATAATGTAATATTATGTTTCTTTAGAGGTATATGTGGAGGTTTCTTTATTCCAGCATACAGTGTGCTATTCAGAGTTCCTAAAGCAGATTAGCTTTTAAGAAGCTTTCCATGCTGTATTCAAATCCGATCACCTGAGAAGACCTTTGGTGGTACTGTAGTTTTTAGGCATGTAAGGCCTGCTGAAGAGCTTTATGCTGATTGCATTAGTCAAAGACCTTTGACATCACGAAGGCAAGAGTGGATAGTTACAGTGGTGATGATTTAGTTGGACACCCACATCACACTTACTGTAGGAATATCGTTGCTTGGAACGAATGTTTGAATATCACTACAAAATACTCTCTCTTAAGATGAAATTTCTTAAATAAATGCGTAAGTAGAAGTCTTGTTATCTGTTAATCTGGCATTAGTTGAAAATAAATAGCCTATATTATACATCAGGATAAAGTATTGCAAATCTAAAGGCAGTTGATACTTTTATGTAGGTGATGGGTTACATCAGGTTAAAAGAGTGTGCAGATAAAGGCGTGATTATGTAGGAAGTGACAAATAATCCCTGGTCTTTGATGCCATCTTCTGGCAGTTCTAAAGACATTTAAGTGTATTTATTTTGCTCGCAGTAATTTATTAAACGTGTGTTTTACGTATATTATTTTAAAAAATTATATTTTTATTTATGAGATACAATAACTATTTGATTTTTAATACTTTTTTAAAACCATGTTTTTACTTACTTTATATTATTTACTTTTATTTTGTGTTAATCTGACCTTTGGTCTGCATCCCAGAGAATATCTGAGGGCTATATTTTGTAAAACAAAAAAAGCTTTGTTGCAAACTGGAACTCCTGGTTTCAATGGATTTCTTTTTGAGAGAGTAAAGACTTTGTACTTGCACGTTTCACAGGTGCCCGCTCAGTTTAATTAAATGGACATTAAACATCCAATCCAGCAGGTGGCGCTCTGAACATGCGGCGCTGTGATCTTGTCAAAAACGCGCTGAAGAAAACCTCATCCCGCCTCACTGTCGTATTGTACGCGAGGACATCAGTTGCGTCCATAATAAGACAACATTCACAGTTCATATCACACTTTAACCTTAAATACGTAAAGCGCTTTAAAACATTATAGCGAACGACGAAGGAATTGTCAGAGAAAACGCAGAAACTCGCCTTCATTCATTGAAATCCCGGTGAAGCCAGACACGCTGATGGCGGCGACAGTGGAGGAGCTCTACCGTAACTATGGCATCCTCGCCGACGCTAAAGAGGATCTCAGCAAGGTAAACCAAATATCCTATATGTGTGCACTGTGTGGATACGAATAATACTCTTTATATAATATGACGAGGTGATATTCATATATGCATAAACGCTGTGGTTTGTTTAAGAGGCCTTGTATTAGCGTATTAGCCCATTAGCTCTAATGGATGGCTGTTTTTATTATAAACAAGCAAACTGTTTTCTGCCTTTAGAGCATTCGTGCATGTATGAAATATTTTTTGTGGACAGTATCAGATGGATTTATTTTGTTATGTTTGTGGGTTTATAAAGGAAAATCACGTTTAGTGGTTTATGCTAGTTCTACGCTATTTGCGTAGTGGATTTGGTTTTCCGCAGATATGCGCATAGTGCAGATACACAATTAACAATTAAGTATAAAGAGGGATGAGTGTATTAACATAACTCAAATCCTAAACATTTTTTCATTCGTTACTAAGGAAGCAATAGTTGTTATGTGTTTTTGTTTTTTACTAAATATTTGTCTTATTTTTCAGCATAAAGATGCCTATCAGGTCATTCTGGATGGTGTTAAAGGAGGCCCAAAAGAGAAGCGACTAGCTGCACAGTTCATTCCAAAATTTTTCAGCAGTTTTCCAGAGCTGGCTGACTCGGCTATCAATGCACAGCTTGATCTGTGTGAGGATGAGGACGTATCTGTAAGTGTACTGTGTCAGAGACTGGCATAATGTGGATACCATGCAATGAAACCAAGTCAAGACATTCTTGTTTGTCCTGTTTTTATTACTTGATTTTAGATTCGGAGGCAGGCTATCAAAGAACTCCCCAGGTTTGCATCTGGAGACAATTTACCCCGAGTTGCAGACATCCTTACACAACTTTTGCAGACAGGTATTGAACTTATGACTACTAAAACCAGTTGTTAAATCACACAAGCTATTCTAGTTATTGCAGTATAACACCTACATACAGTTGTTCATCTGTTTGATCCTTTCTTGTATCTTTTGGATGATTGTGTCTTTTAGATGATTCAGCTGAATTCAATCAAGTCAACACAGCGTTGATCTCCATATTCAAAATTGATTCAAAAGGTATCCATCCATTGCTATATTTAATTGATTTTTGACATTCTTAGCCTTCTTTATGTATAATTATATTAGAACACATTCTACTCAGTAAGCACTGATCAATTTTGTATTGTATCTTGACAAAAGTTGTCATAAGATGTTATAGTTCTCGCTGACAATGTCTCTCCTTGAAGGAACTTTGGGAGGTTTGTTCAGTCAGATACTGCAAGGAGAAGATATTGTACGAGAGAGGGCGATCAAGTTCCTCTCTTCCAAGTTGAAAACGATGCCAGAAGATACAATGACAAAGGAGGTGGAGGACTACATCTTCACAGAGACGAAAAAGGTATTTGGACATCATTCATTTTTATGTCAGACATAAAATTGATTTTTAATTTTGTTTGTGGAATTGTTCAAAACTTAATACTGTCACTGTAACATGTCACTGTCTGGTTATTTAAGGTTCTTGAGGATGTGACAGGGGAGGAGTTTGTGCTTCTGATACGTATCCTGTCGGGACTGAAGGCCATGCAGACCGTCAGCGGGAGACAGCAACTGGTGGAGCTGGTGGTGGAACAGGCATTTCTTGAGCAAGCCCTAAACCCTGCAGATACTGACAGCGTTGATCGTCTCCTGCAGTGCACACGTCAGGCTTTACCACTCTTTTCTGTGAGTCAACACACTTTAGATCTACTCCACAAATGTGTCTTGTAAAGACACACATGCTGAATGTGATGTTCCAAAACAGCATGTCATGCCCGAGTGCTTGGGTAAAGTTTGGATACTTGAATGAAATGTTTTTTATCCTTATAATTTAATCTGTATCAATCATTTTTACTCTGTTAAAGCTTGAAAGTAGTTTTGATTAAATGCACAAATTCTGATTTTTTTTTTGCTTGTACCTCTTCTCCTTTAGAAAAATGTGCATTCTACTCGCTTTGTGACATACTTTTGTGAATACGTTCTGCCCAATCTCAGTCTTCTCACAAGTCCTGTAGCAGAACTGGACATCCAGCTTGAGGTTTGTACATTTTACAGATCATATTGTGTCTCCGGTTTTAGTTCTTGTGCCCCACAGTAATGAATGGTCAAATGCATTCTTGGTCAAAATCCTGGAGAAGTATTAATGTCAACACAGTTAAAATGTCTTTAGTGAAGTTCAGATGCATGTCAGTTTCAGGTTATACCAAAGAAATGTTTTTGTCTTATTGTTTCAAAACTCAATCTTAATAAAGACTTCTGTAATTCCAAAAGCTTTTTGAGTTGAAGAGCTGTAAAAAAATCTTGTTTTCCTCTACAGGTACTTAAGTTATTGGCAGAGATGAGTCCGTTTTGTGGAGACATGGACAAACTTGAAGTCAACCTCAAGATGCTCTTCGAAAAGCTGCTGGTAAAAACATACATTGAACTTCTGAGCAGTCCGGAAAGCTTTCCACTTCAGCCTCTTCACTGACCTCTGCGATTATTCACAGCAGTCTCTCTCTTCTCTCTTTGCTTCAGGAGTTCATGCCCCTTCCTCCAGAAGAGGAAAACGGAGAGAACACAGCGAATGAGGAGCCCAAACTGCAGTTCAGCTATGTGGAGTGCCTGCTCTTCAGCTTCCATCAGCTGGGAAAAAAACTACCTGACTTTCTCATTGACAAAATCAGCGCAGAGATGCTTAAGGACTTTAAGATCAGGTCAGTTAGTCATGTTATAGACTCTATTAGCTAGTCAAAATGATGATTGACATGTAATAGTATTGTTCTGTTTAGTTTGTGATTGGAAGATCAACAGTGTGCATTAATAATATTCACAGGCTACAGTACTTTGCACGGGGACTGCAAGTATATATTCGGCAACTGCGTGTTGCTTTGCAGGGAAAAACTGGAGATGCACTGAAGACAGAAGAGGTATTGTTATTTCAACTTTGTTTAAATTAAAGTTTAGTAGAAATAGATACAATAATTTACACATTAATAAATTGGTAATTTTGTTTGGTGTTATAGAGCTGCTATCTTTATGGTGTTTTTTGATTTTTATTCAAATTGTTTTCATTGCAATGATAAACCTGAAAATATTGTGGAATTGTAACATTGTTTTCCTGGATTTTGCAGTGCAATAATGTGATTGATTGTGATGATAACATTCAGTTTGTGTCATTTTATTTTTTTACAGAATAAAATTAAAGTTGTGGCTTTGAAAATCACCAACAACATAAACGTTTTAATCAAGGTAACCCTAACGTATGAATTCTTATTAAGTATTAAGGAATAGGAAATGTCTGATGTTTAATATTTAATTTGTTATTTTAATATCATCTCTAGGATCTGTTTCATAACCCTCCATCTTATAAAAGTACAGTCACTCTGTCCTGGAAACCAGTGCAGAAGACTGAAGTGGCGGCAGCAGCAGCAGTTGGGTGGGTGTACTGGTCCTCCTGGTGTTATACATGCAAACATCAAGTCCCTGTCTTCAAAACTGACATCTGTTTATCTGCTTAATAATGTTTTTGCTTTATTTCTTCTCTGTATCCTAAAGCCAGAAGAGGCTGTCTGGGGAAGACATGGGACCAACAGCGACAGCGAAGAAGCTTCCTACAACTTTGCCCAGAAGAGATGCCCGTCAAATCTATAATCCACCCAGTGGGAAATACAGTGCCAGCATTGGTAACTTTTCACCTGGTATGTTTTTAACTTCTGTCTATTATATCTAATATGGTGAAACAAACCTGTGTTTGTATATAATAAACTTATCTTCACCTGCAGAGCAAAGAGGAGGCTTCAGGGGTGGCCGGGGACGAGGTTTCGGAGGAAGAGGAAACAGAAGCCGAGGTCGAATTTATTGAAAGAGGACTGTATATATTTCTACATGCATACAACTGCATAAACACAACATTTCTGCCACCTTCATCATTGTTTGCCCTTCCTGCATCTTACAGACGTCCATCCAATCTTGTCTCTCCGCATTAGTTCTTTTTCTTGAGTGTGTTTGAAAATCCTAAACAGTTCCTCACCATCAAAGCCTCTTCTCATTGTTGTCATCTCTGGCTATGCTTTTTTTTGCCCTGGATCATTGTGGAACAAAAGACTGCCAAGGTTTTTTTTATATGGTGAAATCCTTTGTACGTTTTTTTAACCTTTTTAATTTTCAGTGCTTTCATTGGATCAAAGATTATTACAGATTTGTAAGAAGAAACAATATCCTCTGAATTTTATTATAAACTTGTGTGGTTCAAATCTATGGCTGTCATTGATATTATTTCAGGACATGAAAATTTAAGTTTAACATCTTGCGCCCTGATGTTCGCCATTAACTTGATTATATGGAGTAAGTTTATAGATATTTTTGAGATGGCTAAGATATTTCTTGAAATTTGTCCTTGTAGAGGGTAGAATTGCTTTTGTCTATATACTGTCAAGTAAGATGTAAGGAACCAATCTTTTCAGGTATTGCTTGCATAGATTCAAGTCTTCAGTTTCAAACATTTTGCATGCATAGTTTATAGGAGATATTTAAATGTTTTGGATTTTATGGAAATGAGACGTTTGTGTATTACTACTGTTTTTTTCATTTCGGACAACTTTTCACCCACATTAAAATCTTTTTGCCTTTTTCAACAGACTGTAGGTGGTGTTGGAATTGTCTGCTCATAAAGACTAGTAAAAACTTATCTGTTATTTACATACTGTCCACTACCAATAATCAAATGAATATGAACTAATATAAACCCTCTTTTTGCTTTAAAATATGTACAGCTGACTTCTACAGCTACAAAGTTAAGGGCCATATATCTTGTAACACCTGCAGGCTATTGGCTTGCAATTAAAAAGACAGGATAAAAACAATACTTTATTTTCTTTGGTTCATTTTAAACTCTAGAAACTCTACTGCTAGGAGAAAGCAACATAGTCTTTGATCTTCCAAATGGATGTGCCTTTGGTTCGATTTTGAATCAAGAAAACGCATAGATGGTGTACATTAATAAAGTTCGTTCAAATTTAGACCTTTTTATAAAAATACATTGCACAAAAATAATGCATATAAATGCAAAAATATTTCCCCGTGCATGTTGCCTTATTTTAGCTCTGCATGTTTATAGACGTAATACAGTCTTGAAATGTTTTTTTTAGTACGTGACGTATTCTTTCTGTGTAGTGCCGTAACCACACCACTAGATGGCCTCCAAAGTCCGTACTTTGTACATTTTCACACTTTGCAGCAGAATAACATTGAAAATGTTAGTGACCACTTGAATAGTGACCAGTTAAAAAAGTCCACAGACGGAATGCGTTTCTCATGAGACGTAAAATGGCGTCTCTAACTTTTTCTTTACTGTTTAGTAGAGTCAGGTGTGCTGTCAGAGAGACAGACGACTTCTCAGGAAACCTGCTTCACCGATACCCGTCAGGTAAAATGAACATTTTATACGTGTTGTTTTAAAAATGTTGTCCAATTTTAGTCCCAGCACGCGCCAACAAGTGTTTTTCGCACAGTTTATTCAGACTGTAGATGGCGCTAGCCGTCCACGGAACAGCAGACGTGGTGACTCGTGACTAGGTATTTCCCAAATCAGTCTCTTTAACTCTTTCAGGGCAGTCACGCGCCATCTCACGCGGTAAAGTGACTGAATGTAAATGAAGGATCTATTTATAATTGGTGATGGTTTAAAGCCGTGCTCCGCTTACTATGCGTTCCGTGCGTTTAACAAGGCCGGAACAATTAAAGGTTCAGACGGGATGCAACAGTGGGCGTCTAGTGATCGGCTATTTTTGTAAGACGTGATAAATCGATCGGCCAATCAAGAGGTGAACAAATGGGCTGGAATAGGAGTGCGATATCAAACAATATGTTCACGATACCGCAGTGATCAGGTGGGGCAGGGGCTTAGTAAACTAGTCTGTTAATCTACGCATTTTCTATATTTACGTACAGTTGTCACGGACTTTTAAAATACACGGCTAAATAACAACCGCTTATATTTATTGGCTCGTTCACGGTGTGCTGCGGTAGAAGCACGACAACGTATTGTCACCGCCTGCAAAGACACACGACTGAAGTATTGCCGAAGAAAAATAAAAAAAGCTTTCCTCTTTTTCATGAAAGAGTGCCATCCGCCCCCTCATGTACAATGCCTGGAATAGTAACAGCACTGCTAGGCTTACTAAATATAGCAACCAGTGAGTGTTAGCATGTCAACTAGGAACCCATAAGAAGTGGTTTCCACACGTGTGGCTGTTGTGGCTACACATATTGCTATAAATACACGAATGGATCTTTAATAACTTACAAATATAAATCAAAGGCTTGTGTTTATTGGCTCTGCTGGATTGATGCATGTCGGTGTGTGTTCAATTTGCGCGTGCCACCTGTCTAAATGTACCGCTTTCCAGGGCAATTCTTAATTCTCTTGCGTAAAACTCTGGACAGGACGAAATAATACGTAAGATTTGAAATGCTCATCTCTCGTTTTGCAGAGTCTTGTTATGCAATAGGCCCATGTATGTGAATGGAGACAAGGGGCTGGATAAAACGTGAAGTTTCACGCAATGTGGACAATTACGCGCCAGTTGCGTTTTTTCTGCCATTGAATTTAAAATCGTCAATGAAAGGGGCACGTGCGACTTCTAAATAAAGTTTGGAACTTTTGATTTAATAATTTTTATATTTATATATATATTGATTACACAAAACTTTAAGGGTATGGTGAGGATATGCAAATTAAATTCGCTACTCACTTTCTAACACGATCTTAACATGTTACGCAGGACGAACATCATGTGACAGTGTGCCCGTTCATAAATATTCACCGTCTCTATTCATGCAGACTTTTCTCTTGAGGTAGTCATTGTGCCTCGACTCTGAACCATGTGATTCTGATGGGAGGGGGAGATTCTATAAATAGCTCTATAGCTCGGCTTCCATTGACATCATTTAGGCAAGAGAGACGGAAAAATAAACAGAGAGAAAGGGCTATAAGGGCGGGGATTCTTAATCTAAGCTTGAAATTCAAACAAACCCTCATCAATTTTGATTCCCCTCTCAACTCTCCAATAGAAACCACCAGGGCAGTGTTGGTTTCCTAGAACATCTCTGGCTCTCTCCTTAGTGGAAAAGAATCGAGAGATTGGGTGGGTGGATGGGTGGTGGAGGGAAATCAAACAAAGGAAAAAGAAACGTGTGACGAAAATCCAAAGCAAATATTTTGGATTATGTTTTTAATGGGACTAGGCGAAAGATTATGACCGGGACTACCTGTGTGAACAAAACAGTGACCATATGTCAATATCTGACTGCTTTCATAAACAGACTAAATTGATGGACTGTGTCCAACTCATCACATAGCCTAAACCTCTGGTCTCCCCACAATGTTTTGTAAACCTTTATCAGTTAAATACTGAATCGTTTATGTTTGGATACTAATGCCCAGAGATGCTACACAGATGTTTCAAGTGTCACATTAATCATTAGAGCAATTAGTCATAATTGTTATTCATTCAACACCATATAATGTTTGACAGAGGTTAGAAAGTGTTGGTTGTGTAATGTACTGGTAGCAATCAGATTTTTTCTTCAACACTACACATAAGATGCCCAACGAGATTTTACAGACTACGCCCTATGTATGAAATAATGCTGTTTGATAATCTAATATGTAAATTACGTTTGTTACTCATCAACATGCATACAATTATGACTCAAAGTCTTGTAGCTGGTTGCATTTTAGATTATTTCTCTCTTGATTGCCAGCTCTCTGTGTCCCCAAGTATTTATTTAGGGACGGATCCTGATGTTTTTCATTATTTCATATGATCAGATTCCTTGCTTTTTTATATAGAAGCTAATAAACGAGTTATCTTAGTCCTTGACACAGTTATTTATTAGCAACTTATTGCTCAGTAGTATGCAGGTTTGTGATTTGTACTTCATGTCCCACCAACAGTTTAGGCCAGAGACAGTGCTGTCCCTGTCAAATTTGAGGCAAGGTGGGTTAAATGAGGAGAAGCTCGAGCGAGCTCAAGCCCACACAGCCGAAATCGGGATATTTTTAGCTTTAGCTGTGGGTGCAAACGTCCAACTTCATTGTCAGATCAAAGCCACTATTTATAGAACTCTTGGCAGTACATTTATGTATTTTAAGTAAACATTTATGACACATTTTATATTAGCACTAAATCTAAATATTTACCTTTTCACTCCCCCGTTTAACACCGCCCGCTCATTCGTGATCCTCCCATTTTGGTAGCAGTTGTTTGACGACTCAGAGGAACATAATGTTTTCGCAATACAGTTTCATCGCAATACATTGCACTGTTTGCAGCACTGTAAATTATGTGTATAATGTATTTCATGTATTTCAACAGGCTTGGATTTTTATGTTCGGTGCATTCAATAAAAAGCTGCATTAAAGCTTGTGCTTGATTCACCACTTATGTGACTCTGGAATTTAAGCACCATGGACAGCGACCTTAGTCGCAGCGGCGTTCTATAAATAGTCAACTTCGTGTGACTTAGGCCATCTTCTTTTGGCAAATTCAACAGTTTTGAAGTACTTCTTTAACAAATTAATAAATAAAAAGTGACGTACTGTTTTCAGATTATTTATATAGCAGTTTTGAGTGGGCTGCCAGTAGTTTTGGGGGTTCTTGATTGGTGTTTGGCGGCACCATGCGGCAAGTTGAACTAGTAGATTTCGTTATGTTTTTACCGCACTGGTCAAATTAGTGTACTTTGTGTACTGCACATCCGTATCTCCAGTTGTACTGGTATGCTTTTACACTGTGCTAGCAAAAGTCATTGAGCCCGATTCCTTGCGTTGCATGCTAGTTTGCACGCTCGTCTGTAACATGATTTACAACTGTTGCTAGAGATCTTATAGACACCTCGTAGTATGAAAGAGCCAACTTGTTGTTTTTTAATGTAGACGCATCTGCATTGTCTCTTAGTATTTTTCTAATGATTGTTATCTTAACCACATTGTTTTCACACATCTGTAAGTTGCGTTCAAATCTTTCGCGTCACCGATAAGAAAACTACATGGCTTAAAACTGTGTTTGGGATAATATCTAGGCTAGTGGTGTGTCTTCCGCGGAATCCATGGGCAAACGAGTTTTCACGATGGCAGGCGACAGCAAGGAGGGGTTTCGCTCGGATACCGAGCTGTTGCTACTTGCAAGGCGTACACTGTCTTTTACCCATTTTGACTTTCATTTAGTCTGTCTTTGCTTGTTTCAACCCATTTTCATTACCGAGTGGCTGTCTGAGAGCACAACAGCGATGGTTGTAATCAGCAGCCATAGACTGTGAAGTGGGAGAACCTGAACGTGACGTCAATGCCTAGTAACTGACGCAGCCCTCAAAAAAGAGATTCTGCAAGCGTTAATTGTCGTTTGTGTGTTGCTATAAAGACAAAACATATTCTGTTCGCAGTGCAACTGATCATGGTTGTCTGTGCGCGCTAGTCCGTGTAAGTTTCTCCCTGTTTGCGTGTGTGTTTTCTTTTTCACGAGCAGCGAATCCGTCCCGAGTTTCCAAGCGAAAGTTGCATGGAGACACGCCGCGTAAGACGCGTATAATAAAGAGGATGGTGCGCGACATAAAGGAAAAGGAAAGCGGGAACAACTCGACCCGAGAAAGACCCTGAGCGATTCTTAGCGAACATTTAAGAAATGTTTAGGCAGAAGAGAGAGGGGAATTGAAGCAGTTCGTTTGAAAAAAAATCACTGCAGCGATGCAACGGAGGCGAGTCGGAGCCCTTGCATGGAGTTGGAGAGGCAAAATTTATGTACATTACATGCACTCCACGTAACGCTCCTGAGCGATGTCTTTGTGAGTGTTTTTTTCTTACTGGGCGCTAAAAATAGCATCAGTGTTTGATCGTGGTCCAGAAATAGGCAGAGGGTATCACTTGTATAAAAAGGACTGCGATTCCGAGAAAACTTGGACGTGTTGCTGAGGAGAGATATGAATCAAGGGCAGTATTTGATTTTCAGCTTGTTGTTTTGTGTAACATTGTCACGTTTGACTGATTTAATACTCATGTTTGTTTTTCCTGCATACAGCAGACGCTTGCTGCACTGGTAAGTACACACTCACAGCAATTAATGTTTTGATATATTTTTATGTGATGTTTTGCATGTTTTTTTTGCATGCGCGGTGTTGGGTAATGTGCCATTCCCGCCACTGAAACGTCGCAGATGCAACTGTTTAGTTTATATTTGGTGCATAGTACGTGCACTTTTCGAATAGGTGCTTATTTTCATCCAGTTCTAAAAATAATATAAACCACTCTTTCCTTAGAGCAGGAATCTCACGAATGGTAAATAAGTGAACCGAAAAGCAAATCCAAACTCCTTTGTCTGACGGCGCTGTTGAGTCATTTTTTGTCGCTTTGCCTCTTCGCTACAGCTTTAAATGTGAATGAAAACCGATAACACTGCAAGAATAAGGAGATATCGCTCAAATATGTGAAGAAGAAAATAGGCTAATAAATATAGGTGGAAGACGCAGCGCCAGTGGGAAATGCACCAGCGCAGCCGACGAGGGAAACCCGGTGCCTGCCTGCACAGACTGGTGCCGAGAATACCGTGTGTGGCGTCAAGGGGTTCCGTGCATCCTTTGCCCTGCAACAAAATCGCCCTTAAATGGTCAGCCTTGTTTTGGGCATCACCCGTGAAGGGATGTCACTAGGCAACTCGGCACACATTCTCCAAATGCAATCCGAAGTTTAGCGCTTGTTAGACAATTTTGCAATATTCCCGCCTGCGTTGTTTGAACAGTTGTGCTCGAGACTTTGTAGCTATAGGCGGATTCACATGGATTACTCTTCCGCCCACGTCATTTTCATTATACAGTACTGCAATCGACTGTTTTCTATTGCTATGGACAATAATATTGGTCTCGTGCCAAAACCAATGCGTTTACGTTGCATTCAACACTGTTTGTGCAGTTCCGCAAAAAGCACGAGCTGTGTGATCGGCAGTTTTGTGTAATCGGAGCATCTTTTAATAAATTCGTAACTTCAATTCTGCAGCGTGCACGTTTAACCGAAAATAGCTCTAAAGACTCGTGTTACCATGAAAAGCACCATAGGCTTTGTAGTAGATAATATCTGACGTTTTTTTTTTTTTAAAACAGTGTCATTGAGTTTACATTATTTTTAGATGATCATTTCTATTAACAGGTCTTTCGGTCCCAAAGCAACATTTACATATTAGTTATCAAGTTCCAATTCGCTTAAATACGTATCGAATGGTACATGCCTATAGTGTAGCGTTGTATGTTCGGGAATTATCTATCTGTGCTTGTGCCGTGGCTGAAAGACGATCTTTACAGGAAAAACTCATTACCTTGACCTTTTCAAAGACACCCTGGCTCTCTTTGTTAAACACACATATCCCAGACATAGCAAGATCTTCTTGAGTCAATGCTGGCGTTGTAATTTTAGTGAAAACACGGATTTTATCCGAGTCGTGACTGCTATAGTGAGTAATATGTGCGCGTTGGCTGCGTCAGGAGATGCAGTCGCTGTGCGGTGCAGACAGAAGGGGGAGAATCGTGACTGACTGGAGACGTCCGCAAATGATGCGACCACCCAATAAAATCCTCATAATGGTGGCATATAGGCTTGATTTTTTTACACCTGTTACATCTCAAGCCTTATCTCTTTGCCTTTAGCCACCTCAACCTCCCCTTGCACCACGAAGGCACAAGAAGAATATCAGCGATTAAGGGGAGGGAGGGGGATCTTGGTTTGGGATGCATTTAGACAGAGGGAGGGGGGTGTCCAGATATAGATCGTGACCCTCCCACTTCGTATAGTTTCTTGCATAGAGTTCCAAGAAGGGATGACCAGAGACTGTTGTGAATTTTGACAAATGAACCAGCTCCTTATGTCGTGTGGATGCAGGAAAAGAACTTCACGGGTAAGTCAAATGAAGTCACATTCCACAGCTGGATTAAGTCTATGGCCAAAACATTCTGCCAGAGGCATCAAGCAGCTTCTTCTTTAGCAGTGTTGTCATGGTGCCATTTTAATGATTATTATTTACTAATGTTCTAAGGCATTGATGGTTGTAGATGGAAGTAAAATGTTGTTTGTAAATGTTTATTTAGAAAATGTTTACTGTAACCAATAGGTTAGTTACCTATTATTTATGTTTGTTCGTTTGTTTGTTGTGCTTGCAGGGTATGTAAGATTTAATGTCATGTATAGAATTTGTTATGTTCTGCTGATAGTTTAGAGACCCCCGTGTCCTCACTGAGTGGTATCAGCCAGTGAACTCTCTGTGGTCATGCAATGAAATTGCCTCAGAAGCCTGTCATGTTGTTGTCGTCGTGTTGATGATGTGGTGTTTTCTTGCTTGTTTAAAAAAACGTTAGTTGCTAGTCATTTTTAGAAATAACCACCGAACGTCTGCAAGTGCTTAAAATGTATATCTTTGTTTTGAATGGATACATGACGACGTACGCCACCCTAACGCGAGTGAGAGACGTTGCAACCCATTTTGAAACGTGACAGGGCGAACAAATTCGCTTGAAATAACAAATCTGTATAATGTTATTGTCTTACTCCGAATATTTGTGGTCACTTGCGCCAACTAGGATACAATTTGGTTTCCCCTTTCTTTCTCTCTTTTTTTTCAAAAAGGGGGGTCCCTATATGAGCAAGACACCGATTGGTGGATGACGATTTTTTGTTTGCTCCAATAAGATCTCTCGCTGCTCTCTATTTATTGCGAGCAGATTACAGACTGCTCTCTCCTCACCAAGAGCACTTCAGCGGCACTATCTGCTCAGTTCCTCACTAAACGACAGCACGAACAAGCGGATGTATCGTAGTACCAACAAAATTGCAAGGCAAAAACAGAGAAGCTCAATGGTCGTTGTGTCACATGTGTGTTTTTGTTTAGATGTAACAATCTCAGCGCGTGTTGGTAGGCAGGAGCGAGGAGAAAGACAGGGAAAATAAACTACTGGGAACGAGTGAATTCAGGACCGCGGACAGCGCACGCAGAATACAGGCATTTGGATGCTGGCTGCTCTGAAAGCTACCCATGCTCGTAGAATGTGAATGAGTTGGATACAGTTCAGCCACGGAAAAGGCTTCGCTGTCTCGGTTTCCCGATGGACACAATAGGATCGGGAAACAAGAGAGAGCCATGCACAAGACACCTGGATGTCACTGTTTGATGTCACGGACTTGCTGCACGCAGACTGCGATTTGTCTTTCGCGAATCTTTTTGCGGTCTGGGCTTGCTGTTCATAAGTATCTAGCTGGGAAGCCCTTACCCCAAAAAGCATTTGCGGAAGGCGCATTCACCGAATTTTTCATCGTACGATGCTCCATACACTCCGTGGAATAAAATACTTGCATTATTATTATTTTTTATTATTATTATTATTATTATTCCTGTATAATTGTATTTCTTTTTTATAAAAAAAAAACTAATATTTTGTTGTTACCTAAATTTTGTTTCAGAAATATGTCTTCGCTGTGTATTGCGGCTCAAATGTAAAGCCGAACTTCTCTCCCGTTTACGTCCCCAAAGTCTGAGAATCCTCCCTGTCGAGAGTTATCTGGCGTCTCCATTGCCAGAATATTTGCTCTCGCTAATACGATTACAAAAGTCACCCAAACAAAACCACAGTTCCACCAACGAGGTTCCAGTTTGCACGTGGGAAAACACAGTGGTCCATTCGGGGGAGAGAGAGAAATGGGAGGGTGGCGGGCATCTCGTTAGTGTGCTATTCACTTAGAAGCCAAACAATGTTGAAATGACCCCACCCTGTTCGCAACAACATATAAGATGTACACCCTGTCGGACTCAGTTATATTTTACATTGATTTGCAAATTTAAATTAAAATATCAACCTATTGACAGAGTGTCAGTGTGTGTGTGTGTGTGTGAGGGAGAGAGAGAGTGTGTGTAAGAGAACACGTCAGCGTAGGTGCCCAAAGACAACAAGGTTTCACCCAACCTCCTCGCTTTCCTTTCTTTTATTCCCTTTCTTTCCCTCCTTTTTACACACTCAGGCACGCTTTCTCCCTCTCTTACACACATACACACGGTATTTTGGAAATATGACACCTCGATAAAATATGACACACCTACGCACACCCAGGATATAACATGTAGACACATTGGGTGATAAAGTTTTTAATGCCACGCAGATCCAGTCCATTGAGAAATTCACAACAACTATAAAGTGATGTGATCTGTCTCACTACAATGCAGAAGTATTCCTTCATAAGCAATTTCTATTTTTGCGTTACTTACGAACAGAATACAGTACATATACTTTCCTGTCCCTTGTCTTGTGTGTAAGAGTAAAGCAAATACAAATGTCCCCATTGCATGCTACAGTATTTGGCTCCAGAGTCCCTTAGTGACGACAGCCCCAAATACCTTTAGGTCAGACAAACAATAATTTAAACTCAACTTTACACATTATTCAATTATAGCAGAGGTACATTGCCTTCGATTATAAGGACATAACGATGGGAACAATTAAAAGTAAAAAAAACAACAACACAGGCCTAACTCCCTAAATGACGTAATGAAAACGAGGCCCTCAATAAACCGGGCCTATTAGGAAACTCCAACAGAACCCCATCTGACAATTTACGTAGTTTTCAGCCACTCGTGGAGTTTTACAACTGACATATCGTAGTGATGACATCAAGTAAGCAAAGGGTCTGAAAAAGTTGTCAATACATCATGAAAATAAATACGACGCATTGGCCAAACTTCACAAAATGTAAAAAAAGAAATCTGATTACTGATATCCATAACCTGCAGTATGAAATAATGAAATTGCTGTTCATGTTGGGCGTGGAACACGATTTCGTGATTCACGTCATTTAGACGAAAGAAACAAGACAGCTGAGAAAGAAGGTAGATTTACAGGTGGTCTGATGACAATCTCAATTGTTTTCCTTGAAATCTTTAAATATTATCACATATTTACCCACGTGAGTATTTCGTTAAACAGGCCTGGAAAATAACAATGTTGTATAACCTCATGGACGAGGCTTCTAGGCAGAAAGCGTTCATTAACCCATTGATATGATTCCTCGTGACGTCTAAATATATATCAAGAAAAACATTATTTATATTCTTTTTATGCACATCTAAAAATAATTTCAAAAGTACACGAAACGTGTTTCTATGTGCGCTGAATGGTTACGTGATGTGGCCGGGAAGGGCTTTTTATCAACACTGTGTTTATCTTTCTTTCTTGTACCCAGTCTTTTCAACATGTTCATCAAAATGCGTTATGCCTTCTCAAAGATAACGTCGCATTCATGTCCAACTGTGTGTTTTTGTGTATGTACACAGGGAAGGCGCAATGAACAACTCGAGCTGTCACCCAACTTTCCCCATCAGTCCGCGCGCGCTCCCGCGGTCTCAGTCCACCTTCTTCGATGTGACGTCATTGTAAGTTTGCCTCTTTGAGTTGTCTCATTCATTTTTTCTCTCACCTCGCCCCTTTGCAAGGCGGAGTTGCGATTTGTAACTGCTACAGGTACACGCTTTTTGTGTTTCTCTACATTACAAGGTTTGGACTGTTGAAGGTTAGGCCATTGTTACTGTTCCTATCCAATTCGACGTTCAGTGTTAGATTCAACAGTTACAGATGTAGATTACTTACGTAACTTACGAAGGTGGGTGTGGCGCCTTGTGTACAAAGACCTGTGTTCAGGTGTGTGTGGAGAACAGGCCTACGATCACTTTTTTATGTCTTTCTTTGTTTTAGGAGTGATAAATAAATCCTAATCCTAAAGTCTTGCTAGGAAATTATATACATACTTGTTATAGACTTGCTTGAGAAAAAATGTTTTTCTTATTTTGAATTAGATTACTGTTCTGCTAACAATTGGATAATGCAGACACACTTGTAAGAATAATTACACTTGATACATTCAGAGACACAGGGTCAAATGTACACACACACACACACACACACACACACACACACACACACACACACACACACAAACATACTAATGTTATAATGTAAATGATTATGAAGATGGGTTTAAAATGTTGTTTTAGAGTTGTTGTTTTGCATTATTGCTAGAAAAGCACAACTTGAAGCCAGTTTTAATTATGCTTTCAAGCATGCTTTTGAGTTGCTCTCACTGCATGCTTTTTCTTTTATTGCACAGACATGTACTGGAAGTCCTCTGTGAAATGGCTGCAGCTTATGGGGAGGTTGTAAGAGAGCAGCTTTTGGACTTCAAAATATAAAAAGCACATGTGTGATAAATTTGTTGTTTGCATTATCCTAGCCAATAATTTCAGTTTTCTATATGGAGTTCATTATAGCATGTGACTATAGTTTAAAATGTAGTAAGTAAATCATTTTAGTGTATGTTTTTCATAGAAATAAAAAGCTTGTCATGAGTATTTATTAGTCAAAGAAGAAAGGAAAATATTATTGCAGACTAGACGTTACGTGAGTGTCTAAAAAACAAAAATTTAGCCAAGTTTCTTTCCCTTTTAAAAGAATTAGTGCCACAACTTGTATGATTTGTTACTTAACACATTGGTATTTAACTTTTCAAGAGAAATTAAACAGCAAGTTTAACTAACAAACAGTCAGAAACAGAGTTTTTTAAAATGTGAATTAAAACTAAACTAGATTACTTAAAAATCATGAATGCTGTTTTGTCTACCTGCAGTCATGAGTCATTTGACATTATATGATATTTTTAGTAGAGACAGAGATGGACTGTGACACCGGCTACACTTTTATTTAAACATCTACTTATTATGGACTTTTAACACATCAGAAAACAAATAACTAAGCAAATAAAAAAATATTTTTGACTTCATTGTCAAAATTTACAACATGTATATATCTAACAGGTAAATGTATTGTTTTTCACCTGTGCTATGAGATTACTGAAGGAAAGACCACACAATACAATCTCACAAGGACAACATAAATTGAAAATGATCTACTATATATTTTAATGTTATGAGGTTTTGATTTCTCTCAGACACCCATAAATTCAAAGAGATTAAACATTGTTTAACATTAAAATGTTTAACTATTGACAACCACATTTAAGATTAGGCTGAAAAAATGAAGGCAAAAACAGCATATCTGTAAAGGATAAAGAACAAGCTGAATTTAGGAATCTTGTTTTTTGCAGTTATTTAACCGCTCAGATGTACAACATTAAACACATTAGGGTAAACTTTTTATTCAAGAACACTGTTTTGGTATGTAATTCGTTTAACCTCTTTTTTGTCCTCTGCTTATCATTGTCTGGTCTCTCTTAATCCTAGTCCCAGACTAAAATGCATGTTTGAGCTTTCTTAACTGAAAACAACTTGCACTGACACATCCTAAAATATATCAGTGCCATTGCTTTGTCTCAAGATTCACACCAGTAATGTTTTTTTTGTAAGGCATGTTTGTAAAAACTACTTAAATGTGTTAATTTAACTAAGGCCTAGTCCTGGATTAATCTAAACCCTGTCTGGGAAACTGCCCCAAAATCCTCACATGCATTTCATGATAACCAATCACCACACCTAATATTTTTTGGTGCAGAATTTTTACCATCCTAAAAACTCAGTGCTTCTTCCTAAATTGTCTGCAACATCAGTAAATTTACACCAAAACCTTTAACTGTTCGAGCCCACAGAAACATGTCCATCTTGTCTTCTATAACAAATAATCATTAAAAAAAGGTGCACAGGAATGATGACATCATAGAAAAAAAGTACGAATTTTTTTCCTGCTGTTTATTTCATTCTTTTTACTTTCCTAACATTCCCTCCATCCATGCATAGATGAGTCAGGGAAGGTGTGAGAGATGAGTCAGTTATGGGCGGAGGTTTAGGGGATGGGGCGCATCCTTTTATACTTATGAGGGTGGTCCCGTAACAAAAATATGTTATGACCTTCTGCCGAAGAAACACTTTTTCACACATTCACTTACATAGAAAATAATCTGATCACTTCCATGTCTAGCTCACATTACTTGATGCAACTTTTTGCTTTTGAGTAATATCAAATGTCAGATTGATTACTGTGGTTAAACAAGATGTTTGTCTGAGAGTACAATTTATTTAGCTGTCAATTATCTTCAGAATATGTTCAGAATAAACAACAATAACAGCACAGGAATATGACTCTTTATCCAAAGGTGAAGCTACAATCTATTCATATTGGGCTCTCACTGAAACATGTCTTACTATAGTAAAACCTCTGTTTTGATTTTCCAGCTTTTGGTCAAATAGCTTTTAAAATAAATGAGTTGCAAAAATGAATTAGGAAAATACAAGTAACTAAGGATTGTAATTTGTACCATTAATGGATGTGGTGTTATAACTTTGTTTAATGTTAAAACAGAGCAATCGAAAATATAATGCAATACAATAATATCAATTACAACTACACAAAAATATAAACTAAGTATTAAATAACATCACTAAATATTGTTGTTTAAATGAACAATTTTGGCATTAATAGATTTGTTAAAGATTGCAGATGTTGTGTAAGTGTGTGTGTGGGTGTGTGTTTGCTTCTGTGTGCATGCATGTCTCACATGTTTAGTAAAATGTCTTGAAAAATGTTTGCATGCTTAATTTGCAGGAAATCTGCTAATGACAGAAGGTCCAGAAAAAGGTGAAATGTGACGATGAACTGAGAACGTTCCTCAGGGAGGGAGGAAGACACAGATGGAAAGTGACAAATAGAACGTTCAACAATACAAAAGGTATCAACCAACACCCGTCTGAATCCACACATAACATGGGTGTGGCCCGTACTAAAATAATTTATAATGAAAAACTTACTTTTTGTCTCCTTACATCCTCATACATGTTCTGTTCTCTGGTTTTAATGGGTGAAACTCAGTGCTCTGCAAATCTTAACTGCTTTAAAGATGTAATTCAAGATCACATCCACAATATTTTTACCAAAATGCTACAGCTACAGTTGAAATTAAAAACAGTAATTAAGACCACAGTGAATGAAATGAAAGGAAACAACATTACAGTCAGTTTATTACAGCATGTGTGTTATGCCATAAAATCACATTTTAAAAATGTAAATAGCTCTTTCTTCGTTAAAATATGAAGCGATCTTGACCTGTTAATAATAAGAGGAAAGATCCCTACATGTGTTTAAAGAAGAAGAAAAGGTTTTTAGGTGGCCACTAATCCCTAAAGAACAATGTAGAAGTGACAGGTCAGGTTTAACAGAGACGTGGTAAAAGTACAAGCTCCACCGGCACAGAGATCTGAACGAGGTAGAGAAATAAACACTGTTAACAATATTATTGCTGAATACAGTCTAAATATAGTTTATATAAATTTACTTTCAGCAAAGATTTTTCTCTATCAAATATTTTCATTATTAATATGTTTTAATCAGTTTAATATATTATAAAAAGCAGAGAGGGATGTATTCAGAACAAAGTCACACGTTGGCTAAACAAATACATTATTTAAAAGTTATATAAATTATGTTTTTAAATGTAAAGAATATAAACATTTTGTCCCAAAACCATTTTAATATTAATTTGTTATCCATATGAACTGATAAATCAATTGAACCAAATATGAGAAGAATATTAAATTGTATTATAGCTAAAGTGTAAATAAAAGTGTTTAAAGTGTCAAATAAGAGACTTAAACTAGTTTAATAGTAATTATGTGGTGAATTGTAGTAAAAGTAAATTTATCTGCAGTGTTACTCAGTTTCACCTCAGACTTTAGACTTTGCATTAATACGCACACATAAGCCATCACACATGTTTCAAGGTGTTTTGTAAGCTGCGTTTACTGTTTCTTCTTTTTGTTTATCTAAAGATATATCTAGAGAAAGCGAGACTGAGCAGAAAACAGACGTATAACCACATACAAGACGATACGTAATGTACTGACCTTAGAGGGTTGTGGGCTACCGGAGAGACTTACGAATAGCAAAGCTATTAAAGCTATAGATAATATATATATGCTGTATACTATATATAATATCAGAGTTTTTGCTGTGTTTTAGGTTTAATATTCTTTGAGATATATTTGATTGTCATTAGGTAAGGTTTCCTATACTGTTGGAATTATAAGTATATGAAACGCTTATTGTAAAATTAAATTCTTTTTATTCTTTGATATTGTTTGATTTGATATTGATGACTTTGGAGACGATTTACTGTTTCTAGTCAGACCTTCAGTATGACAACAGAGAGGATATAAAGTGGTCTCAGGAATCATCATAGTGACGTAGTTTAGACTTTCATGAGCAGCTACAGTATTACATTGTGCAGGCAAAATGTGTGTGTGTGTGTGTAGATACTTACATATGAAATGTTAAAGCAAGATGTGTTGTTTTGTGCACAGTTTGTGTGCACATGTTTGCACATAAGAAATGCACGGGAAGTGTGTGTGTGAGGATTCTTAATAATATAATTATATATAATTATATTGTCTGTGTGTGTTTAGACCACGTTTGTGTAGTAATCTGTGTAAATGTATGCAAAATGTACATACATTATTTGTGAGTGTGTATGTTAATGAATATGATTGTGACTGAAAGTTGGGTTTGTTTTAAAAGTATTACGTGAGATTGAATGTGTGTGTTTGTGTGGCTTTTGTGTAGAAATTTGTATCTACATTTTATTGTGTGTCTGGATGCTTTGTAGAATTATCTCAAACAACAGTATGTGTAAAAAACATCAAATATATGTTTATGTGTGTGTTACAGTGTGCGTTTAATAAATGCTAAGGATGACGAGTGTGAAGGGATGGGTGTTGTGTGTGTGTGTGTTGGCACATGTACGTACCAGGAATCATTTTAAGAGGAAGTGTATGTGTGTGTGTGTGAAAGTTTGTGCATGACCAGAAAAAACTTATAGCATAATTTATCATGTTTTTGTGTGTGTGTACCTTTCTAATAAGAAAAAATATACTTACTTATTTTTATTTTTAAGTATAAATGTATGAATATGTGTGAATAAACATTAATGCAAGTCTGAATGTGCGTTTGTCTTGTAAGTTGTACAGACAATATAAGCATAATTTTGTGAAACATAAACTTTTACATACCAGAAGGAAAGCTTAGGGGATGTGTGTGTAAGTATTAGTGTATGTCAAAATGCTTTGCATGAACATTTTAATCTGTGGCTGTGTGTCTTTGTTAAAGCCGTTATGTAGAATTCATCCACATATATGTATAGGTGAGCGTATGTCTGTGTGTGCGAGTGTGTTGTTAACCTGCAAGAATATGCAGGGACTGTGTGTATTTGTATATGTTGTGTGTCAGAAAACTTTGTATCATTACAAAAGCATAAAAATATGAACATTTATACGTATAGGTGTGTGTGTAAATGCGTCCTGACATCCTTTTTAAGGGATGTGTGTTGTTTTTGGCAATTGTACAAACTTGGAAATGTGTTTGTGTGTGTGTGTGTGTACATTTACATACCTCTGAAAATGCACAGTGTAGTGTTTTAGTGTACGTATATGTTGAAGGGCTTTATATAGTTATTTACAGGTTTGTGTGTGTAGAACCATGTGTATGAATGCGCACATGAGTATATAAGTGTGAGTGTATGTGGATGTGCCAAGAAGTCTGTGTATGAATGTATGCACACATGTAAATGTGTGTGTTTGTGAGAGTGTGTGTGTTAATGCATCTATGGCTGGCAGGTCGTGCGTATGAGTTTAGAGAGAGAGAGACAGCAGAATAAATGGGATAAATAACGTCACATGCAACATGTAATTTCACATAGAAAGCGTTGTACATTCTGAAATAATTTAGATCAATTTAGATCTGTTATTTAAAATAACTCTAAGGTCTAGGTTTGGGTTCAAATTAAGAGTACTGTATATATAAGGTAAATTATATTTTGAGGGATCAATGTCTGTTTAAGAACTGATGACTAAAAAAAGAAAGGAAATACAGAATGTACTTTACAAACAAATTTGTCAAACTTAAGCTTCCCTAATTTTACAAAATGTACCCTGAATATTTTCTAAGCGTTTATTTTAATCTAAAATACTATATAATGTAGGTTTACCTGTTCACTGCACTTTTCTACTAGGACAATATACTGATTTAGTCAAATTATATGTTGTATATTTTAAAAATGTTGTATACCTATGAATGTTGAAAAACAAGATAATGAGGACTGATTTGACAAATGTCTGTTTTATATTAACTGATATCTACACAGACGTATGTTTATGAAAAATATAAAAATAACAGACAGGGATGTACGTGGACATTTTGATGTTCATAAAAAGCATGACACTGACTGTGGTTATATCTGTGTGTGCACGTGTGTAAGCGTGTGCCATGCTGCTTTGGTTTTTTTTTTTTTTAAAGAAAATAATTTAAAAACACACCCTAAATCAAATATTAATTTGTCTCTTAATGTTATTTGTAATAATCCCTGTTGTTATATGATATCATAAATCTTCACCTGTTCTTGAATACTTTGTCTCTTAGAGTACGTCTTGTGTGAAAAGGCCTCAGTCGTGAGAATGCAGAGTTCCTGAGGTCAGGCTTCTGAACCAGGACATTCACATGAGACTGAGAAAAATAAAAGGTACCTGTAATTCTCACAGTGTCTGTTTTAAATCATATAATGTGGCCACTGACCTGCATCACACTGGCTTACTAATGTATCTCTCAGTAAATTATGTAAAGGAGATTAGACTGACATTAAATTTATAAATGAAATATAAATTGATGGATGAAAATGTTAGATTTTCTAAAATGAAGTGTGCTTATAGTTATGATAACAACCTGGAATATATATTAGCAAACTATGATTTCCTTGCTGCTATTTATTGTATAAAGTAACATTTTTAGATAATACATAAATGATGCAAAAAACAGATGATATGATTTTTTGGAAAAAATATACTAATCTACTTTTTATGTTTTTACAGGATAAAAGTCCAGGAAACTTACTTTGGAATAATACCATAGGATTGTCATGTGCTCAAGATCAACGTCAAGACAACGTCTTTTCATGAACTTTACTCCTGTTAATGGAAATTCAGCAAGTTTATTTCTTTATAGGAGCAAGATAACACTCTCAGGTATTTAAAATCTATGTTTGTAAAGGTTTTTCTGGTATAAGCTGGACATTGCTATTGTTGTCATTTCCAAACGTTTCGGACTATTCGTACTTCTGTCACGTGTGCGTTAAGAGATAACAGACGTATAGAGAATTAGACACGTGGTAACAGACAGAGGTAAAAATCGTAGTATATGAAGTATATGAAAAATACAAGTGTTAATACGTACTCATTAAGATTATATTTATGACAGAGACATTGTGTTAACACAAAGGAACATATATACGCTTGTGTTGTTCTGTTGTAATCTGCGAAAACGTAGACTAAAACGTTGTCTCATTAAAACAGATTTCTTTTAAACTTGTGTATCATTGCAAGAAATAGTCTGTAAGGATCTTAAAATGCTCTTGTTGTGAACGTGCAAATAAGAAGCGCACATGGAACTTGGGAGCACATGGAAACGTATGCTCTCGTGTGTGACTGTAAAAAACGAGAGACGTAGTCTTGATTTTTTTTAGCTTGTTGTGATTACAAATTGTCAGGGTGAAATATATCTAAACAATACAAATAGTTTTATGATAGTTTATATCAAATGTGTTTGAATGAAGATTAAATCAGATTTAATGCAGTGTTGGTACTGTCAGGGGTTCGCTGTCCATGTCTTGTGGTGCTGAAACGTGCGTAACTGCTGACGTCCATATAACTCAGATAAGCTTGTAACTAAATATTATAATTGAAAACAGATGTTTTTATATGTTTTGTTACAGCATATGCATATATTTATGTATACTGTATTGTGTATGTATATTAACGTTCTAATTAAATGTTTAAGTGTACATTTTTAACTGTTGTCTTACAAAACAATTAAAACAGGACGTGGTCCTGTGTATACAGGGTAATAAAACGTTAAGACCCCTCGGTTTAAATGTCTTATCTGAGTAATGTAGGAAAAGGGGTAACAAAAATAAAAGAATCTAAAGTCAGAGGCACTGAGCTTATTTAAAAAAAATGTAAGTGGTACGTAGGTCAGTGAGTGAGGAGGACAGAAACACAAACGTACATTAAAACAAATGTTTGGTAAAAGTAAGAGTGACTGAGAGGCTGCGTGTGTATCCGTGAGTGAGTAAGGAGTCTGAGAAAATAATGATTATACAGTATGGGTTTCAGTTTGAGTACTAGCACATGAGACAATAAGATAAAATATAATATGTATTTTACGTCAGTAATCAAAGTGTTTTAATAGAAAAGAAATATACTGTGGTTTAAACAATAAAAATAGTAGAGCACTGTGTATCATTATTTGAGCTCTGAAAGCTGTACTGTTGCTTTATCTTTTTCTGATTTGCTGTTTTTGCTAGTGATAAATATATTTATATGCTATAGTTTGTAATGAACTGTATAAAGTTTGATGAGGTTGCGATTTAAAACGTGCAATGTAGACGACATCCCATTGTAACTCTCGTGGGTGCACTTTTTCTGTGCTGTGTAATGCAGGGACACTGAGGAAAAAATATACTAATTAATTGTTTGATTCTGACAAATTGTCTTATTATTTCACTAGATAAACATAGATATTTTTGCAATGCTAGTGTCATACAGAGAGAATATTGCAAAATACCAATGCTGTTGTATGCTTGACGTATGTATGACTGAATTACACATTTTGTAATCAAACTGCTTTCTTTGTTCCTTGACCCATGTCAGTGCAAATAAAATACCTTTATTTTATTCATGCTTCTGTTCATTATTTGTCTCTTTTATTTCTTGTATGGCATGTGGATAAAAACACATTTGGCAGATTACATAATTGTCAATTGTTTTGTGTATGTTTACAACTTACAAGAAAACATTGCTGGGGTGCATAGTTGTATTTTTAACATTTCACAGCCAGAGCTTCTTACAACTCGAAATACTCACAAAATGCTTTTATTTGTCAATGCCCAACTTGTTTTATACTTAGCACTATGTGGTCTGCATGTTATTTGCGTTACTTTAAGTGTGCACGTTTCGGTGGGCTTATATTTTAGGTTAAGTTTCAGGTCGTGCTCGAATGGCGACAGAGGATATGGATGTGCTGGAGTGATCCAGTCTTGTAGTCTGACTGAATGTGTATGTCTGACACAGCTCTGAGAAAGTAGACATTCAAAGAGCAAAACATCCTATTAACACGCGTTTTACTGCTTTAAACACTCGCGTATCCGTCACGTACTGACAGTCCTGTATCGCACGGGTGTGTGAGTCAATTAAAAATGCATTTCACATCATTGTACGCTGATTTTTCACTGGTTGCTCACCAGCATTCCTACTACGTGCCTATGTGTTTACATAACCAGTCTGTCTTCCGCGTTACTCGCGTCGAGAGTTCTCGCGAGGTTTCAGGTTACACAGCCGTGTGGTAATTGTAGTTTTTTACGTCAGTGAAAGGTTTCGTATGCAAGAACGCTCGCTGTTTAAATCGTTATGCGTCTACGTTACGAAAGATAAACAGTTAATACATTTTAAAACCAATTAATGTTTATGCCATTTTACGAAAATGCACCAAGTATTCATGCCTGTCTGTTATTCCAAATTATGACTCATTGTGTGACCGCGCTGTTGAATGAAGTGGCTGACGTTGCTTCCGTCCAATAAAATCTTCCTGACTGCATATCAGGGGCGGGAGATTAAGAGTCATCTCGGCCAATAGGCAACAAGCTTCATTCATAAAATAGTGTGGGGGGTGATCATGGAAAGCGTGGGTTTGGAGGTTTCGTAACCCTGACTGAAACAGAAAAACCAGTTCTGAATCACAACCAATGACATTATTTGAATGGAGGTTACCGTAATGTTTGTCCAATCGTTTCTCACTCGGAACAGCTTTCGGTCCGCCCCATTGAAACGGAGAACCGAATGAATGAGAATGGGCTCTTTGTGATTGACGCAGACAATAGCCACAGAACGGTAAGTTGCAATTGGCGGACAGGAGTTTCGACCAATCCACAAAGGACGTGGGTATGCATGGGCGGGGATGGAGTAGGTGGGAGGTGTGCACTTAAATCTGGATAGACTCGTATGTTAGAGGAGTTGTAGGGGTGTGATGCCACAACCTGCTTATAAAGGGGCGCACACATTGAAGCTTTAAAGCAGTGCATAACGCCTAATTTTGCAGGTCATTCACCACACACAGCCAGCCGTAGATATGGAGTCGTTTAACGTGGTGGAGACGCTACAGCCTGCCGAGAGAGCGCTCTTCTGGGTTGGTGCACTTACCACGGCCTCGCTGGCGCTGTGGCTGTTGTACAAGATTCTCACTGGCTTTAGGATATGGGTGATAGGAAACGGGGATCTACTCTCACCCAAATTGGGCAGATGGGCAGGTAAGTTGAAAGACATTCGTTGACACTAAACGCTTGTACATGAGTGGCATGAATGTGTTGCGTAATTCCAGCGTTAAACTTAATTAAAATGAACTTGGTGGATTTGAGAAACTATAATAATTTGAACTTTCAGACGTTTTGCCGCAATATATGCAATTTAACACGTCACTGTCGTAAATGTTTCTCACTCAGACGAATTTACAATTATTAGGGAAAGATTCAATCGGACTAATTGAGGCATTAGGATTTTTTGCGTATGGTCAATGGAGGCGACGTGTGTCTCAGGTTGAATGATTGCGCCATGCATTCATATATTATGCGTAGATGACATGCAATTCTGAGTCAGAAGCCTGATTCAATTGACAAAAAATACGTTTGTTCTTGATATATTCGGTCAAATATACAAAAAATGACTAATTAAATCATAATCAATGCAAGTTAGCACTTACAAAAACATTTTATACCTTGCTCACACCTAAAACGGATACTCCTCTTAATATGTGCAGCTAAGTCGACAAGTCAGTGGTTTATTTATCATTTTACGAATTTCTAGTTTTTCCTAAATCTCGTGCCTGGCCCAGCCTGACCCAGTTCTCCAGTTTCTCGGCTGCGCCGTGCCAATGCTTGTCCCGACAAACGCTCCTTTTCAGATTGATTTGACAGTTTCTTGGGTAAAACGCGGCTTGACGACTCCGTGCATGTGCTTTAGCCGCCGTTGTCGACTGCTGACCGCTTTATCCCCTCACTGGGGCACGAAGGTTGGTTTTGGCAACATGACGCAGTTTAAAACGCCAATCTTAATTATAATGCGGGTCCATACCACGTGCGGCATGTGAGGGGAGATTTGTGTGTGTTGCTCAAATTTGAAAAATACACGAATTGCAATGCATAGGTTTTCAACAGGGACTTTAAATACAGTAACTTTACAACTCATCGCACTGTAAAAGATTTGAAAATGTCTCCATAGTCTTTCACTTGTGGTGGGGGATGTTGCCTAGGCAGCAGGTGCAGCAGCATTTTAACCCCTAGCGGTCGGATTGCGCATTGCACACCACAGTGATGTGAAATTCGCACCTTTAATTTATGAACGTGCTAGAAAATTTTGTAGATTTTTGTTTCTTAATATGAAGCTATTACAGTACACTGGATGCGGGTGCTGTCCACTCCGAACCAACCAAAGGTGTTTTTCCACGATGGTATTAATTGACGTATAATCCTACAGTTGTTCATTTATCAGCGAAGATATTTAACCGCAACTGTATTTTGTAATCGCCTCTCAGTACATTCTGTTAGTCAGACTTGCGTCAAAAATGGAGGTGACGAGTGCCACTCCCTGAAACTCAAAAAGCAGGTTACCAGTTGGACCAGTTTAGTTTTAACGTGCATTATCTGTAAGGTAAACGGGATGTGATTGAAAGTGGAGGTTAGGGGCAGTCCCTCGTCCTGTCAGTCCAGAAGCACAGGTCGTAAAATTGAGCAAGACAGCGCATTTCCAGATTACGAAACACTAAAACTGACATTCCTTGGCACATATATTCTCTCATGAACTCGTTCACTTACATGTTGCACGCGCCGAGTCACAAACCGCATTTTTTTAAAAGTACAATGTGCTGATTTTGCAGCAGCTTGAAGGTGAGTCATAAAGTGAGTCATACTAACGAGGTATGAGGATGAAGCAGGAGGAAAATCTCTGTGGTATGTTCCTGAAGTGAACGAAGGAATGCCTGATTCAATTTAATGGGAGACCTCTAGTGTTATTCAAGGGAAATGCACTGCAATGGTAAAGGTTGTGAGGTTGATGCTTGCAGAATTAGACGATTATTTTTTAGATATTGCATTATTGGTCAAAAGTAGCTTTCTCTCTTTCTTTCTGAGTATTACTGCATTAATACATATAACCAAGGAATTTAGTGCAGCATTCTTTTATAAAGACTCACAGATCTATTAATGGACAATTAGAATGTAAAGTTATCACAGGACTTCTCACCATATGCAGCCATTTCTTATTGTAAGAATTTAATACACCATTCAATCAAAATCTTTAGGAAATCTCGCAAAAATGTGTCTCATAGGTAACATTTCACCCTAAAAAACAAAAATTTTCTTTTATAACTACAATAGTTCACCCAATTCGCTCATTATTTATTTATCATTTTGTTAAAGTAAATAAGACTTTAAAGAAGATATTTTGAGAAGTGTCTCATGTTTTTTTTTGTCTTTACAATGGTAGTCAAGGCAGATCCATGTTGTTTGGTTGCCAACATTCCTCAAAATATCATCTTTTCTTTTATTTTTCTGCAGAAGAAAGCAAGTCAAACAGGTTTGGAATGACATGAGGGTAAATAAATGGTTAAACTATCCAGTTAAGCACATTTCCCATGATTGTGATTCAACCAATTCCTAGATTTTTTCAAATCATCATCATTTTTACTTTTTACTAAGTTTTTGGAGTTTAACATTAATTAATTAATGCATTTTTTAAAATCAGCATTTCATCCGTGTAACTATAAAATAGATTTTGTTTATTTAGAATAGATATTTATTTTTGCAATGCTGACCGAGCAGCATGAGGAAGCCAGAATTGGAGTTTCATCACCCTCCCACCTTCCCCTTCTCCTCCAGTGGCTTACTTCATCCTTCCTTAGAACATTGAATGTGTTTGAGAATCACACAGTTATGTAATAGAGCTGCAGTCATTCATGAGGACGGGGGCGATTGTGTCACACAAACTTGTTCTGACATTCAATTGGAGGGAGTTTTCTGTTTAAAGAGTCGCTTTGGCTTTTTTTGTTCAGGTGAAATATGGTAGAATCCAGAGTTGTCTTGTTTTGTTTCTCATTTTACTGAAATGTAAATTTTCACAGATAGTGGAGTTTGGTTATACTGCAGTATTATTTTGTTGTTGTTATACCCCTTGTGTTCAAGTTTTGTGTTTGTATTGGCTACAGCTGCACAGGTTTGTGAATAGCAACCGTAGCTCATTCATGCTAGGTTAAAGTGACAATGTGAATGAAATGTTTTCCCTGTCGCATGTGAGCGAGTGAATGCGAAGTGCGCAACTTGTGAATGTGTGAGCCCTTGTGCGTCCTAACTGTGAATGATGACAGCGTGTGACTAGCTCTCGTGTTGAGAGGAGGGGTTTAAAGGAAGAGGACGCTACCGTTCATGTGACCAACACGCTCGTTGCCACGTGCTAAAAAGGAGAATGCTGGGTAATATTGCTAACCTATTCTCCCCCTCCTCTTTTCTCCCAGCCTATCTCTATCCTCCATCTCCTGCTCATCCCCTCGGTCTCCATCAGTAAGCCCCCCCCTCCCGCCCCCAGCCCCCCAAATCTATTCGTTTCAGCCCCTCTCCGTGAGCCCCCACCTTCCCGTTTCTCTTCTCTGTCACGACTCTGCTCCATTTATTTATTTATTTCCTGCAAAAGGAAATCTTCCATCTGCTGTTTAACGTTACACTTACAATTCGCATCCCATTCCAAGCAGCCATCGTGCGGCATGTACCATAAGCTTAATTAGATCTTCTTGGCCAAAATTGAAACGGTTTCCTTCGGTTTCAACAGGCTGGCGCTTGCCGCACGGACAGCATTTGTAGTTATTTTAACCATTTAGTATGCCAATCCTGTGTTTTTATCAGCTTACACTTGTTAGATGTGTTGAGTTTTTTTGCAGTGACAGTCTAGTAGTACAAATGGCATTTATTTTACAGTATTTCACCTTGACAGGTGCTACTTCTGCACAAATCCAACAGGAGATTTAATGCCTCTCACATGCATTTTTCCAGCTTCATTGGCTGCCTACAAAAACACACTATAACTATATTTAGATGTATTGAATGATTTCTGCACCTTTTCTGTTCTAATTGTTTTTTTTTTAGCAGGAAAGAAACCGTTGCAAAGAGAACTATTGATTTGTCACCACTTTTTTTGCATGCATGTGACACTTGCGCTGCTATTTGTGATATTGCACCCTCTCACCCCCACCATCTTTTTTTCTCAATCCACCTTTATCTGAGTACAGATTCTATTTTGGGTGCTGAACTGCTCTAGTGTGTAGTTTTCCTGCTGGCCATGTGACTGGCTTGTGCTATTTAAAGCGTGTTGCTGCTTTGGGGGTGGAGGGGGTGCGGAGGTGTTGGCATTCTGCAGTGCTATAGAGCCAAAAACGGAACAGTTCATTCATGGAGGGGGGGCGAGAGAGGGTTGCGACAGACTGCATACAGTAGAAGCCGGTCTGAAGGTGCACGCAAGGACTGCATCACCACCCCAGCACCACCAAACCCCCCCATGTCAAGTTTTTTTCTTGAACAGTGTGGTATACCAAGGGCTGTACAATGAGCTGGGTTGCTGGGGGGATAGAGAGAGAGGACGAGAGGGATGGAGAGAGGAGGAGAGAGAGAGAGCGGGCAGCATCTTGTTGGTATTCAAGTGCTGCGGCTGTTCCAGACGAAGCAGCTATTTTTACTCACCGGGCTGCTTTTTTTAGCGCAGGAATATTGAGCCTGTGCAGGGCCAGTGCGCCTGTGCAGCTCTGTGTTTCTGAAGGTACTGTTCGTGAACGTACCCCAGCACGACTATTCGTGCCAACCTGCTTGCATTGGGACAAACATCTGCACCTATACATTCTTAAAAAAATGTTCTTCATAATTGACAGTCTGATTCTTCTTTTAAGTATTTCAGATCACTTGACCTGTTGAAACCACTCAACAAGAGACATTCAAAACAATGTGTGTACCACGTCATGAATACTAACATGTCTCTGTTTCCATCGACAGTGTCGCATTATATTTTTTCAATATATATATATTTTACATCTGGCAGATGCTTTTATACAGAGAGACTCGCAGTGCATTTGGGGTTTATGTCAGCGGTCCTTCATGTGGATGCTTTCGTACATTTTCAGACGTTTTGCTCGCGTCATGAGAACTAACTCTAGCTTTTTGTGTTTTGATGAGAAGCAGTGCATTCTGTAATTTCTCTCTCATGCATGACTCAAACCATAACCATATTAACTGTTTAGAGTGGAATAAACATTTCAAAATTTCAGTGGCTTGAGTTGCTTTGGAAGGCCCACTGAATTCTGGGAACTTTCACCCAGCACCTTTAGCGTTTTTGTGTCCGTGCACACACGGTCTTCAAAGTTTGGCAAAATGCAAACCACGTCTTTTATGGAATGTGTCCAGTTCAGTTTTTGGTGCGTTTGCTGTGAATGATCCAGTGTGAGAGGAATGTTCCTTAAAGCGACATGCGTCTACACGATTTTGTATTTTCTGTCATTTTGAAGGATTTACTAGAAGTTGAACTACATGTGAATGCTTCATCCATTGACTGAAATCATAGCGTTGATTTGATAAATTACATTTTCAACCTGTCCTTACGAGCATTTTGAGCATTTAGACTCAAGGTAGTGTAGGCCAGTGACCAAATTATCTCTTAAAAAATCTGTGATTTTCACGATTAAATTTTTTTGTTGTTAAAATTCAGTTTTATTTTTCAGTAACGGACCTGTTCAATTTTTATTAATTTACATACAGAGGCTTCAAATACCCTTAAATGTTGTCAATTTGTGATCATTTTTTATAACTTGTTATTTTGTTAATGTTTTGGAAATAAATCTGTCATTTGTTGTTTCGGTTTCATATTGTTGAAGATATCGTTATACAATCATAATCATGAACCCAATATTGCATATCATTTTGTATTGTTTCATGAGCTGAGCGTATTGTTACACGCCTACCATTGAGACATAATGAATGAAGAAGTGTTTCTAAGAGTGAATTTAAAAAGAAAAGCTCTCTCTGTCTGTGTCTCTCTGTCTGTCTGTGTCTCTGTCTGTCTGTGTCTCTCTGTCTGTCTGTGTCTCTCTGTCTGTCTGCGTCTCTCTGTCTGTCTGCGTCTCTCTGTCTGTCTGCGTCTCTCTGTCTGTCTGCGTCTCTCTGTCTGTCTGCGTCTCTCTGTCTGTCTGTGTCTCTCTGTCTGTCTGTGTCTCTCTGTCTGTCTGTGTCTGTCTGTCTGTCTGTGTCTGTCTGTCTGTCTGTGTCTGTCTGTCTGTCTGTGTCTGTCTGTCTGTCTGTGTCTGTCTGTCTGTCTGTGTCTCTCTGTCTGTCTGTGTCTCTCTGTCTCTACCCACATCTGACTTTGCGCAGTCTCCCGTTCACCCCTCAACCCCCCTCCCCGATTTCTATTTTTAGCAGCCCCCAGTATCCCTCTTCACCCCTCCTGTGCTGTCGTGCTTTACAGACGTCATAACCCCCCACCCCTTCTCTTCCCCACAGCCCTGTTCTTGCAAATGACCACTGCCCATGCCACGCTTTGATCTAGGGCTGTCACAATATCAGCTTTTCAATACATGGTTATCATGGTTAAAAGAATTCATGATAATGATATTATTGCATCTATTAAAATGTTTTTTGAATAATAAATAATACTATCAAATTTTTTTTTTTTTTGACCAATGAATCAAACTGGCAGTGTAACTGTAAATATTAACACAAAATTGATAATCATGGTTTTCATGTCATGGTTCTTGTAAATCTGGGTGTATTGTGTATTTGTGTGTACACTTTATTAAACTGCAACATCGTGGGATATTTAGATGGGCCTATATTGGCATAGGCTAAAATGTTACAATACTTTGCTTTAAAATACAAAAGTGGTTCAAAAAACTAATCTTAGGATGTTGAAAAGTGTTTTTAGGTCAATGAAATAATGAATTTTGAGCATTTTCTTTTGGGTGGAATTTCCTGTTTAGCTTGGAATACTGGTCTTTAACACATTTTTAAGTAAATTGTAAAAATTTCTTGAAACTGGTTTCCTAAACGAGTAGTCCCACTGCAGATTGATGTCATACGTTGAGCCAATATTATTTTGTCAGAATCTCATGTTGATGGTGCTTACTTCTGTGCATAATAATCTATGATACGACTATTTAAACATTGAATTACAAACTTCGTCTTGTAGTTTTGCAGATATGATGTTTGAATTATATACTGTACGAGTACATCTCTGTCCACCTCATCTTTCCAGCAAGTTTGTTTTTGACCGAATGGAATAATTAAGCTGATCCTGTCGCTTTCTTCTTTTTCCAGTTGTGACGGGAGCCACAGATGGGATTGGGAAATCCTACGCGGAGGAGGTGAGGGTTTCTCTTCTTATTTATCTCCTCGCTCCACGGAAAGCACAGTGACTCATCACGAGACAGAGGTTTTCACTCTGAGGCCAGGAGAAGGAGGGTGACTAGAAGACTGCTGGTGGAAAAAGACCCGTTACCTCAAATAACTCTTACATTCACAAGCAGTCTGGAAGTTCTTTCACGTCACCCCTGACGTCTCGTAATTAACATTGAGACGTGCACTTAGTGCTTTTAGTGATGTTAAAGCCATAGTGTGGTGTTTTTATGCCTCACCAATTGGAATTACAAAATTTATCAACCTGCTGATAATTTACTTTGTGTTAAAATACTTTCTGTTGCGAGTCTTTAAGACGTCTTCTCTCAAAATTGCTGCCATAGATGCTTAGCACTGTTTCTCTTGTTGTAAAAAATGTGATATTAAAATGTTGTCTCTTTCTCAGCTTGCTCGACGAGGATTCTCCATGATGCTCATCAGCCGCTCTCAAGAGAAGCTGGACGACGTGGCGCGGTCTCTCGGTCAGTCTGTGTGTGTGTGTTGCAAACTGCAAAGCTCCTCTCTGTGAATGACAGACAGTCGTCCTGATGTTAATGAAACTAGGTTTATTTTTAGCCCTGGCCTGAGAGGCAGGGTAGGGGCCTGATTCACTGCCTGGGTGGAGATCTGATGCAGTCTGGCAGGAGTGCACAGTCAAAGGTCCAAGGGTCGTGCACAAACTTCTCCGAAAACCGTTGAACCCCGTTTGCCTTTCCTATTCCAATAAATGAGATGCTTGCAGAGAAAGCTGCAAGTGCCGTTTAGACTTTCCATTGGTCGTCTGCATGAACGCTGTGGGGCGGTGACAAGCATCCACCCTTTGGATCAGTCACATGTGTTGAGGATCACGACTTATATGACGCATTTTCCCTTTATCACCTGATAGGATGTTTATGCAACTAACTGTACTGCTGCGACTGTTCAGTTTTGTGGGTTCATTTTTACAAGTTGTCGAGATGGAATCTGCATCTTTATTTAGTTTAGCATGCAGTCGCCCAAATGCTTGCTGTAGAAAAGCTTTGCCAGTATTCGTTGCTTCTATTTTGGTATGAATGGAGGAAGATCCACTAAAAGATTATGAATGGGAGTTTTCTCATACTGAGAACAGCAATGATTCCGCCCTTGTGTTTAGTAAATAATGAAGTAATGACGCCTCTCATCTTAGACGTGATCGGCTCCTTCACGATAACGGACAAGGACTGATTCCACTGAAAGTTAAATCAGTTGTTTACATCTATGAAAAGATTGTTTGTTATCACTTGCTTTTATTACTAACAACTTTTAAGCTAGATGTAGACACTTAAACACTGAAACGCACTGGAGGAGGTGGTTACGACTAGTCACGAGCCAGGGCGTTATTTGCCTAACCACGGATCATTCTTTTTACATGGCGTTCTGAAACAAGTTTATACCACAAGCCGCTTGTTTTGAACGTTACTCTAAAACCCAAACAAAACATTTTAATGCGTGTTCACATGCATTCAGTGCCATCCTCTTCCGTGTTGCATCTCGATCCGTAGCTTACCGTTGCTTGCTGCGAGATTTGAGAGGAATTTTCCTCTCATAAATTACTGGAACAGTGTTTAGACAAATGAGCCTTTGGACAATAAATTGTAACTGCTGCAGGCACCTCATGCAAGCAGAAGGGAGGGGAGGGAAACCTGGTGAGGTTCAATGAACGCTATTTTTTGGTAAACGGCTCCCCCTGCTGGCCAGAACACTTAGTGCTTTGCTGCAAAGTCCCCGTGTAAGTTATTTTTAGAACATGCAGGGATGCCTGATCTTGGACAGAGTTCCCTTATGCCAGTGCATGCCAGGTCTGCAGATGAATTTATGAGGTTTTCTTCAAAAACCTCGTTAGAGGAGGATTCATTCAGAATTTTAACTTTTTCAACCGTTTCTGTTTACAGAGAGCACATACAATGTGGAAACAAAGACCATCGCAGTGGACTTTGGTCAGGGTGACATCTATCCTAAAATTGAAAAGGGTCTTACTGGACTGGAAATTGGAGTTCTTGGTGAGTTTCTTTTAGGTATTTTTTTAAACATACAATTACAAGCCCTTTGAAATAAAAGTAATGCGCAAAACCTGGTGAAATGCATGCAAGATGTCAGTGTTACCTTCGGTCAAACTCTTTCATTTCACCTGGTCTTGTCACAAGGTTTCGTGTGCTTTTTGTTTTTTCTGAAATCGTGATGTTTTTTATATCGTGCGTTCACGTCTTATTTCTAATGCTTTCTCTCCCCCTACTGGTGGTTTTAGGAACATGTCCACATCAGCCATATACACTCATATCAGTTTTGTCTTTTTATCCTAACAGTTAATAATGTGGGTATCTCATATTCATACCCTGAGTTCTTCCTCCACATTCCTAATTTGGAAAATGTGAGTAATCTTTTAAGTACTTACCGCTACTATTTAATTTATTTTAATAATAAATATTTGTTTAACATGATATTTCCCTTTTTTTGTGTAGTTCATTGTTACTATGATCAATGTCAACATCACCTCAGTGTGCCAAGTAAGTCAAGACCGATTCACAAATCAAGCATTTGAATGGTTTATAAATGCAATGAAATGTATATTTTATTCCAAGTGTTTAAAGTACTGCAGCGTGACTGCTTTGATCTACTCCTCCTGTTCTACCTGTTCTCGCTCCCTATGTTTTGCTAAACTCCACCAACGCTGCCTGTGTTCACCACCCACGCATCTCTCCCTCTCTTCTGCTCTTTTTATACATAACATAATAATTTTCTCACCCTTAAGTCTAACTTTTTAAATCCCTTTCTATCACCAGATGACCCGTTTGGTGCTCCCCAGAATGGAGGCAAGGTGAGTCCTTGGATTTTCTGTCAAACTGTTATATAATTTTTAAGTCAGCCCACAAGCATATGACTGGAATTCCCAACATGTCACCAATAAAGGGGTTTAATGCAGCTTTTAAACTAAGTGTATGTGTGTGGTGGGAGGGGGTGTTTTTCTTCCCGAGTGGCTTTTCCGTCATGTTCTCTCGCTCTTTGTGCGAAATTGAAAAGCAACAATGCTTTGATCCCATTGGCTCCCACACAAGTCATGTGCAACACCTAAGCCAATAACAAAGCTGGACAAATTTTGTACAGATAGGTCCAGCCCTCTGCACTTCCCATCACTCTGCTGGAAAACTGGTGCCATGGCAACACACATGACGACCATCATTAGACGCGTGTTACAGTGTACATTAGAAGTGTACAGTGACTGTCCCTGTAGATTCTCAGGGCTGTTGAGGTTTTGAGTGTTGTTTTCCCACCTGTTAATGTCAATGTCAAAACATTAAAATAATGGTTACATATTTCTCATTTCAGAGCAAAAGGTGTCATTCTGAATATCTCTTCTGCCAGCGGCATGTTCCCTGTCCCACTGTTGACTATTTACTCCTCTACAAAGGCGAGTACTTTTGTGACAATTGATATTCTGTTTAACCAGTTTAAAGAGATTTTTTTTGAGGTTGAGATATTCAAGTTATATTTGTATTAAATTACATTTATAAGTTTGACTTTGGTTTTATATATAATTGTTATAATTTGTATTTCTCTTTCTACAGGCATTTGTAGACTTTTTCTCACGTGGACTTCAAGCAGAGTACAAGTGTAAGGGTATCATAATCCAGGTGAGACTGAGATTCCTTACATTTGTCAACCAACAATAAGATCTACAACCTATTCTGCAGTTGTCATTGCATGAGGATATTTAATGATAATCGGTAAAAGTTTGGTGAAGTCTCTGGGCTTAACAACATCAACCGAAAATGAAAAGTTGTTTTAGAGGTAATGAACAATATTTGGTTAATGATAAAGAATTACAAAGTCCAGCTTCGAAATTCCTCTCTGTACAGTAATGTTATCTGTCAAAAACACAATATGAAACTTAGGGCTTGATGTCAAATCTCTTTGTCCATCCTGTAGAGCGTGTTGCCTTTCTTTGTTGCTACCAAGATGACAAAGATCAGAAACCCAACTTTGGACAAACCCACCCCTGAACGTTATGTAGCTGCTGAACTGACCACTGTGGGACTGCAGGACCAGACCAACGGCTATTTCCCTCATGCTGTCATGGTAAATTAATTTTTTGAAAATTTAGCTTTATACAGATAAAGCAACAAGTATTTGGCTTGTTCATTTGATGTCAACAATATATTTAATAAGTAAATTGATCTTCGTGTTTTGCAGGGTTGGGTGACCACCGTCTTGGCCCCCATTAAGCTGGTCCTCTGTCTGGGCTTGCGAATGAACAAGGCCCAGCGTGGAGGATACCTCAGGAGGAGAAAGCTGCGATAGATTGAGGACTTTGTGTGATTGGACAAAATGTTTTATGATCTGTACGTGCTGAGATTCAAGCCATTTTGCATCTCAGATCTTCAAAGTGAATATAACAGGTTTTGTATGTCGTGCGTGTGTTTGGAAAGATGTCTGATTACTGTGCTCATGTTCCACAATGACACTTTGTGAATGAAGATTTACTGAAAATGTAAGCCTCTCTTGGCTAATTGACTTGCTGGTTATCTGAAATGGGGACATGTTATTTTCTGTGTCAGGTGAAATGTTACGTTATTGCAGGGAAAGTGTTCGTGCCACTGCTGTTGTAAGCAGAGGGGTATTTATATGGTGATGGTTTTGGTGTTTTTTTTATATTTATTGACTTTTTATCAGGGACTGTTTACTTGCACTCTTACTTGTTATCATGACTGCCTATATGCTAGTAGTTTGCAGTTGTGCCTTATTCTTTCTGATGAGTGATTAAATGGGTGCTGGCCTTTTTATATCATGAATTAAACAAATCTTTATGGTGTTTATTGAATCTATGGTGGCTATTTTTGAATCATGCACTGTACTGTATCAATATGAAACCAAAGGCCTGAGTTCAAAGGGCTTTTTTGTACGTTCTGGCCTTTTCAGGCTCAAAGTTTACCTGCCAGCCTTGGTCTATTTAAAACCTGTGTGCCTTTTTATAGAATACTTTGATATTGGTCATGTTTATGGAAGGAGATCTTCTGCATGTATGGTGGATTTAACGCACATTTTTTTCCTCTGAAGACTGAGTGGTGTAATATTACCAGTCTTTGTTTTCGCCAAAGCCGTACTTAAGAAATGCCTCCATAGCCTAGATCTCTGTATGATTATATCGGACCCCTGTCAGTCAGGTTACAACGTCCAAGTGGTTTAACCTGATTGGTTGCCTCTGGTTCAAAACTTGAATGTTCTCATTCCAGACCTATCGAAGAGTGGAACACCATGTGCTGCTTTACCTATGACAATCTGAAATGCTTGTTTGTTAATAAAATTACTTTTCTGTAATGATTTTGCATTTGTCTTTTTTAATAAATTTGATGTAACACTGTGCTTATGTCTTCAGTGTCTTTTGTCAAGTCACTTATGTTACAAATGTGTATTTTGAGTGTTTATTATGTTAATTTAATGCTTGTATTACAGGAAATGGTTATTAAGAAAAATAATTAGTTACTGTAAATGGCAGCTCAGGAATTGTTTTGATGCAGTAAGCATAGCAAACATGCAATAAGGGACAAATGTCAGGTATTGTGTATAAAAATCCTACCATAATGGGGAATATGATTGTAAAAGTTGTTTATAATATGTATATAATAATGGAGCAATAAACAAATAATCTGTAAGAGACTGAGGCAGACGTGAAGCCTTTTACACTATAACAAAAAACTTGTTACAGATATTTTATTTTCTATTTTATGGTGCAATACAGATACTACAACAATGCACTAAAAACTGGTTTAGATGTTTCCTATCATTCTGTAGATTTCCAAATGTTTTCTAAAAAACAATTCTAATCTTAAAGTATCTTAAAAGTAAATTAAGCATTAATTTTGGAATAATTTAACATTTTAAAATCTAGTGCACACTACCCAGTGTATACATTTTTTGTGCAAACTTGACACCAAAAAACTAGGAACCATTTCACTGGGCGTTGTAACAACCCGGACCGGTTTCGCAGAACACCAGAAGTCTCGGATTGTATTATACAAATAGTCAAGGCTTTCAGAAGAATGAGATAAATAATCTGTCGAGTTTAAACTAACGTGTAAGTATTTCTGAAGGTGCCAGTGTAGCAAAACGTTAAGTAATACGTACACATGATTAGATACGTAAATACAGTGTCGTAGTCAACACAGCAAATGTCAAAACAGTCTCACTTGTTATGTATTTTACGTCAGACAGTAGCCATATGTTTGCTAATAACGTACATGTGAAATGATTAAATGTGAAGTTGACTTATAATTAAATACAACAAAACAAATGCTCAAGCGGTTTTGTTAGGGATTTATTAAAAACACCGCAAGATGGCAGCAAAATCCAGATTAAAGTACCACAACTACTATTTGTGTATCTTAATTGTGTTTGTCTCGATTCGATTAGTTGTGAACTTTTGATGACGGATAAAAGACAGCGAGCGAGGGTCCAGGGCTCGTGGGCTAAACCTCTTCCGAGACCACAACGCCCTACTGGTAGGTACAACGTGACAACACTCACTTCTACTGAAGACCTTTCTATACCTGTACAGTGAAAACATAGTTCATAATGTAAAGAAGTTACATTAGGAAGAAACCGAATTTAGCTAGTAACGTAAAGAAACCTAAAAGTAACATTAAAGTAACCATGAGCACATTAACACGACTGGCCATGTTGACACTATTTAAAATATTAGAATATAAAGTGAACGCATGAAATGCTACACAAATGTAAAGTGTGCAGTAGTGCACTACACAGATGTATTGATGTTTTCACCTGTTAAGTCTTTACAGGGATTGTGTTGAATGTTTAAGGTCAGGATGTCCAGTCGACACCAGGGTCATGGAAATCTGGACCGCAATCATTCGAGTTCCATCAGCCCGTTAATGTAAGAGCCATTCTGTAGTACAGAGCTTTTGTGTGTTGTTTGCTGGATGGTGGTCACATCTGATTCGTCCGTTGTTTGTTCCAGACTATCAGAGAGATACCTGCAGAGAGGACGATCGAGTGAGTGACTCAATCCAGAGCTTTATCAAGCAACCAAACCTGCTGATTTTCAGTGTGTGATTTTTCTTTTTCTCAGAAAAGCCGGTGATTATGAGATTAGTCAGGGTCCTACTGGGGTGTCGAGGTAAGGATAATGTGCTTGTTAAAGTTTTTGCTGTGCTGTGGAGGGTTTAAACTTCACGCTGTTCATATCTCTTCATAATGTGTTTCTTTCCAGGCTGCGACTGATCCCAGGGTTCCTGGAGCAGGAGGAGGCAGACTGGATGTTCAGCAAGCTTCTCGCTGAGCTGCCCTGGTCTCAGAAGACCAATTATAGGATGATGGGTGAGTAACAGGTTAAGCTGATGCACAGTAGTCAAAAAGTAGTTATGTTTTGTGATGCAAAAAAACATTTTGTATGCAACATATGAATTGATTTTACTATACAAATCTCTTAAAAGCATGAAATTGACCTGGAAAATGAATATTTTTCTCTGCTTTCTGCTATTATTTTCCATGGCACCATCAGCCAGGCAGGGTTGTCATGATGTCATTTACCTATGGCTTAAGGGCCAAAATTCAGATTATGAACTTTACGTTTTGCGCCAACCAAGCAACTGCCATTGAGCTCAACAAGATTCTTTTCTGCGCATATTATAGACTTTATGCGTCGTCTTATTCCCAAAAGGCAAAAGAAACGTGTTCATAGCATGTGCCTGTTTGTATCTAATGGTTATTGTGTGTCTAGTGCCACACGTGCTCACAGAGAGACGTCTCATGGTGACTCACACTTTCCATGAGTCCTTCCTCATTTCTGCTTTGGCAGGACTTCTGCTGGCTCAACCTCCCTCATCTGTTTACCTTCACCAAAACCGACACTGTTTCAAAAAGTCCCGAATACACAAAATGTTTAAACGTGCTTTAAACCAGTGCGACTATGATTGATGAAAGCTTGTTTTAGCCCATTTGCTCATTTCTTCAGAACTCAGTGAGTAGATTTTAGGTCCTTTTTTGGTGCACAGATTGAGATTTTATCTTTGGTTTTTTAGCATTTTTCTTTCTTAGAACTGTCTGAACATGTGGGGACGAAGAGCGAGTTATACAATTTGGTTAGAGATGACAAAAAACAAAAATGTTTTTGAAATAATGCGCATCAATTAGTTTTTTATTCACAGGGAATGTGCTTTAAAAAAATCTGGTTAATTTAACGACAAGTTGAGTTTTTTGTGTCTTACATTGCAGGCGATGCATATGAGGAACCAAGACTCACCTGTTGGTATGGAGAGCTGCCATATACATATTCACGTTCCACTATGGATGCCAATCCTAAGGTATCTGTATTACTAAGTGGTGTGATCAGCGAAAATTACCTTACGTATCTGTTTACACTTACTGTGTACATTTCCTGTTAAAGTGGCATCCAGTTCTCGCTACACTGCGTCTGGCCGTCGAGCAGAAGACCGGCCTTACATTTAACTCACTACTGTGTAATCTGTACCGGGATGGTAAAGACAGTATCGGCTGGCACAGTGACAACGAGCCTTCATTAGGACCCCAACCCACCATCGCCTCTCTGAGTCTGGGAGACACAAGAGTGTTTAGTCTCCGCAAACAGCCGCTTCCTGTGAGTCTGCAGATTTTTTGTGTATAACCTCCTGTCCAAGCTAAGTTTATTTTGCAATCCACTTATACGACCATCCTCTTCCATCCATTCATTTTCCCACTGATTCTTGCAATTAAACAGCTACGTATCACTATAAACACCTCATCTGTTATGATTTGGTAATCTCTACTGCTAACGTAGACATCATATGTGAAGGACAGACATTCATTTAATCTTTTGGGATCTCTGGGTTTCAGGAGGATAAAGGTGACTACACCTATGTAGAGCGTTTACGGATCCCACTGACTCATGGGACACTGCTGCTCATGGAAGGCTGTACACAGACAGACTGGCAGGTACAGGAACCGTTACATGATCATTTTGTTAAATTGCGTCAAACAAACATCAAACAGTAACAAACATTGCAAAGCCACAAATTTGGAAATAATGGGATGAAGAAAAAAAGTTTTTTAACAACAGTAAAATATAGATGCGTTGCAGTTACGTTATTGTTACGTTATTGTTATTATTCCACAAAATTGTTCAGATGAACTGCGACTCGAATAGATTGTGGTCCATGTGGTCTGGATGAATACTAATATATCAACACAAATTTCACTAATACTTATGCAAATGTGAAGTTATTAAAATGTCTTGGCAAGTGTGACATGTCATAAAATGTTTATCAGTAAATTACATCATTAGGGTATCATCAACCTGATTCAAACAATTCTCAAACTTTTTTAAGAAATTGGCAAGAGCACTTAGTATAAATTCTTATCAACTGGCAGCTTGACCATCATCTAAATGTTGTTGATAAACCAGTCCAAACTGATATGCAGTGGGGAAGAAAGTGTTCCTTGGTTTTTGCTATCATCACAGCTACAGTATGTTCTGGATGTCCTGAATATGATCACATTTGGTAGCGATGATCTTGTTATGGAGACTCTGTCGAGTGCCTCAGTACACACTGAGATGCACAGTGCTTTATTTTAGCCTTGGCATCTCTGTTTGTCTGTATCGGGAGATTGCAAAGACTTGGTTGGATATTATCTGTGATCCCATTATTTTAATATTAAAACCTGCTGGAGGTTATTTTTGTCCCGTTGAAGACTCGACTTCAGATTCCGACTCCAAGGCAAAACCGCAGGCCTCTGGTTAGACACAAAGAACGGGGAAAGGTTAGCAGCGTTTTATGGCGGCACACTAAAACAGTGTATGAAAGGTCACTCGCAGATTGCGCCGAAAGTTTTCAAAGGATCTTATTAGGAGGATGTAATTCACATTGATCTGTCAAAATACAACTAAGTAACTAAGTAATCCCACGTGTTGGGCTGTTAGCAGCTGGCTAAAAAGTGTGCAAAATATTTATAGGCTGTGAAAGACATTGCATAACTTCTAATAGTTTGCTCTCAACATCTAGATTGTATGTTAAAACAGATTGACTAAAATCACACTACCTGTATAAACATACTATGATTGAATATAAAAACAGCAATAAAACACATCAGCCTAATATACTACATGTTTGCATTAAATAGTTACTTGTTTTGTTGGCAGTGGACACTGTCTTTACTAGTGATGTAAAGCTGTGTTATTTAACATCAATTATATGAATATCCAAAGCTAAATGAATATACACTTTAATATCCCTAACCATAATAAATAAATGTTCACCGGCGGGATGTGTCATTGTTTATGTTTTTTTTTTTAATAGCACCAGGTGGCAAAGGAATACCACGATCGGGGGCCTCGGATAAACCTCACCTTCCGTATCATATTCCCAGAACCGGAGCATGCCAAAAAAAGTTTCTCTACATGAGAAAACCAAGCCTAGAGAAGAAGACATCAGGTTTGAAGAGATGGTCATACTGTAAAATACATCCATTCTGTTAGTTTATTCATTTATTTATTTTAAATAATTGAACATGCAAAGGTTTTTCATACAAAGACCCTAAATAATGAGTGATAAAGTTACCTTGTGTTTTGTTTACATTATTGACTGGTTTTCGCACAAAAAGCGATTGTCCACAATCTAGATGTAGGTTTTACTTGTCTACAGAGTTCGTGGAAGTTAATAAACTTTAAAGAGAGCCGAGTGGCTCAGTATTTCAGTTACAGCTCCCGAAGGGTCTTTTTACAAGTCAGTTGAAGTTGAGAATATTGCATGTTCTGAAATTGTTATAACTTTTGGCTGAATAAATCTGAACAACAAGCATTTGTTTATTTTGTTTTGGTGACAGGATGATTACAACGAACAATCTTTGTTTTAAGTATCTGATGCTGTGAGCATGTCTTGATAAAACAAAGTCAAACAGGTAACACTTTACAACAAGGTCTCATTCATTAACAATAATAAATGCATTAGCTAACATGAACTAACAATGATTCAATTTAATTAAAAATGTATTTATATAGCGCTTTTTGCAAAGTTGCATTGTTTTCAAAGCAGCTTTACATGAAGAAAAGAAAGAACGGGTATATTTTATAGCTTTTATATCTTGTTAATCTTGTTAATTCAGCTGTTCATTGTTTGTTAGTTGTTAGTTCATTGTGCATTAACTACTGTTAGAAGATACTAACTTTTGATTTTAACAATGTATTTGCAAATAAATAAATGTTTATGCGTTTAATAAAATGGAACCTTATTGTGAAGTGTTAGCAGTGCATTTTATTAGCAAAGTAAACAAACAACTCATTCTTCAATTTCAGTGTATATAACTATCCATGGCGAATGTGCAGTACTTTTATTTGACTGCAGTGTCATTAACAGACTACATTAAATAGCATTTTGAAGGACTGCCAGATCTTTTAAAGTTCTAGTGTGTTTTTGCATGCCCATAGTGTGTTTTCATTGGCTAAATGTCTAAATGGTTTTCTGTGGGTCAACACGTCACTGCCGACCTCAGGAGAGAGTTCCAGAAGAATGCGTTATTTTACACAGTGACCATTGAGCAATCGCTTTGAAAAGTCCTCATTTTAGTTGTTCACAAAAGAATATTGTACAGCATGGAATAGTATGTTAATATTCTCATGCATATTTTTTTCTTTTCATTCAGTGCCCACGGTAGAAAGATATCGCAAATGGTGCGTTTATGTCACACTTCCAGCAAAAACGTCCCTAAATATGGCAAGCATCTGAAGCTGGGAAATGCTTCGGTTGGCTGCTACAAAACAGCTATTTTGGCAGCTCTTCTCAAGGGCAGAGAACTTTATCGAAATGTTTAGATACTGCCGACTGTAAATCTCACACTCTTGCTCTTGCTTGAGATTTCCAGTGATTTGTTGCAGCACTTTAATTTGAGTTACTTGGTTTTCCATTATGCCCTGCTGGCAATGCGGTGCCTTTCAGAGCTTTCCCATAAAGACTGACCTGCACATGAACATAGTGCTTCTGTTCTGGAATGTTAGAGACCCTTGCTGTGTAATGGGATCACCGAACATTATTTTTCCACCACTTTGTAAACTCTCTCTCTCTCCTTTGCTTTCTCTCTCATTCTGTATGCAGTCATGTGGATTAAAGTTACTAAAATATAAAATAATATATACTAACTAATATTAATAACATATACTAATAAAAACTTTGACTTTGATATAAAATAATTTTCAAGTCCGCTTCATAAGACCTCAGTGTATTGTCAGGAGCCAGAGGTGTTCATGTATATACATTTTTTTTTATTATCTCAAAAACCGGTAGCCATTGACTTGTTTATTATGTTCATTATATTAATTACCAAGCACTACTGTTTTAGCTAGAAAAGCTAAAGCCCTTCTTTACTGTTCTACTGAAGAAAAAAAGTCACCTACATTTTGAATGGCCTACATTTTGGTAAATTAACAGCAACTTTTTATTTTTGGGTGAACTGTTCCTTTAAGTAATTATACCTTTAAACAGCATTGATGGGCTTTGATCAATTGATCAAATGACCTTTGACCCAACTGAAGCACTATTACATAAGCTTAAGCTTAAAATCTGGCATGATGATACATGCTCTTAATATTTCCCAGGTGTACCATGGGTAGTCATGTGGCACACATACTCCTCCTGCCACCAGCCTCTCTGCCAATAGTCCTTTAATGGCTCTTTGTTAGAAAGACCACTGAGATTTGTTGTCGACACCTGTCTATGAGTACTGGAAAAGGTCCCATGTGTCCAACAGGAGGAGTCTGCTTTCATGATGCGTCAGAATGGTGGAAACCATTTAAGCTGTCAGTGATTTACAATGAAACAATTGAAAGTCATGTATTTGCAATAAGAGACTTTTCTGGGTTAACTTTACTAATTTCAGAGTAGCAAGTGGAGGTGCAGTGACATAGTGGTTGTACTTTGTAACTACTTGGTCCAGACACCCAGACTACTTAGAGTTCAACTGTTAAACCCCTTTGCCTGACCTGTGCTTAACTTTCATGTAAACATGTTCTCACTTGTGTTTAGACACACACATCTAACAGCCACATGTGTGGCATCAGCACAGATTCGTTAGACGTCTAAACTGTTGTGTCTGTTGAAGTCAGTCTCATCTTTTCATTCCTGTCAAAAGTAAGAGCCAGATCTCTGTATGTCTCTGGGGAAACTCCTCCTTTTCCCAGCAGAAAATGAAAACAACATCTGAACAGGGTACATTGCGCTCGGCACTGAGACTAAGAAGCAGACTATGGGCGAATCCCATACAGACAAATAATAAAATATTATTATTTATTATTCTTTAATATTATATTCCATATATGGTTTATCGAATGTGTCGAATGTTGTTCTATATTTTGTAGCTTTTTGAACCCTGTAGTGTTTTCTAGGGCCAAGTCCAGATAAAATAGACCACGTTGAGTGCTTTTTCATATTTTTCTGTGCATTTTAAAGATAAAATGTGTCGTTTTTTAGAGCCAGTAGCAGTTCACTAATAAGCTTTGAATAGTCCTGACAGATTGTCCTGTCCCAAACTCAGTTTACTGGTTAACATTGGGATGTATAGCTTCTGTATAGCTACTATTAGAGCTTTTAAACATATTTTTTAAATATTAAATGTTTGACCATTTTTGTTAACTTTAAGGCAATGAAAGAGAGGTCCAGAAATCTAGTCCTACATTGGCCCAGGATTACCCACCTGTCCCTTGGGCTGTATTTGAAGTATACAAAATACCATCAGCTGTTGCTAATCTTTCACCAATATCATGTATCACTATTTCCACATATATCTGTGTATTGGGATCTGATATTATTTCATTGATTAAACATTGTGATACCACGCCGTGAGTGGTACGTGCACCCACACCGTTCTTATACCCTTAAATGTGTACATTCTTTGTTTTGTACCGCTATAATGAGCCATTAATCAAATTGACAATGCCTTCCTGCGACATGGTTTGCATATCTGTCCTTGACATCATCACGTGATGTCACATGATACCCACCTGATTAAGCGAGTGGGTGAACGTGTATGTCTGCAAGTGTGTGATCCTTCTCTCCCAAAATTAGATTTTACAGTAATGTTTGAAATATGGGAGTGTGATCGATGTTATGATTTGGTTTAAAGGGGTTATTCCCCTATAGGGTCTATGACAAAATGGGAAACCTTGGTGGCCTGTGTCACAAAGTTTAATCACTGAGCCTAAAATATCTCTGGGCTCATGGCCTGGAAGGTAAATCTATTTAGTAATAAATCTGAATCTGATACAGTGAAAGCTGTGCTCATTATGATGGTGAGATGATGGTTGTGACACTGTGAGGTGTGATTCTTGCCATGTACATGACTACACATCTAGTAAGGAAATAATAGTGCTTACAATACATAATATAATACGTATAAGGGTCTAAAAGCCTGAGAACAGGGAAAAGCGTTTAAGTATGATCTATAATTGATTTATAATTTATAAATGAATGGCATTTAAACGTCAATTTCAGTATTTCTTATTATTTGGTATGTCACACTTTGCTTTAATGACATCATTCACTGGACTCCACAAGCTTGTGCTAAACCTGATAGTTCACATCATCACAGCGTGATTTAAGAATTTTCAGAAGTATTAGACATATATACAGAAGAGAAATGTGACTCTTTGCAACAAAGAATTAAAAGAAATAGTTTGCCCAAATATTAAAATTATCTTATAATTTACTCCCCCTCATGCCATATGTATATGACTTCTGAATAATTTTATACATTTTATACAATACCATCATGTTATTTTCTTATATGGGATCCAAAATGTTGAAGCAACAAATAGCATTAAAGTAATTCAGATGACTCCAGTGTATGTCTTCCAAAGGAAAATTATATGTTTGTGAGAGAAAACTATTAATATTTAATGTAGTAATGAAATAATGCAGAACCCTAAATATTTCTTTATTTTCACTATTTTCACATGATTACAACGTTATTGTGCATTTTCAGTGTTTTTTATCAATTCAATCATTAAACTTTTTATTTATTTTCAGGATTAGATCAAATAAATCACAGATTACTCATACAGTAAAGGACTACTCTTATTACAATGCATCTATCCAAACCACACATTTGTACACACTGGATATATACGTACAAACCTGATATGACTTTACAGTATGATATTGTACATGTAGTTCAAATCAAAGATAATCATTTTCAACTACATCTTATGCTTATAACCTTTTACTCAGTTTTGTTTTTCTGCCCATGTGTTTGTTTTTCTCTTTCCCTCTGTTATAACTGCACGTATCCCCTTCCCTCCCGCCCCAACCTCTTGTGTTTCCCAACTCCCTCCCTGGCTGACATTTATTTCAGGGATCTGATTTGGAGGGACTGGTATGGCAGGCGGAACATGACTGTTCACAGTGGGTGGGTGGAGCCAGTGCCGAGTGGGGAGATGTTAGGGGAGTGAAGCTCTATAAAAGCCTGCGCTGGTTCATCCCTGTCAGTATCACACTCTGAAACAGCAGCGATAAGACGAGACAGCACAAACAGTTCTGCAGTGAGCAGGACATACTTGAGACGCACAAACTCCGAAGAACCTTCTGGAGCTTTGTTTTCTGCCAAATCAAGACAAGAAGTCAATTTACTTTTGCACAGACAGAACTGGAGAATTGCAAGGTTCTCCCATCACCAACATCTCAGAAGACGAGCGCCCAGCCCTCGCCATCCAGATCCATGGCTGCACGCCCTATGGAGACTGTGGGTTTCGCTGTGCTACCCGCACACATCTTGGCATCGGCTATGGAGGAGTTTCCCCAACAGCTGCCCGTACCCAAGTGCATGGCACGGGGCAGAAACCGGCCCAGGCGGCCCCGAGATGCCCGGTTCAAGACCCAGCCGGTCACCTTTGCCGAGATCGCAGAGGTGGAGGAGGAAGGGGCTTCTCCTCTGGAGGAGGAAAGGGCGAGACGATCGTTCCTGCAGAGTCTGGAGAGTCTGAGGAGAAGCACACAGACTTTGCATCACTCGGGATCCACACAGAGCTGCCGCACCGCATCCGCACAGGCGAGTCTGGACTCCAGTGACTCAGACTCGGCACAGTGAAGGATGGAGGAGATTGGAGTCACACATATCTTCTTTTAAATTCCTGATTTACATCTGTTAGCCTAGTTGTGATATGCATACAAATGTGATAATACTGTGCAAATTCCAGTCGAGTTACACTGGCACAATGATTGTTTTGAAGCTCCTCTGCAAAAGCAAAGTTGTAGCATGTCAGAACTAAATTCCTACGCAAATTCCTTTTTATTGCAGGAGACGAGTAATGTCTGTAATGAACTTGGACAGAAGAGGTGGTATGCTGTGTATTATGCTGTGTATTTAAACAGACTGATGTTTTCATATCCCATGTGCCGGCTTAAAGATTGTACAGTCAAATTCTTCACTGCTGAGCAGGACGTAGACTGTTACAGTTTGGTTTATTTCATGATAAACGTTTATAAGAGGTACAGTGAAGGTACTGTATTTTTACAGAATAATCAGGCAGGATTATAAATCCTGATGTTGTCCAAGTCTGCCAGATTGGTGAACCTGCATATAAACTCGATGAGGAGCAAATTATTGTACTTTTTTAATGTATCTTATATTTATTCACAGATTATTTTGTTATAACATAGCCTAGTGGTTTTAGAAATTGTTCTGTTGACACTGTGGACTTGTAAAGTCACTATTACTGTACTTACATGAAAAAGCCTTTATACTATACGTTGACCTTTATTATCTTTGTTAATTTGTTTCATACTTTCTTTCATAGATATGCAAATAAACTTTATAACGTTGGATTTGTTGTCAATTTTGTCATTTAGTTTGTCTTTAAACAGGTTTCTTGTATTGTTTAGATGCTGATTGATCAGTAAGTATATTTAAAAAAATTATTATTGATTTGTCACTCTCACTGCACTTAGATATTCATTTGTGACCCTGTCTGTGAAAACCAGGCTAAAATCTAAAAATCAAATTCAGTATTAAAGATACCAAGGTTATATTTTTACAGAATGATCTGTACATTATATAGAATAATTTTATGTAGAAAACAGTAAATCGCAAAAAAATTACTTTAGCTGGATTCTCACAGGCAGGGTGACATTTATGCTTTGATTTAATCATCTTTGTTTATTGTTTTATACATTCTGCTACAAATAAACTTTATATTGTTTAATTTGTTATTTCACAAAAATATTTCATGATTAAAGTTTGATCAGCAAACTAGTTCAAAGATAAATGTAGGTATGATACAAAACAATACAAATATCACTAAACTGAGAATCTGTGGGAGATACAAAAAAACAACGTGCCTAGCAGACAGAGGTTGTAATAAAAACGTGTGGTTGCCATGGCGATGGTTAGGTCGTGAAATATGATGTTTTGAAATTGTTTGGGAAAGCGAATGTTTTGTCTTCTAATAAGGGCATTGCAGCAGTGGAAACCAGTACGATCTGTAATGACTCCTTAGTTTGAACCCTCGCTTATAATCACTTACAATCTTAGACGATAACATGTTTACACAGACCCACAGCCAAAAACAACTTTTTTTAGTCCCCATCCGGACTCATCATCAGATTTCTGCCGGTCCAGGGCCAAGCACCTAAAAATAACATCTATCTGACTTCCCTTCTGATCCAGTTACATTATCAGAAAACACGTCTCTCTATCCTACTGGTAATTTTGCTGTGTTGTGAAAGACTACCCTCTAAAGTGTGTGTGTGTGTTTTAGGGAATACCCTTTGCACCACTGAGTCGGTCTTTATAACCACAGGAAACACTTGCATCTTATCATTTCTGAGTGGTAAGCTAATACCACTGACAGTTGTTTATTCCTTTCCAGCTAGATATTAATGATGTATTTCTCAAATCAGTTTGGCTGTTTACTGTTGGGCATTGTTTACTAGATCACAGTTTAGAGATCAATCAGTCTGCCAATGTTTTCATACCACCTTCAAGGATATTTTTGCATCAGAGAAATTATGCTTGTTCATCTCCTCTGTCTGCTCTAAAGTGCCACAGCAACCTACTTTAAATGTGGTTGCCATGGAGATGGTTAGGTCAGGGACATACGATGTTTTGAAAGTGTTAGGAAAGCAAACTTCATGTTCATTCTTTACCAGACTGTCTTGTCTCCAGCTCCTCCCATTCCTTCCCCGAATACACTTAATTTCTCTCTCTGTATTTACAGCTTATCTCATTTTAGCTATACACATACCTTTATAGATATTCATTCTTAGCATGGTATTGGTTTTGAACCTTTTCAGATTTTTATAAGTGTTTACAAACAATATAAAACCATAAATGTGTCATTGACGTTTTGTAGTTTATCTGAATCCGGGGGAGTTGCCTAGTGCATAATGTGTGCTGAACAAAAACAGCCTTCAATTTAAAACATCATGTTCCCAGCAGGCATTTAGAATAGCCAAGTCGTTCTGCATTATGTAACAAATTGTTCTTTATCTATTATTCCTTGCCAAAAGAAAAGATCTTAAAAAAAGGTTTCTGAAAAGAGGTTGTATTTAGGAGAAACTATCATGGTGTTGATCAGTTTTGCCAGATCTGTTAAATTAACAAAATGAACTTTGAAAAGTGTTGTATTTTGCAATGCAACTTGTTTATGTGTACGATTCACTTTATATTCTCACTGTTTACTTTAAACAATTTCTAATATTCAACTAGAAAGCTGTTTATTTCACTATTGGCATAGTGAGTATAAATTAGTCATTAGACAAATACAATGACTCATGTTTACAGGTCTGAGTTTATTGAATTGATTTGTACCTTTTTCTTAACTGGAAACACTCCATCTTTATTACATGGCAAGGTCATAAGCCAGATGTCTGAGGACATTTATAAAGATGTGGTACTAAGGTACTAAGTCTGCATTATTTTAATGTCATTTGATTCTCATTCTGCCTGATGTTGCTCAGAGTCATCTGAGTGCTGTCTGAAAAACTGAATCCCTGACCTACATTCTCATACGCCTCAAAGCAGAAAACAGGTTTTGGGTCAGAACCAAGAGACACATAACTAGAAACACCATGTTCCCTTCTCCTATCTCTTTCTCTGTTTGATCTGATGGTAATAAATCATATATTTATCGTGAAGGCATCGTGGTAACCTACTTTCATTCTTATTTCCTCAAAACATTGATGAGGGCGGTAGACAAAAGATGACATGCAGAAAATGATTAATATATGTGTCAGAGGAATAGAAAGATCAATATAGTAAGTGTGATGAATGGTGTTGTATTTTTTATTTGAGAGCTTCTTTATGAAACAGCATCTACGTAAACTTATGCAGTATGCAGTATGTTATAATATTTACTCTTATGTCATTTACAAATTTCACTGTAACTTCACTGTAACACAAAAAGGTGGATTTCTGACAAATATCCTTGTGCATATAATGAAAAAGTGGAAGGTTATGCTTTTTGTCATTTTGTGTGTTTGACAGCCTCTGACCTCATACATTTTCATTATATGGAAAACACTGGCCAGGAAATACAGAGGTAACAGTATTAGGTTAAAAAATAAAGACCTAAAGTGGATTCTCAAAGATTTTAGATACCGTCAGGTAGTCAGACACAGCATCATTATCTGGTCAAATTAATGGAAGGTAATCAAAATGCATCTTGTGTCACTGGGAACCTATCTAAGCAATGCAATGCTGACATTTCCATTCTGTGTATGCTACTGATACAGAGATAGCAGTCATCTGTATGTGTGCCAGAACTAACAGACTATTCTCCAAGGGCTTGCTAGAATGAGAAATCTTTCTCTTTTATCATTTTACCCTGCCCTTTATCTGCGTCATATTCTCTGGGCAATGGTTGGGGGAAATGTTCATGGCCAGATTTAGGGCGACTATGGTGAAATAAAAACACTTGCATGTAAGCTGAAGGTTGTGTGATTTGGTAATGTAGAAGGAAAAACAATAACAGCACCTGCATTTACTTTAAATGCATACTGGGGCCAAAAGACTGAGATGGCACAACCTGTTCTCCTTAATCTGAAACAGGCCCAGTAAACATTGCATGTTCATTCTTTATTTTCCTGTCTTACCAATATAAGCACTTTGACCAAATGTCTTCTGTGTTTCCACAATCAGATAAATTATATGTTTCTGACAGAACAAACAAACAATAATAATTATAATATATTAAATTAATACATTATAATGATTTTTCTGAGACATGTTAAGCTCAAAGTTATATTTTAAAGGTCTAAAGCTTTACATAACGTTGACTCCTGTCCAGTAGATGCCAGTAGCACAAATATACAACGCAACACAAGAGAAGAAGCTCTTTTATTGACGCTACTGCGGACGTATGACAGCGCGAGTACGGAATGACGTCTTTGTATTTTTTTATTGACGGCGCTTTCTGGCCAATCATACAAAGAGAAACGAATGACGTTTTTAAAGTTCGTTTTTAGAGCCAATCACAATCAGCGAAATCTGAAGCGCGAACGGTTGAAGAGAAATTGTGATGCTATGGCTAACGTATATTTTTGAGTGTACAGAAACAATACTTTAGAAGTGTAGTTTTTGAAAATGTCTGTTTTAACGGTATATTTGAATGGATAAAGTTATCAATTATTCGATCGCTTTTTTGTTGTTGTTTTACTTATCGAGTCATGTCTTGTGTTGAGAAAAATAACGTACGTGCGCGTTTGTTTGCATGAGGTTCATGTACGACGCTGCTTGATTAGCTCGAAAATGTGTTTATTTCGAAGCTCTCTGGAAGCTTTGAAAAGGCATGACGTCACGATTCGCGTCCGTTCTGTATATTTATTGTAGTTGTAAACGTCTCTACTTTATTATTTGATCGATTATTGTGTATGACAGTGCAGTTATGGCCTCTCAGAATGTGGTATTTGCTATCGATGCGGATTATCGACCCGAGGAGAACAGCAGCACGACCAGTGCCTATCAAAATCACCTCAAACACTGGATATTAAGAGTCCTGCTCAGTTGTGGAAATAAATACGGGCTGGAAAAAGTGCGATGGGGATATAAATTCTTCCATTCAAGGACTATGAAGAGCGCCACGCTCATTACCAAAAGAGCCGATTTCAAGGAGCTGCACGAGAAGGCGTTTAGTGACTTTGAAGACGAACTGCTTGTCAAATTCAGCATCGAAAAGTCACCCAAAGGTCGGGAAAATAAACTGAAACCGAGTTCATCGAGTTGTGTCCAGAATGCAATAAAAGAGATCCTCCTGGATTTCCAGTGGGACAGACCTGACCTGACATCTCCCACCAAAGTGACACTCAGACCAAGAAGGTCCAGTAGAAATGTCCCATTGCAGGACGATGACCTTGACAAAAATGTGCTGTTTGTCGTATGTGAATGTCCACGCTCTAAAAATGAGTTACGGGACTACTTATGTCTGCGTAGGGATGACGGTAGACAACATAAAGACACTCGAGAGCAAGTGCTGTCCAAAAGTCTCATAGATATGCTTACGCAACGAAAAGTGGTGCTGCATTGGGCTGATTCGAGCGTATTGAAGGTAATTGGTGCTTTATTACATCAGTATCAGTTATTTTGGAAACACTTACTCACTGTTGTTTAGATTTTTTCACATTTTAAAATGATAAAAATTAAATAATGTAAATATAAATATTCACATTAAAACCATGAAATTGTAACTGTGGTAATTATGTTGTGACTAAAAGCATCCAAAATAAATGAACACTGTTATGTTTGATCACTTTCTAAAGTAGTCACCCTTTATCTAGATTTTGTAAAATCATCATCATCATTCGCATTTTATGCATCTGAAACTGAGAGGCTTTTTAAACAGCATTGAAAAAATATACATTTTTGTTTTCTAGTCTAAACTTTTGACTAATACTTTAAATCACATATATGTGTAGCAAAATGTTTCCTTGTATGTTAGTGATGTTCACTACAATGTGTTTTTTCAGACTAATAATGTGGTAGAAGACTACACTGGCATTGAAACTGTGGCAGAGCTTCTGGGACAGGTTGGTGGTCAGGTGATACCTATGCTGTCTCCTTATTTAACACTGAGGGACCAACATCCAGGTATAAGCCCCGCTTTGGCTATGGGAATAGATGCTTTCCCTATAGACTCCACCAATACCTACATCCAGTCCTCGGAAAGGATGCACCGACAAACATTTCCATCTTTGGGTGGCTGTCTTTGCTGGATTGCTGGTAAATAGTGTAGCATTCATATAAATGTTTGTGTTGTGTTTGATGATCAGTGATTGTATCAAATGTTTTTGTGGCAGATGAGGACGGGCAATCCTGTAATGTGATGCTTGAGCCGGTCTCATGTGGGCAGAGATCTCTGCGGGCTCCTGTACAGGTGACACTTAAAGGTGTCTTGCAGGACTTGAGCACCCTGTCACATTCAGCATCAGAGAACTGGATTCTGCGGTGCCCGGATGCTGAGCTCGGCCAGGTGTTGTTTCAGCACCTGAGAGAGCTGTCCAATGGAGGATGTACAATGGTAAAATAAAATGTTTATACTTCTTTACCTTAATAAAGAGTTGCTTTGCCTCTAAAATCATTTTGCATGAGTCACAATTTTTTTTTATAGTAACCAATAAACGCTTGTATGTGTATTATATGAGGTTTGTGTTATTTTGTTTGCACAGATAGCAGAAGTGAGTGAAGGAGGTGTGGTTTGTTCAGCGCTGCTGTCAGTTCTGTCATCCTGCACGGCTCTGCTCACTGTCCTTCAGCCTTTGGTAACTCAAGAAAACGTGCACCTGCCCGAAAGCCTCGTTTCCTTGGAAACCACAGACATCTCCACTGACCTGCCTGATGTTGTCAGCAGTGTTCTCAATGTCATATACGGCATCATGGAGAATGAAGATTGCTCAGGTGTTTGTTTTAGCTGAGATAATTTGATTTGTCGGTGCCAAATGTGCAATTTGCACAATTTTACTATTTAAAGGCACAATAAGTATTAAAGATAAAAAATTATACATAATTGTTGGAACACCAAACATATTGTTATAAATTGTTATAAAAAGATTAAACATAATTGTTATAAAACTTTATTTCATTATGTAATCCATGAACATGATTTGTGTGTTTGTTAGGGTAAATTTCTATAGGCAGTGAAAATAATGATGTTAACTCCATGTCATTCCACGTTCCTTTACAACGTCATCAAACTATCTCTTTGTTATTTTTTTAAATATAGGACATATTTATTTATTTATTTGTCATTTCCAGATCAAGTAAGGCTGCCATTGGTTCCTGACTGGGCCAATCAAGAACTCAAACAGGAATCTTGTCTGAAGAAAAATGGGCTGGTGGAGGGGTGGTTCCCTCTGTCTGACCAATCAGGAATCAGCTGTCACTTAATGGAGTCAATAAGGTATTTTTACATTCAGCCTATCTGTTTGTCCTAGTATAGATCCAGCTTATTTCTCAGTCTAAAATGACTGATTATTTTTCATGTGCAGGTTGCTGCATGCAGCTCCTGAAGAAGAACATGTAGATGAGTCTTTAGACTCTCAGCAGGATCTGACCAGCTGTCTTTCAGAGCTCTATCAGAGCAGTACAACTGGCTCCAATGGGAACCAGAGGTCCAAGAAACGTGAGTACAATGAAAAAGCTGAAATATTTTTGACATTTACAGTGTTGCTAATAGCGCACTTTGACCTTCAAGGAGGTACCCAACGCACACCAGTAAGACAGAAGATGAAGACCATGAGCCGCTCTTTACAGATGCTGAACTTCGCTCGCTTGAATGTTAAGGCTCAAAAGACTCAGCCTGATAACAGCACGGCTGGTTCTGCGAAAGGGAATGAAAAGGGCGGAAAGAGATGCTCTGGAGATCGAACTAAGCCTGGCCCCCTGCGTGAGTATCTGTGCCTGAAATCTTGTATTCTTGTTCTGTTGGTTTGACATTACTGTACTGTAAATGCTAATCATAAAGTATTTTTTATAGCTCAACTGGTGGACCATGATGCTAACAAAAGTCATGGCTTCAGTTCCCAGAGAATACACATACTGATGAATTATATAGCTTTAATTTACTATAAGTTGCTTTGTATGAAAACACATGCCAAATGTCTAAACGTTATTGGTTCACAAACTCTCAAAAACAGACTTTACCACTGAGGAGGAGCTGATATCTCACCTGGAGACCACTTATCAGAAAGCTGTGGAAAACAGATCAGCCCCCATTCTCTCTCAGCTTCAGGATTTGCTCTCAGTTGTGAATACATTCATTAAAACCAACAAAGATTTGGAGGTGAGTGAGTCAAACACTTACCGTACATCAAAATTGCATTTTTGTATTGCACCATATATCTCCTTTATAATCGTATGTTTGTAACAAAGTCTGTTGCACTCCTCAGAACTCTGAAATGTCTAATAATGTCTAAAGCTGAAATGTCTTGCATGTTTTGAAAATGTAACAATGTCTCGTCAACAGCTGAAGTCATATAATTATTTCATAGATGTACGCTCTAAATTATTTGTTTGCCAGTGATGTTTTCTCATTTTTTGACAGGCTTCATTCTTGGATTTGGTGCAGAAGAATCTATTGAAAACCTGTCAGTCAATTCGTCAGCTTTATGGAGACTCTGCTGATGTTGAAAGTAAAATTAGGGAGTAAGTACAAACCCAAAAGCAAATCAAATGCCAAATTATTGTGTTCAGATAAAAGTGGAATAATAATTACTCTACAGTCTTACATATTAACTTATGTAATGTCTTTAATAGTAATTTAATAGTCTGTGAAATAATCAATATAACTATGAAACATTACTCCTTTTACAGATGTCAGGTACAAGCAGTTCTCAGACTTGAGATGTGCAAACAACTAGAACAGGAAGAAGAAGAGGTTGTGGAACAGAGAGTGGAGGATGTAAGAAGACATTCACTCTTTTAAAACCTTATTTTTCATTGTGTACTTACAGGTTAAACTATTACATCTCTTGCATAACTCGTGCTTTCAATCATTTGACATTGATTTGATTTGTTTGTCTGCATTGGTTTAAGGTGGCTGATATGTTACGGATTATCTCTCGGAGTAAAGATGCCGTCTACTTGTCCAAGTTCATGCAGGATGAAGTTCTTCCAGTGTAAGTAATCAAAGTTCATGAACAGTAATGATGTTTAAGACACTATGTAAGGTATGTAATAATACTAAATTCTCTTTAAAACTATCTCCCAGATATCTGAACAGCATACCTAAGGTTCTGGCAGATGTCTATCACAGTCTTGGCACTCAGCTTCCAGAAGCACTTGTTGCCGTCCTGCCATCTGACTTCTTCAGTGATGAGTCTATGGCTAAGGACAGCGTTTCTGTGAGCGCTTCTCCTTTCTCTGCCACTCAGAGCAACGTCTCCAGTGTTGGAGATCATCTGGAAGAACTTCTTCGCAATCGTTCTGCGAAGAAGAAAAGGTGATTTTTAAAGAAAATCAGATGTGATTTAATCAGGTACTTTGTTTTTACGTAAGTGCATATGTGAAGTTTTTCTGTTGCTTTTGTAGACAAAACATGCTTACACGCCACAAGAGCATGACGGAGGCTCCTCAAGCACTTCGACAGATAGAAATGCCAAGAAAGTCCACACGTCTGGTGAGCTTTCTTTCATTGCTTTTACATTTCCTGCTTGTGTTCATCTTATAATGAAGTCAGAAGTACATGGATAGCTAATATAAAATACATTCGGAAAGTTGACTTCATGTGGTGTGACATGTTTATACTTTTCTTTCTAACAATGAATCAATCAAATGTTAATGTATCTCTCTTGGATTTACAGACAAAGCCTAAACTTAGTGTTCAAGTAGAAAAACCTGCTGTGGAGGAACCACCACCTCAAAAGCAAACAGTTCAAGGTCACTTCATTGCTCATCTCATTTTACTCCTCATATCCTGTGGTTAAGCTTGGAGAGATGTGTAATCTGTAGTTCGTTCTATATTTGTTCACAGAGGTGACAAAGGTTAGAAGAAATCTCTTTAACCAAGTGACGGTATCTCCTTCAAAGAAATCCAAAATGCCCAGAAGCCAGTCCGTGTCAGCGGTGGAGGGACTCAGAAAACGCAAGCGTTCAAATGGGGAGGATGACGGTAAATTCATTTGAACATGGATAGATTGTTTCATGAAACTGTTATGTAGCGTGTGAGTTTAACCTGTAAAATCTTTGAATTTCAGAAAAACACTCTTTGTTGACTAAGAAAGTTTCTGAAACGCCGCTACATAAGCAGGTGTCCAATCGGTTACTTCACCGGCAAAGAACTGGCAGGTGAGTCCTAAGGCCTGGTTTTTAGATAGTAACTGCAGAAATTTAGCACTTTCAAGAAAGATATGAAAGATACAGTTTATTTCAAAATATTTCTAAACATTCATAATTTGTACAAAAAGACTGCAATTTGAAATGGAAACTTCTGTTTTGTCACAGGAGATCTGGAGAATCTGATGTGTGCATTATCGAGGAGTCTCCTGTCAAACCAGCTGCAGGTTAGTGTCTGAAGTTTTGGCATCTCCAACCTTGAATTACCAATTATTCATGCTCAGGTTAATATAATAAATCATTCCTTCTTAGACCTGAGGAGAAGTCCAAGAATTAAAAGCCTTACTAGGAGACATTCCAGCGTGTTTTATTCAAGCTCACAGCCACGTTCCAGAAACCTGGATCGTGCTCTCTCTTCCTCTCAACTCTGCCACTCCGAGAGTAAAGGTGAGCTGGATGTTACAGATGTGTTTAGAGACGGAGTGAAATAAGTGCAGAAATGTTCAGTGATTTCAGCAAAATAACTGTACATATCTAGTTTGCATCTCAAGAGGACAATTTTTGTAATTTTCTGGTTTATTTAACAAATTAAAAAGCCACGTTGTCTTTCTTTTTTTAGGTGGATTCAATGTTAGTTCTGTAAGGTCACCAGTTAGGCTCCTTTTTGGTGCCACACAGTCTCCTGGTAGACTTCGACAGCCTACAGCATCCTTTTCAAGAGATCAGGGCAACAAAGAATCATCTCTTATATCTGCAGTTTTTGAGGTACAGTAATAGATCTGTTGGTGTACTGTACATTACATGAGTATAAATTACATTTATAGAGACAAATATTGACTTGATCATCTCTGTTTTCAGAGTCAAAATAAAACTCCACAGAAGATACAGTCTGATCCGTCTGCAGTTGGAACCCCTCGGTCCCCAAGAACTCCAGGCCGGTCAGTTGGAGAGAATGGCTTGACCTTAAGAGGGAGTCCCTTTCGGTCACCGTCTGTGAAAAATGTAGTGGTGGAGACGCCCAAGAAAAGCCCACTGAAGGGAATACTGAAGACGCCAATGAAAAGCCTCCTGGACTGTGTTTCTCCAAATGGTGCTTGGCTAAGGAGCCCAAACGTTAAAACACCAAAAAAGAGTGTCACATGGTCTCCATCTCCAAGAAAACGTGTGTCAGAAAACCCACATGATGTGCCAGAGTCTCCTTTGTTTACAAAAAGATATTCACCAATACTAATAACACCTGGCAAGAATTGCAGCCCAGGTAAAAGGACTGATGTTTTTAAAACGCCTGACAAGATGCCTCAAAGGAAATGCAAAGTATCTCCTGCCAGTGAGATTACTGGAAATCTTGACCCAGTTAAATCCGAGTCCACTGTGAGGTCAGGAAAGATAAGGAGAGCACTGAGCTTACCTTGCAAAGTTATAGAAGGTTCTGGTGACTTTACTTCTATTGAAACACAGCACACTGATCCTGGTCCTTCAACATTAAAACCTAATATACAAACACCCGTAAAAAGTCCAAGCCATAGGATGTGCACTCGCTCTGGTAGGACACCTGTAAAAGAGTTGTCTCCATCTCCTGACAAATCTGTTCTAGGTACAAGTCCTTCGCCTCGTAAACGTCTGGGTAGTCATGGATCAGGTACTAGTTTGCAGAGCAGTTTACCTCACCAAAATTTGAGAAATGATTCACAACTTAGTGAGTCTCAGATAAAAACAATTGAGCTAAGTAAGACCGTCCAAGGGAAAGCAGAAGAGACGTCGTCATCTGATTCTCAGCAGTTCGATTGCTCTGCATTTAGCACCACCACAGAGGATGAAAGCATTGATATATCTGAAGCCTCTGTGGTAAAGACACAGCTGATAGGTGGCATTAAAATGAACATTGCTTTCTCAAGAAAATCCTCTGAAGTTTTCGAATTTAAGGGCAAGCCAGGCACCCCATCTCAAACAACACCAAGTCGAAGTTACGGCTTCCGTCAGACTCCAGACCGCCGCCAAAGAGAGGCAGAAGCCCGTCTTGGAAACTCCTTGGGCACGCCAAAGTTCTCCACCCCAAGAGCAAGAAAAACTCCTAGATGTGGAAAGGAGTCTACCGATCCTCAACCACTTACTTATGAAGTGGAAATGGAGATCCAGTCCTCAGGCCTGCCTAAACTAAAATTAAGACGGGTAGATTCTTTCAACGCAGGAGACGGACCCTCTAGTGCATCCAAGGGCATGGCCTCGTATCTCAAGCACCGTAACATGTCGAATGTAAAGGCACCACAAAATGAAAGCACTCTTGCACAGTGTTCCAGACATCGGGAATTCGGCTGCATATCTCCATCGCTTTGCAGTCACGGAACCCCTGCCAAAAGTACACCCGGGAAGGGTGTACAGACATATATATGCCAATCGATGACTCCTACACGGTATCCAACAAGTAACCAATCCCCACTGGCCTCCGGTGAACTCACCCCTTTGACTCCATCTCCTCAGAGTATAGGACGGTCAACCCCAGAAAACCTCAATAGTTGGCCTCGTAAAAAACGGGCACGGATTGAGACTTACGGGACCAAAGAGCAGGTCATCAAAGGTGTTCCGCTTCTCGAAAAGAAGATATTGGAGGACCCGGAGCTTGAGGGCGTTTTTTGTATTCAAGGGGTGGAAGAACTTAAGGAGACGCTGAACACACCAGTTGGGCGAAGGAAATTGAGTCGACAGTCAAGCCAGATAATAGACCAGCAGTGCTCACCAGAAGGCATGGACTGGACTGATACTTTGGTCCAAGACTGTGATGTCAGAGAAACTGTGAAGCCTGAACAACGGGACTGGATGGGCAGAAAAGGTACAGTCTGCTATATTACAGTGTGAATGTTATTTGTAGCATGATCGCAGCTTGCTTGTTATTTTAAGATATCATATGACTATAGTTTAAGCTTCTTGTGTTTGCACAATTTTGTGAACATTGTAGCTTGAATGTTTTTTTTTTCAGTGGATACACCAACTGGTCCTAAAGTAAAAAAACCTGTTTCTGCCAGTGGAATCTTTGCCTTGACGCAGTCACCTCTGTTATACAAGAAATCAACCAAAACCAACGAAGCATCGCAATTTGATGGTAAGACAGTACAGATACTTGCATTACTCGGTGTGTGTCAAATAAAAAATGCATTTAACTCTGTTAATACAGTTGTTAGTGAATTTGGTTTTATAGTAAATATCATATTTGGATTAAATATCAAGTTTAATCAGATCACATTTATTTCCTAATCTGTATAAAGTTGTACATTAGATTAATCGATCACTTTTTCCAGCAGCATCAAAGTCCGAGCTGGATGCATCTCCTTTTTGCCAACCCAGGCGACGAAGGACACCAAGCAGGACATACAGCCGAAAGAAACTTTTAGACTAAGTCTTTTATTTCAAAATTCAATTGCCTTATACTGCACTGCTTTTAGAAAATCAAACACACTTGTATAAAACGTTTGTCTGTTTTGAATGTTGTCTTTATTAGCTGTGGTCTTCAGCTTGTATAATAATGCATTACACAGTATTGTATATTTTGTACTTATTGTATATTACACAAATGTTGCATGTGACATCAGTTAGATTCAATGCAAGTCGTAAGAGTTTTAACTGGTCTGACTTAAATGTGTATTGTGGATTTTATGTAGCTTTATTCGTGTGGCAGCTGGCCTTAAACATCTCAGTCGAAATGTAAATGTTAAACAGATAATTTTAATAAAGATACTGTTGTTCTTAAACTTGTGCATGCTTTATCTTTTTAGAAAGTAATGCAAAATGTAGACATTTTAGTAAAATATTGGTAACATTTTACAGTAAGGTTAACGCTATTTAATGCATTAGTTACCATGAACTAAGCTTTTAGCATTTATTAATTTTTCTTAATGTTAGGTGATGTTATATTAACTAATTTCGGGAGGAGCACGCGCAGATAATTGAACCGGCCAATTCATCATCAGTAATCACATCGTCTGCCCTATCAGCGCAAGAGAGAACCGCTATAAATAACCAAGCAGCCATACTGGACAAGGGGAGCGTTCCAGGTTCGGCAAGAACTGCTGAGCTCGAACCTCCTCCCTGGACAACACTCTCGCTTATATCTGTAAAGGCAAACTCCTGAATGAATGTTCATGTTAGTTTATTGTGCATTAACTAATAACAGTTAATAGTAGGTGTTACTGAGGCATGATGTGAGGATGTACACGTTTTCTGTAGAAACAGAAAAGTCGTAGGAAGTGTCACAGCTTCTTGCTTGTAATATTTGCCAGTAAAAAGAAATCATTTGTTCTCTTATTTATCTGACTTTTTGCGTGTCCTTGGTATTTTGGTAGGTTTAAATCTACTGGTTGTCACAAATTAACCACAAAACTATAAACTGGTTATCTAAGACCAAATGACTATTGCTTAAAATATTTTAATTCTGGAAACACAAACAATTATAGACAGCCTAAAGCTTGACGTTGGACTCACCGTTTCCGTTTTCATCAATGTGTAAACTGCACCATCTAGTGTTCTATAAGAGCCCTAATATGTGGATTTGTTCGCTGATTAATACATGCAACACTTCCAGTGCATTGAAAAGTACACATTTATTTGGGCCAACCTAATCAGAACCGGTAAGATTAGTTCTGCTGTGTTTTATTGACTTTATAATCCCCAAAGTTTATGACTTGTGTGGGCATAACTAAATTATGAACTGAAGATTTCAGAAAAGCTGCTAGATACATTTCACCAATCTATAAATGCTTCACTTTAGTCTGTTTGAAGATTCAACAACTTAAAATCTACCTCACATTAGTGCTCTTTTCACAGTGATGTAAATGGCAAAAAGATTTCAAAAGTTGCTTAACAATTAACCTTCAGCATCAGGCATAAATTCTACCATGTACCTCAGATCTTCTTTAAGCATTACCTAAGGAATAAAAACATTACACTGATAGAAATGATCACATTTGGGTCTAGGTGTTACTGTATCAAAGTCTTTTAACCGGTTAACCACACTGAAGATCTGCACACCAAGTTTGATTTTGCACATTTTTGTCATTTTGCACATTTCCAACATTTTTGTCTGAAAGAAACAAGCACATCATCAAGTAGGTGTAGTGGGCCTTTTATTTCACAATCCTTCCAAATGTACAAAAAAAAGAAAGCATGGTATAAAAACATAATTCACCAAATCCCCTCCCCTTTTCATGAAAAAAAAAAAAAAAATATGTGGAATGGGTCTCAAAAGTGCATTTCTCCAGGGTACAGTAGAGGGAAAATAATCTCAATTTGACAAATCTGTACCTCTTCCACTCATCTAAAAATCACAAATAGTCTGGCCTCCACAACCTTGGACAGTGTTCCCAGAGCAGCAGGCCCAAGAGAGGGCTGGCGTTGTGTCAGAGCACTCTGTTCACTAAAGATTGTAATATAATTTACGTCTCCTGCTAAATTCCCTCCTCACAGATGTTGGGCTGTGATTGTTTATAACTCAGACTTCTTCTTCTTTGTTTTCTTCTCGTCCTCCTGAGCCACAACAGGGTTAGTGGCCTCTCTCTTCAGGTAGGAAATAAAGTCGCTGACCTCACGACCGCCCTGAAAAAATAAAACTTGATTAGCTTCATTTCTATCTGCACATCTGAGTTTGGATTTGCGCAACCAGAAAGACAAACCTCGTATTTCTTTGGATTCTGTTTCCGACCGGCAGGAGAGAAATAGATTGTCGGGAACCTAAAAACAAAGAGTTGGGAATGAGTAAATCAAAACACAAACGGCAAACTAGCTATATACACATGATGCACGCTACATACCCGCTAACTTGATATTGAGAGGGAACATCATTGGCGGTGGCGTCCATCTTTGCGATGACAATGTTTGGATCATTGGAAAGCTGTAAAATAAAAACAGCATTTATGCAACTGCAATATAAAATGGTTTCCTTAATCACAATACTTTAATATCGATCGATCTCCAAACACTAACCTTCTCTCCAAGTTCTTTGTATTTGGGCTCCAAGCTCTTGCAATGCCCACACCAGGGAGCATAAAACTCGATGAGAACATCTTTGCTGTCGTCATTTACAATCGAGTCAAAGTTCTCAGCCACAACCACCTGCAACAAAAAAGTTGCAGGTTACGCTGACAATTATCAGAAAGGTCACAGGAAGTAGTGCTGAAAGAAAAATCCCCTGACGCACCTTCACGGGGCCATCGTTGCTCTCGGGAACAGGCTCAGATTTGAGATAACGCTTCAGGTTTCCATCAAAATAATCCTGCAGGAATTTCTCCAAGGCCTTACCATCACGACTGCAGAAACAGAAAATGATTTGCGATTATTGCTTGTACCTGACCTGATTTTTTTCCAAAAAGCCTAACCAGATTTAACACAGACATGTATACAACAACACTAAAGATGATAAAAACTATTACAAGCTACTGCAAGCATGAATCAATGCAAGACACTTACGAGAACTCCTCCTTCATGACGTATTTGTCACCCTTGACTGTTCGGATGCCGACGACAGGCAGCTCTCCGCTGCTGGCGTCCAGACCCAGCTCAGACACATCATGACTGAAACGGTTCTTATTGGCAACAGCAAAGCTAAGCTTCTTTCCCTGATCCAGGAAGCTCTTGGCCACCTTCATTACCCTGAAAAGAAACAAGATCGGTCAGACCCTGATGCGTAAATAAATATAAACGATTTATTAAACGTACTTGAACTTCAGTTTAGTTTGTCACAGCCTCCAATTTGTTTATTGTTAAAAGAGCAATGAACAAAAGCTCTTATGCATGTGTGTATATAAACAAGCACTTCTTTAAAAATGTGTATCTATGTATATATACACGCTTAAGGAAACAAAACAAGCTTAACAAAAATAAAGTTATACATCTACCTGTTCCTCCAGTAGTTGGAACCTTTGGGGTTCTTTTCATAATCCACATCGTAATAAGCCACCAACAAGTCTTTGCCTTTCAGCTGGTCTTTATTGTCATCAGTCATGTGAGGGCAGATGCCAAAACTGTCATATGATGGGAATTGTTTTTAAATATTAGACAAATTCATAATTTCACACAACACTATGAGACTCATTTTGATTAGTTGAAACTTACATGTTATCCTGAATAAACTTTTTGATCGTTGAGCTTGTGAACGAACCCTCTGTGAACTTCACGCTCCCATCCTCAAATTTGTTGCTGAGATGAGGTGGCCGGAACAAAATGATTCCCCTGTAAAATGCATAAAACCAGTTTAGGCATGAAAAACAGGATGACTTTGAAGCAAAAGTGAAACTGAAACTAAATACGCCACATACTCTCCATCGATGTCATGTTTCTTCAGCAGGTCCTCCACATTAGTGTGAGCAAATCGGTAGGACTCTCTGAAAGCACTAGCAGCCTTCAGGAACTCACCCTGGGCGGCACTTCCTCCGTCAGCAAAAAAACCTGAGACGTTGATAACCATTAGATGCAATTCAGCCACCAGCACCTTTATAAACTTGTCTGGTATTAAAAACAGGAATCTGACACAGCTAATCACTCACCCACAACACTGGCATCACGGTCCTTGATGAACTTCTCAAACGCCGCCTCACTTTTGATCTCCACAGAGGCTGGGCCTGCCTGCTTTTTCAGATGGCTAACAATCCCATCTATTGGAAAAAATTATCCATAAAATGAGTGAGATCCGTTTAGGTGTGGTGAGAGAGGACTGTAGTCTCGAGCAACATACCGGCTGTTCTGGGACCATCGTAGCCACCAGATTCCTCTCCGCCTCTGAAGATCTTCAGGGTTGGGTATCCGCTTACACCATATTTGCTGCACACGTTGGAACTGGCGGTACAGTCCACCTAGATCATATTAGAGACAAACATTACAATTTTGAATGTTTATAAGTGAAAACGGATCCTGATGAATGTGTGGGGTTGAATAGCAATACCTTAGCAAGAGATACGATGCCTTTCAGTCGAGTGGCGGCCGCCTCATACTCGGGTGCGAGACGTTTGCAATGACCACACCTAAAATGTAATATGATTTTATTAATTTATAAATGCACATTTCTTAAACATATATTATTATTTTTCAGATAAAAACAAGTCACGTACGGATTTAAACGAAATGAGGGCAAATAAATGTTTGGGTGAACTTTCACTTTTACAACAAACTCCCTCGGGAGATGAAATGATTTCAATTCATTCAAATTCCGCTAAAATTGGTTTACGATTTAATATGCATAGTGTGGTGTTCACCTACACATTACTACTAGTAAATAGTCACGTTACACCAGGTTATGATTTAACTCGGTCCAGTTCAAGTTAAGTCATTATCGCGGAACTACGCAATCCAGCGTAACCCAATCACATACGGACAACGAAACTTTATTGGCCAGTGAGAACGTTACAACAGAGGGCGGCCAAGCCTTCTAGCATCCTCGTCCCGCCCTCATCTGATCAACTAAATCTACGAGCTAACTAATAAAGCTGAACACATAGTTCACATAAAGCTGAAAAGTGAAGCAAACGAGTAAGATTCAACCATTTTACACGCATTACGACGCAAAAAAAATCAGTGTTTTGCTGTGAAAATCATATTGACTTTAAAACTAATTAAACTAGCGGCATAATGTTTTACAAACACGATCTCAGAGCAGTATAAAAATTAAAAGGCTACTAACAGGAAGTACTTGATATAGTTATCTACGCCCCCAACTATGGAGCTGCATGGATTTATTCGTATCCTTATCCCTAGGTTTTGCAATGAAAGATTTAAAAAATTCCTCATTGCTTTATATACACAACACATGCACGGGTTTCTTACAGGCCTTCTCAGAAACTTGCAGGTTTCCAACGTGACTTGTAAAAGCAGCTCTTACTTTACCTTTAGCAAAGCTAGCCTAGCTGTACAATAAAAAAAGCAGAGCATAAATGTAATGAAGATTTTAAAATACATGTCGTATGGATTTGGTTAGTTATTAAATTAATATATTCGTATGACAGACTGCATTACATTAGTTTACCTAAACAGACATGCATGCTAATGCATGACAACTTCTAAACGGGACACGGGATTTTAACGCCTCAAATGTCTTAACACTCACCAGGGTGCGAAGAATTCAACCAGGATAAGATCATGATCTCCGATTTTTCTGTCAAAATCGTCATCCGTGTACTCGAGCACATCGCTCGCCCTCGCAGCCGCTGCAAGAGCAGCGATAAACAGCAAACGCAACATTGCAAACCCTGGAGACTTCAGTGCAAAAGTGGGTTTAGATGGGTAATATCTCAGCAGCCCTCTATTAACTGCTCCTTAATGCTGTATAAAGAGCAGACAAGACAAGACGAGGCCTGCTGGATTTTGCACAGTGCGCTCAATGAAAAGGATGTGCAAACCCGGAGCTCTTCAAAGTAACCAAAGTGTGGCATCTCACTATTGGATTTTCAGCAGCGTCATACTGTTTCAATCATCCAATCAGAAATCAGTAAACACATACTTCCGGGTATGATCTTTTTGTTATTAGAAATGCACGTCGTTGTATTTGCTTCCTAGTATTTTCCTTGATCTCGTAAGATCGTTAAAAGGCTTTTTTCATGGTTAAATAGTTGAAATGTAGTTATGTTTGATTAAACGTACTGAACATACATAATTTAATAATATATTAGTTATATTGAATATATGATGATAGATGTTCATTACATTTGTAATATAAATAAATACCCCTATTCTGAACTCCTGGAAATCTACAGCACACCAATATCTGGCAAAACAGGAAAAATGCGAAGTTGCCCAGCATTTTTTTTAATGAATTGCGTAACAAAATGTCTTATGCTTTTAGGTTATATTTTTAGCCCATTAATAGAAAATGTGAATTTTTTTCTAAACTTTGTCGATCTGTAGAAATATTTTCCAATAAGCAATAGTTTGCCAGACACAATTGCTGCGTTGCAGAAAACTTGTTCCCACCTCAACCCGAAAATACTTAATTTTTTATACTAAATCATTAGTAACAATAACGCTTACAATAATGTTACTAAATATTTTTAATGCTTCTAAATTCAGACGTTCTTTCCAGGTTCGAAGGTGGGAAATATCCTAAATCCGAGTTGTGTGGAACGCAGGGTATATTCCCATTGTACATGAACACATGACGACACGTCAGAATTTTTTATTTTTATTTTCTTAAGCTTTTTTAAAACATTTCCCCGGCAACAATATTAATTAATAACACATTATTTTTAAAATAAAAGGTTGTTTTTTCACCGTCGTTTATTTTTAAACCATTTTCCGTAAAACGTCTATTAGTTGTTTTATCTGACTAACATGCCAGTATCTTGTGCGTATATAGTCTATGTCTGATTAAAACAATGAGCCGTGAAGAGGAGAAAATAAGATTAAAAACCATCAAACACTGTAAATACCAACTACTGGAGCAGGACAACAAAATACATCCAAAGTACACCTGCAAGGATGTGACTGGTACGTTACACACTGATGCTTTAATGTATCAGGTAGCCGCTTATCAGGTGTGAAATTTCCAATATGATCACATTTTCTTCATTTACACATCATATTTTCACAGACGAGGAGCGATTTAGCCGTCTGGGAAATGGAGATGACAATTTGGTGGCGTTTAATATCAAGCGGAGATTACAGCGTGTGTTCAACCGATACGCAAGATTCCCTCGCTTGGATATGATAGCGCACTCGATTTTGGATGGTATCCTTTCATATGCAACAACTTTGATATTTGTTTAATATTGTAAGAGAAAAACTAATGTTTTAACGCCAGGGTTTACTAATCGGTATACTCTCCTTAATCTAAATATATTAAGTAAGCTGTTTCCAAGAATGATAAATGTCTGTGTCGTTTTAAGTATTGTTGCACTGTTCCTAGATGCAGGTAAGCGATCATTACCTAAGGATTTAGGTTTTTAATAGCTCCATATTATAGGATAAAGAACAAATATGCTGTCATTTCTCAGCATTATCTGTTTACTTTGTTCACACACACGAGGAAAATGAGCACCCAAGCCAAGAGAACCTTCATAAAGGTCTACAAATCATGAAATGGTGCATACTTTGCGTTCTCCTCTTGGAAATCTTACTGAAATGGCTGGATGATTTCAGGAAGTTTTGGGAAAGTAAATGGAACATCTTTGATTTAATTTTTTTGAAGATATTCGCCAAATTTCCAGAGATGCGTCTTATTTTGATGTCAATCTACAGATTAGTGCTGGTTTGTAATGATCAATATTAAATCCTATGGATTATGGATAAAATACTAACAATTAATGCAAACAAATTTTAACAGGGGAAACCATTCAGACAACGGTTGCTGATCCTTCTATTAGTGTTTTATATTTTTGCTACTCTTGGAGTCAAACTCTTCGCCAAGTACACAACCTCCACTGTTCCAGGTCTTCTATACCAAAGCGATTTCAAGTGAGACCTATTTTTGCTATTTTATGGATTATGTTATAGCTACATTTGTCTTTGTGTATGTCAGACAACTTTTATACTTGAAAACTATGCTATACTATGCGAAGCTGTGAGAAATAACTTAACTCTTATGTTCTTCATCATTAACACTAGAGGGAGCCGTTATACATTGAAACGTGTTGTTCGCAATTATTTGCACTCAAATATTATTTAGGTGTAAAAATAATAATTGTGTAGACCTCTTCTGTTTATGAAAAAGATTTGACTTCCACAGAAATAGAATTGTCATAGATCTTTATGTTATATTATAATTATACCTGTTTCTTGACAACTGGACATTTTTCCTGCCCTCCCTAGAATGTGTAAATTATTAACAGGGTATCCATCCATCCATCTATCCATCTATCTATCTATCTATCTATCTATCTATCTATCTATCTATCTATCTATCTATCTATCTATCTATCTATCTATCTATCTATCTAATGTTATCCTGTCATTATAGAATATGCAGGGTAAGGGCAACACTGAGGGAAAAGTTAAAAAAGGCTTTTTGTCACATGACATATTACTCTAGGGTAATGAACATGTGCTAATTAAAATCACCAGCTTATATACTTCAAAAACTTCGACACTCAAGGCCATTCTTGACAGTGTATATAATAGTATTATTGAACACAATCAAGTTACTATGTGACAAATCGTTAGCGCCACATTAACACAATCATGAAGTACAATACATTCACCCCTGTTTTATACTGGAGTGTGATATGTCTGATGTAACACAAAGGCATGCTGTATGGATCAATATCAGTGGAATATTAAAGGAGGGAGGGATACACATGAGGGAGGAGTCAGGAGAAGGGGGCGGAGTTACAGCCAATGTATTTATTTAAACTGGCTGACGGGGGCGGGGATTTTGATGTCCTGGCCTTTCTCCAGTCTCTTCTCGCACTCAATAAGATAGCTGACTCCATCGATCACAGTCTGAACCAGTTGGACCTGAGCACACGTTGAGACAGACAAAATGTTTTTCTAATTTTTAGTGATGTGCACAATTAATTAATCATACATATTGTTGCACTTTCTTGTGCCCTACAGTTTCATACCACTGACCTCTGATTGGCCAAGCCTGTCCAGATTGGAAATATCAAAAGTGCTTCCAACAGCTGCAGTGTCCACTCCTCCAGTCCCTCTCTTCTGAAGCCGCAGGTTATCCAGGATCTTAGGGAAACGGGGATCCTGCAGGAGAGAAGACATGTAATAAAGAATAATAAAATGTGAATTTTTAAGTAACTTTATGGTAGAATGATCTAGCACATTTTAAGAGACACATGATACTGGTTTAACCTGATAACTGTTACCACATATTGAGCATACACATAAAATTGCACTACAATTTTAATTTTTAAAATTGTATTTACTTTTTATTTTATTTTTAAAACAAAATTAACATTAACATTTTATTACTTTTTTATGTTTATTGGTATGAAAATTTGTCAAATATTTATTCTTTCTATCAATATATAGTTTGTCATGATTATATTATAGTTAACAGGTTAATGAGAGACGTTTTGAGCACATCCCTAATATCTGGGATATGGCTATAAGTTTTATACAGAACTAATCATGTAGTTTTAGAAAGGCGACCTTGCTGAGGCGAGGAAGGGTAACATGGACGCCAGCTCGTAGCCCTGTGCCCAGGTTTGATGGGCAGGTGAGGATGTAACCCAGTCGCTCGTTCCACATGAATTCCCAACCTTTTTCCTGAATCAGTCTCTCAACCTGAAGGACACCAAAAATCAACAGGCTCTGGTGAGAATGATCCTAGAATGATATACATTGACTAAAAATAATCATCTAATTCCCTTTTAGAATATGCAACACGTACAATGACAAAGGCACACACATAAATGCGCGCAAATGAAAGTCTGGCAGGACAATCTGTTTACAACTGCATGTCCACAAAAGTATTTTTCTCTCCGTTGCAATAAACACAGCTGCAGAATCTCTCACAGAGCACATGTGTGTGATCTCACCTCCAGGAGACCCCTGCAGAAACGCTCAAAGACCCTCTTCATGTTTCCACCCTTCTCCATGGAGATGACTCGAGTGTGGTCTTCCTCATTGATCCACACCAGGAAGGTTTTTTCATTGTTATGCCTGCCAATGAAAATCAATAAAAGTACATTTTTAACTAAACTAATATTTAGTCACTTTTTCTGTGCAGTATCAAAACTGAGGGGGACTTTACACCTAAGGTTCCTTAAAGCCCAACAAAGCATTTCTCTGTGGATATCAGTGACCTCATTTCAATTTTGTCTCGGTCTCTAATGGTGTCTTCATGACAGAATTGCTTTGTTAGCTAAAAAAGGCATCAGCGTATTAAATTAAAGGTAATCTCCAAATTGAGCCCGGCAACGTTAGGACACTTTCCTTGGCCACGTGCACAAAAGGATAAATAATGCAGATGTTACTGAGCCACTTTGTGATCAATATCAAGCTTTCAACTATTTCTGGGCGTAAGGCTACCCCAACAGAGGAAAGTTTTCTCATTGGAAGCTCACCAGATTCCTCTTGCGTCGGGCCAGTCACGTGCCATGCCTGCACATGTCAGCAGGGGTGACACCGGTTTATCGAACAGGAAGTGATCCTGGAGCAAAACAAACAGCATTCATCAACAAAAGCTCAATATAACTGTCAGCAAGAATCAGCTTTTACTAACCCAGTATCAAATGAACTCACATCAATAAGTTGTTGCTGCTCTTTATCGGTCATTTGAGTGAGGCTGTAGTATTTTCCTGTCAAATCTCCATGTAAACCTGCCAGGGCATCAACCACAACTCTCTCCACCTCCCGGCGCTCAGCACGGGTGCAGGCAGGAGGCAAACTCAAGCCTCGGATACTCCTACCTGTCCTGACTCGAGATGATAGCACGTACTTGTCATCGAAGTGTCCGCCCCTTATCTGATGTAAAGAAAGCAGAACGTATCTTAACTCAATCAAAGTAATTTAACACTTCATCACAGTGGCTAGACATTGGCGACGTCACATATGAGGTATATTTTACATGTATATGTATGAATCAAAACCCTCCTACCTTACTAGAATCCAGGTCAGTGGGGTGTTTCATGGTGCAGGGGTCATAACCATTGTGCCTTTCTTTGATGACTGGGTTAAAGATGTCAGCAAAGACCTGCATTAAAACATGTTTTATACACTTACAGTAAGTTCTCCATATATTGCCTTTTTGTCCTTTACAGATGCTGTTATATCATCTCACCTCATATGTCTCCTCATCTCCTGCCACCATGCCTACTGTCTTTATAAAAGGGTGGCCCGGGTTGTCCACACCTGTTTGGATGGCTTCGTCCAAAGTGTAACCATTCGGTGTGGATTTATCGCACAGCTTGGCATATACAGCCGGTGTCAGGTGACTGGCCATACAGTTATTGTGCTTCCGCAAATCTGGATATTCAGCACTGTTGAGAATAAGAGCTAAGCCTTAGGGTGACCAAAGTATTTTAAGAATAATTAGGGCAATGGCTGTGTCCTAAAACCTAGAGAGCTGTCTACCTAGAAAGCATTTTTGCCAACATATGATATGAACATGTCATAGATGTACCGTAATGACACTTTTGGAGCAGTAAACATTAAACAAAAATGTATGAGCTTCCAAGAGGCCACAACATTCTGCAGCCTCTGATTGTTACAGGTGAGAACAAGTCAATGTTTTATATGTATTCACTCAATATTCAGTTTTTTGTGTGTTTGCATTGTTAGTTTAAAAATTATTTTGTTTGGACCTACACAACATCATGTAACATTTTATTTTCATACATGCGTATAACTCGTTGCAGATGCACAGTTAACCTGCACTCGAGTATTCATGGACCGTTCCAATATGGCGGACGACTTACATATAGCGGCCCATTGAAACAGCCGCCCGCATAGACTGTATATATATTTGGCATTTGAATAGACATCTCTAGATTTTAAGACACATCCACTGTTCATCCAGTAATGACAATAAAAATAAAAATGTTTTATAAAAACACAGATGCATCCGTACACGTGAAGCAATTTGTAAATAATATGCTATATGTGTATATAAAAAAAGTACTTTTACTATACGGCATAATATAGGTGAATATATATGAGCAAATTATATGAAAAATGTAGTTTTGTAAAAACTACATAATCTACAAAATCGTTTCGTAGCTAAATTTTAATCGTTTACGTTTTGTATTCACGTACATATAATACAATATAATATAATATAATACAATACAATATAATCGCCATACGACCAGGGGCGGTGTCACAATGACAACGTGTCATTCAGTAACGCAGAATCAATACACGCTTTCAACGCCTACTTAGGCATTTCTGCACTACAAAACACAGTCTGTCTTCCATTTCAATGCACTGTTGGGATATTAGATGCACAATACGATATATCTGGTCAGCGTATAACGTATATAGCTGTAGATACCTGGGAGGATAGACTCTCCGCACGCGCTCTCCCGCACTGACATGCTGCTCTCTATTGATGAAGAATCCCACAGTCAGAGAACCCGCACCGACCAGCGACAAGATGCCCACCTTCCTCTTACTGGAAAAAATCCTTGCGAAGCTGCCTGCCATTGTAACCCTACAAAACAGAAACCACCAGGTGAAGAATACGGACAGATTGTGGAATCGGTCAGGATGCAGGGGAATGCTGCGGATATGTATACCCTCCTCCAAGCAGAATAGCTGGCCGATCCCTCCTCCCCTTCTTACACTGAGACTAAAGATGATTCATAAATGAGATCGGTGCGGATTTTCCCACCGCTCGCACTAAAACAACTATTTATTTACATCTACATTTGTTTATTCACATACTGTTTTTTATTAGGATATAAACATTGACAAGATTACAGTACTAAATGTTAATAATAAATGTGTCGAAATGTGACTGTTGTACGTGACATTGAACCCTATTGGCTGCGAGCTTTACCTGTAATGTAAAAAACAGCAGCGGCACGCGCATGCGCATTGGGCCGCGGAGATGACGAGCACGCACTGTATGTACTGTAGCCTTTTATACATTATGTGGTTATTTTGACTATACCGTAGTGTAAGTTTTATAACATAGTGCAATATGTTTATTTATTTATTTTTTACCAATTTTACCTACTAATGGCATACATTACAGCCGTAACTCAGACAAGAACTGGACCAGAACCAATTTGCTATCTGGGTTGTCCTGTGCTCTGTGTATAAGGCCTGACCTTTGAGATTCAGAGCATTCACTGGCCTTAGTGGAAATGATAATCCTTCCACCCAGATACTTTTCAAAAGTCATGTGTAATAAACAAGAGATTTACTGTTGGCAATAACTAAACCAAAGCCTCTATAATAATCCTGTTCTGTTCTGCAAAACATGTTGGTCCTTATTGTAAGAATTGTTTGAAAAAAATGGAATAAATCTGCAGCGCATAAGAGACTATATAACAGACAAAGCGCCCCAGCTACAGCGTAGTAAGATATAATACAATCTGTACATTAAACATGCATATTTAAAATGAAATGATAAAACTTACCAGGTCAAATAAACTTTGCAATTAGTTTACTGTACAACAAAGTCGTTTTACTGTATCTTCTGAAGCAGGAACCAGGTAAAAGGGCAATGTTGCTTTAGACAGAGAGGTTGAGCAAAGATAGGTGTGGCCTTTTATTATAATGCCACAAGGTTAAGACTTCCTCTGTTTAAAGTGTCCAATAGTAATTTTGAAAGAAATGCCACTGTAATGCACTGGTATACTGTGCCGTTCATTCATTGGATGGTTAATGCTGCTGGGAGCAAAATCCTAACTGGGTTTCTTATCTATATCTGTTGTCATAAGAGCTGCCATACAATAGGCTGGCCAAGAGATAATGTATCAAAGATCAAAGATCACTCTGAAACCTTGTTAAATTGCAGGTCGCAAAAACGTCTACGTCAATACACTGATATACTCACAGTCAACTAAACTAATCAACTGTGCAAGACTACACTATGCAAAAGAAAAGCAAATTTACATTTTGTCTAACAAATCTGGATCACCACTCACTTTCATTGTATGGAAAATAACATTGTTCAACATGATCCCTATAGTTTTTTTAACAATCTTTAAATAGAAATATAAACACAGGTATATTTCAGGTACTTTCAGGTATATTGATAATAATATTTAAATACACTAATATAGCTGGCCTGAATAAAAGTTTTGTAAGTCAGACTTCGCATAAATGTATACTATTTTTGTTAAAGTATACATTTTTATTTAGATCAAATCCCATGTCAAAAAACTTGTCAAAGTTGTAAAGTAAGCAAAATTATGAACGTTTAATTTGATACATGTACATAATGCATACATGATAAATATAACCTAATTTATTTTGAAAATGTCACAAAAGTGAATCTCAGAAAATGTTTTGCTGCGTTACAGCTCCCCCTGTTGGAATTATTCTGTAGTATACCAACATTGCAAGCCTCTGTAAATTTTATTTAAGTTAAACGCACCACAAGGAGGGGCTACTTTCTCAAAGGCAACAACTAAAACAAATGATACTACCCCTGCCCTAAACTTTACTTCTACATATTTTTTCCAGATCAGGTCAGATCGCATTCCACAGAACAACAACCTGAGCCCGACTTCAGTCACCACCTGCTTTTCTGCTTTTGCAGTCAGTGTCATATTACTAGCCACTGGCCAGACCATAAACAAACAAACACCGACCGGAAGTTAACTTCAGGCCAGGAGCGTGTCCGATGAAACCGTTTACGTGAATGTGTCCACATACAGAATATTAACACAATGGATTCTTGGCTCCAATTTCAGCTGCTGCTTCAGTCTGATGGTTCAGTATGGTTATCCATATGTAAATTGTGGTTAGAAAATTTTCTTAGCTTGTATTTTTTTCCCCACTATTGTTTGCATTTTGAGGGTCACAGTTGTTTGTTTACCAACATTCTTCAAAATATTTTCTTTTGTGTTCTGCAGAAGAAAGAAAGTCATACAGGTTTGAAATAACATGAGGGTGAATAAATGATTAAAGATTTTTTGCTGAACTCTCCCTATTATTAATATATCTAAATAACATTAGTTATATTTGGAATGTTCTGAAAATGATATTCATACAGTACATATAATATATGTTTGGATAAGTGCTGCTATTTACGGTACTAATTTCTCTGCATTCATAATATAAATGTTATGCATCATGCAATCTATGATGAGTGAAAAGGAAATAAAATAATGAAATAAAATAATTAATTTTTTGTGAGCTACTCCTCCTTTTTAAGTTATTAACTAAACATTGTATTTTTTTTACAACAACCACTCATTGCTTGTAGCAGCATGTCCTCGGGCAGACACAGATCAGTTGTGCCACACTGTGTATAGTCAACATGACAGGCGATGTGAGTTTTTGTAAAGATACACTCCTCAAACGGTCACATTGTTACCTTTACAATAGACTGGCATGTGCTAGAAATGTAAAATATAATGTGATTTGACATGTTAGACATAATAATTATTATAAATACACAAAATTTTTTGGCGTATCAGAGTTAATACACCAACTTACTACTAGTATTAAGTGAGGAATTGCTCATGAAGTATATCAAAGTGTCAGACAGTCTTAAGGAACTTTAAAACCTTCCTTTACCCCCATGACATTCACATTCTCTGTTTCCACAATCAGTTTTCATGAAGGTACTGTTTATACACCTTTACACACCAAACACACTCATTCTCTAGAACCTCACAGCAGAGGACATTCATATGAACGACAGTCTCTGAAAGACACCAACAAAATGGAAGAAAACCCCCATAATGCTGAAGCTGCCATCTCAACTGCTCTTGAATCAGCTGGAGATGGAGATTCTTCACAGCCGCTGAAAATCGGTACAAAGTTACTGAGGATGCTGGAGGTGGCGACCAGCTGGCCGTCTGCGCTTGAACAAATGCAGAACAGTGAAGACGTGTTTGATACAAATGATGGAGCTGTCAGTGAAGCGCCAAGGACGAAACGAGGTGCCTCTGTAGATGAAAAGGTACTTTTACAATAGATTTTAAACAAAGTATTTAGAAAGACAATATGATAACATAAACTAAAAGTAATTCTTACACATTAACATGTACGTGTGTATGAGGTAATGGTTAAATATATGAGCTGGTTTATCATCCCTGGTTGCTCCAAACGGAAGGTCATTTAGTAAGAGAACTACAAGTCGAACATGTCTGCTAAATGATGTGTGACCAAATAACCAGGTTTTTGACGTCATCAGCCTCTCTGAACAGAATCGTGTACACAGGTACATTTACAGAACACTGCACTCGCATCCATTCAGTAGCGGCTCAGTGGCACCAGGTCAGAATTAATAAATGACTCCCCTTGCAAGAACTTTCGTGACCTCTGAGGCTGTAATCATTAAGTCACGTGATCTAAGAGAGTCGTAATTGTCTTGAATATATTGTGAGGGTTTTGCTCTCACAGTGTAGAATTTCTCCTGATCATGCCACTCACATAATGGCAAGAAAGCTTTTGTTATAGTTCAACACTTAAATGCTTGTGTGGGATAGATTCAACTCAGTTCCCAGCGGATCGGACACCATGAGGAAAGTCTATAGCCTGGTCAGTCTCACTAAAAACAGGGATCCTAAAGATGCTGTGTTATCTCTTAACGTCAAGGTATTTGTTACAGTATCTTTGAGACCGAAGTTGCACCTTAACTTTGTTATTGTCGGTTTTAGGAAGATCTATTTGTTGTGTTAATTGTAAAAGTTTTATATTATTTAGTATTAAGTCGTCATTCTGTAGAAGATGTTTAAATGATGTGATATTGCTAACACTATAGTGAAATGTGGAAAGTTTTTTATTACCAGCCTTTAAGTTTATCATTATGTATTAAGGGTACATTTTTATTATTTTTATAGACAAAGTAGTTCAGTGTGTAGGTACACTTCCATCACAGCTCACAATATACCTCTGAAGTTTATAGACAAATATAAGACAAATGAAGTTTTTTTTTAGTTGTTTGTTAAACGTTTATATAAAGTATGTGCAAGTGTTAAATTAACATGACTGTAATAGATATGAGGATTAAAGGGTTCAAATGATTAAATTATTTTAAAATAATATAATTATCAAGAATATAATATTATAAATAATATTATTATTTTATGATGTTGTTTTATGACACAAAATAGTTACAGTACATTTGCATTCGATATCAAAAAACTTTTTTGATCGTGGATAAATCACAAGTGTAATTTTTTTATAGCAAATCCAATATCCTGAACAGACACGAGAATTCAACAGTCGATTAACCAAGACTGGTCGTCGCTCTCTGTCTCACTCCATTTCTCATTCATCTGCAGACAGCAACAGCTCAGGTAGATGACAGACAAAATCAGATTCATATTCTAAATATTTACTTCAAACTGAGAATTGAAAACATTTTTTTTTGGTAGTTTCTTAGTCTTATTAAATCACAGTAAATGATTTTAGTTTTTTTATGTTGTAGGAGACTTCGATGCAGAATTTGCAGAGGGTGATGTTTCTACTCGAGACCGGCACCAGCTTAACTCCAAAGGAAACAGTGATTTCTGCATTAAAAACATCAAGCTGGCTGAGTTTGGTCGTCGAGAGATACAGCTTGCAGAGGAAGGTATGTTTAATATAAGATAATATCAAGCTATATATATGACAAATAATAAAAGTCATGGATTTTTCTGTATGTTTTTGTGTTAAAGAGATGACAGCACTAATGGCCCTTAGAAAAGCAGCCCATGGAGAAAAGCCACTGGCAGGAGCTAAAATAATTGGCTGTACTCATGTAACAGCCCAAACAGCTGTAAGTGTCATATAATATCCCTCCACTGCATTGCATTGCATTGCATAACTATGTTTTGTTTCAACAATGAAGTTTGTTGTAGTCTTCCTGCAAATAATGCTGATAAGAATGTTTTCTCAACAGGTGTTGTTTGAGACCCTGGCAGCGTTAGGAGCTCAGTGCAGGTGGGCGGCCTGCAATATTTTCTCCACCCAGAATGAAGTGGCAGCTGCTTTAGCTGAGCAAGGTATAAGAGCTGCTCTTACTATCTCTAATGTTCATTATTTTGTGTATTATATACGTTTAGACACAATTGACTGTTTCTCATGATCTTAAAAATCTTTTAATGTGAAGGTGTATATTTCAATGTTTGAAATTACTTTTGTAGACAAAAACATAATTGTGCCAACACATTCTTTTCATTCATTAGAAAACTAAAATGTTTAGAGTTTTTGAAAAATATCTAGTCTAGTATAGATAGAAATTCCCTCAGTTTAGTTTTAAAAGCTTCTCAGGTTGAGACCTCAAGACCCTGGTTGATAAAATGCCAAAAGTATGAGTTTACAAATTTTAGACAGTGATGATCAAATATAATGTGTTTCAATGGCAGATTTTCCAGTATTTGCATGGAAGGGGGAATCTGAGGATGATTTCTGGTGGTGTATCGATCGTTGTGTCAATCTGGAGGGCTGGGAGCCAAACATGGTATAAATCAGGTGATATGAGACCACTTCCCATCATATTGTACTATAGTCCAACAGTCTTTTCATCTTTAGATCCTTGATGATGGAGGAGATATGACCCACTGGATTTACAAGAAATACCCTCACCTGTTCAAGAAAGTCAAGGGTATTGTTGAAGAGAGTATCACTGGCATTCACAGGTTTCGTTTGATTTTCATTCAGATATAAATAGAAAAGCTATACGGCACACAGTAATTGATATATTAAAAATCCTGCTGTTTTGTGTAACAATTATGATCTGCAGGCTTCATCACCTGTCCAAAGGCGGAAAGCTGTGTGTGCCGGCCATAAATGTCAATGACTCCGTTACAAAGCAGAAGTTTGACAACCTTTACTGCTGCAGGGAGTCCATTCTCGATAGGTAAGAAGTGGTTACACATTTGCCTAACAATGATCACTGTGTGATTGTGGTATTAGATAGAAATGCCTAAATCGCTTTCATTCACACAGTCTCAAAAAGACAGCTGATGTCATGTTTGGAGGGAAGCAGGTGGTTGTATGTGGATATGGAGAGGTGAGTCACATCACCTGTGCTGCATTCAATTCACTTTAATGAAAAATAAATGCACTTAAGAACAATCACTGTCACCTGCTTTAGTTTAATAATGACCCTGTTTGTGTGTGTGTGTGAATATTGATGCATACAGGTGGGAAAAGGTTGCTCTGCTGCTTTGAAATCAATGGGATCTCTTGTGTGTGTAACAGAGATTGACCCCATCTGTGCTTTACAAGCATGGTAAGACAATATTTAAAGGATTAGAATTATAGTTTGCCACAATTGACCAATCAGAATGGAATATTCCAAAAAGCTGTATAATAATAATTTGACATCCAATCGTATCTTGCCTAGCATGGATGGCTTTCGACTGGTCAGACTCAGCGATGTTATTAGACAAGTGGACATTGTTATTACCTGCACAGGCATGTTCTACCACATCATGAATAAATCACTGTTATTACTGTACTATCTTTACACTTTTTTTGCTTTCTCACTTTCTCTAGGTAATAAAAACGTGGTTGTGAGGGAACACATGGACCTAATGAAAAATGGCTGCATCGTTTGTAACATGGGACGGTCCAATACAGAAATCGATGTGGTAGGATCATGTAGAAAACACTTGATTATGTTTTTTACAAATTAAAGCTTGTGATTTAAAGATTTGAATGAATGCGGATTTGTGTTCAGGCAAGTTTGGGAGGTCCGGATTTGGTGTGGCAGCATGTGAGAGAACAGGTGGACCACATTGTTTGGCCTGATGGCAAGAGAATCATTCTTCTAGCAGAGGTGGGAGAAAACATTGAAAAATAAACAAAAAAAGCACAATGCATGTGGAACATAATTTATGCATGTGTATCTAATGAAAAAATATTTGTATGTTCATATAAAATCATACAGTTATGAGAAAAAGCAAAAATGAAGAATGAACTGGGGCAGATCTCACTAAAATGTACATATAAGATCATACAGATTCATACAAATTAACTACCTTGTAAAATTATTATGAGATTGTGTGCGTTGGATCGTCACATTCTTAAAAACATTAACCCTAATCCTAAAACAACACTTATAGGCATGCCGTTCCAAGAACATGTGTTCTTTGTGTAAACACATCTACAAGTAATCTTTCCGTCCCACATGTCATATTGGTGATTACTATTACTGACAGAGTTACTGTTTGACTATATTTGGTTTCAGGGCCGTGTTCTTAATCTGAGCTGCTCAACTGTACCAATATATGTGCTTTCCATCACAGCCACTACACAGGTATGTGTGCAGTCAGCTCATACTGAAATAAAGTTTCCTGACGTTGGTAGCCTAAAGGCTAAGATTATTCTGTCATTAATTAGCCCAAATATTAAAGATCAAATAGGTAGAATTATGAAATTTTTAAAGGGATATTTACAGAGTAATAGAATGTAATGGGTGTATTATGGTGTATAATAGTTCTTTTTTTCATGTTTTGAATGCTTCCCATGTTAGCATGCTTTGTTTTCTCTATGTTTTAGGCGTTGGCATTGATTGAGCTCTTCAATGCCCCCGATGGGCGTTACAAACAAGATGTCTACCTTCTTCCCAAGAAACTGGGTACGAATTGCATGATAACCATTACCAGGAATTAGCTTCACATTTATACAATATATAATTCAGATTAATCTTCTTGCCAATACATTACAACATATTTTGTGTACCAGATGAGTATGTTGCAAGCCTGCACCTCCAGACCTTTGACGCACACCTGACTGAGCTCACGGATGATCAAGCCAAATATCTGGGCTTGAGTAAATACGGACCCTTCAAGCCCAGTTATTACAGGTGACAAATGATTTTTTAAGCATACTGTGTCCAAATTATTATTATTATATGGATGAATAGGAAATGTGACATGTTTGTGTTTTTGTCTTTAGATATTAAATTAGATGGAGATCATAAGCAAACCTTCATATTTTATAAAACGGATCTATGAGAACTTGACTTTTACAAGGTTGTCCAGTGCAAATACCATCAATACATCTGCTGTTTTCTGTTTTCTTCACGAGCATCCTCAGGTGTTTTTTTCTGTCCTGTCTAATCAAAAACAAATGTAGAAAAATTATTTACTAACTTGCATAAGTCTCTAATAAAATGCCTAAAGAAAACATTCTGCCAGTTTATTGATTGTTAAGCTTTGTCCTCAATTATAAAGCTGTCCCATGGGGGATTTTTTTGTTAGATGTTTGATATAAAAAATTATAGTAGTCTACATTTTCCTGAATTAATTAATGACAGCATCCACTGTATAAACAAAAGTATACAGTATATGATCACACTATTAAAGTATTTTACAAAATAAAAGTCTTTAATAAATGTGGCTAACGTAATTTTTAAGTGGTAGAACACTGATATGATAAAAATAACATTTAGAAATTAGAAACTTAAATTATACATAAATATATACATTATTATATTATGTACATAATTGTAAATAAAACTTATACAAAAACATAAAAAACAGAAATTAGAACATTACACATATGTGAATGACAGAACAGATCAATGAATCATCTCTATAATGATCATGACTTATTAGCCATGTCTGTGTTCTCATAACAATGTTATGTATTTTAAAGTGTGCCTCTAAAGTATTTTTACATGGCTCCCCTGCTCTCTGACTGCATAGCTCAAGTTGTTTCTGCTCTAAATATAGTGCTGGCTTTTTCCTACAATGTCAAATGTAATCTGATTCCATATGTTAAGTCACAGTTCGTCAGTTGCTGGCCGACCAGCTGAGTTCCTCTCGCTCTGACACACATTGCCTGATGGAGTCTGTGGGAGCACTGGACGGCCCCAATGGGGCCAGCTCCAACCTGTTGGACCTGCCGGCACCCTCTCCCTGGGAAGAAGATGAAGAGTTTCTGGGTCTGGAAGGTATCAGGCCCAAATCTTCTCCCATACCGAGAAGACGGAGTTCAGAGTCCTTTGATGACTCCCAGCCTCCCCCTTCCAGCAGTCGGAGGGTGTCCTTTGCCGACGCTTTCGGTTTGAGTCTTGTCTCTGTGAAACAATTCGACGCCTGGGATATAACCGTACCAGCGGACCCTCTGGAGAGCGACTTGAATGAAGCAAAAGAGTATTACATGTTTCCTCTCTACGCTCTTCCCCAGGCCGAGGAGCTTGACCTGCGGGTTCACATGCAGAATATAGAACTGGAGAATCTGGAGTTGCTTCCCGGGACCACGACCCTTCGAGGAGTCATCCGTGTGCTAAACCTGTGTTTTGATAAGATGGTCTATGTACGTACTTCTTTAGATTCGTGGAGAAGTCATTTTGATCTGTTGGCTGAGTATGTTCCTGGGTTACACAATGGGGAGATGGATTGTTTCTCCTTTAAGCTCACGCTGGTACCTCCGTTTGGAGAAGAAGGTGCGAGGGTTGACTTCTGTTTGCGATATGATACATCTTTGGGCACTTTTTGGGCCAACAACAGTGAAAAGAACTATACTGTGTATTGTTATGAAAAAATCAAGGAGAAACCTCAAAATGAGAATGAAAACAGGAGAAAAAGCTGTCTGAGAGGAACCAGGTAAGAGGTCACAGAGAACCTGAATATTAGTTTTACAAAGAGTAAAATGTTTTTTAATGGTATGTTGCACTTTTACAGAAGAGAATATCTGTGAAAATGAAAAGTTTAACAAAATAAATTAGTAACATACTAAGTACACACATAACAACCACAGTACTAACTGGACAACAATAATATAAAAAAAATATTTTTTCATATTTGCAGTTTAAACACAAATGTTTCAAAAATATTTATTAATACAAATATTGTCATTTCTCAGCTCAAACATCTCTGCTTTGAGTACGGCAACAACAAACAATAAGGATTTTCCCGGTAATTTATATCTTGAAAATTACTTACAACTAGATTTGAAAATATCTACATTCTGATCTATGAATACTGTATATATACTGTTTTTAGATATAATTGTAAATTCTGGACAGGAAATCAGTCCTGAATCTCAAAATTCACATTCTCAGGAACTTCAAAAGGAAAGCAAGGAATTAATGGTAAGTTTACAATTGTAGTTGTCATAATATTTGACCAATTTTATATTACCACTGTAACATACATGTTTCATATTTAGTATAAAATTACTATTTGTTTATGTGACATATTGAGAAAGAGAATCTTTTTAATAAACCAGTGCTGTAAAACTGGTAGTTATTTTCCACTAATTTATTATATATGTCATAATATTTTTCATCTTGTAAACAGGAGGAAATGAGCAGAAACCGCAGTCGAAGGAACAGAAGAAAGGTAGCACGATTGGAAAAAGTCAAAGAGCACTTTGCTCGGAGAGAAGAGGAGCAGAAAGAAGGGACCAAGACAACAGGAAGTGAGGTCACAGCTGAAAGCAGCATGCAGGAAAATGCATCGGTGCTGGAGAAGGAACCATGCAGCTTTTCACAACAAACACCTGCTGGACCACCAGCATGCAACCAAATATCCCTCTCACCAGCTGAGTGTCTCAAATCTGCTGAGCGTCCTAGAGATTCCACTGTGACGCTCGAGCAACAAACCCTAGAACAACATGTGCAAGACACAGTGATCCACAGCGAGACAAATCTGTCCAGAGCACAGGCGGATTCAAGCCCGGGTGATACAGATGACCTCAGTGACCAAACAGTTTCAGTCCATCCGCCTGTACCGGAACGCCAAACGTACGACTTGTGTACTGGCGAAGATGTTGAAGAAGCATGGAAGGACTTTGAGGAGGATGCTAAACAACGAATTAACAGTTTTTCTAAACTAGATGAAGATGCAAATACTGCACATGGAGAAAATGTGTGTTTGAAAACTAGCCAGTCAATGCCACAGTTATTTTCCCATAGCTATACGTTTGGGACCATTGTAGCTCCGCTTTATCATCAGGTTTTTAAAAACATGGAAACTGAGAGAAAAGACTTCATTCAGAGAGCATTTCAAGTAGACAGGACATTTAGGGAGATGGAGCATGGAAATCTAAAAGCAGTCACACCCCCTGAGAGTGATCAAACTCCCGTGAGACAGCACACAGAGATTACTGATGGTGAACTCAATTCAGCAAACAAAGTAAACAAAACTAAAAATCCTCCTTCTGACCTTCCAGACATTAAACATACAGAAGTTTCCCAAAACCAAGAGGGCCCTACAAATAACCAAAGCAAAGTGGAAAACATAACTTTACAGACAAACATCTCTAACTTTACAGACAACCTGACTGTGAGTATATGCAAACATTTTCCTGAGGAAAGCCATAATCCTGGAAATATTGATTCTGTGGTGCCACAAAATGATTTTAATTATTCTCTTAGTCAGTCTAAACAGATTACATCCATTTTAAACCAAAGACCAGCAGAAACACCCAGCCAGAGTGTCATTTCAGACAGATCTCTCTCCACAACATCTTTGGAGCAAACTAAGGATTCTTATAATCTTCGAGAAGGCCCAAAAACACAAACCTCGAGCATTACCATGAATTCCACTGATGACAAATTACAGCCTGTTTGCCTTGAGATGAAATTTAACAATGAAAAACTTAACTATTCAATAGAAACAGTCAAGCTAACAGAACCATATACTGAATCAGAGAACACACAGATAAATACAAGCAATGATTTGAAAAGCTACAAAATAAATGAAAGTGGGGAACAAATGAGCATTACTGATGACAGAAATAATTTCAATGAAGAACATGACAACACAACACCAAGTAAAGATGCTGAAAATATACAAAAAGTGGAATTAGTTACAATGAATAAGGAAGAATTGTGTCATATTTCAGAGGGCCTGATTGAGGAAGAAAATAGAAACCAAGTAATTCAGATGGAAAATCAGGAAGTAGATGAAGAAGCTAAAGACGGTGCAGAAGAAGGACAGGAAGCAAAAGAAGGGGGAATAAATAACATTGCAGATGAGTTAAGATACATAGATGATGAAGAGGACATCAATATGGGCGATGAGGAAATTGAGAAAAATCTGAATCAGTTATTAGAAACAGTGTAAATCAGCAATCACAATCAGTGAATCAGCAATTCAATTCAGTAAATCTGCAATCAGATTTAGTGTATCAGCAATTAGATTCAGTGAATCAGCCATCAAATTCAGTGAATCAACAATCTTTAGAAAGGCCACCAGAGGAGCAAGGGCTGGTTATAATTAAAACTAATGTTCAATCATTACCACAGAATTATATTGAGCTAGACATCGCAGAAGAGCAGCAGTCAACAGATCAAAGCCAAAGTGAAAAGGAGGAAAGTGACTCCAAAACAGGTAAGGAGACTGATACTTCTGAGAAAGAATCAACACAAAATAGCGGGACTGCACTTTTGTTACTGCAAGGTAACAAAAATGATTGGGAACATCTAGAATTCATTGATAAAGATGAGAATGTCTGTGAAAGAAGGAAACTACAGAACGAGCACGATGAACATGATGATCAAGAAAATATGGAATGTCAGTCAAAAGACATGAGCAGAGACACTGAGAAGGATGCTGAGGAAAATACCTCCACAGAATCTCTGGTTGATGATGAGATGGAGCTGTATCTCACTTGCCTGAGGAATTCACAACAGTCATTGTTCAGAGAGGGTATGATGAACGTAAACTACGGCAAAAGACCATCTGTGAGCAGAGGTAGGTCTATGTCGCTTACCATGCCCTCAATCTCAGAGTCTGTGGATGAGGACCAGACAAACAGTTCACTGGAGAATGTATCAAATGCTGAAGACATCATGGAGCTGGAGAGAGCGACGCTGACTGAGGGAAATGTTGTTGGTCGTAATGTTTTGTGGTGGAAAGAGTTTCTCTCTTATGATAACATGTCAAGAGTCATTGGGTACAGTTTTCTGCTGATATTGTTTTTTGTTGTAGCGTATTATTATGACTTCATCGCATGTTTTGCCTTATATCTGCTTACGGTTTATTGGCTGTTCCAGCAAGGAGAGGGAGAATCTGTGAAAAGCTCTCAGAGAGGTAGAAAACAACTGCAGTAGTTTCTTGTTGTAATGATGGATGACAGGCTTTTTATCCCACTATTTACTATTATGGCAAGGAATTATATTTTTTTTACTTTTGCATACTATTGTACTTTGAATGTAAAGTGGATCTGCTTTATTGGGTCCCAGAAGACCTTTATTTGCCATTTGAAGGTATGTGGATCATTATGCATATTTTCCTGCTTTATGGCAAGCATTAAACATTTTAAAAAGTTAACAAAAAGTAAACAAAATAACTTCTTTAAAGTTCTTTACTAATACATATATTTTTGGCAGTGTTATTATTGTCCATTCATGTCTGAGGTGATAAATATCCTATATATAAGCTTTCTATGTAACTATTGCAATTATTTTACAAAAACTTTTTTTCATAGAGGGCTATGCAAGTTTATCATTAAAACAATTATTTATAATATTATTATTATAAAACATATTTTATAACATATTAGTCATTGACTTTTTTACACCAAATATTATGATTATAATATTATGATTTGCAGAGAATTAAACCATCTCATGTTTAAGATGGAAAAAATGGTAACAAACGGTTGATACTTATAATATTAAAACAGGTTAATTTGGCTAATCTCTATTTTTGTAGTTTTGTGTTTGAGTTTTTTCTTTTTGTAATTCACCTGTTATTATTTCAAGTTCTCTTTATCTCATCTATTCTTGTTGCACATTATTCATGGAACTGACTTTCAATGAACAGAGAGATGGAGTTAAGAGAAATACACCTAACAACAGATCTCCTCAAATAGACGTTTTTTCTATGAGCAGTTCAGGGCTCAAGTATCTGCTTGTCCAACCAACAATGAGTGAAACTTGTTTTGCAATTGAGTGGCTGTATATTCTGGTTTATCTTCAGAAATCACAAGAAAAATATAGTCTATCCTTTGGGGATACTATTGGGTAGTTGTCTGCACAGCTGAGAATTACAGAGACCTATTATAAGATTATCACTCATTGGAAATAGGATGGAACTACATGATGACATTTCCAACTTCAAGGGGAAACAATGACACTGCAGTAGTTGTATGACCATTCTGTTGTCTGAATTGCTAACATAAGTTTTTTTGCATTGACAAGATGAAGCGATATCATTTGGAAATAAAAACACATACTGTATAGCAGGTACTGTATATTAAGGACAAGTTTATCTTTCACTTGCAACATTAACTTTATACACTCTCACTAATGCATAGTTGTCAGGCTTCATGGTTCAGTGCTGTCATTTGTGTAACTTCTGCACCAACATGCCCTTGTACAAAGATACATGTTGCTTTAAGCCATAGCTGACTATTAACAGAAGCTGCAGGATGGTAATTTATGTTCATTTTTATAAATGACTGCTTATGCTACATTGCCACACATTTTTCATACTGCCTTTTAATAAACATTTGTTATGCAATGATACTATAAAAATGAATTTGTGAAATTATACTGTATAACATCACATGATCACTGATCGGTAATAAATGAAACCAATCTTGACCAACAGCCTTTAAACTGCATTTGGTACACACCTAACCTTAACATGACCTGCTTTTAAAAATAAAAAGGAAATGATGAATGGTTTATGTCATGTACAGTTATCTACACCACAGGTGTACAGTAAAATGAGACGCATCACATGTTCCCACCATACCAGTCATTCCACGTCAGAGATCGCGGGAAAGTGACGTGCAGACGTGATTCTGCTCCCGTTAGACAAACTTCAACCTACCTCACATTGGATATTATTACAGGTTTGTGGGTCTCCATACTTTTTATATTAATATCCACAACACATTAATATGCGTACGTAAATAAGTTAATTAGAAATAATATGTAATGTTATTAAACAATGAATTAAAGATTAAAAATATATCGATAAATAAACAAAAACAACGGTTTTTCAGTATTGTGGCATTTTATTTTTGTTTGCAAACATAACAACAAAAGCAATATCAATAATAACAAAGAAACAATATTTAACAAAATAATAATAATAATAACTTGTGTTAATAATTAAACGTGCAAATGTATTTAACTTCTTAATAAAAACGATCATTAAATCATACATGCGCTAAGAGGCGGTTCATGCTTCGCACTTTCTGATTGGACGTTTCACTTCCGGCACGCGCACTGGAGAGGCACAATCAGGTTGCTTGTTATTGCCGTGCGTACGTGCGTGCGTGCCGACGGACGGAGCCGGTGCGCCGGTGGCTCAGTGCTGTACTATGGACCTGCGGAGCAGCTCTGAGACGGATCCCGACCTCTCTCCATACCATCCTGGTTCCGTCCCAAAGGAGCTGCAGACCAGAAAGGAGGAGCAGGAGAAGCTGTCGGGGGTGGTGAAGAGCGTCCACCGGAAACTGCGCAAGAAATATATTGAAGGTATTTGGGTGTCATAGCTCTTTAGCCTAGCCTGGGTTAATTTCTATAGTCTGGCCTGATCAGAGGTGCGGATGTTTACGGGCTGATCTGATGCAAACCGTGACGCATTTATTACGCCTATGTTATACATTTATATTGGACGCCTGTTGATTTGAACTGTAAACAGTGAAAACAGTGCAAGCTGCCGATGTCTGTCACTGTATGTGTCTATAAACCTAGTGCCCTGTCTACCCAGACAGCAATTTTTGGCACCATCCGAATCGAACCAACAGTCGAAGCAGGTTTTCAAATAAAGCCTCGTAAGCAAGTCTGTCCAGGACGACTCATTTGGTCCTGCTTTGCTCGGTTGATCTGATGCCTTTGTCTGAAAGCCATAAAGAGTCGTTTAATATCAGTGGAGACAATCCATCTCCAAGCGTCTCGTCTGGCTCATCAAAATTGAGTTGCTGGTTTTTGATTTGTAATTATTTATCCATTTACTGCTTAATACTTTTCTTATGTAATGATTTCATACCCAGTGTGCATTATGGGCACTTTGTCTGAAATGAAATGTGTGATCAGTTACGTGTGTTGAATATATTACATGCAATCAAACGTTGTCCACTTAAAATAGATATTACCAGATGATATTGTTCTAATAAATGAATTAGGGAAGTTTAGATTAAAACAAAACAAACATGATAAATGTGGCTTTCTTTGTTGCTTAATCTTCATTGCATCAACTTTTACCCAGCTGACCTTACAGTTTCACATTTGTTTGTTATCTTTAAAGCCTAATATTAAATATGTAATATTTTTATTCAAAATCATGCTTGGTGTGTATTTAGAAGCAAGCGTTTAAGATATGATTTTGTTTAGTGTTCAGTTCTGTACTTGACTGGAGATAAACATTGTGTTACTGGGTTTCTTATCGCTCAAAGCATCTCATTTTTCCCATGAGGGACCGCAGCATTATAAATCTCACAAACAGTGGTCTATTCAGGCCCCGTTATGGGTTAATAAGGAAGGCGTGATCTTAGTCTGCTTGGTTTTGTGAAGCAGTATTCATGTGTATAACTGCACTGGAGCCTCTTCTTGTCTTATTATTCTCTGTAAATCTGATAAGGCCAGTGTTTTCCGCTCGGTCATGGGACAGCTGACTTTTTTGTCAGTCCTGCCCTCTAAAGCAGTCTTGGGGATATTTGTGGTGTCATTGGTGTGATCAGCAAGTTTTAGAACTGTTTGTGAATCAGCACAAATACTTTGATGATGCGGTAGTTTTGAGCTTGGAGTTGTTGAATAAATCGGATAGCCTTCGGAACAAGTTGTTGGAGACGAAGACGTCTGCAGCTTCAGAATTGGCATTTAGAGGAAATATGCACATGAGCTTTAGTAAGCATGTAAAATTTCCCACTTTTTAGGGCTCAATGATAAAAAGGCCCTGGAATCACTGTGAGGAACTGTAACTTGGTGTGTCAGACAAGTTCTGTGTTGTAACTCCACTTTATGTGTTGATCATGTGTGTTTTTATGATCCGAAAGCTTAAACATTTGGTTTTCAATGATACATTGACCTTTGCTGTTGTAAGCTCTGCTTATTCTGCTAAATGTGTCACTGAAGTGAGATATCTAGCTGAAATTTTTGTTGTCATGAAAATGGTTTATGATATTCATGTTGTTTGTGTAGTGCTTTCACTGTATATTTTGTTTAAAAACAGCTTTACAAAAATGTCTCAATGTTTAATTTACACCCTCCTTGTTTGGCAATTGTGAAATGCTATATTGAGTTTTCAGTCATTTTAATATAATATGCAGATAATATTGTAATGTCAACATCATAAACAATCTGAACCACTAACTCAACCAGTCCAGCAGAAAAAATCCATGTTGAAACGTCTTTTAAAGCTTAATTCATTGTATGCTGCAGAGTAATGAATCTTCACATGTGATTCTATTTCTTCTCATTGTCTGCAGTGGGAGATTTCGAGAAAATATGGCGTGAGCACTGTGAAGACGAGCAGACCCTCAGTGAGTATGCCACGGCCATGAAAAGCCTGGCCGACAATCACTGGGCGAGCAAATGTGAGGGAGAGGGACGCATCGAGTGGTGCCGAAGGTACGATCATCCACGTTGTCACAGATTTGAATCCTGATATACCGATAGCTTGACTGCATTGTCACTTGCTTAGGATAAAACTGTCGGCACTGTCTTTTCATAGTGTTTGTCAGGAGTACTTTCAGAATGGAGGGATGAGGCGTGTGTTGGAGAAGGATGAGAAGAGCGCCAGGCATGCTGCTGCTGGAAATAACACATCTGTAAACAATCTACAACAACTCTCTTCTCAAAGGTGCTTTAGCGTGACTTTGTTTATGCATTTGTTTATGTGTAGCAATGCAAATCCACTCACATCAACTAATTTACTGACATAAAAGTATATTTAACAGTATTTTTAACCTGATAACTGTTACGGCACATATTGAGCATACACATGAAAATGCACTATCCAAACTACAATTTTTTACATATTTTACTTTTTAAAACTTTTCTTTTATCATTTTTAACCATTTTTTATTTTTATGTATAGGTATATCATTAACATTTATTTGTTTGTGTTTCTTGTTATACTAATTTGTAAAATATTTATTCTTGAGTCTTAGACCTTGCCATTAATATATAGTTTGTCATTAGAAATATTAAAGTGAAAAGTAAAATAAGTGTTCCTCCTGAGGAACGGTGACAGTTTTAATAACAGTGTTTCTATTAACAGCTCATCATTCCAGGTTGGTAGGATACGACTGTTGGATGTTGGCAGCTGTTTCAACCCTTTTCTAAAGTTTGATGAATTTCTTACTGTTGGTATCGACATTGTGCCAGCAGTAGAGGTTTGTGTCTTACATTATATGAACCTATAGACCTTGGTCAGAGTAGTTTACATTTAGATAAAAAAAAACTGTGATGTGTTGCCTGTGTAAAAGAAAAGTACAGGTCTTCTTGCTTTCTGTCTCTTCACTGAACAAAACCAAACAGGAGCAAAATGTCAAAAATATAAAAAACAACATCACAGCTGTACAGCCCATTGCAGGCAGTGTACTTCCTTACAGTTGTGTTTAATTTGCATTCAATTAAATAAGTCCATTATTAAAAAAGTCAGTTTTCGGTCAAATAAATTGTTGAGTTGGTTTTTACCCGATAAATGTCTGATACTCATTTCCCACTTCCTGATCCTTTTCATCACTACAGAGCGTCTATAAATGCGACTTCCTCAACCTGCAGCTGCAGCAGCCGTTGCAGCTGGCCAGCGATGCCCTGGATGCCTTCCTGCGGCAGCTGCGTGGACCCATCGAAGCTTTGCCCGCCCAGCTTTTTCACGTGGTTGTCTTCTCCCTGCTTCTCTCCTACTTCCCTTCACCTTACCAGCTGGCTCTGCTGCAAGAAAGCACATGAACTTTTGACCCTGAATGGCCTCCTCCTCATCATCACCCCTGACTCCTCCCACCAGGGCCGCCACGCCCTCATGATGCGCAGCTGGCGAGTCGCAGTCGAGTCTCTGGGCTTCAAGCGCTACAAGTACGTCAAGTTCTCCCACATGCACCTCATCGCTTTTCGCAAGGTCTCGCCCACCACCAGCAGCGACCTGGTCAGTCGCAACTACCCCGAGATGCTCTACATCCCGCAGGACTTTCACACTTTGGAGGAGGATTCGTACGAGCCTCCGCGCTCCGAATTCGAGGACGACCAATTGGCATGCAGCTTTGGGGAATTACCAGACACGCCGTATGATTCGGACTCGGGCGAAAGCCAAAGCAGCTCGGCACCTTTCTATGAGCTGGAAGACCCGATTTTACTGCAGAGCTGAACTTGTTTACTGCCCCTCGTAATATTTAATACCCTACTGTCGCTGCCAAATTGTTCCGCTGCAGTTGTAGTACTCCACCCCCTTTTAAGCAGCAAATAAATTTGCACAGAGTGAATGAGAACGTGTTGAAGTGGGTGTTGATTTTTAAGAGCGTGCAAGACATTGTTTCGAACACAAATATGTTAATCAACAACATTTTCACAATAGAGGTGATACGGATGAATGATCTCAGGTTGAAGGTCACTTAATTTGGCTGTTTTGTCATGCATCACAGCATTCAACTGGATAAGAATTGTCAAAGTTTTTTGACTAGCACGAGTCATACCTTTTGGTGTTGACATTACTAAGGACTGTCTTTTCAGCTGGAGTTTCTTAATAGCTTGATTCTCAGCAAGTTTCTACTGGACGTTTTGGATGAAGACTTTAGCCTTTGTCAATGATATTTGTAGCATTTTAACTGTCTGCGGAACTTAAGTATGTTGTGTTTGTTTGATTTGGTAATGTGATATTGTAACTGTGAATGTGGATTTTTGCTTGGTTCAAACATGGTACAAACCTCGCAAGGTAGATATAGTTTTTGAGAACAAACAATCTTACAGGTGATGGGACTGGATGCATGCTTTTCATTTTCTGTGTGGTAATACGTTTCTAATTTTGTGATCAAAAGGCCTGAAAGTAGCTGTGAGTGACGACCTGCTTTCGTTTTCATTTTAACCGCTATTATAACCAGTAATTGTAGACTATCAAATTACTCGTCAGTAGTATGTATTACGAAACAAGTTAGATTTCTCTGCGTTTTACCATAATGTGACTTTATTGAGTAGAAGGATTGTTTACTCTTGACTGTTTACTCTTGAAAACTTCTTACTTCCTGTATCGTTTACGGTGAAACTGGTGTATATCTAATTGATTTCTTCGATACGTTATTTTAGCTTTCAATTCCGAAGTATAGCATTTCAAGGTACTGCGGTTGAAAAGTACTCCACCAAATATTTCAAAAGCTGTTGATTGGATGGTTTTTCACGTATGTATGTTGTTTGTCACTCCTACTTATAGAGCTGCACAACATACAGCTTTTTAATTCACTCCCGGTTCTTAAAAACACTATATTAACTGTCCAAGCACAAATTTGCACGTGTAACACCCTCTATAGGGTTAGCGAGATATTGATACTTAACATCAGCGGAAGCACTTCATTAGAACAGCAATATATTGATAATTATAAATGGTCAAAAATCTCCCATATCACCATAATCTGGCAGTTTTATTCATAGGCACTGTTTTGTATTAACGTGGATGCTGAATGACCTGAAAGATACTGTAATGTTAACTCTGAAAGCATGTGTGAGAGGTCCATCTCCATTAGGAATGTGTTAAAGTATCTTTGTAAGATTTTGGTGTTAAGCACTTTAAAGGTGTTTTAGGGGTGCCAAAAATATGTCTGAAAGGATTTGATAAAACAGTGATGGAAATAATGTGATTTTTATAGGATGTCTTAAGGTGCCTTCAAACCCAAATTGTATTTTTGCATTTGTGATGACTGAATTCACAAAGAACAGGCTACTGATTGTCATTTGAAAGTAAGCTATTCCCAAAATGCACAGTTAAGCAAGTTAACCAGCTCTCGGCTAAATGACTAAATACTGCCCTATAATGATTACATTAGCAATAGCATTTAAAGGCTTTCTTTAGTCTGTACTTGCTTTATAAAAAAGATCTTTTTAAACCACATAAAAAAGAAAAAAAGCTTTGTATTGTTTACTTGGTGGTGTGTTTAAACATTTACATATCAAATGTCTTCGTCTTCCCTGGGTTCTTATCCACGGTTTGCATGATTGATTATCAGTGTTATGATGTTGATTCCCACCAAACGGGCTGTTTGTGAGAAATACTGTCATTCATTTTATAAATAAAGGTTTGTTGCCTTTCCTTGTGTTATTTTTTATTTTAAAACAAGTCACATATTTTACAGCTATTCATATAGGTTATGTCTGTCATACCTAATAAAAAAGAAATATAAAAAATTATTTATTTATACAGTTACATAGTTATGCAATTTAATTCACAGCTTTTACCCCACGGTCCAATTACATGCAAGATTAGGTGCTAAACTGCAGATTAACCAGTTCCTATAATAAGTATAGCCATAGATGCTAGAATTAAACAAACAATAAATAAATATTTACACCATAAAGTAAATGAATAATTTAATTGCTTTCCATTATACCAAACAAAATGTTATAGGTTGCTTTAATGACAATATTCACTTACGATTGCAAACAAGATAAATATATAAATAATAATAAAAAATAATGATAAAAAATACATTCAGTACCCTATATATATATATATATATATATATATATATTTAAAAAAGTAGATGATTTAAGCCTTTATTTTATTTCCCATCGGTACTTGTTTAGCCATCAGGACTTTTAAACGCAGTTTGTACTTTACAGGCTTCCGTAGCAACTTATCAATGAGGAAACATGGCGGATAACGAGCAAAGTTTAGACGATGGTTTGAAGAGAATTGTACGATAGATTTCCTCTTTTATGTTGATTTTTTATAAACGACAATAATTTATAGCTCATACGCATACTGGAATTTTTTTTATCTTGTTTGGTCAATCTTACACTCCTCCTGATGTGTACAGACACTCTTCTTTATGAAGCCGGTAAACATCTAATCTAAACCAGACTGACATCACAATAAAACTCATTCGCTTGCTATTTTACATGTTACTGAGCGTTAACGATTCCACGTGCAGTTTATTGTTTAGTTTCATGAGTATAACATGACCTTGAATAACTCGGTTTATAGTAACAGGTGGATCGTGTTATTTCCACAGTTTAATGTTTGGCGGTAGTTTGATCGAAAATGTCATATACATCTCGAGAAATGATTCAGTTTCATGATTTATATTTAACTCAAATTGTTCTTCGTAGTTCACTGTCCTAAATGCTACGTTAATTTCTATGGTTTTCTTGTTACGCATGACGCACGTCACATACGTCGCTCAGTACATTGACTGTTCTGGTTTATTGGTTGTTGCGAGAGTTTTAACACTGCAGCAATGTGCAGGTTGATCAAATACTGCATGAGTCACATGATTTATGCTGTCATGACCTGGCTGGACGAGGCCAACAGAGGGGTCAACATGTGGTCCTCCATCCGTTACCTTGGATACCTGTCCAGCCTGAACTCACTGGTGGCCATTTGCTTGGGACTGTATGTACAATGGGAGAAGACCGCCGATACTATCATCCTGGTGATTTTTATTTTAGGCCTTTTCGTCCTCGGGATCGCTATTATTCTCCACTACTATTTTGGCATGGAGAGAGTCAGCATCTTTCTGTTGCATCTGTGGTTTGGTTTCCTGCTGGGTTTGTTGTGCTTTCTCAATATCCCCTCCAAAGAGACCAATGCCATAGAACAGGCAGCGAACTACATGTTGGTCGCCAGTGTCGTTATAAGAATTCTATGGGCTTTGGTTGAAAGATTATGTGGTTACACTCGACATCAACCTGCCTTCCTCAGATCCAGAGAGGCTTTGGAGCTCCTGGGCTTTATTGTGGCCAGCCTGACTTTGGTTGGTCACAAATTCATAAGTCTCGTTGCCCTGACGCTCTCCTTAGCTGCTCTCATAGTGGACTTGCGTATGAAGTCCTTCCTCGCTCTTCCGAACCTCATCTGCTTCTCTGCGATCTCAACGTTCTTCTTCCAGCAGTCTTTAGGGGTGTCCACCAACCCCTTCGCCTTGTCCTGCTTCTTCAGCCGCCTCGTCTGCGACCCTTTTTTGGATGTTTACTTCAGTGGCCTTTCGGTCACCGAACGCTGGACTCCACTGCTAATAAGAAGAGGGTTGTGGAGGCATCTGTCACTTCTTCCGCTGGTTGTTGTGGAGGTAGCCTTTCTGGTTATGGCTGCTCTGAAGATGGGAGATCTGGATCGGTGGTACCTGCTGATCCCCGGTCTCTCAGCCTCCACTATTTTCTGGATCATCTGTCATCTGGTTTTTCTGGTGACGCTGTGGGGGTTTCACAGTAAGCTGAGCGACTGTCAAAGGCTGTGCATGACCCACATGTCGGAGGCTGGAGAGTTGGACAGGGTGATGGCGTCTAAGGGCATGCGGCACTTCTGCCTCATATCAAAACGTCTGGTGATGTTCAGCCTGGTGTCAACCATCATACTAGGGGCTCTGGCTTGGCAGGTAAGATTTCTGGAATACAGAATTTACTTCAGAGAGTCTTAATATATTACGGTGCATAAAGCCCCTAATTATTATGCAAATTATACTGGACCTAAATCTACCAAACCTTTTTTTCCGTGAAATGCTTTGCTTGTGCTTGCAATATATTTCCATAAATTGAATGCCACTTGGTTTAATGTCTTGTTAATTGATATTATTTGATGAATATGTCATAAATGTCCAAATAGTTGTATCCCATATAGGTACATAATGTTCTTAGACATGTATGTACATAATGTTCTTAGAAAATAATTTTGTGTTTTTCTTACAGCCGTCGAACAGTCTATTCATTGCTTTGTTTCTGCTGGTATTACCACTCGAGTCACTTGCCCACGGTCTCTTCCATGAATTGGGAAACAGCCTGGGAGGAACCTGTGTTGGGTACGGTGTGGTCATTCCAACCAACTATTGCAGGTATTGAAAAGACATTCACATATTTAGATTTATGTAAGAAAAAAGGTACGAGAAGCAGTCGCATTATTCCACCTTGTTCCATCTAACTTTCCTCTTTCTTTCAGCCCAGATGGGCAGCCCACCCTTCTGCCTCCAGCGCATGTGCAGGAGCTTAATCTGCGCTCGACGGGAATGCTCAACAACATGCAGCGCTTCTTCTCCCATCACATGATTGAGACCTACGGTTGTGACTATTCCACCAGCGGCTTGAGTCTGGAGGCCCTGCAAGCCAAGCTTCGCATATTCATGGAGGCCCACACGGCTGACGGCCCACGCCATGACACGTATGTGCTGTTTTATAGCGGCCACACTCATCGCAGTGGAGAGTGGGCTCTGGCAGGTAAGACAATGAATACATTATTCTTTAAATGTAGAAATAAATTGAATGACTTGCTCTGATGACATCATAATTGGATCATTTTATCCAATCAGGTGGAGATGTTTTACGTCTTGATGAGATCGTGCAGCTCTGGAGGGAGAAAAATCGCCGGCTTTTGCTCTCGTCTGATCATTATCCTCGATACTGAGAACTCTCTGCCTTGGGTAAAGGAGGTGAAGAAAATCGAGGGGCTTTATGTAGCAGTTCAAGGGGCGGTGCTGTCCAGTCCCACAGACCTGGAGGTCCAGGATGCACCTCAGCTCGGAGACTTCATCTCCCAATGGGTGGATTTTAACTGTAACCCCGACAGCATCGTCCGGTGGTCTGAGCGTGGTCGGACCGTCCGACCTGTCTATGGCATCTCCAGACACTGGAGTGACTACAAACTCCACCTACCTACTGAAAGTGACGTCACCAGGCACTGGAAGATCTACTTCCCACGCTTGACTTACCCTGTGGTTCAGTTAGCCCATTGGTGCGGTGGGCTTAACCTCTTCTGGGTTTGCGGTTACTGTGTCCGGCTGCTCCGAAGGATCAAACTCACATGGTTTCCTCCCGCGGTGCTTGATACCGGACAAGGTTTCAAGCTGGTCAAATCGTAAAGCAGGAACTACAGTGTGATGACACTGTAAGCAGCTGCTGGTCACAGCGGGGTTGACTGTATCTGGACAGGTGACTCTCACCTACGGCAGCTTTGTTATTTGGACCAGCCAAGCGATGTTTAAAAATCTCAGGTGTGAGAACACTCCAGGTGTGTGTTTGCTATGGTAAGAATAACTGAAAGTTGTCCTACTTACTAACAAGAGCGTGTTAACTTGCTCTCCAAGCAGATTCATGATTTTAGGAAGCAAGAGGGAATCTCTTCAAACTAGTGAAAATGTGAAAAAAGTGAATTTGTTTCATTGTGAAATTATTTTATGATAATTAAGCACAACCCTCTTTATTGTCATTACTACACTTCACAAGAATTAAATGTCTTCTTTTCATTGCTCAAATATGAGAGAGAATTTTAAAATTATTTGTATAATTATATATTTGTTGTACATTTGTACTGATTTAAATAGAAAATTGTGGATAATAATGGAAATTACAAACAATCACTCCAGATGCTTTATGGTACCTTTTATATAATTTTACAGTGAATGTGCTTAATAGTCATGAAAATAATTAAACAATGCAAAAAATTCTTCCCAAATATTTTTGTCTGATTTTCTTTTTTCTTTTGCATTAGATGTGGTTTTGTGAGATTCACAGACAGTAAGTTACCGATGGGTTGTGCTAATAGCTTTGCGTCCACTAACAATCAACTGTTACAGCTTTAACCTATATTATATTTCAACCTGCACTGCTATTTAACATTTACTAGCATATTTTGTTAATAACTTCATCTTGTTGGCTTTAAAAACTCTAAATTATAAATGTACCAGCACTGTTGAATACAACATTTTACAGCCATTTGTAGAGTGCCTCTTTATAACTTTGCTTAACAAAATCCTGGCCTTATATTTAGTGTAGCACTAAACACTAAAATTCCCCACACATTCAGATCGGTTAATTGGAGAACTATATTTTTATTGCATTTTATTTTATTTGTCTATACAGTACAAGATTTTCTACTGCCCTTGTGGTAAATTTATACTATTTTGATACTATGTTTGGTTTTGCTAAACACTGTTGAATGACCTTGTATGCAAGCGAGGATTATATTTTAGTCAGTTGACTAATATTCTATGTGTAGAAGAAAGCCAGCATAACTAAAACGAATGTTTATACTGGTCATGTTTTTATGAAGTGCCTTGCTCAAGATTAGTCCTCACCGAAAGATACAGGGATTTATTCCTAGTGAAATATGCAATATTTATTAAACTGATCCTAGGTTGTCCTAAGACATGTATGAAGAGGTTTGAAGCTTTGAACTTGAATGAAGATTGAACAAGTTACTGGGGATTGATGATTTCAATGATTTCTTGATTTTTATGTGAATGAAATCAGCCATAATCAGAATGAGTTTCATAATAATAAAAGTTGCTCTTTCACTGCCAGTTTCTGTATGGAATTGTTTATTGTGCCAAGTGATAAGAAAGCTACTACGTACCTGTTCTGCATCACATACATTTGGCTCGATTTATTCAAAGCAACTTACTGTAGAAGGGACACAGTTTTAGCTAAAAGCTTAAGGTTTCCACTAAAAGACATCTCAAACACATATGTGAATAAATAATGTTTATTTATTTCACATGAAAATGAACCGATTTTATTTTTTAATTCTGTTGGCATCACTGGTCTTCAGCTGGAGCTGCCTCTGTCTTTGAGAAGTTTATTAAGCACACTGGTCTGTTTTAAGAGCTTCAGGTTTGAGATATCTTCTGCTATAACAGGAACTTCAGAGCTGTGATTTGGACCCTCAGATTCACTCTCGCTGTCTGACAGAGCTGTGAGAAGAGCATCATTCTCATATGTGGGAAAGTAGTATCTAGAAAAAGAGAAGGTTGCAATCCAGGAAAATAGTAAATCTCTTTGATTGGCATTCTACTGTTTATGATGCAACTGACTCAATATAAAAGTTAAATTGTTGGTAACGTATCAGTATGATTCTTACTGTGGTTGGTCCCAGTGTGAGACCTCAGGCAGCTGCATCACATGACTTGTGTTAACAAGGTGTTGAATCAGTTCCTCTTTGGTTCCAAATTTCTCCTGACAGCCGTAGCAGCGACACTGGTGCAGCTCACGCCGGATGTAATTTACCAGTTTGACTTGCTGGTAAAACTTTAGGTCTGGCAAAAAACACAACATACGTTGTTATGAGATTTTGTTCCTTGTAAAGGGAGATACAGAATAACTGATTTCTCCAAAACAACCCAAAACTTCTCTTAGATGAGATATAAAATTATACTCACTTAGATCCATTTTTATTTTATGTAGGTCAAATTCATGAGTTTCCTGGACAAAGAACATTATTGTTGAAATGTACGTTTAAGAAAGCAGGTTAATTCACTTATAAAGTTTTTTGCCACTAGGACTCTTATGTAAATATGCTATTAGCTTGGAGTGATGCGCAATATAGTTTCTAGATGATATCAAATACCTTCATGTGCGTGTAGATTTTGTCCATGGTATCCGCCTGCTGATCACAAAACAGACACACGGCGCACACGGGGTGAGCCTGCCAATCTGACCAATCACTGCAAAGAGATTGAAAATAAGAAAATTAAATTGAACATTTGACCTTTGAAAGACATTTACTTAGCCTTTGAAGATCAAGTAAAAGATGAAGGCCTTACTCATCCTCATCTTCCATGAGATCTCTGTCATCTTCAGACTGCACCTCCTCCCAGGTCTTCCCTAACTCCTACAAAACCATAACAGCACAAAGATCTCAACCAAACCATCTGATGTCACAATGAATCTCAGAGGAATGGACATATTTGAAAGTACCAGGTAATTGATGATGTAAAAGCGATCGTAGTCGTGGTTTCTGGCGTTGATTCGTCGATGCTGCTTCTTTCTCATGTGATCTTTCAGGGTTGTTTTGTCCCTGAATGTTTTCTCACAGTATAGACACTGCATACTATTGGAAAAAGAAAAGAATCTTTCAAGACTTTCAAAAAGCAAAATAACTTGTGTATGATTTGAAAACACAAATATAAAAAAACATAAAACTAACATAATGGTTCATAAAAACTAACCATTAACTAAAAATGCTTTTAAAAATAATCTGCAATGACAACAATCACCAAATGGGGGCAACAAGAGATACCTTCTCCATCTCCACTGTGACTATGTGCAATAACAAGCGAGACCATTAAAACAATATTTCCAGTAAAATAACAAAATGGTATTCAAATCTTTAAACACTTACTTCTCCAGTTTCCATTCAAGAGTATCAAGAAACTCTTTGCAGCAGACAATGTTATCAGGCAGACCAATGCTGAAAGAGTGTTCTTTAGCCATGTGGTTTAGCAGTAAAGATCTGTACAAATACAGCGTAAAAGTGAGGCCAAGAATCTAAAGTCTCGATGACAGTGAAATGTACTATTTTCAAAAAATGATCAAGATTTTTGTCCTGTTTGCTTTTTATTAGTTTCTGCTAGACTGAGGTTTTTATTGAAATGTCGGACCTATTCTGCATGTACAGGTACCTGTTTCCTGTAAATTCTTCATTGCAGAACATACAGGTGCGATGAAAGGTTGTATCATCTCTCTCTTTTTGCTGCTGGTCCAAAACTTCCTCCTAATTAAAGAGGCATATTAAACAAATATCATTAATCACAAGCTCATCTACTGTTATATTTGTACCACCAGCACTACAATGCAGTGTGCATTATAAATATAGACATAATTGTGATCCCGTAAACAATAATAATAATAATTGTGATAATAATAATTGGTATGAATCATAGTGTGACAGCCCTGTGTTGTTATCATTCAAGATATCTGAAACCCGCTGTTGGTTTGCCATAATCGTCAATAATTATCACAGATGCAAACTGCACAATAATGATGTTTAATAAACAGCGCTAATCCTCTCAGCTCGAGTTTCATCGACGTGCAGCGCGTCATCGAATGATTGAGAAAGGTCACAGCTGTGCTGTTAAACAGCTGGTCGCCACACTGCAGAGTCGACTGCAGAGGTGCTGAGGAGGCAGGTTGCCTAGCAACCACAATCACAGATTTTTGCCTGAGATGAAATGTGTGCGAGATGATTATGTTGACTCATAATATCTCTGCAAAAACAATCAGGGGGGCGGTGGGGGAGGTTTGGGCTTCTCGCTGAACGTTGTGTTAATTGTTTCTCAGAATTTCCAGGTACATTACTGTGGCCAGACACCTACCTAAACTGCCTTCATATTGCAGCAACTGTATTTCAGCTGTATTACCTCTGTTATGCAGTTACATAACAGGAAATTATTTACTTGTAGTCTTTTTGTGCAGGGTTTAAAATTCCCTAAAATGTAGCTTTTATTGCCTATTTATTGCGACTTTCATGCATGTGCAGGGAAAATTAATCTAATTATGCTTTATATATAAATCATATCAAGATAAAATATTAGCATACACCCAGGCTGTTCTTATGATGATGTCACTCATATTCCAAGGTTTCTTCATGGTATTCAAGTCAAGGTCCTGAGGTGGTATTTATCAATTCACTTTGACCAGGAGAGCTGCTCGAACATCAGCTTTGAATTATCATTTTAGTTACACAGAAAGCTGATCCCAGAGCAGGGCTCCTAAACTGTAATGTTTACGCCTTAGTCTTAGATGTTTGATAGACCCTTTACCAGTCGTCTCTGTTGTAGCTGCTCCCTGAGGATTCTGTCTTCTGGCAGTGCATCACACAATAGAAAATAGTGCTCTTGTTGTTCTAAAATGACACAAGGAGTTAGACTATAGACCAAAAGTGCCCAACAAACATTAAATAATGGAATATTGTGGATTATAAATGATACATTACTATCACAGCAACACTTAAGAGGATATTTCACACATTTGGCGATACTTTTATTTTGATTTTTTATTGATCATTTTCTATCATTAGATGCAAGTGTTTGGTTTGAATCTCTCTTACCTACAGGACCGTCAGAGTTGGTTTTTATAACACTGCAAAAGTCTGTAATGGGCTGTTCTGTAAATCTTTTCTTCCAATACAACATGTACCTGAAAGAAAAGCAGTAAATCTTCATTACATTTTTCAATTCTGGCAGTTTGAATACTGGAGACTAACTGTACTAATCACATGAAGTCTTACCGTGGGAAATCCGCAATGAGTTTGACATCAGCGATAACCAGTTTGTGATCCAACACCATGTGCTTGAGAAGCTTGTCTTTCTCAGAAAAGGTAAAAGAGTCTGAACACAGCACACAGCTCACTGAATGGCCATCTTTAGAGGAAGCAAAGCAGCTGCTGACATTTAGGTGCTCGGGGAAACAAAGCGGCTCTAGAATACAGTCCTGGTCACCTGATAATGAAAGAACATACTGAGAAAATATTGTAGGTTTTAACTGTAATATTTATACACTAAACAGGTTTTAGACACTTACCCTGCCAAAAATATATATATGACCTTTGTTGCATTAAAACCAGAATATAGTAAGTACTTCATTTTTTCTCACTTCTTTTTGTATTTAATATGAAATGAATTAAGATCAGAATAATTGTTTGTTGTTAGTTTCTCTCAAGTTAACACAATCGTCTCAAATTATATGATCCTTAATACATTCACAAATGTATTCTGTATATAAAATCAGTGTAAAGGGCTTCAGGATCATTGAGAAACCATCGTTGTCTCCTACATCCCACGAGCCACAACATTCACACAAACAAGCAGCTGACTCACGCAAACAGCAGGTCATGACACATTTGTACTCCTAAGTGTACTTCATGATCTGTTTTTAACTTCTTATTGACATTTGAAGAATTGCTGAGAACCGACACAGCTACTAGATCATCCAAACAGCCAGTGTTTTTCACACTAAGCATTTATTGACTTTTAAACCCAGATCTCGAATACAAGATGATAGTGATTCATTATTATAAGTTCTTATTAAAATAAATAAAAACTAAACTTTCTGCATGTTATATTGATATAGATTGCAAAGAATGTTAAATTGCATGTTATTAATAGTCGGGTAACCTAATATTAAATCGGCGAATTTACCGATTATAAAATATTGCCGTCTAAAATGACAAATAAATAAAATTTATGCCAACACATGTCGCTATGAAACCAATTCTGTCAACTAACCTGTCAAATTAGTGTTGTGCGTCTCCGTGGCCATGTTGGTCTTCCAAGTCATGTGACTTGGCAGATCATTTATTGACCAATCAGAATGAGCCCACAACGGCGAAGGGGTTTGTGGGCATTGTGGTTTCATCGTTCATCGTCTCTCATTCATTTCCTGCATTTCCCATGAGGCAATCGTGTTTTTCTTCAGGGCTGAGAAAATGTGCTGTATGTGGGATGCTGCTGCTGTGGCTCTGCCCTCAGAACAATACAGTGCAACGCTGTGTAACAACAATATGGATAGCATCAGCCGCAAATGCTCTGTTTTATAGCACATTTTTGTACTTGACGAGGAAAAATGTGGATACCTACTGAACATGAAAAATATGGCGTTGGTAAGTAATATTTATATCATTTTGCCGTCTCGTTCATTTAACGCGAGTTATATTAGCTGGTATAAATCGTTGCAGGTGCGATAATGAGCTGTGGCATCTATAATCTGACAAACAGCCGACGGCATATGAAACGTCATTTTTTCATCATTTTTTGGTTTTAATATTTGACACTTGGTGAATAAATAATGCATATCAGTGTTTTTTAATTGAAATTATTATTTTTTTTTTCCCGACTGGAATTATTTGTTTTGTTTTGCTTCATTGGTTTGAATGGTCATCTTGAATAGCTCTTATATGCAGCAATAAGGTGAAATAGCCGCAGTAACTGACTAAGCTTTTGTCTTCATAGACGCACTAATTCATTTACCGACCAGATTGTGAATCTTCTCGTTTGTAACCGCAACTGTGCTGATTTATTAAGAAAATACATAATTATTATATTCATTATTATTATTTGGTCGTTACATCACTAGCCTATATCTAAAATATTTGTATTTGCGTTTATGTATTTTCATTATTCGTTTATTATTTCGTCTGATTGATTTATCAATGCACCTGCGTTTATCTTTACTGTAAATCCACACACACCCTGCACATATTGATAAATGAATCATTATATGAATGACGTTAAATAGCGCTTGTATTGAGTACAAGAAAATGTGTAGGGGATGTTTGATCAATGTCTGTATTGTCGCAGTTTTGACAGGGTTACCAACACAGCTGAATTTCTGTATGATTTTGTGGTGACAGCAAAGGTTGAAGGTTTTAAGGATGTATTTTGGGCAGTCTGGAATATGGGCTGCTCATCTCTCATTGGTTGATAGGGAGACAAACACAGAGTCTGTTTAGTGCCATTACAACTCAAAGAACTCATGAGTCCAGCGAATACAGTTAAGTCCTCATAAGCTTTAGGTCTCCTGTGAGGTCTTTTTTCGTTCTTTCCTTGTAATTTTATTCAGATGTTAGAATAAATGTCTTTGCTGGCAGTCCCTGTCACATTTGCCCTGGGAAAAGGTGTTTATAGTCAATATTTGGTCATTTTTTTCATTTAGCCTAGAGGGAACAGAAGGTTGGGGTATGGGGTGATCATATGGGAAACTGTGTGGTTTTTTTTTCAATATTTGTACTACCTTTCTTGATTTATAAAATTGTTTGTCAATAATCCACAGCTTGAGACAGGTAGACCTTAGGGAAAGCAGTAGAGCAGCGATTTTTCACTATGTTGGATCCAGATTTAACAGTAGACAATTCTGTAAAAATCCATGTTTTACTGTTTTCTACATAAAATCATTCTACATAATGTAAAGAACATTCGGTGAAAATATAACCTTGACATCTTTAATATTAACTGAGTAAGACCACGTCATAAATCAAAGATTTACGAATTTAGGAAGTCACCTTTTAGTATTTTTTGTGCAAAATAATAAAACCTAGTGTCAATAAAATCATTAATTATAGCATTTTAATTGGAATCCAATTCATAATAAAATTTTGAAAATTTAGCCTGGATTTGCCAAACCAACACAATTTATTATGTATTTTATCAATACATTTATTGTTTATATGATGCCAGTTTATGATTAACCATGTTTATCCTCACTCAAAATAAACCTTTGTTGTTTGATGTGATATAATCTGCACTTTTTCTGGATGAAGTCATGTCCGGCAACCAGTCCATGTTGGCATCTGTCTAATTTACCCAACCTCCACCAAACGGTAGATGAATTTGTGTTTTTGACCTCTGCAACAACCTATACAGTACATTGTAGGAAAATGTTTGTCCATTTAACCGATGACCCATTTTTGGCTAATGGCCCATCAATTTTGAACCCATGCACCGAAGCATGTTACACAGAAATATGGCAAAATGGCTGCATGCTACAGTACTGCTCTTTGGAAAGTGTTCACAGCCACCGAAACCTTTATCGGTCATGAAATATGGATGGAGTCCAGCCGGGATGGCACACACAAAATACACACACACATGCGTGCATACACATTTACACACACAAGCATGCACACCATAATATTGGCCTCCTATTTGTCTTGGTTGCAAACTCAGCTTAACAAACCATCTGCTATTTACAATAAATGCATAAATGAAAGCAGTGCCTTTTTGAACAGAGGTATGACCATTGAGCGTGTCAGGCTTTAATTTTGCCAAAAAATTAGGCAAATGGAAGGAAGACGTGATTATAACTGCACTAGGGATAGTTTAATGTGTCTGTGAAACTCTGCCTGAAATCACATCATATTCAATGTCGTCCCTGCTAAATTTGGATGCTGATTGATTAGTGAGGAAAGCCACCATGTGGAACCTGCAGGAAACAGCTGGGGAAAAGACAGTTTGACAAGACCATATTGGTTTATAATTATGCCATAATCTTTAAAAGATTTAATTGGTAAAGTGAAAGCTAATGTCACTCTTCAGGAACTAATACTTATAACTAAGTTTCACGCTCACACTTCCACATCAGAATAAGGGAAGAGCAAAATTATATGCAGTATTGTCATGATCTAACTAGCTTGACTAACCAGTGGTAACGTCTGTATAATTGACTGGTTTTAGGTACTTCTGTCCCAGTTAGGACATGTTTCTTAAGAAAAAGGTGTTTCTGCATTCTACAATAGCTAGACAAAGCTAGATTTGTAACTTTTCACTTTGTCTTAAAAATGCAACGGTCATAGCAGGATGCTCAAAAAACTCATGACGTGTGACAGCTTCATGCTGTCAAAGTGGTAATTAAAGCACAGTTGCACAAATATCAAAATAACAACAATTAATATGTAAAAAAATCTAGATCACAACCGGTCAACATCACTGGACCACTTGGTAACCATCGTGTCCCAACCCCAATCATCAACCTTTAACATCTCTTCAGATTGCTAAACAAACAGGAAAAAAAATGGAAACATTCACTGCTGTACTTTACTGTCAGCGTCAAAAGCTTATCTCGGTCAAAGCGTTTAGTAGTAAATGCGATGAGTCTTGGATCATCATGTTCTGTTCTCGTGCATCTCGGCTTGGATTTATGATGGGAGCCCATTCGGCATACAAATTAGTCTCTTTCTTTTGTCACACGCTGACTTGGCACCTACTGTACCCTGGTCATCAGGCACACTGCCACTGCGAGAAAGAGATAAGACTGACAGATACGCCAACAGAGGCAGAACTAGATCTGTCAGATGCTGGTGTAAAAACGACTTTCATTGCACAATGTGAGCTCTGTTCCTTAACCGAGCTGACTACTTTCACAAGAAAGCATTTGTTGGCATCGTAGGAATGCTTTTGATGTAAAAGCTGTACTAAAATTTATGCAATATTATAGATATATAGATTTGAATCATTCAGGTTTACATCAATCACAACGGCTCTTTCTGCATAATTCATTGGCATTTGTGCAAAACTCATTTTTAAATGTTACCACTTCAATAACAACCTACGTGCAACTTTATCCATCGCTGCCAAAACCATCTCCAGGGTTTAATCTGTGGTACAATGGGCTCTTAGTGCATCCTGTTCTTCAGTGTCCCCTTAGATTTTACTCACTCCCATAATTCCTTACACCCTTCGGGTGGTAGCAAAAAGAAATAAACACTTAGGCCAATATTTAATTCATTGTCTTTCCAGTAACAGAATCTCTAGATGTTTCAGACTGAGCTTTTGATGATCAGAGCTTAATTCTCATGGGTTTAAAGGGATAGTTCACCAAAAATTGGGAAATCTGTCATTGTGTCGCACCTCATTTTGTTCCAAGTCATGCTGCTATTTTTTCCATTTCCAAGTTGAAATGACTAATTACAATACACACAAGAACAAGTGCTGTTTCGGCATTAGTGTTGTTGACATATTCATAATGTGCATGTTAATATTGACATTTGTTGTGTTTTTATTAACAGATGTGGTAACTATGAACTTCTGTTTAACATAACAACACAGAGTTTGGAATAAATGAGAGTAGAAAATAACTAAACAGTCATTTTGAACAAAACTAATGTATTCTGCACATAAACCAAGCTTCACATATTGACAGTCATCATACTGACATATGTCAAACATGTCACGACCTTCCCCATTTACCCCATAAAAGCAGCCAACAGTCTTACTGAACTTAACCCTGTCACGTTCCTTAATCAAATATAACTTAAGGTCCCCAGACGAATGATCGTGGACACTGTGACCTGCCTTTCAGGTAGTACAGTAATACTTGAACAGTTGTGCTCATTGGTAGCTGTCAGAATGCATGTCGAGCATGACTGTCTGTGTGGGAAGGGTTTGAAAAGGGCACTCGCTCGCCAAACTGCTGTCTTCGCGCTTGTTACCATCTGTCAGCGCTTGTCTGCTGTTTTTCATAGCGACCAGTCAGGTGAATTTACTCTCGCCTACTTCACGGTTTGGTGAAGAACTGCGAGACCTTCCTTGACATAAAGAATAAGACCTCAGAGTTCATAGAATGTCAGTGAATTTCTTTGCAAAGTTGTTTAGCAGTAAAAAATTTTCACATTATCCGATAGTAGTGAGGCAAGAAATTTCGATGTTGCAGTAAAGAAAAGGAGAATGTGATCGGGACTTAATGCAGGTCAGATGAAAACCGCTTACAGCATCGACTGTTTATTGAAATTTATACAGTATGTGTCGTGGTTTGTTGTTCATTCTGTTTTTGAAAAAGGATTCATGACTGTAAAGTACGAATGGGTATAAGAGATCTGATAGAGCGGGATTTTTTGTGTTAATAACGGCTTGTTCCTCGACTGGTCCTATCACATGCCTTCAAAAGCCATGAAATACAGTGCACAAACATGGTGTAATACAGCTTCTCTAAGCACCCTTCTTCATTTAGACTGAAGGGGAATGCATTATGTCTTTCAGTCCTTCATATTGCCAACGGTCTCATATTTCTGCCATGCAGTCAATTAGACCCTAATGATGCTCAGTCAGGAGAAGCTTCAGGGGGAGTCTGTGTTTTGTCAGAGAGCAATTGAAGACATTTAGAGAAAAGGCAACAATCCCTGCACAGAGAATTTTGCGAAACCATTAAAAAAGCCTGTTTAATAAACGCTGTTGACTGTGCCTTCTGTTCCATATTGTTTTTTTTTAATAAAAGCATTAGGAAGCATTTCCCGTCCTCGAACCGTCGATCAGATTGACAGAGGCGATAACACTGAAAATGTGTTCTGAAATGTTGCATACAGTATTTTTTGCAAAACACAAATTGGTGTGTGTTCCCATCGTCTCTGTTGTTCTTTCTCTGGGTTTTCTTGTTACACAACATTCCCACCTGACTTCATGCTTTACTGATGTACACAGACTTATTCAGAGGCACATGAGACATCGAATCTCAGTTGGCAAAAATATAGTGCAATGCTGCCGTTTTGTTTTGTGAAGCTGTAAAATATCTTAATTCAACAGGGGATTAGGGGAAATCAAGATTTTTTAATCATTATGCTGGACAGGTTTTTAATTTAAATATATTAGATCTGATTAAATTTAGGCAAAATTTTATCTAGAAAATTGTTCTACTTTTTTTTTTTTAATCACACGTTCTATACCTTTGCATCAGAAATATCTTTAGACAAAGCAGTTTGTCAAAGAACAGTTATTATAATCATCAAAAAGTTTTACGAGTCTATACAAAAGGAGATCATGTCGCTGAGAGGTTTATTTTAGTGTAGGAAACTAAAACATGTTGTTCTGGCATTATGATCCCAGTTCATTATGCAGAGAGAACTATAAGTAAGCCATTTGTAGGCTGTAGGTTTCACCGGAAAGTGTAAACACTGTGGCTCTGTGGCGCTTTCAATACATTGCTCTGTTTGTTTGAGAATCTCAACAGGACTGACACGCCAATACTGACTCAACCAATGGTGTGTTTTGGGGGCGGGGTTATTAGTTTGGACGACCAATGGCAGAGAGGGAGTGTTAAGGAAATGCACTTGAAAATAGTTTCCATTTGGTGATCCTAATGGTGCAGAAATTACGTACTTGAGATTTTATTTTCGTATTTTAGTCTCTTTAAGAATTTCATAAGAGAAATTAGATAATTGCTGCAAACTATTTTGGTGTCTGAAACTCGGTGATAGATTACTAGTGCCTTCTTCTTATGAGACAAATTTAAGATGTGGAGATATTATAAAGATCATCTCTTTTACTAATTTCTCAATATTTCAGCTTCCTAACCTTGCACAGTTGATTGCTACATTTTTTATTTGTGAATCTAAATACATCCTATAATGTCATCTATTCACAGATGGCGTTTTATTATCCCAGAACCATAATAGCACCAATTTATATGCAAATAAATCATTAATATAGAGAGATGTTTTGCTCAGAAAACAAAACTAGACAATATTTGTACAATGTCTAATATCAGTACTTATAATATTCCTGTTACTGCACACAAAGGCCAAACGCTGGTGTTACTTCTCATATTTAGTGTTCATTAAAGTTGACTGACCCATTTTTGGACAATAAGTGGGAGCCATTCTTCATATTGATTAAATAATCCTGAAGCTTTATTACCATCTAAAGGGGTATTTATACCTCATAATGAAACCTGACAGTTTTATAAGTTGGGGTCATGTGTGTTTGTCTAGTGCTTGTATTGTACATTCAACTCATAATTTTACCCAAGGTAGATTAAACATGTTCAGTAAGAAATTGAATTCAAGCCGGGCATGTAATGAAGGAAGTAAATGGAAGTTAAAATGCTTCCACATCTGAACGCATAAATCTTCTTTAATGGACTGTGTCCCACTGGGACAACATGAAATCTGCATACTTTTCACAATTACTGTGCTGATCTGAAGACTTAATGATTAATAAACATTGCGATTGCCTGTGTTTGTAAGTAGATGTGTGACATATTTGGTCCTGTTTTATTTTGTGATTTAATGTGAACAAACAGCGTTTGAATAAGAGAGAGAAATGAAGTGTCGCTTTATGTTGCTTGCAAACAGGTCTGCTGACTAGAAGGAAGGATAATAGTTTTTTAATGACTGACAAGGAGAGGATTTAGTCTGATATAACCTCAGATCTAGTTATTATAACATGCATGCGGTGGGCATATGAGTACGGTAAAGGAAACACGCTTGTTACATCATGCAGAACATAACGGTTATCAGAAGTGCAACATTAAACTTCACCGCCTTTGCCATGAGCCACCCACTCGAATGACTTTCTTACTTACTACAAGAGTCAACTTTTCTACCTTTTACCAACTTCAGACCTGCTAGAAGTACCTCATACAATATGAACATCCCTGTCATTAGCACCATTTTGTTGGTTTCTCTGCCTATCGAGAATTTTTCTGTTCATGCGCCGCCTTCGGCCCATCTCACCCTCTCCGGAGGATTCGTGCAACATTACAGCTTGCTTGGAGAGGCAGTAGAAGAGAGAGGTTAGTGAGCGTAGCCATCCATCAATCTGACAAGCAGACAGATATCTGTGAGCTCTGAGATCTGTCTACAGGGGGACTGTGCTCCTGCTTTAACATACTGGCATCAGACATTTAGTGTATCCGATAATGATGATAAATGACGTTTGCAATGAAAATGTTAGGATGTAAAATATGGTGAGCAATGGTGAATTTAAAAGAGCTTAATGTTAAGCTTGTAAATGTAAATGCTTCATTATGGAAGCCACAGTTTTTAGATGTTGGAATACTTTTTATATTCGTATTATAATGACTTGATCTTTAATGTTGCAGTCTGTAACTTTTTTTGGGAAAAATCAGTTATTGAGCACATACATAAAAAACTGATTTACTGATTTACAACAGTAAGCTTATAATTATGATTCATAAGTTAAGTTGTTGGGTACGATTTTGCAGGAAATTATGATGTTGTTGTTTGTTTTGCCCTAAAATATGTCATATTTAAAGTAACCACAGAGTGCTTTCCTTTGTGTTGACTCGTAAATAACCTGTAGTAGTTTATTTTCATTATAATGACTGGCTAACTGTACATTATCCCACTTTTTACATCCAAAATAAATAAGTAAATAGATGTTAAATATTGATTCGAGTTGAAATTATTTAATTATGTGAGATAAGAGACCCCAGAGTGCTGCGACAAACATGTAACTAACATAGTAGGAAATCGGTTGCCAGGGACAACAGTCAATTATACAGTTTAGCATCCATTATGCAAAAATATAAGCCTGCGGATCATGCCGATTGACTAATCAGAAGCAAGTATTCCAGAAAGCAGTGTAATAAACTAGCATAATGTTATTAAATGTGAAAATGTGCCCACATTAATGTCACAATAACCTTTTTAATACACTGTGATGTCTAATAGCAGCCAAATTACTGCAGAAGCAAGAAACTAAACATAACAGTCTGGCAGTCACAGGGACAGCGTTATAGGGGTCCAAAGGCCTTTTGCACCTGGTAAAGGTTATGTGAGATGGGTTTCTGGCTTTCCTGTCCCTCTGCCAAGCAGCAGTGTGTGTCCAGCGAGCTGACAGCGGGACCGTGGGAAAGCGTTTAGCACAAGCGCACAGCTCAAGCGGGTTTGCCCGTCTATTACAACAGAGCCTTTGTCACTTCCATTGGTGCGTTCACAGAGATGGTGTCTGAGGTTCAACTGGATGTAATAAATGAGGATCTGCAATAATATTGCGTCTCTTTTGTGTAAAATGTTATGTAGATTTTTGCAGTTTTGGAAGAAAATTTGATTTTACATGATTTTTGTGCCATGGCGATGCTATGATGTCGTAGCTGGTTGAAAGGGAGTTGCTCAAGGGACTCCTTAAGTGTTCTGTGTTGTTTTTTTATGTGATTACTGTATAAATATTACTGGTTTTATATACTATAATTTATAATTTTATAGACACCACCTTTTATTATTGTGTATAAAAAATGCAGAAAGTTGGCTTCCTATACATAGATTTCAATATTTGGCATGGCCTAACTCGGTCAATATTACAGATATGAAGTGATCTTTATATTATATAGGATTATTTATGTAGAAAACAGTAAATAGCTTTAACTGGGTTTTTACAGGTGGGTTCATAAATTACTTGACAAAAGAATTGTCGTTTTAATTTTTATTATTAATGAGACTATGTAGCAAACAGTGGCGAATTGTATTCCTGTAGCTGTTGTTTTAAAAAAACGTAACCACTGCTTCAAAAACAAACTTATAATCATCAAGTAAAAGAACGACTGTGATAAAATGTCAGACCTCAGCTGTGTTTTTGCTTCACCATCACTGACAGACGGAGAGTAAAAGCTGACATGGCTGTTTCGTTTTACACCTCCGAGCAGTGTAAAAACACTGATTTTTGCGCGGCTTTGTTTACGAATAAAATTGTATTTATTTATATTGTGTCAAAATATTTCCTAACCCACTCCAAACTAAGATATTAGCATGGGGAGAGTATATGCATATTAAAGCTGAATGTCATTGATTCAGCCTCTCTGCTCATACTGTCCTGTGGATTTCATATTTGTTATGTAACATAAGCCCAGGGAAGTGACTCAGGGTTTAGTTAAAACTGAGATATTGGCAGAAATGCAGATCTAAGCATAGTCTGCTTATTTCGTTTTGAAAAGAGAAAATGTGTAATGTGTGTTGGCAAGATTGTGTTTGATGAAGTGCATTCAGAGCAGAATATTAATAATAATACATAAAGGAAAGTGATAAAATATGATTAAGTGGAGCAAATACTTAGACCAAATGATATTTTGCAGTAAAGACAGACTCATTGTTTGCATTATTTTCTCAGTGCTGGCAAATTTTCGAGGAACGGTTCAGCATGGACTACCCCTGGAGATCGGTGACACGGTGCAGATTTTGGAGAAATGTGAAGGTACCCATTCAGTTTCGTTATGTTACACTTGATACAGTTTTCTTGAATTAAATATATCATGCATCCATGTTGATTTTTGCATCACATACATAGCAAAAATGTAAATGTAAAGGGTGAAATGTAAAGGTGAAACTTATTTTAAATATCATTGTGTCACTTTAAAGGATGGTTCAGAGGTTTCATCACAAAGAATCCAAATGTAAAGGTGAGTGTGACTGTATTTTGTATTACTGTATGTTTTTAATACCCTCTGCTTGGGCTGCACATTTACAGTATATGGAAATGGTGCATGTTTGTATACTGTTGTTTTTTTGGACTTTTCAAAAGCATTTTGTTTCATTTCTCATCAGGGAATTTTCCCAAGCTCCTACATTCACCTGAAGAATGCCCATGTCAAGAATAAAGGGTAAGAGACTTGTTCTGTCATAGTGTATTGATTTAATAGATTTTGGTGGAGTGAACGCTTAGATATATATATATCAATACAGTATGTACAGTGCATTCAGTGAATGTACAGTATGCATGTCATTGCGTTATATTACAAAACATCAAATCAAGAATATTTTCATTTTTTAAATAGATAAATACATACATTTTTTAAAAGAAGCACAATAGCTGCATTATATAAAAAAGCAAAAATTGTGTGAAAAGAGCTTTATTTACTTGTTTTTTTTTTATTGTTTTTTTAAGATTTGATATTTTGTTTTTTAATGCAATTCATACAGTTTTATGTCTAGTTTGTGTCCAGGTGTGGTGTCTTTAAAAAAAACATCATTTAAATTTAAGAAACTACTGTATTTACATGTAGTGGCGATCACATGGTGTGGGGTCACGGTCCCAGCAGTCTTAACCTGTCATTGAAGATGCCGAGCATCTTCAGGTTGCATCTAGGGAACCGTTGCTGCAGTATACTGTATGTGTTGGATGAAATGCATTTGTAAACTGACAAGCCTTACCCATTAAAGTGACGGAATCCTTCAATGTCCCATGTGCACACGTCTTTTTGAATCAATGTTATGGCTCGGGGTCGCACAAGGTCATGCCTTTACATCCCGATGGCTGAAACGGCATGTGAACGTGTGTTTGTGTGTCTTGCCCTGCAGGCAGTTCGAGACCGTCATCCCCACGGAGGACTCGGTCATTACAGAGATAACTATGACCTTGAGAGACTGGGGCACTATGTGGAAGCAGCTGTATATGGTGAATATCATACATAAAGCCTAGATCAACTACAAGTTAATCTTATGAGGTTTTGTTTAAAGATTATTTAATTAAAAATAACCTCTGTCTCTCTCAGAAAAATGAAGGCGACCTGTTTCACAGACTGTGGCACGTGATGAATGAGATACTGGAGCTGCGGCAGCAGGTTCTAGTGGGTCATCTCACTCATGACCGCTTGAGCGATATCAAACAGCACATCACAGCACGGCTGGACTGGGGAAACGAGTAAGTGTGGAATGATGGTTAAGAGTGTTAGATCAACCGAAATGATTGCGTAGCGGTTTTCTTAAAGGGACAGTACACCCCAAATATCTGTTCTGCTGTTGTTGTACTCTCACTGTGAGGTACCCTTGATTTAAAGCAATAGTTCACACCAAAATGTTTGTAGTGTGTGCTTAATAGTGCTTAATTTTACTTAGTGGAGTTCTGGTCACTATATCCTTTTGTTGTCTTTGCTCTTGCAAAATATAATTAATAAACTGTATCAACATTCTGCTCAAAGAGATTGTATTTATTACAGTAAATGAGTGTCTTCATCATGGGCATTCTTTATAAAAGGGTGAATAAGCTACTTGTTTCCTCATCCACTTTAAAAATCCTTCCTAGTATATTTTATAGTCTCCTGTGGGAGTCCTGAAGACAAAGTTCAAGAAATACTGAACTGAATAATAAATTACTTAGTAAAAGGTCCTGAGTTTATTTTGCTTAGTTTTTGCTTTTCCACAGAACATTGTGTGTGTTTTTATTCCTAATAATTGCAAATATATTGTGCAATATTAAAAACAGTGGGCAGAATACAGTGGCACAGACGTCGATGATGAACCGACATGCAAATGCTGGCCAATCTGTCAGCCATGTGCTCTAATGCTTATATGTGCGGCTTTTCTCTGAAAACTAATTCACAGATGGTAGTAACGTGTGGGACGTGTTACGTATGTTTTTCCTCTGTCTCGCAGTATGCAGTCGTTTTTGGAAGACGTTATAATACAAAACTATTATTTCCACATTCAGTTTTTAATTTGTGTTTAATTTGAAAGTGGGTGGAGACTAATAATAAAACGTGTGTGTTACAGGCAGCTGGGTTTGGACCTGGTCCCCAGGAGGGACTTCAGTATGGTGGACCCCGATGAGATCAGCATCACCGAGCTGTATCGACTGGTGGGTAGTCATACATTCATATTCACGTATTCTGTATTCCCATTAGCCATGAGTCACTTCACCTCCCTCCTCTGCCGCCTGTATTCTTTGCTGCGTTGCTATGGCAACTGCAGCCCGACCTGATGCCGAGGCACTCGCTCGCATTGCCTGAGAGCTTCGTCCTCTGTTTTAACAAAGACACGCACACACACCTCCAGTCGCCTGTGCATGGGGAAATGATAGTAATTAAGGACAAGAGAGAAATGCTAAATGGCGCATTAACAGGCTGTTTGCAAACTGCAAAGACATTTCGTGCATGCGGTTCCCTGCCCTTATAATTTGGCATGCATGTGGTGTCATTGGCACAATTGGTTGATATCTCTCAGAGCCACAACAGTGTCTGTGTAGTCAGTATTGTACAGATCATTGGAACATTGTGAGGCATCTGCAGTGTATCTGTCTCTCTTTCCTACTTCTGCAGATAAACCCTGACCACACATAGAGTACGGGTGGGCAGAGGTGTGGGGGTAGAGGTTAAAAGATGAATGTAAGAAATAAAGAGCTGGGTGGGTGTGAGTGTATAACAGCGAGAAGAGAGGGTGGTGGAAGCCACGTATTCTTTGCGATATTTAACATTTAGGAAAAAATGCTAAAACAATATCGCATTCCATAATTCCTGCCGTTTCCAATCTAACACATTGCATATTGATTCATCTTGGTTGAGTCATTCATTTTATACAAATGTATCTTCATCTGCGATTGCCATCTGGTTAATGTTATATTTAACTCGCAATTCACATCAACAACGTTATGTGTGTATTTAAGTCACCACAGAAATATAAATATTTAAGATGTTAGTTGTGTCAGACTTGGGTGATTTTAGTATGCGTTTGTTTATATTTATACACATTTATATATTGTTTATTATTAGCAGATGCTTTTATCCAAAGCGACTTACAGAGAGCATTTAACATTCTGTCAATGAGCTCAAAAATAAATACAGTTTATAAAGCTACTGTATGTTCTGTATGAAGGTTAAGATGAAAATCTTTTAAATAAAATATTTAATAAAAATGTAATTTATTAAACAGAGTTAGAATGTCAAAAGGAAACAAAAGACCGCAATCAGTTGAGTGCAGAATAAATTGACGTTAATATTTTATAATAACACCTTGTTTCTTTTTTTAATAATGTAGATGGAGAGACGCCATCGTCGGCGTGATGTTCCGCCACAGGCCAGTATGCACCACCTGTTTCTGCAGGTGAAGAGCATGATGAGCTCAAACCTGGGGGAGGAGCTGGAGGTCTTTTTCTTTGTCTATGACAGCAGAGAAATGCGACCAATCAGGTGCCATCTTCTTATTCACCCTTTTAATTTGCAATGCCATTAAATAGAAATAGTTCAACTCAAAGTGCTTTCATTGTAAGGCAAACCTGCAGGGTGATTAAATGATGAGAGAACTTGTCTTTTTGTTTTTTGGGTGAGCTGTTGCTTTCGAAGATGTGTAGTCACACAATGACATCATCAATGACAGCAAAATGACAACTTGCTGACGTACTTGCTGCATTTTTCATCAAATTCCCCAAAACAAAAACTGTTTACCGACTGAAAAAGCTGCAGGTTTGGTCAGACTAGGAATCTATGAATTATAAATCACTTCGTTCCTTTCAGCTGTATGAAATGCGTCTCCAAGCCCTTCAGTCATTCCTCAGTAGTTTCATATATCGTAGGTGTATGACGCCATCCCACCATTACGTCAATTGTGCCACCACGGGGAACCTAATATCCAGGATTCAATTCGGGTACAGCGTCAATACTTCACCTTTGCAGCTTTACATACACCAGCCTAAGGGCTGCTTTGACGTGTTCACTGAATTTTTCATTGGTTTCTGTCTGTTTTTCTCCCTCTGTCTCCCTTGTCGTTGATGTTAGGGGGTGTGCTGTTCAGGCACCCCTTCTTGTTGTAAATTATTCAGAACAAGTAAAGCCCCAGGGCACTTAGTGAAAGTGATGGAGAAAGACTAGGAGATACTAAACCTCAGTGGGCTTCTACTTAATTACTGAGCACAGGCGGCGGAGGAAACCCACTAACACATACAGTCTTGAACACGCGAGACACACACACCTACATTAACAGCACTTCTACTGTATTTCCACATGCTTCTGCACACCTGACTCTCGCTCTCGCTCTCGCTCTCTCTCTCGCTCTCGCTCTCGCTCTCTCTCTCTCTCTCTCTCTCTCTCTCTTCACAGTGAGAGGTTTTTCGTGCGCCTCAATAAACAGGGGCTACCCAAGTCCCCCGAGAAGACAGACAGGCAGTGTACACTCTTTGTTGTAAGTATGCAGTTTTCGGGGAGAACCAAGGGCATGGGTTTTTTAACATTGAGTGAGTCTGGTGATGCTATCGATAGTCTTGAGATTTGTTTTCCTAGTGGGATGGATATCCTTGAGTGAATGTTTTCTTTCTGAAAATAGTTTTTTAAATTTCATATGTGAACAGCACAGTCCAGGGTATAATTAAATGCGTTGATTTTGTATTGCTAATTATTTTTATTGATTGCACTTAAGTGTCACTGCACATATTGAGCATACATATGAAAATGAACTACATTTTTGAATTTGTTTTTTTATCTTTTATTTTTGATCCTCCTGTGAAATGGTGACGGTTTAAAGGTTAATGTATAAAAACAAACAACAAAAAATATTTGTATTATTTCGCAATAATCAATGTTTATAGATATTCAGAGCTGTATCTTGTTTTAGCATTTGAATAGCAGCAGTAAAGTTGCAAAGGTTTTGAGTTTTGTGGTGCAAAAAACAAGTAAATGTTGTACTCAATAAAAACATTTGTCTTTTTTTAAGGATTTGGGAAGTAGCGATCTTCGCAAAGATGTGTATGTTGTAGCTCATATTTTTAGAATAGGTAAGAGCTGTTGGATGCACATCAATGTTGTCGTCGTGTGACCTGTCATAAAGACCTCACATTACTGCCAAACACTGAAAATTCATACAAAGTTTGTTTTTTAAATCATTTAAAAGATTGACGTAATACGTCAGATTACTTGTCAATGACTGTGGCAGTATTATGAGGGCAGAATGACAGGCCGCTTCAAATCAAATGTGACCAAGACGGCGTCTTTGTCTGTAAACGTCACCTGTGTGTCTGTGTAGCGGTATGTCGTCACTGCGTGCATGGCCTGCGTCGGTGCAGAACTGTGATGTTACGGTGTAGATTAATGCTCATTTGCATGTGTGTAATTCATGTCACTGTGGCCTGGGAAATGTTTGTCGGCTGGTATGTCTTTGTGTTTTAATGATCACAATCATTCAGCTGTAAGAGCTACATGTTACTATCAAAGTTTCTGAGTAAGAAACGGCTGAAGTAATATTTATTGAGTTGTATTAAGCTTGTATTTATTGGGGTAGCAAAATAGTGTTCAGCTTAAATTATGTTGAGATTAGTTTTAGTTTGTATCAGTATATTTATACTTTAAAAGTCAGCATGTGAGCCATAAGGTGTGTGTTTGCAGGGCGAATGGTCGCGGGCGAGAAGAAGAACGTCAGTAACACGCAGTACAAACGTCCGTACGGTTGTGCCGTGATTAGCGTGGCCGACCTGTTAACGGCAGACTTCAAGGATGACCACCTGCTGAAAATCTACTCGTAAGTATCGCCACCTAGCTTTCTGGAGTATACAGTACAGCTAGCAGATACATTTTATAGTTTTTAAAACGTTACTGTTCAAAATTTTAACGTTTTATATTTGCAGATGTAACACAGAAAGCGAGTGGTACCAAATCCAGGACAACATCATCAGGAAGGTCAGCTCTCGATACAGCCATATTGGCTCCAATACAGGTAAGGTGGTCTCAACCTCCTTTTTAAATGAAAGAAATGTAATTTCTGTGTGAACTACTTCTCTGTCATAGAAACAGCGTTCGTCTGTAAAAAGTTCTCGTTCAACCGGGCGATCCATTTAATTAAAGTATTCATTTTGTACCGAATCATGCTGCAGAATGTCTTTTCTTCATGCTCTTTAGATATAAATAGCAAAACTCTTTACAGAAAAGTACTCTGGTCTCTCCTAGCAACAGTTTTGTGCAGAACACAGCAATCTCCAGTCAAACATACACCAATGTGTGTTCAACATAGAGACCAAACAGAGCTGTTTTCACATGCCTTTGTCTTTGTGACGTTTGCATGACTCAAGAGCTGCAGTTTGTGCCTTTTGTGACTCATTTTGTGTTTGGTTGCTTTATTAAAACTAAGAAGACATTTGTACACAGCGCATTTTAGGGTCGGGAATTTGACGTGATGAAATAAACAGTTTTAATATAAACAGTTCATAAACCTGATTTAATAAACAGTTTAAAAAGTGGGGGCATCCCTGTGACTATTTAAAGGGATAATTCACCCAAAATTATGTCATAATTTATTCGCCCTCATGTCGTTCAAAACCTGTATGTGACTTCCTTTCTTCTGTGTAACACAAAAGAAGATATTTTGAGAAATGGTGGTTTTGTGTCCATACAATGGAAGTCATATGTTGTTTGCTCACCAACGTTCTTCAAAATATCTTCTTTTGTCTTCTGCAAAACAGAGGAACACATAATAACATGAGGGTGAGTAAATAATGACAGAATTATAATTTTTGGGTAAACTATCCCTTTAACATTAAAGTTTCTGGATGCATATTAAAACAATATTCAGATTTTCAGATATTCAGCATTGCATGCCGTGCAAAAGCATGTATTGTAAAAGTGGTTTCCGCAGTTCTGCTTGTCGCCAAGGTCTTACTATGTAGAAATGGTTGTTTACATGTTGCTGTGCTGTTGCTAAGGTGTTCTGAGTGGTATAGAAGACCCGAAATACATTTACCTGATCGAACTGATCTCAGTCGATTGATAAACAAATGATCTTGTCAACTGCAGTAATTCAATAACAGTAAATGAGTTTGTTTTTAACCAGCAACCATTAACGGCTATTTATCATTCACACGTTTATCAGCTATCACTGCAGATTATAGTGGCATATCGATCGCGCAACCTCCTTTCCACGTCACTGCTGTCGCTTAAGATGTTTTTCGAAGGGGCAGTCTCTGGCATTTTGCAGTCACAATAGTTAATCGCTTGGGTAAAAGGTTAAATTGCTCTCATTGATTTCATTGCAGGGTTTAAAACAAACAGATAAATAAAGGAACAACTGTGTGCGGGGTTTAAAATATAAAACGGGGGTCTTTGAGTGCATTGTGTTGTGCTGTTGGTGCCATGTTTTGTGGAGGTGGTGCTGTAGTAGTTACATAATCGCCGCTTCGATCATCTGGTGTAAGTGGTTTAAAAATGAATGGACTTGGTGGTGATTTCACTGATGTGGGCAGCTTCCTCTGAATACATTATGAAAGCATAATGAATCCATGGCTTTCAGAGCTGTGGAGAGTGTTTTTAGATGTTATAAACTTGCTGAAACACATACACTGTTACCCAGAATGCATCTGTCATGATGTTGCTGTGTTCTCTTTTGTTACAATTATAAATTTTGCATTAGGATTATGTTCTATTCATGTGCTTTTGTTGTCAAACACACAGATTCTTTCAGATGTTATTACGCAGGTTGAAATAAATGTGTCTTCTTTTGTAGGGCTTAATGTTTCTCTCCAGCTCCTGCATGGAGATATGGAGCAGATTCTTAAGGATTACATGCGTTTGTTCTCGCGGAACGTCTCCATCACCAAAAAACTCGGTTTCTCAGATATCATCATTCCAGGTGAGATGATTGCATTTTGTTGTCATTATTTCACCCTGGATTTGCATTTGCAAAGTTAAGCTTCACCTTTATTATTTCCTTTATCATTCTAGTAATGGAGTAATAGCAGTACAATAGTATCTTGAAAAAGTCTATGTTATTTAAATATGACTGATTGATTCATTTTGCTAAATTTTACATTGCACTGAGCAAAATTAAATATAAAATTCATAAGATTTGGCCTTTTGTTAGACCATACGTATATGGAGTGCAGACATCCCACAATGCACTGGGGTAGTAACATTTTATTTGTTATTTATTTTCACACTCTCATATGGTGACGGGTCACCTTGGCAACATGGGGCAATATGTGTTGACAGAGTAATTAGAAATGTTTTGTAGTTGTTTAGACATCTCAGGGGGACTTTGACAGCTTTAGCTAACACACGTTCTGTGTTGTCAATGTGCAACTGTAAATATAAAGAAGCATTTGAGGGAAAGGATTGCAGGAATGTAAAAATAAATAATGAAACTGAATCTTGGTAGTGGTCTGATTTCTGACATTATCTTTCCATTGCAGGTGAAATAAGAAATGACATCTATGTGACACTGGAGAGAGGAGAATTTGAGAAAGGTGGGAAAAGTGTGGCACGTAATGTGGAGGTTACCGTCTTTTTGCTGGGAGGTGATGGACAGGTTCTTAAGGTGAACATTTTTCTGTCGGGATTTGTCATTTGTCATTGTCAACATTTGTCTATCAGGATTTGATGGAATTGTGATCTATGATGATGATTTTTGTTCTTTTCCTTCTACATGACTCATTGGTTACAGCAGAACACAGACGAGTCATTTTTAATGAAAAAATGTACTTGACTGTAACATCTAATGATGACTCATGCATAATAAGACCAGAAATATTTTTAACAATGTAACTAGGGTCGATTTTAATGTGATGTTTTCTTTAACATCTACTGTAGTGCGGTGCATGAAAAAATATAAGGAACGATTACGCTTTATTTTCTCTGCACCTTGCTGTCTCTCTTATTTTCTCTCTCTCTCTTTCTCTCAGGGTCTGGTTTGCTGTGGCTCCGGGGAGCCAGGGGAGGATGAGCACCGGTCTTTTGTCCTGTATCACAGTAACAGCCCTCGCTGGGCCGAACAGGTCAAACTTCCCATTCCCCTGGAGATGTTTCGCGGCACACACTTGCGCTTTGAGCTCAGGCATTGCTCCAGTAAGCTTCCACTTTTTTCTTAAAAATTCATTTTCGGTTTAGTTGTTATTCTTCATTTTGTGTGAGATTCAAGATTTTTCCTTATTGATTCATTTGACATAATTGCTGTTATCTCTGTTCACACAGCAAAGGAGAAAGGAGAGAAGAAGCTGTTTGGCTTTTCTTTCGTCCCTTTGATGCAGGAGGATGGCAGACCACTGCCTGATGGGACACATGAGCTCATTGTCCACAAGGTACTGTCTCTGTGTGTTTGTCTTTTTGTTTGCTTGTCTCTGTGCTTTGGCTTTTTTCTCTGTGTGTCTATTTCTAGTTTCTGTGCATCTGTTTCTGCATGTCTGTGTTTTGTTCCCTGTGCATCTGTGTCCGGTCTCTTCTCTGTGCATCTGCGTTTCCTTCTGCGTTTTCTTTTCTGTGTGTCTGTTTCTCTGTCTATATTTTGTTCTCTGTGTATCTGTGTTTTGTTCTTTTTTGGGTTTTTGTGCACCTGCCTATAATAGATTTTTTTACATAACCATTAGTAATAATAATGCATGTGTTTTTCAAATCAGTGTGAAGAAACTGCAGATCTTCAAGATCCTGCTCGGTACCTCAGACTGCCTTTTTCCAAAGCCAGTGTCCAGCCAGGCAACAACCAGACAATTAAAAACAGCAAAGAGTCTTTCTGGATCCAATCTTCTCTCTGCTCTACTAAACTCACCCAAAATGGTGAGTCAGTGTTCTCTCTACAGTTTGCCATTTAATTGCCCATTACTGAGAGATTAAGTTATAAGAGAAAAATGTAAAATGTAAAGTGCATGACCCTATTAACACCAACTTCTTGTATTAAACTTAACCTTAAGTACTAAACTTTTAGGCATAACTCATCCTGCACTGTTTGTGCTACAGAAAATATACCGCAAATGATTATTCTCATTAAAGAAAGGTGGGACGGACCAATAAATACAGATATTTGATGTACAGTACACTTACATTTATACATTTGGCATTTCTTGAAAATCTAACCCATGACCAGTTGAGCTACAGAAATACATGTTTGATACTATTTACTTTTTAATTCTGGATTTTTTCGTATTGATAGTAGTTCATCAAGCCTATAAAAATATGTAAAACATGTTTTTTGTGCCCCAAATAGTAAACAAAGCGCACCGTATTTGTGGAATGTGCCTTTTGTTTGCGATGCCATATGGCTCCGTCTCATCGCTATGACCCTTGATATTGTGATGTGTATTGATCTGAGCCCCTCAGAAGGTGAATGTCATGGTAACAGTGGCAGAAGTGTAGTGGTCTTACCGGCTGCGTTTGTGCTGGAGATTACAGTGGGCTGAGTCCACACCTGCCTCTGTTGACCTTGGAGCTTCGCCCAGCGTCTCTGCGGCTCTGCCGTGCCTTCACCGAACTGCACACATATCAACGGCCATCTGGCTGTTATTTAACCGAAGACACTGATGAATCCAAGTTACATTCAGTCTATATTCAGTCTCAGGCTTTAGGGTTTTTGGAGACAGAATGTCTGTAGCTGGTTACTATGCAGTATATGCAGTTTGAATGATATTAGTGGATTGGGAACAACTGTATACACAAAACCGCTGGTGTGTTTTCTTAAAAGAATTCAAATGTTTGGATGAATGGTTTTATTTTGTGTATGGCATTGAATTGTTTATGTATCATAAACGTGTTTCTTTTATTGCTTGCAGGTGACATGTTGGATTTGCTGAAATGGAGAGTTCACCCAGACAGAATCATCGACTGTCTCACCAAAATGAAGGATATTGATGGCACTGAGATTGTTAAGGTAGAAACCACATAGAAGTCATTTTGAAACTGCTGAAATAGCATTGTTTAATCATTTCATTTCTAACATTCATCTCTTTAAAGTTTTTACAGGACACCCTAGACACCCTGTTTGGTATTTTAGATGAAAGTCCCCAGCGATATGGACTAAAAGTGTTTGATTGTCTGGTGAGTGATCCTTTAAACTTGTATAAAGTTAGGAATTACATTTACACTCAAGTTTCCAGTTTCTAGATATACTTTACATATTTTTGACTGCAAACTCATATAGATTCATCCATCTCCTCTGCCAGAAGACAGGTTTATGCTTTAATGAGTACAAGTTGCCTTCCTCATCTCTTGTCTGCTGTGTTACCACGGTTACATGCCAAATATGGCAACTCGTGAAATCCATCTTAGACCATAAATTATAATCCAGCTCCGGCATCTATACCTATATTCTCTTCACAACTGGTGAAATAAAGTGCTTATCTACAGTACCATTACACTACTCTCTAAAATGCTTTATTCTGATTGGTCAATTGTGACCATTTGTGCAACTATACATACTGTATATTATATATATATAAACTTGAAATATAAAGGACATAAAGGATACTTGAGGCCTAAATAAGAGACAATTAACTGTTTCTATACAGGTGCATGTTATAAATTTGCTGCAGGACAGCAAATTTCAACTCTTCAAACCAGTTATGGACAACTATATTGAGAACCACTTCGCTGGCGCCCTCTCCTACAGGTAAACAAGCAGCATGGTGCACATGTATTTATTTTTATGTTGATTAGCCAAAATAATAGTTTATAATTTCATAATTTTTTACAGTGATTTAAAGGCCTTTAATAGGCTTTTGTAATAGGTAGATCTACTGTGACAACTTGCCCCATATGTGACAACATGCCTTGCTTTTAGAAAAAAATAATATTATCTATCTTTTTGTTGCCATGTGCTTATACAGACACTGACTTTATAAATAAACCCACCCTTAGAAATATTCAGTTTAGAAAAAAGTGACAACTAGCCCTGGTATGTACTAGGGGTGGGAATCTTTAGGTACTACGCGATCCGATTCCGATTCTGGGACTCACGATCCGATTCCAAAACGATTCTTCATATAATTTTTTGCAAATATGATAAATTTGCATTTTAAATAAATAAAGAGTTTTTATGCTTTTTGTTTATAGTTAGAATCTCTTTGACAGTATTCCCATCTTGAAGTTTAATTTTATTGCTTTTATTTGAACAAAGTTATATTCAGGATGAACAAGTTTTGACATAGAATCGATTCTGAATCTTTGAGAATCGATTCAGAATCGTTAGAGAAAGAATCCCGATGCATCGATTTTTTTTTCCCCACCCCTAGTATGTACTGTGTCATTTAACCCACAATGCACTTTTGCATTTGTGGTCCACAAGGTAATGCATATTTGTGTATTCATCAAACAGTAAGAAGGAACTAATGCATAACAGAATAGGTTATTTTTCAACCTCCTTGTTGTTTTTCTTTCATGTAATAATCTCACAACTAAACCTTGTATCCTCATTTCCTGGTGGGCTGCAGTTTCCTCCTGATGTGTTTCTGTCATTTTCTCTCGCTCACCTCTTGTCTCAGTGGTGTGAGGTGTGTTTTGTGCCGTGTGTCGGTAATGAGGCGTGTGTTGTGTGTGCGTGTGGGCAGTGATGTGGTCTCTCTTCTGTGATGCACTGAGGTGTGGAGCATCATGTCAGAACTGAGGTGGACGTGGGCGGGTTGCAAATCTGCTCGTTCTCATGCTGTTCCTGTCACTCACATTCTGAGTCTCATGATGTCTCTGTCTTTCTCACTTTATCTTTTCTCACTTTTTTTTCTCTTTTTCTGTTTTAGTGAAACTGCTGAATAATCTGGTTTTAAATAATATGTGTAATGGTTCTCAATGGTTCTCCTGGGAATCCATAGAACGCTACAGTTTATGTATCTTGTATTTTACATGCATTATTCGATTTAGAATCAAACAAGCAATTGTTTTAGTGAAGACCATATAAAATGTGCACACAAGCTGTTTTCACTAAAATGTTACACTATATTTATTCTTTATAGTTATCGTTATTGTCCGTGGTGTCAACAGGCCTTAAATCTTCATTACCAAAATCAGCTGTCTTGAAAATAATGCACTCAATACATATTTTAAGATTGGTGAGGTGGTTCAGTTGTTTCATTAAAATCTAATTAGATTTTAAATTAAGTATTTGGGGATGATGATATTACGCTGTGTTTAACATTAATTGGCTTCCCTTGCAGTTAATGTTAACATATTCCTCCTTATGGCCATATTACCCTCCTGGGCTTCCAAAATCAACAAGAAAATCATAACAGACCCAGTTTCCTGCGATTTGTTTAATTCATTTTTAATTCATCACAAATTGCTTTACATACTAATGTTGTGTTACGCAATGTAGCCAACTAGAAATGTATTCAGAATTTTGACACATTCACGGCTTGCGTTCCCAGGGATCTGATTCGCGTGTTAAAGTGGTATGTGGATCGTATCATTGATGCCGAGCACCAGGAACAGATCCAGCAGGTTTTGAAGGTGAGAACGCAAACATACGCTTCATGCTGTCTGTATGTTTTCATATATATGCAGATTAAAATAGACGTTACACAGTCTCTCTTTCTATCATTTTCAAGTGAATCTCGATCCCCTGCTGGGTTTCTGTCCTTATCTTCTAAGCTTCCACCCCAGCAGCTATGAATACCCTTCATGCATCTGTTCATCCTCATCATCCTCTCTCTCTCTCACCCACTGAACCTTTTTTCTTACCCATCAGGCAATTTATGATCTGTCCCTTAATGCAGAGCTACAAACGTTTATCATTTCTTTCTTTATTTGCCCATTCTGCTTTTGTGACCCGCTGTGGGACCGCCGCATTCTTAAAACGCTTCATGCTCGTTTACACTCTTCAAATGTGTTATTCAAAAGCAATTTCCACTTTCTTACCTTGAACCTTTCAAACCTCTTTGGGTATATTTGTGTCATTCATGTTTGGATGTTTTTATCTGATTTCTGATTGAAATGTTGTTGTGAGGTATAATGTCCCTGGAAAATAACTCTAGATAGGGACTCAATGACATCATCAAACGAATGAAGGACGTCTTCAAAGTCATTATTATTGAAATAACCGTTTGATGTCCTGTGGCCCGCAGGCATCAGAGTACTTGTTTAAATACATCGTACAGTCACGGCGTCTGTACGCGGCGGCCACTGGAAACCAGAACGAAGAAGAATTTCGCTGTTCTGTTCATGAGCTCTTCAAATCCATCCACCTGTTCCTGTCTCACGAGAGCAAGGGCATCAGTCCCATCACACACACACAGGTAAGATATACACACAATCTCTGTTCTTTAAAGATTCATTTCACTCCGACGATTGCACAGCAGGGATACACACAGGAACACACGCTCACTGAAATACTGGCATACACGTTCACACATACACCCACATTGAACTTTCACACAGGTCTGTACTTGTTATGGCAGCCCAGCGGGAGAGCAGATTTCAATTAATACGGCCAAGCAAACAAAGCGTCTTTGGACACCGCGGCGTAATCCAAAGCGCATGCAGGCGACTGGAGCGGTGCCAGATCTGTGTCATCGCAATATCTGTATGTGGCCATTTCTGTGTTGTGTGTCTGCAAAAGTATCTTTGGGTTACATCTGTTGTTTGACATCCCCCGCCGTGTCTGGGGAACACTTTCCCTCTAAATGGGATCAACGTGCAAATGTTTTTGAAGGAAGATGAGTCTCTCCGTATGACAAAAAGAAACAACGGTGCAATGCTGCACGTATTATATGACTTCCTTAAACGTTGCAAAAGCGGTTGTTTGTGTAATCAACGTGTGTTTATGCTTTTTTCCCCCAGGCCGTGTTCCTGAGATCCTCCCCGACTGTGTGTTGCGAGCTGTTAAAGATCTTCAGCATAAGAGAGGTGGCCAATCTGGCCCGCGACACGCTGAGCAGCCTGCCCACCCTCACGCACACAGACTGCCCCCTACAGCCCGTCAAACTGCAGTGCATGGTCAAGACTGTCGAGAGCCCGCTTTACGTCAACCCAGGTAACATGACATTCACACGCAAATACTCTCATGCATGTTGCTCTCAATAACCTTGAATAATAAAATCTACTTTAAAAAAGTAAAACAAACATTATGTAATAGCTGCTGAAGTGTTTAAAGGCTAATAATTTTAACGCTGATGAAAATATGCTTCATGTTATGATGTGTGTGTTGTCAGAGTCGAGGTGTGTGCTGCTGCCGGTGGTGTTGCGGATGCTACACACACACCTGCAGGAACAGAAAGAGCTGGTGCTGTGTGCCAACATCCTCGCCAGCATGCTGACACTCAACATACCCACAACAGTTAGTCTCACACTAATACTGTCTGTCTTTCTATGTGTTTAAATGTCTGTCTGTCTGTCTGTCTGTCTGTCTGTCTGTCTGTCTGTCTGTCTGTCTGTCTGTCTGTCTACCTACCTACCTATCTAATCTATCTATCTATCTATCTAATCTATCTATCTATCTATCTATCTATCTATCTATCTATCTATCTATCTATCTATCTATCTATCTATCTATCTATCTATCTATCTATCTATCTATCTATCTATCTATCTATCTAATCTATCTAATCTATCTATCTTTCTACTGTTCATAATGACTTAAAATATTATGAATTAGACAAATTAAGCATTACAATAAGCAGAAATTTCTTAGTATATGGATATTTTGATAATGAATATGTGTGTTTTTAGTTATGTCAAGTTCTAAAATAGTTTATTTGGTAGAAATTATCTAAATCTCTTTTTTTGTAAAACAAAATGTAATCAGTCTCTCTCTCTCTCTGTCTGTCTGTAGGAGTGTGGAGTATCTGACGAGATCAATCTGGTCATGGAGAGTCTTTCTGGTGTGTTACTCAGAACAATACTGGAAGTGACCAATCGGCCTCAACCTGCCGCCACATCCCTGCGTCTGCAGTACCAGGATGTTACCGTCAGTCTGGATCTCTGCTAATAATGTTCTTTGTTTACTTTAAAGAAACGACTTCAGTCCATTAAATAACAAAAGGAATGCGTGTGTGTTTTTCAGGGTGAATTTGTCGCATGTTTGCTCGCTCTGTTAAGACAGCTGAAAGATAAAGAATATCAACAGCTACTCAGCAGATTTCCCACGAAAGATGAATTGACGGTAAAATCAATATTAGAAACCTCACAGCGTTGTCGTTTACACAATGGTGACGTTCAAATACGCAATTATAAAACTTGGCAATGCAGATACTTTGGAGATTTGCATTAGTGTGATCGTAGGATCTCTTCTGCTGGTTTTCCAGAGTTTTCTTCTGCAGTTATTCACCGTCTTCAGAATACTAATCCGACCGGATATGTTTCCGAAAGACTGGACTGTCATGAGACTCGTCGCTAATAAGTGAGTGTGAAAAACTCACCTTGTGGAGTGTTTATTCAGTTGTGGAACTGCGTCTCCTTAGTTTACGCTTGTTTGTTTGTTTTTGTTTAGCGTGATCATCACCACTATCCTGTATCTCTCCGATACCCTCCGCAACAATTTTCTTAATGAGAAGTTTGACTTTAAGGTAGGGAAAAAGTTTACACAATTTTGTTTTTTGTACAATAAATACACAGAACCTGTAGAAGTGTCTTACTTTCTCATCTTTTATTTAAACTAAGTATCTGTTTGAAATATTATTAGTATTTTAGATTATTAATTTATTTTTGCTCTTCTGAATACCTAAAATAACAGAGAAAAAGATTACTGAATATTTTAATGTGCTGGTATATTTATATGGCTGTTTAATGTAAATGCAGTAGATTTTAAAGCTGTGATAAAAGTGTTGTTATACTTTTATAATGATTGTCAGTGTTTTAATTAACAGTATTCCTATCTGCAGGTATGGGAGTCCTATTTTTATCTCTGTATAATATTCATCAACCAGCCTTGTCTCCAACTCGAGATGTTCCCGCCTTCCAAGAAGAAGAAAATCTTGGAGAAGTGAGTCGTCTTCCTGGGTTTTTTTGCAATCAGAATCCCACTGAGATTTAGATTTGAAGGATTTCATGGTGTAAAATAATAGATATTTTATATTAACACACCGTTACCAGACAGCAGGTTGCATTGCATAAGAATTTCTTTTTTGTTTTTAAAGGTACGGTGACATGAGGGTGATGATCGGATGTGAAATTTTTAGCATGTGGCAGCATTTGGGTACGTTCACCTACATGTGCATTTAGCTTTTTTTAGCCATCTGTTTTAAAGTTGTTTTCGTTCTTCTTCTTATATACATACAGTAACTTTACTGTCTCAATGTGTCCAATCAGGTGACTATAAGCTGAATCTTATTCCCACCCTGATTGGTCCATTTATGGAGGTGACTCTGGTGCCACAGATGGACCTGAGGAACGTTCTCATTCCTATATTTCACGATATGATGGACTGTGAACAGCGGCGGAGCGGCAACTTCAAACAGGTGCTGATATCAGAGCGTGTCAGAGCTGTGTGGTGTTCCTGTGCAATTACACGCAAGCTTTACTCTGCGTCATGGATGGTTCCAGTTCAATGCTTGTGGATAAAAATAAATTTTGGTTGTTTATTGAGATAACTCCAACCTTAATGTTTCATTTATACATTACCTGCATGTAATCTTTAAGTGTTCAAACATTTTACAGTTTCAGTTTAGTTTATGTGTAATCCATTAGTATGTGACCTTTATTTGCCCATCGCAGGGGATGTTCTAGAAACTGTATGAGAGTAGTTTTTTGCAGTGTTACACACTTAACCTTTCGTTCTCAAAGCTCTTTATAATACTCTTAATATCTATTTTTCTATACATTTATGTCATATTATATTTCATTTCTGTAAAACTCTATTGAAAACAGGATACAATTATAGAAAATAATTTATAAAAGCAGTATTGGTCCTTTAATCTGAGTTAAATGATGTAGACATACATTGACTTTTACCGTGCAGTCCACCAAAAAATATATTTCTTTTTTTAATCCTATTCTGTACATCACTGATCTAGGTTTTGGGTTTTTTTAAAGGTGGAGGCCAAACTGATAGACAAACTGGATGGTCTGATGTCAGAGGGCAAAGGAGATGAGACGTACAGAGAGCTCTTTAACAACATGTGAGTCTCATCTTGGATTCGTACAGCAGATGTTTTGTTACTGTGCAGTTTCAGTGCTTCTTTCACAATCTCACACAATGTTTTTTTTTCAAATTTGTTCCCCATTAGAATTCCATTGTTTGGTCCATATCCAAGGTAAGACTAACATGATTGTGTTTGGTAAATAATAATAATAATACCATGTGATTAATCTAGTGTTTTAGGCCAGCCAATCAATATCTTCTATTTTTATGGCTATTATAATCCACACATTTAATCAGTGCAGTTATTGAGCTCTTGCATTTGTGCTGCAGTCTGCTGAAAAAGATCGAGCGCGAGACCTGGAGAGAGAGCGGCGTCTCGCACATCGCCACCGTCACGCGCCTTATGGAAAGATTACTGGATTACAGGTCATACAGACACACATCCAGTACAAACATACTTGTGTTCTGTGCACGAGCGCAGAGATGTTTCTTACAGTGCCTGACATCTCTTTACAGGGACTGCATGAAGATCGGAGAGGTCGATGGGAAGACCATTGGATGTACAGTCAACCTTTTGGTTAGTTGTAGATTCGGAGTTTGATTACGTATTTGAACAGTTGGGAAACGTTACAAAAATTGTCCCGTTTTTCTCTGTCATCCATCAGAACTTCTACAAAACCGAGTTGAATAAGGAGGAAATGTACATCCGGTATATTCACAAGCTCTATGAGCTGCACCTGAAGGCACAAAATTACACTGGTAACAATAACATTACCAATAACATTTCTGTACTTAAATAAACTTGTAGTATGTGCACTAATGTTGTCAGATTCAAAACTATGGTACTTTGATATATGTATTTGAAATAATATGTCTCAAAAAATAATACCATGGTGCCTTTATTGTATTTGTAACAATACAATAATTTATTAACTTTATTTATTAATAAATTATTAACTTGTTTATATTTGTATATAAATATGTATATTTATACTTTTCTGTTTATTTATTAATAATTTCGTTTTTTATTAATTTAGTCATTTTATTTCTTGTTCATGTATGCTCATACAGTATACTGGCATGTGTTGTTGTTTTCCTTTTAGTTCCTGAACAATGACAACTAATGGTTATGTGTGTGTGTGTGTATACAGAAGCGTCATACACCCTGCTGCTGTATGATGAGCTTTTGGAGTGGACTGAAAGGCCTCTCAGAGAGTTTCTGACATATCCCATGCAGAGCGAGTGGCAGAGGAAAGAATGCCTCCATCTGACTATCATACACAACTTTGACAGAGGAAAAGTGAGTATTCTGTCCTGTGCTTGGTGTCATGATGTCATGTGGAAGGCAGCATGTTCTACAAAAATGTACACTTTAATAACATACAATATGTGATTTATATGTCGCTTGTAAAATGTTGAATCAGAAAACGTTTGAATGCCCATCAATAGAGAAAGGTACTTTTTTTATTCTGTATAGTGTAGTTAGGATATGTGCCAGCAGGGGTCAGGCTAACCAGACAAACCTTGACCCATTGGATGAATACCTATTTTTTCCCCTACATTTACTGCCATCTTGTGGTTGAAATTTGTAGCTGCAATTATTAATCATTTTAATTGATATTAATTTAATAAATAATTTTTAATAATTAAAGCAGAAGAGTTGTGCTTTTTTCTTATGAAGTATTACTGTTGTTTTCAGTGCTGGGAAAACTGTATCATACTGTGTCGTGAGCTGGCCAATCAGTACGAGACTTTTTATGACTACAGGAATCTTAGCAAAATGAGAGTGAGTATTTACGCTTCATCCTCGACACATCCCATTCAAGGTAACACATAGTATTTTTAGCTTTTTTAAACACAAAACATCAAGGTAAAATGTGTAATTTTAAACACTTTCTCTGTCTGTTATTGGCTAAACAAAAAATAGTCCCGCCCCATTATTGCATCATTGGTTGAGTCAATATTAATATGTACAGTGCAGTCAGATGGCCCAAAAACTGCAATTTGGTCCAGTCCCACTAGTACCAAAATAACACACTTTCTCTTTAAATAAAGATTTTTCCCCTCTTTATTTTGTTTGCAGTGGCTGTCAATAGATTGTTTAAATGAGCTGGATGAAGTTGTTCAGTTCAATACGCCTATAGCCAATTGTCATCCTAATGAGGCGTTTGGCTTTAATCGTTTAACTACCTGAATTGTTTTTGTTTAGCCCAAATCTGTTACACAGTCGATTGCATCGCAGATTGTAGCAGTAATTTATCATATTAACAGTTGTTTGTGTTACACCGTGCTCAATGATCTGTTTTATTTGCATGTTTGATAGATGATGGAAGCCTCTTTTTACGACAAAATAATGAACCAGCAGCGTCTTGAGCCCGAGTTCTTCAGAGTCGGGTTTTATGGCAAGAAGTTCCCGTTCTTTTTACGGGTAAAACTCCTCGAGCTCTTTAACACTTTTATGTAATCGCTAAAACAAACCATGATATTTTAATTGGTTTTGTGTAACTGGGTGAAAGAGTATGAGTTTATTAATCAACTTTAGAGTATTAAGTGAATTAAGTGAATTTGGTACTGATGCTCTTTTCTTGCTTCTTTGCATTTGTTTTTATAGCCTTAGAAGGATGAATTCTCCTTATGAAATCAAATTTTTATAAAAACTTAATTTTGTATGGGAAAGAAAATATTTTGAAGTGACATTATACTGTAAATCTCACGCTGCAATTCAGTATTATGACCTCTAGAGGGGGTCCTTTTCTCTCCAAAAATCACCTTGAACGCATGCATTTATTAATCTGTTTCAGATTTTTTAAAATTGGCATGCTTTACCTTTGCACATTAGATGTTTGCAATGAATATAAAGAAGAAAAAGTATTTTGAACTAGAAATATTATTCTATTCTTATTCAAGGCCCTAAATGTTGTATTTGGGTTGTCTGCAACCTTTGCCGGTACTCATTATGTGTTGTTATTGCGCAGAATAAAGAGTTTGTTTGTCGAGGAAATGATTACGAGCGTCTGGAGGCATTTCAGCAGAGGATGCTCAGCGAGTTTCCTCACGCCATCGCCATGCAGCACGCCAACTTGCCCGACCAGACCATCCACCAGGCCGATGCCCAGTGTATCCATAAACAACATTTACATTTCACATTTATTTCTCATAGGTTGCCTCATTTTACATGTTAGCCATATCTAGTAGATTGTATGACAGTATGTGCTTTCTTAACTGATGGTGATTCAGATCTCCAGATCTACGCTGTTAGTCCTGTCCCTGAAAACCAGGACGTCCTGCAGAGAGATGGAGTGCCCAACAACATCAAGAGCTTTTACAAAGTCAATCATATTTGGAGGTTCCGTTACGACAGGCCTTTTCATAAAGGCACCAAAGACAAGGAGAATGAGTTTAAGGTCTGTCTGTCTCTTCCTTTTTTTTTCATTTGTCTTCGGCAAATCTGATTTGTTATGTTCACATCCTACCGCGTGTTGTGTTATAGAGCCTGTGGGTTGAAAGGACGACACTAACCCTCGCTCAGAGTTTGCCTGGCATCTCTCGCTGGTTTGAGGTTGAGAAAAGGGAACTGGTGAGTCATAACCCTTTAAAGCCAAATATGTTTATTTCATTTTTAAAAGACCGCAACCTTACAATACTATTGTTTACCACTGTCCTGAATTTAAAGTAACTACACACCCACTTACGCAAATTTAGGTTGGAAACTGAGAAACCGTAACCCACTTTTGATATAGGTGGAGATGAGTCCCTTAGAGAATGCCAGTGAGGTGATCGAGAATAAGACGCTGCAGTTGAGAACGCTGATCGCCCAGTGTCAGATGAGACAGATGCTGAACATAAACCCTCTGACCATGTGTCTGAATGGAGTCATCGACGCCGCTGTCAACGGAGGACTGGCTCGATACCAGGAGGTATGGCAACAGATGGAGAGCTGGGCGGGAATCTGGTTGTGATCCAGTTTCACTAGGTTTTAAATGAAAAGTGGATTTCTGCTTTGCTTCTTAATTCACTGCTTTTAATCTTTGATCAAAACTGTAGAGTGCATTCCAGTGGTCAGATTCAAAGCTCATTAAACATTTGATGCAATACTGGACTTATTTAATAGTAGCACAATATTTTAAACAAAATTTAAATACAAAAAAAGAAATATTTTTAATAACATTTTTATGTTTATGTTATGTTCTGCATACAACTTGTTATAGAAGTGAAAACATTCAAGGGTTAACTAAAGTTTCTGTATGTTAATTAATAACAGTTCAATGTACGTGAAAAATAAAACTGAATTTTAACGTATAATTAAAATTAAGAAAGAAATTAAAAACTAGAGAAAACTTTTTAAAGCAGTAAAATCCCAAAATAGAAAAAATAGTAAAATATTATTATACATTTTGATGCAGGTCACATGTTGGCAGATCAACCAATAGGATTACACAAAAAAAAAAAAACTAATCCAGCTAATTTATTTTGGGCTATTATTTCATGTCAAAGCATGAAAAACAATTTAGACAAAATGTATTGCAGTTATTAAAATACAGAATAATTCACAATAATATGTGAAATAATATGTGATAATATGTGAAATAGTATGTCATGGAATGATTCCATGACATACTATTACACATATTGTGAATTATTCTGTATTTTAATAACTGCAATACATTTTGTCTAAATTGTTTTTCATGCTTTGACATGAAATAATAGCCCAAAATAAATTAGCTGGATTAGTGTTTTAAAAGCTAAACCATGAAAACATATATATAAGCACTGTATATAACACAAGGTCGTCAAAATATAGATACTCTTTCGGTTGGTTGTCGTCTTGACAACATGAATTGACGCACTGTGATCCTTGTCTAGATTCGACTGCAATTACTTAATGGTCGGACCATCCTGATTTAACCTTTTCCCTCTTAGCAAGATAAAATATATGTCAAAGGATTCTTTGTGTTGCTTTCAGCTAAAGCCTCAAAGAACATCCATAGGATATTTAATAGCTACCCCTTATCCCTCACAGTTCATAGGACCGTTAGCTGCATGTATCGCAGACTGTTGCCAAGCAACAGCATGTTGAGCATTGGCCTTTTGTGAGGGCGAGCTTCAACTTAGGCTATTAAAAGTGAAGAGCTGACGACAGGGGTCCTCCTGCATCCCAGCATGCACCTCACTGTGAAGACGATGAGTTTACCACAGAGCACATGGCTGACGTTCAAGTGACTTAAAATGTCTTTGACAAATGAATGTTAATATGATTAAATGATAGTTGTGGAAACATTGCCCCGGCGTTTCTGTAATGTTGTGATGTTAATTTAACCCACATGAAAAAAATATTTATTATAGTAATCTGTACTAGGTTATTGTAATTACAGTATAGTACTATAGCACACTTTAGTATTCTGTGATATTGACACACAGTGTGATATTGAGTACACAGCTGTATACAGTACAATTATTGACTAAATGTTTAAAAAATAATGTATTTATTTATCATTCTATCATTTCTAAACAAAGCTTTTGTTTTGTTAGCGTAAGTGCAAATGATTGACATTTCTCTTGTGCTTGCAGGCATTTTTCGCAAAAGATTACATCTCAAATCATCCAGAGGATGGAGACAAAATTACTCGTCTTAGGGAACTGATGTTTGAACAGGTATAAACCACAAAACAACACTGCTAGTTGTCCACTTAAATATTATATTGATTTCTTACACCACTCTCTGGAATTCATGATTCCGATTGGTTGATGTAATTATTTAAACTCGGATCAATATTTAGCTTTTAATTTTTTATTTTGTAAAAGGGCATGTAATGAGCAGGAGACTGCAGGTTGATACTGTTGGTGATTTTGTTCACACAGGCTCATATTCTGGAATTTGGATTGGCAGTGCATGAAAAGTTTGTACCACAAGATATGAGACCGTTACATAAGAAACTTGTGGACCAGTTTCATGTAATGCGCTCCAGCCTGGGGATTCAAGTACGTTTGCGAACACATTTACTGTATAAACGGTATTGAATGATTTCGATTAAAGGTAATGAACCACGTACAGCAGTGAAACGTTGTATGTTCTGTTGTACAGCCACAAGAGTTTCCAGCTTATGTGCGAGTTAGCCCGTTGCATTTTGCCAACGGCAGCCCGCGCACCTGTCGGACCCCTGTACCTAATGCCATCAGCCCAGAGGGAGGCCGAATCGTGGCAAGACGCAGGTTTGTATAAACCTAAAGGGAAAGTTAAGACAGATTAAGACAGATTATTGGCAGGTCAGAAACACACTTGCTGAATTTATCCACATTCTCTCACTTCTCTCCCAGTCCTCTCAGCTATCCAGCTGTCAACAGATACTCCTCATCCTCACTGTCATCACAGGCTTCAAATGAAGTGAGCAACATCACCGGCCAATCAGAGAGCTCGGATGAGGTCTTCAACATGCAGGTGACATGCAACTCTCGTTGACATGACTACAACTTCTAACAAAAGACAATTCCTGATTTATTTTATAAATAATATTCTGTCTCATCTGTAGGAATCAGTAAATTATAATCTGACGTCACATTTTTTAACAAATACTATATTTCTGTGGGTTTTATCAGCCCAGCCCGTCTACCTCAAGTCTCAGCTCCAATCATTCTGGTTCACACAATGTGAACAGCTCGGCACCCTCGAGCAACAGAGGTGAGTAGTGTCAATAGACTATAAGCAATATGCCGCTCAAATAAAACCGATGCTTACACCTCCTAGCGTCGTTTTGCCGCGCCGCCTCATTTCCCCTGTTATTTCATATCTCTCTGACTCTTACGCTACGTATCCATGTTCCTCTTCATTAGCTTCGCCACTGCCGTCTGACAAGCACAAGCACTCCAGAGATAACGCTTGCCTCTCTCCTCGGGACAGACTCTGCAGTGGCATGTTCCCAAGCCCGCTGGATCCCACACAGGTCAGTTCAGTTCCCCGTTTTACAGCTATAATAGTTTGACCTCCATTTAGAGGTCAACATGAAATTTCAGTAAACTTCTGTAAAACTAAGGTGGAATTCACAGAAGTCTTATACCAGGAGGTGCAATTCATTATTTGTGAATTTTTAGTAGGAAATTATGAATAGCAGGACTTGATTATAAATAAAATTTGAAAAATTGTTTGTTTTTTTGAGAAAACAAACTTATAAAAACAAACACTTTCATTGTTTCTTTTAAAATAAAATAATAGGCATTGAAGGTGAATGGGTCGATTTTAATTTCATGCTGTCCATACAAACCTAAAAAGTCTAACTCGTACTAAAAGCAAACTTCCACAAAGATATAGAGACAATATAGCAGGTGTAACGGATTTAGCGAGATTTGTATCTCTTGCAGAGAATGATTCCGTTCCAAATACCAGTGGATACACCATTACCACGCTGTGAATCCAATCTTCCCACACCTGAGACAGGTATTGGCATCCTTCCTCTATGAGATACGCCAAAATCGGTTATGTACAGCTCAATGACATGCCCTTCTTCCTGTGTGTGTGTGTTCAATAGGATCTCTGTGCAAGAATGTAAGGTCATTGTCTCCAATGCCAACAGCCAGATCCCCTCAAAAGGTGAGTAGTTGTATGCTTATCAACTAGCCCCGGTCTCCTTTACATAAACTATTGAAGTTAATAACAGAGAAATGAAAGTAAGTACAACATAACTACCATCATGGATTTTGCCCTTGATTTCGTTTTGCAGTCAATGGTCCCGCCCCTCACACCCTCGCCCACTGATGGCTTGCCGATGGGTAGCCTGGCGTCTCACTCTCCCGCACGCTCTGGCAGCTACAGCAGCGGCATCTCCTCCCTCAGCCGCTGTAGCGTCTCCGATACCTGCGGGATCGACCTCCCGCCGCCCGACCCTCCTCTACCCCCCGCCGTGCCCGCAGATGCGCCAATTCGACGGGGCAGCAAAACCCCCCCGCCCTACAGCGTGTACGAACGGAACAATCCCCGTCGAGCGACTCCGCTTCCCCACAGCTTGTCGGTGCCGCCCAGTACCGATAACCCCAGCCTGACGGGCAAACCACAGCTAAACCGCACACAGCGGATCAATTCGGAACCCCGGCACCGGCCCGTACCCAGGAAGGTTTCTCAGCTGTAGCGTGTCATTGGTTACGGGCCATCTGCACAATGGAACTAAAGGCCGGGACTACGATTTATTTTGCAGTAGCTTACTGTAAAAATACTGTAGCCCAGGTTATGTGTCAAAATTGTTTGGAATGCAAAGAGGTACATTCAGTGTTTTATTTAGCAATTTTTGTCATTATGATCTTAAAATCAAGACGAACAAACTGAACGAGCCTATTTGTGAATGTTTTACTTGATATTTGTTTATCGATATTATGAGATCATCTTCATTTTATTGGTTTGGTGACTTTTGTGGATGGCCCAGTGGACAATAGACTGGTATTTATGAAACATCTTGACATAGTTTCTCCGACACACAATCACAGCTGGAAACGTTGATAGCGGAAAGCCGTGAAGAGATTATGTAATGGCATGTAATTTACAGCAAAATCTGAAGATCTGGCAGGTCCACATCCCATTTAGAATGCTCTAAAATATTGCTAGCAAGGTATTTTTGATAGAAGTACAAATTCCATGACTGTACAGCCTTTCTTTTCACACGACGACTTTTTTCTGCTTACACAAACGGAGGTGTGCAGCTAGACCTGCAACTCATTTTAACCGCTTTGTACTTTCCGGAATGGCTAAAAGGTGCTACATATTTCTTAGTGTTTTTTTCTAATGTAGCCTCGTATCTACCGAAACTGCCTGACCGTTAAATGTGCCATGTGATGAAATTGTGAGTATTGTGCCAAAGATGCAAACAGTATTAACTTCTTTGTCAGTGAGAATAGTTAGGAAAGCTTAACTGAAGTTAGCTCGACCGCTAGTGCTCAACAATGTTCTTCTTAAACCGTGTGCAGAGGCATAGATCTACACTGCATGGGGCATGAGCAGTACAAAGCAATATAATCATTGTAGTTTGCAGAGAGTAATTGGAAATATCATCTAGTTCTGAGATGAGTGTTCCTCAGCAGCCTATCCCACATTAGATTCCTCTACGGTAATCATTTCTGAACAGTTTTGGGTAGATTGTCAAAACTCGTTTTTTTCTTTCTATTGTAAATTTGAAGAATTAAAATTCATATTGGACTCATAGATGACAAATGCAAAGTTAAAGAACTGCTGTATAGAATTATTTCTGGTTTTATTGTTTTGCTTATGCATTTCATTTACTTGTTTTTATTCTTTTACAAAAATAATTGTGATACATTTTCAAATCTTATTTTCATAAAAAACAAAATGAGTCCTTACCCTTGTTTATTTTTCATCCTTTCATATTTTTGGTTACTTTTACCATGGAAACATACTAAACATGAATATCTTTAAAGGCAAAGTCTATGAGCTGATTCTAAACATTTTATTTTCAAGCACATTTCTTGCTACACAAAACTAGGGCCTAAAAATAAGTACATTAAGGAACAATCTTGATTGATAGTAACAAACAGCTTTTTCACTGCCACCTTGAAAGCCCACATCTCTTTAATTAATTCTGAATAATCAATATTTGATAAACAATACATATACAGTATAAATAAATAAATGCTACTTAAATTACAATGGAGTACCAATATAAATATCCCTTTGTAAACTTAGGTGAGTTTACGTTCTTGCTTGTTATAGACAAGTCATTCCCAAAAAGCAAAAATTCCTGATGGTTTTATTGTATTCTGTTTTTGTAGATAAATACAAAGTTCTGCTAATGGAAATATAAAGTTCTGTATTTTTGGCAACCTAAAACATTTAAAGCGTAAAACATTAAATTAACTTTGGAATGATTACAAAATACATACAGATGGGCAATGTAAATGATTTGTTTGTAACCTATTTCCTGAATGGCTTTGCAGCTCCGTTCTCATACTCAAGAGTTGCTCATTTTAGGCAATCATGTTTTGTATTTTCAATAGATTGCCGTAGGATTTGTCGCGCTTGTATTTCTCTCCTTTTCTCTCCTATCACTCTCGTTTTTTATGGATTATGCTCTTTCTGTTCAATTTTTTGAACTTGTAAAGTTGTACTTTATATCATATGATGGGATGAAAGTATTCCATATAGCCTGTGTTACAGATTTTGTACAAAGGGTGTTTATATGAAAATGTAACCAGTTCATAGCTTTGAATGTTGCAACTAAAGTTTTTATTTGTAAATGTTGAATATTAACCATTAAACAAATAAAAGTTCATTGATGTAAAATGTAATTGTTACAAGTTATTGCTTCTGTCAGATTTGGTGACTGATCTGAATAACAGCTGTTGGGAAACATTTTACATATGCAATTTACATATTGCAATTTATAAAGAATAAACTTAGCTTAAACATGTGCACACCATACAGGCACTCTTTACTGTGCATATGCAGAAATTTGCGGCTATTAAACGGGAGGGCATTAGGACCCTGCGAACTACGACCGCGGCACGTACTACTGAACGGAGCGACGTACAAAACATAAAGACGTTAGGTGAGTGTACGGGCACGCGGATGAAATGACCGATCATGCATCCTTTGCAAGTGTCATGGAGCTAATGTCTTTTCGTTTACGTCTTGTCCTTTATTCCGTGCATTGTAAAGTTCAACACGTGCTCTCTGTTTGCCTGCGATTATACAAGATTATGCGCGTGACCTGTCAATCGAGCATGTTAGCTGTACAGGCTAAACTACACGGTGTACTACTGTACTGGTGTTAATACACAAGCTAGTGACATTTTCTGTACACAATCACAGCAAATGCAAGAGTGTTGTAGAAAAGAGATGGCGACGTGTTTGTTTGATAATGCTTTCATTTAGCTGTACTGTATGTGTTTAAATAGCCGGTTTGTCAAACGGAGGTCGTGAGGTCAAAGGTCGTGTGTCAGAACTAGTGGGCTACCCACCGGGACAGCAGACTAAGATGAAGTTGTACAGTTTTAAAGGATTAACTGTCCAACCGCATATTGTTTTTTTTCTGTGCACAAACGTCAAGCTGTTCGTCATCGTGATGCATGCGCATTGATGATGTTTAGCTACAAAAAACATAAAAACTATTATCATAAATCACAAGAGAAAATTAATAATTTGCCATTGTAATTACTTTGGATGGGTAAATAATTAATGAACTTACTAAGCTCCAGTCGTGGGGAGTTGTGTTCCAGTCACCTCGGATTTAGGATATTTCCCATCTTAACCCGGAAATAATGTCTGAAACTGCTCTTTCAATGGTAATAAATGTTTTAACGTTATTGTTTTAAAGTTACTAAATATTTTAATGTTACAGTCCAGAAAGTCAAAGTCCAGACGTTACTTCCGCGTTTGAGGTGGAAAATAGCCTAATTCCGAGTTGTGTGGAATGCAGCATTATAGCATTCGTGTGGACGTACTTACACCTCGTAATCAAGAGGATTAATATCTGTTAGGATATGCACATTGCTTTCATTTACACCTGGACACAAATCTGTTTCCAATGATGCCCCAAAATGCAGTCTAGATAGGCAGCTCACTATGTTTTGATACAAAGCCATAGTATGACTGAAACACCTGCACTTTCGTAAAGATCAGAGACTTGTAGTTTTTGCTGTATAATTTTTTACATTTTACATCCATGTATTTGACACCCACTTTTCTCCAAAGTAACTTGCAGTAAATTTGATCTGTTCTTTTTTTAATGTATATGAGTGTTCTTTTATGAATTGAGCTACAGTAACAGTAGACCTCATACAGTATAATGCCAACATGTGAGGACGCTGTTATAAAAAGAGGTCAGTCCCCCATATGGGTGCTGTATTTAGTTTCTAGGTTACTTAATTACCAAATCTGCCATGGTTCATTACTCCAGAATAATGATCATCAAGTGATGATCATCTGTTGGCCGAACAGGAAAACTAGTTAAGGTCATTTGAAATAATATTTACCTTTTATAAGATCAGAGATTTAGACCCCTTTAAGTTTGCGGTCTAATTTTTGAAAGCTAAAAGGCAAAATTTTTATAGATGTGTTAAAAAATAGTTACGCAGTAGGACTTTGTAAAAGTAACTCAATCTTTTTGCACGCTTGTGAATCACATCATTAAATCACCTCTGCAATGATGCAGTTGAACAGTCAGACGTGTTAAAGTCATATTTACAGGCGCAGACGTTGAGGTATTTTAATCGCATTTATTCTGTCAGCACAGTTGCATGCAGGGCCATGCATCACACAAACTAAAAATTGCCCTGTCGAGAAAGGAAACCTGTCATTGCTTTTTCAAATTACCTTAAAGCTGCACGTTCACTAAGCACTTTTGGACACATTTGATGACTGGCGCAATTAAAATGGTTACGCTCAGGTACGCCTAAACAAATGTATTAGGCTACGGCTTTACATTATGCTGGCACATTTGACAGTGTTACTTCCAGGATAAATGGTTATGAAGTTTTAAACTAGAAGCATATTATAAATCGCTTCCGCTGGCACAAGACCACCACGCACCATTTCACAGCTGTGCAGAATGGTCACATTATATCACAGAGATATTTCGCTTTCAAGTGTAGAAATGCATCTTTAATTGGGCTCGGCCAGAAAGAAATCCATCGATGTAGCACACCTGCTGTGGCTACTTTAGTTCATATATCTCTGTATTTCGTATCTGTCCTTATAGCACATGTAAAGTGCTGGCAAACGCTCTTGACGGAATTTGAAAGGAGCCTTTGATGAAAAATGAACTAAAGCTTTCTTTTGATCACACCAGTCCCAGATTCACCCATCTGCCTGTTTTTAGGGATGAACTATGAGATGCTCCACTTTACACACCTATGAGATCTTCATGACATGTGTCAAACCATATACATATCCTGAGTCTGGGCTTTCTACAAAGGTTTTTGGCAAGAAAAATAAAAGTCTTTTTAAAAAAAGCTGTCATGTGTTTTGTGGTTCCGGAGTGATTGGCAGTCGTTTACTGTATACGGTAGTGAGGGATTATTATTGGAACAACCTGACAGCTGGCACTTGGTAGATATGCCCAGAACACCATAGATAATTTAGCCGCTTGCTGTCATAATAGTTCATTAGTCTCGCTGTTGTGCAAGATGCATCTCTTTACAAACAAAGAACATGAATACTTAACACAGTGTAAATGCTTTTTAGCCTATTGGTGGGCAAGTGCAAATCAAAACTGAAGTAAAGTAAAATTTAAATCCACCCTATTTACTTTCCTTTGGGCAATTCCAGTGTTATGGATGTGACGTTTTCAGTCAAATCTTGAAATATAAATTCTTGCAGAATGTATTTATTATTAATATATTGAAACAAAACATATCTATGCATGAGTTATCTATTTAAAAAAAGGACAAACATTTTTGAGGGGCAACATACTTTCCTTGGATTTGGATTTTTGAGAACGTGGTACATGCTGTTCTTAACCTTTTGTTATGCAGATCCTTTAAAAATGAACAAGAGGCATAATTACATACCGAAAATAAACTATTACCCTGCCAAGCAATGATAAAACAGGCGAGCATGCTCTTGTCACATTCTGTTTTTATCCCTGGATGAGTTTTCTGCCCTGATGCTTCTAGTTTTTGCATTTAGTCGTTAGGCCGTAGCCAAAGAAGGTGCAGTTACTAAAGAAGCAAGCAAATCTTTATTTCGTTTGTTGTTTGTTGCCTATTCTTTCTGACCGCACATGCCTCTTATTAACCTCAAACAAGATGGTTGGCGCTCAAGGCCGCATAAGTTATGATTCACAGTTGTTTCCATCTGTGATCTTCTTCCACATCTGCCGTCACGAATATGAATCTTTAATTTGTACAGCCTTGTCCTTGTAACATCTTTTGTCTAACACTAAAAACATTCCTGTTTTGTTTGTTTGGAGAAGATATTACCAGATTTGTAAAGATATTGCCAGACTCTGTTGCCTAGCTAAACTCCTTGAACACATCAAGGTCATATTGTCTGTGAACACTCATCTTTTTGTTTCTGTCTCTGCAGGCGATGGCGCAGGCAGGCTTCGGGAGAAGATACTTCAAAGCATTTGTTAGCGGCTTCTTTGTAGCCGTCCCTGTCACGGTCACTGTTTTAGATCGACTTGCCTATGTGGCTCGCGTGGATGGTGCCTCGATGCAGGTGAGATGTCCTTCATCCGCCTTAACAAGTTTTTTTGGATTTGGATTCAATCCAGTTTGATGTTTTTTGTTTGATTTAAGTTGAATAAATGTAAATTACATTTTAAGATGTATAGTAAACAATATTTTCATTTATTTATTTAACTATAGTAAACAGTTTTATTTGTAGTAAAACCATAGTAACCACATATTTACTATGGTCTCTCAACAATAACCATAGTTCAACCATAGTATTTGTAGTAACTATGGTAAGCGGAATGAAACAAACGGTAATCAATCCTCCAAAAACATGGTTACTGCACTACGCTATAATAAAATGGACACTTTTCAGGGATATTAACGTATAAATTATTTACATAAAGATCTGCATAGACGTTAAGTTAATAAGTTATAATGGCAGAAGAAAGTATATAAACATATTAAAAAAATATATGGAAAAATGTATACTGAAAATATATATACAATATACAATATGTTATTCAATTTTTAGATATTTATTAGATATTTTCAGACATTTTAAAGTCTTTTAAAATAAATTTTAGGTATTTACACTTCATTTTTTGTTCATGTTTCATGTTATAAATGTTTCATCTTATTTCAGTCTCGTACCTTTCCATCAATTTATAGTTAGTTATGATTAGATTTATTGCTTAATCACACCAAATGTCCTAAATTGTGACACTAATAGCGCTGACACCACTAAAAAGGAGAAAATCATCTGAAACCCCTGTGCTCATTTCACTAGCCAGATAGAAGCAATGCTTCATTATGCACCTAATGACCAATAACCAAGCAAAACGGTGTTGTTGTTTTCCTCTTGGCCTCCACTCATCTCTTTGGGTTTCCATCCGAGTTCATAGCGCTACATTTGCTAATGGCTTTTGCTGGCCCATCCACGGCCCTCCAATCCAAATAACTCTCTCTACGGACAATGTTGAAAGCTGACATCAATACAGAATGAGAAAATGTGTCTGAATAAAAAAGATAGAGCGGCCAGCTGTGACAGATAAATTCGGCAGGCGAGAGCGCTCGCCGGGATATTTATTTTAGAGTGACAGATAAGAGATATTTCTGTCAATTATCTCAGCGACCGTGAAATGGTTCATCGAGATCCCCCTTAATGATTCATTGGATGTTTGCGGATCCAGTCGGCTTGCATGCTCGAGAGACCTCCGTCACACGCAGGTTGTTTGATATAGTGGCACAAAACAGTTAAGGGAAAAACAAACTGTCTAAAAATTTCTTCATAGATGTTATTTTTAGCCTCGGTGGTGTTAAGAAAGGTTTTCTTTTACAGGACACAATTAAAGCATTAAGAGACATTAAAAACAAGTGAAAAGTTGATGTGAAGTTAATATTGCAACTTTGTGTGACATGCAGGAAAAATAAATCAGAGAATAATTTCATCAAAAGAATAAGAAAATATCTAAATGAATGAAGCATTGAGTTGTTTTTTTTCTTTTTTAACGGTTTCTGAAGTTGTTTGATCTTGTAAAGAACGTAAATGTAACCAGAGCTAAACTAAATATCAAATGATCTGATTTTTTCTTTAAAGCCATCTTTGAATCCAGAAGGAGTTTCATCACCCGACGTTGTGCTTCTCAACCGCTGGAGTGTGAGGAACTATCAAGTCCAGAGAGGAGACATCGTCTCAGTTCTGTAAGTTACCTTTTTCAAACCTCATTTTTGTCTCTCTCCACAGGTGAATTCCTCAAAAAGTGCCCGAGAAAAAGCTTAGTGGCTGTAATTCGTCAGATAAGATGTTTTTGTGACAGAACATCATGTTGATTACGTGCGCTTGAACCTCGCTGTCACAGGTGTCACGGTGAAACGGGTTTTCAAAAGCTTTGACAAAACAGAGCTCCTCCTTCAGAAAATTGCTGTTCTCCATCCAGAGATATCAGGATCCCTCAAAAGTGCTAATTGGACAGTTTCGATCCCTCTCGTATCTGCTATCGTTCCCCTTGACCTTAAACCGAGTTGGAGTACTATATTCTAACTTGAGGAGATAATGAGCTTGTTCTGTTTTAAGGGTTACTGTCTTTGCAGGTAATTGGCATGGATTCAGTCATCTGATATACTTTAAGCGTACAAAACAGTTTTTCTGTAAAGGATCATCAGATTTAATCAGTTACACTTCAGTTACTCGCTATAAGGTCTTTTTTACTTTTATGCATGGTGTGTATTTTAAGGCACAATGGTGAAAATAATGGATTTCTTCAGTGCAAGTTCTCATTTATCAATCATTTACCCAACTGTGTTTTTTAGCTTTAATAAACCAGTAGAGCAGGTTTATTGGATCTGGCTATTCGGATAAAGGTTTCCTGCAGACACTTTGACTCTTTTGGTCTATATTCTGATTTAACGTTTAACGTTATATTGATGATGAATGAATCATGGGTTTCGTTGGCTACGTATTCTATAAAAAGCAAATAATTGGCAGCACTGAAGCAAAATACGACCCGCTGAGGCTTTTATACTATTTTCAGGTTTTCATTTGTGTGTAGTTTTCTTATTTATAAATTAGACGTTTTCATTTGCCTTAAGTTTCTGTTTTAGTTTCGGTAATTGTAGTTGGGACTGAGAATAGTTTCAGAGTTTAAATGTACTTCTGCGTTGGTCTTTATGGAAAGGTTTATCATCTGAATTTACATGGTAATTGTAATTTCAAGAAACCATATATTTGCTGTTTGTTGATTCTTGCAGACACAAAACAAAACGTGTGCTCGATGTCATAGAAATGGCAAAGTTCCTACAAAACTATTTATTTATATTAGTTTGTTTATGTTAGTTGACATTTTGGTAGCACTTTATTTTACACTCCTGTTCTACATGTACATTTACAGCAGTGACCAAAAATGACATCCAACTTTGGACAATTAATATCTTTATTGACACTTTTTATTCAAATATATTATTAAAAATGCATTTAAATGCCTCTATACATGTTGCATTTGTGTGTTTGGAGTATAAACTTTGAAAAGAATTTAGTGTTTAAACACTGTAAACACTGTATGCTTTTGCTTTTCTATGTATTCTTTGTATATTAGAAACCCACATTCCCTGATACGCTGTAATTTGACTTTTTGCCAAATAATTTTGTCTAATCAGTATCTTAAAGTTTCGTGTTTTGTTCATTTTTCATTTTCTTCCATACACCTATAGGTACCAACCCTAAACTGAACCATAACCCATAATAATAACATGTGATTACTAATATTTTCTACAGTATAGTATTGTAAAATAAAGTGCATCCATTTAGTTTTTTAGTACACAGGATTTCCAAAATGCCTTTAAATATGCCTGTGTTTTGTTTGTGGCCAGATACTGTATACTGCTTATTCACAGCAGTTTTGTGCAAAGCCTTATATTAAAAACAGTGATCCAATCCATCCTTACCCAAAGATGGCACTCTTCCCCTGCTGGGAATTCACTGTACTGGGAACATCGAGTTCAATCTTTGTTAAACTATTCTAGGGGGAAGAGCTAACACTGCACGCTAATAATCCTGTGTAAACTTGACTTTCACTGCCGCTGCTGGAGAGCTCGCTCAAGCCTCGTATAACATCATGACTTTATATCCTGTTTAATGAGATGTGTTTTACTGGTGAAGAAAATTGTTTATTTTTTAAGTGAGCTAACCTTGCAACTTGGATTTGTTAAATCACTGTTCGTTTTATGTGGATATTTTCAGCAATGCTTGTATATTAAAGAAATAGTTTACCTGAGATTTACTTTTTAACTTATCCATCCTCATGATGTTCAGTGGCCATATTTTTCACGATATCTCAAATATCATTCTCACATTATGTTTCATTATGACATCAATGAGGACAAATGGCGTTTGGTGTCAGTGACGTCAAACCTGACGTCAATCTGATTTCAGAGCTAAAATCTAAATATTTTGATGGACTTTTATGATTCTTTTATGGTGCTGTTTTGTCTTTTTTGATGCTCGATAGCATTTGTCACTGTCGTGAATGTTTAATCCGTTACATGCAAAACTATTAATATTGATATGAAGGTGTGTGAATAATGACAAAAAAATTGTTAACAATCTTTTTGTATTGTTAGATCATATGACAATCTAAACTGAATATAAATAAACCTCACAAATCTAAAATAGATTTCAGCATGCAGCTGAATCTGAATGTATTTATATGATGGGAAGAGTTTCGTTCATCTCTGTCTGGGCATATCAAATGCTGATATAATTGGCAGTCATTTCAAAAGTTGTCTTAGGAAATCTTTCAGTCCACGGAGTAATATCTTATTTACAGAACGTTCTTTATCTTCCGACAGCAATCGATAGGGGAAATGGTTCTGTCAGGGTGTTTTATGCGCACAGAAAACATTTTGTCATGCTTTCAATGTAAACGGGGACAAACATGATCATTTTATGAATTGCCGTTCATACATAATCATTTCCATTCTTGCGCAGTATTATTTGGCCTGTAGTGAGAGTTCTGCATTTGTGAGGAGTATCTCACTGTGCCACACAAGTTTGATGACAAAATGCTTTGAAATGGTTTGTTTTTGACACAAAAACAGTAAAATAAACAGTTGTTCTCACTAGAAGCATTGAGAATGGACAAAAACTAGATAAATATCCATTGAATCACAGCACGCCATGTCAATTTTCTCTCTTCTTTTTTGGTTTGCTTTGAAGTGTGCTGGCCAGAAAATGGGATCTCATTGGGTTGGATTGGGTTGTAATTAGCCGTCTACATGGAAAGCGGTTCAGTGATGGTTCACACGTCCTCAGAGGAGCTTTATGGAACTAAAAGAAGATGAGTTTTTGCATTCAGCTCAGGGAGTGATGATACAAACAGACACTTCTGAGGTGACTTCAGGATCACTGCGCTTCTGCTGTTTAAGTCTCATAGTCTTAGGTCCATCTGCTTAATTTTTTATATGGTGGCAATAGCATTTCAATAGTAACGTTTTGAAGATATGAGTTGAGATCTGTGAAGGTTGGTCTGGACTATGGAGGGATGTTTTTTGCTTTATTGCTTTACATTAATTTAGATTTGCATTTATGCCTTTGGCAGATGCTTGCACCCAGAACGACTAAGAATGCATTTAAAGTATGTATGTTTTATCCATTTGTTTATTCCCAGAAAGTCAAACCTATGACCTTGGACCTTGGCTAGCATGATGCATCTTGGTTTCTGATAGCTGTGTATATGATTTAACAAAACATTTGACAAACATGATGAAAATGTAACAACAAATTAATAGTTCTAGCATTATGCATTTGATATTTTTTAGTCAAAATGTACCATTATATTGAACCATTTGTGTATATTTTCATAAACACCTGTTGACAGTCAAGACATCAGAATAAATTCAGTCTATACACATATTTTCTATTTAAAATGAGGGAAATATTCATATGTTATGAATGTGGCAAAAAAGATTAACATTTTTAAGAGGCAATGTACTTAGTGTAGGATTTCTGTGAATAAAATGCACAAACCAGAAGCAGAAATACCCAACAAATGGAGAAGGACTCCTTTATTGACTCCTTATTTTCTCCTTAATTTCAAAGCCCTTGAAAAGACAGCAAAAGCAAGAGTTTTACCAGACGTTACACTACCAGTTATTTCAAGTCTTTACCAGAAATGTGTCTCTTGGAGCTATAGGCAATATTCCATATTTAGATGACATCATTTGCTTTGATTTTCATTCACGACGGTCACTTCAGCAGCACACAGTATTCTCCTCAGCATGAGGTTTAATATCATTGTTGTGCCCTGTGTATATTGCTCAGCTCAGTTTTGTCTACTGAAGATTGTTATCGTTTATTGCCTCGAGGTTTTTGTTGCATTGACTCATCATTGCGCCAGCGTCGCTGTAATCTGCGAGACTGTTGGTGTTAGTGTATCGGGCTGTAGTGGAAAACTGTCACAGCGGAGGGTGAGCAGAAATGACCTCTTCAGTGAAAGGCACAAAGGGACCAATAGAGATTCATTTAAATAACTTGAAGTGTCTTTTATATGCAGAGAGATCTTATAAATATGTAGCAAGTTGTAGCAGAGTTACCACGGTTCTGTTTCTGCGGTCTGAACTGCGAGATGAACCTTTCCTTTTTGTCTGGAAAATAAAATTACCGGTGGATGAATTGCTCACAGATGCTAATTTGCAAAACCTGGAGGTGAATGCTAGTTATTCAGCCAGGAAACTCTACCGAGGTCTCTTTTTCTTACCGAACAAACACACTAATTAAATTAGAGGTTAAGCATCCGTCATCATTGAAGAAGATTTTTTGAGAAGTATTTGAGAAAGTTTGTGAGTTATCTTTGCTTCTTGAAAATTGTTGCTCAACTTAGACTAAAATATTGATAAACATTTCAGATGGAAGTTTTATAATGTTGTAAAATTGTCAGAAAGCTGAGCAGATTATACCGCGTCCTTAGCAGAAGGTTATTGGTTCAATCCCCGGGGGCCTGCATAATAAAATGTATCTTTAATACACTGTTTTGGATGAAATTTATTTAAAATCTTTCTTTACCTTCGTTCACTTAGCCGTGAAGGTTAGTGGCGTTTTTAACTCACTGTTTCCAATACCGCAGTGCTCTATTTAATGTGATTATTATATAATTTTTAATCTCAATATGAAACTACATTAGCTACACTTATGCATTGAAACGCTCTTCAGTCGCAGGCTGTTTTTGGTCCGCCGTCGTGCCTTTTGGTTGTTTTGCGTGTGATTGGTGCAGATATGCGTTTTTCTCTCTCTCTTGAGCTGTGCAGTTGGACAAACATCAAAGAGATTTCTCTGGCACTCACCGGCATCACGAGCTTCAGTGTAAAATGAATTACCACTGGATTGTAAGTTCCCTCATCTCCTACATGAATTGTAGCCTCTGCCCACAACATCAGTGGGAGATGTTAGTCTCTTGACATATTCAGGACATAATAGACGTCAGGTTGGAAGATTCGCCAGATGGCAGATTTGTCCTGAAGGTGTTATATAGGGACAGGTACACACAGTAGGGTTCAAAAATCTGTGTCCATGTGTGAAAAATGTGCTGCTGTTTTTGTTTTTATATATAATTAACATCATTTTTTTGTATTTTATTCAATTAGTAATTTTAGTAAAAGTTAACATTTTGACATTTTAGTGATTTTTTTTTTTGTTTTGTTTGTTTGTTTCTTGTTAGTAAACTAGAACTATCTTTTTTTTTTTGTATTTTATTCAATTAGTAATTTTAGTAAAAGTTAACATTTTGACATTTTAGTGATTTTTTTTTTTTAGTGACTTTTTTTGTTGGTAAACTAGAATTTTTGTAAAATTTGTTTTTTATCATTTATTTTTTTTTGGTGACATTTTTAGTGAACATTTTAGCAAAGGTTTAGTAATTTGTTTTAGTGTGAAATCTTTTAGTAAATTTTTCATAACATTTTTTTGTGAAACCTAGTGAATTTTCTTTGTGAACGTTTTAGTAAAGGTTTGGTTATTTTTTCAAGTGACTTTTTGTGAACCTTTAAGTGAATTTTCTTTGTGAATAATTTATTGGGTTTTTTTATATTGTTTTTTTTGGCTTGAGCTTAGTATTACTATCAGTATTACCATGAATTTTATTAGCTCAGATGAAAAAAATACCTCAAGGCTATTATCTTTCTAGGTTGTCATATTCTTAAGTTCTTGCACTCCATGAAAGTATATCTTAAATTACAATTATATACTATTATATACTATTATATACTATTATATACTATTCCTGTTTCCTTTTAAACCCACAAACAGCCATGTCATCACAACGCATGACGCCACGGTCACCATGGCAGCGACATATTTCCGTCCCTCAGCAGTTAGAGAACACTTATTACAGTCAGGTCACAGTGATTCACTCCGGCCCAGCCGTCCACGGTCCCGCGCTCACCTACTGCTCACTTTATTATCAACATCAGGAGTGTTACAATTCATTTCCCCAATGGCCCCGGTATTAAATTCCCAGTCACACTTGGGAGGTCAGTGCTTTATAGAAGCCATGGTAATGAGTGTTAGAGAGATAGAGGACGTGGGCATGGCAGATTAAATTGACGTGTCAACACACTAAGCTTCTAATAAGAAAGATATTCTTTAGGGTTATTACCGTCTGGTCTTAGACATCCACAAAAGAGGTTACGGCCGAGAGATAGATTTTAATGAATTCAAAAAATGTATTGGCATGCTTTGTAGACTTCTCTGTGTCACAGATTTATACAAGAAGAAAAGCTACAGTAAAATATTGCATGCATATGAAGTATTTTTTATGGTGTTGATGTAACTTAACACAAAATCTGAAAACTTTATTTTTGTAGTTTTTGGCCCACCTCCATCTCTGTGTTTTCAACTTCTCCTTTTAGTATTGGCGACCTTTGCTGGTTATAAAATGTCTTAATTTGCAAGTAAAGGCATTGAGTGCTGTTTGTTATTGAGTTTTTCTTTTGCATCAACAGACGTTCTCTATCTGTGAGAGTTTGCACCCTCTTCTTCTGTCATTTCCTCACAGCTATCTTAGAAGAAACACTCTTTCTACCCAGAGACTCCGATAAAGATTGATCTTCCTTTTACTTCCAAAGACATTTTTCTCTGCACTCAAATATAGCTTAAAGCCTTTTTTCACTCCTGCCTTTACTGAAAAGAAAATGTGTGTGTGTGTGTGTGTATGACAGAACCACTCAGGCTGACTTGAGTGAATACAGAAGAGCTTCAGTGGTTTACGCTTACCTCCCGCCTAGATATTTATAAACCATTATTATCACTGATGGATCGGTGGTTTTTTATTTCTATAGATGGTCTTCACTTGAAGGTTAATGCCAGTAATGGGTATATTTTCTTGGTGCCAATGATTCAAGCTTCAAATAAGAATGATCCCAAATACAGTATCACTTTTAGGATGTGGGGGTTTAGTTTTCCATCTGTGGCTCATCAGACTCATTGAGTTATTTCTCAGCTGTGATCCCCATGGAAACAAATAAACTTGCAGTGGATGGGGAAATCAGAAATCCACCCGCTCCATTACGCAATCAAATTTGCAAGTGGTGGCAAGCGTTTAGCCAGCTTACCCCGCTAATGTGCATGCCTGAAGCAGTGACAAAAGGCACGCAGATAGAGTTAACCCATTTCCTAATTTATATCAAGCCTGGGAGACAAGTGCAATTGTGGCATGCTAAATTCAGACAGAGAGAGAGAGATATCATGTCATCATATGCTGTACTGTATGATAGATAGATAGATAGATAGATAGATAGATAGATAGATAGATAGATAGATAGATAGATAGATAGATAGATAGATAGATAGATAGATAGATAGATAGATTACATATAAGATATTATTTTTTTTACATTTTAAAATCTTTTTTAATAGGTAACATTAACATTTTTTATACATTTTTTAGTTTTTTAGTCTACTTTTATTTTTTTAATTTGAGTTTTTTTAAACATTTCTCATTTCAAGTCTTATACGTTTCCATCAATATGTAGTTTGTCATGGTTGGATTTGAACTATGAAATAATAAAGTATGATAATTTCAAAAATTAATAGATTAAACTTGAAATTATTTAAGGGTAATGAAGTTTATTCGAAAAGGGATTTCCAATATTTTAAAGATCCAATTTATAATATGAATAAATGAACTGTACTGAATTAAATAAGCATTAAAAAGAACAAATTGATTTACAGAAATATACAGAGTTTCATAGACCTTAGCATGTTAATGTATGAATGACTGAATAAATCTATAAAGAATTGTCTATTTAATATACCCCCCCAAACTCTCTGCAAAGTGAATCTATAAAATTCCACACGACACATCTAGATGTTTTAATATATCATTAGTGTTAAATATGTCAAGAGCAAGGGTTCATGTATGCCGTCTCTTTCTCCCATCACATTCTGTTGTGCAGTCTGTCTGAACTCTCATGTTGTTGCCAGGGTAACCTGTTGAGAGAAGACAGAAACATCCATGCCTCTACTGCAGCAGCCTTCTGATAGCTGCTCACTTGGTAATTTCTAGTCAATATGCGAAGCGTTTAATGGCAGGTAATTTATTTATTGCCATTTTTCATCTGCTGGGACACAAGTCCACGCTTCTCCAAACGTCTTCCTCTGCAATGGAATTATCTGAAATGGTTATTACTTTGCATGCGTTGAATTTAATTAGTGCATTATCTTTGTGGACAGGAAGTCTCTTAATTACGTTTTGAGATTAAATTAAGGTTGCTTAACGCCTCGGGTTCTTGTTTTTGGAACGGAAAGCGTCTCTTCTGCATTAGGACTTTTGTTTCACTTGCCAGAATCACCATTAGAGTTCAGTTCTGTTCTTACTATTAAACAATAGCTGGATAATATTGTCGTGTTAATTGTTGACTCTTGTTAGTCAATAAGTGTTTCTGTTTTCTCCATTGGTCAGTCAGATGTATAGATGTTTTAGCAGCTTTTCTGTTATTGCAGAGCAGGTAAATTAGCAGCAAAAAGCAAAAGTTTAGTTCATATAAATTTAAAAATACAAATTGCAAAAAGCGCTATACAAATAAATTGAGTTGAGTAAATCACATAAATCAGATCACAATTATTTGTGACAATTAATTACACAGCTTTCTCCATAACATGATTATCACATTTACTTAACTGAATAAAATTGAAGTTTCATTTATTTATTTGCTTTATTCAGGCAAAAACAAACCATTGAGCAGTACATTGGAAGGTACAAAAGTCTACGTCTACAACCGGAGATTTGTTTTTTTTATTTCTACATTGCCATGCTTTTTCCCTGATGTTTTTCCCATCAGCAGGTGCTATTTTCTTCCTCTCTCGACAGTAAATGAGAATACAATTACAGTTTCAAATACACTCCGCGCTTCCTCTGTAATTAACTAATTGATTTGCACCAGTTCCTCGGTTGCGTTTTTCAAAGCACCCGGCTGTTCAGGGCAACTGATGGAGGCCAAGGTGAAATATGGGCTAACGTGACTTTGACTAATGGCTTCAGAAGAAGAAAGATGGCCCGTGCGCTCCTGACTCTGCAGATCTTGTCGAGGTCAGTTCTGGAACAAGGCTGATTAGAAACTTTCCAACTGTAAACCGGTCACAGCACGTTTCTTATGAAGACGAAAGCGACTGTAAGCATTGATGTAATGAATTCAATAATAGTTAACGACACAAGGCTACGGAGGCAGCCGTTTTGACGGTCAGCATGCGCTGGACGTTATTGGAAAAAGACACTTAATGTGTTTTTCTGTAATTAAATCTAGTCTCACCTTAGAAATCGATATGAAGTGGCGTCATAAACCACAGCTATTGAGCAGGAGGCGGTCTACAATGTCTGAAAGCTTAATGCCGACATGTAGGCAGTTAACCATAAAATGGATTAATAAGTATTAGCATTAGGCTAAGACATTTCCAGGCATACTGTACACTGATTACAGTTTTCTGCATAGAGTTATATGCGGGATGTACCTCATAAAACGGCATAAACATTAAAGTTAGTAGACCTTTTTATGTTAGCAGTGGCTGTGCTTGTAAACCCCATTTTATTGAAAAGGTCAGTTGACTTTATCACACCTCAAAATGTGAGAAATACAGCAGAAAAAGTGATGGTTGGGCTGTTGTTGCTTATTTTGTAACCAGTTCAGATTTTTATATATTATTCTTTACATTAATTATTGTCTTATTGCTCATTCTTAAAGGGATAGTTCACCCAAAAATTAAAATTCCTTATCATCATTTATTCACCCTCATGTCGTTCTAAATCTGTATGATTTTGTCTCATTGCTCTTATATCATTTACTGTAACAGGAAGCTACTTGCAGTACAGCAGAGGGTTATTACTCCTTTAAATCATGTATTGTGTATTCTGTTTAGTCTGCTGGCAGAGACCACCTACAATTAAATTATGATAACGATGATGAATGTTATCAAATGTAGGCTTATATCACATGCAGAGGGTTTTTACCATCTTGTGACAGGACTAGTCGGATAAAAAAATCATCCATTTAAACGACAGTCAAATTAGTCGTAGCGCACATCCCTACTGGTAACCATTAAAAACACCCTAGCTAATTATCTCTCTATTAAAATTCCGCTTTGATAAAATTAAGAAATATGGCATATCACATTTTCTTGCGTGAGCTTCATATGCATTTCTAAGCACACCTTCTTCAATGCTTTATTTTATGCAGTTTTATTTGGCTCATTGCTCTTATATCATTTACTGAACAGGAAGTCATCAGGAGGGTTATTACCAAATCATGATTGTGTATTCTGTTTAGTCTGCTGGCAGAGAGGTGTGAGGAATGTTGCTCTCAGGGTGGAATGTTATGGCAGTTTTACATACCACTGAGAAGTCATCAGCTGTGAGGAATGGTTATGGAACATCGCTGCTGATGTGTGTTGTATGTTTTCTGGTTATGTATGTGACATGAATATTTAGGCAATCAGTCGGTTCTGCTGCTGTTGAAACTGTTGGTTCTCACTCATGCCTAATGGGTTTTTTAACTGTTATTAGCTTGTATTTTCCTTAACCTGTTAACTGTCACCGTTCCACAGGTTATTTCACTATTTCACTTTAATATTTCATACTTGAATTCTATATAAAACTACATATTAATGGCAAGGTCTCAAGAATAAATATTTGACAGATTTTCATAACAATAAACATAAACAAAAAATAATAATAAAAAAAATGTTAATGTTATTTAAAAAAATTACATAAAATTAAAAAGATAAAAAACGAACATTTAATTTTTTTTCATTTTCATGTTCTTAATTTGTGCAGTGACAGTTATCAGGTTACAGGAATAGTTTAACATTTTGCCATTTAATTACTTATCCTTATAAAACAGATTCTGGTTCTTGATTCTGATTGGTCCATAATTTCAGTTTATTCATAATAAATCATATCTATGACCTTCACAGAGTCACCGTTTATCACAGCACAGCATTCATAGATGATCATTATTTTGGTTGCATAGCAACATCGTGTGACTGTTTATATGACAGGATGGCCTTTCATGGTTTTACTTTTCATTTTCTCATCAGAGCATATTTCATTTGCTTAAAAGTGAAAACCTGCTGTAATTCACATTAGCATAGCGAGAAGACACACTATTATTTTTATGAGTCTAATAGAATATTATCTTAAAACATGCAATCATAACGCTAGATAGACTGATACCATCCCAAAAATTCAGTATTTAAAAAGACAACAATAAAACATTTCTCAACTTTTGATCAGTAAATCTTCTCTCTTGATTTTGTCTTTCTTTAATATCTATCGGTCCAGTTGTATTTGATAGTTATTCAATAGTCTCGCTTGTTTGCACGCCATCATCTAACATTCCCCCAGATCAATACAAAGAAACTGTGTCTCGTAGATGATTAAAGCAACTGACTGCAGATATGTCATTGTTGAAGAGCAAAATCTGTCTTCGAACTGCACAGTGTTTCCTTGATTAATTGCTTGTCTGAAATTGTCAATAGGCGGGATTATTTGGCATCCTTCTGTGCAGCTTTTCACATCAGGGCTTTTAATAACGCTTATTTAAACTGTCAGCGAGAGCCAGATCTCAGCAATACTTGCGACTCGAGAATCTGTGGCGTGATATGATTCATTGTATAATATATGAATGAGCTGCTAGTGCAGTTTTGCTATTAAGGACAATATCAAGAAGAATTTGCGCAGCGTTTATTGAGCGTTGTGATTTATTATTTGATGAATAATGTAAGACTTACAGTAATTGATAAGTGTGTTTTATTATTTTATTTTAAATGCTGTTCTCCAATTTTTTTTTTGGAAAAGTTAGAAGAAATTTAATAACTGGAGAAAGTTTTACAATCAATCTTGAGAGATTAAATCAAGTCCCACATTTTTTTTTGTTAATTTCAGTAAATTCATCAGAATATCTCTATATATGTATGTATGTGTGTGTGTGTGTGTGTGTGTATATATATATATATATTATTTTTTTCTTAGCCAATTTATTTCTTGCTCCTTAAAATGAATCAGTGCATGTTTACTGCTGTGTTTTTAAGGACCATCAAGACATGGAGTACGGATTTGCTGTCGGGTCAAAAATAGTCTTATAACTGTCCCATCCTTCAATAACAGCCAATTTGCAAAGACTGCATCACATTGTGACAGATTTATATAACATATAGAGCAGAAGGCGTCACACACAACCAGAAACAGCACAAGGTTTGACAAACATTCATCTATTTACTCCTTTACTGTTTGCTCAGGTGTTTAGAAATGATGGGATCTATTCTGCTTTCTCCTCATTACCTACCAGTATCTGGACGGGCCAAGGACCGAGTCGGATGTCTAAATGTAGACATTTTGAAACGGAGAAGAAATTTTGATTTAAACTATGGCTGTGGTAAAGCAATCCCAGAATGCATTGCAGTGAGCTGTGTGAAAAAATGATGGAATGAGGAGAGGATAATCTGAAGTTTTCTCAAAACAAGCTTATTTCATTCAATCCTGAAAAGATTATGTAATAGAAATTAATGTAAAAATTACCTATCATGAAGAACCTCTCCATGTTTTCATCAACTTCCTGTCCAGTTAAGTTCATGAGGTCTTAATCTCTAACCCCAGCAGCTGGTGTGTCCTCACCACCCATAATGCTCTCTTACCTGTTCGCTGTTTTAATTATGCTAAGTGCCAACGCATCAACCTTCAGCCACATGCAGAAAGATGTCACTTTTATAAATTGCTCCCACCCTCCTTTGTCACTGCTTCCTGTCACAGTTTTAATTAAACAGAGAGAGAAAGAAAGACTTATGACCAGTTGGTAGATTTGATTGGGCTTTAAAGCCCGTAGGGGATTAGGGTAGAATTGTCATTCACTGTGAGGGGAATGGATCCACGTGGGGTAATTTACACACATCTCTTTTTATCTTTTAATGGCTTTAGTTGTTCAAATATTAACATGTGTACTTTTAGAAAATATGGTTGAGTGTTTGTACTGGATTGGAAGTGGTAGATGTCTTTATTTGATGTTTACAGAGTTTAAAGATGTGCAATTCATTTTGTTTTTACATTTACATTTACATCTAGGCATTTATCTGACGCTTTTATCCAAAGCGACTTACAAATATTAGGAGACAATGAAGCGACACATCAAAAGCGGCAACAATAGTACTAAGAGGTGCTTTCTTAAGTTTACAATGTTTCGCAGTGCTAGATAAATACCTGTAGAGGAAAGAAGAGAGGTTTTTTTTGTATTATGATGTCAGGTGTTCGTGGAAGAGGTGTGTTTTTAGATGTTTCATAAAGGAGGTGAGGGATGTGGCAGAACGGATTGCGTTAGGGAGATTATTCCACAAGCCGGGGACAAAGAAGGAGAAAGAACGAGAGAGAGATTTAGTGCCCTTCTGTGAGGGTACCACCAGTCGACATTCGTTCGTTGAGCGTAGGGTTCTGGATGGGTTGTATGTATGTAGAAGAGAGTTAAAGTATGAGGGTGCAGAGTTTGTGATGGTTTTAAATGTCAGCATTAATTATTTAAATTTAATGCGGGCAGCAACCGGTAGCCAATGGAGAGAGATGAATGTGCTCTGAGAGAACATCATGCTCCATTACATCCAGCATTTTATAATGTGATTTATACAGTACCAGTCAAACGTTTAGACACAATTAACAAAAATGTTTCTCATGATCTTAAAAACTTTTAATCTGAAATGAATTAGTTCAATGTTTGAAATTAAAAAGATAATGGTGCCAAACTAGTAATTTTTTTAATTAGAAAACGGCAATTTTATTAAAAAATAGTGTTGTTCAAATCAGTGTTGTTTAAAAAGCTTCTCAGTTTGAGACCTCAAGATGCTGAATAATAAAATGTCAAGAGTTTGATTTTGCAAATTCTAAACAACGGGTGATTACTTTTGAAGATGCTAAAATATATCAGTGTTCATTTATTTTGGATGCTTTTAGTCACAACATAATCCCCACAGTTACATTTGTGTTATTTTATGGTTCTGATGAGTTTACTACTATTCTAAAATGTGGAAAAAATCTAAACAACAGCAAGTAAGTGTTTCCAAACTTTTGACTGGTAGTGTAATTCTGAGTGAAACGCAGATTTTCAATGAGAAAAATATAGGATTGGACTGTGAATTCAGGGCAGGATGGACAGGACAGTTATCTAGTTATTTACTAGTTTATCTAGACTCAAAAGTCAACCCACTGACCACTTCATTTTCAAAATATTTTCCCATTCCTGTTTAGAAAGTTAATATATTACCTTTCAAGTTTTATCTTTCAAATGTGGCATTTTCAACTGTTCTTTCTCTATTTTCTAAACGCCAGTGCTCCAATATCTTATTCCCTTTCAGTCGTTCTGTTATCTCCTATTGAATTCTAGTCACCCTCTCTCCTCTAATTCTCTTTCCGGCCTTTATATCTCCTGTACAGCTCGGGCAGCAGTTTCTCTCTGTACTGCTGATGGTATCAGACGTTTCCCATCACTCTGCTACAGTACATCCAGTTCCACAAACAGAAAAAAGAAAAACTAGAATCATCCTGTGGAATAATAGAGCTGGATGTAATGGAGCATGATGTCCTCTCAGAGCACATCTTAAAGCTTTAGAACTTCTGTCCATATATGAGACCAGGTCTGAGGATGCTTGTTTTGTTGATGAGAGTAGATCAGGAGTCGGCTACAGTTTTCACATAAAATGCCATTTTCATTGCCAGCATAAAGGTCTGGAAAATGCATAAATATAATCGCAATTGTAATCAGCTACGACCTTTTTATGTCACATCTTGAGTTATGTGGCATGTGGTGATAACTTGGAGAGTCTTTCTTTCTTTAATTACTGTATGTGATTTCGAGTGTCATCTTTATTGCGTTTGCTGTGTGGAATGATAAGAACCACGTATGTTGGTTTGCAGGTCTCCAATCGTTATCATTTCTTTGCAAGATAGTTGTTTTTATTCATACATAGATCTTCATTAGAAACGTGGCTTTTTAATATCGCTTGTACGTTTTATATTCTTGGAAAGAAAAGAAACAGAAAAGACAACAGAAGTGGCAGAAATGTGCAGAAGTGCCTAAATAAAATGGTGTGACAGTGAGAAAAGATTATGTGTCTTAATGACTAGTGTCTAAATAACTAAATAATTCTGTGAAACACAAAAAAGTTTTTGCCTATACATTAAACTTGAATGTAGACTGAGTTTGTCAGTCACTATCATCCTTTTAATTTCTCTAGCTCATTCCCCTTGTGTGTCAGTGATTACCCCTGTCTGTGTTAATAGTGGCTGAGGTGGTCGACCCCGATTTCGACCGAGAGAATATGGTCCCACTGCGTCAGAAAAGAGGAGACGTCTGCTCGGAGCAGCATGTGGCCCAGTCCCCACCTGATTAAATCCTCATTTACTGAAATCTTTATTTACTAATCCTTGAAATCCTTATTTAGCATGGCAAGTATGTCGTAAGACTCCCGCCAGGCAGGGAGGAATGTACAAGGAGAGATGAAAGACTAACAAGCCCGAGACATTTGCTTATCCCACCCCCAACCTTCCATTCACCTTGCCTGAGCCCTGATCTTCATCCATCTCCGAACACACATCCGTGTCTGTGTGTGTGTGTAGAGATGCAATGCTTTATTTTTTAAAGCACACCATTAAAATTACAAACATTTTTGATCTTTTGAAATAAGAGTTTGATGTATTATATAAAGATCCTGTAACTTTTAGTAACTCTGAATCTATTTCGAAATTCTTGTGAAAAGATCAAAATTTACATCTGTGAAAATCCTCTCTGCCTTAGATCATGTAACTAAATGTATGATTGTAAACCGTGACTAACATTCTAAGTGGATGAAGGGAACAATTAAACTACATCATTTATAATGCAACCCAGTAAAATAATTGTATTTGTATACCTTTTAAACATTATAATTGACTAAAAATGCATTAACATGTTGATATTAATGTCCAAATTTTCATTCACAGCCGCCGCGCGTAATTCTTTCTGTGATATGACAGGAGAGAGTTTGTGTTTAATGGGCTTCAGTGGTTTTTTAATGTGAGGTGGAAGTCGGCTTATTCAACACTGTTATGTTTGATGTTCCATGATGTAAAACTCCCTCACCTCGTATCATTTAATATGTATCGCTCCATTTTGATCTTGTAGGTTTTTGAACCAAGACACTCATAACAGTCCTTTGCTGTGATCCTTGAGTATATTTCATTTTACATGGAGTTTGTTTTGTCTCATGGGAAATTAAACATGCTGTGTCTACACTTAAAGACAACGTGAAATAAATCAGTTCATTCTTAGAACGCATAACTGATTAAAGACATGTTTTGTACACCAAAAAAGGAAAACTTTCCTATACTGCACTGTGTGTGACTTCCTTTCTTCAGTTGAACAGATTAGGTTTAACAGAGAACAGATAACCTTTGTTAAGTGCTGTTTTTTTTTGTTAGTTATATACTTTCTTTTTATCCTGTTTAATGCTTTCCTTTCCTCATGTCTTCTGCATTCTGCGTTCCTCACTAGAGATGGACTCTCTAAATTGTCAATTTACATTTGTGCAATCCATTTACATTTGCAAAATACAAGCATAATCCATTTGTGTTGGGACTACTTCATTCATAATTAAAAAATAATTAGGTTAATAATTAGGTTGGTGTTAAATGAGCATTGATGGGCAGGAGATGTTCAGTTTCCAGCATGATTTGCGTAGAGCTTGAAGGGGAAAATAATTCAAATTGAGTATTTTGCCTTCAAATGATTGAAATTAGAAAGGAAAACTCAGACAAAATGCAAAGTAAGAGATAAATGTGCTTTTTCGCATCAGCTGTAGTATTATAAAAGTAGAAAAATAAAATGTTTACCTGCCACCTCAGTCTGTCGTTTGTTTGACGTTTCTGTTTTTTACCTTTTTTATTGGCTTTCTGAAACATTTTTGTTCTGCTCTAGACACACATACACACACGGGTTTGTTACAATATTAATGAAGATGTCTCACACACCTGCATTGTTTTCATACCAGACTAATGAGATTTTTTGTACCCGGCCACAAAAAAAAACATAACCCGTAACCAATCCTGTGGATGCAGTAGATTTGAAGTAAAACACACAAAACAAAGCTCACATTTATTTGCAAAAAGTCTATTTTATCAGCTGTCAGCTAGTGTAATGAGATTAAATGTTATATATATTTCATCTAAAAACCATCGAGTCACACCCCTAATTATAATTTTTCAAGATTCATCACATGCAATGAAAGGTTTCAGAGATTTTTTTTACCGTACTCTCCAGTGACACGAGTGCTATATGTGTTCTCCTCAGGAGATGTAATTCATCTGCGTAATTTATCACAGTTTTCGAGCGTTGAGCTTATTAATTAGGTCTTGCGTTTGGCTTTTAGCTGTCATGGTAACATGGCCGCCTGTCTCACGGTGTCACGCAGGGCTTTCAGAATTGCCAGTACTGACTGTAATTTCTTTTCAGGGCATTTTAACCTCATATGTCACCTTTCATAGACTCTTTCTGTGTTTATCTAATAAGCACTAAAAGCTGTTTGTTTTGTAATTAGCGGTTATATTTGTGAATGTTTGGAAATGGTGCAGTTTCAGATTCATATTTTGAAATGTTGATGCTAAGAGACATCATGCGGGCGCATCTGTTTATTTTTACTCGATTTATTTACACAATATAAAGTATTTCTATTGTATGCTTTGATTTTTTTAACCAACTCCAGAGCTGGTTATTTCGTTATTCAAAGCTTAAGATAAGTTTAAATGAAACAATATGTGTGACATACATATAAATGACACTCTTAGATAACTCCTTGTGCTATAATTCAACATTTTCCCTGTTTTTCAAAGAGCTGCCTGATGAAAGATCGTGAAACACCTTTATAAAAATTCACTGCATTTATAAAAATGTGCTAATTCTCTACGGACTTTTTTTCATGTTGCTGTTTGGTTAAGCCTGCAGGTGTGTGGTTCATATTAAATTAACGTTGACAAAATAATGCGCACGATCCTCTAAGATGGTTTAAGTCAGTCACGGTCAAGGTTTAGATAGTAAAATCCAAGTTGCATTCATTTTCTAAAATAAAGATATAGATCTTATTATTTTGTAAGCGTGATGATGCAAACCAGCTTTTGAAGACTTATGCATGCTTGCATAATATGCTTATATAATACGACAAAATATTAAAAGTTATTGGATCTCTTTTAGAATTCCCTTGGAGATTAAGATGGTATGTCTGGACCTGTCGCTGTGTCTTTGTCCTTCTTATAATTGCAACTGATTTACCATTTATAAAGTCATTTTACCCCCTGGATCCCGCAGCCTATCAGTACATGGTGTGATTGTAATTGAGAATATTTTCCTCTTACTCTAAACTACTTAAACTACTAACACATTAAAATACGATAGCTTCTCACTTAAAGAATCGGAATGAAGAATGTATTTTGTACGTAAGGGGACTGGCAATTTGCTGAAGTATCATAAAACCTTAATAGTCTCTTTATATGTCTTTTAACACTTAGCGATAATTGTTGTGATAATGACCGAGTGTGAAAATCATTGTTTACGCACTTCTCATCAGATGTAGCTTGGATTTTAATTTTGTCCTTTGAATGCACCTCTATTTAAATGCAATAAGCTAAAGGACTGTCTTTGTTTTCTGTCCTCCCTTTTCAGATCACGGTTCACTGTCTTGGCTGTGATTCAATCCTCTTTCTCTATAGATTCTCCACAGGTGTGCAGTTGCCAAGGAGACTTATGTTCAAGGCTGGACATCCAACAAATATTCATATTCTTTAGATAAGCTTGGGTATTTCCTATTTGGAATATTTATGTTGTATCAGTGCGCTTCTGCTTCTGTCCTGTCCGTAGATATTGACAATAAAACAGTCAACATCCAGGTGTGTGCACAATTCATCAGTGAATTTTATTTATAAAAGAAATGTTGTTCGGCCTCTAAAATGACTTTAGTGATGACTTTAATGCCTTGATGATGTCATGCCTTGATGACATCATCAAGGCATTAACCAATGGTTGTTACGGGATGGAAGTACGGTTGTTATCAACAAATAACAGCAAGCTCCTTTTTTACAATCCGTTAGATGGATTTGATCTCAAGACCTGTTGAGCTGTTGCGCACATATGCGGGCGTTGTCTGTGCTATTTGTATTTGCTAAAACTAAAATATGAAAAAAAATCGATATTTTAAAGATATATTAATGTATTGCATGTTGCGATACAAAATATTAAGATATGTATTGTAGAGCTGTGGCGATTGTTTTATGGTTGTTAGGATATTTTTATGTTAAAATTCAGTTTTATTTTTCAGTGACAGACCTTTTCCATTTTTATTCATTTACATACAGAAGGTTCAATTAAACCTTATACGTTGTCAATTCTTTAACAAAATTACAAATTTGTAGTTAATGTTTCAATAAATCAATATGTCATTTCAGTTCATGTTTTTAAATCATATTATTTAATCATATTCATGAACGCTTGTTGTGTTGTGAGATGAGCGTATCATTAAAAAAATATTTTTAAATGCAATATGGTGTCCTTATGCATCTTTTAGGATGCAGATCATGTGTTCCTGCACACGAGTTAAATATTACAGCACTCACAGTTATACAGATTTAAAGAAATGTAACTGGCCAATGAGAATCATGTCTGTTAATTTCAAATGCTCAGCTCAAACCGTGATTGGCTGCAACAGACTTCTGGTTGACTTCAGTTTGTCTGCGTCACGCCCCGACGTTATGTGTAAGACGCAGCGGTAGAAGCCCATTCATGAGGCGTAAACGTCTCTTAAGTGTTTGTCTGAATGATGGAGAGCGAAACGAGAAGGTCGTAGAGACACCTAGACTGTCAGGACACATCTGATATACTAACACACTGTCAGTTCCAATGTGGCTTTCCACCAAAAGTCCGACATCGTGCTGACATTACAAGCCGGCCAGCTTGGTCTTACGCAACAGTTACTGATGTTCATTCTTGTAAATGACTCGTCTTTTATGGAGGTGATGACTCTCATGTTTCACCTCATCACACTGATGCTTTCATTAGCTCACGCGTCCGCTCGTCGGTGTTGACGTGACTGATCGTTGTCCTTTTCCCTGGAGGTGTCATTTGGTTTGTTGTTGTCAGGTTTGCAGACTTTTTAATTGAATTTGATTGACCATCAAGGACAGGTAGCTGCTGTTTGGGTTTCAAATGGGTTACTGAATTATGTCCCTTTAAAGGGACAGTTCACCCAAAAATAAATTTATTCCCCCTCATGATTTGCAAAACCTGTAAAATGACTCTTTTTTTTTTCTGTAACACAAAAGAAGATATTTTGAGAAATGTATCTGTGGTTTTGTGTCCATACAATGGAAGTCAATGGGAGGTCAGTGTTGTTGGATTACCAATATTCTTCAAAATATCATCTTCTGTGTTCTGCGGAAGAAAGAAAGTCTCACAAGTTTGGAAAGATGAAATCATTTTTAGGTGAACTGTCCCTTTAAATTATTATAAATATTACAGCAAGTTAATATTTAAATGCTTATGACTTACAGTAAATACAGTAGGCTGCTTTTTTCCACAGGCAGATTCATCATTTAATAAAAAAGTTGTGGACAACAGTGTGTACATGTACAGTATTCGTGTGCGTTCAAGTGCGCGGGCGTGTGCGTAGGCTGATGTAGAATAGTTTAAGGGCTCTTTTACCTGCACAAACACAGTTACGTGATCTTAAAGCTATTCCAGCGCACAACTCTAACAAAGAATAAACCTAGCATGCGTTTTGTGCTTATAAAACTTATTCATGTTTATTAATGCATTGATTTTTGCAGCTTATAGAATATTAAGAAATTTCCAGCAGTTTATTTTAATTTGCTTATCATTGCGAAGAGGAGGTATTTGTAGAATATAGTGTGTGTGTAGATGCAGGTTTGGAGTATTTACCCTGCGCTCGGACACATTACACTGGGTCTAACAGACCTAAGGCTGTAATTAAACCCACAGAGAAATCAAGCCGAACACTACAGCTGCCTGTATTTTCCAGAGACGAGCTGAAATATCTGCCTTTAAATGCCACAATAATAGCTTAAGAACATCTCGACCCTCAAATCGAATGGTAGTTTTCTTCCTATTTGAATCACTGATTTTTTTTACGGTTGATAAATATTCAAAATAAACTTTTTTTACAGAAAAGTCTTTAAAGCTTAATTTATTAAATTTTGAGGAAAATGGGTTACAGCATCTACACGAAATACTTAGTGAAATCCTTTATATATTTATTTTTTGAGGAGAACATTTTTACATTTTTAGATATTAGATTTTTTTTAGGTATTTGTATAAATTACAGTAACATTACCATTTTGTTTTCAACATCACCAATTATGTTAATTGTTATAAAAATGTGTCAAATATTTCATCTTGAGTCTTACACCTTCCCATAAACTTGTAGTTTGTCATGATTAGAAATTCAACAATGAAATATTAAAGTGAATAGGAAAATAAAATAGGTGTTCCTGAGGAACAGTGACAGGTAACGGGTTAATGAATAGTTTAGCATCTAAGCAGTTACATTAGCTATGAACATGAAGACATGAATTGTTTCGCTTTGAAATCTTGTTGTGTATTCCAAACATGTGGAGTGTCCTAAGGCCACGGATCTGCACAGGAAAGAATGTATAAAAATCACTGAATGTATAAAAACAAGCACTTTTGAGAGAGAGGGAAACGGATTAGGGCATTTAAAATTGATGAGGTGAGTTTTTAAACTCCCGATAGTGCATAAAAAGTCTAAGAAAGAAAAGGGTTTCTTTTGCCAAGAAGTGTGGGAGGGCTGTGATATTTTTAATATGTGTGGAAGTCATACCACAAAGCGCTTTCAAAGAAACTGCAAACGTATGTGGGTTTAACATAGTTTTTTTTAGATTTTAGTTACATAATGTCATTCTTTTGTTGATATTAAGGACAAAAATGTATACGTGTGAATGTTGATTGATTACGGATACAAGTCTGGCTTTAATAATGTTGTCAGATAGTCGGTTGATGTGATGTTTTTGAAAGCCTATGCGGTTGAATCTAATTTGTTTCTCTGCTTTGTTTTAATAGAACACACAGTGTTTAATGAGCACCCTCAGTTACACAGATGTTGTCTTAAAAATAGTCGGTTGTCATATTCTCCTATAGAGCCGAGTGGCTCGTGGAAGCAGAAGGCCCACCAGGCTTTTATGATCTGTCTAATTAAGTTCGTAGCAGTCGACGTGAGTCAAGTGGCTTATTTCTCCAGATGCTTGAGGACTGCGAGTATTAGGAAGCCAGATGATAAATCCGTGCACGCTCTGAGCCCCTGTTACCGAAGCGCGGTCGCCGCTTTAAGTCGTGGGAAGTCATGCCAAAGTCAAGAATGAATTAATCAGAGCACTTCACAAAGATTGTGAATGGATTAAGGTGGCATGTGTTTGCGGATGCTGAGTTGTTGGCCTAATTTTAAAAAGTGTTACTAGTGTCACGAGAGAGAATTGCAAAAATAACCCGGCCGTTCAAGTATGTGTACTTTATATGGATGTTGAGATTAGGATGAGATTTTTAAGATGTCTTGGGATGCTCACACACTTGTTCAGTTTCTGTAGGGTAGGTCTTTGGTCTTCACCTCAGCATGACTGTCAGAGAGCTGCGATCAATCGAGATGTCTATCAGACAAGCAGATGCCAAACTGGAAGGGCGTTTGATTGTCATTAGAGATAGAAGCAAAGATAACTTCTCTGAAATCAGTCAGCAGTACTACTGTGCGCTTTCTGAACGATCTTACTGAGTTTAAGAATTCAATTTACAGACTTTTATTTGGAGTAAAATTTCTTAAGAGAAAAATGAAAAGTTTGTAATTATGCTCATGGCTTTCAAACCTTAATGACAATCATTTTCTTTGGGTGGAATAAGAAATGTCGTGCTAGTTTAGTGGAGTAACATAAGGGGTTAATGACATTTTTTTTCCATTTTGGGTGAACTATCCCTTTAAGAGATAAGGATTGAAGTGCGGTTTTCAATCCGACTTGTATTGTCACAATGTTGGCAGTATATTTGAAAGAACAATGTTTTTTGTCACTTGGAGGATTTTTGACAGCTCTTGTGTGCCTGATGATTTTTTCATTTTTTTCTTTGCAGATTTTTTACTTTACAATTACAATTACAGATATTACACTTTAAATCATCTCAGTATAAGCTCGGGTTTGGTAATTACGATAACAACAAATCGTTTATGTTGTTTTGTCAGCCATTTACAGTAGATGTTCGTGTTGTAAAATCATATTTGCAAATATGCAATATGAATTGTCACATTATAGGTGTCAATCAGCATGCATATGTTTTTCTTTTCAGAATTTGCCTGTCAAACACTATCTGTGTAAGTCTGAAATCACAGCGCTAAATTGCTCTGGATGGAAACAAGCGCTTTATACAAAGTCACTTTGAATGTAGGCGATCTGGAAACATTTAATGCAGTATTTATCTTCAGTTTATAAAAAGAATAGAAAACTGGCACGTAACTGTAAAAGAACAGATGGAGCCCAACACGATTAACAACAAAAAAATAAACATTCATTTGAATACACAGATCTATTCCATGAAGTTTTAGAAGTTTTTAACATGCAGTCATAGTAAGCCATTTTTATGGTACTATTAAAACATTTTAAAACATTGAATCAGCCAGTGGGTTGAGACAGGGGAAAGGCTTTTTCTTTTCAGACCAATGGCGTACAAGTTGTGTATTTGAAAAAACAAGCATTATATTTTCAGATCTGATTTGTGCAGAATTGCCAGTGCAATGCTTTAGAGATGCAGAAATGACACACTTCAGCTGTAAGCAACAAAATGCATGATTTATTTTTGCTTTTTGAAGGTATTTACCAATCAATTTCAATTTAACAGATGGCTCATAGAAAATAGTTTTCTTCAGGTTATTGCACAGCAATTAATAAATCACCCATTTCAAACTTTAATTCTCACAATGAAAAACTTTTCTGAACTTTGAGTTGGAAACCAGATGCTTTAAAATCAGCCAAGCTTTTATATCCTATCGAGACTCCAGGTGATATTTTTATATAACTTGCTGTTTTTTTGGGTTTGCGGTGGAAGTGGTCCTTTGCTGCTGAACTGAGAGCAGTTTTATTGTTTCTTTCGCAATGGTTGTATTTAATTAATGGCTGAAGGGACCTGGTGCACCTGATAGTACCAGTAAAGGACCCTCACAGGGGTTAATTGAACTTCTTCTTCCATCTTTCTCTGGGGAAAGAAGGTTCATTTAAGCAAAGCTTTTCCTCTCTGTTGTCTTCCATCTGGGCGTGAGCTTCGTCCCGGCCCTCTGCTCAGGTCTTTTGTTTATCTTTTATTATAGTCACTTCATTTTTCTCTCTGCTTTCCATCATCGTAACCGCAGCGCCGGAGAAGATGGGCAGCTCGGGAAAGCGCGGGAATGAAGCGAGAGTGAGATATCTAATAGAAAGGGGAGATCTCTTCACACAGTTGGATTAGGTTTGTAGATGGTACACTGTGTCCTTGACTGGGGTTCTGTAAGGGCTCTGTGTTTCACAGTAAATCTCAGAATATTTGAAGAAAAGCTATTAGAGGAAAGTTTCAAATTATTGTATTAAGCATAATTATAGTTAAAAGGGTCGTATCACAATTTTTCTTAATTTATCAACTTATATACAATATTGATGAAAAATGTTATATACAATATCTTGCTAAAATCTTGTAAAACTGACTATATTTATATATCATAATATACAGTATATATATATATATATATATATATATATATATACATATACTATATATATATATATATATATATATATATATATATATATACATATATATATATATATATATATATATATATGTATAAATATATATATGTATATATATATATATATATATACATATATACAAAACTATATACTATAAATGTGTGTGTGTGTGTATGTACATATATATGTGTGTATATATATATGTATATATGTGTATACATATGTATATATATATATATATATATATATATATATATATATATATATATATATATATATATATATAATTTGTATAACTTTTTAAGTTATTACAAACCATTGCTATATGCATATTGCAATATATACACATTTGCAATATTTCAATAATTTTGATATATTATAAAGTAAGTCAGGTTTTCTGTGTCAAAAGTAGTCAATGGCTTTCTGTAACTGTTAAAAATAGAAAATTAACTTTAGAAGTTCAAGACAAGTTGCTGGATGTCTTTTTTGTACTTTAAACATTGGGCCTTATTCATAAAAATACAGCAACAAATTTCTGTGTAAATCATTTAAAAATGTGTAAATCCTAAATTCTCACATTTAACGCAATAATTATTATATGAGAGGTTTTACAAATGATTTACACTTTGCTCTTCTTGAATTTCATGAATGATGTTTTTTTGTAGTACATTGAACTCTTTAATCTCAGTAATTCAAAGACAGAATTTTATAGACTTCATTGTTAAATTTTACCTGCTTTAAAAGAGATGACATCTCCCCTTTAAATCATTCCTACTTTTAATCTTCTGTTTATATAGTGTGTTGAAAATGTGAAGTCATGCACGGCTCTCTTTTGCTGCTGATGTCCTGAACTGCTGACTACAGACCTTATGTGTACATAATTATCTTGAGTTTGCATGAGCCCTGGTTACTCAAACATTGTGCTAAGAAGTGTTGAAAACACAATATTGGCACTGAGATATACAAAGAATGTAGAATAGGTTTTGGTTTTGCAGTTTTCACACTATAGCGGAGACTAATTTTAACAAGCAGCGAAGCAGCGTTTAGGTTTATCATGTAAATGAATATTTTGTATGTTTAAAAATGTATGTTTACCTTTTTGAAAAGAATTGCGAGTTGTTTTAGCTGTGATATAAATCATCGTCTTGGTGTTGGAGGTGGATAAGTGTTCTTTTAAAGGACACAGCTAAGCTGGCATTTCCATATAACTGACTTGGCTTTTAAGTTCAAATGCTGTCAAAAACTGCAAGAGCATGATTTAGCACTTGCTGTTTTGGAGAAACAAAAGAGAAACACTTTGGAGAAACACTTCACTCCCTTGTGAAGTGCTGTGAAAAACACACACAGTGATTTCAATGCTTATTTGAAGGGCCCGACATGAAGCGGTACAGCAGGAGTCACATCTACTTTACTTTTACATCTCTGTGCAATATGCATGATTAAACTCCAGCTTAAAAACTGCTGTGAACTAACATAATTTGACTAAATGCTTTTTTTCTGTCCTGAATGCATTTGTTCTTTGGGATTTGTCCAAGGAAACTTGCTGTAGTGCAAGTCACCATGCTAAGTACATGTATTGTGTGATTTTAATTTGATTGATTTTCTTCTTATTACATAATTAATAGTGTTATAAATGTTAAAGTTGGAGATGTAGCAATATATTGTGTCACGGTATATAGCGATAAACAAAATAACAGTGTGTACAGTGATTACGATACTGTATATCATCACCAACATGTGACCTGCACCAACATACTGTATATACAGTATATATCATTTTTAATGTTTTGTTAACTTTTAGTTTCCATTTTATTTTTATTTCCTATTTAGTTTTTCAGTGACAGAACCTATTACATTTTTATTAAGTTACTTGCAGAAGGTCTATTTAAAGTTTTAATTTGGTCAATTCTGTAAGCTGCATGTATAACTTTAAAAATGGTATTAAAAATTCAAAATAATATTTTGGAAATAAATTAGTATTTTAGTTTTATTTTATTTTATTTGTTTAGTTTGATCAAAATAGTGTGATAGTATCTTTTCATTGCACCCATATAGTATCGTCATTTTTTGCATTTCAAATAAAATCATAAGTAGCCCAAAGATAAGAACCTTTGTTTTAGTGTCTTGTCCATGCACACAAAAATGATAGATCGTAAATCACACGTTTTTTGGACCTACAACCTTTCTTACCAACATAGTCTTTTAACTTCTACATTTCATCATTTATTTGGATTATTTAAGTCAGGCATCAAAGTTCCACCTCTTTAAAAGGAAAGAAACGCTTCCTCTCTGTTTCTGCCGTGTATCCCTGTATCACAATCTCTCTCAAGGGGACGAGTATCTTTAAAGCAGCACTGCGGTGCTGACGCTCAGCATCGGGCCGTGTGCCATGTTCCCAGGCCAGCTGCTGGGATGCAGGCTGCACTAAAAGATGGATGAAAGGATTGACAGAAAATGACTGAGCATGGCAGGGGAAAGATAAGCAACAGACGGAATGCTCTAGAAACCGGACGTAGGGAACAAGGCAGGTGAAACTTTCCAGGGGTCTGAGGGAACAGCCCTGTCTTTCAGGAGACATTGACACAGAGCCAGAAGAGTTATCAGTGTTAGTTTAGCCATAGACAGCAGTTATTCAATTTCTCTCTAGTTTTGATTATACTGTACTTAAATGTAATTTAAATTTAGTCAAACTTTTTCTAGATAATCACAGCCTTATTTTGTTGATACTTTTCTTATTTAATACACAATATTTTTGCAATATTTTCTGTCTCTGTAAACCCTACCTCTGTTTCCTTTTTTTCTTAAAGTTGTTTACATTTTGTCCACAGTTTGTGTTATGTTCAAATGTAAAAACTAGAGGTCTGTGAGACATAGATAAGTGAATTCTTGTTCTTTTCAGAAGGGATTTATGTGGGATTTATGAGGTCCAGTTCTGACGTACAGTATAGAAAGCTGAAGAAAAACATCTCTTTATATAAACAAGTAGGATACTTGTAGCATATATATGACTAGTTGTACTTTGCTGTGTCTCTTTTTTTAGATGTAAATAACTTTGCGGATTGTATGATATCCATGTGCTTTGTGGAACTGACCAATGACCATCTTGCCATTTTAGTGCATAATCATATAAATATGCACAAATTTAGATAAAGGTTTGCATTGAAGTTCTCCAGTAAAGTTTATGTGGTTTTTTTTTTTTCAATTTCACAAATATGTTTCGCATACACCTAAAAATCAAATTATTGCATTAGAAGTCACCTTAGCAACTCTAATTGTCAAAAGCTGTATCTTATTGTGTGAATGGAAAAATGGGTTTTGGTAATGACACCCCATCCCATGATGCCCCACGGACAAACTGATGGAAATGTGAGTGGTAGATCTATTATGTTAATGCATCTGCAAATTTCTTCCCAAGCTTCTCATTTTAAAGACAGTAATGTGCTCGGCTTCCCGCAGTGACATTGTTACGAGCAAAACCATCTCGCCTTACCATAAACCACGGAAGCTATTGATTGCGAAAGGAAAAATGGTAAAGCATTTTGCACTCGTAGTCATCGTTTATATTTCCATCAATAATTCATTTGCACAAATCATATTGTAATATTTATGACCAGTTTATGTACCGCTTGCATGTTTCCAGCCTGCCTCTGTACTATACTGTGTTCTACAGCCAAAAAACTTGTCAAATCACAAACTTTCTTCGTAAAGTTCAACTCCACAGACTTCAGTTTCCAGTTACTTGTCTAGTCTAAGCCTCGTGGAGTTATAAAGAACTGATTTTTTATTTGAAGTTTTATAGTATGGCTTCAGACTTACAGCCCAGGGAGCAAGCCAGTCCCAGGTGATTTTAGATGCTATTGAGACTAGAGAGCCTTGCGTTATCCTGTAAATCTCTCCTGACAGTGTCCTGAGCTTGTGTTTCGTGATTGGTGGGGACCTATCGGCAAAATGAACCTGAGAAAAATTGGATCATATCGGGCATTGAGATATTTTTAATGCTGAAACATTTCGGGGCCATTATGTATACACAATGAAGTACAAAAACAGACGTGGTGTCATTGTTATAGCAGACCGGATGTGTGTACACCAACAGACTGGCACAGAGAGACTTTCTGCCATCTGTACTAGCAATACCAGACGCGACTGTTCATCAGAACAGAGCCAGACAGATTTACTCAGGCATATCTGTCATGCTGTGTCTCTGCTGAATTTCTCACAGTCCTCCTGTGGTGGTGTTGTATTTTTTATAGAGTTTGTTCTGTTGTGAGCTATTGTGCTCATAATGTAGCTGTTGCGACATGCAATCATTACTCTTTTTCATCGGGCAATACAAGGACAGCCACAACAGTCCTTCATCCATGCAGTCTAACACTGGTCTTTTCACAAATCCTCATCCAAACGACTGTCCACATTAAATCATACAGCATTTTCTCTTAAAACAGATCCGCTTGTACATCGAAGCCGTGAAATATAAGCGGACGTAAATTGAAGTGTAAGGTTTGGGTTTATTTGGGGGGGAAGTGCAGTGATGTATAGTGTTATTATGTGAAGAGAGCCATGAAGAGACCTCGATTATAACTTGGAGTTTCTTAAAAAGATGACCTTGTTGTTGTTTTTGTGATTAAGTTGATTACTTTGCTTATAAAAAACATTAAATGTCTAAATTGAATCTGCTTTTCTTCAGGCAAGATAATGCAATTTCATTGTGTCTCAGTGTTATTAGGGTAAATTGGTCTTTATTATATAATGTCAAAATGTCATTATCAGTGCAATTATATGCAAATGTCAACCTAACAATGAAAAAAATGTATTTTTTACCAATGGTTTTTATCATACTGATAGCTCAGATGTCAATATTTGGTATTCTAAAAGTTTTTAAAGCATTTTTGTATTTTTAAAGCAAGATTTTTCTTAGTCAGGTAAAGTGCTGTTTTCGTGAATTGTCACTATACCATAACAGTCCATAAATGTACAATTTTTATTTTAAAAAAAAGTGTTTATAAACTAAAATAATTATTTCATGTTATTTTAAGAGTTATCTCTTCTCCATTTGTTGGGTATTATTGCTTCTGATTTGTGCATTTTAATTCACACCTTAAATCAAAGTTTTTGGCTGGTCTAAGTACCTTACACTGTGCATTGCATTACTAGAAGGTAGCTTTTATATTCCAACATGAAATATTTAGATAATGTCCATCAGCCATTGTTTGCTCAATCTTCTTGTTGAAAAAGGCTTTAGTTTTCAGACCCTTAAAATGTCATCAATAATTGAAATGGTTATGCGCTGCATAAATATTAGGCAGTTTTTCTTATCATTACTAAAGGAAAAACTTAATGGTTTTCCAAGGCAAGATTGACTGAAAATTGCCTGATTTGTTATTCCAGAGATTTTCTATAGTATACAAAGTCCCTACCTATGTTATACTGTATGTCAAGGAATGTTTCCTTCTCGACTAACGGCTCTTTAAACATTCTCGTGACACTGAAAATCACTGTTAATCGCTCTTGATTCCTTATTGACATTTGCTGACATGTTAATGACTTGAGACTTATCACATCGACCCTTGCCCATAGCTATCAAGGTTCTTTGAGAGGTGAATTCACTAAGAATGAATTATGCTTGCTGATAGCGTGATTTATTTACATGTGCTTTCTGCATTTTTTCAGCGCTCCATGCAGGAAATGAATTATGCAAATCAGGTAACGCGCAAACACATTCACAAAACTAGTGTTGAATTCCGTTCGCATAATGCAGTAACCCATTTTGCAGGTGCGTTCTGAGTGCAAAGTTGGTTGTAACAAGCAACAATCTGGTATTTTACGCTGGGACTCACTTAAAGGAATGCTGATGCATTTATTGCTGGATTGTGAATCAGATGCGTTTATTAAGATGAAATATTACACACAAAAAGTTGTATGACTGTTAAGTCACCCATGAATTACTCCATCCTCACGCTAATTAAAAAAATCTTGAATGTGACTGAAATAACTTTATATGCATTTTGGTCACACCTGCATGTATTTATAAACTTTATTGCTTCATATGCAATAACATGAGGCGTAAATTGGACGGAGGCTGATCGGAAATTAGAAAGTTATTGATAGTTCACTCTAGATTGATTTCATTTATCATGATAAGACCTCTGGCTGTCAAGTTTTAGTCTTTGATTTATGATACTTTGAGATTATATAAACAACGCTGTCCCATATACAACGCAATAGAAAGCATTGTGCAGTTTGCTGTCATATGAAGTTCAATGTGGTTTTTATATAAAAAGTGATTTAGGCATAAAGTTTAATCATCGCTGAACAAAACTGAAATGAAGGCAGCTTTTAATTGCACCAATTTAGCACCAGTGCTTAAAAACTGATACAATATTGTTTGCCGCCAGTCTCTCGCTAACCTCACCCTGAACTGTGTGAATTTCTTTTTTCTAATCTTGGCTTTTCACATTGGCTCACTGCTATAATCACCTCGTTCAGAACGATGGCACTGCTTGAATGGGCGGCTTACAGGGTCATTAGAAGCAGGTAAATTATTCATTACAAAATGTGCCATCAAAGCGGAGCGTTAAGCACAGGGTTTCCAACCCTGCCAAGAGCCACGCTCTGAACTTCATATCTTTCCTAATTAAAGCTGACTTTTTCTAGATCAATGCATGTTGTTGCTGTTAAATGTATTTATTTGTCTATTTGTTTTGCAGTAGGTACATATCATGTAAAACATGTTATGCATTTTGTATGCAAAAAGACATATGTGACCCCGTTTGTGAAATCCAGGTGAAAGTCTTAAAATATGATTATTAGATTAAAGTCATAAAAATAATGAAAATAGTCTGTTTATTGCTGTAAATCATAGATTGTACATTCATTTATAATCCTGAAATGAATGATTTTAAGTAGTAAAAGGTAATGATTTTATTGATGAAAAATACCAATAGTTGGCCTAAACAATAATTTCAATCTTAGACATTAATGAAAATATCAAGATTATATTTTTACAGAATGTTCTTTACATTACGTGAAAGGATTTTATGGTAAATCACAAAAAGCTGGCTTTTCACAGGCAGGGTCATATATTGTAAACAAGATAAACTGCTTTTTATTGAGAATTTAAATAGTTTTCACAACGCATCTTTAAAATCAGTTTGATATTAAAATGAAAGTTTTGAAACTCTTATATACTTCAAGAAATGGTTTTAGTCGTTTTGTGCATGTCTAAAGTAATTTTTACACGTTGTGTTCAAACTTTGTAGATGACATCACAAATACTTCTGACCATGTTAATCCATTCTGGTAAAATCAACTATATTTCCTTCTCTTAAAAACTCATGTATGGATGAAGTTTCGTTAGCATGCAGTGGAATTTGCAAAAGCCTTGTGATGGAGCTGCACAGCAATGAAATCCAACTGAGCTTGACATTGATGTCTTACACAGGAAATCCACAAAATTAGTGATTAATGATCGTTAACAATTAATGGTGTTATTTTCAACCGTGTGATCATAGTGTGACCGTATCAGGAGGGTTGTAAGACGTGAGAATATGAGAAATGACACAAACACTGTAATCAAGATTAATTGAACTAATGTTCCTGAAGAAATGTTAAATTTACTCATTTCCTTCGTTGCTCAGCAGATCACTTCATTAAGAGGCCATTCATCATCCTGTACACACACAGGCTGTCATACCTGATATTAATTGCTATTTTATATAGTACAAAATTAATGAAGAATGAATTGATTTTCTTGATGGGACAGACGTTGGAGTGTGATGTATTTTGCTTATGTTGAAATGGGATAAGTTTAGACTTCTAGTTACATCAAAGTTTATGTAAATTCATTATAAAATGACAGTTCTGACATTGTTTACTCACCTTCATGTTGTTCTAAACCACAAGCTGTTATGTTTTCATGGAAATCTTCAGAGGGTTTGGACGTCAGTAACATCAAGCTTTAGTTTCTAAAAGTCTCTTTTAGAAGTCTGAGTAACCGCTTTAATTATAACTAATAAAATTGTACTCATCGTTCACAGCACAATTATGGCTTCAGAAGACTTGCTCTATGTTTGGCTGTTGTGGAATTGGCACATATTTAATATTTTCACAAATATGTCACAGACCTTTTTGACTCCCTGTTTACCCTTTCACACCTGCACTCCATGTGAAGTCTTAAAAATGACCACTGGCGTTGCCTTACCCATAATAGCGGCCTATCTCAGCAGGGTCACAGTGAGAATGAAAGGCCAGATGCAGCTGAACCGTTCGCTACCTACTGCTATAATGACGCATAATTTAGCTCCTGTGTAGGTGACAAACGACCCAACTCTAAAAGCCCTTGTGATATATGGCCATGCAAGTCTGATAAATCCCCCGCATCATTCGCTCTGTGACAGCGATTCATCACCTGTGGAAGTTTAGCGTTAGAATTCCTATTGGATTTTTAATGAAAAAGAAGATAATGTGACTTAAAGTCAATGAGTTTTGTGGCTTTTCACAAGCCCCGCCCTCTCCCTCAAAACCGCGCCTGTTTATTTTTCTTCCTTTATTTTATCAGTGAAGCTTCTCAGAGAGATTGAAGGTAATGGAGAACATGCTAGATTATCCTTTTATGTTTAACCTGTTTACTGTCACTGTTTCTCACGAGGAACACTTATGTTATTTCACTATTCATTTTAATATTTCATAGTAGAATTCTAATATAATCATGACAAGCTATAAATTGATGGAAATGTATAAGACTCAAGAATAAATATTGAACAACAAAAAATCTTAGTTAATGTTATTTATAAAAAGAAATAAAAATAACAAAAACTAATATCTAAAAATAAAAAAATTGTAGTTCAGCATATTTTTGTGTTAACTCAATATGTGGCAGTTGTCAGGTTAAAACAGAAGAGGCTAAAATATTAAAACAGCATGAAAGTTTGTTATTTTTATTTATATTTTATTTATTTATTTATATTTTTTTTTTTGGCTATTTTATTTGAGTCGCCAAGTTAAGGTCACATGACCTGCTGTAAACAGATCACGTTATCTCAGGAAGCCCTCAGTATAAGACACTTTTGGATGTGAAATAAATAGGCTAAATCATGGTTGACAAATACTCTTGGGAATTGAGTCGTTCTTCAGTGGGATCTGAACCCCAAACCGTTTGATTTTGAGTGATGCAATAACAGTCAAAATGTTCAATAGCTGTTTTGTAGCTAAAACTACAAAGTATGTGCCTATACAGAAACTTTTCAGAAATAAACCGACTGTGAAAAATATTCACCTTTAGTCAAAAGTATGACAACTCAACCCTCGTCTGCCCTGTCTGCTTCCTTTTAAGTTTTACAGTCAAATGTGTATCCAAAAATGTGCAGACAGTTTCTGAAACTGTATTGAGTTACAGTATATTCCATCAAATTCATTTTCTTTTAGATTATTTACCTGCTTTGTAGACATCTTATATTTTGTATGTTTGTGTATTTCTTTTTAACATGCACTAGTCACTTGTTAATTTGGATGTTCAGTGTATTTCCCCAAATAATTAAGTTGTAAGGAGTCAAACACTTGCAATGAAAACACGTCATTTTTAGTACAAATGTATTTTATCACAAAGTGTTGTACACATGTACTGTTATGACCTATTCTACAAAGCGTAGTCCATCATAAACGTGACATTATTTATTTCACCAATAACACAAGCAGTGTTGCTATAATCCCACAATAAAAAAAGACTCGGCCAGTTAAGCTTTCAGGCGCAACCTTTCATGTGCTCTCACTTGATCCTGCATGAGATATTGTTTCTCTTTATATTCCCCAGTGTAGTTTGACATTTACACAATTAGTGGCTTTTTTGGCAATCAATGTCAGATATAAAACAAAAAGTCTTAACCACAAACCACACTGAATCCATTTCGTAATGATCCAGTCTGTATCTGATTGAGAAAGATTTTTAGTCACAGTTCTGTTTCCGTCACTTGTTTCAAATGGGGTTTTTCATCAAGTCTGTTTCTGAATCAATAGCTTTAGCCCCTGACCCCCAGATTGGTTTAATTTGTGAAGGTAGTAGCTCAGGCTGCTGACTACTTAATTTGCTGTAAAGGTGATCACTCCTCTGCAGCATGTAGATGAACGAACAGGCCACTGCAGACACAATCAGAAGCAGCGCTGTAACGCTGATTATAACATCAATTCCGCCGTCTGTATCTCGTAGTGAAACAGGCTCCTCTGTGGTGCTGACGTTCATGCAGTTTTTCAAATGTCTGTTTTGGAGGTCTGTAATTTCCACGCACACAGTGTACTGCGTCAGTGGGTTTAATTGTGTGAGATTGAACGTGGCCACATGTGACAACACGTGGGCTGTGAACTGCAGAGAGGGACAGTTTGATGCGCTTGACCATTTGATATTAGACACAAGACTGCCTTTGGGTGGCACCCAAGAAATCCTTACAGAACGTGGTTCGGTCCCGTTTACTTGTATGTGCAGAGATTCAATCGTTGGCATTGGATAATACCCGTTTACTAACACTGAGACCGATCGTATGTCTGAGCCTATGAGATTGTGAGCCACGCAACTGTATTGCCCAGCCTCATTTTCTGTGATGTCATAAATGTCAAATGTTCCCTCATTGTGCAGGTAGTACTTCTTGGACACCGTTTGGGGCAAGATCTTTTCACCTGATGGCGTGACCCAGTAGATCTCAGGCTCGGGATCCCCAATCGCTCTGCAGTGCAGCGACATAGACTGGCCGCTGCTGACGTCGACCAGATCGGGGAGGCTTTCCGGGGATATTAGTGGTAGGCAGATATCCGCCATTTCACGAAAGTGTACGTGTCTGACGAGTCGACCTTCAAACTCTGAGGGCCCTGCACAAAACAGTGCATCAGGTTCCATGAAGCGGACCTTAGTTTTGTTCATATTAATCCAGCGGATGACACAATCACAGTAAATGGGGTTAGAGTGCATGCTTACTTCTTGCAGGTTAGGCAGGGACTCTACCGTGATGCGATGAAGTGCCCTAAGTGCATTGCTGTTCAGCATCAATGACTCAAGCTTGGGAAGTTTTGAGAATGCGTTTGGGTGGATGTAGGAAAGTCGAGGGTTGTTCGTCGCTTCGATTTTGGTCAGCTCTGGCAGGTTATGTACGGCAAAGCTGTCGATTGAAATTAAATCTGGCATGCTGTTAATGCCAAGTTCTTTCAGATGGATCATGTCCACAAAGTCACCTCTTTGGACCCTCTCAATGGGATTTTTGTTAAGATCCAAGAACTTAAGGTTCTGCACTTGTCTAAGAGCAGCCTGGGGTACTTTTGGGAACATGTTATCATAGAATGATATGCTCTCCAGCTTATCAAGTCCAACCAGTGCACTGTCAGGGATTTCCGTGAGGTTCATTCTGGTTAGCACAAGGCTGCGCAGATTGATAAGGGGCTTGAAATTCATGTCTTGTATTCTGGCAATTGGATTCTCCCCTATCATCAAGATTTCTAGCTGGGAAAGATCATGGAACCACTCTGTTCTTATGGCCCTCAGCTGGTTTGAATTAAGATGAAGCCTTAGGAGCTTGTTAAGCCCTTGGAAAGCCTCTGCATTGATCACGGAGAGTAGGTTATGGTTAACATAGAGCTCCTGTAGGTTTGGAAAGTGTGCAAGGCCGTTTTCATGAAGGCTGCTTAGCCAGTTCTCCTCTAGGTGTAAAGACAGAAGTTGTGGAAGGTGACCTAGATAGATATCACTCAAGAAGGATATGTTGTTTCGAGATAGGTCTACCTCAGTTAGGTTTACCAGATAATCCAGGGGATGGTTGATTTTCGCAATGTTGTTGGCTTGTGATAGGAGTACTTGTGTGTCTGCTGGAAACCTCTCTGGCAGGGACAAAAGTCCTAGATCATTACAGTCCACAGTCGGAGCCTCGTTATACATGGATGTTGGAGAGAACCAAGGTCGGACTTCACATTTGCACAGTTTGAGACATACAGCTTTCCGCTCTGAGGTCTGAACTGAGTTAGTCAGCACAAGTCCTGCTAGCAAACAAACCGCAAACAGCAAATCTTTCATCTTGGTCCCCGCTCTCTTTGCTAGTAATTGGTCCTTATGGGGTCTGGTGTTCTAGGCGTTAAATTCACAAACACGAAATCATTTGTTATGACAACAGAGTGTTTTCTGCTGATGGCGAGTCCCCCAAAGCGCTACGCCTCTTGTCGTCCTTGGCAAAGAGTAGCAACCTTTCAGTTTTCCCAGTTTGGGGTTGTTACGCAGGCTGCATATGTGAAGGTCAGCATATCCTTAGGGGAATGGAACCGGGAAAAGTGGAAATTTGCAGGGTGAACTTGGATTCCTGTGGGGGATGGACCACTTGTCTGCCATCGTCATTATGTTCAATCAGTCACACTCGTCGCTTCCCATCTGTGGAAAATAAGAGACAGAAGAGAGGTAATGAATATGATGTCACATTACCATCAGGAGGAACCTCTTTGGCATTTAGAAACATGAAGATATATTTAGACCAAATGAGTAAAGGTATTATAGCTTTTTGTGCCATTAAATAATGCAATATTGCTTGTTTGACCCTAACATGTATAAAGCTTGGGAAATACATATATTGAGCATTAATATGCAATGATGTCTAATTAAAGTGCAATCATACGTCATACTATAACTTTAAAATAATGTGCTTTATTAGGTAACCAAGTAACCAGTCATTAAATCTTTTGTGCATAACATTTAACATGCACTTTTGATTGTGTTATCCAAGCATACTAGGGGTACTGCTAACATTGGTTTTATTGCCTCCTAAATAGACATTAAAGCTTGCTGAATACACAGAGGGGCAATTATTCCACAATGAAGTGCTATCCCAAAGGGCTCTGTGATAACTGCTGTATTTTGTTTTGCAGTGGCAGCTGCCATTGGGCACAGTAAGTTAATTAAGACATTTTAAACTGTGCCTGTGAACTTAGCCTCTGTTCTGTACCTTTTGTACATTTGACTAAAGTTCTGTTCTGGCACGTTACGCGGCGATTGGCTCTTTATGCGTGAAATGTTTGCTCGTGCAGTTGCAGGAGCAGTTGTTATCCCTCTGCAGGTAAGATGGTCTCTAACCTTTATGTAGTGAAGGTTAATCGGGCATACCGAGACAAAGGAGATTTTGTATTTTATAGTTATAAAATAAGAGCTGCCAGTTTAACCTGATAACTGTCACTGCATATATTTAGCATACACACGAAAATGCATTGTCCGAACTACAATTTTTTAATTCTAATAATCCGGACAACCTATATATTGATGAAAAGGTATAAGACTGAAGAATAAACATAAAAAATAATAACTAAATAAAAAATAAACAACAATAAAAATAATAAATAGTAATGTTATTATCAAAATAAAAAAATTACAATAACAAATCGAACAAAAAAAAAAGGTAATGTTATTTATTAAAAAATAATGTTATTATTGAAATAAAAAAAGAAAAAAATCTAAAAAGAAAAAAGTTGTAGTTCAGTTGCATTTTCATGCGTATGCTCTATATGTGGTGACAGTTATCAGGTTGGTTTATAAAGACTTTTAAAGCCACTTTTAATAATGTCTATTCATTGTAGTCATTTGTCACAGTATTGAAATATCTTTAAATTATAGTGTCCTCATTTGCAGCCCTTTCTTTGCAAATACCAATCTATGCAATTAATTGCGATTAATTGGCATGTCATGTAGCCTAACTGATTTAATGGAAGTGTTAAAGCAATTGACAGCCCGCTAATGAATATAAACATCAGGGTATTTTACTTAGCCGATCTTCACTTGCATTTGCAAGACCTTACTCCATATGTTGAAATTATGATTGATTCGTAACCTTGACGAAGCCTCACAGCTCTTCTAGATGAAGCTGTCAGTATTACTATAAGAGCAGGTTTGCAAAGACCCTTCAGGACAGTGTGCTTATGTTGGTCCGACTATGGCAGCGAGTCAACACAAGCAGGTGTGAGCAAATTTTTTTCCATCTCTCTCTCTCTCTTTTCCTCACATAGCCATCTGTTTGGTCCTGTAGCCGCTTATTGCCGGGATTGCGCAAAGATCGCTATTCATCTCAATGACTGGGTACAAATTATGAGGTTGTAAACTTATTGCACAAGCTGATTACTGTTTGATCTATGAGAATTTGGCTGCGTGTTGCAAGTACAGTTGGTCAGATGGCACCAAGTTAGTTAATGGAACACAAAGCGACATTATCTGTAGAGAACATGCAATGCACAAACTCTCGTTGCCATGACGAACGTACCACAAATGCACCACAAGAGCTGAACATAAGTACATAAGCACAACGCATCTTGCTCTCAGTTTCTCCCATTTCCGTCCATTTTCTGAAGAGCTTTCCTCTAAAGATGCCCATACGAGCTAATTTAATTTGTTCACATACGTGGCCTTTTTTACCGTGAGAGCACTCGGAATGGTTCAGGAGTGTTGTGCTCAATTCATTATGTGAAATAAGGGTTTGAGTGGCGGGTACATCTCTCAGTACATGTTTAAAAGGCAGTAGATTGGTTTGGAGCTGTGCTTGAAGATGCAAAGTGCTTCTGAAACCTCATATTTATCACGAGTCGACACATAGATCATTTATAGAAACCTTCTGTACGGTCAACATATACAGTAGCTTGTTTTATATAGTAAAAACTAAAAGACATGTTATGAAACTCTTTATTCAGTGATTGTGTGCAAAATTAAAAATAGTGAAATAGTAAAGCTATGTATGTGCTTTATTTGCATTATGAAAAAAACATCTTAATGACACATGGCAAGTGTTAGTATTGATTTGATTTGTTTTTTGATGAAAAAACAAAAGATGAGGATATAAGAGGAAGGAAAGCAGTACAGGATGACTGTCATTTTTAAATTTGATAAAATCTTGATTTTATAATAATATATAATATAAATATATTAATGTTTAAGCTATGACTTTGTCAATCTAGTTTTGAATGGCTGGTAACCTACAAATTTAGTAGCCAAATCAAACATTGAGTAAACCTTGAGTAATCTGTTTTGTATTAACACCAACAAAAACCGTTCAAAAGTCTGTTGATGTCGATCACACATTTTGTTTTGCAACCATTCCTCTACAAAAGTCCAAACACGATTTACTTGAAATATTTATGGTTAGCCTCCTTTAGAGCAAAGCACATTTCCATCAACTCATCTAATGCAACAGACACTACAAAATGTGGCCCTGCTGTGTGATGTTTTATTCACGAGACTGGAGAGAGGAGAAATCTCATAGTAACTCTGTGTGGGGGGGGACGGCATGAACCGAAGGTGGCACCTTGTCACATTATGAAGCCTTAACACATATTGTGAAATGCTGTACCTTTGGTTTTGTGTTTGGTTAGTGGAGCAGGTCCAAGGGACGCTTGGGTTGAGTTTCATACCGCATGGTGAGGCTTGGGTGCCTAACGTTGAATAGTGAAGTTAATGGATTATATTTTTAGTCCCTGAATGATTGTTTCCTGTTGAATGCACCTGTGTGATCTGAGGTAGTTTGGCTTCAACAGCATAAATATTAGTCGTCAGGGGAAATGTTTGTTTTTGTTTCACTTTCATATGATTTGTTTACAGATTTTGAAGTGCATTTTGCTTTCCATCTTTTAATTCAAGTTATAAATATTTATTCACTCTTATAATGTACTAGTCATCACACTACTATGTCTGGTTGAGATTTAAATAGAAATATTTCTTCAGTTTTTTCTATTTTATTATGTTTCATACTGTTCCATCTTAAACTATTATTGTCCTTCTATACTGTCCTGTTCAATACTATTCTATTCTGTTTTATACTATACTATACTGTTCTATACGGTTCTATGTGGTTCTATACTATTATATTATATACTGTTCCATTCTATTCTTTTCTGTTGTATTATATTCTGTCCTTGTTCTATTCCATTTAATTCTGTTCTATTCTATACTGTTCTGTTCTAGTTTACAGTATTCTCTACTGTTCTGTTCTGTTCTGTTCTATTTTAAAGTGTTCTGTACTGTTCTATTTAATTCTATTCTATTTCTTTATATACTGTTCTGTTCTATACTTTTCTATTCTATTCTATATAGTTTCGATTCTATACTGTTCTATGCTATTTTGTAATGTTCTATAGTGTTCTATTCTGTTCTGTATTGTTCTGTTTTATTTTGTTTTATTCTATTATACTAGTTCTGTATTTTAATGTTTTATTCTTTGCTGTTCTATTTAATTCCATACTGTATTCTTGTATTGTGTTCTATGCACATAGTGAACAATACCATAACCATATGTTAAAAGTTCAGCATGACTGTATATGATAGAGCTGAAGTTTTCCCCACCGCGCTGTAATTTATCAGCATTGTTTCCTATCACACTACACAGTGTCACTTCAAACGCCCCGGTGTGCAGTATAATTAGCTAAGATACTACGCTGACATGCGGCAACAGAGTGTGTGTTATATAGTCTTACAGATCTCACCTGCTCTGCTGCGCCAGGCGAGCACACAGCACGACAGCAATTAATTATGCTTCAATACTGCTGACAGAATCCCTATAGATATATCAGCTATTTCTGGCGCATATTCTTCAGCCCTGTCTCCAGACATGTTAGCATATTTGCTCCTATTGTTTCTATTGATTTCTTCTCTTTCACTCTCTCTCTTTCTGTCTGTCTGAAGGAGTAAACACTTTTGTGTACTGCCATCCACACCTCGTTTATACACACAATTGCATTACTAACATATTAAATAATCACATAATTACATTTATGTAGTAAACACATGGCTTATAAAACACTGTGTAACTAGATTAATATTTAGCTTGTATACTGCCGAAGGAAAAATGTCAATGTTTTCACCTTCACTAGCTAAACATCTTATAAAGTTTAGTTTTTTTGACTCGGTCACCTTTTTTTTGCCCACTGGGGGTTTAAAACATTGATTTGACATTCAGTTTTATTTCGTAAAGCTGCTTTTAAAGCAGTATGCATTGAGAATTCATTCCTGTAGTTTAATTGAAAGAGCATTGCGTTGGCACGGTCATGGGTTCCAGACCCAAAAATCACACATACTGTCACTTTGGATAAAAGTGTAAAATGCTAAATGCATAAATGTATATGTGAAATGCCTTATACAAATTAGAAAGACTTTATGACCAAAGCATCTACGTAATATAAATCTGTAGTGCTATAGATGATACAGATCTCCTTTTCAAGTGTCCTATTCCAAAACTACATAATGTCCAAATCCCATACAGTCATTTAGCCATCAGAGGCTAAAAATAGTTCAGAGGACATGTCATTAAATTTGAGATATGAGATGTGTTTTATTTTGTTATTTATTGATTAGTTAAATGCTGTAAGATCTATATGATAACATGTGTGATGTACATGTGTGATGTACGTGCATGTTTGTGTGTTTTATGAGAACTGCATATCAAAGAGTTACTGTAGAGCCCAACACACACACACAATGTTACACACAGTGATACAGCAGGATTCTTTGGACCATTAGATGACAGCAGGACTGATCGTGTAAAATGCAGCTAATGGACCAGAAGAATCATTTTTAACATTGAGAAAGTATACAAAAAAAATCACATTTATTCCCATAAAAAAGTATTTTTTTGAAATAACATAGTTATGTTATAGTTGTGGCCTAAATAATTAATTAGATAAGTCAATAGATCGATGTTCGCTGTAAGCCATCGTATGCTTTTTACATGATATGCTTTTTTGGTTTGATTGTTTAAATAATAAAGATTTTTTTTCTAAGATTGAACTATAAACAACAATTCCATAGAATAAAATCCGGTCTAGCTTTAGCTATGATGATCAGCTTCCTTTAACAGTTGTTATGTATTAATCACACTAATAAATGTATGTTAGTCTTAAATCCTGTGTAGTAACTTAGAGAGCTAAAAATCTGTATTTGATGAAAAAATCTGTATCCTATTGATCAAATTATTGCATTTACAGTTATCAGTTTTCCTCGTAATACCTGTAGAGTCTCTCTTTCTCTCTCTCTCTCTCTCTCTCTCTCTCTCTCTCTCTCTCTCTCTCTCTCTCTCTCTGCGAGATTACAGCATTTCTTTTACACTCGCATGCAGCATTTTATAATGCCATTAAAAGGAACTGGAGGCATAAAATAATAAATACATTTAAAAGCAATACTTAAAAAGCTGTTCAGGAAAAGCAAAGGCTCGACTAAAACCCCTCTGCATTGCCACGCTATTAAAATACCCCATTGCACAAAAAGCACATGAGTCATTTAAGAGCCATGCTTACCAGAAATAAAGATCCTCCTTGTTTGATAAACATTACGTACTCCTCTCCTCTCGATCATTCAAGTTCCAGGTTTGCGGGGTGATTATCTAGATTTAGATCCAGGTGAATTTGAGCTTTATTTGAGATTGTGAGGAACAGGATTACACTGACAGATCTCTCTCTCTCCATGCAGCTGTAACATGCTGCACTGGCAGAGATGCTGAATGCGCTGTGAGAAGAGGAGAGAGGTGTGTGTTCTCGTCTGCGCTCTGCTCATAATGATACACACATGCCTCTGCGCACACACTCCACACTCGTCTCCTCAGGGACAGGCAAATTGCTGGCCGTCATTTTTGTGTTCTGTGAGAGCTGATTGGATGAGGGGTGCTGTCAATCAAGTGAAAGCTCTCTTGTTTCTTTTGGGGGGGTTGGAGGGGGCGGGTGCTGTTACACTCCTCCTTCTCCTAACATTTTCTCTATTTATTTTCATAATCCTACACTGTGCAAACGAATGCACAAACACTGATATTCTCTCTCTCTCTCTCTCTCTCTCTCTCTCTCTCTCTCTCTCTCTCTCTCTCTCTCTCTCTCTCAGGCCACATTACTGATAAAGATGTTTTCAAGACACTGTTGAATATTCAAACTAACTAGTCATATGAATACACTATTTATGCGTTTAAGCTACTCATGTGCATTCAAGCTATACATTTATCAGTTTGTGTGTTACCTGGGATTCAAACCCATGACCTTTTTGAGCCATATACACATTAAAATTAATGTTTGAATAAAATAAATGCAATTATTTAATAATGATTACCATCATCATAATAAATTAAATTGGTTACCATAAACTGCATGTACGCAATGAAATGCAAAAATAATTAATAACTTGTGATAAGCTGAATAGAAAATAAATTTGATGTTATTAGAACAGATTTGTGCTCTATTTTTTGGGTCTCAACCCACCAATTTAGAACCAACCATTGACATGAAATAGTGAAATTCACCATTTAAATTTTTTTAGTCCTATTAATAATTGTAGAAATGATTATAATTTTTTATTGTAATTTGTGCTTTACATTCTTGTGCATTATTCCATCTTGTCCAAAACATTTTTCCTTATTTAATCAATGTGAGAAGTCCTTATGTAAGTATGTCTTACAACAAGCACTCACTTAACCGAGCTCTTGCATAGACAGCCCTTCACTGCAAACCCCTGCTCGACAAATCTGAATATATTCTCCCTGTCTGCAATATGTAACACTTGAGATAAACAGCAACAATATTCAGGCCTAAGGAAGTATTGAAGAACACAAATCAGACTGCGCGTCAGTAGGGGAGGTGTATGTGTGTGTGGACTATATGACAGATGGAGACTGTGCTAGTGCTGTCTGAAGCTTTAAAGATGAAGTGTCTCACAAAATACTTTCTTTTACCCTGTTTAATATGCAGAGATGATTTTTAAAGGAATAGTCCCCCAAAAATAAAAATTCTGTCATCATATATTTATTATAAACCTGTATATGACTCTTCTTAATGGAACAATGGAAGTCAATGGGGGACAATGTTGTTTGGTTATGAATGTTCTTCAGAATATCTTCTTCTGTATTCTGCAAAGTGACAACAAAACAAAATCTTGTGAAATATCTGGAAGAACAGATTTGGTTTCTTCAAAGTACCTGGATTTGAAGACGTGTTGTTAAAACTGTCAAAAACAAATTTAAAGAAACTAAGCAATTTCAATAAAGTGCTTGTTCAGCATCTGTGTGTGAGTCGTGTGGCAGTACACACTTTAGCCGTGAGAAGTCATCTAATGGAAACCGTTATTGTCCGTTGCAGCAAAGAAACCAGTCTTGCGGAAAGGCAACAAGCAGAAAAGATTGTGTACGTGAAATTCCATAAAGCATGAAGTGACGGCCAGTGGCAGAATGTTTCTGAAGGGGATGAGGCCAGAAGTCCATCAATGCCTGTTTGCCTTTTCCTGGAAGACATAGTGGTGTCTTTAACACAGTCTAGGTCATCTGAGGTGATGTTGTGAAGGATCAGGAACTGATAGAATAATGAAGGCTGGGAAATAAACTCATTTTTTGAGTCTTTGGAAAATTACTGGCTAAAACTTTAAACATAATTAAAACCCACTTGTAATGCAAATCTACAGATGGGACACTACAGATGGGAGTTCTGACCTATAAAGATGTATTTGATTTCTTCCTTAGCTAGATGAACATGAAACAATGCAACAGACTTGTTCAGTTTTGTCAAAATACTACCTGAAAATGACTGTGCTGTTAACTAAATCAAATAACCTTTGTGGTTCATTTTAAGAGGATTTTGTCAAATATTTTACTTAAATTGTGTACATTTAATCTGTACTTGTTGTTTGTAGTTTTTCTAGTGCATTCTTTCTTTTGATGTCTATTCAGAAGAAACATTTTTTGACTTAATATTTTGACAGTATTTTTCAGCAGTAAAATGTTTTTCATGTGTAAATGTTTCAGTATGTAAACACTGTAAATCTGCAACTTTTGCTTCTATATCACCATCTCAGTTTGAAACATAAAAGAGACATTTTTTTGCAAGTACATTTTTAATGTACTTGCAGTTTTAAATACAGTTAAAACATGAACAAGTCGAAAAGCAAATCATCTAAATCGTTATCTAATAACACTAAAACTCTAAAGTTTTGACATTTTAAAAGGCCCTTTCCTTGACATACTCCAGCAGATAAGACCCATCTGGTGTTGGAAAATTGTCCCTAATGCCCCATAATCCACTGAGCTCGACTGCATCCTCAAATAAACCAAGAGCACTTCTGTGATCCGTATGCAAATGTTGTTGCAGCATCATCTCATATCTCTGTCTTCCCTCTGTAGGAGCCCCAAAAACCCTCAGCAGAAGATCATCAAAAGAGTCATTGGGGTTGAAGGTGACTTTATCAAGTAAGTTTGCTCTGGCTGTGTCCAATGTCCAGTGATTTAGTTATAAATAAAATCCCTAGATGACTTAAATGTTCCCTAAACGTTTTTTCATCCATACTAAAGAGATGTTTTTAATACCAGATTAAGTCTTTGTTTTTACCCTTGAGCTAATTTTGTCTTTCTCTTTAAATGCATGTTTTACACACATGCACCATTTAACCCCAAGTGTCATTAAACATTAATGTGACTCATCAAACCATTCATGGCCAACATCATCACACTTCAAGGTGATCTTGGCATGAATTTCTCAGCTCTGATAGGTTTGATTGCTTTATGATGGTTGAGATACGTAAGTAGTTGCTAGCTTTTCTTTAATCGCATATATGAGCATCTTCAAAAACTTATTTTACAATGTAGTAACGTCCATACTAAAAGTAAAAATTTTACAACCACGCTATAATTTAAATATTATACATATTATTAAAAAATAATGGCTTTTCAACATTTTATTATAAAAAAACGTTATTATTAGAAGGAATCACTGTGTTAACTTATTGTATCTTTTTTTCAGGACTCTGGGATATAAAAACCGTTATGTAAGAGTTCCCGATGGACATCTATGGATTGAGGGGGATCATCACGGCCACAGTTTCGACAGTAACACCTTTGGACCGGTAATAAGTTGATTAATGGTGTCAAGTCAAGCATCAGTCTTGTTTAAAGGGGGTTTTTCTGTATCTCTTTTTCTAAGTAATAAACTTCAGCACATTATTTACCCCACACTGATGGTGTTACAGACACTGAATGATTCTTCAATCGTCCAGTGTGGTGAGGAAAGAAGTGTTTTTAGGTTATTTTTGGTTACTGAGAATACCTTTGTAACCACATAGCAACATCGTCTTGCATTGTGGCTGTCAGTTTTGCATGGACAAGCATCATAATTTTATTTATAATTATCAAAAAGTATTACAAATAATAAGCACTTATTGTCATTTAAGTTAAAAGTAAATTAAAGGAATAATTATACTACACATTAATCTAATAATTTTATACTTTTACTAACTGATATTTTAGCATAAAATTTTTCATCAACAACATGGCTTGTTGTTTTAATTGTTGAACTATTGTTGAAAACATGCATTTCAACTCTTTCCTCTTCCATACATAAAGTAACATAACTCACTACAATAATTTGCATCATGACACGATCTATTGGTGAGATATGTCCTTGTAAAGTGTAATGTTGGCTTTTGCTTATTTGTATTAGGACCGTGCTGCAAAAACAAGGTTTGTCTAACAATTGTCCTGTCAGATTAGCCATGACTCGGTCTTACTCAGCTTGATGATTGCCTTTCACCCGTCGAGGGTTCCAGTGTTTGTCCTCGGGCAAATTTTTAATGATGCTTCATGTCAGAAAGCAAATGAATATGTTTCTCACTGAACCACACGCCTCCTTATTATTGCTTCACATCCATTACCCATAATGCTGTTGTTTCTCTCCCGAGACCAGACCGTACTACAGGGCTGTGTGAGATATTTGTCGGAAAACCGTCAGGTCATATATTACTGAGCAAATATTTTAGTTGAATGTTTCGGGGATCGCTTTTGCCATTGCAGACGGCTGCTTTACCTTGAATTGATGTATTGTGCAATGAGGTGTGTTTGTGAGGGAAAAGCAAACTGCAACATTTAGATCTTTCTTAGAGTGCAGGTTAATCCCTAACGCTGAAATAACCTTTAATGCTGTTGTTTTTAATATTTGGCAATTGAGGCAGCAATTTAGAATGATTTCACAAAATCCAAACTGTGTGATCCTGTGTTTGCTTTGCTCATATTGTAATTGATTCGAACATACACATAATCCTTGATGTCTGTAGCTAGAAAACAGTGTGCTCAGAGATTACAGACACTAGTTTTTGTCTGTGAATACTTGAAACTGACATTGAGGTTTTGTCCTGCTGTTAAACCGAAAGTTCTGTGTGTTACCCATCATCCCCTGCGGGTGATTACATTATCACCCCCTTCAAATCCTTCCAAACCCTGCAGGTATTTACAATACCCTCCAAACGAAGTTTTTCAGGAGCTTGTTGGAATCTCATTCACATCCACCGGCTATGTAAAGCAATGGGGTCTTTCACTCTTTCTTCGTTCTTGTTGCTGCAGGTCTTAAAGATTTTCTGCACTTCAGTCTGTAAACGTCAAAAGCCATTTTGTTTTATTTTATCGAGTTGTTCACGATTTCTTGAAAGCAGAAGTTTGATCATACCCGTCTCTACAGGTTTCGCTTGGTCTTCTTCACGGCCGGGCGTCTCACATCATATGGCCACCCAGCCGGTGGCAACGGATTGAACCGTCTGTCCCCTTTGACCGGAGACCACTGTTAAACTGGAATGGACAAACCGAGGACGGCTGTAGTAAATGAAATGGACAATTTTTGTGTACTTAAACTGTTGTGGTTTGGACCATATAAAAAGCCTCTGGCTGTTTATTTAGTTATAATTGTACATATTCCTGAGTTATTGGTCAAGTGCCACACAGATACAAAATTACTATGTATTATGGATACAAACTGTGTCTTTTATTGTTAGTTTTAATAAAATTCCAAGTTTTCCAAATGGTTTCTAATGGTCCCATAATTTGAGACAAACATATTTTATCTTTGTCTCTTGGGTGACAAAAACATCAAATTCTTAGTCTTATCCAGGGGCGATGTTGTTTATAGGGCATATGCTAGTCATCCATCAGGACTATTTTTAATACACCCCTAATGTGTTGCCATTTTACAACAATACATTCCATAAGCATCTAATTAGGTTTCAAAGACCTTTGCTGGCGTTATTTTCAATGGCATATCTGACACGGCCACCTGTTCTGCGCTCAGGATAAAGTATTTTCTTATTCGCAAACCCTGTGTAAAAGCAAAATTGGCTGCAATTTTATATTGATCTTGCGCTGCCTAAGATTTGTCCTTAAATGCCATAGCTATGAATTTGCAGATTGCTTTAAGACTGCTTTCCTCGAGGAGGTCGAACTCCATGCAAGACTAAACTCGATAGGATTTAATGTGAGTGGCCACAGGTCAATACGGATATTCGTACAAGGCTGTGATGAGTTCAATGGCTGTCAAACATAAATCAACACAGACAGCCCTAAGGCTAAAGTACGGCAGGAAACAGGCATGAAGTTGAAGATAATGGAACTGGGCCTGAGCAGGGCCTGAGCAGGGCCTGAAGATTCCTGGTTTGAAACGGCATATATACCATTTTCACATCCCGGGTAAATAAGATGTCTTACATTGGTGACGAAGCATGATTTCAGGTTTTTAATCTTCTACGGGACACGGCCGACAAGCATGTCATAGGAGCTTATTTCAGTAGCCGCAAAACTCCTCAGAGGGGAAGCAATCTTTCATTGAACATGACAACCGCATTACATATCCACGAGAGGAAATTGAAGCCCCAGATTGAATTTACCTTACAGAGTGAAAGAGATGCTTTCAGTCTGTGATGTAAATGCGAGCTGAACTGTGTTTCTTTCTGGGCTGTGCGTAGGTTTCACATTATAGATTAATATGGGTTTATGAACTTTAAATTCATGAATCTGAATTTAAAGGGACGGTTCACCCAAAATTGAAATCTGAAAAATGATTTAATTCCATACGATAAAAGTGTTTGGGGACAAGGGGCAGCCGTGGTCACCATCAGAGCAGCTTTTCTGCTAGAAAATTTCCTTTTGTGTTTGAATTGACAGAGTTAACAGTGAGATCATTTTTAGATTAACTATCCCTTATATATACGGGAAGCTGTTGGACGTTATTGCTATAAGTCTCACTAATCCTTTTAGTTTATAGCTATACTATATCCAAAAATACATGAAAAAAACACAAAATTTCTCCATTAAATATGAGATAATTACAAGCGTGTCTTCATTCACTGCCACAGTATTCCAGAGCATATGTTTAATATTTATCGTGCAGCTGTGCTCTGCACAATGCCTTGAATGTAAAGGACACTATCTTTAACCTAATATGAAATATTCATAAATGAGTAAAGTCAAAGCAGTAGGCCGTGCCACACTGCAGCAACATATTATGCAAAGGCAAGATAAGGCTAATCTTTTCTCAGACCTTAGCGCAACTATATGATTTATCAAATCGTGCTGTATAAGTTTAATGATAAGGGATTGTTCCTTTCAGAAAAGACTTGTAGGGTGGTTAAGATCTATATCAGTTTAAATGGAAAAAATTACCATGTTATTTTAGTAGACACACTAGTAGTAACTACTAGTAGCTTTGTGGTATTTTTGTGCAAAGCTGAGATTACAGATTCAAAATCTAATTTTAAAATGTAAAAAATAAGAGAAATGTTATATTGTTTTATTACAATAGAAGAAAATGTTATGTTATGTATATGTACTGTAAATGAAAAATATATGTGAATGTAACACGTGTATATAAGCAATTGCAATATAAAACAAAAACATTTAGCATCCATATAAACAGGCAGACCATTGCTTTTTCCAGCTCTCCTTGTTAGCGCATAGGGTGGCAACAGGCTGCAGAATCAGACTGACCCAATTAAAACCCAGTCGTCATCTCCAGGCCTCCAGGCCGCCTGCAGTTGTGTGGTTTCACTGATAAATAACACGCTGTTGTGTTATTACCTGCCTTTTGTGTGACGCTCCCTTAAGGCCTCAGTAATGACGGACACAACAGGATATTTGCAAAGGCTAATAAGCTCATTAACTGATTCAGTATGCATGTGGCTTTTGTGTGTTATCAATGCACTCCGCACCTTCTTTCATATATCCTAAAGCATAGGTTATCATTTGCAATATGCTGTAAATTTAATTTTGACTGTTATCCCTTGTGTGAAATCAACCGGAGAGAAATGAGCTGCATTTTGCTTTTGTAATAGATTGTGAGAGCTCGTGCTCTTTAGCAATTAAAAAGCAAAGCAAATATTACACATTTACGTAATGTGGCTTCAAATGAAAGGAAATCTCAATTTTCATTTGTAAGGCTGATGATTAATTTACATTCTTGTAAGTGAATCAGTAGCGATTTGTGCAGTTTACTATGCGGTTTCGTCTGAATACATCAGAATAGAGAAACAGCGCCATCATGCGGCTGTATAAAGACACCACGATGTGAATCTTAACTTTACCGGATTTTACACACACGAAAACTCAAAAATGATCAAAACAAAAATCACAAAAAAATCTAATTATTAAAAGGAAGCAGAGAGTAGCAGTGCTAAAGTACCTACATAAATAATCTATATATTTTTTTTTACACAACATTTTATGTTTTGGGGGGTTTTACACCTTTTTTTTCTCTGTCTGCAAACCCAAAGAGTTACTAAATTGCGTCTAATACTACTATACCAGCAATGATGTATGTCCAAATCAACATTTTATTCTGTTAACAACAGCTTTACTATGGGGGGGGGTATTATTTGGGCAGGACCTTTGGCATTTAAAAATGGGACGCAGCCATATTTGTCAAATTGAACGTTTGGAGTTGGCATGAGTAAATCATTTGACCGAACTTTCCGTGTTTTAAGTGCCATCTACAGCAAACACGACAGTACTGTCCGCGTGCACGCGAAAGGGGGTCGGGCACAACACCGGTACTGACGTGCACTCTCCAGTCCGCCAGGTGGCGCCGCGTCGCTTCAACTGCCTCATTCATGTCAACAGAAGTTGTTTTGAAACCGTCTGAACTATAGCGGTGTTAACAAACCCATTCCTGTTATGGGATCTTTAATTTACCAGTTTATTAATAATACATCTTTATAACTGAAAAAACACGCGGATTGTCTTTATCCTAGGTAAGCGTTTTCTTATTGATTTTCATTATAGAAATGTGAAGCAGTCGGATCACTCACTCGTGCTAGTTTAATGCTAGGAATAAAAATGTTCCTTATATTGAGGGTTGTGTGAGAAGGAGCTCGTTTAGATCATGTATACTATAATGTATAGAAAATAAAGCACCCACAGCCTATTACAAAACTAACCGTAGTTACTGATACCATGATATTTGTAGTGAACTACTACAGTATGATGATACAGATGGTACATGCCAAAGACATGGTTACTATAGTTTTACTATAATAAAACCATGATTAATAGTACCTAATAAAATGCTATTTAAAATTGAATGCATTCAATTGTCTTACTTTTAATAATATTACTCAAATTTAAAACTCGAATTTTAACATTTAAAGATTTTATGTGCATGTAGCATGTACTCAAACTAATAAATTGAGTGTTTTATTTTACGATTTTATTTTATATATTTTATTTGATTGTATTTTATATTTATTGTTATATTTTATATATGTCATACTATATGTAATACAGTAAAAAATAATATATCCTTTCCCAACATTCTTTAGATTGCCCATTATTATCAGTATGTATTGAATGTTTTACATGTAAATTAAACTCATACGGCTTGCCCTCAGATCTTTTGAGTGCTGTGCCATCAGGCCAGCGTTTCCAATGAACATGTCCCTCGCCCAGAGAGTTCTCCTGACGTGGATCTTCACACTGATCTTTCTCATTATGCTGGTCCTCAAGCTGGATGAGAAAATCCACTGGAACTGGTTCCTTATCTTCCTTCCTGTCTGGGCCTTTGATGTCATCCTCCTCCTCATGCTCATTGTTAAAATGGCGGGCCGCTGCAAGCCAGGGTTCGACCCTCGCAATGGAGCGGAGAACTTGAAGAAGCGTGTGTGGTACCTTGTGGCCATGCTGCTTAAACTGGCGTTCTGTCTGACGCTGTGTGCGAAACTAGAGAAACTGATGGATGTTTTGGTGAGCTCCGTGTGTGTTCCGCTGTGGGCATTGCTAATAGGAGCCATGGTGGAGCTGGGGTACAACGTTTTCCACTTTAGAAGAGACTGAACATATGAACGGTACTCGTTGAACGCCAGCGGAGAGATGCAAGATATAATTCCCATCTGTCTTTTATTGCATTCATAAGGAGTTGAATAAAATCATCTTGAAAATACATGTCACTTATATTCACAAGAAGGGAATATAGAATAGACAGTAAGAGTGTTTGCTATTGAAAGCTCTTTGTGTTCAGGAATTGCTCGAATATTACAGGTGGAATGGTGACTACAGAATTGCCTACGTTACATGTTGACATTGATGCAGGGAGGTGTGCAAGAGTTTCCGCTCAGGTGACAGAAGTCTGATTGTGAATGTTGATTACACTATTTATTTCATTTTAGTACAACACTGAGATCATTAGCAGCTTACCTCTAAACAATTGGACAACACAAAAAGGCAATTAACATACTGTTTACACTGTTTTTTCAGCTAGTACTGTAACAAAAAAAGACATGTGCTACAATAATGATGTATATTTATTTCTCTTTCTTTATCATGTTCTTGCATTGCAAATCAAATGTATTACAACATTTTTATTTTCTCTTGTCAGAGTGTGTAAATAATTAATAAAATAACAGCTATAACTTTCTTGTCATAGAAATGTTGAATTATTAATAAGTTCCATTTTCAAAAGCGCCCGGGTTCTGTATGTAGAAGCGTTTACAGAAACATGCATAAAATGTGTAAAAATAGTTATAAATATTCAGCAGGTAGCAAAGATCAAATCAAGTTTAAAGTTAATTTGCAGATTAATTAGTAATTAATGTCTTCATAGTTCACTAAACATAAAACTTACTCACCTTAATGTTATTGCAAAGCTATTTGAATTTTGAAAAAAAATTCTGCAGCTTTTTGTTCATATTGCTGCTCTTGTTTTCAAGAAATTGAATGAGAACAATGGCTGTAAGTTACTAACATTCACCCTGCCATCTTGATTTGCTTTATGGACAGAAAAGTTATACTGGTTTGGAACAACATGAGGGTGAGTACATAATAAATCTCTTTATAATTTCTTTTTACAATATTTGTAATTGTACTTTCTCTGCCATGAAGCGTATTAAATTCCAACAACATACAATGAAAATAATAGAAAGATACAAAAAATGGTAAAGTTGGTAAAATTTTACTGCAGGTAAAATGAGAAAAAGGTAAAACTTACAGCAACAATGACAGCAAAACTAGCTATACACATTATGGAGAAATGATGCATACAAAAATAAAAATCAAATAAAGATTTAAAAACTGTATCTGAATGAAATGTGTTTTATGCAATGCGTCTCTCTAAAACAACATTAGCTTATAAAAACTGTATACAAACATTTATGTTTACAGTCCTGACACCACGCTTATAAAAAAGATTAGCTATTTATTTTATACTACAGAAATTTTCTATAATTCCCAAGAAAGCTTAGTTAGTTTTAGTAGTGGTAGCTAGATTTTAGTTTGCATAATTTTGAGGTCTGATCATCATTCTGACAGTCTTAAAAGATTGTCTTTCTTTGGTTGGATAATATTCCATTGTAATATTGTGCCATGTGCCCCAAAATATCCCATTTCTCAGCCCTTTATATTTTGTGTGATAATATTTACCATTTAAGTTTGCAGACATACACGCATCAAACCACCAGCCGGAGCTGTAATAATCCCCACAATTTCCTGAAGGATACAGGTCATTATCTCTGTCAGGGGTGGTGAAGAGCTTCTGATCATGATTGTAGTTCTTATTAAACTGCATGGCATCACCAGCTGTACCTGAATAACCACCAATAGACAAGCGGTATTGTTGGCTCTCGTCGGCCACGTGGAAGTGGTCATATTGAGCGTATTCTCTGATCCCTTCAAAGTCTTCGAGCTCTATACGTAATGACATGTTTTTCGCCTGGGTCAGCCAGTGGATCTTGTCATTTCCGAGCCAAAACTCGCCCATTAGTTTACCGAACCCCTTTTTGTACTCGTCCCAGGTGCGATTAAAACTAGTGTTCCCATTAATGCGATGCTGAATCAATGTCCAGCCTCCGCCGGAGGTCTCCATGTCACAGAACACATGGAAAGTGCTGTTCTTTGATCGTGGCGTGACTCTGTACACCCCATTCTTTTGTGTTTTTGTTATGTAATCAGCACAGTCTTGTGGCGGTCCTCTTCCTGTAAGCAATAGAATTTTTTTGTAAAACATACTATAACAATGTATAAACAACTTTAATGTGCGTGCTAAAAAGTCATTTGAGGTTTTTCCTTGCAACCGTCACCTTTGGCTTGCTTATTTGGCTGTTTGTAAGGCAATTAAATTAGTATAATGAGATGAAATTATGAAAGAACATATTCAGCTGGCAAATATGGATAATATGCTTATGGATCTTATGGATCAAAAGAGAGAAGTAGAGTTTCTTTTATGTTAAACCACAATAACAAATTTACGCTCGGCTGATAGCACTCAAGGTTTCATTTAAGAAAGATTTCAAAGGTTTTTCCACATTTTTTCTCAATTTATTATATGCATGCAGAGTCAAACCACCTGGATTTATTTATCCGTGCTTTCAAGGGTTTACACTGGGCCACGCTTGGGCCAAAATTCAGTCTTGCACTTCTCCCCACTTGACTTAAAGCATTGGACCGTAATTATAAGTATTTATATTAGAAGTTATAGTACTAAGCACTGAATGATACTGCACCTAGTGTGCATGAGAAGTTGTGCTTTTGTTCAAGGTCAATAAAGGCATGACGTCCTAATATATCAGACAAAAGAAGAGGCCCGCAGCTGGTCCACAACATCTGTTACTCAGATGAGAGTTTATATCCTGCAGCATCCTCCTCTCATCCTTCTGTGAAGAATTTGTAGAATCCTATCACACCATCAAGATAATATGCTGGGTCAAAGAGTTTCAGAGGATGCTTTCATATGATTATCAGGGTTTTGTTTAACTTTATTTCAGGACTCTCTTGAAATGTATTCAACAAGCATTTCAACAAGCAAGTCTTGCATGGTTTATTATTCAAGGGATAGTTGTATGAAATGTACATTTATTCATCATTTTTTTTACCCTCATGTCAGTCGAAACCTGTATGACTTTCTTTCTTCTGCAGAACACAAAAGAAGATATTTTGAAGAATGTTGGTAACCAAACAAGACCGGCACCCATTGACTTCCATTGTATAGACACAAAATCACCGAGACATTTCTTAAAATATCTTCTTTTTGTTCCACAGAAGAGAAAGTGTTATATACAGATTTTGAATGACATGAGGGTGAATACATGATGACAGAATTTAAATTTTTTGGTTAACTATCCCCATAACTTGAGATGCATTAATAGTGAATAAACAATAAATGTTCTTTCAACGTATACACAATGGTTTCATATCTTTCTCTGTGCTCATATGAAACGATATAAAAATTCCTCACCTCTGTCAGAATCAAACAAAGGCCTGCTGTGGGACGTAGGCTGTTGGGATGGTGTGATGTTACAATCACTGACACAGGTGCTGTGGATCTCTGCTCCATCTTTCTGCGTTACCTCATCGCCTGCAATCGTTTTAAACCCATCAGCTGTGTCCTCAGGGCTGAGTGAGAAAACTTTAGAGCCCTTTATTTCTTCAACATTTGTAAGCGTCTCCAAAACAACTGGAACTGTGTACCTTTCTGCATTATTACCTCGGACGTTGTCGACACTGTTTGGATTCGATAATACGTCCCCAGAGTTTTTTTGCGCTTTGTCTTCATTTAGTTTAACAAGTTCCAGTTCTCTCGTCGCTACAGTGTTTTCAAAGCTTACGGGTGTCGAGATGTTTTTAATCTTTTCAACATGTGTATTTGTCACTGTAGGAATGTGTTTTGTACTTTCTCCATCATCCGTGACTGTCAATGAAGTTGCGCTGTTGGAGGTTTTGGGTTGGGTTTTTTCATTTACGCTTGATAATTCTTTATTTAAGGTGGATGCAGTTGGCTCTGAATTGTGGGGATTTAATAAATTCTTCTTGCTGTTGAACTTGTCCACTCCCATTGGGTGTTCATTACTTGTATTTCTGGTTTCCCAACTGAATTGTTTGCTTTCTTTGCCACCACTGCGCTGTTTGTCTTGCAGAGAGTTGCCTTCCGTGCCGTTCAACTCGGTATCGAGATCTTGTACATCACCCACATTTTGAGATGTCCCAGTTTGTGATCTTGACCTTGTGTTTTCCAATCTCTGAGTATCCAACATGCCCGTGTTTGTCCCTGTCGCCTGTGGGATGTCTTTGATTTCTTCCGTATGTTCTGTAGATGTTTCCCTAGTATTGTTGATGAATTGAGTCACTGGACTTACGTTTGTCCTAACGCCCCTGTTGTTTTGATTGCTCATGTTTGGCTCGGTTTGCAAATTTGGCCGCCTTCTTACATAACTCGGTTTCATCATTACAGTGCCGTTTCTCCTGCCAAAATTGCTGTTTCTGCCTGAAATGGAATAATTTGAAGGTACCACAACAAGTTTTGGGATCACATTTGCTGGATGTCTGCCTGGCCGTATCGGGAGCTTTGGCATCACTTGTGTGATATTTTTGAGCAACCTCACATTGCTGATGTTCTTTTTGCTGTTTATAGACTGAATGTTTCCCATGTCTTCGGCACTTTTAGGTTTGGTGGGTTGAGATATTAAACTGGGTATTGAAATCCTCCTTGTTCCCTGGTTTACTGCAGGTGGTTCATGTTTACTGGCTATACTTACTTTACGATCTGATGATGTCATTTTCACACTTGGGACAGGGGTGGGGTTCACCATATCACTTTCCAGCTGAATGGTTTTACGATTGCTCAACATGTCCTTTTTCACAGTCCCTGGGCTCGGAAGGTTATGACTTATTTCCTTATTTCCTGCACCGATGATTGTTCCCGACTGTGTCTGATCTTCATAATCTTGAGTTAGTGGATTAGTCTCCCTTTCAGTGTCAGAAACCCTATCCCTAGACCTTTCTTTTTCTTTAACTGGGCTTAAATATTCATCCTTTTCCAGCTGTTTCCCTGAAAAAGACGTGTCTGCTTTGCTACTCGCATTAAATCCCATATGTTCATTCTCTACTTTAATCAGGTTTGGCTGTTCAGCTCTGTTTATAACACTAAAGATTGACTTGTTTGTTTGTGCTGTGTGACTCACATCATCCTGGTCTTCCTTCTGCGGATTTTTTGGGACTTTTGTAATCTCGCTTTTGTTTAGCTTTCTGAAGTTTTCCTCGCCATCCGTAGTCACCTGTCTTGCATCTTTCGGGTTGATTTCGTAGTCTGTTCTGGGATCAAAATCTCTACTCGTGTCTTCTTTGTTTGTCATTTTTTTGTCATGTGTTGATGGGGTTAGTCTGCTGTTAGTGACAGGTTTAGGGTTTGTTACTGTCATCGCCTCATCTTCTGTTGATGTGGTTTGTCCTATTGTAAGAGAAGGTTTTGGATTTATTATTGTCGTCTTTTCAATTTCAGCTGAAGGGTTTAGTCCAGTGGTAGCTTTAAGTTTTGGGTTTATAATTGTCATCGTTTCATCTTTTCTTGTGGGAATTTGTCCAGTTTTAATTCCAGGTTTTTGATTTATTATTGTCATCTTTTCTATATCTGTTAATAAAGTTGGTCTGTTGTTAGTGCCATGTGTTGGGTTTATTATTGTCATCGTTTCATCTTCTGTTGTTGGGTTTAGTCCACTGTTAGTTTCAAGGTTTAGGTTTACTATTGCCATCTTTTCATCATCTGTTGAGGGGTTTGTCCAATTTTAATTCCATGTTTTTGGTTGGTTATTGTTCTCTTTTCATCTTTAGTTGACAGGGTTAGTCTAGTGTTAGTGACAGGTTTTGGGTTTGTTATTGTAATCTTTTCCTTTTCAGCTGTTGGATTTAGTCCAGTGTTAGTTTTAAGTTTGGGGTTTATTATTGGCATCGTTTCATCTTCTGATGTTGGGTTTAGTCCGCTGTTAGTTCCCAGTTTTAGGTGTACTAGTGTCATCTTTTCATCATCATCTGTTGAGGGGGTTTGTCCAATTTTAATTCCAGGTTTTTGGTTTGTTATTTTCATCTTTTCATCATCTGTTAATAGGGTTAGTCTAGTGTTAGTGACAGGTTTTGTTACTGTCATCTTTTCATCTCGAGTTGATGTGATTTGTCCTGTTTTAATGCCAGGTTTTGTGTTCATTATTTCCCTAATTTCATCATCTGTTATTCCACTGTTTGTTTTAGGTTTTTGGTTTGTAATTATCATCTTTCTATCTTCTGATGATGGTGTTAGTCTAATGTTAGTTTCAGATTTTGGATTTATTATTGTATCATCTTCAGTTAATGTAGATAATCTAATGTTAGTGCGAGGTTTTAGGTTTGTTACCGTCATCTTTTTATCTTCAGATGATGTTGTTAATCTACTGTTAGCTTCAGGTTTTGGGTTTGGATTATGAGGACTTGTTGGAGAAAATCCAGTTCCTACCGGTCCAGTGTTGAATGTCCTGTCTCCAGCTTGTGGACGTGACCTCACCGCAGCTGGGTTCCTTAATCTGTCTTCATCGCTAACCTTGGCACCTCTGTTATTAATAAATGTCTTTGGTCTCAGTGGTCCACCTGCTCTGGAAAAGTTTACAATTCGTCTGTTCCCAGCTGATATGCTTGGATCTATAGTCCTTGTGTTAGCATCCCCCGATCTGCTGCTTAATCCGTTCGTATCGGTCATATTCTGCACCCTCTTTCTCACAGCCAGGATGCCACTGATGTTCTTTACATTTCTTGTTGCGGTCTGTTGCGGAAAGTCTTTTGTTCTGAGAACAGAGGATTCTAATAATTCACCTCCCTGAAACTTCATTTCCTTCTGCGTCTCTTCACTTGCAGGTTTTACCTCAAAAATGTCCTCCGGTGTCTCTTCAAGTGACGGATTAAATATTTTTACCTCTCTGCTCATTTCAGACACACGGGATGCAGATGGTACAAATTCTTTCGTTTTAGGAATAGAAGACTCCAATAATTCACCCGGCTGAAAATTTTCAGTTATAGGTGAGAATGCATGTTTTACCTCATATATGTCCTCTGGTGTCTCTTCAAGGGAGGATGGGTCAAATATTTTTATCTCTCTGCTCACCTCAGAATTTTGATCAGTGGTACCTTGGTCAGCATCAATGCTCCATCTTTCCAAACTGGACTGATTTAGCCTCTTCACTCCATCCATGTTTGTGTTGTCTTGCGGTAGTGATGAGGTGACGATCCGGACCACTTGTCCAGTTCTCAGTTCCTCCTCTTCCTCACCGTGGTCCTTCCATCCGCCTCTCTCACCTCGCTGTCTCTCCTTACACTCCTGACAGTCTCTTCTCAGCCGGTTCACCACCTCCTTCAGGTTCTGGAGCTCTTTGGCCATCTTCTCCAGCTCTCTAAAGGGCCTGGGCAGCTGGATGGAAAGAGGAGGGAGGGTGATTCGGTAAGGGCAAAAGTTCTCCTCGTCCTCGCAATGCCCCTGAGGCTTCAGCTTTACCCATGAAGCAGCGTCCTCAGGCTCTGGGCAGCTGTCGCACGCCGAAAATACCACCAGGCATCCCCATATGTACAACGCAGAGAGCCACATTTTGTTCTGTGTGTTGAGCAGGTCTGTTGCATGTGTTGAAGAACGTGAGAGAGCAGGAACACGAGGGGTTGGAGGACCACCTCCCTTTATGAGAGCTCAGAGAGAGGCGATGCTCAGTGATGACACAGTTGAAGGGAAACAACAGAGTGCTCTGCACTGAATATACTCAAAATAGCAATAGATTTTAACTTGGTACTGCATTAGCATAAGCTCATTTTTGCAGATGCATAATGTATCTTTCTGCTTTATTAGTAATGTAATGACTGTTGAGAATGCACGTGAAAAGTTTTTGTTTGATGGTATGATTTTTAATATGAAGTTAGTTTGTGTGTGTGTATATAATTTATGTGTATATTTTAATGCTAAACGTCTTTCATTGTTTATTCTATTCCATTCTATTCTATTCTATTCTATTCTATGCTATGCTACTCTATATTCTGTTCTTTTTTATACTTTATATATAAAATATATTATATATTTCATATTCAGTTCTGTTCTTGCTGTATAGAGTATAATATTAATATAATATATATATATTATATTTTATATTATATTTTATTCTTTATTTTATATTTTTATACTTTATATAAGATGTCTATTCCATATTCTATTCTATATTTCATTTTTTTTATATTTTGTATTGAAATGATGTAATATATTCTATATTCAATTCTGTTCTGTAATATTCTATATATTCTATAAATATTACAGTTGTATTTTTTATATAAAATATTTTTATATTTTGTTTTGTTCTGTTCTGTTCAATTGTATATTTTATATATTTTGTATTCTATATTTTATTCTGTTTTATTCCATATTTTCTATTCTATATTTTCTATTCTATTCTTCTATTTTTCTTCTAGGGGGCTTAGAATGTGATTTTTTTTGTGTCACTTAGGTTAGTTGATCCATTAATCAAAACCATCCGTTATCTACCGTCTATAATCTGGAACACGCAATGCATTCTTCGCATGTCATTTTTTTATATCAGCATATGTGAGAGAATTATGTTGGCAGCAGCTTCCTGTCTATAAATCTGCATATCCCACACACACGCATATATAGACACGTGCACACCAGCCACAAAGATTCAGAGCTGTACTGAGTGCCTAAAAAACACTCAATTATATTCAGATGGGTGGACTAGTGTCCAGTGTAATTTTAATCCTGTACAAATCCTATCCTGCATAACCTCTGTATCTACTGTTATCTATTATCTAATGTTTTTCAGCAAACTGAAGCACAACTCAGAAGTCTGGTTGCAGTTGTTTGTCAAACTAAATTTGTTGTTGAGCTGCAACTGCATTGTGAATTTTTACCTTTTTGCCAACTTTCCTAAAAAGAAAATTAAATTCATCCAATGGCAGAAACAGCACAATTTGCTATTGTAGTATCAATATAGGTTTGATCCTCACTTTAGGGTTACTTTCTTCCATCATTACATAATACTGATCACATATACACGTGCACAAAGCACATGACCATTTGTAAATGCCATTTCGGATACACAATCCTGTCTGAATCAGTAGATATGGCAGATGTGCTATGTTTGGAACTCCATTATAATTTATAAAACAAGTCCCATCTAAAAAAGTACTTGGGTTTGCATGATTTATTATCTTCCGCCGTGAGTTTTAACAGTCCTGTGTACTTAAACTTCATTCATTAATAGAGTTTTGGAGAGGTTGCGTTTCAACACACCTCGGTTTTACCGTCCAACAATTTAGCAAAAACACTGACGCTTTAGTGATGTGGTTACACCACATCAAAAAGAAAGATGGGATTACAAGAGATGTTGTAATGGGCGTGTAAACAATAAGCCATCGTTATCCAGCCATTAGGCAAGAGCGCAAAACTGTTCCATCCAGTTTGCTGTAATTTCATGAAAATCCCCTAACCAATGTTTACAGTTTCAACCCGTTGATTGTCTCTCAAGTACTGACTTCACAATTTTTATAGTGCTTTAATTCTGGCAACATACTACAAGCCAACTCCCAGTTTTATTACCATTAACCAGAAAGATCTTACCATTTATGGCCAGGACTGTGTTTGAGTAGTGCCCATTATGATGTCACGGTTTAAAATCCCCCTGCGACGGTTCAGCCTATCATTGACAGTGAATGTGTAAACATTGTGATTTTTCCATAAACCAGCTCACACAAACATCTGACCGCCAGTTGGGTTTGAGTACCTTGTTAGTTATGGCTATTCTAACATTTGTGCATTAAGTGGTAGTAGTTATGGACTACAATGTATATTTATGATAAAAGAATAGACAAGTGCACTTAGAAGTGCGAATTGTGTGGGAAACTCATCGACTCTGCTTCTTTTATCCAGACTTGTGAAGAGACATCTGGAGTTGATCGCTACAGTGCATCAACAATAGATAACGTAAAGTCAGCTTGTTTGCATTACAAAAGCCTTGACTTTATTAAATCATTGACTAATGCCTGCAAAGATTCCTCTCATTGTTGCATGCAATGGGACAACAACATATTTATGGGCACAAGTCAAGCTGAGAAAAGGGACATTGTGTAGGTTTCTCAATAGGGCATTTTGTAAAATCCATTGCAACATTATAAATTTGTGCCAAATCAAATATGCCAAATCAAATTTTGTGATTCCTAATAGTGTCAGGCGTGCATTATGTAAGATTTGGCATGCAGTTTAGATATTACTTAAATAATTTTGGTAATTAAAATAAAGTCTTTTATGGGAATTAAACTTTGATTGACTTTGACTTCATTCTTACATTAACTTATAAAAATAGATTACATATGATTCATTGCAAAATATCCTTTTATTATTGTGGCAACTGTTGTTATAGAAAGAATAGTTTTATTCAGAAACTATATTTTTATTATCATTTCATTATTCAGCTTCATGATGAAATGTGTGTGATTTGTGGTGATGCGTTATGTAAGATTTGGCATCACTGATACAAAACAACGATTTTCATGTCTTGTGATTAACAGTTGTGCATCAGACTTGGGATGTACCAAGATGAAGTACAGCAAGATTTTACTTGTTACTTGTTATTCTTGTTAGATGAGTCATTACTGACAGTCCATGGTTACATGTTACGCTGCTTTATACCATACAATAAAACCACATATGATGTATATCACTTAAATTACACAATGATGTATGTTTAGGATGCGTTCTAATAATATTCTATATAACCCAGTCAGTTCAACCTCACAGCAAAAGAAAACCAGAGAGTAAAAACATTGATAATACATATTTATATACATACACATTTATACAAAGTCAGAACACTCATACCCGTGTCTTTTGTATGATTTTCTCGTTTTTTTTTTCTCGCTTTTTTTCAGTGGACTATCGATTTATTTTTTCTAACAATTCTTTTTATTTCATTTGAATACACGAAGACAATAGGCCACAAATGCAACATAAAAAATCCACTTTGAGAGAGATAGACACAATGATATCCATGTTTATGAGAGTTCATAAGACCAGCAATGAGCTCTCAGAAACTGGTTATCAGGATATGATATGAAGACATCCTGGAGCTTACAATATCCTGTCTAAGAGTTGCTAGAAAACAACTAAGGTCTCAGGAGGCGACGATACGTTCCTAAGGATTTTATTTTATCTGGCACACACACCCTTTGTTGGACTCCTTCATGAGCACAACAAACTATTTTCATTTTTGTATATTTTTTATGTCTATTTCTTGTAGCAGCTGTTAAAGGACATGATTTGGTCCACTGACAAATTGACGATCACTACTATACATGTTTACGTCATGCTCTTGAAGGTGTCCTATCATTTTCCGGTTAAGGTTAAAGGTCATCCAGTAAAGTACATCCAGTCGCATGTGCAAGAGAAACGCTATCGAAACACTAGGGTCCAAGAAATCCAATAGTCTTAATACTAAGTGCAGTTAAATGAGCATAACACTTTTTTTAATATCGTATAACAACAGTTTGGCATTCAGTTATGTTTATATAGCACCACCCATTGATCAGTTTAACATTCTAACTCTGTTTTTACTCAACCATGATGACATATCAAGAAATGAAATAAAAATTGCATTCACGATTCAACTAACACTGCATATTTTCAATACTGCACCAGTATTAAGACTATAGACGATGAGAGGCTCTTTGATGGTTCTGGTTTAGTTCAGATGTGACACGAGGGCAGAGAAACAGTGAGGAGGGTTCGATCATGGTCACTTTTGGTTCTGGTCAGAGGTCAGCCCCAGTGCCAGAGGTCTAAAGCGAGGTCCAGAGATCTTAACAGCAGCTCCACACTGACTTACCAACCCAGGGTCTATGAAAAAAAGACGAAAACTCTTTTGTTTTAAAAGCAATTTGTCAAAAATGCATGACGTTTACATGCTAAAGTCTTACCTGTGAAAATGTGTGTCTAGATGGTGTCTGGGTTCTGGGTAACAGGTGTGATAAGATGTGGACTGAGATGATTCTGTAAGTAAAGGGGTTGAGGGTGTTGTACGGGCTAATCAGGTGGCCAGTGTAGAGCTCCTGTGCACTGCGGCTCTCCGCCCAGATCTTATCTACAGATCAGAGAGACTGTTAGTAGGAAAAACAAAGGATTATGGGACGGTCTGTTGTCATGCATTTGCAAACATTAGCTTATGGGGGTTCATATTCTTCACCGGTCCGCAAGCACAACATCATTTCTGTTAGCACCGTAGATATGTTGGCATGCAAACACATGCTTTTTAGATGTTAAGACAAGACAAGACATTACAACTTTTATCCTAAAATGTTTTCAAACCAGTCAAGGTTTGATTGGTAAGCATAGGCCTAGCATAGTAGCATAGTTAGGTAGACACTGTAGTTATTAGCTGTAAGTTATTAGCTCTGTTTTTACTGATACTGGTCTTCACTTATTAGGTGGACAGCTCTGGAAACGGACATACAATATCAGTCAAAAGTTTAGACGCAATAGACAAAAATGTATTCTTAAGGTGTGTATTTCAATGTTTAAAATACCTTTTGCAGACAAAAACATAATTGTGCCAACATATTCATTACTTTCATTAGAAAAAAAAGCTTCACAGGTTGAGACCTCAAGAAGCTGGATGATAAAATGCAGAAGATGAAGATGATTGAAGATGATCAAATATAACATAGTGTTCATTTATTTTCGATACTTTTAGTCATATTATAAATCCCAGAGTTACAATTGTGTTATTTCATGGTTTTGATTAGTTTACCACTATTCTAAAATGTGAGAAAAAAAAAAACTAAACAACAGTGAGAAAGTGTTTCCAAACTTTTGACTGGTACTGTGTAAGCAGAAGTAACTCCCCTTCAATTATTATAGAAGTACTAGTGTCTGTATTTAAGCTGAGGAAATTTACTTGAAATAAACAGAATATTGTTGCCATAATTAGTAAAGGGTCCAAAAGTATGAGACCACTTAAGATTTTTACACATTTAAAAGAAACTAATATTATGACATTTTTTAAAGATGCATTATTTCTAAGTCCTTTGTACAAAAGGTTAGCTTTACTTATTTCCATTGAAGCGCTCAAGAAGATTCTTAAGTCATGCTGGGATAACACAGATCATCAGGTTTCACACAAACTTATTAAATATTAAGGGAGGAACAGCAAATACTAAAACATCCAAAAATGATTAATTCCATTTTGTACTTGAACTATTTTATGTGGAAGAAATGAGAAAATGTTTGTTTTTGCAACGCTGATGACTGAAAAAGTGCATATCTGCTCAGCATTAACTTGTTTAAAGATGAAAGGGATTTTTTGTTTGGGAGAAACAGAATTGAATCTAGCGGGAGCAGAGCGAGCGTGGGAAAATTAACTGTCCACAGGCAAATTCTTCTTACTAGTGTTAATGCACCATCTGGGGTTATGTTTAACCACAAAGACATACAAAGGAATAACAGACTTTCAAATAAAAACAAAACCAGGCGAAATGAGATTTGTCGGCTAGTTCTTAGCAGTGTTACTATAAACAAACAAGTAAATATTTATATTAAAATAAGTGGATTTTGGATTAAAAATAAAGCAAGTAGTAGCCAAATGCGTTTCTAATACGTTTCATAAACGTTTTCTGCACTGCTATGACGTAGCCAATCATCTCACACAGGCACAGCAAGACAAGGCGAGGTTTGATGTCACATGGGGAGGAACCGGGCAGCTGAGATTAGCTTTTACAAGTCCATCAAAGAAATGCTCACCCTTCTAAAACAAAATGGCTGCCAGTGAGGCTATGCCCAAATGCCCTCCTCATCATCCTATCGGTTAAGAGATGACAGGGTTTTAGCCATGTGCAGCATGGAAAAGAAGATCAGGTTAGTATGCGAATATTTCCAGGTAGAAGAGACCCGTAAGTGCAGACACGAGATCAGCTTTCGGTATCTTAAATGCTTTAATGTTATATAACAAGTCTAATAGGAAACTGATCTTAGATCTGCACTTGGGAGCAATTTCTACAGTTATGAATAAGAATAAGAATAAAATCCATAGGTTTGAGAAGTTATGATCAATATGAAAGCGGTAAAAGGAAATGAGGGTGTCTGCATTGGAGATGAGGGAAGCTTCATTTAAATTGTTATAAGGAAACCGTGAAGGAAATGGACAATAGACGAACCACTTCCGATTCAGTTTCAAGTATGAATGCTTATTAACAGGTAACCAAATGAAACTGACCACACCTCCAATTTGTTTTGGTGCCTATAGGCTTGCTATGAGATAAGCAATATACAGCGACAATAAAAAATTATTTCATATTCAGCCGTGAAGTGCTTTAATTAATATTGAAGAAAAAATTAATGATAAACACTTTGTGAATGTCTTTACAGGATGGCACAGTGACCTGATCAGGTGATTTAGGAGGTTTGTGATTGGTCTGGTCAGGTGGGGTTTTCAAGTAGCCGTCGTCATAATTATCTGCCATGAGCTTCATACGGTTCTGTGTCTAGGAAAAAAGAGGCAGCACATAAGGAAAGAAACGGTGGGAAAGAAGGATAGAAAAAGGGTAAAATCAGGTGGAAAAACAAGGTAGATCATGTGAGAAAATAAAAACTACATTTCTTTTATCATTTTTAAAGAAAATGGGATGTTGCTTGACTGTGCGAAACTTGCCACCATGATGCTAGAGTGTTGCTATGCAGTTGCTGTTTATAGCATGTTGCTAAGGAGTTGCTATGGAGTTATCCGTAGTTTCTAAATATAGCTGTGGTTGGTCCTTTAATGCAATTATATGCAATTTGTTTACCTGTTTAACATTCAGCAGACAAAAATCTTAACTGACTTGACATGTTAAATAAAAAATAGGATACATCTCCCTAGTAAGCTGCATGATCTGAATTAGTGCACAAACCCCGAACTCTTAAAACAATACTAATAGTGAGTCTTCTGAAACAAAGCGCTAGCACTAGACAAACATCATTAGTGGCTCATTTATATTCAGAAACCCATCAGTCACATCAAATATCAATTCTGTATAGATTTAAAGCAAACAAACATCTTGACCTTGAGAAGTCTTTTTGTGAGGCACTTTGTACCTGCTGTTTGAGTTGCTGCACCAAACGGTCCTTCTCCCGTCGCAACTGAGCCACTTCCTCCTGCGTTTTCTTTTTTTTAGATGAGGACAGCTCCAGCAGGGCTATGTTAGCGTCCTTCTCGCTAATGGCAGCCAGCAGAGCCTCCTGTCTGTAAATTACAATTGCATCCAAATGGAAGTCAAACCTCCATGTCAAACAGCACTTCACTTAAGCACCATAGAGCCGCTCTTCAAAACAATTTACCTCACTGACAATGACCAGTTGGGTAGAAAAGGTTAAAGGATTCGCAAGCTTAAAACATCTCAGGGGAATGTGAATTTTGTCAAAATAATTGTGCATAATTGTTTTAGAATGACTGAAATAGCTTGTTTATTCTCAGGTTGTCTACAGAAGCAGAGGTGAGGTGTGGAGACAGAAATAGCAAACCGAACAAACCACATGCAGAATGAATCATCCTCTACAAAAAAACATGGTACGAAAAATATACAGCATTACAGTTTTATTGCCTATTTTTCTGTCATGATGTTTATCTCTATATACTTTTTATTAGGTGATGCATGGGCGTTTCTTCAACTTTAGGCACTTTTATGTCCTAGAGGTTGGTTCTTATTAAAACTAGCAAATTGTTATTTGTATAAAGGTCAGATTAATGACTTCATTGTTTCATTGTACTACTTTTCAAATGCCTTTTATGCATATATATTATTTTTTAATAATATATATATTTTACTAATACAGTTTTACTATTGTCTCATACTAAGTATTAAACATTCAGTATTAAATTATTAAAATCAGATACATGTAAATGATTGCATTTTTTAAGCAATTTTTACACAATCTAAACATTTTATTTTCTCTTATAATTCTCTTATAATAAGACTGTTACTTTTCTGTGGCATGTAAACAAATGATTTTTATTCATGTCACTTCCTATCATGCTGTAAGTTTGTCACACAATGTAAAAATATTAACGTAGTATTTAATTATGTAAGTGTAGGATACATAATGCTAGCTGTAAAATTAACCTTCGCTTTTTTGGGGGGATACTTTTTATAAACAGTCAGTTTTAAAAGACCTATAGTTGAAGAAACACCCAACTAAACAAACATTTAATGACTTAAATATGTAATCTTGAAGAACAATTTATTTATCTTAAAGTTGTTTGTACTGTGTATAAGACAAGTTCATGATTTAACACATAGCCAATGTGAATCCTGCTCTATTGGCAATGTGAAAGAGTTTGGTTTATGATGCAGTCTGTTTTAAATCTTTACAATCTGTTGTTATATTACGATACTTTGTGACTAAACTCACTGTATGTTGTCCATTCACATGTCCAGTCCAATGCTTGCATTACAGCAGATTTTTTTAATTCAGTTATAAACAACAAAGCAATACAGTAAATCTCTTCCACCAGCCACGAGTGTCAACATCACGTGGCAATTCAAAACTGTTTTACATTTACTTGGTTTCTATTTATATTGTGCTTCATAGTCCCACCCACACTGAATCCTCCCTGGTCCAAATTCCTGCTGTGATTTTAATACTTTGCACAGTATTTACTTGACCTGAATGTGATGTAGGAATAACGTACTTCATCTCCAGCACTTCTTCCAGGTGTCTTCTCCTCTCTGCCCTCAGTGTGGTCAGGTGAGCTTCTTTCTCTGCTAGAGACTGTTGGGTGGATGACATCTTAGCCTTCATGGACTCAAGTTCCAGCTTCACTTTCTCCATCGCTCCGAGCAGCTCCTCCATCTGTTTAAGTAAGTGAGAGGAAACCATTTTCCATCATGAAAAAACAATAATTAAACTATCATCTGATGGTGCTTATGCTGAATAAAATGGACTGTTTCAAAAACCATCTTGAGGAACATTAAGCTGAGTAGAGACAATAATGCACATTTCCATTGTTGATTTCTAAGTCATGTCATATTTCAAGTCACGTAAGTTGTATAATTGACCTGTTTCTCTTGATGGTTTCTTGCAGCTTCCTCCTGTGCCAGCACCATCTCTCTCTCCGCTGTGATTTGAACGCTCTCTCTCAGCGCCTCCTCCAACTCCTCAATGCGTTCCGCCTTCTGCCGCAAAGATTCCTGGGATTGATGGAGCACAGTAATGAGTACCGTATCATAACAGATTAGCTCATGACTGAGCTGTCATAAGTTCTCACCTGCTGTGGGCCATCGTTGACATGTTTGCCCTTTCCTGGCGGCTCCTTGTGTTTGCCAGAAGGTTTCTTAGTCTGCTCTTTCATTTGCCTGAAACAGGAGGTTTAAGAAAGTTTGGGCTTGTTTGTAAGTAGAGACAACTTTAGAGGTTTTGGGAGGGGTCGGAGCGTTATTATAACTGTACCCATCTTATAATATTTGTTAATAATCTCTCACATTAATAATAGTTTTAGATTAAAAAGGTAAATAGCCTTTAATGTAACTAAATGGATATTTAATAAAAAACAGTGTAAACATCCGGTTTATAATATTCAACATCCTGTTTTAACCTTTATGAAAGTTCATCACACCATTTCAAGAAGTTTAATACTGCATGTAAATATGACGAGAGATATTTCTTGAGAACTGGGTCCGTTTATGTGTGTGAAAATACACATATCTACTAACCTGGAAGCCACACTAGGTACACATTTCCAGGTGAAAAAGTGAAAAAAAAGGAGACACAAAGCAGAAGTTCAAAGGCCACTCAGAGTGAGAAATAACACATCTGATTAAAGAGGGAGGGGAAGAGCCCAGTCAAAGCATCAACCAATCAAACGCAGAGACTGCGACCGTTTGATCATCATGCTTAAACATGTCAGCATCAATAGAGAAAGACGAAAACACCAACGCAACCAAAAACTGAATTTAAAGAGACAGTTTCAGCAGAAAATGAAAATTCAACATATATGGTATATATCTTAAGGATTAGTTTTATTGTTATATTTATCATTGTATAAAGATCAGCATTAACAAACTTTTTATGTTCATTTTTGGGTGACCTGTTTCTTTAAGACAACACTGAGCAACGGTGATGGAGAAACAGACTGACCTCTCAAGCTCAGTGATTTTTCTGTCCTTGTCATTCTTCTCGTTCTCCATCTGACGCAGAATGTCCAGTAGACGATCGACTTCAGCCTGAGCTTTGGTGGAGTCCTCCCTGTGCCTCGCCACATCAGCTTCCAGCAAAGAAATTCGTTCGGATATCTCGGAGTTGGCCTGTGAGTTGGCTGCGGCACTCTGGACCTAAAAGTTCACCCAGATGTCAACAGCATGACCAAACATACACAGTCACATATATTAATGTTGAAGTGTTATTCTTTCCACATGAACTTTACTCTGTTTTACTTTTATTTTATAGTTTATGATAACCAGCAACCGCACTAGTACAATGGCTGCGTCCCAATTCACATATTGATATATTGCTAGAAAAGGACGAACTTCTTTGTTGACTGTAGAGTCCAGACTTTCAGCGTGTAGTATAACCAAGTCATAAAATAGCATTTGACCCTGCCGAGGAGGTCATTGATAGTTTACGCTTTCATGTGAACATGAGCATCTAGCTTTGGTTTGCAATTTTCAATATACTATGATTATAAATTTTGGTTTAGTAGTATGCAAACAGTGAATCAGGATGTTCTCTCACCTTCTTCAATTGATTCTCAAGCTTTATGCACTCCTCCCTCCGCTGTTCAAGAGCGATCTCGAGGCTTTTTAGTTTGGAGTCTTTCTTCAGGCCAGAAGAGGCCAGCGACGATGCGTGCTCTTTAAGATCCAGCAAAGAAGTCTGAAATCAAAACTTGGTGTTAAAATTGGCTTATTATAACCATCAGATGCTCATTCATAGAACTGGGTTCTTAATGGTCGGCACGATGGTTAATCTGTTTTGACAAGCGTTTAACCAACCTGTCACAACAGATATGTGTTTGTAAGCACATTTTGGGCAGATAGATAAAATTGTTCAAAGCCTGTATATGACTCTTTCTTCTGTGGAACACAAAAGATGATATTTTGAGAAATGTCTCAGTGGTTTTGTGTTCAGATAATGGAGGTCAATGGGGCTCTATGCTATTCGACTACCAAATATTCTCTTTTGTGTTCTGCAGAAGAAAAAAGTCATACAGGTTTGGACCGACATGAGGGTGAATAAATAATAAAAGAACTTTATTTTTGGATAAACTGTCCCTTTAATTTTATTTTTTCGCTACATGATGATGACAAATCGTTATTTTTGGTTGAACTGTCCCTTTAAGCACCGACTAATGGTTCACCTCACGGTCTGACAGGTCTCCCTGTAGCATAGTGACTTTCTCCTTCAACTCTCTCAGCTCTTTTTTACTGTTGTCCAGCTCTTCTGCTTTCTCTCTCTCCTCACGGTCACGTTGCTCCTTCAGACGCTCGATAATACGTTCCTGTTTGGAAGCAGCCGTCCATTAACACAGTGCCAAAATGAGAGTATTTACAACGAATATGATATGTTTAAATAAACACAGATTTGTTTTGACTCCTGACTTGGACCGTACTGATGTCAGTTGGATGTGAATCAAGCACGATGTCTGATGTTTTTTCACAGTCTGATAATGAGTTTTTGCACCCTCTAGAGGTGTTTATCATATTTACATTTACATTAAAGTAACAGTTCACCCAAAAATGAAAAATCTGTTCATTTTTGAGTGAACATATTTTGATTTTTTCCTATATTTTTATCTTTTCATGTGTCCCCCAAGAATCCCACCCATGACAGAAACATCAGCCTTCATCACCTTCTCAGCCAGCGAGTCCTCCAGTGTCGTAAGTGCTGTATCTGTATTTGATGTGTCCGTCTGTAGAGATTTCACCCTCTCTCTAAGGCTACTCATCTGCTTCTCTTTATCCCTCAGCTGCTCCTGCAGGTTTTCAATCTGAAACATGAGATGTATTAGAAAGTTATAATTTAATTATATTGATTGGAAGCTACATAAGCCATTTTTAAAGCCTGTATTCACTTGTTCCAAGTGTAACAGCTGGAAATAATACAGTCAGGATTTGAGTAAATCACAAGGTCAATCTTGAGTTGTCTTTAAGGATGTAAATCTAGCTTCTTACTTTTTTCTGAAGTACGTTAACTTTACGCTCCTTGACGTCCAGCATGTCCTTCAAATCATGGATTTCCCCACTGAGTGTGCTCTTTTCCTCTGACATTTCCTGAATCTGCTTGCTTTTCTTGTTCAACGTTGTCTCTTTCTCTTCCAGGCGCAACCTTAGTGCATCCACCTGTAAAAAAGTGTATTGGTTACAAAAACCAAAGAAAGCATCTGATTGGTCAAGATTAACAATTATCAACTACCTCAGTCTGCAATATAGCAGCACGCTGTTCTTTGGCAGTCAGAGATTCTTTGAGAACTTCAATATGCTGTTTGCTATCAGAGAACTGGTTAGTCAGCGTCTCCAACTTGGTCTGCAGGCCGAGGAGCTGGGTGTCCTTTCTGGAAAGATCCTGCTTGACTTGGTCCATCTAAATAATGCGAGCATTCAGCATTTACTGTAATAAATATGATGAATGGTACTACATTCACTGCTAAACCATAATAATACCTTGTTCTTCATAAACTTAGTGTGGTTACGGTACACTTCCATCTGTTTGGCCTCCTCCTGCCGTTCTTCACAGCTGAGCATGCTGCTGGATCGAAGCATCATGACCTGGTCCTCCAGCTCTCTGAGACCTCGCTCTAGAGAACTGATCTGAGAATCCTGCAACAACAATCGAGAGACTTTAAATGTAAGACTTTCACCTTCTACTTCAACTTGAAACCATCTTTTGTCTGCAGGAACAATAAATGCATCACAGATACCCGTTTGGACTTGTACCATTGCCAGCTGATGTCTACTGAATGAAATAACTAACTGTAATCAAAAGTAAAGTCACAAAACCAATAACTGTTTAAAATCAGCAGCTAATGTGATACCTTCATCTCAATTACAGTCTGAAGAGCCTTGGTTTTCGTAGTCTCTGGCGTCCCCTCGAGACGGCGATGCAGCTCCTGGAATTAAAGACACATGGTTGGCACTTCCTTCACACTAGAGCCAGAAATAGAGCTGTACAGATATGTCATCAAACCTTGAGGGGGAGCAATGCTGTTTATCAGTTGGGGTTGAGTTCTCTATTATATAAGAAGAGCTCTATTATAAATACAAATAAGCACGTTTGAGGCACTTTCATTGAATTGGTTTATGAATTAGTATTGTGGTCTTCCTTTGTATATGATATAAAAATTAATTATGAATACAAATGTTACCCCCGTCTGTGAAATCCATGTTATGGTATCAGAATCTAGATATAACTAAAAAAGTTTATTGCTGTAAATTTTATGATAGATTTTGCAGTACTAAATTTTTTATTAATAACACTGAAATTAATGATTTTATTGACACTCACTACATTTATTATTTTGCACAATACTGGCTTCCTACATTTATTTTAACCTTTGACATGGTCTTACTCAGTCAATATTAAAGATATCAAGGTTATATTTTTACAGAATGTTCTTTACGTTATGTAGGATGATTTTATTAGAAAGCAGGAAATCACTAAAAACTAACTTCAGCTGGATTTTCACAGACTGGGTCACAAATTTATGGTTTGTACGAAATCTTTTACGACACAAACCTCTCTCAAAGCTGCCAACTCTTTATCACGCTGCTCTAGAAGGTTCTCCAGGTGGTGTGCGTGCATCTCGGCATCTGCGAGACGACGCGTTCGCTCGTGATCCTCTTCGCTGGATTTAGCCGAGGGACTCTTGTTGTGCAACATCTCCAGGAGCTTTTTGACGGATTCGTCGCGAGCAACTAACGTCTGCCGCTGGGCCTCCATGCGGACCTCCATCTCCTCCAGGGTACGGCGGAGTAAGAAAAGCTCTCGAGCTTGCCTTTCCTGCTCCTCGCTGGGCTCACAGGCCAGCGGCTCTCCAGGTGGCTGCAGCAGCTGGTTCAAGTCACGCTGGATGCGCAGCTCTGCCTGCAGCGCCTGCACTGTTGTCTGCAAGTGCTGTGAGGGAATATGGGGTAAATCTGAGAACAAGTTATTTGTTCATGTAGCATAATTCAGCGTGAAAATTATTAGTTTAAATTTCAGTCTTTTGTTTGTTTATCTTTAGTCTATTGATGCACTTGTTCTCACCTCCTGCTCTAAATTTATCATCTCTTACTTCCAAATTCACAGTTTAGAAAAAAGTACTATGTTGCAAACTTGATACCAGCCAAAAGACAACTGAACAACAGTAATTATACCATTTCCCTAATCATACACACACATACACAACCGTGCCATAATTAATGCTAAGGTCTTATTAAGCCCTACAGGCCTGTAACAACTTGCCAAGAATCACCAAAATAACAAGTGCTAAGAACCGGAGCTCTCTGATGATTCCTGTGTTCATTTCCATCACAGACCAACGGCGCGAGGAGTGTGAGAATGTCGATTATGCTTAGAGAGAATAACCAAGCCGTCATTAGTTTAGTTCTGTACGACACTTCGTCTGGTAATGTGTCATGACAACCATGTTGCAGTGAATCACAATTTGAAGCTAATCATTCAAATACAGGAACAGAGATGGAAAGCTGTACGCTGCTGTCACTGGTACCAAACCCATCTTAGGAGGAAGGGAAATTAAGCCAACGTAGCTTTAAAAAGGCCACTGAATGTTTGGTAAAATTCTGCTTTTTTTCCTTAAATAGCTTAGAGATAATGCTCATCGAGCATATTGTGGCAAGCAGGCAGTAAACTCAGCAGTCTGCCAAACACAGCAGGACCCGGATGTCCATTTCATGATGGGCTATTAGTGTCACCTCTCAGTAGAGATACCGTAATCTTGGAATTTGAAACTGAGATGGATCTAATCTTGTATTTCTCTATAAATCTAAAATGTGATGATCACATCTTTCTGTGTTAAGTGCATGTTATGTTTCCATGCTATGCTGCAATGATTTTATTTTAAAAAGTGATATCATTCAACAAACTATAAAGCTGTTTATTAGTCATAATTGGTTATAATAACATATAGCCCAACCTACATATACATGTAGCTTATATAATATATACATATAAATAATTTTTAGTTGAGACACTGAGTAGAGCATTACATTTAGGTTTCATATTCAGCGTTTTTTGGGGTTGACGCATTATTTCCTTAACAAAATAAACATACACGTAAAATGCATTGCAATGTGAGATACATCTTTGTTCATGTGTTTTATACTGCAAAACTACAGTATGTATATATGCATTATATAAACTGTAAGTGTAGTATGCTGGTGTTTTATTTTATTTGAACATGTAGTAAAGATCCTAGATCAAAAAGTGTGTTGAATAAGGGAGACTTATTATTCCAAAATGGGCAGCGCTGTGGTACACCAAGAATAGGGATAAACCTATACACTATAAAAAAAACTTTGTTGGTATCATTATTTAGTTAATAAATCTATTCCTGGACCCTATTTCTACCCTTTTATCAGATATACAGTACATTTTACTACTGATTTAAGATCCTAATTCAACACTAAATTCCTCTAAGCACAAGCTTTAACCGTAAATCCCATTGAAACCACAAAACTGCTCTCAGTTCGGCAATAAATGTCCACTTCTACCCATAATTAAAAACAAGCATATCCTGCCAGAGGTACCCACCTGTGTCTCATCTTGGACTGCACGATACTGCTCCTTCCACACTACTATTTTGGAGGCCTCGTCTTTGCGAAGCGCACGCTCCTTTTTCAGCTCTGGGCTCCAGAAGCTTTTGATGGAGCTCATGGAGGAGCTGAGCTTGCTTTCCTTCACATCTATCTCTTTCCGCAGAAGCTCATTTTCCCTCAGCACCTCCTTGAGCTGGGCTTGCAGCTCCATGATGGTGTTGTCCCTCGCCTGACGTAGGGAGTGAGGAACAGTTGATGCTGCATGGATCTCTCCGCCAAAGCCCATGGAGTCCGTCGACACCGCCGGAACCATGGCCATGTCAGGCGTGCTGCCCGTTATGGCTCCTCTGACCCCGTATGGAATGCTGCCACCGAATCGTCCCGTCACCACGCTGCCCTTGGGGGGATCGGATGAGGTACCGATTGCGACTTCATTGTCACTCATGTACATTGGCCCTGATGTTGCGTAGGCAGCATTGAGAGATTGAATGTTCTCCATGGACAGCGTTTTGCCTCCAGAACCCCCTGGGCCGCCCCCACTGCCACCCATGCTGTTGGTGCGACGGTGGCCCATGCGGGGTGACCGAGGCAGACGGGGCGAGCGGCCTGAGTTGCTCTGGTTATTTCTACCCCCGCTATGATTACTGTCCATTTTGCTCACTGAGCGTGAACTTCCGTACATTTTGGCAGGCTTAGAGTTCAGGCAAGGGTAAAAACCCCTAAAAATGGATGTAAGGGAATGTGCTAATAAACGAGATGCTTCATCTCATGTGTTGTATGTGTGCTTAATGTGTGCGCTTTATCTCCCCAGTCTTCTGTTGTTGTTTTGAAAATGATGCAGTATTAAACCTGAAAATAAAAATAAAAACTTTAAAATGCCATTTGCAAATTGCATGTGGCATTGCAACCCAAAATACATCTATCGGATCATCCATTATATAAGTCAAATAACCAGTATAATAATAAAATAACAAATATAATAAAGAACAAACAATATTAAAGATGAAGATAATGAAAATATGTATAATGCAATGCAATGTAAAGCCATTTCCATCACCAGTTTTTATGACCGTTTTACTGCTATTGTTCATTTTATTACAAATCTCACAAAAGATCTGACTCGTGCTATAGATATTTAGTCTGGATGACAACGATCATATACAAATATAACCCACCACGTAAATAATCACTTGTTCGTAAACGTCAGAAAATACATCTCACATTTACACACCGAATGACTGAACCGAACGAAAGGTGGGGTTTTATTGTAAGCTCATACTCCAAGGTTACCAAACATTTAACGTCAACAGATATCAACAGCTATATAATTGTTTTCTATTTTAAACCAACACGTATCCGATAACCATTTCAATGGCGATTCAATGCTGTTTTAGTGTTTAGGTGAGGCGGCTCATCGGCGTTGATAAACCAACCAAAAGCATCGGCATTTCCCAGAAACACCACGTCAATAGTAAAGCGTTCAAATGCGCAAAATTACTGCCTACATTTTTTAAATATGTTGCATTTACATTTCGGATATACTCAATCTAACGGTCCGTATAATTCAGTACTGCAAATCGCTCAGCGTCAGCCCTAGGCAGCCTCCCTCAATGCCCTTCTTCTCCATCATTGCATGGCTTAACACATTTCTGCCTCCTCTTTTGTTAGTAATAACTATTCATCAAATACGACAATAAATGAGAAAAGACATCTGAATGTTAAAATGTATATTAAATAATTGTAACATAAACTATGCTTACAATTTTATCATTATGGCTTTTTATAAACCACAATGGATGTTAATATTAACATTTGTTTCGAAATCAAATTACCTCGTATGGCTGATCTATTTCATCCGATAAGGTACGCCCGTCTGTCCAAAAGATGTCTGATGGATAGGAAGCGGCCTATTTTTCTTTGTATTGCTTAAACATTTTATTATTTGCAGACATACAGCAGCATCTTCCCAGAGCTCGAGGACTTCAGTGACGTAACGCCTACGCTGCGCGCTCACAACATTCGCCTCTATCTGAAATGCCAACGCCATGCTACGAAGGTCATGTTAAAAATAAGTCGCAAATTTTGAGAGATTTAGCTGGATATTTCGGGTTTACAGTTTTCAAATCTATTTGTCCTCCCTCTCAAAATAAAAACCGCTTGATATCCGCCGTATTATTAAATGTGTTGTGTACGTTTATATTCAACAAAGTTCTTATAACTTCTACAACAGTAGATGTCAAATATTTAAAATATTGTGATATTTTACACCAAATATTGTCGATTTTGGACAACTAAATTGGACAAAGGATGTATGGTTCATTTAAACATTTCTAATTGGTTCCCATGTTATTATATATGCTATATTTTATAGCGTTTATTTACGTACTGTTTTATTTGCATTCTGAATAGTTTACGTCCACCAAACCACGTCCAATTTTCATCTACATTTTATCATCTCCCAGTCAGTTTATAGACCGACAACAGACGTAAAACGCCAGTTGGTGGTGTTTGATCCCTCTTAAAGCGCTCTATAATACATGCACTCAATGCATCACCAGGAGGCGCTCTATTCTAACTGTGAGAGATTATTCGGATAAAGACTAGCAGGGGGAGTGGACAAAAGTCTGGGTTATTGTCGATCACGAAAACCGGTTTGTTCGCGTAGTTCCTTTTTATACGATGATAAAAATGTAGAGAATCGATGGCATGCAGATCGCGCAGCTTTGAACGTCGCGCGTGCACATCGTCTACATTCGTGGGGGATCATTCGCTGTCAACAATAGATCCGCACGGCGCTCGCGTGCTGCACCCAAAGCCAAGTTTCGTGTCGGCATAAAGGGACAGTCTGGAGGCTTTTTGGTCGTTATTCTGCATTCTACACATGGAAGTATTTCAACGTCAACTTTAAATACATGGTTTGCACGGACAGCGTCATGCACGAGAGGAGTGAACGAGGAAGATGAATCGAGGTCAGCTGAAAGGGAATAACAAAGAGAAGCTGCTCTGTCTGCAGTCTCGCGAGCAACCATTAGCGGAAGCGACACGCTGTTGTCGTGTTTGACATTCGAACTTCGCAGTTTCGCTAGTGACGGTTTGAAGCGGAGCCGTTGTGAACCGACATTTTCTAATTTTGTTGAAATCAGTCGGATTTTTACGTGAAATTCGGATTATTAAATTTTAGTATAGAAACGAGGAGTTATTTTCAAACCGGAGCTCGCGCGTTAGCGGAATTACCGGCAAAACCTGGAGTTGACCGTTTCTTATTAACCGATAACTGAGAATGACGTCGAACACGTAACGTTATGGTAAGTTTTTAACACAGCTGTGGTGACGATGGTTTTTACTTTAGGTAACGTTGTTCCTGACAAAATATTTCGTATTTATGATTATTTGTAGTGTATAACAGTTCGGTTTACGGTAGATAAATGGACAAATACGCCCAGTTAAAAATCTAATTGTTAAAAATACGAATGTCGTGTGTATTTTATCGTTTTGAGGCGATTTTGAATCGTCCACACCTGGCAAACGAAATCTAATTGACTAATCCCTCGACATATGCTCACTGTCCAAGTAAAGATATACAGTTTGTATTGTGAACGACTGCGCAGTTGAATACACAAGAAAATAGAGGTATATTGTTGTCTTTGTCTTTTAAAGCAACAGAATTTTCTAGTTAGTTGGCGAATTTACCGGCAAGATGACAATTTGCCTTGAGGGTTTCAATGTAACGAGTCTGAACGACAACTTCCGTCTACTGTTAATCTTAAAGTTTCAGTATGACCGGTCATTGTTACAATAATAACTGTTAGTGTTATCTGCTTTATCGGTAACATTTTCACCGTCTTTCTTTTTACTAAGAAAACGCGACATTTATGTGCTCCTTTAAACTGGTTAGTAATGTTCTTGTTGATGAAAAAGTGATTCAGTACGTATGCATGTGTTTTAATCTGTCTGATGTGTAAATTGGTTTCGCACCTACAATTTCTTTTGTTTCCGTTTCAGGGAATCTGAAGGGTTAAACTTTGTGCCCTGGCACAACCTTGGGATTGAAAAGTGATCATTACATTTGTCAGCAGACTTCTGCCCTACCCCCTCAGATGACCCCCTATGTGGATTGAATGCAACCCTCAGTTCCCTACAGAATGGGTGAGCTGGATATAAGGGCTCCTGTGTATTATCATCATCAACACATCTTCATCTGTGCATGGATCCTGCGTTATTTTTATCACAGAGTGCTCCCTGTGATTCTCTCTGACATTTTGGTTTGCAAAAGTATTGACTTTATTTGAACTGAACTTTGAGGGTTTGGAAAATCTACGCTTGGTTTGAAGTTGATTCATTATCATATTATCATCCTGCACTTTTCCAAATTTGCATGGCTTGTGTTTAAGGTTTGTCCCAAGAGCTTACTCCACTAAGTGGACAAATGTCAGAAAATATCGGCGACAAGATGGTCAAATTTCTATCCCCCCCTTCGAAGAACGTCAACGGCTCCAGCTCGGACTCGCTGGTAGGCGAGCGTCTCGGTGTGGAGGTCCGACGTCGACACCACACTATGGAGCGAGAACTGATGAAAGCTGAGCATCGTTTTTTCCGTCGCAGTGTCATCAACGACTCCAATGCCACGGCTCTTGAGCTGCCCAGCAAGAACTGTATCCTACCCACCCCAGCGGACTGCCCTGCTCCTGTATCTGAACCCCCTGCCCTGGAAACCAAAGCCCCATCATCAGCTGCACTCTCTGGGGAGATGGTTGCATCAGTAAAGAAGAACGTTGATGGATCAAGAGATGGGGTCAGATTGGAGGCAGCTATAGAGTCACAGCCAGTGTCCAATGGACAGGCCAGACCGCTTCTTTCCACCGAACCACCATGTTTGCCTCCTTCACTGGTGTCTGGAGATAGCATTGACAGCACAAAACAGCAAGGCGAGAGAGAGGAAGATGAAAACGATAAAGAAAAGGCAAGAGCGGAGGCAGAATTGCGAGAAGCAGAGAAGAAGGAGCAGGAGGACATTGAAGAAGTGGAGACTAAGGCGGTCGGGACGTCACCAGATGGGCGCTTTTTAAAATTTGACATTGAGATTGGACGTGGCTCTTTCAAGACTGTCTACAAGGGTCTGGATACTGAAACCACTGTGGAGGTGGCATGGTGTGAGTTGCAGGTAAGCGAAATATTCTTGGATGTCTGCTAAATGAATAAATGTAAATGTTATTTGTTGTACGAGCTTAAACTAGATGTTTTTCTGTACTGGGTAGGCCAGCATGTCATTGAGAGAATGAATAATCACTTATTCATGGATGACAAAGTGCAACATCTGACCTTGTTGGGCTTTTGGAACGTTTTGAATGACTGTGGTTAATGGCTATGTAATCAGTTATTTTGACCCACAGCAAGTGCTATCTAAAACACTTAAACTATACAGCCGGCAACAAATCTGGCCTGGAAATATTTTCTCTAATGACTGTCTTGTGATGAGCCAGTTTGATTTTAACTCTAGCGCCTGACCTACACCTTTCAGTGTGATGTGTCATCATCTTGTTTAGTTAATCTTTCATTTTTCTCTTCCCTCTCATTAATCCCTCGAGTTGAAGGAAGACACATTCACTAGACCTTTTGTCACACCTCTGGAGCATACACACCCCTGACACTTAACCCATCTGGCATTTGGCCAGTGTTTTTGTAGCTGCTGTCATCACTGGCTGAATCCCCAGTATTGCAATACCATCCTTGAATAGAAAATCCTCATTTCCTACTTAGATTAATTGGACCATCAGGTCTGTTTGGTGACTGACACACGTCTGACACAACATTAGTTATGACTGACACACAGGTGCAGTCAATCATGAGTAAGATTTAAAATAATTGAAAGCTTCAGAGCATTCTAATTGTTGAGGTTTTAATTGTAGTCTACACCCATATTAGTTTGTCTTTATTTCCTTAAAAATGTTTTAGATTAAATATTAGCCTATGGGATAATTACATGAATGCTACTGCCTATTTTTTCATAATGACTATGTTTATCAAATCATTTGTTTTTATGATACAATAAAGCCATAAGCAGTCAATGTAATGTCTATAGCTGTGGTGAAATTGAGCAAAAAAGCAACATGGCAACAGTGCTGCTGTTGGAAAAACACTGGCTCAGTTGTTTGACCCACTTCTTGACTTCTAACAAGTCTCTCCTTGCATGCTTAAACATCTATTGCTTCATTTATATCACGAAGAAGCAATGAGAGGAAGTCAGACTAAACCAATTTTATATGTTTACGTGCCACATAAAAGTACAGTTTCAAAAGTGGGTCAAGTTAAACCACTAAAGCATTTGTAATCTCCTGTGAGAAGTGTGGTGAGCCGGTTTGCCAAGGCTTGACTCTGCCTCTCTTCGCTTCTCTCTCCACCCCCTATTGCCACTTCTTCTGCAGAGAGATGACAAAGCAGCACCACGTGAGCTTCTGCACATTCCCCTTAGGCCTAGTCAGATCATAGCATGTTGAAACAAAAGCCTCTTTTTCTCTCTCTCTCTCCCTCTTGTTCTCTATCAGCCTCTCTTTGTATCACTTTCTCTCGTTTCATTTCTCGCTGACTATTTATATCTCTCAGGCTGTCTTGTGCGATAAAGCAGAATTTCTTCGAAGTTGCAAGTTTCTGATGCAGCAAAAGAGGGAGGGGCCTGCATATTTCCCCCTGAATGCCATCTGTTTTCAATGCTAATGCTAAACACGGGATATTCCCCTCCCACATTACTCGGCTTTCTCTCATGGCAAATAAATTTGAACAATATGTAGGTCACCAAAAATGAAAATGGATCTCAGTTCTCTATTGTACTGGCTTCTGTGTATTTACCCTTTCATTCACCTAGAAACTACCTCGTGAAATACCCATGTGAAAATATTTAGCTGCATAATTGAATAATCTGAGTGTCCCACTGACTTTCCAACAACTGCTTAAGTTTCTCTCCAGCTGTCCTGCATTTGCCTTTTGGCCTGAGTTTGAATCCTTTTACTGGATCACTGTAAATCCATTTAACCTTCTGCATAAACTGTAAACACATTTTTAGTCATTTTTATGTTTTATATTTAGATTTGGGCACTTTTAAAGGAGACACAATTGTGACATTCTTTATCTTATTCCAGTCTAATAAGTAGAACTATAAGTAGCTATTTGTGGGTTGATTTGCCTAAGGACTGTAAACCCTGTGGCTTTTTTAAAACATTATGTTTGTTTAAGCTTCCCAAATGGGCCAACAGAACAAAATTGGATCAACTACTGTTACATGTTTGGGTTAAGGTGATGTTTGTTTGACAAATGGCAGATGGGGATTTTTCTTCGGAAACTTTCAAACACAATTTGAAACACAAGTTGAACATTTAACCTGTAAGAGTTTGGTGTCTTCACATCACTAAAGATTAACAAGCTTGATCTAACTATGGACTTTGCATATCCCATGAGATAAGTTCTCATAATAGGTTGTATAAATATTAAGATCACTTCTGAACTGCCATTATGTTAAAATACCCATGGCTGACATATTACATCTAGATATTACAAACAAAGCTCATGCATGAGAAAGATTAAGTCGATGAATCATGTAACTCCATGTGATCACTGATTAACAATTCAGGCTGGTATATGAATCATATGAATGCCCAGCCTCCAGTTGCGGCCCTTGTGAGCACCAAGATTTGTGCTCTCTGGCCAACCAGTTAAACTACATTATCAGTCCAAGATAAATATTTAAGATAAAGCTCTATTTTATTTTTAAACCAAACTGTGATTTAGTGGTTTGATTTATTATTAAATGTAACTCCAGGTGTGACCCAGATCATATTGTTGGTTGAAGTAACCAAAGCAGCTAATCCTAAGTTCTTATCTTCTGTCTACACTGGTATGTGCCCTTACACGTGAGCAAGATTCATGCCAGGAGATTTATCCACATACTGGTGTTTGGCATATGGGCCGCCCCTCCTCCAGGAAAACGCTCCCACGGGCTGGTCCCACAGACAGAGTGCACCACATATTTGGAATAGTTTATGGATGTGCCCAGCCAGATAGGAAGGAAGAAAGTAGGTCTGTCATAGGGTTGGGTCCCCTTTCCCTCAAATCTGCCTCTTTTCACATCAACCGCCATTGAGAAGGTTTTCACCTCTTAAGGCAATATGCTAAATACTGTTAAATGGAGCACTTGTGGGAGGTTATGGTAGTTTTCACCCTAACCTGGGGTGAATGGCCATGCCGCTAGGCTTGGCAAAGGCAAGTCAGGACTAAATGGTTTTCATTCCAGAAATGGCAGCTGACTGCGCCAAATGTAGGTCAACTAAAATCACCAGATGAACTGAGTGCATTGTTGTAGCTGCAGTATGACACAGACTGCTGCAAATATCCGTCACCTTTAATAGCAGAAGAGGTTTTGCAGCAGGATATCCCCTCTCAGTAAAACCACACAAATCATTTTACACAGCAAGATCTCTTTTCTTTGCATTAAAGGAAGTACTTGTTTTTTTATTATTTAGCTTATTTTTATTTAGCTTATTCTTCTATGACAGTTAGAGGTGTCAGAATAACTCCCTGCCTTAAAAACTTAGTTACAATATTGTTTCTATGTTAGTATTGTGAATGTACATTTACATTTATTCATTTAGAAGACTTTTTTACAAATTACATTTAACATTTTATCTAAATAAAATATAGATCTGGTTACTGTAGCATCATGTAGAAGAATCTACTTGTATCGTCAGATATAAGATTAACAAAGTACTACCAAGGATCTGAAAGTTTCATTTTATCAGTTGCTGCCACACATATTTAGAGTTTGAGTTTTAAATATGCTGTGTGAACTGTATAATTAAATGTGTTTATTTTATGTAACACTTATGATATAGAATATTGTTGAGTTTTTTTATAGTTTTGTGACATTAACATTTGCTAGTTTCACTTCTTGAAAGAACGAAAATAGTATTATGCTGATCTGGTCTCTATTTTGATTGTCAATCTCAGGATCGCAAGTTGTCCAAGTCCGAGCGGCAGCGTTTTAAAGAGGAAGCTGGAATGCTTAAGGGCCTTCAGCATCCAAACATAGTCCGCTTCTATGACTCCTGGGAGTCATCCTTGAAAGGGAGGAAGTGTATTGTCCTGGTGACTGAACTCATGACATCTGGAACGCTCAAGACGTAAGCCCTGTTGCATGAGGTTTTTATTTGTTCTGGTCATGTGTTTTTTGAAATTGTGTCATTAACTCCTTATGTGATTTGTTTCTGGTTGCAGGTATCTAAAACGGTTTAAAGAGATGAAGATTAAAGTCCTGCGCAGCTGGTGCAGACAGATTCTGAAGGGGCTGCACTTCCTTCACACCAGATCGCCTCCCATCATCCACCGGGACCTCAAGTGTGACAACATCTTCATCACCGGCCCTACGGGATCAGTCAAGATCGGAGATCTGGGTCTGGCAACCCTCAAGAGGACATCCTTTGCCAAAAGCGTCATAGGTACGGCCAAGTTTTTGCAACTTTGTAACCGCCTCAGGTCGAATCCATGTAAATTTGTCTGCTGAGATTTGTGGTCGGGAAAAACCAATCCTTCATTCCATGTTTCTTTTTTCCCAAAGTTTCTTTTTCTTCTTCTGCTTCTTTTCAAAGCAAGTTTTAATACCAGTGTGGTGAGAAAGCAGACCACAGCGTTTCCCTGACCGCTCGAACCGCAGCAAACCAGGGCTCCCGCTTTACGGAAGTTGAACTCTCGTTTCTTGACGGCACTTTTAGTTACAAACTTCGTTTTTTTTCTCTTTCTTCTATTTCGATTGCGTAACAGGCCACAATTTCAGGTACCCACAGAAAGAGTAAGTAGTTCTGGAGCTGTTACGTACATAGGTGTATTCGTTTGCAGGGAAACGTGATCTGATCAAGGATCACGCTAGAGCTAGAGCTGAGCCCTGGGCTGGCAGGTACCGTGAGTGATCTTTGCTCTGGTTTGGAAATTTGTGGTCTGTTTCTTCAGTGAACCATGATTTAATGATGACGATGCTAATGAACTTGTTCATTTTTTCCCCCACAAGGACATATTTGTTTTCTTTCATTGTGTTAATGTCTGGAGCACAAAGCTTTAAACTATCTGCTCGTCTCCCTCGTACTTTTAGCTTTGAGTCTTTTTTTTTTTTGTTGTTGTTGTTTTTGTTTTGTTCTGGAAGCCTTAGGCTCTAATTTCAGGTGTCCCATTATTCTGCTTTAAGGATTATTTAGTGTACTGCAGTACAGACAGTAAGTATGCAGAAAATGAGCCTGGTAAGTCCACCAGTATTATGTGACACATATCGGTCTGAATCCATTATAAATATGAAAAGTTTTTCTGTGTGAGACCTTTGTCAATGGGTAACTTTGTTACTAGTTTACCTGGTGCACAGAAACTCGCTTCTTAGTAAGCTGTGGAATCTAACACGTTTAACATGTTTATTTACAGGTTTACCCAAAGGTAAGTGTGTTAATGGAAGATTTTGAAAGGTTTATTTTTCCATAGCTAGTGCTTTGGTTGTGGTAGGCATCAGGCCCCTGACCACAGACTCATTTTAACATTCTCAAAGTGATTTAAGCTAAAATAAGGTTTCATATCATAGTTTAAATAATTAAAATGCATAATTTAAACTTTCAAGAGTCACATGGTCAGTCCAGGCCTTGAGGTTGAGTTCTGTGCACCAGTTCCAATACCCACCCTTGAAGGTCTTACATAGAGAAACTTGGGCTTTTAATCATTGCTGTCTAACTTATGGCAGTTTCCCCTCCCTCTTTTTATTTTTTTACTTCCTATCCCCCCTTTTGCTCTCCTTCCCTCCTCCTCTCTCTTTTCTCGCAGGATTTACTGGCGCAGAGCTTCGGCGACAGCGTCGTCTTCCTCTCGTCTCTTCACAGAGAGGGTGTAATAGGGTACTGAGAGAGTTCTGAACCATGATCTTTTAATTTAAGGTACCCCTGAGTTCATGGCGCCTGAGATGTATGAGGAGAAGTATGACGAGTCAGTGGATGTATATGCCTTTGGGATGTGTATGCTGGAGATGGCTACTTCTGAGTACCCGTACTCCGAGTGTCAAAATGCGGCTCAGATCTATCGCAGAGTCACTAGCGTAAGTCCACACCCTCCACCGGCAGAGGGAGAGAGCCACCACGCACTCACTCTCCCCCTGTTTGCTGCACTCTTTTACTTTTCTCTTTTAATTTTTGCCCCACAATGAGGCTGTTTTCTTTTTGCTTTTTTTCTCTAACAGTGGTAAGTTGTTTTTTTCACTCTACCAGTAAATCCAGTAAATATTTTAGATGCTGATGTTATGGCCACTCACGGAAGTGTCAGTTCACAGGATGTGTATAATTGTATTAATAGGGATGGGGTTGGTATTTTAAGTATATTAATACTTGTCCTCCTGGTACTGTATTGATTTTTCTCAAGCCAAGAATCAATATTTTTAGTTTTGTTTTTCACATAAATATTTTAGGGAAAAAGGAGATGAGCGTATCGTACCATTAGGTCAACGCCAGTCCACATTCAATTACTTACTCAACCGTAGTCAAATTTTAGAAAGAGCCAACAACACTAAAATCCAAAGGAAAGATATTATATAAACTGTATTCACATTAAGGTCTTTCTATACTCAAGACAAAATTGTTCTTCATTCTGGGCTGTAAAGAAGCTTGAAACCGCTTTGATTGTTTCCAATTTGCTGTGTTTACAGGGGGTGAAGCCGGGCAGCTTCGACAAAGTGGCTATTCCTGAAGTCAAGGAGATCATCGAGGGTTGTATACGTCAGATTAAAGATGAAAGGTGTGCACACATTCAGCTACAACACCATATTTCCAAAATGTAAACGCAGATGGCTGATTTCTAAACCGTTTTCCAGGTATTGCATCAAGGACCTTCTAAGCCACGCCTTTTTCCAGGAGGAGACTGGGGTTCGTGTAGAACTGGCTGAGGAGGACGACGGAGAGCTGGTGGCTATAAAGTTGCTGCTGCGCATCGAGGATGTAAAGAAACTTAAAGGAAAATACAAGGAAAATGAAGCCATTGAGTTTTCCTTTGACCTGAGTAAAGATGTCCCAGATGAGGTTGCTCAAGAAATGGTAAAAATACTTGGAAAGACATCTGCTGATTGCATCTTTATTGGATGTTTATTCTTAATTACAGTTAATCTTCTGTTCTTCAGGTTGATTCGGGCTATGTGTACGAGGGTGACCACAAGACCATCGCAAAGGCCATAAAGGACAGAGTGTCCCTCATCTCCCGTAAGAGAGAGCAGAGAAAACATGTAAGAGAAGAACAGGAAAAGAAAAGAATGGAGCAGGAGAGGGCGATCCAGGCACAAAATGATACCCCACAGCCTGTAGCACAAACCACTGCTAAACCACCAGGTCCTGTCCTGGCCCCAGTCATTCCTGAATCAGAGGAACATGAAGCCGACCAGCAGATACAGCAGCCGGGAACCTCAGTGTCTAGTTAGTAACCTTTGCTTTTGCTTTCTGCTCGGTTTAGGCAGTGCAGGAATTTATAAATTGACAAACATGCTTGTGTGGTAATACACAAAGGCATTTGAGTGGCTAGGATAACACAGTTTCTTGCTGTCTCACAGCTGTGGGCTTTGTGGAGCCTAAAGGACCCGTGATCGTTCCTGAGCCTCATTCTGGTCAGCCAGGCACGTCTTTGAGCTCTGTACAGCCTGACCCACAGCATACCATGACTCGTCAACAAAGCACAGTAAGCAACTTCCTCTGTATTTTTCACTTTTTCATCAACACATTACATTTATATCTTCTCTGTTCACACTGTTTGAAAAGATGGTGTAGATGGTGTTGAAATATAGCTTTACTTACTGTGAACATAAAAATAGTAGCTTGTTTTTTAAACCAAGATGGCTTATTAAAGAAATTATTTCCTTTTCCTACATTTCTCTGTTTCATCAGTCACAGCCCCCAGTACAGGCCCCTTTGCAGCAAGCGAGCAGTACTTTGACCCCAGTCCCTATCCCACAGACTGGAACTGCAGCCTCACCACAGGTACACGTGAACACCATGTGACCATACATCATGTTCTTGTTATGTATATGTTGTTGTCAAACATAAACCTTGGACTTTCCTCACAGGTTATGGGACAGCCATCCTCTCTTCCCCCCATGGTTCAACCTGTGCCCCCCTTGCAGTACCATCAGCCGCCTCAGGAGGGCAGCACTCCCTCTCAGACCATCACTCTACCACAGGCACTGCAGGGCCCTCAAGTCTTACAGGTGGGGTATAGTGCCCTCTGGTGGATGAGATAACAAATAAAACATTTATGTGCTGTCATACTGAGCTTCCGTATGTTGCCGTTTTGTACACATCATCCTATTTTCCTGCCTTTTTGTCTTTCTTTGTGTTGCACACAATAATTTGACTTCTCTTTCACATCTGTGTTGCACGCTGACTGCTCTCGCATACTTGTCAGATATGGGCATGCCAACTCAGCCCTCCTGTTTTCTCACCACCTCCAAATGCAGAACAGCTCTATTTTCTATATCAGGCTTGTCAGGTACTAGCTGTGCTGAATGGTGTGGTGTGTGAATTAGTGGTTGTTTAGTGCTGATGGCCGTATAGAGAGGGTTTTATGGCCACCGTGTTGATAGTTGTGCTGTTACATTGCTGACCTAGACATACGTTTTAAGTAATTCAAAGTTTAATGGTAGTAAATAGGAAATACATGCAAACAGTCAAGTTAGATTATCACTTATATTGTACAAGATTTGCTTATAGTTAAAATGAAAGTGAATTATTATTGGTTTGCAAGAATGTTGGTTTATTTTGAAATTGACACTAGGGGGCAGTTTTGTTGGCCGTGCAACCAGGCAGCATTGTTAGCTGATTTTTATATATGCATAACAGGATCAGTAAACTGAGTAAATATTATGTAAAATAAATGTTCTTTTAATTCCGGTAATATAGCATGTGTCCCGTCTTCAGTCATGGCATGTGAATCTGTTTTCCTTCCCTAGTCTTGTTTCTGTGTACCTGACCTCACAGTTGCAGCTAACTAAAGCAAGATTTACAACAGTCTTTAGTCAACTCTGTAGTTTGTCTCAACACACTTGAAATCTCTTCCCAGTGAATGTTTGTGTGTATTTGAGTAATGACTCTTCTGTTGTCCCTCTGTTAACAGGCATCTCTGAACGCGTCCCAACCTCAGCCACCGGAACAGCCACAACCTCAAGCAGCTGTGGTTCCCACTTCCACAGAGAGGTGAGACTCCTTTTCAATACTGCACATTTGTTTCTATTGAACATAATAATGATAAAGGGGATGTTGATGAAATGTGGGTGGTTTTGTGTTTGTCCTCAGCAGTCATTCTGATGCTGCTTCTGGCCTGAGTGATGGAAATGAAGGCAGGCATGAAGGGCGCTCTATGAAACGACCCCAACGCCGCTCCGTGCGCAGCCGCTCACACCATGAAAAGACGGCCAAGGCCAAACTCAATGTGCTGGGAGTAAGACTTTGTTTGCATCCTTTTATTTATACTGGGTATATTATCAATGTAAAGTTAAATGGTGTTTGTTAGTCAATGTCTTAACATGGTCTGTTTTGTTTGTTTCTAGATTTCTAATAAGGGTGACAGAGTGGCTGAGTGCCAGCTAGAAACTCACAACAGGAAGATGGTGACATTTAAGTTTGATTTGGATGGAGATAATCCTATAGAAATTGCTGAAATTATGGTAAGCCTTTTATTTTGGTTGCAGCATAAAGGACAGTTTTCCAATTGCTTGAGTTATGTGTAATTCAAGTTCTTTATTGTGTGTTAGGTGAAAAGTGATTTTATACTGGAGAGTGAGCGGAAGTGCTTCATTGACCAGGTTCGAGAAGTCATTAAGATGGCAGAAGCTCCAAAAAACAGCCAACATCAGGTATGTACCAATCATCTCAATAACCAACAAATATTTTTACAGACCACCATTTGATATTCTGTTTATACTACTCTTCACTTTAGGTGATCAATAATTTGGGACAGCAGATACCTAAAACAACATCCAGTGTGCCTGGTGAGTGTATTTTGTTTGTTTGGTATGCAGTGTCTTACCACCCGATCTTAAAGTTTAACTTATATTTGTCTATCGTTCATAACAGGTATTCCACCCAGCGTGGCTTCGCAGGTTGTTCACTCAGCAGGCCGGCGCTTCATAGTAAGTCCAGTGCCTGAAGCGCGTCTTCGGGATCCGTTCTTCGGGCCGTCTTCAGCCAACACGTCATTTGAAGACTCTGACCCAAGACCAGGTCTGACTCATCACATTATTACCCTAATACATTCACTTCAACATGCAGACTTATTTTATCATTTTGTCCTCACTTCAGTGTCAGATCCCGCCTCAGCCAGCACTGTTCAACAGGACCAAGCCAACATGGCCCCTAATTCCACCCAAATTTCTGCGGTGCCAGCCGCAACAGAGACCTGTATTCCTCCTGCTTCTCAGTCATCATACCAGACTCCTGTTCCAGCAACCGTCACCACTCAAGGTTCCACACCTCCACTTGCAACCACTCAACAAACCAGAACAGGAAGAACTTCATCTTCCCCAGCCCCAGTTGAGGTACCAGTCCAGCGTCGACTGTCACTTCCTACCCCTTCTGTAACCTGCCAGATTCCACAAACGTCTGTCAGTCAGCAGGTTGAGAGCGGCAGCTCGATGGTCCCATCTGGTGGAGAACAAACTCTCGCCACCATCCAGCAGGTGCAGGTCGGCCCATCTTCTGTCCCCGTGGTGCAGCCAGCTGTGATAGAAGGCGAGAGTGATTCTCAAGGGAAGCCACCTGGTATCGAGGACATTCATGCACTGGATCAAAAGCTACGTTCCCTTTTCAAGGACTCCTCCCAGAACTCCTGTAGTCAAGCTGAAGGATCTGGAGAGACAACCTCACCGCCCAACACTATCGGCAATAATGCTCCTGGTTTGGCTTCCAGTTTGTCTCTCAGTTCCAGTGGAAACTTTGCACCTGGTGCTTTTGCCTCGATTGGACAGGCAGGAACGCCTACAAACTTTGCCCAGACACCATCTGCAGAGCCTTCCCCACAAAGACAACAGGTGGGTGAAGTTACTACTCCAATTTTGTCTAGTATGTCAAGTATCACAGTGGTTAACCTATATACTTCCTCTCTTTTAAAGACCACAGTGGGTGTAATTCAACCAGATGGAATAACCAGCACTGATGAGAAGCAGCCAGTGACATCACCACCAGACAACAAGTTCAGACTTGGACGATTCCAGGTATGACTACTCGGCTCACACCATCCCTTTCTTTAACAAAGTTTCCCATTTACAAGATTTGTAAAGCATCTGCTCTATGTTTAGGTGTCTGTGACCAGTGATCCAGAACAAGGCAGCGGTGCAGATCCAGTGGTCGTTGGCTCATCTTCCTCCATCACGCCCACTTCATCATCATCATCATCATCTTCACCATCATCTCTGTCTAGCCCTGAAAACACCATTCATAAATCTCAAAGCCTGCCCAAGTCCAGCCCTGAATCCATCCCTTCTGCCACTACAGTTGGTCGCTTCCAGGTGACCTCCAGCACTGACATGAAAGTTGGACGCTTCTCAGTTACCGCATCGGAAGAGAAGGTTTCCTCTGTAAGCTCTGCTGAGGGGCAGGACACCACTAAAGAGTTTAAGATGACTCCATCCAGCACATCCATCACCAATCACTACCTCAGCAGTGACAATGACTCTGACCCAGAGGATGAGGGCTGGAAACGAGAAATGAACAAGCTCAGGGAAAGGTACACTATTTACTTTTTGTTTTATATAACCATACATGTTCCTTCAAAGCAAATCTAGAATTGCAGGGGAGGCACGTTAATGTTTATCTGTGTGTAATGTCATCTCTATTTATTCATATCTTTTCCTTGCAGACATTTGGTCGAGATCCAGGCACTGCAGAATAAACAGAAAAAGGAGGTTGAAGAACTATTCAAGCGTCTGGGCAAAACTCCGCCCTCCGCCGTGGTGGTCCCTCCTACCATAGCCATGGCAGCGGGCAGACGGAGACTTACTAAAGGCAAGGGGACTAAATCAAGCCGGAGCAGTGGCACGCAGGCCAATTCTCTTCAACAAGGTATCAGTCTTATTGGTTTACCTCCAATCATAATATTTGCTTACAACAAATGTCAATAAACTGCTTGAAAGCTCTTGTTGATTAATTAGTTTTTGCTTTGTTTAGGGAACAGACAAGCTGTACAGAGTGGTCAAAGTTCAGTCAACCAATCAGCCACTGGGAACAAAACGTCTGAAACCGTTTCGAGCTCAGATGGTCAAAATCAAGGTATAACTCAAATTTAACTCTTTAGTTACTGTTTAAATGATTCATTATCTTCTGGTCAGTTAATATTTATTGTGAACTGTAGGCAATACAAGCCCAGTCAGAGAAGAAAATGGACAAAACCATGACCAGGACCAAGCACCTGCTGCTAATCTGCCACCAAAGGGCATGTTTACAGATGACCTTCATCAGCTTGTGGATAACTGGGCTAGGGATGCCAAAAGCAAGATGAAAAAAGGCTCCAAGAAGAATGCACAAGTCAGTGATGTATGTTAACCAAACATTTTTGCCGTAGTATAAAGATTGATAAAATGTGAAGTTCCAGTCCAGAATGCTCCAGTAGTTGTTTATTTTTTATGACACATTGAAGTATAACAAACAGTAATGAAGTAACTGTCTTCCTCCTCAGATGTTGCCACGTAAATACTCCGCACCAGGTCAGCTGTGTTCTATGGGCAGCCACATACCAGCCTCCATCAACCCTGCAAATGGACGGAAGGGTTCATTGTGTTTGAACAATCCTCAGTACAGCTTCACCTGCCCCACCTACAGCACGCCGCAGTGGACTCAGGTGGGTCCGCTGCCGCCCACAGCTCCCACCGCAGGACTGCAGCAGGGCTTCCTCATACCCTCAGGAGCCCACAAATCTGGAAACAACTGTGGGTCAACCAACCTACGGACCACGCAGGCAAGCTGAACCAGTTGGTAAAAGAAAATTGGGGAGGAAAGCTGTGCCTCATGGGGTTGATAAGGGTCTGATCTGGTCCTTAGAGCTGCCCTTTCACTGGACATGTTTCACCTGACAGTTTACATTGACTTTAAGGTCCATGTAATGATCTGACCAAACCTGCTGTTTGAAAGCAGTGACGATTAAAACGACAAAGTGAGTCTTTGGATCAGATAGTCGAATGTTTATACAACAAGGGATGAAAAATTAGACTTGATAGGTTCTCTTTTTGGTTATACATCAGAAATATAGCCTTATTTCCTACAGTTTAAGTAACATCCTCATTGTAATAAATGAAAGTCAGTGAATTACAGTGATGGCACAAAATATATCCAGTTTACCTAAAACGAGATACCGACTTGTTAGTAAATGGATGGATGGAGAGGAGTATCCCACCAACATGAGTTTGTATGGATGCTGACGTGTGTATCCTAGATACAAGTTGAGAATGTTGAGAAGATGGATAAAGAATGTAGGGATGTTGGAATAACTTACATTTACAGCTTTATTACACCGTAATAATGGCAAGTATTGGGGGCCTTTTTAACATACTTAATTTACATAGTTGGAGTTTGAAATAAAAGGACAAAGTTGTGCAATTGAAGGAGGTTCAAGCAGGGTTTTATAGCTCTTCATACTTATATTTCATAGCATAGTTCATTTGTGACTTTTATATCAGTTATGATCAACATATGGTAATAAATGCTGTGTATCTTCAATAGACGGTCACCACTAAATTCCTGTCCACACCCTTTTTATGTATGTATGTGGATGGAGAGCTTTATTTGGCTATGAATGGTCCTCGACAGTAGAAAATAGATTCATTCATATTAAATCACACTGTTGCATTCACTTTATAAAAAGCTAGCCTTAAAGCACAGGATTGTCATCTTCCCCTGTCAATCATTGGAATATGTCATGAACTTAGCCCTTGTAAACTTAACTTGATTTTTGGCTAAATGGGAAACCCGTTTCCACATTTATTTTATAATAACCATCTTTAGGCGCAAAGAAATTTAATTCATTAGTATTATATTCAGCATTTTTGACTAGTACAGTATTAATCTTCAGCACCAATTTGATTCAGAATATCACTCCCCATTTTTTCCAAGCCACAAATTGAGTGCCAATCATTTCCAGAAGTGACTTCTGAAATGATCCACTTGACTTCTCTAGAGAAGGAAATTGTTACTGCAATGCAGAGTAATGCAGCGTTTAGAAGACGGGGGGTTACTTGTTACTTTTGATACTTGACTGCACAGATCTCTCTGTGAATCCACTATAATTGACCACATTTACATAGAAAATCAAAGTTTTCAATACCACTAATCACAAGCTCAAGTCTGTTTGTTGAATTCTGTAAACCGCATGTTTTACAGCTCACAGTTGTTCCCACAGATAAACTGCATTTAATTTGTGGGGTCAATGGTAAAAATTGCTGCTGTTTTTTTTTTTCTAACAATTATTTTTATCTAGGATCCTTTTTGGTGACTATATATGGTTTTGTGTATCAGTCTTGTAAAAATATTGTATATATATATTCAAATACTTAATAAAACATTTGGGATTTTTTTCACCTCCCACTGCATTGTGTTTGTCTAAAGGTGTTTTCAATGGTCGTACTTTTGAGCAGCACCGTATTAAATCTGATACATATACCCCATTGCATATTTATTAAATATTTTGGTCATTTTAATTTATTCTTCAGATTTTTCCTGCAGAGAAGATGCAAAAAAGCAGACTGTGTTTGGACCTGCATATGTTTTATTTGTATAACAATTAAGAGCCTCATCAGTCAAAAAGAACTACAACCACATCGACAAACATTTATTACCATTTCATATTCACACATTAGAAAAAACTAAAAACGGATAAAAGTAAATTACTAAAAGAAACCAAATAAATACATTTGTTAAGTGTCCAGTCTTCGTTTCTTCATCTGCTGGCTTTGTCTGTATGGGCTCTGTGCTCCACCTTACCAAACAATTAGAAATCAAACATGTCCATATTAGAAAAGTAGCTGTGTGAACAAAGTTATTTTCTTATTTTCTCAGGCCAAGTTGACAAGCAGAGGCTGCCAAGTCCCTGGCTATTTTTACAAATTGGGACATATGCATGAGTAAAGAAGCTAAACCAGAACTGGGCATGCCCTTGCATGCATGCGTACACTCGCCTCGTTACAAAGTTTCTGAATGAGCCTGTGTTTATTTTGAGAGTGATCTTATATTAGCTCATATACCTGATCCTCCGATAGACCTTATCTCTGATGATCTAAATTGACCGTATCCTCCCTGGCCTTGAGGAAGGAGGGTGGCCCTGCGGTTGAGCCGGTGGTCTCAGGTATTGTGCTCTCTGTGGAGTCTTGCTGCGTGTCATCATCTTGTGCTGATTTGGCGTGGTGGGACGAGAAGGTTCAGAGGAGCTTCCTTTGGGATCGTCGAGCATATCGATGCCGTCGAGCGTGAAGTCCCATAATTCTGGGTCATCTGTGGAGAAGATGCAGTATGTTCAGAATCAATTTTCTTGTTCAGTTAACATCTAAACTTTAAAAATCCAAATGTCCTTCATTTTTTTTTCACCATATTAGTGAGATCTATTAAAGCACCCAGTAACTGAGCATCCAATCAGTGGTAGTGCTGTTATTATTTATCATGCCATAAGTACCGTAGGGGTGTGGTATGGCAATATTTAACCTACCAACACAGCACAGTATAAAAGTATATACGTCTTAAATGATTCTTTTTTAGGAAAGAGGATCTACATCATGACCCAGATAATATCAATATAACACACTATCTCCGGGTCACTCCTGACTCCCACCCCTAATGTACCATGACCTCATCGTCCTCAAAAATAGTCCTTACCGGCCAGATACTCCTCCTGCTTAGTCGACACCAGATGTCCGTTTGGTGTACTGTGGTTAACAGGACCTACAACCTGTTCTAAAAGAATAACCCACCAATGGAGAGAGCTATACACCTGATACTCCTACAGGGAAAAGCTTTTTAATGTTCTACACCCAAAGCAAAACCAAACTCAATACACCTTTTTTTATATGCAGCGCTTGTTCTGTGGAAGATGGTGTTTTTTGCTGCACTTGTTCCTCTAGCAGCTTCTTCGCCTCCATCTCCTGTCTGAACTTTTGCTGCAGCTGCTGCTGTCTCAGCTTTCTCTGCTGCTTCGGGTCCAGAGGAGGGTCAGATGAGGACAGGTCAGCCACATCAGCTGCTGACCTAACAACACATGAAGCAGCAGATCTGTCAGAGGTACAGCTGAGTAACTCCAGATTTTTACACTTGTCCACTCCTTCACTCCTTAGAAAGTCTAATTATTAATGTGGCAAGGTAAATTTGTATGCAAACACCAGCTACATTTTATCACCTTGAGGTGTTGTTGGGCCTGTTTTCAGGCTCTTGGTGAGCTGATGCGTTGCCAGAATGTGCTGCTGTGTTTGTCAATGAAGTCCTGGATCCAGTGCCATTCTCATGCTCTCCCTGTACAGGGTGAACTCCCATCTGGCCCGAGTGATTGTTGGTTGGTTCTGTCGGTTTGCTAAATCCCCTTCCGTTGGCTTGGGCGAGGCTGTTGTACCTGGCCTTCTCAACGGATGGTTCGTCATCACAGCGCTTGGTCTTGTCCGGGTCTAACGGGGGAGGCGGCTGCCGTAACAGGAAACACAGTAATTCAGGTATATTCCAAATAAAATGCATTACAGAAAGATCATTTTCCACATTTCTTACCTGTTTTGGTATTTTATTGATGGCTATGAGGTACTCCTTATTTAGAATACAGTTTCCAAGCGCATTCCCAAAACACCTCAGAAAGCGAAATAATATTAACAATATATTAAAATGCTATGTAAAATACAGAAAAACTAGGTATCATTTATGCTATGAAAAATAATCACTTGAGTGCTCTTTTCAGTCCATCTGTGACGGCCTCTTTTCTTGCCTTCTCCAGCGACAGAGCTTTGGATTTAAGACCTTCACTTACTCCATAGCCCACATCCTCATGGTATGAGCCGTCCTGTGAAAAAGAGATCATGGTAAATTTCTCACAGTCTTCTATTTGATGAATATTGCCACATTTTTAGAGCTCTTACCTTCAACTGGACCTTCACAAAGGCACTAACTCCAACATAAAATTTCCCATTGATCAGGTCCACAAAGTCTGTAACACAAGATTGACAATAGTTCAAGGGATTAAAGGGATAGTTCACCCAAAAATAAAATTTATGTCATAATTTTTTCACCCTTATGTCATTCAAACCCTGTATATGATTCTTTCTTTTGTGGAACACAGAAGAAGATATTTTGCAAAACGCTGATTACCGACACCCATTGACTTCCATTGTACCTTGTGTCTATACTATGAAAGTGAATGGGTGCCGGTAACCAGCGTTTTGCAAAATATCTTTTTCTGTGTTCTGCTGAATTTTTATTTTTGGGTGAACTCTCCCTTTAACACATTCTAATAGAGATTAATCAAAATGTTTAGATTATTCTATAGATAAAACACTACATCTGCATTTATAAATTACGCAATTACTGTATTTACAATTCCTGTCTTTTGTTCAACTGAAATTGACATGTTTTAAACATTTACGATCTCATTGCATAGAGTCACCTTACCAACATTTTGTTGTGATATTGAATGCGCCCATCCGTTGTACCCAAACATTTCATTGGCCAAACTTATAACTTTGTGACCTTCAATATAACACACCTGCAAAAAGTTACAAGATAAAAGATCTGGAAATAATAAAACTAAAACAAAATTCAGTATGTACCAGTGTAAAAAGTTAAATGTACCTTTTGACCTCCTCCAGCCTGTCTGCTGCTTATATATTCAGGTCCGAGTTTCCGCCGGAGAGCATTCTGGACTGCCTGGTACTCTTCTGCAGTGTATGCATACTATAGCAATAACATCAACATTACATCTACATTGTAATTCATGTTCAGCTTTTCACATAATATCAAATACATTGCTGTCATGTAAAGGTTTATATTCCTCAATAAAACACACCTGCCCAAAACATGCATTGGATTTCTGACCACTGCAGTGATCCATACGTACTGCTCTTAATCTTATGTTTCTTTTATAAACGCTGTCACGTGTGCAGAATATAAGTGGAGTTTGCTACACTGTACGCGCAGGAAGTCTGAGACAACATTACACACTGACACTAGATAATGCCCATAGTGCTTTACAATCTAAAGTCTCCGCTTTCTGATGTCGCTCCAAAACGATCTTTATAAAGCCGATAAGGTTTCTATAGCAACGTTGTAATAATGTTAAAATCGGTAGGTGAAAAGTAACAGCCAAGCGTTTGCAAATTCCCGCGCCGGAAGGACGTTCACACAGCCCCGCCAACTCGTTCGGGCGTATGTACGTAATACGTCATAGCGACGGGGCGAATTCTCTTGTTTGATATTGCGATTTCTGTCACAGAATAAAATATTTTATGCTGTTGCGTTTAATTTTATAAGTTTAAAGTTAATAAAACTTTTTAAACGAGCTTTTTTAATCAAGTCTAGTCCACTGAAAAGGCTTTATCTGTCGATTTAAAATGTGATTTACTTAAAAACAGATTTGGTTAAATATGGCTTTTATTTTTATTTATGGCTTCTCCTAAATTTGGGCATTGGGATCTAAAGCTGTTGTTCAGATATCTGTTTTTCCACTTGTCAACTGGGGCGTGTCTTATCGATTTTTTTCACTGTTTGATTTAACCTTCATAAATGTTTTTATTATTATTATTAGTAGTAGTAGTAGTAGTAGTAGTAGTAGTATATGAGAATAATGCAGCTGCCAGCTCATTATCAACAAATAATAATTTCCAGGAGAAAATATAATAATCTAAAATATATAAATCAGTTTGAGTTCAAATAAAAGTCGCTTTGTTCTTGCATTAAAAGGCACCTTCGTGCGTGCAGCACATTCTGACCCTTCCGATCCCATCGCACAATGGTGCTCGTGCACGTGCACGGGCGTGAACGCGCCCACAGTCTGGACTGCCCGTCTGGTCAGACAGTCTGCAAGTCGGAAGGCGAATAGGAGGAGGGGTGAGTATTGGGGATGCCACAGGAATGATCCATTAACCCGCATACCCCACATCCGCATTTATGGATTACTCGTAAATGTGCTGTAGTTTCATCCGATACAATGACGCGCAAGGAAGCGTAGCCTTTCATCATCATATGTTATTTTGTTCTTCTCATTTAACTTACTGAAATATTCCTGACTGTTCACATTCACTTTATACGCGGAGCACATGACGGTGAGTGGAAACATTATTACGATGCGCTACTGTTTGTGTGAAGGGGGGAGCTGGGCTTTTCATGTTGTGTTGCATTTGTGTTCCGGATGAATGGTGCATTGTTGCGCTGTTTGTAAAAAAAAAACAACGTGCCACGATCACCACAAGGTACACCGAGTACCCAGTGCGTCAACCCTCCATGAATAACTTACATCTACTGATAAAGTATGGAAGCAATGGCAACCAACACACTGACATGGACAGTTCAATTGTTCAATTCCTATCTAGTCTTAACTAAACAGTAAATGAGCCTGAGAGTAGAAATACAGTATGGGATGCCCTTCCACTCAAATAGCCTTCACGTCGTTGTTTTACCATTGCTTTTACCTGTCTGCATTCTTAAAAAAGGGGAAACTGACTCCTCCTTCTGCTGTAACAGAACGTAGCTCGTGTCTTGGCACGTTAAATGAACAAAGAGAAACTGACATCATGCTTACAGGAAAAGTGGAACATACGACAAAGTCGCACATTTAGGTCAACGCTGCAACGAAAAGCTGCCTGAGATGCTTCTGTGTTTTGTAAGATCCCACATAAAGGTTTTACGGTTGTGTGAGCAAATGATGACAGACTGATGCAAGACAAGTCTTTTGTTGTAGTAGCCTATTTCTTTCAAAGCTTCTTAAATGTTCCGCTAGGGGGCGCGTGTTGAGTTGCTGAGGAACACATGGAGAATGAATAACGTAAACAAGCGCATCGATCCGTCTGATGAACTGAACGAAACGGAAAGAAATAATAGCAATAGAGAGACACCTTACTGGAATATATGACATAATACCTGTATTGCCAAGCAGGAGTGCGTGTCCGTTATGAGGTACTTGTAAAGATTTCGATTTTGTTTCAAATTACGATTCTTCTAGTCGTGGTTAATCTATCTTGTCCATTTTCTTTAAAAATATATTTATTAATGTAAATTTGTGAATGTAAAGTAAAATAAAAATAATGTTTAGCAAAATATACACTGCTGAAAATACAATAGAGACCATCACAGACATTCTATAATGGTTTTGGTTTTAATGGAAACTGTAATGGTCTCTGTGGGTCTCTCTGTGTGAAATGTTATCTGGCAGATGGAAACCAATAAAATACCATTAAATCCTACTGGAATAAGACCTAAAACGCAGTTCATAAAAAAATTTTTGTAGTGGTTTTAATGGTAAAGCTAATGGTTGATTCATAGTGGTATTTGTAATGGAAACCATTAGAATTTGAGATTTGGTTTTAGTTTCATGGTACATGTTTTATGTAACTTAATAATAATAATAATAATAATAATATTAATGGTAATGCCATATAATATACTTTATAACAAAAGTTATAACAAAAGTTATAAAGTATATTATATACTTTAATATAAGTATATAATATATACTTATATTAAACTTAAGTATATATTATAAACTTTTTTTTCATTCATTTTGCCCCCTTTTGTAGTTCTGTTTCTTTAAATAGGTTATTATAGTCTATATTGGTAATCAAATATGCTTGTCTCAGAGCTCTGTAAAATTTTCAGATGTGTCCAAGTCATCCACAATGTGCTTTTTTAAATGTTTTTGTGTTATTAGAAGTATCAGAGATGTTCTGAATGAAATGTGGATCTGCCAGCCTTTCAATAACAATGCCGGAGAACTTGAACGGAGCACACGTTGATCTACCTACATCTAGATCATCCTTCAGCTTCTCTGCCCTGTTTACTCTGCCAAACCACCTTCACATGGATGGGAGCAGTCATCCATTCAGGAGGTAAAACTGCATGATGTCCTGTTTGTCCTCACCTAGCCGGGGACATTTGGGTTAAAATAATTGTTGTTTCTCAGCTCATTTTTACACATAGAGCCCACAACACACACTCACATCCTGCTATACATGTCCGTATCCTGTTATTTGTTTGTGCTGTCCTCTGGTTCCTTTGTAATGTTTGCCCCAAATGAGCCACAATGTTTTTCTCACAATGTGTGGTGTTTCTCAGTTACTGGTTGAGGGACGAGCTGTGCTTAACATTTTTTAGCATCAGTATTACGCAATGGGAGGAATGAAAAAAACAGTTTGCTCAGTTCCGGGAACCAGAATTGAATAATAGATCTGAATGTAAAATCCATAAGTACATAAAAGGACTGTTGGGGAACTGATGAAATCTTTATATTCAGTATTTCTATATTGAGATATTACCAAAATAAGCCAATTTTTATGCCACATAACAAAGTCTTTTATCATATTTAATAATATTATGAGTGTATAAAGAATTCAAAAGTTTATTGTGCTACTGTATAATATAGTAAATCCATTATAATGTAATTTAAATGCTATACTAAATATTTTATGTTGGTGGGCGGGTTTATTATTAGTCATTTCATTGGCATTTTAAAAGCTGTTCTTAAGTATGACCGATTTTGATATCAGAGTAAAGCAGAAAGAGCGTGTTACATTATATCTCAGTGAGCTTCCAGTTCTTTGCTGCCCAGATGACCTTGTTCATTTTAAAACACAGTTCACATTCATGCATTTGGCAGACACTTTTATCCAGAACAACTCACAGTGCATTCAAATTACATTTCATCAGCTTGTGCCTTTCCTGGGAATCTAACCTCTGACCTCTGCATTGTTAGCATCACGCTCCACCGGTCAAGATATAGTTTACACTGTGCACAGAAACCGCGTTGTCACTCCACATGTTTTAAACAAAAGTAGTTTATCTTTGTGGGTGTGTGTGGTTGACAGAGAGATTGTGGAAATGATGGGAATGTAGTGTTAGAAGGAAGGAAATTGGTTTCTCAACCATAAAACGATCCTCCCCTTTCGCTTTGCACACCAGCTACATTTGTTTTTCTGTGTGGCTGTATGAACTCTCCCCTTTCTTTCTCTCTAACTGTTCCGTGTCTTTTATTTCTGTGTTTAAAACCATGAGGACTCTGTACCGGCTGAAGTTAGTGAGTTCTCCGAATTTGAGTCAACTTGGGAAAAATGAAAAGGCTTCATTGGAGGAACGAGGATCGGGCCCTAATGCTACATGGAACAGGTTAGTGCGCATGTTGCATGTGCAGTTCATGTCCGAGTGTGTAAATTGAGCAAGATGTAATTTCATATCTGTGCAATTTATTGCAGCATTCACAACGCAGTTATTGCTGTATTCCAGAGGAAAGGCTTGGCAGACAATGAACTCTATACACTCAATGAGGGTGTGAGGTAAAGCAAAACAACATGACATTTGTTGTTGCAATACAGGCAAAGCTGTTTGAAATAGTTTTTTGAGCATAGATTGCTGATTTATTGATTTGACTGTGATGACTACTGTAAGCATTGTGTAAAATACAAGGGTTGGCAGTTGTGGGTTTTGTCAGTATGTAACTATTATAAGAAGAAAAAGTTATGTTTTTCACGTGTTTCACATTCATATGTTTGCTTTATTTTATCAGGCAACTATTAAAGACAGAGCTGGGCTCTTTTTTCACAGAATACCTTCAGGTGAGACTTTGATAAGTGTTGTTTATCCAGTGATATGTGTTTATTCTAAATAATAGTTTGAATAAATGATGTTTCTACCTTTAGAATCAGCTGTTGACTAAAGGAATGGTCATTTTACGAGACAAAATTCGATTTTATGAAGGTATGCCCTCTCAGAGACAAAACACGTTCTGATGAAAAAGTTTTTGATAAAACATACATTTTAACTGCGCTTTTTAACCTTGTTTCCAGTGGTACATAACATAATGCAGTTCATTATGTTTATGAGATTTACTGTGTCACAATAAATAATATTTTTGTTAGTGTAGCATAACAACATATGTCAAATATATTTTATATATCAAGCTCTTTTTGGATTCAATTTTTTTATAACTTCATTGACTTTGATGTACTATAACAACCATTGTATTAGGTCAAAAATTATTGGATTCCTTGGCTGAGACTTGGGACTTCTTCTTCTGTGATGTTCTCACAATGCTTCAAGCCATCTTTCACCCTGTCCAGGTATACGGTCCTTTCAAACTGTAAAATAACATGTTCGACATCTATCAGTAAAAAAAGCACATAATTACAAATGTCTGCAGCAATTACAGTGTCTGCGGTGCTTCTGAATCTGTGTGCATATTCATATTTTCTCAGGGGAAGGAGCCATCAGTGCGTCAACTGGCGCTGCTGCACTTCCGCAACATCATCACCCTTAACATGAAGCTGGAAGAGGCTCTATCCAGACCACGAGCTCGCATTCCTCCCTCCATCATTCAGATGCTTTTGGTGTTGCAGGTACACAGGGGCTGGATGTGGGTCTGTATTCGAGGGCTCTCATGATCATGGAAAACCAGGGGGGTTTTGAAGTTAGAAAAGATGTTTAAATTGAAAGAAATATACAATAAAATTATTTCATTTTATCCAATGGTAATTACACAAAAACACATCTTTGGTTGATGGTAGTGGAAACACCCTGGATGGGTGCCAAGTCCATCACTGAAATCTTTATCAAAATATTTCAACTATTATTATTATTATTAATAAACACAAGATATTTAACCAGTATCACCAGGAAAGTCAAATTACTAGTCAAATATTGTGGAAAACTTAGAATTCCCATTTCAAAACCCTTAAAATATCACTATCTGAAACATCCACCCATACTATCAGACTACACCTAAAAATAATAATGTAGTGACTTGACAACAGGTCATTTGTGGAGGATCACTGCTCCTTTGGAACGATTTCAGCAATTGTGTCATATTGAGCGAGACATTAATCACAAGCACTCTTCAGACAAAATTACTATAATTAATATTTCAGAGTTAAACTCTTAATTATGTCATCTTTATGTCTCTCAGGGGGTTCATGAATCCAAAGGTGTGACTGAGGAATATCTGAAGCTGGAGTCGCTCGTTCAGAAGGTTGTGTCGCCGTATCTGGGTACGCAGGGATTGTGTTCTCATGAGTGCGGCCCCTCACAATGCTCCTGTTTTATTGGTGAGAGAGTAAATAATTTTTTTATATATATATATTTTGTCAACGTTTAATCTTAGTTGCAGATATTACATAGTTAGGGTTTAATGGAATAGTTGTGTTAAACCATTTTATTTCGTACACAAAGCTGTACTGTTACTTCACACAAAGACAGTTATCCATCCATAATCAATCATTAATGTGTGACTCATCCTTTGATATTTTAATGTGTCAAAATATATTTCTACTAATACCATAACTCTTTGCCTTAAAAATCTTTCCAGAGAGGCATTCGCAGTATTGCTGGTCCAAGACTGCAGACCTGATCTCCACTAATCCGGTAGTACGCTCCAAAAGTTACAACATCCCAATGCTGACCCCCGTGGCTGAGTATGACTCAGAGGTCAGCTCCGTGGGTAGTGTAGGTATCCGCCGTCACTCTGCATGTGATGTCACTTCCTGCTTAGAGCAGCAGGGCTATCCTGCCCTGTCTGTTGGAATAGAGACAAGCTCAACCCCCCGGCTCTCGCTCGATCATGACCTCGCCTTGAACGGTGTGATGCGAGGAGCCACGGGACAGCCCGCTCTTATTTCTCCTTCCGTCTTCATCCACACCTCCGCGGGGTGTCTGCACTCAGCAGACCCCCAGATGGCTTCATCCGAGACGGACAAGGCCGCTTCGTCGCCCCCTAGCTGCTCTTCCAGCCCTGAGACGATTGTACTGCAGGGTTTGGACTCGCTGGAATCGGATCCGGATGGAATCTTTATTGACTTTTCTCATTGCCGCTCTGATTCTTTCGGAACCAGCAGGAAAACTAGCTGATGTATTTTCGCCGTGGAATGAATTGCTGTAAGGTACACAGCACTTTAGTGATAATGAGCTACCACTATTTTCTCTGTGAAGTAATTATGTATGTTATGTATTTTTAAAAGTGGAATTTTAATTTTCAGTTTGCTCAAAAGCCTCGGATCTTTTGTGGACAGATGGGAGAGGGCTCGATTTAAAGCTTTTAGGATTGTTATCATAATGTTCTAAACCTGTGGATGTATTTCTGCATTTTCTACATTGGTTTTCATAGGCAGTTTTGACATTAGGAATGAAATGTCTTATTTTATTTAACACGTTGTCTCTCAATTTGTGTTTAAGAAATATGTTTCTAATGTTGTCTTGTATTATGATGGTATCACTACATGTTTGAAATCTCTTCCGTTATTGTTAGTCTTAATGTCATGCACTTTTTAATGATATAGGGCTTCAAATACAAACCTTGTGTAGTTCTTTCTACATCAATGCCAAACTCACCTGTGCTCTTAATGGTATGAGACTTAACGTTTCTTAATTTGTGACAGTAATATTTGCTTTTGACAATACAATTAATGCCGATGGTACATCATGAACATGTGATGTTTGTTTTTTAGGCTTGTTAAGTTTAAATGTAATGAGTTACTTGAGTTAACAGGGTTTGTCAATTGAATTTAAGAATGTATAGAAATAAACCCATGTTGTGTCAGTGAAATAGATATATAAGAAGGTTTAAGAAAATGTTTTTAATCTTAACTTAATGGATTTAACTGAAATACTTTTTTTGTGAAATACATAATTTGATCATTCTAGTATTTATGTTGCCTATAAGAAGCAATTTAATGAGGGTAATTTTCTTATAAAAACAATTATTAAAACAGTTCATTGGGCACTGATTAATTGAAAACATTATATGGCACTGTTTGAAATGTTTATGTTATTTTTATATGAGGAAACCATTTTAGAATTAATTTAATGGATTGAAGTCTAGGATACATGTATTCTCTAAGATCAAAATATGTAATGCACAAAAGATTAATTGTATACAAGTATAAGGGTACTTTAAAGGGTTTTATCATCATTTTCTTTGTTTCTTATTTCTATGTTTAGAAGCTTTTTAACTTTGGTTATAAAACTAATCAATTTCTCTGTAGTTTTATATTACGAAACACAAGCAACATTTTAGAAATGTATGAAAGGTTTACAGTGGTACTCTTTAATATCTTGCACTGTTCTTTTTTAATCATGTGCTTGGTTTCATACTGGATTTATTATGATTTGTGTGTGATACTGTGTACAACCTCAACAATTTGTAGTAAAATACTTTAACACCTAATGGTTATCAGTGTTAGAAAGTACAACATTTGTTGCGCAAGAACGGCCGATACAGCCTGCCAATGGCCACGCTGTTGTGAATGGCCGTTTTATCCCAGTCTTTAATTTGCTTAGATTTCGCCATAATTTGCTTTGTCGACTATTGTTCCGCTTTCCGTAAAGATAAACAGTTGGGTTTTGCATAAGAAGGAAGCGTGAAAAGTTAACATTTCATTTCTTATTCAAAGATAACTGGTGTTCGTATTTGTTTAAGGCTGGTGACGTTGAGCCGGAAGGACAAACCAATGCGCGCTCGATAATAGGGGGATGTGGTCATTTCCAATAAAACTATTTAATTTCGTTTGTCCGAATGTAATGCATCACTTGTTTTAAAAGTAGTTTTGTTACTTTTAATAAGAGCTGTAGACATTTCAAACATACATTTAAGCATTTACCAGTCAAATAAACACGACCTCATTAATTCTCACCCTCCCTATTTTGAATAGATGAAGACAAAGGCAACCGGAAATCGGACTCCATAGTTTTCGTCAAATGGCTGATTTGTATTCATGCGAAATCGTTTGTTTTCTTCAACCTTAAACTTTTATATTTTTAAACGTTAGTCGGTCGTTTTTGTAACTGCTTTATTGGTTTTACATTGTTGTTGTTTTAAAAATGTTTCCCGTTCCACGCACAGTCGTTACGAAGACCTGGCGAAGCAATAACAGCCCGTCTTCCGACGTTAGCTGGTTATTCCACGCAAATGCCGCTCAGACCAAGTTTTAAATAACACGGAGCGCGTGTGCTTTTACGTCTTTACTTTTATGTGCATTCCGCCTGCACGCGTTTTTAATAAAGCCGCCTTTTATAAAGCGTTTCCGCGATATTCCTTTACATGTGGACCTTGCCGGTAGAAGACCAGACTGATTTAGCTAACCAGCTAACTTTGCTAAGCTAACCACCAGACATGGAGGTCCACGTCTCGAGCCTTTTCCCGGAGATCCTAGCGATGATTTTCAACTACCTGGACGTGAAAGGCAAAGGCAGAGTTGCGCAAGTGTGCATGGCGTGGAGAGACGCCTCGTACCACAAATCCGTCTGGAGGGGAGTGGAGGCTAAACTCCACCTGAGACGCGCAAACCCATCTCTCTTCCCCAGCCTCCAGACCAGAGGGATCAAGAAAGTTCAGATCCTCAGCCTGAGACGCAGTCTGAGCTATGTGATCCAAGGGATGCCAAACATAGAGAGCCTTAACTTGAGTGGATGCTACAATCTTACAGATAACGGCCTGGGTCATGCTTTCGTGCAGGACATAAGCTCCTTGCGAATACTCAACCTCAGCCTTTGCAAACAGATCACCGACTCCAGTTTGGGCAGGATTGCGCAGTATCTGAAAAACCTTGAACTGCTGGATCTGGGTGGATGTAGTAATATCACCAACACAGGGCTGTTACTCATCGCCTGGGGACTTCACAACCTCAAAAGCCTGAACCTGAGAAGCTGCAGACATGTGTCCGACGTGGGCATCGGGCACTTGGCTGGCATGACCCGGAGCGCAGCGGAGGGCTGTCTCAGTTTGGAGCATCTGACTCTGCAGGACTGTCAAAAACTGACGGATCTGTCCCTCAAGCACATCTCAAAAGGCTTAAACAAGCTGAAAGTCCTAAACTTGAGCTTTTGTGGCGGGATCTCAGACGCAGGGATGATCCATCTATCGCACATGACGCAGCTGTGGACTCTCAATCTGCGCTCTTGCGATAACATCAGCGACACGGGCATCATGCATCTGTCAATGGGCACTTTGAGGCTTTATGGGCTCGATGTGTCGTTTTGCGATAAAGTGGGTGACCAGAGCCTGGCTTATATCGCCCAGGGTCTCTATCAACTCAAATCCCTGTCGCTTTGCTCGTGCCACATCAGCGATGATGGCATCAACAGGATGGTCCGACAGATGCACGAGCTCAAAACTTTGAACATTGGGCAGTGCGTGCGAATCACAGACAAGGGACTCGAGCTCATAGCTGATCATTTGACTCAGCTGACCGGGATTGACCTGTACGGCTGTACCAAAATAACAAAAAGAGGACTGGAGCGGATAACGCAGCTCCCATGCCTTAAGGTGTTGAATCTGGGACTTTGGCAAATGACGGAGGTGAAGGGCGTAGGAGACGCCTCTGAGATATTGCCATGCTACACCTCTTAATGTTTACTCTACCTCAATGTTGCCAGCAATGTCTTCTTTTCTAGAGACATGATGTATTAGACAAGGTATTCAAAGGTATTTTAAGATGCACATTCTTATATACTTTGTTATTAAGCCTGTTTGCAGAAAAGGCTTTGAGTAGTTCAAATTGAATCAGCAATAAAAAAAACTGAACAGCCTTCTTAACTGTATATTCCTTTGAATGCCTTTCTGTTTTTCTGTACTTTGTTTTAGAGCTTCATATTGAGGTGAGATGTTTTGAGATCTGCTTCTTATTTCCACACATTTTGTCATTGTCTTTTAAGTATTTATCCTGAAAAACCAGCATTGTACTTTAATTTGGAGAAAAGAAGAGTTTACTGTGTTTCTGGACAAGGAAAAAAGTGCTTGTTATGTAATTCCTCCCTGTTAATATGCAATTTTAACTTTGTTAAAAAAGGCCAGTTTGCTTGGTAGAGACTTACAAAATGTCTGTTTATTTTCCTATGATAAATGATTAAAGTTAAAATTGCTTTTGACTCAATGTGTTTATTCATGTTATTGTGAAATAAGCACGTTCATTGCACACAAACACATGTTTTTTATGACATACACAATGTATATAGCCTATATTTTCTAATATTTACTATTCTTCATTATTTTGTAAAATACAGATCCAATAGAATATTATTAATAATGAAACACAACATGTTATATGGCATAACTGCATATGACAATATATTTACAGATTAGTGGTATTTGACACAAGCCTAAAATAACAACTTGAAATTATTTGTTAATTTTACATTTAATATTATTACAATTTAGTAAAATATCACAAATACTGCTGAAACTACTATGCTTGTTTCAGTAGGGCTTATTTTTTATTTGCATATTAACAATGTTTCCATCAATAGCATCAGTATGTAATGTATATTAAAGTAATTTTAACTTGCTTTGTCTGTAAAAACAAGCAAAATCATCTACATAAATGGTGTTGATGGAGCATAATTTATATGAAAATACTTGTAAAAGCTCCAGCACAGGAGATCATTTTTATACAGATATATATATGCACATGGCCAAAGCTGAACATAACAAGAACCTCTTCAAAATATGTGCACTGTCCACAAAATCTCAGATAAAAAAGCATTTGCAAAGAACGAATAACTTAAAAGTCTTCTTGGCCTAAGAAATCAATATTTCACAATCCATAAAACGGGAGTTAAATTACCCAAAGCTACTTTTTAGTACTTCCCATAATTTGGATGCAGAAGCATCACTGGAATGTTTCAACAGTTTAGACTAGTCCAAAGGATTAGATCCAAGCCACCGGTCCTCTGGATATTCTCAGTGAATGAGTTCAAACACATATGCCCGCCTTCTTAGTGTTTTCTAGATGAATAAATGTTCCTGTACTTGCATGTCAGCAGCTGTTTGAAGGTGTTCTTGAAGGTGACATTGCACAGGGCATAGCAGGCCGGGTTAACTGTACTGTTTATATAGCACAGCCAGTAGCCCAAGATCCACATCGTATTTGGTATACAGGTCGAGCAAAAAGTGTTGATGAGGACCATGACGTTGTACGGAGTCCAGGTGGCTGCAAATGCCACCAGGATGGCCATGATGGTCCTTGTTACTTTCCTCTCCCGAGAGGACATTCCCTTCCTCTTCTTCTGATAATGTGGAATGAGACCTCTCTGTGACACCATACTCAGCCTTTCTTTGCCAATGTTTGTGCTCTGACTTCCATTGTTCACTGTATTTTGCAGGTTCCTTTGTGGTTGTGTTTTGAAGCAAGTAAATTTGACCCAAGATCCTTTGGATGGTGTCTGTTGGCTTTTGATGTCTCCATTAGTGCCTATAGAGATCACCTCCTCCTCTTTCTGATTAGATGAGGCAAGGACACTGCCAGATAAGGAGTCATTCTCGCTGTCTCTCTCGTCTCCTGCAGGTGGGTAAAATATATTTTCAGATGTTTATTTGAGATCTTTAAATGTTTACATTAGTATTATTTTTTCTTTAATGTCGATTTGCTTTAATTGTAGATAGATATAGATATATATAGATATAGATAGCTAGATTTTAAACACTGTAGTACCTGTAGTGGCATCAGAGCCGCTCTGCCTCCGAGGAACCATTTCCTCTCCTCCATGAATTGACCTCCTCTCCACATTCCCCTCAGTCATGGGTACAGCCTGACCTCCATCAGTACTGTCTCTAGACATAATCCGGCTATCCCTGCTTCTCACGCGACTCCGGCTGGCTTTCGAGATCTGCCAGTACAGTATCGTCATAGTGATAACCGGCAGATAGAAAGCAGCAATGGCCGTACCAAACGTGACCACTGCATTGGAGAAAAACTGAATGTAACACTGGCCTTCAGGTACCGTCCGCCCTCCGGTGATGAACTGCCAAAAGAGGATAGCCGGGGCCCAGAGAACGAAAGACAGGATCCAGGCAGCTGCAATCATCATGCCAGCCATCTTATGGGTCCTTTTGACCGGGTAGCTGAGAGGTTTCGTGACGCAGAAGTATCGGTCAAAGCTGATGATGAGAAGGTTCATAACAGAGGCGTTGCTCGCCACGTAGTCCAGAGCCAGCCACAGGTCACAAACCAATGGCCCCAAAGGCCAGTATCCAATCACGATGTAGACGGTGTAAAGGTTCATGGAAAAAACACCAATGAACAGGTCAGCGCATGCTAGACTGAACAAGAAGTAGTTGTTGACCGTCTGTAGGTTCCTGTTGACCTTGATGGAGAGCATGACCAGAACGTTGCCAGTAATTGTGATCAGGCTTAAAGTGCTTAGTCCAAGAATGATGAGAACAAACTCAACAGGTGTAAATGGGCTGTTTGGAAAAGCACTGGTTTTGTTAGCATGGCTGGCGGTTGGGGCAAGCGTTTGGTTCTCCATCTTTCTTGATCTTGTTTATGCACTTGGCACAGAGGATGTATGTCAAACCCTAAGGGTAGGAAGAATAATGAAGTTGTTGACCATGTAGAAGTGCAGAAAGTTTACTTTTATTAATTCTCTTTAATATTTTATAGTTGAATTCTAATCTAATCAAGTCAAACTATATATTGATGGAAAGGTATAGTCTCAAGAATAAATATTTACATTTTTTATAACAATTAACATAAACTAAAAAATTAATACAAAAGTAAATGTTATGTATAAAAATACCTAAAATTTAAAATTGTAGTTGTAATAGAGCTTTTTCATGTATATGCTCAATATGTGCAGTGACAGTTATCAGGTTATAGATACGGGTTTGTTCAAACTTTTTAGTGATGTTTGCCTTTTAGACCACTCAGTATCTCACGCTGCAGAACAATTTGCCAAGAGATGGGGGTCTATTTGCCAAACAGTCCTTTTAAACAAAGACTTGAAGTCTGTTTTTAATTCTTTTGTTTGTTATGTGGTGCCAGATTTCCATTAGAGCTAAAGTGAACATTGCTCATTCATGAGAAGGATAATACTTAAAAAAAACAAATAATATGACTATATCTGAGATTTTAATGTAGCTCAAAATGGACTTTGATATCATGTCATATTTACTGTACCCAAGCGTCAATACGTTTGTTGATTGAAGCAGGAAAGCATGTAGGCTGATATGCTTCAGTTACAATCAGCTTTAAAAATATACAAAATTATGCAACTGTTTATAAACTCGGCTTGGATGGAGCTATAACATGGATTGTAATGTAAATAGATGGCATATGTTAGGCATATAGGTCAGGTACTGATCAAATATGTATTCAGTTAATAAGAGATTGGGTTGTATTGTGCTCACAAGTAAATGGCCTTTGGTTGGTTAAGTCTATTTGCTAGGAGCAGATATTGTGGGGTCTGGTCACCATCACACTCAAAGTAAGTAGCACAGCATGTGTGTGTGTGTGTGTTATATATTCCCTTTGATGGAAAAATGACAGTACTCAATGCTATTATGACCTAATCTAATATGAATTATGTGAACATGGCCCATACATTACCAGATATTTTGGCCATTTATGAAATGAGGGTGATAATACTAAATACATGCTCTTTCAATCGTTTTATAAAAAAATGCTAAAACTAAAAAAAAAATGCTTACCCTTCTTAAGTCTTCTTGCGTTCACCGATCTTCACCTTTCTAGCTGGTGACACAAGTTCTTGTTGGAAAGCCAGGGGCATTCAGGGCAAGCATGTGGGAAATATCTCAGTGCTGTGACGAGGAACAGCAATCTTAGAACCAGTGATAAAATGTGTACCTTGGATAAGTTAGTGTGTGTATGTTTATGTGTGTTTTGTTTCAGAGCAAATTCTTTGCATGCATTTGGTTTATTATGTATATGGTATTGCTAACAAACATGCTTAAAATGGTCAAAGTTGTCATAAACCAACATACTTGTTTAAAAGTTCAAGAGATATAAATCCGGCATTACAAACATTTGAACAATGTAAACTTCAACTTTCATATATGTCTTTGCTGAATTTAAATATATTTTAAAGACATTACTCTGCCTTTTAAAGACATTTTAACTTTAAATGACCCTTGTGAACACCAAAACGAAGCAAAAAACTGTCTGATACCTTAGAATATGTGAAGTCAGATGTCCTTCATCCATCGAATCAAAGTCTCTGAATAGGTTTGGATAAGTTGCATTTGTCGTCTCCAGTAGTGAAGCAGGTCGAGTTGCGTCTGTTCTCGTCTGTGTCAGTGATTGTAATGAATAGTGTTCGTGTGTAAACGCGAGGGCCAAGAGGGTGGGCTTCAGACACACTTATATGAGAAGGCAGGAAACTTCAGGAAAGACTCAGAACTTCACCGCGATTGGGGGGAAATATTTAACAGTTTGTTGTTTCAGGACCAAGGACAGCGAGTGTCCAAACGCAGTTATTGCGGTGAATAAATGTGTTTTCGTAATACACAACAACAACAACATCAAAACGTGTGCGTAACACGCCCCAGTCACGCCCTAATCCACGCATGGGAGTTTTAGCGTGTGTTCAGCAGCTGGCACTATATCTGTGACTGTGGCCTTGGTAACTCAGATTGTGGTGTGATATTTTAACACGTTAGAGTTAGAAAAGAGAAATCTAGATGTCGCAGATACACTTTCACTGTCTATATTGCAATATTATGTCGATCACTAAACGCTGTTAATCTCCACAGATGCATGCGGTCGAGCTCGTCAACATCATCAGACTCAGTAAATCATTTCTTTGTGGGAATCGCTTTGTATACAGGCGCATTGTCATGTTGGAACACAAAGGGCCCTTCCCAGATTTTCGTCACAAACTTGGAGGCACACAATTGTCTTTTGCATGCAGCAGTTTTAATATTAGTTTTCACGAATGTGGAGCGATAGCTAAACCTGTTAATGAATGTCGTATGCGCATAATTTTGGGCATGTTATCGGTCTATTGCGAAGTGTTTTATTTCACAGTGTAAACAGAATTTTATTACAGAAGAGTTTTTCATTATTTATATTATAATATTTATTTGCTGCACAGACAAATGTGTTATGCTAACATGAGATTTAGTGAAAGATGTTTGCTTTCTGAAATAATGGATGACTTCAAGCTCTTGTAAGGAGTGCCAGGCGCCCAGTGGAAACTTTGTCGAATTGTGCTGTCAAACACCTCATTACAAGCACGGAGAGACAAAACGCAGCCTTAGTTCCTGTTAATAAATTCTTTAGTGTGGCCTTTAAGTGTCAACAGAACATAGATGATCAGGAAGACAATAACTTTGCCAAGCTACTGTCTTTGCAATGTCACTTGCTGACAGCGTGGATTAAATACTTGTTTTTTATTTTTTATTGAAAGTGGTTAGTGCATACTCTGAATGATGTGTGTAATTAAAAATCTAGTAATGCAATGTTTTAATACAAAGTTTTTAAATAATTTCTAATAATTTAAAACTACAAGTGGTAAATATGATCATAATTATTTAAAAAAGTTATTAAGGTAAATTGTTTTTTAAATATTTTTATTAATTATTCATTTTATCATAAATCCTAAATATCAGGGTTTTGGCTAAATTTGTTTAGTTGAATACAACTCTTTTATGATAAACATGTTTTTAAAGAGATGTAACCATTTCGTTTTTGCAGTGTAGGAAAATGTCTGAAATCATTTAGTCGGTCAATTGGTTTGATGAACTCGTGCATTTAACAGATAAAATTGCTTAAATGATTGAATTGTTGTATTTCATTAGTCTGTGTTGTTGCGATTTACAGCCACTTGGTGGCACTGCTGAGGTAGAATTGAACACTTGCGTTATCAAACAAACCTCTCTGTGAAATTGAAAGACTTTTTTGATATGTAAGAATGGGTAAAATCCAAACTATCGACTTACATTTCAAACATAAGCTTAAAGTTATTATTCCGGGTACACATTTGTCATTTATTTAAAATGATTGCATATGAAAACAAACCATAAGGTGCCTTTAATGTTATTGCAAACATGTACATACGCACACGTTTCCCCCGGGTCCTTTTTCAGCAGTGTCTCCGAGCTTATGTAGCACAGCAATCAATCAGTCCCCAGGTCTAACAAGTCTCACCATGTGCAGAGAGAACAATTATCTCCATTGTGTCTGTTATTCATCTCACCACTTCATTTTAAGATAAAGACACCTGCTAGATGATGTACTCTGACAACCCAAGTTATAGTATGAGTATGATTATATCTCTTTATTCCTAGAAAATACTAAGTTTGAATGGATTGTGTTAATAATGCATAAGACATTTTATTCCACATCAGCATGATTCATGAATAAGATCCATAAAATTTGTGTCAGTAGGGTCTTCTTCAGTATATGCTATGTTAAACTAATTGTAAGGTAAACATAAAACGTGTATTGCAAAATATAAAGCAACAATAATAAAAAATGTGTGTGTTAAATTAATTTTGATTAAATAGTGCATGCCCTCCATTGCGGCACTTTTTAGGAAAATCCATGGAGAGGAAACTTTGCTCTCTAGTTTGCATGCTCATGACATTTGACATTTAAATAATATGTAAAATAATGAGGCTATGATAATATTCCTAAAGCCTATGTATGAGCTCATCTTATGATTTTGTCTGTGGTTTTGTGCCACCTAAGAAAATCTCCTAAATCAGAATCTATTTGAATATGGCTGACCTGTAACCCAACCAACCAGATGTGGCCTTATTCAGCTCACCATATGGAACTATTGCTGCCATAAATGACCCTTCTTTACCCGACATTGCAGACACTTGAAAACGTATTGTGAGATATGGGTAACAATATAGTTGTCATTAAATGATAATGAAATTTGATACCAACATGCAATTGTACTTTATTATGCCTTATTATAGCATTAGTAATTATTATTGCATTAGTGAATATTATAATTAAAAGTAGTGAAACCAATAGGTGCATCAGTGCAGTTACATTTTAAAAATTGTAATAAAGTTGCACTAAAGTTTTGAAATTTAATAAAAATAAATTAAGAAACAAAGCTTTATTATGCTTTTTTAAAACTTGATCTTAGTATGCACGCACCCTGTACGTGCGCGCGTGTGCGGGAGTGTGGCCACAAGCGCGCGCCCGTGTAGGGGGGACTTTATGTAGAAAAAGAAACAGGAAACTCCGTCGATTTGCTCAACACTTGAACTAGCATCGGGAGAAGCCGAGCGTGAGGCTGGACATCACTGGCTCAACTTTCACCTTATTTTTAATTAAGCATGTTCGTCAAGACACTCAATTAACTATTGATACTTACCTTTATCTTAATTTGAACTTTATAAACTCCAGCGTTTTAAGTTTTTAAAGGCTGCGCGCGCGAGCGTGTGTGTGTGAAAGAGAGTTGGGCGTGAGAGTTCGGGGTGGCTCGCTCATTTCAAACCGCTTGTGCATGATAGTATTCTCTACCAGTTTTCGGCTCTTCGACTTGTCGTGTCGTTTAAACGGGGTTTTAACGCTTGAAAGATGGGGTGCACCCTGAGCACGGGCGATAAGAGCGCCCAGGAGAGGAGTAAAATGATCGACAAAAACCTTCGGGATGATGGAGAGAAAGCATCGAGGGAAGTCAAGCTACTGCTGCTTGGTGAGTTAGCCGTTTCGCCAATGAATTCAAACAACTTCAAGTAAATGTTTGAGAGTGGCAACAATTTATAAATAATCTTTAAGTGGAGAATGAAACATTAAAGTCTTTATGTAGTCGCTTTGTAAACTTTTAAGTCATCAGTTATCGCGCTGGTTATTCCGACTAGCATGTGAAGCTAAATCACTTTTCATATTACTTGAATAATAAAGTACTATTTTTAGTGCCGTTTTTTATTTCTACGCCACCAGAGATTACGAAGTCTTCAAATATGTATTTAAATACGTTTTGTTTGTCTACAATTGCATGCATTTATGTTGACTTTGACCTCTTCAGAGTGTTTGCATATTTGCTAAGTGGCCAGTTAGAAGCAAACGGCTCTCATATAATCCCACCATCAAAAGACTAGACTTTAATCTAATTTAATCTTCATGATGGATCTATTAGATTAACATAACCCTGATCCAATTATGATAAACAACCATATGCAGGGACATATTGTGTGTTTTGGGTATGATACTAGACGAGTCCCGAGTGTTGCTTAGTTAAAACTAAAAGACCATTTCCATTCAAAAGTCGTAATTCTTGTAATTGTCTTATTCATAATATAGAGCAATCTTAAATGAATGTGACAAAATACTGACAATTTCAACAGATGGTCTGTCTTTGCACATTTTCTATTGCTTTTCCCAATGTATTTATTACAAAACAGCTTATTTTGTTCTGGGTCAAAAGACAATTGCTGTACAGTCCCTACTAGCTCACACAGTAAACAACGTCTCTGATCACTTTGTTTTCCGTTCTATTACTTGAAAAAACACTAGAATTGTAAATTCATTGTGATTTACATGCAGGCCACTTGTTGTATAGTTTCCATTTCATGCTTTGCATATGTTTTCACTGTACCTTTCCAGTATTTGTGTCCAAAGACTTAGAACATTGCATAATGACAATGATTTATCCAGCTGTGGTATTTGAAAAATTTGTTTATTATTCTATTATACAAACGTCGTTGTTGATAGTGTCTGTGGCTTAAACACACTGTTGTGTCCGTTTCTAATGCTTTTATTGTAACTTAGGATATATGCCAATGACGTTAACCCTTTCTTTTTTTGACAAACCAGTATCATAACAACCTTTCACTTTCTCAGGAATAGCATGACATTATTTCATTGGAATGTCTTTCTTTTGTTGTGTAATTTGTTAGAATAAGAACTGGTTTTATGTCCTCCATTAAGCTTTGGGGGATTGGCTGTCTAATTGGCCAGTTAACTGGATTGCCCCCAAGTGCTGATTCATTATCCAATCTCTGTCTATCCAAAACACTGCATTGACATGGTTGTTTGCTTTTTGTTGTAGTGTATCATCAGCATATGTCCTTACGCCTGCTGTAGAGCAGGGCAGGCTAGACATCCTGTTTAGACTATAGGGGGGACAAATAGAGACCGTCAAGTTTAAACATCACTGACATTCAGAGAGGAGAAAGTACTTGCACCGGTAGTTACTTATCTATTGCAAAGATAAATGAGCATCACAAAGGTGTAATAAAATCTAACGATTAAAGCTTTTTCTCAAGCTCAGATACACAGGTTCGATCATGATGATGATGTGTTTCGGACAGTGGGTGGTTGCTCAGTAACCAATAAGCCACTTTAGATTACAGCAGCATAAACATGACTGTTGGACACTAAACAAAACAAAAGATTCGGATGTCAAGTTCACGTCTTCGAATATTGTTATGCTAAGAATATGTCTTAGTGGCTTTTCCAAACATAAACATGTCTATTACAATTCATCATACCTTGCATTAGAGATTCAAACAAACCCCACCCTGAATATAAAACTTGCATTAGACTCTTCATGAATGATACATAACATGTATGGCCAAAAATTTTTGCTATTGCATTTAAATAACGTGGTTTTTGGCTGACAGATGTGTGTCTGCATCACAAGAGTGTTTGACTTGGACCTGTCAGCAGCCACATGGCAACACCCTAGCAACCACCCACAACAGCATCATGCCGATGATTTTTTTTTCTCCACTCACAATTTTTAAAATAAATTATTTAGTTTAATTGACTGATCTGTGCATTACAAACTAGCTATCAATTTTCAGTTTCAATGCATTGTATTATGTGAGCCCAACTTTTGAGTTTTCAGTCCTGAAAACTGATATTTGCTTCTGGGAAAAGGCACCGCCTTTGTCGAAAGGCGTTTAATAGTGTGGCACCAGCACAAGCCTCTCATCAACCCTTGTGGGATTTTTAGGGGGTCTCTGGTGTAAACTCAGCGCTCCTGTGTTTGGTCTCCTCACAGTAGAGTTAGAGTCGGTGAGATGCTGATGTGGCCTAATTGCTGTGTTGGTGCTGTGGGACTGAAAGAAAGAGACATCCACCCGCAGGGACCTCCTCAACCACAACTGAGATGCTTAATTGAAACGTTTGCTTGGTGAACGAATGAACGTTAGTCTGGCGGCAAGGCGGAGCTCCTTTAAACATGTGTGAGAGGATTAAGATTTTGCTGAGTGTGGATAAAAATACCGGCTTGTCTTCAGTTTAGAGATGTGAAAGACGGAGCACTTTTAGATGAGTGTTTGTCTGTAGGTTTTGTTTGCGGCTGGTCTGTTGTTCATAAACAAACCTGCTTAAATTTGATGTAATCATCAAAACATAAATAATCTGTTTACAGGAAACTGATGGTAATCCCGTTACACAAAGGTAATGTTTAATTGATCCATTCAGGTTAACACATACGGTGTTCCTCAGATCAGTGGTGAGATGGTTGTTTTGTATTGCTTTGGGATACAGAACAGAGAAATATCCTGAAATGTGAATTAAATGGTGTTTAGATGGAAAACTATTTGTGTTTTGGTTGTTTATTTACACAACACAATTTGTAGGCCTGAAAACACACACTTTTGACAATGGGTTTCAAAGTGAAATTTAAAAATTTCATTATGAACGTGAATGTATGAAAACAGTCATCTCGTGCGCATGCATATTACATGTTTGTTTACAACGTGACATCACCAACTACTAGCCTGGGATGCATAATACAGTGTTTTTAGTATTTTCGTGGATCCGTGTGGATGGGGATCGCTTGGATTGTTTGGAAAACTTTTCCGGTTTTATTACATTGTTGTCCCGTAAAACTAACCTCAGCTTTATTGAGGGGTTAGTTTGGGCCATTTAACATGATGTCAGACTTTCCTGTGGTTTGTTATGGTTCTTTGTTTGCCATGTTTCGCTGGATATGATGTACTGCGATGTGAAGAATAGTTTCTGTCGTGGTTTTATGCGCATTGGATTGGGTTATTTCTTTTGGGGAGAAATCAAAGAGGGAGCTGATGTGAATGTTAGATTTTTAGCATCAATTCGAAGAGCCCTATTTGTGGAGCAAAGAAAGATCTGGAATGCTTGGGTGTGTATCCATCTGGCTAACACACTTCTCTCTCCCTCTCCCTCTCTCTCTCTCTCTCTCTCTCTCTCTCTCTCTCTCTCTCTCTCTCTCTCTCTCAGGGGCTGGTGAATCTGGGAAGAGTACAATTGTTAAACAGATGAAGTAAGTTTTAACCACATTATGTTATCTAAATATGTTCATAATCATTTGTAATTGACGTTGTATCTCTCTTCCAGAATCATCCACGAGGAAGGTTACTCAGAGGAGGAGTGTAAACAGTTCAGAGCGGTGGTCTACAGCAACACCATCCAGTCCATGATTGCCATTATCAGAGCCATGGGCCGTCTGAAGATCGACTTTGAAGATGGTGAACGGGCTGTAAGTGATGCTGTTATGCTTTCAAACACAACAAACATGCCAAATGCACTCCATGCCACATTAATATCAGATGGAAAAATACATTTTAAGTAAAAACAGTTTGCATGGGAAATATGCTGAAACATCAAAGTGAAAGCTTTCAGCGAGAAGAGAGTGATTTGCGATGCGTTTCATTGGCTGTGTTTTCAGGATGATGCACGGCAGCTGTTTGTGCTAGCCGGCTCAGTGGATGAAGGTTTTATGACGGCAGAGCTGGCCGGGATTATCCAGCGACTGTGGAAGGATTCGGGAGTCCAAGCTTGTTTCGCTCGCTCCAGAGAGTACCAGCTAAACGACTCGGCCTCATAGTGAGTTTATCCATTCCCATATAATGACCTCTGTGCTCCCCACATAATCCTCCTCTTCTTCCCATTTCCATTGTGGCCACCGACCACGTCATTGGCTCGTTCTCATTTTCTGAGTTATAATCGATGTTATTTCATCCATTATGGGTCAAGATTCAAATAGCTTTATGCAAACCTTTTAAAATGCAAATCTGTACTACGTGTTCTCTCGGCATGCGACAAAACCGTACCCTTTGCATACCATCCAGATGAATGAGGCATATTTATCTTAAGGATTTCTATGGCAACTCTTAGAGTAAAGACAAATACATTACCAGGCTGTTTGCTAAAAAAAAACATACAATTTGAGTTTTAGTAAGTGGCCAAAAAAATTCATAAATGACAATGCATTCGATAAGCAAATATCTAACAAAATGCATTTCCATTTATGAATTTGGCAGATGCTTTTAACCAAAGCCACTTTCAGTGCATTGTAGTATACTTTTTTATGTGGGATCAAACCCATGACCTTGGTATTGCTAACACCAACTGAGCTACAGGAAAGCGACATTTATTTTAAACTATAGCATAAGCATAATTTTTCATGAAAAATATTCTTTTAGGTTTTAAAAGTGAAGGTTTTAAATGTGTTATGAACTACATCTGTGTTTACTCAGCTGAGACACCTGTGTGAACCTGATTGGGACTAACTTTGTACATCCATAAATGACTAGCAATGGCTAAAAAATGTCTAGCATCATTTGTCTGCAGCTACCTTTTGAGTTTTGTAAGCAACTGACTGACAAGGTCAATGCAAAACAAATGCAATATAAGGATAACAGGGTTTGTGGTGTAGTCTGATCCTAAGTTTGGGATTAAATTTACTGATCAGATCATCCATTCAAGATCCATTCATTTTTTTTTTTCTAGCTACCTTAATGATTTGGAAAGAATATCCGGCCCTTCCTACGTCCCCACTCAACAAGATGTCCTAAGGACAAGAGTAAAGACCACTGGTATTGTGGAGACCCACTTCACCTTCAAAGATCTTCACTTCAAGTAAGAGCTTTAGCCCTTCTATATATGTGAACTGAATTAAATAGTCTGTCTAATCCAAACTATCCTCATATTTTATTTTACACCTCACTGTGTATTCAGTATTTCACTTTCAGAATGTTTCTTTACTTTCAGAATGTTTGATGTTGGTGGCCAGAGATCTGAGAGGAAGAAATGGATCCATTGCTTTGATGGTGTGACCGCTATTATCTTCTGTGTGGCTCTTAGCGACTATGATCTCGTACTGGCCGAGGATGAGGAAATGGTGAGCACTAAAATATATTACTTCAACACATCAAGATTATTATTATTGTTTATATTTTATTTCATTCACAAACACTACCAATAGTGATTTTAGCTAAAGCAAACTATGTTTTTTGATGAAATAATTAATAGCTATAGCACTTATTATGCTTTCACCCTAAATGTCATAATACTTGTATTCTTGTCAAGTTGTGTATTGATTTCTGTACTCCTGTGCAACAGAACCGGATGCATGAAGCTATGAAGCTGTTCGACAGCATCTGCAACAACAAGTGGTTCACGGAAACTTCCATCATCCTCTTCCTCAACAAGAAGGATCTGTTTGAAGACAAGGTCAAGAAAAGCCCGCTTACTATTTGTTTCCCAGAGTATACCGGTAAGAACGGCTTTAAGTCTCTGAATCATATTGATGGCCGTTAGATGTTCTGATTTTATGAATTCTCTCTCTCTACAAGGACCCAGCACATATGAGGAGGCTGCCGCATACGTTCAATGCCAGTTTGAAGATCTGAATAAGAGGAAGGACACCAAGGAGATCTACTCTCACTTCACCTGTGCCACCGACACCAAGAATGTGCAGTTTGTCTTTGATGCCGTCACTGATGTCATCATCAAAAACAACCTGAAGGACTGTGGGCTATTCTAATGAAATAATCTCACTGGTGAGCAGGAACTGAGCAGGGTTTAGGGAATAGTTTACTTCAAAATTATATACTATTTATAAAGCTATAACTATTTTGTCTATGATGTATTTACCTTTGATCTGTTATTCGCAGTACAACACTGAGTGGCCTGACGAAAGAACCAGAGGAGGAACTACGAAGATGAATGTTGAATGCATTACTTAACTTTTTTTATTTAAGTTCTCTGAACATTTTAAACATTTTTAGAGCATTTTAGAAAAAAGAAAGCCTTTTGTGTAAAATATTTGTACAACTGTAACTGTGCTGAAGTTTTTCATCGTTTTTAGGATTTTACTTTACAGGTCCTTTCAAAAGGGTATTTTTCACTTTAAGGGATTTTAGGGAACATTTTCTTTAACTATTAGGGTCACGTGCCTTGCATTTTTGCTGTTAAATGTTGCAGTGCTTTAGCTAAGTTAAATTGCAAGATGATAATTATCCACGCAGCCATTATGAAAACCTTTTAACTTACACTATAAGCATATTTCTAAGACCAGTCAACTGTGAGTGATCTTAGAACTGTGAATTTGAAGGGCAGAGTTTTCTTTTTTATCATGCATTTGTAAAACTTTCTCCTGATCTGAGCACAGCCATCATTGCAAAGACAGTGCGTGCATCTGTCAGATTTGCCTGTGATTGGAATGATGGAAAAACTGTGGTGAGACTGAAATTGGTTGATGAATTTGGTCATCTGCACCTGCAAATCATGAACTGTTTTTCTGAAGAACTCTGTAAAAGGTCAAGACAGAGTGATGTGTTAATAGGTCTTTTTTTATTGATCAAAGGGAACATTTTTTTAATGTATAAATGGACCAAAGGTTTTTGCTCCTCTGAATTTTTAAAACATTTCCATTTTGCACTAGGTCCATATATCAATGTTATTCAACAAATCCAACCCTCAGGAGGAGTATAAACAATTTAACTGACAGTCAATTAAAACTTCGCCTTCCTAAAATGTCATTTCTCAAAGGGAATGTTGACCATTATCCACTATTTTGCTAATAAAATGTGCTGTTGCAATAACTGCATACTTAAATATGCCTTTTATTCATGTGTCAAGTGATTTTGGAACTAGTGTATAAAAAATTTCTCATTTCATTTAATAGAGTTTCTGAAGTATAGAAGTCCATAAATGAATGTTTTACCCACAAGCCTTGAAGTGACTGAGGTTTGCTGTTATTGTGGATGCACACTGCACTCTTGTGGTGACAATGTGGAAAAGCAGAATTGTTTTTCTACATACATTCATTAAATTCAAAATAGTTTTTAGACTAAAATGATTGTGACGTTTCGGGCAGGCTGAAAATCTGCTTGTTTAACCTATAAAAACAAAGTAAAATAGACCGTTGAATACATTTTTGTTTGTTTAAAAGTGAATCATGGAAATAATGGTCACTTTAATGAAAGCTGAATGGTGTTAGAGTAATGTCAGCTATAATCAACACACTTCTGGTTTGTGGTGAATGGAGTACCTAAGCATTACTGATAAACTTGTACTTGAGACAAAAACTGTTTGGAAATGCTGCACTTTAGCACTGATTAAAGTAACCTGAACAAGAAAAAAATGCTTGTTTGCTGATTTCAAGGTAACGAATACATATAGGGATGCAAGCTACTCGCCTCTCAGCTTATTTTGCAAATTGTTCTGTAAACTTTTATAACCCTAGGAACACCTGCTGTTTCTGTCTCACCTTTATCACCTCTCATTTTGCATACCTATATTTATCTCAAACTCTTCCTCATTTTGCATTTATTTTTGGTCTGGACATAATTTAAATAGAATTAAAATAGATTTTCATTGTGTGTTTGTCCTAATTCCTCAACTAAATTTGCATTTTGTGTCAGACCCTACAATAAATTATAATCAATCACCCTGTATTCCTGAGAACAGTTTATATTCCAAACTTCTCACATAATTATCACACAAAGTCACACATGAGATTATGAGGCCCAGGTTCTGTTGTAGGATAAAACTAGGATTTGACTAATCTTCCTGTGCCTCCTGTGAAGATAAAACAGAAGCTAACAAAGTGGAATGTAATGGATAAACGATGGAAAACCTGATTACAAAAATCCATATTTATGCCACTGGACATCCAATATCCCAGACAGCATCGAACACAATTGTGTAATAGCTTTGTCTGATTAAGCACAGATTGTATCTTTTAGCTCTCTAAAGGTTTAAGTAAATGATCATTTAAATGTAGTGTAATACTAGGTATAAATTCCTGATATGATAGTGTATTATTCATCCATTTAAGTCTACTTTTTGCAAAGGTGTTTTATAGCAAGGACATTTGTAAGGAAGAGTAAAATGTTTTTTTTAAAGCAAATTCAGTTTCTTCAATACTAAATGACACATCAATGCATTTTTTTTTTTAAGGTAAATGAGTGTTAAAAATAAATACCTCCACATTTTTTACTTACTAATAGTGCGAAATAAAGTAGTAATATTATAGGCAGTGGTTTAAAACATAGTCTGCTGTCTACCTATACAATGTTTTTTGTCCATTTAATGCCATTTTGTGCTTTCTAGGTATGTAGCTCATTAGGTTTTCGCTTCGTCTCTATGGTCAGTCAGGGCGTTTAGTGTGAAAGTGTTAAACACTGCCAAATGATTCCCAGAAATAAAGAAAGTCTGCTGTTAGCGACATGCTTACAAAAATCCATGCATGAGGAATGCATAGCAGTCCTCTACAAACGCTCACGCCTCCTCTTCCAGACATCACATCCGGGTCACTCGGCAGTCAGCGTGTAAGCGAGCGTGCTTCTCCATACAGTTGCGTACTGCTGCTGCAGCTCTCAGCGCAACTCCACTGCACGCAACATGGACACTACGAGCAGCGGCCAGCCACGGAGAGACTGAGCACGCGTCGGGACCGGCCACGCTGGGGCAGGGATGTGGTGCCATCCGACAGACGCACGTTGGTAGGCGAGTGATTTGTCAGCGATGTCAAAGAGTCTCAAGAAGAAGAACCACTGGACTAACAAAGTCCACGAAGCGGTGCTCTCCAGAAACAAGGAGGGCGAGCTGGGGTTCGAAGTGAAAGGGGGAGCCGAGAATGGCAATTTCCCTTACTTTGGGGAGGTAAAGCAGGGCAAGGTGGCCATCCAGAGCGGCAAACTGTCCCAGGACGAGCTGCTCTTGGAGGTCAACGATACGCCGGTGGCAGGGCTCACCATCAGGGATGTGCTGGCCGTGATCAAGCACTGCAAAGACCCGTTCCGGCTGAAGTGCGTAAAGCAAGGTGAGAGAATACGTCGTAAACACCGTCTGTGTCTGCTGTCTGCACATTGTTCAATCAGACAATCGGACTGAATCCGATTTACGCACAAAGGTGCGTTCAGACGTGCGCTATTGTTGCCGTCAGCGCAAATCTGTGAGACACTTACGCCGCGGTTATTGATTCATACGTCGTACCCGCGAACGTTCCGTCGTCGCTATTGGCAACAGAAGTTAAAGTGTAGCGTATTATCACGTAAACGCGTCAATGAAATCGGAGCCTTGTTTGGATCGTAAGGCTAACGGTATCGTTCGCAAGGGGGCGGGGGTTTGTTACGCCCCATGTCGGAGATATTTTGCCCCGAGGGTCCGCCATGGGCGAATATTTGTATGCTATTTCATTGATATAGTCAATTGCACGGTAAAAACAATGGTGTTTAAACGGAGAACACGGGATCGGACGTGCTCGTATGAATGGGAGGAGTGATCTTATCGCCACGCATAACGTTCCCCTTACAGATGTTATAGTGATGGGGTCTGAGGGCGTGAAACTGTCTTTTGGTCTACTATACTAAGTTTTCGAGCATGCTTATAGTGTATTTTGTTTGAACCTCACTTCAGCTCTAGGCCAGTGCTTTGGAAAACATCTCTAGCTTATGCATGAAAGCACAAAATATCTTGATGTTAGCAATGGCTGTCTAGGGAAATCCAGATCAGTGACTAGAGTAAATGTTGACTGGCTCTGTGAAGATCAGGTTTGAATATCTTTATTTAAAGAGGTACACACTGTATTTATACAGTAGTACTACACATGAGTCAATTATACATAAATGGGCCATTTTTACATGTCAAAACTTGAAATATAAATTCCCACAGAATGTGTTTCTTACCAATATATTGTACAATCTTTTTATATTTGACTAAAGTCCTGTTAATAGAGTCTAGACATTAAAAAATATCAGTCTATACACGAGTTATCCCTTAAAAAATGTTGGATGTGACAAAAAAGTGGCAACATACTTTGTAGAATTTCTGTGAATTAAAATGCACAAACCAGAAGCAATAATACCCAACATTTAGAGAAGAGATAACTCTTTAAAGAATAGAAATGAGTTATTTTATAGTTAAAAATTATGCTTTAAATATAAAACAACATGCTTTAGAAACTTTGATAGAGACCTCACATGGGAACGTCTCGGTCACCATTGACTTTCATTGTATGGAGAGAGATGCAATGACTGTTAATGGTGAGATGTCTAACATCTTGTTTTGTGTTTCAACGTGAGGCAGAGTAAATTATGAACCATCCCTTAATAACTTAATTTCAGTGATTGCATACCTAAAATGTGGAAGATTGTGTTTGTGTATGTGTTGGTGCATGTTTAGGCCTCACTTTAGTGGCTTGGTGGTTACAGGGACTTTTGATGCCTATTTGTCATAATGACCCAATTCTGACAGTTATATAAATATCAAGCTAAGTAGTCGACCAGAGCTGCTTTCATATCATCTTATTTACTTGGCTTGTTTAATCTGGACTAAAGTGTATCTATTGCTGTCTTATTTTAGAAGTAGCTTTTTGCATTTTTATTTAATCTTCTGGGTCAGGATTCAAGCAGATGTTTGATTTGGTGTTCTCTTAATCCCGTGTCACTTCACTTTGTCATCCTCTGCGTATGCTGCGACCTTCTGTTTTTAACAGGGCTGCCTCTATACACTGCTGGTTTTTAATATCAGCAATGTAATCTCATTATTTTTCAGTTGAGCAGTGCAATATTTGGTTACATAACATATTCACTTTGCACAAACCGAGTAACACAATAATGACACTGTGCAGATTTTTGCAGTGTCAAAGGCTTAATTTATTTCACTTTGATGTGTAATTTATCTGTGACAGCCATTGTTTTGTCATAATGATTGTCATTATCCTTAGAGATGTGTGATTGGTCCCGCATTTCATCTCTCATGTACTAATTTAAAAATTAAAAGTTGTTTTCTTTTATCTGTGCCTTTTTAATATTTAATTATCTTTTCTCATCTCAAACGCTTTCATTTTTTACTGCATCTGCATGGAGAACGTACAGTACTGGGTCTTATCAACACCATTTAATAAATTGCCATCTGCATCACTTGTAAACATGTAAATGCTGAAAATCAAACATTTCCCGTGAAGCACAGTGAAAGTGATGCCCACCTGCCTGTGTGGTTAAGTCACCAAAAAAATTTATATTTCTAGATGTCTTTGAAAAATCTGGTTGTTTACATGTGTCTTCGCAGGATTGAATGGCAGATGTCTTGTTTATGTTTGCTGCAGGATGATGTCTTGTTTATTTTTGCAAAGATGTAAAACTGAAAACCAAGCAATGTTCCCCAAACTACTAGTTTAGATTTTTGTGAATTGCATGGGTGTGTTTTCAAAATTTATGCAAACAAATGTTTTGGTTTAAGTCTTCCATGTCTTCCATTTTTGTCCTAGTACTAACGCTACATATTTATCAGATTCAGACTCTCTTGGCTGGTAACGAATCTTGAAACGGTTCCTTTCAGAGAGCTGCGTTTGTAGTCTGATTATTACATTTTCCACATTATGAAACTTTGCTTATTTACAGCAATTTTAACTCTTAACAGACATCACACATTATTAAAAAACTAAAAAAATGCATGTTAAACCTAATAGCTAAACAAAGCAATATTCTTCAGTCTTCCACTTGCTAACCAAGTGTCGCCTAATTTGTAAAGCAGATCCATGTGACATTCCTCCAGGCGGCTATTTGGGATTATGATGCTTTAAATGTGTTGAATTTAAGAGAGTGAGTGATTGCAATCAACCGGACAGAACCGCAAGGTGCACGTCAGAACATATTGCCACTTTGAAACCAAGTAAACCATCAACCAATCAGACCGCCGAAGCTTCTTTGATCCATTATTAAGTCACGACTACGACAGTGCGGGATGTCAGAGACAGCTGCCTCGAATGTTAACATGACAAACACGGGCGCTGGTGCGTGTGAAGCAGGATTTTTGTTTTAATTAAACAGTTTTTCGCTGTTTTCGAAGCTGGCTGGTTTACTTTGAGAGTTAATAATTCATTATGATATGAGATCTTATGCTTTGGATGCGTGTGTTTAAAAATGCTTGGCCATCTGTTATGATGTGAATGGTAGTGCAGTTCATTTCATCTCTGGGGGCCGTAGGGACCTCGGAGATCTCGCTTTGCTGGATAGCCTTTTAAAAGGAGTGCCTTTAATTTTCTTAAATGCGCAAGTCCCTCATTCACTCCCTTTCACCCCGGTTCTTCCATTGTGTTGTTTTCTTTGATGCACACACATATACACACATTATAGTGATGCACATGTATTACAGCACGATCTCGATGCTCATTTCTACATCAATTCAGCTAAATACAGGCCAAGGACTAACATGAGCAGATACCAGTCCTGTTTTCTCCACTTGTAATATCGCAACTAAACCTGCTGATGAAAGTATTTTAAAGTTATTTTTTTATTTAACATATTATCAGACAAAAAATAAATAGTAGCAATTTGTTTTAGTCAATTTTTAACAGACTGTATTTGTTAAAACTGAGATTGCTTTTGAATGGTCTAAATTATGCTACTTTTGGGTGTCACAATTGCAAGGAATGTTGTGTTTTTTATAACTGGGGGACAATTTTGCAGTGACAGGGTTGCGCTGCCATGATATGAGATTTTCACTACACCATTATCATGGTGAAAGGATTTCATGATAACGCCATTATTGCAATATCTATTTACATGTTTGCTGCTATTAGTCAAACTCATTTAGTTTATTTTGTGTCAAACTAGAAGCTTTTGGTAATTAAAATTTGTTAATATTTAAAAATAGATTTCTCATTTGTAAGTCGCTTTGGATGAAAGCATCTGCTAAATGAATAGATGTTAATGTATATGTTATGTCAAAGATCAGTTAATGTGAAATTATGACATTATTGTATACAGTCAAGAAAGACATTTTGGGCCCATTTAATATATTCTAGCAACATTCATTTTTTGATGTATAATAGTTTACCTAACATCAGTAATTTGTTCTACATGGTTTTATAACATTTTCATCAGCGAGACCCTTTTAATCAAATAACACAACGTAATGTCTTCTCATCTGCCGTCTTTTATAAGAAGTATTCTCAGTCTCGAAGGTCTACATAATGCACACTCATGCTGTGTGTTTTACCAGCATATGCAAAACAAATAAATGTCCGTGACCTACTAAAATGCCATAGACTTCAGAGTCAGCTTAACAGCGTGCAAATCACGACCATGTAACGCTATATTAAACACATCACTGTAATACACTGTGTATAAGTTGTTTGCATTCTGTGTTTGCTCTACAGCCTCCAGTTTGTGTATTTTCACTGTGGAGAATATGAAGATGAGCTAAGTGTTTGTTTTGGGATTAGAGACGCATGCACAAATTAAAGACGTATAGCCCTGCTCGTGTGGAACCGCTCGACGGCGGGATGCAAAACAAAGACGATGCTTTAAGAGCCTGGAGTCACAGGAGCTAGCAGAGAAAGGTCTTTTTGTGCAGTAATCACTGTGTGGTTGTGGGCTTTTAATGTCTGTTTCAATGCCTCGGAGTGTGTGCTTTGACACACAGATCCAGAATTGATCCTTGGAGTATATTTACTTAAAATTTTGACTGTTGTTTTGTTTATGTTAGATTGGGTGGAGGCAAAAAATGCATTCAGTCAAGTCAGAGAAAAGCAGCTTTGAAATGAAATAATCCATGTTGTTCATTGCAAATTTAGTTTTTTGCTTGTGTTCTCATGTTGATCAATACTTTGGCACTTGTTTTGTAAAAAGACGATCGCCTCTTGAGATCATTTAGATCTACATTTATGTATTTATGTCTGTCATCATTTATTCACCACCCAAACCTGTGTGGCTTTCTTCTGTGGTGGAACACAAAAGAAGATATTTTGAGAAAAGTGGTTTTCTGTCCATACAATGGAAGTCAAAGTTATTTGGTTTCCAACATTCAACTTCAAAACTTCAAAATATCATCTTTTGTTTACTGCAAAGGAAATAAAGTCATACAGGTTAAGAATGACATGAGGGTAAATAAATGACGGAAGTTTGTTAGTCTGTTTTCTACTGATCGCCCAGAAATATGAGCAAGGTGTAAAATAGATGCTTTGGTCAAGGTAGAAAATTGTGTCAATGACATGAAATTAGGCCATAGAGAAGACCATAAATACTGCAATCTCCCAAATTCAAGATGTTTTTCTGAGAAAAATACCAGTGACCTTCCTAAAGCAGATGGTGGGAGAAAGCAGCACCGGTTGGGTGGGACGCGGTCCCAGATGATTCGGCATGACGAAGGGACATATTTGACATGACATCGACATCTTTAAAATCTGTGCCTGATTTTTCTCATGAGTGCCGGTCACCCAAGCAGTGCCTGTCAGACAAGTGTTGATCCAATTCATATGGCTTGTAATAATTTAATATAATTTGTTTGGGGTTTTTGAAGAAAATGTGAGTTGTTTCTTCCTTCTGGGTGATTGCCAGGGTAAGACTTAAAGGCTTTGCTGTTGCTTGGGTGTTCTCAATGCTTGTTATTGCTTAAGTCAAAAGAGTCTAATGATAATCGGGGTCATTGACCCTGTATTGATGCAATATTGATGATATTTTGGTCCATGTATGGAGTGTAAATCAGTTTTAAGTAAAAGGAATTTTCTTGACTGTTTTATCATCTAATAGGCAAAAAAGTCAAATTGTGTACTGAAGTAATAGCACACTTTTCCTTTATATGATACACTGTTGCATGTATTGGTGACACTTTACAGTGAGGTTGTATTTGTTAACATTAGTTAATGCATTAGCTAACATAAAGTAACAATGAACTTCTACAGCATTTGTTAATCTTAGTTAATTTTAGCATTTACTAATGCATTTGTTTTAAATAAAGTTGTAGCTGTTAACATTAGTTATTGCACAATGAACTAGCATGAATCATTGTATTGACATTAACTAACATTAACAAAGATTAATAAATGCTGAGAAGAGCATTAAAAAAGCAACTGTAACGGTGATCTTTACGTTTAGTTTTCTTGTTTAGGGTTTTTAATGTTTCTTTATCTGAATCACTCAGACTTGCAATCGTAATTTCTCATTGTTGTGATTTTAGGAATTGAAACCTTGAACTGACGTACCAAGATTTATTTTCTATATTTAGAAGAGGTGCCAACCCAAACTCATCATCTGTAAAAAGGAAGTTTTAGTGGTTATTCATTTTCAAAAAGACTGTAATTCTGACAAATCAAAGTCTTCAAACTGTATTACCTTTTAAAGATGGCAGACATCAGAATTTTTCTAATCGGCGTTACCTGAAAAAACAGAGCAGGAAAACATCAACCAATTTTTGTATTTTTTTGTATTCCTCTGTATCGTTGGACAATCATCTCATGCAGGACCAAGTAACTTGTAAAAGCTGTTACTCTTAATAATCCAAATGATAAATTATGATCCTCTTGTTCAAGTACTATGACTTAATGCACTCCATTCTGTGGTTATACTTGTTTCTGAGTATCATTTATAATTTTCTGAAGAAATCTGCATCTAAAAAAGCGTCTGCCAAATGCTTGAATGTAAATTCTGCATAATTTTAACAGATTTTAATCTGCCAGGCACAAATCCAATTGCTTGGTAATAAAACGCCTTTCATGAAAATACAAATGAGTGTTATTCATGTGATGTTTGTAGTACAAATAATGAAGAATGAGATAAATACTTAAGTTTACTTCTCAGCACGAGTAACAATAATAGTGATAAATAGCCAGTGGTTCTTGCCGTGTACTGTTAGATAAACATAATTGTGCTGCTTTTGTGTTGTTACAGTTAAGAGGTGTGAGTGGTTTTGTAATGTGAATCATAGTCCCAGGATAAACAAAATGAGTCAGAGGCAGATCTTCAAAACCATAATTAGCACTTCTTGCTTTTCTTGATTTAACAAAGACAAGAGATTGATCGCTCCGGATACGCGCTGTGCGAACACGCCTAGTAAAAGTGGATTGTTTGTGTCTGTTAGACAAAAAGCTGTCTTGCCTCATGAAAGAGTTCAAATTCCTTACCACGGGTCATTTGGTCTTCTTTTGCTGATTGTAAGATTTTAAACTACCTTGTGCCAAGATAGTACATTGTGCCCAAATGTGCCTGATGTTCTGTTTTCAATTCAATTCAGTTCATCAATAAAACGTTGCAAAAGTGAGAAGTGAGAAAGAAACATTGTGTGTTGTTTTTATTTGTGTACATCGGTTTTAAAAATATGCAGAATCTGACCTCTCGTAGGAGTTGGTGGCAGAGAATAGGAGATATTGATTGGACGACATCGCACACAGTTTCATCGCATCTCGCTGCTTTCAGCCTGTTTCAGCCGATGAGCTCTGCAACTAAACAACTTTCCACAGGAGAAAAACTTTAAGTCAATCGATAAGCTCCGCGAGGGCAACCGTGTCGGCTGTGATTATGCTGTCAAAAAGAAACCGTTGAAACTCATTGGAATGTTTTATTAACCTTCTCGCCTGTGAGGAAGAAAATCAATGTGGTGACATATTCCCACCTTCAGTAAGATATTCCCATAGGAAAGAAAAATGAAATCTATTTTAATATATCTATTGTTTTGCTAAAATGCCATTGAGAATGCATTGAGATAATAAATTGAGAGACTTTTACTTAAATGTATTGTGCACCTAAAATGAAAAGTAATTGTCTAACTGTTTACTCACATTTATAAAAATACTCTTATTGTCAAGAAGACAAATCCATTTGTCTCTTTTTTTTTTATTTTTGGAAGAAACATTTAAGACAAAGTTAATATTTTAAAGGAGTTGTTCACCCAAATATGAAGGTGGATTTTCATATTTTTAAGGAATTGTTCTCTTTATTGAAGCATAATTGAGAATTTAAGACTAATAGTTAAAACCTCTGTGCTAAAACATTGTGGTGTATATGTGTGTGCGTGTGTGTGCGTGAAACAGATTGAGTGTGTGCTTGGTGTGCTTCTTAAAAATGTGTGCGTGTGTGTGTTTGTGTTTATGTATTGACTGATTCATCAACAAACATCTGTCATCACTTGAAGAAGTGGCTGAGAGGTGTCAACAAAGAGGTGCCTTCTGGGATTGAGAGAGAGAGAGAGAGAGAGAGAGAGAGAGAGAGAGAGAGAGAGAGAGAGTGTCTTTAACAGCTGTCCAACTCACCCTCATGTCACGCCTTTGTTCATGAGGTCATTCCACACGCTGACAAATGATGCGAACACGCTCTCTCGTGAGTCAAAGGTTTCTCTTTCCCCACAAAATCTCATCTATGTCCTCAGTTTCTCCTTGTAATATTGACTGAGTCATGAAGATGTTTTCTCAGCAGATATGCCAGGTCTCAGATCAGTTAAAAACACCTCCTGTGCATTCCTAACCTGAATTTCATCACTTCATCATTTTCTTTGCAGACATTGGATGCACATTTTTCTCGTACCTGCTTGGTTTTCTCAAAACATATCTATCTTTTCTCGACATGATGTGAGAACGCAAATGTTTGTTGTTTGCAATGACAGTGACTCTTAAAATGTTGATCTCTGTTTACCATCTGTATTTTTAAATGTGTACGATTGCAGTGAGCTGTTTGTCAAACTTTTGCTGTCTCATAAACGGCTATTTTGGAACTTAATTGTGACTTTCATATAATTTCACATACTTTAAGGCCAGTGAAAGGGTTTAACAACCGCATTTTGCTTGTCTTTTTATTTCCTATAACCCTATTCAGTTTACATCACAGCCTGGTAAAACCATGATTTGCTACTATTTAGGGCAGGTGGTATTACGGGACAGAAATTCTCATTCTGGAGACAAATGTACTGGTCAGATATTTGTGCGTATGCATACCAGATGGGTCATCATTATATATGATTAATTTTCTAAGAAGAGACAGTAAATGTTTATGGGGTTATAACGATGTGATACAATACACAATACTGGGTTTACGATAGTATCAAGATATTTAGAAAAAACCTTAAATGAAACTGACACTCAAATGTTATTCTTTCACAAAACATGCACTTTTCAATAACAAAATTGTTCATTTTTTAAATGTTGTTAATTTTCAATAACAAAATTGTTAATGATTTTGCTATGGAAACAATAATTTAATATTTTTATGACAAATGTAATGCTATTTCAACCTGGTTACTACACTTTTACTATAATAAAACCATGAATTCCTAAGGGTAATTCCCACAAAACTTGCTGCTATTTGCCTCATCTTTGATCCTGGCACGGATGTCTTCACGAGGTCAACAAGTTCACGGGTTGCCAGCTAGCAGAAAGCATCTGGTGTGAACGAGCTGCCCTTTTCTGTGACGTGTCTAACAGCATCTGTATCACACACGCAACTATCGCGATACCCTCGTGCGCCGACAGGGGGCGACACGAGACTTTCGTATCAGTCGAGCCAATGAGAATACAGCCGTTATTGTGATGGGCATTTCTCTCTCCGTTGTCTCCCGGCTGTCTCATCCTCTCCTCCGTTTCTCCGGTGGACTGAATTTGCTCCATCACCGCTGTATGCATTGATGTATAACGGACTGGGTTAAATGGGATCGACACGATAAAGGGAAATGGATTTGTAAAGGGGTGAGTAAAGCAGAGACGCAAAAAAACGCATCATCTGGACCGCTGGAATAGCAATCGGGATACAGAGGTTTTTGATGGAAACGAGAGGGATTGTAATAATGGACGATAAGAGAGCGATTTATTTATGATTCTTCTTCAGAGACGCCGGATTATGGGACGTTTCTGTCGTTTGTCATTTTTTTTGCGATGATGTGTCGGTATGTCGAGGTCGCAACAGCTGTGTAAGCTTGATCGATGCTTTCTTATTTACCAACACGAAGCATCGCATATATTTACCAGTGTTTTTGCAAATTCTGATGCATTTAGTGTTAAATAAAAAAATGCATAAAAACACAATGGTGATGCTGGAGCAGCAGCGTTTGCCTTTTTGTCTTTGTTAACCGGTGACAATGAGATGTGAAGTTATGAATCGATTCATGCAGTTGATTGTAATCTTTCAGATTTTTATGTGCTGGGTTTATGCATTTTCGTTTTGTATCCTTTCCGTGAATGGCCAAGGTTATGACTGTAGCAGAAAAGGAAAGGTAGAGCATCTCACGCTAGAAAGAGAAAGATTGTCATTATGCTGTCCTTTGCTCACCTTAGACACGTCACCGTAGTGCGCGAGAGTCTCTCACGAGCTGCCGCTTAATTTGCATTTGTCTTGTTTTGTCTTTCTTCGGGTATTTTTTTCTGGAAGCTTTAAGTAGCTTGGTATGATAAACAAATGGTGGATACATCAAATGCATATTATGTGACTCTTTCTGCAAACCCAGCTAAAGTCTTTTTTTTATGATTTACTGTTTTCTACATAAAATCATCCTACTTAATGTAAAGAACATTATGTGAAACTATAACCCTGGTGTATTTAGTATTGACTGAGTAATGACATGTCAAAGATCCTAGTGATATTTATAGGAAAAATCAAACTTTGATGCTCGTTATCTCATCATTTGATTTTGAGACTTGCCTGGTTTTCACAGACCGGATATGGCCTTAAAAGTCAGTTCACACTTGAACTCATGCCCTTCCTTTACCGGTTGATTGTCATTTGTGTGTTTTTCAGGAGGTGTTGTGGATAAAGATCTCCGGCATTATCTAAACCTACGTTTCCAGAAGGGATCGGTGGACCACGAGCTTCAGCAGATCATACGAGACAACCTCTACCTCCGGACTGTGCCGTGTGAGTGATCTGTTTTACTTCGGCTAACAACGTTTTGAATTTTACATCTTTACATCTCATCATTGTTATAAACCAGCAATGTCTTCTATGTATATGCAAGATTTTGTCCAGAGTAACCAACTGCAACTGCATTAAATCCCAAGACTCCTCAGGGAAGTCAGGGCACTTGGTGGTCATGTCATCAGTCTTTATTGATTGGCTCATTTTAAGCGTTGATATGCTGTTTAGACCCGCCCACTTTGAAATCTCATTGGTCCAGAATCCTGCTCCTCAAATAGTAGAAGGTTGTAATGGAGATTTGAGCTGTAGTGGAAGTTAAATGTAGTATTGTGGAAGTTGTTATTGTTGTGTGGAGGATTGGAAACATGTGCAGACAAACCCTCCCTCATATGTCTGAGTAATATCTCAATGTATGATGCAACCAGATAGAAAGAACTGTGGTGGCTTATTTTATTATTAAAAACTTTAAATTAGTTTAGAGTCAAATGCAAGTTGAACAATTGGGAAAACCTTGCCTGCAGTTGTAGGTAAATGACAGGAATAGTTTGTATACAGAAGTTTGTGTTGACACTGACAGTATACACTTGAATAAAAGTCAGTTGTGTTTTAGCATGTGTTGTCACATCAGATGTTGTTAAACAATCTCTATGCCTCTTATTGTGAACTTTATTTTTTTATTAATTTATTTGTTTTGAAATAAACAGTGGAATTTTGCTTCAGGACTAAGAACTGAATAGTTTCCCAGATGTCTATGATAAAACTTAATGAAAAAATACTTGTGCAATCCTGAACCCTAATAAGTCAGTGTTCTGATTTGTTTGTTTATGTGTGTTTTTTAGTATTAGAGTGGATAGCATGATGCATCGAACCGTGGTGCTCATGCAGACAGTGCAGGTTTGAACCTGGCTTGCAACATTACCCCATCCCATTTTCTTTCTCCTTATCCTTCCCTCAAACATCACTTGTTTCTTCTTTTGTTCATGTCTTTTCCATTTCCTCAAATAAAAAAACAAATAAGAACACCATGCTTCCATCAGCTGTTTCTATACCCTGCTCACCCCTCGTTCCTCCTTCCCGTCTCCTCCTCGCAGTCGTCTCTTCCTCAGCCTAGGGTTTCCAAGGCAACCACCATTTCCTCTCCAGGCTTGCCTGCTGATGTTTCCCCCTCCCCCTTCATAGTGGTGCACAAACACATCACAATCACCGACCGGCTGGATAAAATGATGTCTTTGATTTGTGCCTGAGCAGTGCAGGCAGGAGTGTGTGTATCTGGAGCTCTTTCTTAATGTAGTTATCTATCTATCTATCTATCTATCTATCTATCTATCTATCTATCTATCTATCTATCTATCTATCTATCTATCTATCTATCTATCTATCTATCAACAGTGTGTATAAAGTATAAGCAAGTACTCCAACGCAGCAAAATGGCAAAACCTTGTTTTTTAAAACCAACAATTTTTAAAACCAAGGCATCAATTTCATTTCTCACAACACCGCCTCGCTTGTGATTTTACACCACATACGACAATGGACAACAACCCCACCACATTCACACTCCGATTCTTCTGGTGTGTCAGTGTTTCCGCATCAGCTGTTATTTCCACCAGCCAAACAGTGACAGTGCAAAATCATGCTTCCCTCTGACCGCGGGCCGCGCTGCTGTCGGATCACGTCAGTCACTTTGACGGGCGGTTGACGGGACACATCGCGAAGGGCCCATCCTACCACCGGGCAGCCGGAGCTCTGGATTGTACAATTAGACTTCCTTATCCTGCCAAACGTATTGTCACGTCCTGCTGCTGGTAGGCATGTACTTCGTGCTTAGCAAAAACCATATTAGTATCTGTCAGCAATCAACCAATGATATATAATCACTTTAGACACTAAAGTGCGGCGACGGAAGATGAACGGACATTTGTGTGATTGTAACGGAGGGCATTTGGATGTGATTGTGCTGGTTTTAAAGTGTAAATGTTTGAAGGTTGAAGAAGGACAAGTTACCAATCCATTAAACTTTATGGACAGATGCATTAGGCTACCACAAGATTTGGCCCTGAAAAGCAAAATAAAATAAAAGAGAGTCATTTGTCTAAATTAAATGAATGGTATGATTGTAAAGGTGATGGGATTTTTTTTTTGTTGAACAGAGCTGAGAATATTATACTTTTATTGGTAGCTGATAGCATAATAAAATATTTTTTTAGTTTTAACTGGTAAACAGGAGTAACCATGATGTACCAGGACCTTTCACATGCTTACATACACAGTTTATTGTGCAGACACAATAAACACATTTTCACACCAACCCATTGACGTGATGCATCAAACCGTGAACCTCTGAATTTTCTCTTTCCTGTTTCTTCAAAGCTCTATAATATCATCAAGCAGGACATGTGAGCGATCTCTTCTTGGATCACTGCCTCCGTTTTTAACGTCTGAATGGTTTTAGGTCATCCTTTAAATTTACAACAACCGGCCTCATTAAGACAGTGTCTGCGCTTGTGCGAGGAGAGGACATTCCTTGTGGATGTCAAAGGGTTAGTGAGTGCGAATGAATCAGCGGAGACTGAATCTATATTTTAGCTGAGACTATAACATCTGCATTGGTTTTCAGTTTAACAATAGATTCTCTTTTCTGTTTGGTTTTCCTCTTGACTTAATTGACCATAGCAACAGCGAACTTTAGGGAAAACAGCTGCGTATCATTGATTTGATTTCTTGAAGCTGGCGTTTCCGTACATAGATGATAATTAGCCTGGTTCGCTGATTGTTGAGATTTGTTTTCATTTCTGCCAAACACATAGACATTTATTGCATTTGTTGCGTTTTTCAGGAGAGCATCTCGTGTCTTGGTAGGACACAAAACTGGATTTTACCAAACCGTAAAACTTGGTTGTCTGGAAGTCTTGCTCCTGCTTAAGTTTTTAAGCGAGCAAAACTCAACTCATCCCCAGGAAAGGGGTGATTTCACTTTAAGTAGCTCATTTCCACAGCAGTAAGGATCAGCCGTTAGCAAGACGTATTCCCAATACGCCGGAGATCTTGTGTAGTTATGTCATATTGATTATTCTGTTTGTGCCTGAGCTTATTTAACCAGCTATACTAAAAAATAGATGATGTGCGCTTCGTAAACCCTTTCCGCAGCTGCGGCGTGTTATTGCGCCGGGTTGTGCAGATCCGCTTTGATGTGCTCACGGGCTCCAGCTGTTTGATTGACAATCCGGATCAGCGTTCCTAATCCTCTGTAGCAGCTATTGTAACAGTCTGAGTGTCATTAATGTACGAGCTCCTTTGATGTGTCACTTTAGCGAACTGACCAATCAAATGAGTCCTTTATCTTCATTCGTAAGATGAGGAAGGTTGTAGGTGGAGTTTTTTTTTTCTGGAGTTTGTTGGATTTTCTTAAAAAACTGTTTGCTTTCACATCTCCCCTGCGTCAGCTTCCGGCGAAAGTCTGTTACATAACATACACGGGGTGTGCGGATGACTCACGGTTTAGATATTGAGAGCGTTATTGTATTCGCTGTACATATGGGTGTAATCAGGTTAATGAGAATGATGGATTATGATATCCACAAATTCACAGGTGTCAAAAATACAGACAATACCAGCTTTACTCTAGAATGGGTAGTAAAGCATACCTACTCTTGTCTTGAGTAATGATTTAATATAATAAAGTTTGTAATGTTTTTTTCTCTTATTATGTCTTTTTCAACAGTATGTTAAGTTGTATTTGTGTAATAATTGGTAGTGTCCAATCTAAGAATTTTTATTGTTTCCAATATAAAATAATGAAGATTCACTGGTGTTGGTATCGAGAGCAGAAATTTAGAAAAATAACTGTAGATGTAACGTTGTGAAAACCGAGGAATTTTCTATCAAAGCTTAAGCGAGTTCTTTTCCATGTGAACACACAGCTTTTCCATTTGAGTTTGCATGGCAGGTTGAGCCGGCTTACATCTGTGCTGGGTGACAAAATGAAACTTTAGATGGCCTTTCAATCCACCGGAGGCTCTCTCTCTCTCTCTCTCTCTCTCTCTCTCTCTCTCTCTCTCTCTCTCTCTCTCTCTCTCTCTCTCTGTCTGTCTGTCTCTCTCCTCTCTCTCTCTCTCTCTGTCTCTCTCTCTCTCTCTGTCTCTCTCTCTCTCTCTCTCTCTCTCTCTCTCTGTCTGTCTGTCTGTCTGTCTGTCTCTCTCTCACTCTGTCTCACTCTGTCTCTCTCTCTCTCTCTCTCTCTGTCTCTCTCTCTCTCTCTCTCTCTCTCTCTCTCTCTCTCTCTCTCTCTCTCTCTCTCTCTCTCTCTCTCTCCCCCAGCCTCGGCCTCTTGCGACGTCACCCTGATGTATGAGTCCCTTCATTCTTCATGGCAGCCAGGCAGTACTCTCAGTTAGTGATGGGCCTCTGTGATAGGGCCAATAGACACCGGTGCTGAATCTGGTCAGCCGAAACATAAATCAAAATGAAGGCATTGAGTTTTGGGATTATTTACACATTTTGCATGTATACGAGACGGAGACTTAAAATGCTCATGAATAAGGTGAATAAAGAAGGAATTTGATGAAGTCAGAGTTTTGGGGGATTTTGTTTTCGCTTGTGCTGGATATGCTGATGTCTGTCATTGCCGGCACGAGAACGCAAACCGCCTCTGTCGCGCCAAAGCGTGTGCGCTTGGCCGGACTGCCGGCATGAAATTCTTTAAACCGTGAGAGAGTTAGTCACAGCTAGTTGCGCGCTGCCACATCACGACCCTCATTTTCTAAGCCCTGAGTTGAAATGTTTCTCTGACGCAAATATATTCCTTAAGCGTTTTCTGCTTTCAGGCAGCCTTCAGACGGTCCTCTCAAAGGTCAGCCCACGAGACGACGATGAGTTATACAAGAGTGATGTTTGAAGTTTCAAGGCATTGCTTTCTGTTCGGTCTCTGGTACACGACTTGCTTTAAACATGTTGGTTTTTCTAATGATTCCTTTAATCGAACAAATTTGTCTTTTAATCTAACTTCAAAAGTCTGCTGACCCAGTAAAAGCTTCTGCCAGAATGTTGATTTTGTCACAGTCAGATATTTCTCATTGGATTGATATTAAAGGGATAGTTCTCACAAAAAATATATGTTAAGATTATAACATTAAGATAACAGTCAAATACGTGTTTCCTCCCTGATGAAGACATTCACCTTATTTCCCTCCGGCTCCTGAAGACATTTGACGGCATTGAATCCATTACCATCCATGTGATGAGTCATCGGTTTAATCGCTCAGAAGAAGCTGTGCCGTGTATAGCAGTGATCGAAGGGACGCTTTTCCTGCATCACATTCAAAACACTTCACATTCGCCGTCCTCATCCCCGGGGTCATCCGATATGCACGGCTCATTCCCTCCAGTGCCGGTATCTCAGATATCTACCCACCCTGAGAGCTGTTTACCTCCGTTTAGACATTAGAGATTCAGCGCACAGAGCAGCGCTGGGCTTCAAGGTTGGACTGACTGCAGATCAGAGAGAACACGACCCCCCCGTCGGTGTGTCAGCGAGGGCTGCGGACGATTTCAGGCCAATTTCAACCCTTCAGCCCCAGCGCTCATCAACCCCTCAAACGGTACACGAGGGCAAGACCTTAGTGTCAGCGATCGTCCGACTTTAACCGCAGAACGTCAGTATTGCTGACTGAGATATTTGAACAATCTTTCTTTACTTTGTCTTTGTTGCCTTTTGCCTTCTTGAACTTGAGGAACTTTCTCTCCATCATGAATTAATGAAAGTTGTTTTATATATTGATGTGTGTTCTGTTCTTGTTAAAGACCCCCTGCGGTAAGAAATCTAATGTTAATGTTGTCTTTATATGGCAAACCATGTGCAAATTCATCATTAACACTATTACTAAATATTATCTTCCTGAAAATTGTGAAAAATACAAAAATACATGCCCGTTTTCTACATCAGCATGGATCATATGGTCTGAACTGAGTGGGGGCGGGGACTAATTTGCATATTCATGATTCTTCGTATGCGAAATAAGGCAAGGGTAAATGTTTACATTAAGACTATTTTAAGGCATAAAGAAATTATTTTGACAGGAAAAAACTCTTTCTTTTACTTTAATAATGAAACTACAGGGGAACTTTAAAAAAAAGGCAAACAAAAAGATGCAACATTTTCACAAACTTCCTGTTGTTAATACAGGTGTATATGGCTAATGAATCCTAATGAATGTGGTTCAAATAAAGTTATTTTACTATTGAAAATACACCCAACGCTTAAATTATTCATTAAACACATCACATTGCCTAAGAACACCCCATAGCCTAGGGCTTTCTTGCAGCCAAATCCCACTTCTCTGTTAAACGCAGATAAATCTTTGGGGAAATATGGCTTTTCTCATAAATACGGTTTGGCACACGGTTGTGTAACTCGACTGAGAGTCTCTCGAACATCAGTTGTCAGAGCTTTGTTTAGCAGGTTGGAATGTCACTCGTGTTTTGTGTGATCCAAGGAGCTGCTGCTGCTGAATATAAAGTGCAGAAGAGATGAATTGAGACGGCAACAGTCATAGAATGAGCTGGTTTGGTAAGCTAACTTATATTGACATTGTATTTATGCTGTATAGCCAGAAGAAACACAACTAATAACCCAGATCAACTCAACCTCACTAGGAGACTGCTGATATTAGATATTAGTTATTAAATTAGCTTTTATATTTCCCTGCTTGTCATTCTGTGTATTCTGCTGTAAAGCTGCTTTGAAACAGTGCTGCATTGTTAAAGCGCTATACAAATAAACTTGAACTTGAAAGCTGTCTATGACATCTATGTTTTTTTGTTTACTGCCACAGTTGTCCTTGGCTTGCTAACTGAGGGACTAAAGATAAAACATTAAAAAACTTTCGCTGCTCAAGAGGGAATCAATAAGACACTGCAGTGTAATTTTCTGTAAAGCTTCTTTTAAAGAAAAAGTGCTATGGTTTGACTTTATTATCAAGATTATTGTGAAGCCTTGCGAGAGGCTGAAGTTGATTGGCTGTGGCAGAGAAGGTGTGGCCTCTAGGTGTGAAGCAGTTGCACCCGAAAGGTGCCGTGATGGTTTTATTGGAAGGCTGATATAAAGAGGTAATCAAGCAGAGAATTGTAAGCAGGTAAAGCTGGACGCAATATTCTCTCATCATTTCTCATAATCACATCAGCTGTAATCGCATGAGAGAGCGGGCGAGCGAGAGAGAGAGATGCTAAGCTTTAATCAGATTTACCCCATGGATGTATTTAATCAGGATTTTGGTCAGATGTGTTAGAAAGGACAGATTAGTGCCCAGATCATGTCATTTTTTATATGTATTTTGTAACATGAAAAAATCTTTAAAAGTATTTGATTCACTCATTTTTTATTTTACCCACAGGATGTTTTTATTAGATTTATTTCTGGCCCATATTGATCATTAATAGAGATGGAGGCATTTTTATCATTGACATAATACTGCTAAATACATGTTTGTGCAATGTTCTTAGTATGTTCTGAATCGATTTCTCTTTTGATTATAGATGTCTGTTTTCCAAAATAAATCCAACCCCACTAGCAAAATAAAGGAACATTAATTCATTCTGCTTAATATGCGATAAATATTAATCTGGTTATTAGGATATAAATCCACATAAACCTTGTGTGGGTTTTATTGTCAAAAAGGCTGTTACAGTAGAAAAAATGAATGCACAATTACAGTATGATACCGCTATTGTCCTTACCTTTTCCATTGTTTGGTTTATTGTACATAAAATAGATTTGTACATTTTCTAAAGATGACAGATCTTTTTAGACAGTTTTGTCCAAATAAAAAACACAGTTTGATTACTTAAGTGACAACACATATATTGTTCATGTCAGTAACAGGACAATTTACATTCATACTGGTGGATTTGCAATTCTCGAAATGTGAGCAATAGTGATAATTTTTTTTGTAATCATCAGTTACCATCAAACATTTGCACTTTATAAAAGGTCTGTTGCTTTGTGCAGATTAAAAACAGGGTTGTGTATCTTTTCATCATATATCTCAAGGGAGTCATTGAATTTGTTAAAAGGATTTGCACATTTTATATTCAGGCCCATTTTGAATGTGCTAGAAAAATGATATTGAGGTGATTCAGATGTTTTAAAGCACTGTGCCTTTTCTGTCTGCATATTACATAAGCTGCGTGTCTCTCTGTGTGTCTCAGTAAAAATAAATTCATTTGAGTTTTATGTCTTGCTTTTATAATTCAGCGGTACCTTAGACTCTAAGAGCATCAAATGTGCTTTGTCACTTTAGCCCCAAAATCAAAAATGGACTTTTCTTGTTCAAAAGTTGAGCTGAGAAACACATTCCCACATGGCTTTGATTTTTAGATATGAGGTAACTTGTATCTTCTGAATCTGTGATGAGCTTCCTGATGTGGAAAAGTGTTATTTAAGCGTACCAGAAACTCACACATAGACGACTGCTTTTATTAGAACTGCCTTGAAAGCTTTTTATTGTATATGAGCTGTTATGATAAATATATAACCCAATGAAAACAGTAGAAAAATATTTTGGAAAGTACCAGTCAAAAGTTTAGACACAACTGACAGAAATGTTATTCATGATCTTAAAAATCTAAAGGTGTATATTTCAATGTTTGTTTAAATATAATAGTGTCAACATATTAATTTCTTTGATTAGAAAACTTTACAAAAAATATTTGTGAAATTGATTACTTTAACCAAAAAACTGGTGTGTTTTTGCTGGTTTTAGTTGGGCTAAGCACCATTAAATTACCTGTAGTTAGTGTTTTAGTTTCCTTTATATTTAGTTTTCTAGTCATGGTTTGAGATGTTAGGGACATTATCATGAAGAGTTTTAGAGTTTTCCCCTCCGTTTATTTCCTTATTTAAAAGAATAATATAATTCCCGACAGTTTGTGGTAGAGGAGTCTGGTAATTCTGCTGGTTTATTCTCTCATCACATGCATTATAGCAATTGTATGATGATGTCTTTTTGATGTCTAATCGAAGCATGATAATGTGTCAGCTACAAGCTCTTTTATCCCAGCTGACAGTGTAACATCTGTGTGAATTGCTGTTATTTTGTGTTATCATAATGTACTGAATGATACTTTGGTATATATTTGTATATCAATCCTCAAGGTTCAAGGTTTGTAAAAAAGCAACAGTACTGTCAAAAGTACTATTTTGCAAGCAATATATTCAAAACCTTTCCAAATTTTCATTATAGTAAAATAGGCTTTTTTCCAGTGTCCAACTTTTTATAGGGCCCTTAAGTGTCAAAAGGACTACTGGGGCAAAACAGTCATTATTTGTGTAATGTTGTTTTGCGCTGCCAGTGTTGCAGAAATGACACGCTTCACATTCAAGGACAGCTTGTTGAAGTGTACAGCAGAGATGAACTTTCCTCGGGAAGTTCATAACCCGAACGGACTGATTTTCCAAACCTGTTTAAGATGAGAGATTTGTCTGAGAACTCCAGAGATTGGATTATGATTTGGTTGCTAAATATGTGGCTTGCAAATCCTCGGGGTCTGATTTCTTAAGTATGTTTGAATACCCTGAAAAGTCTAAGTCTCAAGAATTAGTTTTACTTTAACCCTGTTTCTAAACAAAATGGCTGTTATAGTGTAAAGCTAAAATATTCTGACAGATGTGATATATGTTTTTTCTGCAGGCACGACGAGGCAGCCCAAAGAGGGGGAAGTCCCAGGTGTGGACTACAACTTTGTAAGCGCCGAGCGGTTTATGGAATTGGAGAAAAGTGGAGCCTTATTAGAAAGCGGAACTTATGAAGGTAAGTCACTAATCAAGCCTCCTGCATCTCTTTTAAATAAAGACTATGTCACACCTGTTACGCCACAGTGGGCTGAAATATACATTTTCATAAATATGAATCGATGATACTACGGGGAGCGTGTCTATGTCTTTGACACTGTGCAGAGGTATTCAGAACTGGTGCATTTGTGTCCCCTGAGAGCCGACACGGAGGTGTGTGGACTACTTTCACAAGCAGACACAGACAGGCGCATGTTTCATATCTGTTTAAGAAGAAAAAGCTTTCCATGGATCTGTCACATTGAGAGCATCTCACACATAATTGTTCTGTTCCAAAATTGTTTCTTTCTGTTGGATGTTCTTTGTGTCTGTCAAACTTTGCATTTTTAGAGTGAATATGCAAGAGGAGTACAAATGTGAGATGACATTTCAGGTAAATGTCAGTGAGGGAATTTTAAGTTTAATTCAGATGCAAATCGGTGCTGAAATACAAAGTGCCACGTCACGGTTCGCATGGTAATGGATTCATTTAATGTTCAGAATGTGAGCTGATAAGCTCTGTTATCATTGTATTGGCAACTAATAAGCTAAAATCATTGAATTGCTATAGGTGTATTGGGTTTACATCACCGGTCAAAAGGTTTATTATCTTTTAGACTGAAGGTGTGTAGACAAAAATATTGTGTCAACATATTAATTTATTTAATTAGAACATATTTTGAAATGAATTTCTTGGACCTAATAATGAATAAAAAGCAGCCAGTAAGAGTCCAGCATAGATAGAAATGTCTTCAGTGCTTTTTAAAAAGCTTCCCATGTTTGAGACCTCAAGAAGCTGAATGATAAAATGTGAAAAGTATGATTTTTGACAAATTCTAGGTAAAGTGGGACTACTTTGGAAGATGATCAAATATAACATTTCCTTTGGATGCTTTTAGCCACAACATAATTCCCAGAGTTACAATTGTGTTATTTCATGGTTTTGATGAGTTCACTACTATTCTAAAATGTGGAAAAACCTTTCACTTTGGTACTGTGAATGAGTTTGTCTGGGGTTTGAGGTCATTTTCCCAACTGTGAAGTTAGTCCATTCCCAGTCTATGAATCTGGGTCGTAGACTGTAATTTAAATAAAGCTTTCTCCCATCTATGAACTTAATTCTGTTCCCTCGGACCCACAAATCCTCACACATTTTTTAATCATTAAACAGATTTCCCTCGATGCACATGATTTCTTTTCAATTTTCATCAAAACGATTGGGTTGCCAGCGAGTGTGGGCACCACACCGGCAAACGTCACACAGAATAAAAGAACTTGAGCAAAGTTATTGCAACCGTGATTGAAAATAGTAAAAAATCACTGTTTTGGCATGCCAAGTAGCTATGGAAACACGTTTCCACTTGTTGCAGTGTTTGAAGCACCACCAAGTCACAAATAATGACATTTTTGACCAGACTCAGATGTTGATTTCTTTATTTTTTTATTTTAAGATTAATAATTATTATTTAATTCATTAGAGTGAATCCTCTGTTTCCTTTGTTGATCCTAGATAACTTCTATGGCACGCCGAAGCCTCCAGCGGAGCCCACGCCCATGCTGTTTAATGTGACGGACCAACTCTTGCCCGGTGCTCGACCCAGTGCAGAGGGGAAAAGAAAGAGAAACAAGTCCGTCAGCAACATGGAGAAGGACAGCATTGAACCACCAGAAGAAGAGGAAGAAGACAGCCCTGTCGTCAATGGCAACGGCATCGCCATCACACCAGGTTATGACTTATTATTATTGTTACAGAGATATCACCAAAATGCCAATATTGGAGTGTGTATATTTTTTCATGAAAAGCTTATCTTCTAATACTACACAATATTTTAATGTTTTGAAATGGTATTTAAGCGGCACAGGCGACAGGCTCTGTCGGTTCCCACTTCCTCCTGATAATCAACTGCCAAATCAGTCTCTCAGTTAAAAGGTCACTCGTGACTCTGATTCATTCTGTTTTCCTCACAGAATCAAGTGAGCATGAAGACAAGAGCACGGACGCTTCCGGAGACGTGCCCGCCCAGTCGTGCCCACCTGAGACCCCCACTCTCACCGCCACGGACGCTCCTGAGGAGGAAGGAGAGGCACCAAAGTCTCCTCAAGACTCCCAGGAAAATGATGAACTGGGTCCCTTGCCAGACAACTGGGAGATGGCCTATACGGAGAAGGGCGAAGTTTACTTTATAGAGTAAGTGCACTTCATAATAGAGGCAAAAACATATGCTCCTTTTCAAAATATGTAGGCAGTGCGGTTTTGTAAAGCTTCAGACTGTTTTACCGTAGTAAACTTTTTTGCGAATTACTACAGACATCCAAATTATTTATGTGCATTGTAGTGAATTCATTCGGAAACTATTTCTCTTCAGTACACAATACTGCTTTGATTATGGATAAATTGATGCATTACATTATGCTGAGCCACGAATCAAAGCGATGAATGAATCATCATAAAACAAAATCTGACTGCCGGAGTTTCAGAGGAAGTAAAACGGTCTTGATAGCTAGAGAAAGATGTTTCCGTCCCTCCCACTGTCTCCCGGCACTTAATGAGAGACGAGGGACTTGTTATGAGTATTGATTGTCACGCCTACTCCCACTTGAAGCCTTGTGGGACATGTTGTCTGGAAGGTTTTGCGTTCTGAAGTGAGGTTTGTCCCTGCATACTGTATAACTCACAGAGAGGAGGGAATCTGTAGGGACCTGCGGACATCTGGGTCATTGTTTAATAATATTGTGATTCTGTTTTTAGTGTGTAATTATTTAAAACAGTGATGTTTTGCAGTCTTGCACTTCGGGCACATGTGCTTTGCACAATTATATTCTTGGTTTGTTCAGATTTTCGCAGTAGAGAATTAATGCTACACTTATGAATAAATTCAGGTTTTCACCTTTTGAAATACTTTCTCTGAATAAAGAAATGTACAAAAATATATTTTTAAAATGGTCTGACAAGAATATTGTTATGTGCAATATTTTTTAAATAAAAAAATAGTGTTTAATTATTTATAACTGTGATGCATTGTGTCGTTGCTCTTTTACTTTCATTTGGCTTTGCTGCATTATGCAGTTATATTTTGGGCTTAAGTTCATATTTTGGGTGCGTAAAGATTTAGTGGGTTGTATTAATGTCACACTTATGTACACTTAGTTACGAATGCCACTTTTCAAATTAAAAGTTTTTGGTTATCTAAAGAAATTCCCTAATTTATAACAAAGTTTTTGTCAAGTTCATGCAACCTAATTTTATGTTTTCAATCTGTTTTTTATTTACAAAATTCTACATGCTGTAAATTGTTACTATAGTAAAGCATTTTTCTCTTTCCTCTTAAGTCATAATACCAAAACAACATCCTGGCTGGACCCTCGACTAGCGAAGAAAGCCAAGCCCCCAGAGGAGTGTGAGGAAGATGGTAAGTGTACTAACGTGTTAACGTGTGTTTCTCCTGTTATGCGTGGAGAAGTGCAGTGTTGTGACCTTTGCTTATATGGTTTCCTGTGGAGAATGCATGGAGGCGTAAGAGAGTATGAGCAGGGATTTCCTTTTAACACTTAACATAGAATCTGTTTGTTCATGATGTCAGGACATGCTCAGAATCATGTCTGCGTTTCTGGATCATTTCATTAGATCATTCTCTGGTGAATTGTGTTAGATTCTGTGTTTCTGAATGCAAGAATTGATTGTGGCATTCATAAGACTAGCTATTCCTTCATTTATGGATTCATTTACCTAGTTGTGTGTACTTTCATTTACTCTTCCATACATTCATTTATTTATTCATTCATGCACATGTTAGCCAGGTTTTGTAAACCCCATAATACAATGTTTATTAGTATGGTGTAATCAATCCCATGATTTGTAAACCCCCTGCTTTATTAGCTGGGCTGATAAACATGCATGGTGGTGCTGAGTACCAAAATCCAGCATCTCTGAAACCCTCTGTTGAATTAAAATGCAATTTAATGGGGCCAGAGAAATCAATATCTCTCTCCACAAGCCTTTTAAGTGCCACTGTGTGACGTGACTACTAATTTTCCTTTTCCTGTTAAAACAACAGTCTGTTTTTTGGCATGTCTTTGCAACGAAATATGCATATTTATAATTGATTTTAATTGTGTCTAAAAATAAGCTACACAGAAATCACTTTGTATGTCTCAAAGAGGTTTGGATAGTATTTTCTGTACGTGTCAACCTAGGTTTGCATTAACAAATAGGTTAAATGTTCTGCGTAACATTTCAATGTAATTTGTGAGGCATGCCGGTCTAATTTAGTGACAATTTGGCATTGTTTTCATTTTGCAAAATTGACATTGTGTCTTATAATTAAGTCGATTTCGTGTAGGTTATTAAGCCTAAACTGTGCAAGACTCATCCAGAAACACACACATATTTACACTTGTGCATTCTATGCACCCATATATACATAAGGCACTCTGTGAATGAAAGAGCCCGAGAAAGACTTCTCCTTAGTTGCCATGGCAACTGCGGATGGAGGACCATACATTTAAGGAGGCTTAAGCAAAGATGTTTAAGGTGGTCTAGGTTACATTCTTTGTTCAGTCTTAAAGGATCTTCAAATGTACCTCAAATATACACTAGGGATAATGCATTAGTCCTGCTGTTTTTTGATTGAGAGAGTCAACATTGATTTCTAATTAAGAATTCGAAGTAGATGTACAATTTCTTCCTTTCCAAGATAAGGTTACAGCAAAACTACAGTAATTCTAGCCAAGGTTATGTCACACCTCTCACTTTTTCCCATTAAGAAAGTGGCACCATCTGGAGTGCTACTCGCCCGCTCGTTCTGTCTCTCTCTGTTAAAGGCGTGCGTGTGACACGTATATAAGAAGCACATCCTGTATACTGTTGAATGACATTTTGTGCATTTTGGATGACAGCCTGCGAAGGGTCTTTTTTTAACATAAACACCAGACATGAGATATGTTTGTGGTGCAGGGTCAAGCATTAGCTGGTTGGATAAGTCTGTTTGGGTGTATACATGTCTGTGTCTATGTATGTGTGTGTGTGTGTAGGAGGGAATTGATAGCTTGAACCCTCCTGGGGAGGTGTGAGAACCTCGTAGGCCATTGCACCTGCTCTCACTGTCTTCAGCACAGCGTTTTGTTCATCTGCACCCATTCATTCCCATAATGCATGTCTGAGCACAACACTTCTTTACTATTGTTATTAAATACCGAGTGACGAAAGTTTAAGAAAACAAAAAAATGATCAGGGATGTTTGATAAACCAGCTTTGATATAGCAGTAATACACTACAGCTTTAAAGCATCTTTTGTTTAGTGAAAAAAAGCAATTAGTGAAGTTAATGAACGTACAAATGGCGGCGTCTGATGCAATACTACTAATCGTGCATTCATTCTTAATTTGCATGTTTTGTGCGCATTGTTTATTCACACATGCATAGATAACTTGATCTGTATGTGTGTTTGTGTGTGCAAGATCGTAACAAGATGATTGTAAAACTCCTCCACATCCCACTGGTGATGTTTAGCACATGTTGGTGCGTGCACTCGTTTTTTTAATGTTGTAACAATGTCAAATTTAGGGAAAAAACAAAACAGACAAGGAAAAAAACATGTAGAATTTTGCACATGATGAGCGCCGTGTTGTCATGGTGATCTCGCTAGCCCTTTAATTTGTTTCGTGTGTCTCAGAGGGATTGAATTGCATTAAAGTAAGTTGGCTGTAACCCCAGGGCTGCCAGACCTCCTCACACTTACCGCTGCGTGTCCTGATTAAGATTGTTTTGCAGTGCTGGATTGTTCGGTACACAGAATCAAAATTCCTGCATGTGTTTGTTTTTTAAAGACTGATTTGGATGCGTGTTGTCATGACTGTGGGCATCCTCAGGGTTATTGATTTATTGGACAAGGCTTTATTGTAAAGAAAAGTATAAGAAATGTTTTCATGACACGGGTCGTGATATGCATTTAATGGGTAATATTAGGATGTTATTTCTGAAGGCACTGTACGGTTACTGTAGATTTATCCCAGAGGGTCAGATATTGCTCTTTCACAGCTTAGAAGACTTTATTAAGTATGAACTTTATTTGGGAGTTTCTTTTGGGAGTTGAGAGTTTGAGTTTTTTTTTAAATAATACAACCATTTTCAGAGAATAACATGGACATAAATAAGACAGTTGTTACATACAGAGCTATAAAATTATTAGACTTAGACAACTTGGATTTTGGATATTTCCCACCTCAACCCTGCAAATAACTTTGGGTTTAAAAACATTGAAGTATTTAGTAACATTAAAACTTAAATGTTACTAATTATTGAATACAATTAAAACATGAAAAGTATTTAGTAACATTAAAAGAGCGATGTTCCAGAAGTTATATCCGGGTTAAAGTGGGAATTATCCTAAATCCAAGGTGTCAGGAACGCAGCAATAGCATATATTAGATGTTGTAGTCCTGTAAGATTTTGAATTGGAAGAATTTGATGAATATTTAAGTTCCTTTGAGATTAAGGGACAGATTAAAATAAAGGTAAAGTACAGAGATTAAAGAGATTTCTATTTGTTGCTTTAACTTTTAAGTTACGCAGTACAATTTTTGTTTACATTTAGCATTATGTGGGCGGTCCATGTGCGTTTCACTTGATGCCACGCAGTATATAACATGTTTTAGTGGTTTTATAATGGTTAAGTGTATCATAAAAATCATTTCTGCATTACAGATACAGTATAAAGAGAGCAAAACATTCATCCGCATTGGGCTAGAACATTACCCCACTAGACAACACAATCTCCTCATTTCTTTCCGCAGAGCTTCCGTACGGCTGGGAGAAAATAGATGACCCTATTTATGGCAGTTACTATGTTGAGTAAGTTGTGTAAATTTCTTGTCAAACTCATGTCAAATGCTCATCAGTAAGTGCACAGAAGGAGGGTCCCAGCGTGATGAAATATCTGCTCGTTCTACCCCGCAGCCATATTAACAGAAGGACACAGTTTGAGAACCCCGTCCTAGAGGCCAAAAGAAGAGTGCAAATGCAAGGTCAAGGTCTATCAGCGCTGCCTTTGCCCACCATATACAGAGGTACTACCCAAAATACTCCATCTTCATTCCACCCCCATTGGTTTTATTGTTGTCTTCATCGTATTTGGCTTGCTCAGGTGTGTTCTACTTTCATACCACTTTAGCATAGTTTCCAAACCTCCTGAGAACATAGCGATCAAGGGTGTGCGGCATGTAGCGTTCCTCTGATCGTTCCTGTGTGTTGTGTGTTTACAGAAAAGCCTGCGTTCACACGGGACGCCACGCAGCTCAAGGGGACATTTCTCACCACGGTTCTGCAGAAGAGCAACATGGGGTTCGGCTTCACCATCATCGGTGGAGATGAACCAGATGAGTTCCTACAGGTGAAAAGCGTCATACCTGAAGGACCTGCTGCACAGGATGGCAAGATGGATACGGGTGAGACTAAAGTTAGGACATCTATTAGCTTCTGCTTCATGGTGGTGTTCAGGTAACAGGATTTTGAATGACAGATGCTGAGATTAATGTTTTTGTGTGCTTCAGTGGAAGCAAGAACATCAGACATTTTCTACAAAGAAATTAACATGATCAAATGAGTAATATGAAACATTGCAGAATTATAGATCTAATTTTGAATTTTTCTGTTTATTTCCACATTTAAAGGAATAGTTCGCCTAAAAATTGGACCCCAGTGACTTTTTATAGTAGGAATAAAAATTACTATGGTCAAGTCAATTGGGTCCATTTTTGAGTGAACTATTCCTTTTATTTAAAAATTTTCAATATGATTTTTTATTTAAAAACACCAAATGAGACATCGCTAATGCATAACATTGACAAAATTATATAACACTAATTAAAGTCAGTTTGTGGTTAAATTAATTTTTTTATTATTTTTTAAAAGTAAAGAAGTAAATTTCTTATTTAATGACACATTCCAGTAAAAAATGTGGTAAAACTGTATTACAAGATTATATTTCTTTGCGTTTGTTAATAGGCTAATTTGTAAACAATTTGTTAACTAGCTAATCTGAATTATACAAAGCTAATATATTGCCATATATGAACTTTTGTGTTATATATCAGATTTCTGTATGGGGTATTTTAGCATCTACTTATGCGTTTTTAAAATAAAAAGTCTTAAATGTCAACATTAGTTAATGCACAGCTTTAAAAGGCTATATTGTTCATTGTTAGTTTATGTAAATTTTACAAATTTACTAATGTTAACAAATAAAACCTTATTGGAAAGCGCTATCAAAAATGTATTACCCTGCTGAACCATCTATGGTAAACACATTTGTGATCTGTTACTGTCCACAGAAATTCCCATATCAGAATCACGTTACTGCCCTCTATTAATAATGCTGACTCTCGCCGTTATAAGCAGTGCTCAGCGTTGACCTCGCGTCTCGGGAGAAAACCTACGAGCACACGGGCCGGGAAGTGTTGTTATCTCTGTGGCCACTGCTATACAACAGTCCCTAATAGCTTGCACACAGCTAGCACAAGGTCACGGCTGTCGCAATGTGATTTTCTCCTCTACGGAGAAGTCGAGTAAATCATCATCACAGTCAGTTGTTGTGTTTTTCATAAATTTTTCTGTTCCCTTTTAGAGGTACACTTAACCAAGCACGGAAAACTTTTGTACTACTTTTGTGCAAGTTTACATTTAAGGATGGCTCTTTCTTATTTTGTTTCTCATGTATTTAGCAGAAAAGGGTAGAGGATGATGACATCACTTCCCAAGGCCCCAGCAGATAATGATGCTGGCACAGGCTTTGTTTGCATATGCCTGGAGCTAGCGTTGCAATTTGGGATTTATTGGGATCTTGTGAGTTTTATCTGCGTTTGATGGGGCGACCAGGGTCCTTTCGTGATAGTTTTGCTTTATTTTACGCACACGCATACGTGGATTTCTCATTATCTGAACGTTGTTGACTTAGTGGGTATCTGCAGCAACACCTGCTGTTAAAATGACCTACTGTGCGCACAAGAAGTAAATTATAATAAAACCAAAGATGTTTCCTATTATCTATTTTATGTGCATGTTTAATATCCTCACGATTTCATTCTCAGGTGATGTCATCGTCTACATCAATGACATCTGTGTACTGGGCACCACCCATGCCGACGTAGTGAAACTTTTCCAATCCGTTCCCATCGGTCAGAGCGTCACTCTGGTCCTGTGCCGCGGTTACCCCCTCCCCTACGACCCCGAGGACCCCTCCGCCAGCTCCTCCATGCCCCCCTTGGGCCTAGTGGATCACCCGTTGCTTCTCAACGGACGAAACAACTACGAAAACTACATGGAGTACATGTCTTTGACTGGCCGCTTAGTATCCGAGCACGGCGAGGGACTCGCCCCGCATCCCCATCCCGGAGACACCCACCTGGATGGCTCTCAGCCTCCGTCTCTGACCACTCCAGGACCCCCGCCGGACGACAGCGTGTCCATGGCGTCGTCGTCAGGGGCGACGGCCGGGGCTCAAGTGGCTCCTGAGCTCCTAAGTCTCACTATTACCAAAGGTGCTGAAGGTTTTGGGTTCACCATAGCGGACAGTCCCACAGGGCAACGGGTTAAACAGGTGACGTATACATCTATTTGTAACTCAAACTTCTTACAAGAATAACGAAAGTGTTTATATAACTATGAAGATTACTTTATACAGTTATTAAACCACAAACAGATGTTAAGATTTACCCCCTACTGTATCTAATATGCTGCTCTGCATGTTTAATACTAAGCATGTGTTTCTTAAAAACAACTATTTCTTTACTCTTCTTTAGTCTCTGGCTAAACAAGGACTAAAATGAATACTAAATATCAATATAATAATCAATAAAACAGTTTTGATACGTTGTGTTCAGGTTTTGGAGCCGCAGGGCTGTCCGGGGTTATGCGAAGGAGACCTGATGGTGGAGATAAATCAGAAAGGTCTTCAGGGACTCAACCACACGCAGGTGGTACAGCTGCTCAAAGACTGTCCTGTGGGAACGGAGGCTACGCTTGTCATTCAGAGAGGAGCGACAGCAGGTGCGCAGTGGTCAGAAGCATGTATGCTGAAGGTTGTGATCAGAATTAACATATGAAACTCACTTTGTTGTAACTGAAGTCAGTCTTTTTTGAAGTGAGATCTGTCCCTGAAACGAACGTGATGTCATCATTTACTCCCCCTAATGTTGTTTCAAACCTGTACCCTTCTTTTCTGTGGAACACAAAACAGACAAAAACCATGAAAGGGGTCTGTACATCTCATTTGATATATTCCAACTCTTCCAGTTTGATGGATTTCATTTTGTTATTTTTTTTGAAAATCTTTCTCGTACATCATGGCTCTTTAATCTCATTTGCAGGCGCTCGGAAGCAAATGAGATTTCAGATCCGTGGCAGATGGCAAGAATTTTAAAATTGCTGTTATTCCAGTCAGGATTGTCAGGATGGATATTGTTCAATAATTGCCGTTCAAAAATTGAGAGAAAATATTCCTCAATTTGGGTATGCTGAGTAAATGATGACATAATTCACACTTTTGGGCTATTCCTTTAAGCTTTGTGCTTAACCCAAACAAAACTTTTGATATAATAAGAGAGAAATACTACTCAGCAAAACTTGTTTGGTTAAAAACATTATTTTTAGAATAATTGTCAGGTGGTAATGTTTTTTGCTCAATTTTAGCAAAGCTTTTGCAAGATTGTGTACTGTATCATCTTCTGGCAAGAGCTGGCGACAGTTATTAGCATATTCAGTCCGGAGCCAAACTAATCTACTAATTTCATGCAAGTGCACTTATCAAAGCGCTTTCTTTCATTAAGACGTCCGCGCGACGCATAATACTTTATCGCCATTCTTAATTAGGATGTTCTTAGAATAAAAATGAATGAGGCTATTAAACAGAAACATGTTACAGTCACCCGTTGTGTACAGTAATCCTGACATGTGTTCTTTAGACAGTTGCTATCAATCAAAGTCATTACGTCCTCACATCCTGGTAACTACGCCGTGAATCTGTTCTCACTTCCTCTCTCTCATTTATGGCTGTATCGAGGGCTATGACCTTAAAGGACCTCACAGAAAGCAGTCTTGTAACTGGGCGATAGACTGTCCAGGATGATTCACAGGATGAGTGTGAGACCATTCAGTTACAGAGTCGGCGTTCTGCCAGAAATCCAGCCAAGACGGCCATGTTCACAGTTCTTTCCCCTCAGCTCTCTAATTAAAGCACAGCATTGAGCCGGGGGATAAAAACAGAGAGAAACTGTGACCTATCAGAACGCAGTCTGGCTCTAGGGGGCGGGGTTTGTATAGAACCAGCCAATCAGAGTGTGAGCAGCAGAGCAGAGGGAGTGCTGAGGGAAATACATGCTGATTGAGGAGCTGTAATTTATTCTTGGTGACGTGAAGAGTTTATATTTGAATAATTTACATGAATTTACATTCGTCAGCTATTGTTAGCAGCGGGATGAATGGCCAAATAAATGTCAAGACAAGCATAATTTTACACCGGAGCAAGTACACAGTTTCACTAGACTCATGCAGAATTACTTCGGACATTGCGGCGAATGTGGGCAACAGGATTGATGTAATGCCATAAGGCTTCTGTTTTTAATAAATAACCATTGATAAATAACAAAAAATAGTTGGTAATGTTAAAATGTGTTTTTCCCGTGACATTGCAAATCATGCAGCTTGTGAAGTTTGTGTTCTTTGTATTGGGAGATCAGTGATGTTTAGATCTTCTGGTTAAACATCTTCAGGATTAAATTGCTTCAGTGGTAGGAAAGTGCGTTATTTATGTTTTGAAAAAAATGTTTTTAGGACCAAATAATGTATTCAAATTATAACCTTATTACAAATTATGCACTTTGTATTAGATAAATTAGATTAGATTTATCTACTTTTCATCTAATTTTATTGAATGTTTATTAGTATCTTTATTTAGAGCATAATAGGTTATTATTTAAATTTCAATTAAATTCAGATTTACTTCTGTGGTAAAACTAAAGAAAAATAAAAATTTTGCAGTTCTTTTTTACATCAGTGTACATTTTAGTTGTAGATAATTGTCTGTGATCGGACTGTTGAATTCAAAGTGCTTGTAAACGCTGTGTGTAACACAATTTTATAGGATGTATATTATTAAAATGAACTCTAAAAACAGTTGTAAGATTGTAGTCTGTTTCTAAATAAACATAAGATTGAACTAATGACAGATACCTTTTTTTGGTATCTGCTTTTCATAAAATGATACTGAAATTATTTAATCTTTTAGAAACAGACACAACAAGTAAAAGTAAAAGCAAAAGGAAAATGTTTTATCATTTCTGAATATTTAGTAAAAGGCACTAAAAGAATTGTAATATAATCATTATTAGAAACCAGAACTCGTATTGTTAAATTCCAGTGTACAGTACACAGACTCCTCCTCCGTCTTGCTCTCTGTAGGTCTTTTGTCAGGATTATTGACATCTCATGTACGAGTGAACAGGCAGGTGTGAGGCGATAACTGTAGTCCTCTGACTCCCCGACTGTCGGATATATCAACAGGGCCGTGGCATTCAGTAGTGCCGACGGCTTTTTTGCCTCTATTTCATACTGATTTCAGAGTAACACGGAGCTGACAGTCACCCCGAGTCTCTCGTGAGTCGCTCTGACTCACCTTCCACAGAAACAGCAGCCTTTCTTATGACATCAATGAACAACTCTGGGTTTCCAGTAGTTTATGCCATTAACAGTATATAGCATTCAACCTAAACCTTATATTTAATGAGTTTTAAATGTTGAAAGTCAGATTAAAGAAAAGCGTATTGAAAATTAAAGTTCTATCACATGTTTTAAATTGTTGATACAAAATTACAAATTAAGCTTAACAGCTGTGGTCATTATTACTAGTTGAGTATGGCAAAGCGGTACGTAAATAATGGCAGAATTTAATTTCTCAAATCCTCAAAATGTTACATATGAACTACTGTTCTTCTATGTTGTCCATATGGTGTTATAATGATGCATTGGCGGAGGATAAGGCCCTATGGAGTGGCACATGTTTGCCAGGGGCTTTATGTTTATCTCTTCTCTGCCAAGTTCTGTCCTGGACATATAGCGTCTGATGTAATCCTGTTAGTTTAAGCATGCATGTAAATGTCTTTCCCTTGTGTTTTTCTCAAAACACGCACATACAAATGTCAATGCACATTTGTATGCAGACAGAATCATGCATTATAGTCCATAACATGAAACGAGAAAAAAATGAGAAATCATACCGTGGTATTCTCAGAGATGCTCTGTCTGTTATTCTAATCATATTTCAGATGAATCACAAATAATAATGGTTTGTCACATCACAGAGAATATGATATTAAAATTCATGTTGTAGGATATTCTGAACCATATAACTACATCTTGATGGTAGTTATTTGCATTAAAAATGAAAGAAACATATTTTACTGGTATAGTTTTATATCGTAAGTGTTATACTTTTGGTCACTTTGGACCATTTGTGCTACAGATGATGTCTCATGAGAAGATGCATACTGTTACTTTTCTAACCGATTTACGTTTTTTGCATGGGGATACGATGGAGAAAAAACCTGACGATTTGCACTGAAGTAGGGCTACGAGCCATATATAGAAACCAAGAATCCAGAAACACCAGGAACCATTTACAGAGATTAAAACGAATCGCTTGCATTGCTTATCTTGGCAAATCCATAACACTGTAGCCCTTTGGCGATTTTTTGCTTAGTCAAGCAACATTAACATTTTCTGCTGGAAATTAATAAATCAAGTTTAGGTTTTACTGTCTGCTTTATGGTTCTAAACGCTGTTTGGACGCTTAGTTTTTGTGCAACTTGGCTTCTGCCCAAAGCTAATGATATAATTACCTCACAAGTAAGTGAAATGAACTGAGCTCCCATAAAACCAAAAGAGAAAAAGAAACAATACTATGTTTGCTGTAATTAATATGATATATGAAAATAATATATTAATAGTTTATTATAACAATTTTACCAATTAATATCACTAAACCTTGTTTTTTACTGTTTCTCTTATTTATCATAGGTCTCTTTACATCCTGGGATCCCACAAAACAGGTAAATAAATATTTATTTTGCTAGTTTAATTGATATTAAATGTATTATATTAATAGTTTTTTAAACTAGTTATATTAAAAGTAATATTTAGTGTCATTTCTTTCTATCTTTGCCCTGGCATGACATTAGGCTGCTATAACTTTATAATTTTGTTATGTACGTAAATGCACGTTGTGCCTTTAAAATGATTTACCAGCATCTTCTAGCTTTAAGTGATGCATCATTTATTATTATTATTATTATTATTCCAGTCCAGTCAGGATATTGTTCAATACTTGCATTCGAATGCAAGTATTATTCCTCAGGTTTGGAAGGTACATGATGACATTTTAAAAACTGTGATTTTGCATCAGCATAGCTGGAAAATTATTAAATCATGTTGTACATAAGAGGATTTGACCACCTGCACACCTCTGGGTAACAGCCATCCTTTAGCGCTGATCTCAGACCAGCTTCTGATGACTCAAATCCCCCAGCGACTCATAGCAGCAGCATCAATCTGCGATCGGTGTTAAGGAGGAGAAACCGCAGTCAGCACGGCAGGCGTGAGTTCTTAGTCACAGCACGTGTTCAGTGATGCTCTAGGTAACACTCTGATGAAAGCCGACATGGAAATGTCCTGGGTGACAGATGCATTAACGCGATCGCCACGGGTGGCCTGCTTCATCAGTATGCCTCTTGTGCTTCTGCATTAGGAAACAAAGAGCTTTAACTGACAGCTAAGCGTGCCTTTTTTAGCATCTGTGTTTGTGGAGCGTGGTGGAATGTGTTTATCAGGAAGAGAAATTATTCAGAGCAAAGATTATGCCGGTGATACTCCATTTATATTCCTCTGCCTCTGTCCCCGAGACCCACAGACTCAATCATGCTGTCATGTGTGTTTTTATTTTTTGTTGCTCTGCTGGAATTAAAGACAGAGTTGTTTGTTTCAGAAAATGGAATTTGCAGCTTTAAGTCTTAAAGGGACAGTTAACCAAAAATTTCAGATCTTGTTATCTTATTCTGACTCCAATGTCACTTTAATTATATATGTAATTATACTTTTAAGAAAATGTGATGTTTTTTGTATGCAGTGAAAGTGGATGGCGACTGGTGGCTGACAAGGTCCAACAGTGGCGGTTCAGATATCAAAAACTTACTTAGGACAAAAAAAAAGGATAATTCATCCATATACTTACCCATGTTCATTATTTAGTTACCCTTATATTGTTTTAAAACATGACTTCAATTCTTTTTCTTTAAAACACAAAGTCTGATTTCTATAGAATGAAAGCGGATGGGGACTAGGGACAGTGGCTAAATGAACATGTCAGAATTTTCATTTTTTATGTTATATTCATCCCACAAATGCTGTACAAATGATGTTTAAAAGGAATGCACACAGATTTAGAAAGGTTTTTGTCTCAATCTTTTACAACACTGCAGCATTCATTTAACAAGTCTAAATGGAATCTGGCATAATATTTAATTTCATGTCAATTCACTTTCATCTCAGTGTGAGATACTAACGGCTCCAGGTCGGCTGGATCCGGGGCTTGTAGTGGTGTCGACAGGTTAAGCGGTGCAGTGTAGGTGAAATGAGCAGTTCACAGGAAATAGAATCCATTAGCCTTTGGGGCACATAACTATAACACAGATACTTCAATTCACACTTTAAACCCCCTATTAGGTCTTAATTCATCTCTCTCACTGAATCTTCAGAGAAAAATTTAACTGCCAGACTGTCTCCTTACAGGAATAATGATGAAGATAATCTTTTTGGCACACAGAATGAGCTTATGAACTTTTAAAGGGTCGACTGCACATGAGAGATTTTTAGCTTCTTGGACTTGTGATTGGTTTGAATTGACATTTTGTGTTGTAAAGAGATGAAAAACAACCCTCCCACATTAGATGTGCATCTTTTCGCTATATCCTTTAAAGGTGCAAACTGCATTTGGATCTCACACTTTATTTGTATTTTCTGTGCAGTGGGACCCTCAAGGAAGTCCTCAGACCAGCCTGTCAACCACGCTGCTCCCTCACGGTGCCACACACGCCGGTCAGACGCTCCATCGCTCCTCTGTTCCAGACACAGAGGGATTTCAGCTGGGCAAGCCTGACCCCTATGACCTCTATGAGAAATCACGTGCCATCTATGAAAGCAGGCGTAAGTCAAAGTCGCTGCATTTCTTCTATGATTCATAAATAACTTTATTAGTGAAATTGTGTAATTTGAGCTCACATTCGAAAAATTTATTCTGCATTAAGAAAATAAACCCCATTTTTTCTGAATGCAAAACAATAGTTTTTAGGACATGGACAATAGTAGGTAATACTACGTTAATTTGGAATAAATTATTGAAATATATAAACTGTTCTAACATTTTAATTTATTTATCTGATAGATCTTCACCCTGCAAACATTAAGACTAGGACGTTACCTTAAACACCTTATATGTCATAAAGGCATATACGTTAATGTTTCATAACGAAGTATAGAATTTCTTTATCCAAAGGAAAAAAATAAGGCCCTTTTTCAAAATTGAGCCACAAAATTGTTTTGCATTGTTTTAAAAATTGCTTTATCTTAACTAAAATGTGAAATGTAAAAAAGAAAAACATTTTTTACATACTAAGTTTAATACGAAACAATAATGGTGTCAGTAGGCATTGACCATGTTGTTTGACTTCATATTCTAAATATTTTCATGCCAAACGTGTTGTAAAGATGCATTTCATGGTGTTATATCTAGTTTTATTCGATATGTGGTGAAAGCAGTCGTTTTATTAATTGCTTTAAACAAGCGTGCATAGTGAATACAGTGGCTGTATCAGATTAATGGAGGTTAATGGTCCTTAAAATAGACAAATATATTGTCTCATTTCTTTCGTTTATTTTCTGATGAATTATGCGGCATGCATGTTCTTGTCAGGTTTTGTAGCACACTGACACCAGATGATTAAACTAAGAATTATTGAATACTTAGATTGATTGGCTCTCATTTCTTTTGACAGAGCCCATCCCACCTCGGGCATTAGTGGACTCTACAGGCAAGTCTCTTGTGTGTCTTTATGACACAGAGCATGCATGCTTTTAGTCATTTATTTATGTGTAGCTTTCTATGATCTATTTTTAGTTCTGCCACATTTTCTGTCTTTCACTGTGCTCGTATCCTCCAGTAGATCAGGGTTCAGCATGACCTACATAATGTCTGGAGTTCCCTGATCCATGAGCTTGTGTTCAGTTGTTTGGGTTTTCTACAGATATCTGGCTCTTCTCTTTGGTGTCAAACACAATTAGTTGTAACACAAAAGCTAGAGATGGCAGTTGAATACAGTCATGCTGCGTATATTTATATTACCTACAGTGTATGATCTAGGTTGTTCTTGTTCCTCAGGTGTGGAGTACCAGGAAGTGGAAGTGCACCTGCTGCGGGAGAAAACCGGCTTCGGCTTCAGGATCCTGGGTGGAGACGAGGCGGTGCAAGCAGTGAGTCCGGAGGCCCGTGACAAGGCTCGTATGGGGCAGGATAAACAGATATTAGTGATGGACCTTGTGGTTCATATCTGTACAGCTCCACGAGCAGTAAACGGAAACAGAACATTTCCTGTTTCCTGTTTCAGTTACTGCACATTTACCATTGCTTCTGGACATGTACCATGATAATACCTTGTTTTTTTATTATGGTAAATACCATGTTTTGGCATGGCATTATCGTGGTTTTTCTAGACATAATACTATATTTCTCATGGTACTGTATATTAAAGAAATATATAAACTATTACAACATTCCCGTTTGTGTCGCAATGTTTTGCTCTAATAGATTTTCATTCTGCATACATTAACACTTAGACGTTCCCTTAAACATGTTTATATTTCAAACTTAAAGGCTACATATATATCCATGTTTCATAATAAAGTCTTTCATCCAAATACACTCTTACACACCACACATTCGAAGAATCAAAGAAAATCACAATAATCAAAGATATTACAGTGAATTATAGATAATTGCCTCTTTGTATTAAATGATTTAAATAACTATAGTTATAATAACTACCAGGTGAGCATGATAGTCTAACTGGTGCTTATAGAGATATTTAAGGGAGCGTCTAAATGTTAAGGTGTTTAATGAAGATCCATTGGATGGAAATGTTGTAACTATGTGTATGAATATAGTAATGATTCAGTGCCATGGTATCATATCAGAATACCGTGGTATTACTATCCGATACCACTAATGTACCATGTTACTGCAAAGTAGTGTTTGTTACACAGAATGCACGAAAAAATTAATGATAGCTGTTAAATAAACCCAGCAAGTAAATGCAGTTTAAATGCGTAAAACCAGCGACAATATAATTATGAGATTGAATGTCTGTTCACATTAACGTGACGACTGATTTTCCTCCACAGATTGTAATTGGAGCGATCATAGAGAACAGCCCTGCGGAGCGGGACGGCAGGCTTCGCCCGGGAGACGAGCTGGTCTCCGTCGACAGGATGCCCGTGGGAGGGAGACCGCACCGTTACGTCATCGACCTCATGCACGCAGCTGCACGTAACGGACAGGTCACCCTGACTGTGAGGAGGAGAGTTTTGACGCAGCAGCAGGGTGAGAGGATAAATATTATTACAAATCCATCCAATGACAAAGCTGGATTGTATACCAGGAGTAATTTTATTCCAAAATCCAGTTCTTAAGTGGACCATCAGGGTTTGCATCATTCTTGATATGGGCAGGAATCCTTAAAGGGGAAGCGCATTCAAAATAAAAATGTTATTATTGTTATTATTGTTAAGTCAAAATGAGTTTCTCAACCAACCAATTTCAAAGCTAAGTGTTTGGTTATTATTATAACAAATATGTATCTTTATTGTTATGCCAAGTTCTACAATATTTGCGTAGAATCATGTGACCCTGTGTCTTAAAATCTAATTCTGAGATAATGAGCATCAAAGTTTAATTTCATCTTTGACATAATCTAACTCGGTCAGTGTTAAAGATATCAAGATTATATTTAGCATGACATTATTTAGCATGATTTTATGTCGAAAACAGTAAATCACAAAAGAATGACATTAGCTGGCTTTTCACAGACAGGGTCACATATTGCTGCGCTTGTGTTATGATGACTAAGGTTGTATGTACTGCCACCTGCAGGTCAGCCGTGCGAGGAAAACGGTGCAGCTGGCAATCAAAGCAGCTCCCCCCGGGGTCACGCGGTCTGTCCGGTCAACCTGCCGCCCACCACTGATGTAGTTATACACCGCAAGGAAAGCGAAGGCTTTGGCTTTGTCATCATCAGCTCGCTAAACCGACCAGAGACCACAACCACAATAAGTAAGCTGGATTAGACCTGATGCTTTTGTGAACCAGAAATCAGGGTTCATGTAAGATTTATGCTATATCAAAGCTTTTATAGTCATTTCCTTTGGAAGGAAGCATGTGTGATAATAGCTGATGGATGTTATCCGCGTACGGGTGAATCTAACCTGTCAACACACGTCCAGCTTATATTTCACTGCAAAATCTAAAGGAAGAATGTTTTTCTTTTAGATTCACATTATCATATTAATGTAACAGTTTGCTTTAGTCATTTTCTTTGTTCTTATTGTTGCATTACAATAATTGTATGTTTTGCATAAAAGGTTATTGTAAATGTATTGAAATATCATTGTTTTAATTAAAATACATTGTAATTAAAAATGCATAATATAAAGAATTAATTTAGATTACATGTAATTTATCAATATAACATTAATGCATTTATAATGTATTTTTTATTTATTATCCTTTATATTATATTAATAAGAATATAGGGAGAAATGTGCTTAATAGTCAAGAAAATACTAGTCAAAATTGTACTCGTTTAATTTTCAGATTTTTTTTCCCTTTTATTTGGCATAAAGTATGACTCAGACATACACTTGAAGTATTCATTAGATCAACCCACTTAATTGTTTTCCAGCTGTGCCACATAAGATCGGCCGCATCATCGAGGGCAGTCCGGCCGATCGCTGTGGGAAACTGAAGGTTGGTGACCGTATAATGGCCGTCAACTGTCAGTCTATTATTAACATGCCTCACGCTGACATCGTCAAGCTAATCAAAGACGCTGGACTTACCGTTACCCTGCACATCATCCCAGAGGAAGGTGAGTTGTAATGTAATACAACCTGTTATTACGTCATACGTTAATATTTTTGAAAAAGTGATGTCATGTGACACGGTCATGTGATCCATATAAGCTAAAACACTCTAGATGATGTATGATTTGCCATGTGTTTTTCTGTGCCCCAGACGTAAACGGTGCTCATTCCGGCCCCGCCTCAGAGAAGCAGAGCCCTATGGTGGCCCAGAAACACAGCCCTCAGACCCAGTCCAGCCCTGCAGCCCAGCAGAGCCCCAGCATAACTCAACCCAGCCCACCTGCTCCTCATCCCAGCCCAGCCACCACGCAGCCCAGCCCCCTGCTGGTGGAGTCAGGGCCTGGAGCGGCACACGGCGGCCCGACAGTGACTCAAAGCGGTCTGGAGGTCATGCAGTCAGGATCAGTGGGAACTCAAGCTGCTGCTGCGGTGGATCCGGGCATGTCTGGGGTTCAGCCCGGCTCAGTGATCGGATCAGTACCACCACAGCTGTACCTACATGATACACGGTAATGTTTGCTTGGCTCTTGTAGTTCAGTCATGTTGTTTGATTCAATATTAATGATTAAAAAGTGAGGCCTTTTCCAAAGTTTGCGATTTGTACATCATAACATCTTAAAAGTCATATTTAAAAGAATTTTGCATTGAGGAGTTTTGCTATTTTTAATAGTGTTAATAATCTGTGATGTGTTGAAAAATATTTATTTGGCTGAAAATTGATCTAGTGTAGAGTAAAGATAACTATTTTAGCATCCATACCATGTTTATTATAAGTTTCCACACTGCGGTTTCACATTTTTAATGAAAAAGAATTTTGATTGGCTGTTAATGTTATTTTGTCAATGTTATCTGTCATCAGCTGGAAAAATTGCTCTGAACACGATTCCAACAATATGTTTCCTTTGTATATTTATCGTTATAGTTGCGTTGTAAATTACGATATTATCTTACATTTTTAAACCTAAATATTTTATATTTATCATTTTTAGTGTGAACTAGCCTAAAACCATGCTTGAGCTGATTTTTGAGTGCATTTTTAATGATTTTAATGATATGATATATGAATTAGAAAATGGTGAAATAATCCATAATACAGTAAATTATTGTTAATGTTATTATTACAATACAAATGTATTAAAATAGTCAATTTAATTACCAAAATCAGCATAAAGGCAAATACTAACATGATGTTCAGATTCTTATAAATGATATATCATTATTTATTCACACTACTGTAATCTGAATTTATGGGTGAATAATGAACACCACAAATAAATTTATATTGCGTAATATAATTTCTTATAATTTTCTCTTGATTTTGGAGTGAAACCATATAACTGTATTGTAGTTCTTTTTAGCATGAGCGTTTGTGTGTTTTTCTCAGTCTCTGGGCTAAACCAAAGTGCCTGTAGCGGTCTCACGTTGCACTTTAAGCATCTCTTTCCTCACCGGCTCAAGTAACATCACTTAACACCTCGTGATAAATTATTCACCTGTAGATATCTGCTGAATAATAAATGCCTCTCAGACAGGGGTTGCCAGTTTTCTCTCAGGGTCGGCTTGATTTATTCACTGTGAAGGATTTGAACTGACACTAATAACCTGACCAATAAGCAAAACCCTGTCATATCCGTCACGCGTGGTCAGAGAGACAACAGGGTTTTATCTGGAGTTCAGGAAGTTGTTTACAAAACCGAATTGACCGAGTGTTTTGCTCTCTTTTTTCATGTGATGCAACATTTATAGAACTGTACAAGTGATGTTTCAACAGTGATGTTCAATGAACACACTAGTGTTTATGGAAACCTTCCCAGAGAGTTTAGGTGGTTGAACATGAGTTGTGTTATTCAGCTTGTTGTGTTGTCAGACGGGATCTCTTCATTTGACCTCGTTGGTAGTTACAGGTCGGAGGTGAAAGCCAGACAGGATGTTAAACCTGACATCTGCCAAGCTGCATATACAGACTACAGACAGCCCCCGGTGGACTACAGACACCCTCCTGTAGCAGATTACAGACAGCCACCGACCATGGAGTACAGACATCCACCTGCTCTTATAGACTACAGACAACACTCCATCGCTGACTACAGACCACAGGTATAGTCATTTATGGATTATGTTACATAAAACATTTCTTGACAGATGATATGTGATAGAATTACACTAATGGAGATTAAAATCTGTACTGCCAGATATAATATAGGACATAACTTTTTATCGGGGTAGGATGAGTTTATTTCCCAAAATCACAAAAATATTATGTCATGTCATGACATCATGTCAGTTTTGATTGGTTTAAGTGAATCTTTTCAAATTAAATTGAATTAAAGTTGAGTTTTTTTCCAGGACTATGACTATTTCACTGTGGAACTGGAGAAAAGTGTGAAAGGTTTTGGCTTTAGTATCCGTGGAGGACGAGAATACAAGATGGATCTGTTTGTTTTGAGACTGGCTGAAGACGGACCTGCCATACGCAATGGCAGAATGAGGGTAAAAAACTTTATAGACACATATTTTGTGATTGTTAGTTTGATCTGTTAAACAAAAAGGATTTGATAATTGTACTTTTTGTTATACAATTAAAAGTCTGCCACCAAAACTGTTTCAATCCACATCCTTTTATTTGTAAATGTTATGTAAGTTTCATCTTTGCATTTATTACACAACTTTCTTGAATACTTGTTTTTGATTGGTTGCAACATTCTGCCGTCAAATATTTTTGTATCGCCTGCTAAACTGTATAATTAACTTCATCCAGCGCAACCAATTTCTCAGCCAATAAAATCTCGCATTCTCTCACAATTCTCATAGCATGTGTATGTTTGCAGGTTGGAGATCAGATTATCGAAATTAACGGTGAGAGTACGAGAGACATGAGTCACGCCCGTGCCATTGAACTCATCAAAGCTGGCGGTCGACGCGTGCGACTGCTGTTGAAACGCGGCACAGGACAGGTACCTGAATATGGTGCGTACCACATTACAAACAGCTTGATACCCATTTATTCTCCTATATATTGCCAAAAACTATTATCAGAATTTTCACTGTAAACACATCATTTTACTCTAAATGATGAAAGTTAAACATATATATATATATATATCTGCTCGTATTAGTGTTCAATCAGTCTGAATGATCAAGTGTTTTACTGTGAACCTGACAGTATTGAGCGCTTAAAAGCATTTGATTGACTCACCTTGTCAATTAACCCTTTTCAATAGACTTCCATTTAGTTGCAAATGGACTTTAGTAGCTCTTTAACTCTTCTCTCCTGTTTTGCTAACTCCTCTGTAACTATAATGCAGTAGTTCAGATTTTTACTTCCTGTTCTGTAGGAATGGTATCTACCAACCTTTCCATGTGCATGAAAAGTGACACTCTAGCCTCACCCTATTTCTTCATAATGGGACACTCTAAAGACACGGTTCGTGGAAAGCTGCATGTCTTTCGGATTCAATTCTATTCACTCTGTATATATACAGTACCAGTCAAAAGTTTGACAAAAGTTCGATTTTATTTAATACGTTTTGGAATAGCAGTAAACTCATCAAAACCATGAAATAACACAATTGTAACTGTGGGAATTATGATGTGACTAAAGTCATCCAAAATAAATGAACATTGTGTTATATTTGATCATCTTCAAAAGTAGTCACACTTTGTCTAGAATTTGTAAAATCACACTCTTGACATTTTATCATCCAGCTTCTTGATGTCTCAACCTGAAGCTTTTTAGACAGCTCTGAAGAAATTTCCATCTATGCTGGACTTTTATTGGCTTTTTATTTTGTGGTCCAAGTAATCCATTAAAAAACATTTTAGTTTTCTAATTAAAGAAATAAGATGGCACAATTACATTTTCAAACATTGAAATATACACTTTCAGATTTAAAAAAAATTGTCAGTCGAGTCTAAACTTTCAACAGGTACTGTATGTTACATGCATCTAATAACTTGACTCTGTGTGTGTATTTTTTTGTCACGTATATGCATGTATGCACCTGTATTACCTGTATTCTTCACTTTTTCGCATATATTTGCACATGTGATGCTCTCGAGTGCATATGTATGTAGGTGCTTTACAGGTTTTGTGTGTTTTCTGATAGACAGTGCCGCCTCCCGGAGTTCTGTCTCTCCAGCCACCCCTGCCTTGTCGGAAGTAGTCTCACCCCACTAGTGTGACACACGTCTATCGTCCGTCATCTCATCCAGCCTGGAACCCTGGACTCGCCTCGCTGGCTCCTCCTCGCGGCATTGTGTGACAGTCCGGACCAATCACGCTGCCCTTTGGCGGTCGGTTTTGGTGAAAGAACAGAGGGTGGCGGGTCCACCTAGCTGTCTGAACAGCCTGACAAAGATTGATCGAGTCGGATCGAGATTTCATAAACGTGAAAAATATTTACAGACAGATGGATACACATCTAGCTCGACGGCCTACTTGCTTTTCATGAATTTCTTGATCGACGTTTTTTCTTGACGGTACAGATGAACGGAGGCCAAAAGACTTTTCTCGCGAACAAACAGGTCGAAGCCTTTTTCTTCTGTCCAGCAGGCCCACGATCGCTCTGTTCGTTTATTATGTGGGGGTTGTTTATTTTTCGTATAATTTTAAGCCGTTCACACCAACACCCTCAGTGATGCCGGGGGTCAAATATTGCAAAATATATGTGTAGCATGAAAAGAGATTTCAGAGGAAACCAAGTATACATGACTTGAACACCATATGAGTATTATGTTTGTTATCTGTCTGGTGGGAATTTATTATAGACATCGTGAAACACTGACAATAGACGTGCAGAGGACGCAAACGGACAGCCACGGCGATACAAAGTAAAGTACGACGCCAACCCATTTGGGCTGAATTTGGGAAACATACAAGGGAGTAAACGCATATCAATCGCCAAAATCTACCGCATGGATTTATCCCTTTAGATGCCAATAATGAACCCAATACATTATATTGGTATGACTTAGACCCCAGCTGAACATTCGGTTACATATCACAAACTGAACCAGGCTAGGACTGCTACACTGTCGCTTTTAAAACCTCACTGCGTCATTTTCCCTCTACTGTGCCGCCAATGTGGAGTTGTGGTACCATTTCAGACCTCACAAGCATCATTCCCAAATCTGTGATGGTTCCATAGTTCACAGAAGTGATTTAGCTGAGCTTGGATCACGTTTTTTAGGATCATTGTTTGATCTGAGAACAGGAGAAAGGCATTCACTGTGTCCTAACCAGATTTATAGTAACAAGCGGTTTGGTCGTGTCACTGGGAGTGAAAATGGTGCGTGACAGCACATAATTACAGGCAGTCAGAACGAAAGTTAATACGCAGTTACGTGAAGCAGATGTCACTGTCAGCATGTAAAATCGAACCTGTTTACATGCATAATTCATTGCTTTGTGTTATTCCGTAAAACAAAAACATAATCTTTAATTGGAGTGTAACAATTTGCTTAAAAAAATAAGACAAAAACGTGCAAAAAAGTAAGATGTCGACCAAGAGCTCTTTTCCTAATTCACACTCCCATTACATCACATTTTTGTTATTTTTGTATCATATTTTGTTGCTTTCATTCATGCCATCAAGACTTTTAGTTGTGGAAAGTTGAAGCCATTTTTGTGTCGAATTGGCAACAGTTCCTGTCACTATATTACCTTAACTATCATTGCAAATGACTTACATCCAGTTAGTTTGTTGTGTTGCAGTCAGTGTAAACATTGTTACGTTTACATTCATGCATTTGGCAGACACTTTTATCCAAAGCAAAATACGGTGCATTTCATGAGAATCAAACCCATGACGTTATTGTCGCTAGCTGCTTGAACAGACCTAAACGTAAGAGATTGTTTTTCTTCTGCTTTGTTGCTTCAGGTCTGGTTAGGACACAGTGTTTAGCTGAGAACAGAGACACAGAAATGATCTCAAATTGTGGGTCTCTCTGGTATAAGTAAGTGAGAGAGTGCCTTACTGGCAGGATTAAAGAGCAGTATGAAATATGCATTCATTCATTCAGTCTAAAACTTTGTTTTAAATGCTAAAAAAAATCAAGAATGGTAGAAAGGGAAGAAAGAGATCTGATCTCACACCAGTAGACAAAATAAGTGAATACATCAAGATTTTGTCTTTGTTTTCTTCATACCTTTATCATTCTAAGCTTTTATCAGATTGAGGTAATGACTGTGTCGTGTGGTGAATCATTTCAAAATGATAGTGTTCAACAGAAACATTTACAAAATCTCATTGTGGTTTTTGAGGAGGGGGTTTTACGCAGTGTTCTTTGCCTCTTTTGTGTTCATTTAATAGTGAAAGTGGTTAATGCTGCTCTCCACCTGTCATTTTAGTCACAGGCTGAAAACTGTGCCAATCGAAATGGTTTGGGGTGTGTGGAATGTAATTCATCTGAGATTTTCAGAAAAACAGTTTGGTGAACTTGAGTATCCGGACCTACGCTGAAAATGTTGCATATCAGTTTATGCTTATCACATTCCAAAATGTTGATACAAGGGAGTGTTTTGTCTTGTTTTAAAGTACTATGTGACTCTGTCTGTGAAATCTCAAAGTCTCAAAATCTAATTCTGATATTAGGAGCATCAAAGTAGTCATAGCAATAAAAATGATGAAAATGGGTAATGTTTGTTTATTGCTGTAAATGGTAGATTATAAAATAGATTTCAAGACACAGTACTCAAACTATAATTTGATTTTATTGACACTACATTTTATTTTACACGAAAAATATTACTAAACATTTATAGAATATTTGACATGTCATAACTCAGTCAATATTAAAGATATCAAGATAAAATGTTCTTTACATTATGTAGGATGATTTTATGTAGAAACCAGTAAATCACGAAAAATGGCTTCAGCTGGTTTTTCACAGACAGGGTTACAAATATCGAGATATCCTTAAGAAAATACCAAATTTCAAATATCAAAAGTTTGTATTAAATGTCATGAATTAAGTTTTTGCTTACCCCCCAAACTTTTAATAAACCATGTTTCAATGCACAAGACATTTCAGATTAAGACAAGTAACCCAATTTCTTCTGAATTTAAGGATATTTTGGGCTGTAAAACAGGAAAACTATACCGATTCAGAAAATGATTTTTTTGCAGTATTAAAAGTAATATGTGCCACAAAAAATGCTCCCTGTTCATATCTCACTGTTTTGTACCCAGCACATAATATTTGTTTGTCCCTGTTGATTCACGTCATTGGGTGCAGTGAGCTAAATTAAACTGCTGTTTACATGGAGAGACAGACAGAAACAGTGAAGGAAAAAGTGTGGATGCGTTTATTGCACAGCTCATAGCTTTTACTGTTTGAAGCTGTATCCTGCCTGCTGTGAAAAATAAAAAACGAACAAAAAACATTTTATATTATCGGGGAAAATATTGAATCTGTGAAAGATGGCACGTACAGGGGCCCATTCAGATCAATATTACTGTCTAGTGTTAGATGTGTATTTACCTTGTACAGCTGTACGCCTATAAATATGGTTTAATGTATTATTGATAGTTTCAAAGAATAAGTGATCAAATATTTTTATGAAATGCAACAGTATGGATATAATAAATTTTGCTAAAATCTTGTTTACCTGTATGATATTCTGATATACTGTTAAATAAACTCTTGACAAGGTTTAAAGTTCATTTTGTGGTTTGTTGCCCAGTTGTTTATGTATCTGAAATAATTACGATTTCTTTCCATTTTCAATTAGTATACTTTTAAGTCTTATAAATAATATAAATAAAATGGTTAGTTCCAGTCCTTGATTCTGATAGGTTAATAATTGTGTTTTATTCATGATAAAACACAGCTACAGTTTTTTACAGGTGTAAGAAGCATTTAAAATGTATTGTTGTTCATGTATTTTATTATGTAGAGGAAGCCTTGGCATGTAACTAGTATCACTATGATTACAATGGCATTTATTTAGATAAATGTAAAATTTATTTTTTTTATTTTGTTACCTAAAAATCATTTTTTGTTAATGACGTACTTGATAAATACTTTTAAATTTATGTTGCGGGTTGTTCGTCTCTTTTCCTCCAGACCAATAGATGGCGCACAAGCAAACATTTAATATCTAAATAACAGCAATGAAGACATTAAAATGAACAGATTTTAAGAATGCTTTTATGTTTTAAAGTTTTATGAGAATCCATACTAATACATTATGTCTGAGAAGCATCGTAGTCTTCCTCTTTGGATGGTAAAATCCGGAGATCAAAACAGCAAAGTTAAAGATGCAGTAAAGAAGAAAGCACACGGGATCACAAAGAAGCGTGCTAAAAGGTATAAACACTTTAAACCTACCTATTAGTAATATTGACATTTTCCCAACAATGTTTAAAAAAACTCACGATATTATACCCAGTGCCATCGAGTATTGGATGAACGAGAGGGAGCTCGTCGAAACAGCTGTGAATCTACTGACCGAAAGCAAGGTCAGTTCTTCACTTACTTAATTTAAACACAATATTTATTATTTTCAAATGCATATTTGTCATCTCTCTTGTGTTCTTATGAATTCCAGGTGTGTGCTAGAGATGCAGTGAACCTATCTGAGGTGGTCGAGATCCCAGAGACAGAAACATCCGACTCGGATATTTCCAACATAGACGGTGACGTTGCAGAGCAGGAGACCGTCCCATATGAAAACTGCATGAATGAAGGTACCAGTACAACGCTGGACAGTCATTTCAAACCTCATGTTAATTCAGAAACCTCTGAGAAGATGCCACAGAAACCTGATATTAGTGACGATGAGGCTCTCGAGCTGGTCCGAGAGATATTTTTTACATGATTAATCACAATAAAGTCAGCTTGAACTTTAACACTATTCTTTTGCTGCCTTGCAAACAGTAGTATTTCCCTAAGGAAATGCAAATCTAGTCATCATTTTAATGGCTTTTGTGAAATACTGGTATTGGGATTGATGCCTGAACAAAGGGAATTCTTACTGAAGCAAAAAATGCTTTGAATGTGCTGTAAAAGCATAAAATAATTTTGTCAAGTTAATGAATCATGACTGTCATCATAAATGCATTGTCTCCTAATAGAACAATAGCATTGTTTGCTATTGTTATAGTGTAATTGTGCCTTTTTTGGCACTTGAGGTCTGATTTTAGTGCATTTTGTATTCAGAAGCAGCCAGTCTTGTAATTTGCATTGTGCACACTACTTGCACTTTCTTAAATGCTGCTTTGGATCAGAAAGCATTAGCCATGAACAAACAAGACAATGTACATCAGCCATATTATGTAAGGATATTATTTTTTATTCATTTAAATAAAAAGCTTGAACTTGACTCAGAAGCCTTTGCGGTATAATTGGAAAGATTATTTGAAATTCAGTTTAAAACTTCTTCTATTGACTATAATACACACTGATGTATAACTTACTTTAACTCACTTTGCATAAAAGCATCTGCCAAATGTGTAAATGTAGTGTTATTTTAATGCGCAAGAGATGAGAACCGGCATAAAAGTAAGACATCACGGGTGTGCAGGTGCATACGAAAGTGTTTTTATTTGGATGTGACTGAACACAAGTAAAATGTATACCAGACCTGGACAAGTCTTTAGGAATGATCATACAATTCATAAATTAAATAAAATCCACTTACAGATGTGATGTATGAATGCAATTTGTCATCAAAATGATAATGCATACCTAAAAGGCTATTCTTTTCTGTTATAACCATTACAAGAACCAGACCAGCCAAACCAACTAATTTTACATGCAGACGTTTTGTTTGCATGTTCTGGCTTGTAAATAGGAACATTACTTTAGTGTTGTTTACACATATGGAACTTGAACTGGATTTGGCACAAACCTCCATATACATCTTCAGTGCATGACTGACTAATTGTGCAGGTAAAGAAATTGTAGGAAATGTTTAAAAGGTCAAAGTCTTTTAATAATATTCAAATATGCTGTCATTTTTCCACACTATTTCCCCTAGTTAGCGAAAAACAAAGTCAGTCATAAAAACAAATACTAATTAGTATCTCAATAAACCCTTAAAGGTCATATTTTTATCAATAATATTGAGAGCAATTTGAAATACATAAGTAATCACAGTGTTTCCTGAGGTGTGGAGTTCGGTGTCAGACATTCAGCATAAGAGAATCAACCCAAACAAATACTAATACTGTGATAACTGCTTGTGTCCTATAAATGTTCCTGTTTTTGTCATTTATATGCAACTTATTTGTAGATGCAATTTATACTGCTGTCTTGCTGTAATTACAGAAGCCCGGTTTTTGGATTTGGAACTGCACTATTAAAAAAAGGTTTTCTATACGATCATTAAAATATCACTAATCTGTTTAGAAACACCCCCATTACATTACATTTCCAATCTTCATCTGTTTTTTAAAGAGATTTAGCTGCTTAAAATTCAATGACAAGCTTTTACACTAAACATCTCTGCATCTTTTCCTGTACTAAAACTCTTTTTAGTACAACTGTCAGTGATTTAAATTAATAGAAATCATGTTTAAATCAAAAGACTTTTTTAAGAGGTGACAACAACTGAGTCTGCCTGTTCTGCAAGTTGTTTTAATACAGATGGCTGTTTACAGTACCACAAATGACAATGAACTGGGTAACAAAGTACCTAGATCCCATGTGTATAAACAGAGTCCAAAAATGTACACCTGTCTGGATAAAAGATCCAATGAAATGGATTGAGTCTAGTTAGTGTTCCCCGTTCTCTGAAATAAGTGGCGTTAGACTATTCACATGGTCATCCAGAAGATTTATCTATAAAGATAAGAACAACATCGGTGTTAGTTGCCACTAAAGAATTGTACATTGCAAAACAATTAATCATGAGATCTAACTTACACTCTTTGGTTTGTAAACCCCCAGTTTAAAACGACAGCAGACCACATCTACGCAGAAGCCAACTAGTCCGTGCAGCATACCTGCAGAAACATATCAAACAACCCGTGATGCTTCCTAAAAGCAACTCGTTCGGTACATTTGGTTTCTATACAGTTGCTTTTACTGTTTTACCCCACTTTAATAGAGAGGTTATATCTGGTCTATTATATTCACCTGTTGTTGAGAAAATGCCTCCTACGATGCCACAAAGCCGCACGAGGAACTGCCACAGTGGCATGTGCTGTTCAGTCACCTTCACCATTAGAGAGCTGATGTCATACTTCATAAAGATCCCAGACACCCCATGACTTCCTGCAGCATGGTTTATTACTCGCTCCTAAAGAAAACAGAGACAAGGTTGGCGTTATTCATCAGACTTATCCTTGAGAAATTATGTATACAGGGTGTACTTCACGAACAAGATCTTTATAGTAAATCGTTTATTTTTGAGGTGCCCTTTAATTTAAACAGAAGTTTAAGTCTGTTTGAATTAAAAGTAAAACTCGTGTCTTACTCGCTCTGTGACCGAGTACTGGTGCGTGTCTGCTGACACTTTGTACGTCTCCAGTTTTGTGGGCACGATGGTAATAAAGTACTGGAACATCTGATTATCTAAGAACAAACACAGACACAGTTTGATCAGTAAATCTCTAAGCTCCTTATTAGGCACAATGTATAAGCATTAGGACTAAAAACCATATCAAACATTCACAATATGTTTATAATTATGTATTTATATTCACTCTCCACTTACGTTCTGAAGACACTTTTTCCGTGCCATCCAGTGGATTCAGAATGCCTGGTATTTCTTCCCCAAATGACAGATGGTCTATCCGATGGGAGAAGTTATATGCTAAAACATAAAATGACATTCATTTGCAAATTGACCTTTCAGGCATAAAATTCAAGGTGTCATTTTCTTTTTATAGCACAACAGATGTTTCCTTCTGGTCTGGATTGAGCAGCACAAGCAATGCTTTGCATAGAAGCTGTCATTTAGATAATAACATCAGCACAGAGCACACATCCTCTTTTTTTAACAAAAACGCCTCTGTGAGCTGTAATTACAAATGTTTCAGATGCTGACATCACTACAAAAACAGACAGAAATGCCAGAAACACCAACGGGAGAACAACAAAACAGTATTAGCAGTGAGATAGAACAGACTTTAACTTACTTTCATGGCTGACCAGAGCGGCAAGGTGAGCATGACCTCGAGGATGTGGAATAGCCCTAAAATATCCAATGAATAAAGCACATTCAGAGATAACAGAATATATAGTCGCGATAAACCGTAAACGTTAGGTAGCATTAGTAAATGCTTTAACAGTAGACATAACTAAATGCCAAAAACATGAGTGTGAAATGAGACATACTTGCCCACAGTGATGTGGAAATTTCCTGCTACTTTATTCACATAGAGATGTCCACGTATTCGACAGGCGTTTAAAGGCTGCGTGGGGTCGTCTTCCCTTCAAATGCAAGAGGAATTGATTACCATATTCATATCCACTTCTGTATTTTTGCATCTCATATGACATTGGATTATTATTATTATATAAATTGTATTATTATGTACTGACCTGGGTGGGAGGGCAGTAGGTGAACCTTTCATGACGTTTTTGAAAAGTACATCTTGGAGTGAATGTTCCTCACGCAAACGATTCTGAATAAGCAAAAGTGTCCTGGAGTAAAAGGCAAAGATTTTATACAGTGAATATTATAATACAGGTTTTAGAGATTTGAAATGGTAACCACTGTAAACAAATAAAATGTACCTATGCCATAGCCTCTGCTCAGGGGAGAGGTCAAAAACAGCCTATGAAAGAATCATAAAACCTGTTATTGCACCACCATAAAAGCATAAAATCCAAATAGTTGATTCGAATACTCACAGGTTCATATTGAAGGCCGTCAGACGCTACCATCGTCTCGGCAAGATCCAACACATCTGCCCCGACAACTAAAAGAATACGCATTAATTAGAAATAATGTGTTTTGAAATAATAGAAGTCTTGAAGTAATACTGTAAGATTGACTTACATTGGCATCTCATGGCGACTGTGATATCTATATTAATTCTTAGTTTACTGAAAGACAAAAGATGACAACAAACTCAGTGTTTTGTGTTTCTATCTTTACTTGCTAATATTGCTGTTAGTTGATGTGTTGTTGCAGTTTTAAAAGAACAATGTAAATTTATTGCAATGTTGTGATAAAAGTAAAGAGTCACCTTGTAAAATCTTTATCCACTTCATATTCATATTTCATCCATGTGTCCCGGTACACGAAGAACTCGAAGAAGGCCAAGAGCGCCATTGCAGTGAAAGCCAGAACTGACACTGTGATCAAACACATGAAGGAAAAACAGGATGTTATTTTGTTGTATGATCTATTAGACAAATGGGGCTTTCTTCTGTAACTCATATTCATTAATATTACCTTGTGGATCCTTAATTTATATAACAAATCTACAACATACTGGAAATCTTCTGTATATAATTTATTGAAATAAATTTGACACATGACTGGGGAATGTCAAACAGGTAACCTATTACAAGCTTGCAAAATTATTTGATAAAAGCTTTGTGTTATATTTAATGTTTAGCGTAAGACCTAAACTTTATTATTATGTGATCGCTAAATAAAATGTAAAGGCATCTCACCAGTTCCTCCACTGGCTGTTGTCTCCACATAACTCTCAGGAACCTTCGGGAAAGCATCTAACTCCTTCACAAAGTTCAAGGCTTTTTTTCTGTTTAGCCTCCTCATCGTCACAGCTGGTCCCCTTTATCTTCTTCATTAATTTAGGCTGCGATTCAAGTCATTTATGAATGTCACTGTTCAACATGATTCTGGCGCTTTAAACCACATTAGTCATACAAGTTACATCCACTTCCTATGTCATTATCGTACAATATTCAATCAGAAAAACGTTTACATTGCGATCTACAATAATGTATATTCATATGGTAACGCACTTCCTTAGACTGTAAGTAGATCTTTTTTCACAAAAGTGAAGAATTTGTAATATGTCTATGAATGATCAATGTTCCCTGTTGTCTATGGTTACACAGGCTGTTAGCCACAGCTAGCCGTACATTTCTCTTGCTTGTCATTTACACTTAAGTTTTGTTTTCTACCCACCTGGAAATGCTATTTTAAATGACCCATTGTGTTTTCGGCAATTTATAAGTAAACTATCTTGTTTCACACTAAGCTTCTAATAAAATAACGGACAACAAATAAAGATGACTCGAGCGACGCTGATGTATTGCAGTGGAGCACTTCCGGTCCGTTGCATTATGGGAAATGTAGTAATTTGTTAATATTCAAGTATGGGTAGAACTAGTGTGTGAATGAAAAAACTCACTTTAAGTACAATAACAATAACTTTATTTTATGACACATAAACATTTTACGTTATTATGGGTTATATAATAATATAGATATAATCGTTCTGAAAATAATAATACTGTGAAAAATGTGTCCATTACTTATGGTCAAATTTATTAATTTTCTGGGCCATTTTTTTTAATAACAAGGTTTGTACCTCACACAAAGCTATTTTATAGCTTCAAAAGACCCCATAATTTATATGGACCACTTTGTAATGTATTTATATAGCTTTTCAGCATTTTGAAGCTTGTCAGCCCTTGACAGTTCTTATTTATTCATGTAAAGATTGGAAATAATTTTAAACTCATGTTTTGTATTCCATTGTTTAAACCAACATGGGCACAAGCAAATAAGTCAAAAGCGTCATTTATGGGTGAACTATCACTTTAAGTATAAAAAAACTGCAACAGAAAAACATCTACCTACACTACTATATTGGTTTTATGCACCAAAATGTTTTAAACCCTTTCCATAGTAAACATTAAACACAAATTGCTGTAGTAAACACACAGTACAAGCAACATAAAGCTAGATCTCGGCTGAATCTGGACCCTCGTCTCGCAACACTGCATGTTCAGGACTGTCAGATGTTGGTGTGCCAACATTCCCTTGAGACGGGTCTTCAGAACAGCAGCTAATGGTGGGAGATATTACATCAGGGCTTGTATCACATGACTCAGTGCTCTGTTCAGATGTTGCGGTGGTGGTGATGGTTGTGGCCACACTGGGAGGGATGGGGTCAAACTCATCATCATCATCCTCCAGGTTGGAACACTCATTGATGTCTGTTGATGTGAAATGAAAAAATTATAAAAGAAGTTTGGAAATAACCACAATGTATGTATGTAATCTCAAAATGCTTACAAAAAATGTTCATATAAATGCATTATTGTTGGACAAAGAGTAAGTAACAACTTACTGTTAAATGCTTCTGGATATTGCTTAGCAATTTTGCCTTTTAAAGTCCTGAGAAAACATTTGCAAACCATGTTACTTATACAGTGAAACCTTTAATACTACAAGAGAATAAATAATATAGTGAGTATAGGTACAATAAAAAATGTATTGTGTACAGACAATTTGATTTTACCTAAAAATTTATGCAAACAAGAATTAAGGTGTATGCATATAAGACCTTTTGTACATGTTTACTTCTATGATTTATTTTATTTATTTATAATAAATGTATCAGAGAACGTCAAGGTTTATGTTGCTGGAATAATACTCAATTAACATCTTAAATTATAAACATATTACCTTATTCTCCTAAAGACGCTGTCCAAGTCTTTCTTCATCTCGATTAAGGTTCGTGTGTGCATTAGAAAATGTTCATTCATCTGTTGTAAGCGAACATTAGACAGCCCATTGAAGTTAATAAGCATCTCATTGGTCTTCTCAAACCGGTCCAACCTGGAAGTCACGAACACAAAATATAATTTAAAATCTAAAAAATGCTGTCTAGATAGGCAGGTAAGCAGATTTTACATTTTAGACTCACATGTGTCTTTGAGCTTGAATGATAGCGTTCACGTCCTCAGAGTTTACCATGCTGAGCATCCTGTTGCAGAAGATCCCAGATGCGGTCGGCTCCATTATGACGCTTTAACATAAACACAAAATACTAATGATAATAATAAAAAATAAACTAATAACACACTGATAGACGTATAAGCACACTCGCTTACGTGATTAGATTCACTGTCTGTCTAGCTTGCGTTGGACGTTTGTTAGATTAAGAAACGCCTTCGTCAAATGTCCACTAGAAAATATAACTATGATATATTTGTTAAAAAAAAAAAGACTAAAATAACTGTGAGAGCTCTGTTAGCCCGCTGAGGAGCAGGCAGACATCTTTGTTGTGGTGTTGTCATATGACAGTGACGTCATTAGATGGGTGGTGACGTCGGCGTTTGACAAATCGTTGATTACGAAGGGCGTATAATTCAGGTTTTCTTCACATGTATCAAGAACGTCTAGTTTGCCTTTACTTTGACTTTCTTGAGACTGATTTATTTAACATTTATGCATTTTTAAAATCTTAAGTCAAACTTTTAACGTCGTGTAATTTGCAATTGTTTAATTATTGAATTAATACATGTTAATTTGGTTCATTATTAAACAATACTTAAATATTTGCATATATTTGCTGTATGTTAACATTGGCAAACTAATATTTTGCTCCATTTTCCTGCACCTGGAATCAATAAAGTAGCTGATGAAAAAACAATTATTTTGCAATGAAATGTCCTTCAAATGACATCAAACACTGCAAATCACCTAAAATCAGACCCCATATAAGTGCTTCTAGCTGGAGGGGTTGGCAGTGCCAAGTCTGTTTCACCTTCACACACACTATTTTGTCCAGCCCCTGTGCAACCTTAGGCCATCTCAGATCCGGCTGGAGCTTGTGGAATATGTCACACTGAATTTTTCAATGACCTTTTCTTGACCAGCTTTTGACCTTTACGGGTGATGGTGACTTCACCCACACCTCAGGAGTTAATTTTGGCTTCATCATGTGTAAAGCTTGCGTTACTGCAAGCATCAATGGAGCTTAAAAGGTTCATTTAAAAAATTTGCTATATTTTCATATGTGTTACATAAATTCTAAATAATAATACAATTTATAATGATTAATAAAGTTATAAAGAAGCCACTCAACTGCATTCATGTAGTGCAGCTGTTGTGCAGCAGGTGGCAGTAAACGCGACTTTTAAGCTGATACTCGCCCCGTGAATCATCATAGAAGAAGCTGTTCGCGTAGTCGAGCTCTTTAGTAGAGTTTATTCAAATTCACCACAATTTACTGTTTACTCATAGCATTTAAACGATTTCCTCCCGAAAACAGGTAAGAAACTCACTTTATAAGTTTAATAACACCAACCACAAATAAAAAACTTATTTCCAAGTCGTATTGCTTTCATAGAAAGCTAACGTTAGCCTCTAGCGTGTGAAACAATCTAAAACAAAGATCACATTACAGCAGTTCTAATGTGTTTTTTTCGCTTTTTGCGTTTTTAGAAAATAATTAAATAACGTGGAAGATTCCCATGAAGATTAACAAGAGCGTCTGTACTTTTCTTTTATTTCAGCTGGTCAAAATGGCATCAGACTGGATTGGTAGTCTTGTTTCAATCCATTGTGGACCAACACTGGGAGTTTATCAAGGAGAAGTATCTACAGTAGATCAGACCAGTCAAACCATCTCTCTCAGACATCCCTTTCACAATGGAGTCAAGTGTACTGTACCTGAGGTCACCTTCAGGTATTTATTTTTAACATGCCAACTTTTATTCGAGACGATGTTGTTAAAAAGTTTGCATAATAGAAGAAAGATAATCATAGATGGACACTGTGTCTGAGATCATAATCTTTGGTATTTATTTTTGGAATAATTTATTTTGGGATATGCCATTTTTTCACATATTTGAATATTTTAGTAAACTTTAAATAAAGTTTAATTAATGTAATGTAAATCAAGTATATTCATAATGAAGTTTTCACTGTTAAATAACCTGATGACCTTTAACACTTGAACATGGAGTCAACTTCTGTTATCATAATCTTTAAAATGTGAAATGTGTAACAATGCCTGTGTAAGTCAGAAAAGTCTTTATTTATCAAATACAGTTGGATAATGTAATAAAAAAAGTATTCCTTTTTGGTTCATAGTGCCATGGACATCAAAGATCTCAAAATCCTGGAGATCCGTAAGAGCTTAAATGAAGTCCCGAAGCAGAATGGCCCAGATTCCAGCTCCACATTGACACCACATGGTGGACGAAAGGACAAGGGTGGAGGCGTCCCAGTCAACAGTGTTCCTGTGACGGTACCTAATAAAACTGAGGCCAAACCACAAGAAAGTGGTGTCTCTCCAGTGCCACACTACTCCAAAAGTTATGGTGACCGTCACATGGACATGACTGTGCAAAGTAAAGGCTTTAGACGAAGACACAACTCCTGTGAGTTCTGTTTTCACTTCTTTTTTAGTTTTGATACGGAAATGACTATTTTCGTACTTTTAAACATAAGCCTTTTGATCAAAAATGAATTTCGTCAAGTGTGGCCAGCTGTTTGTCTAGAAGTGTGGAAATCATGATCAATGTCACTTACTCAGTTTACTTAAAAGAAGCAATATCTTGTACCATTTTTTAAAAATAATTTTAGTATATTAGTGTAAACCCTTTCTGTATTTAAATGAGATTACATAATCTAATTATGTTACATAAGTGAATATATAATCCTATGGAAAATATTTCCAGGGTCATCTAGTTGCAGAGGTCCAAATCAGGCCACACCCAAAAAGAATGGGATAAAGAACGGTGGTCATATGAAGAATAAAGACGATGAATGTTTTGGAGATGGCATGGATGATGTTCCCGATGAGGACTTCGACTTTGAGGGGAACCTCGCGCTGTTCGACAAAGCGGCTGTGTTCTCGCAGATCGACTCTTCAGAGCGGCGAGGCAATGGGGCGAGATCCCGAGGGACGCCTGGGGAGCAGACGCCTTCCAGATACCGTCACGACGAGAACATTCTAGAAGCCAAGCCCGTCGTTTACAGACAGATCACAGTTCCTCAGCCTGGCATGAAAGAGTATAGCACTGGTAAGATTCAAAGCAAGGAAGTGCAAATGCATTTAATGTAAACATGAAAAACTCATTTCCATTGTTACACATGGTGGCTGTTTCCTCTTTCCCACAGACTCGGGGCTGGTGGTACCCAGCATCTCTTATGAGTTGCACAAGCGTTTGTTATCTGCAGCTGAAAGCCACGGCCTTTCTCTTGAGCGTAGACTTGAGATGACGGGGGTTTGTGCAAGTCAGATGGCCCTAACGTTACTTGGAGGCCCAAACAGGTTTGTGTGTGTTATTTCAAACTCAAACTCTAGTTTCCTTCGTAAGTCTGGTTGTCTTAGGTATTTTGTTGGATCGTTCTTCTTTCAGACTTACACCAAAGAACGTGCATCAGCGGCCCACGGTGGCCCTGCTGTGTGGACCGCACATCCAGGGAGCTCAGGGCATCAGTTGCGGACGCCACTTGGCCAATCATGAAGTAGAGGTCATCCTTTTCCTGCCAAACTTTGTCAAGATGTTGGAGGCCATTACCAGTGAGCTGGCCCTCTTCGGCAAGACGTGGGGAAAGCTGGTTTCTAATGTGAAAGGTGTGGCATTTGGTACACCAGCTTATTGTGTGATGTATGTAGTCAGAAACGTAGAGACCTCGAAATCTTATCATAGATGGTCACAAGAGACGCGTAAACTGATGGCTGACCATTTGTGTAAAGCCCCTGTTGCCTTTTTAAGTAAAGATCTGTTTCCATCTTTACTGGGGGCAGGAAAGATCTTCAGTTGGGTTTCTGTTTCTCACATACATTCCTTACACACACCCACCTGAATGCTTTCTTTAGATGTACTTGATATAGTTCACCTTGGAAACTTCCACTCTGAATTGCAAAAGCACATTCATTTTGTGCCCACCCACCCTCTTTACGCAACACTTCTGAGCGTTGGTGGAGGTGTATGTCTTTTCTTTAACCACATCAGTGACCCTTGGTCCACTTTATATGATCCTAATCATAAATCAAATATTTTTTCCAGACTTACCGGAAACACCAGTCGACCTGGTCATAAACTGCCTGGACTCTCACGAAAACGGGTTCTTGAGAGAGCAGCCCTGGTACAGGGCCGCCGCCGACTGGGCCAACCAGAATCGAGCGCCTGTGTTGAGCATCGACCCTCCAGTAAGTGGACAGGCACATGCCGTGGAAGCTAAGTGGTCACTTTCGCTCGGTCTCCCCCTGCCGCTGTCCGAGGGGGCCGGGCGGGTCTACCTATGTGACATCGGCATCCCCCGGCAGGTGTTCCAGGAAGTGGGAATCAAATACCACTCCCCCTTCGGTTGTAAGTTTGTCGTCCCGCTGCACTCTGAATGATCCTTTGACCTTTTGTGATCAGAATCAGAACCTGCCTTAAAGATTTTGGAGTGAGCCTGTTGGGACAAATGAGCTATTCTACTCCGGTAGAACTGGAGGAAAAACCCCATTAAAGGGAAATAATGCGACATCCCTGAATTGTTAAAAATGGAAGAAAACACAGTTTACTTGCTGTTTCTGCATTTAATAGTCTTACAATACTCTTTCAAATGTCCATTTTAATATGTAAGACTTTGTTCTGAATGGATTTTTGTAATCCATAAAATTGAGCAGTTATTTCACAAAAACACCAAAACTGCTCACTTGGGTCACACTTGATGGGACTTCATTGGTCTCCTGTAATTTTTTTGTTGTTACTTTCTTTACTTTTAGCATCTCAAGTTGAAGCTTTTATGTGATATTCTGATGCACTGATGTTTTCTGAAAAATGTCAGGATCTCCATTAGATGGGGATTCATTTTCCCATGTTTGTGCCAGAGCAATCAAGTCAGTGTTCAAGCACTGAGATTAAGGCAGTTTATAGCTTGCATAATTTCTTCTTACAGATGTTAAAACAAAGCGTTGTTTGCTTTGAATGTTGACCAAACCCAGTGTGCTGTAAATATATCAGAGATTGACTGGGTCCTTATCAGTGATAAAGTATTGCACACTTGAATCCTATAAGAGGGGAAGTGCACTATAAAGTCTGTAAGTTGGCATTGGACCAATACTGATCATTGGACCGATACCAATAATATTGTGCATTTGTACTTGGCACAGATTTTGTACTGGCATTTGCTTACACTAAACTTTAAGCATTGCTGTGCTTTACCTCATTTCCGTATATTTTCCATGAGCAGTGACTTAGATTAGCATAAGATTCAGTTTTTTTGCTCGGATAATTAGCAGTTTATCAAAATCTAATTCATTTAAAGGGTTTCACATTGTTTGGTTACAACAAACAGGGATATTTTATTAGGAGAGATTCTCCAATCATTGCTATACATCTGCTTGCTGCAACTAATTTATAATTTTAATCTAAATTGTATTATTGTGCACACTCAATACAGGAGTAATTGTTTTTCAAACAAGCACTGATAAGACAAAACTTGTTTAAACCAGCAGATTACCAGATGCCTTCAAAATTATATGAGAGGCACTTATGATTCTAATACTCTTAGTTGGGGTATAAAAGATGTATTTGTGACAGTAGTGAACTTGAAAAATCTTGTTCCATGTCCTGATGTTACTCTGTAAACCTGTTGATGCTGTTGAGTATCTACATCTGAGAGCAGACAAAAAGGTACTTTCATTAGACTGTTTAACTTTTTACTCGAATCTGTTTTTATTTTCCTTTAGCTTTTTTGTGACGTGTTCCAAATGTCACCTACGAATATTTTGTATTCCTTCCTTCCCTTATGTATAATTAGACTTTTTTTTTTTTCCGTTGACTTTTTACTGTTATGGCATCTCATCTTTATTATTTCATGTCTTGCACTCCAATGTTTACCACCGCCATGTTTATATAAGCCGTGCTCACGGTTAAAGTGGCATGTCGGGAGTACTGGTCATTGTTTTTTGTTTTGCGTGTTCATTGGTTAAGCTATGTGTGACATCATTTAAAGTGACTCCCAGTCTCATTTTTGTTGTCATAATGATAATGGTAGTGTCAAGACAAACCACTGACACATCATACAGTATGTTCTCAGTTATAGAGAATTCTGAAATGTGAAATATTACTTGTCTATTAGTGTGCCTGTATGGCACATCTTCGATGGCGGCTAGAGAGCTATTTGGCTCCTTGAAATTTGCTTTTGAGCTTATAAACAAAGGTTGAATAATCAATAAGGCAATTGGTAACAGCATTAATATGTTTATTTATAACAAGTTGCTGAGATTGCACTCTCCATGTTTTTTGGGAACACATCGCAGTAAAGGTCTATGATCTGTCGTCTTAGTAGATGAATACAGGTACAAGAGTGTGTTTAATGGGCAAATACAGCACTAAAAGAGCTTAAAATAATGCCAAAAATAATTTGTTGGTCTTTCAGTTTGAGCAATGGCATAAAAAAATATTACTGCTGTACAAGGTTTTTGATACAAAATTGCATTTAATTCTAAATCAAAACTAATACGCTTTAATTTGTAAAATCAGCTGTACTGCCCACACTATAATATTCAATGAAATATTGTTTGGTATCCACGTTTGCTTAGATTAATCTGTTAAAATGCTGTTTATAAATCATTCCTCTATAGTCAACGTAAAAAATTTGCTTGAAAACAACTAATCTATTGGGAGATTGAGTTGTGAATGTTGTTTTAAGCGTTATCTGATGCATCTCATTTCTGTGGCTTTACTTGCCATTATGACATAATTGAATACACCATTAATCTTCCAGAAGTTTTAGTTTTAGGGGTTTCAAGCTACTTTCCATTTTTCTTTCAGGCTGTTTTTTTCCTACACAAATGCATGAGATAAAGTTCGCATTGCGTAATATTATCAGTTAACTTTGCACCTGTTGTAAAAGGCAAGATTCAGTAAATGACTACTATTTGACCTGTTTTGAACAACAACGTCTTTAACATTAATTGTGTAGTTACATATCTGTTCAGTATGGTTCTGATTTCACTGGCAACCTTGCTTAAAAATGTCAACCGTGGGGTGTAAGGACTGAATAAAGAGAATGGAAATAACTACTGAGTGTTGTGTCATTATTTTTGCTTCTTAACAATGTCATCAAATTACAAAAAACTAAACAAATCATTCGATATTTTTTATATTTGCAAAACTAGCTAATATGTTTTTTGTGCTCCAGTGTTAAAAACGTAATTCTGTGTACGATCGCAGGTTGTCGCTGCAGTCTCCTCAGCCACATCAGTAGCACAAGTTCAAAGCCTATCGTGGCGAAGGATGCGCTCATGAATATTAATTAGGTCGCGCTGACGTTACCACGTATATACGTAACCTCATTAATATTAAAGAGTCCTCACTTTATCAAATCAGTAAACCCAACGTCACGCAACGTAATTAATATTCATAAGCTTCCCCCCGCCGTAGTATAATTCGTAAATTCCTGTACTTGTACGTCCACTCCTATAGACGCATGCGCAAAAGACACAAGCTGTCTGAAGAATTGCGTTTCCTTTTCACGGGCCTGTGTATGTATGTGTGTGTTAAAGACAGCTGTAGCCTCTGGGTGTGCTGCGCTTCCGTAACGCTTAAAAACTGCTCGCTGTAGGCGGCTAAACTGGTAAAGAGTACAGCAATACTCCGCAACAGTTGTGTTTTCTCCGTAGAAGTGTACGTTTCCGTATATGCGCTGTGTTTTTATAATAAAAGCGCACGCAGCCGTCGTTGCCTTGACGGTTTAGGGGCTGTATCTATATGCACGGACGAGCCGATCATCTTTTGTCTGCATTATTGTTACAGGAAGGCTCTGGAAGATCTGGTATTGCAGCTAAACATAGACAGTATATGAGCACATCTATACGGTGGGTTTGAATCGTGCTGTATTGAACCCATACATGGACTAAGTGGACGATCCTAAAAACACCAACTTTACGACACCAACGGTTAAATCTACAGTAGACAGGTACAGTAATCATTTTTATGTTATAATATAAGTCCGACCTTAACCTTCATTCTTGATCTTACAATTTTTAGTCTTTTATTTGGTTGCTCAATCGCATAAAGAATGGATGCATTGTGTTTTTCTGTATTGGATACATTCGGAGTGCAATGGGTCTGACTGCTTCACAGCTGTCTAAATAAGAGCCACTTGATGCTTGAATGAGACAAAAATGCCTCATGTTTTGTTAATCATCGTAAACAAACATGCATTTATAAAGACTGAATGCTTTTGATAGCCATTATGCTTTGGGGGGCATGAAAGTGGGTAGCATAACACTGGAGCATAGCTGGGCTGAGACCCATTGTTCAGTTTACATCATTGGACCAGTAATGATTTTTCATGCTCAGCATCATTTTAGGTTTGTTATGTTGTCATGGTGTCTTCTAAGTAACTACATTTGAATGTGATACTAAAAATGCTCCCCAGTGTCTGAATAAATCATTGAAGGGAGGTTGGTTGTGGCCAGTTACGCCTTTTTTTGCAGCACTTGCACTAGGACACAGAGCTATTATTGCACTGCAAGGTAACAGTAAATCCAGCGGTACGTCATTTACATGGACGTAAACATCTCCAGCCACGTTAACCATGCTTTGATACCAAATTGGTTAGTAGAACATGATATTTAAAAGGAAAAACTGTCCTGCAATACGTCAGAAAGGCGGATATTCAAATCATAGTGGTAATACAGTACAAAAAGACCTCAGTGTATTTTTGCATTCATTAATATTAATGAGCAAAAGATGGATTTACAAAGGTTGACATTCGAAGGTCACTTCCTTCTTGTAAAGTACAGACTTAATCCGGACGGCTACGGCACAAAGTTTCAGTGTGTGTATTTAACACAGTTTTATAGTCTAATATAGTTACAGGTGCTAAAAATCTTATCAATTTTACTTGTTATCTTTGAGGAGCACCAGTACAATCTGGTCCAACTGAAGCATCTGAGTGTATTTCTTAGCATTTATGTTTTTTGGACTATTCGGCCCTGTCATTTGCAATGGGCTTTTGAAGCTCTGCGCTTCCCTCTTGCAGAAAATGGTTTTGTGGTGTACTGTTCAACTTATTTGCTTGTGTGCAGCACAAATATATGCATCACGTTTTTGCTCGTTTTACCAACCGCTTTCTCAGAATGAAAAATGGTTTGAGAAGCTCAGCTAAGTGTATAACGTAATACACAATTTGTACGTAGTACTAAAAATAGACGATTTTAAGTAATATACAGTTAAAGTAATATACAAAGATGTAAGTGGAAGAGTTATTTACAGATGTGCATGGTCAGAAGTGTGTATACTATAAAAAGATATGTATTTACATAACTACACACAACTCCCAGTGTAGGGTTTTGCACTTTCAGCCAAGACACAACGTTCAAACAAGATGAACATGCAATTTGGCTTAAATATTTGTAATACAATTTTATATATGTTATTATATAGGCATGTTTCGGTCAAATTTAGATGAAAGTAAATTATGTTTCGAGTTGATTTGCAGTACCCAGAAGACTCTATGTTATTAGTTTTGACCAGCTGCAATGGTGGAATAACGCACCTTGGAATGTCACAACTGGCCAATCAGAATCAAGTATTCTAGAGCGCCATGTAATAATGCTTTAAAACAGGTAGTAGTGGGTGTGTTAACTGTTTTGTGTGGTAGGAAGTATATGATTTCATATACCATTTCTCCATTCTGAAATAGGCCTACCGATCCATGTAAAAGCCAACAGTTCCTAACACAACCCTATATGTGATACTGACCCTCATCATTGCTGTCAAGTACTCTAAAAATTGTTTTAAAGAGGAAGTTCACCCCAAAATAATGATGTAATTTCCTTACTCTCACGCTGGTCAAGCATGGCTGTCTTCTGCTGAATATAAAAGCAGATGTAAGACAGAACACATTGCTTGTCTTAATAGTTGTATATTTGTTTGTCAAACTCTTATTTATGTTTGTAGACCTGTTGACACCCTGCTGTCCCGTTAGCTTGCCGGTGGTTGATGACGGTGCAGTCCAATTAAGCATCAAAGGGAGCCTTAAGAGCAGGTCTGCCTAAAGGGTCAAGCTGGTGAGAGATGATGTTCGCTGGCATAAAACTTAAAAGAGCTTCTAACAGAACAGGGAGTGATTATAAAGGCTAATGATGTAGTATATTTCATGCCAAACACTCAGTGTGACTCTCATTAACTGAGGTCGTCAAGTGTATTTGCATTTCTGTCCTTGTTTGTATTTGCATTTGGCATAATTTTACCAGATAGTATCATTATCATGTTGCATTTTTACAGTAAGATATGAAACACGCAGACAGTATATGTGCAGTATTCTCTGGGTTCGCCCAAGCCATCATCTCTACACTGAATTGCCTTGTGTCCGTCCTAGCAATTCTTTGTCTCCCAACGCTGAGGAATTTGGCACATGAATATTAATGACATGCATGCGGATTTTCTTGGTGCGAAAGTATAAATAGCCTGCCATAGTTAGGACCAGCTATGTGAAAATTAATTTATTCGCGGCATACAAACTGAAACTTCAGTGTCAAAATGGTATACCTAAGTTTTCCGTCAGTACAGTTTGCGGTCATGCGTTTTGTAGCCAATGCTGGTCTTTCGCCCACCAAATTAGTGCATGCAGCAGTTTGAACTCCTGCAAAGACAACAACACGGTAACCTTCATCGCTGGTGACCTTTAGCAATTAAATCTTTGGCTTCTATTATAAACAACAAAATGAGTAAAGCTGATAAATACGACACAAAGTTGTTAACAATAGATAATCATCTAACACATATGCACATGTGACTTGATTTATTTAAAATTATACTGTATCAGGCTTGTTGTTTTGTGTGAAGCTCTGTAGGCCTTTTAGAAGATAAGATGACAACCTTTGTTTTGCTGTTTTAGTCTCTAGCTTTTGGCACGGTGAACGATTTTGTGAAATATTTGTGTACGTTAACATGTTCTGAATGTAGCGAGGGGAACAGCTGGGTGATACCTGAAGTCAAAATCTCTAAACTTGTTAGATCTTGCCCCTGGTGAGCTGATAGTAAAAGTTTGCAGATATGCATACCGTGATGCTGCTTAAAATATTTTCACAATGTGAATATATATATTTGTAATGCTTGTAATATACTACATCTAAAACTTTACCTTTTCTCGCATATACACGCTCAGGGACACATTAACGCTTCATAGCCGATCTGAAAATGGGGCATGTCTCTCTGGTCCTCCTGAAACTAACTGACTGTACTCATTAAATTGTTATAAGATGTTGAAAGATGCCCCATTTATGTTGGAAAGAAGAGCATCCCATCTTTAGGATTTGTTGTGGTCGATTATTACATCTGAATTTAGGATCATAGGTGTTTATGCATCTACTGTAGTAAGGGTTATTAAATGATCTAATGGATTGAATGTGTGTGAAGTAGATGAGTTTAAAAGATGAAAGGCAGCACGTCTGGATTTTCCTCTCTATCTCACAGCACATCACATCTCTGTTCTCAGTCATTGAAGCTGGTTTCCTGGTTCCTCACATAGCCCGGAGGCAATTGTCATGCCTCCCCTGCCGAGTCTCTCTGCCGGTCTGTCTGTCTCGCCTTCCACATGCTGTTCTTTGAACACAACAGTATAAATCAGTAGCTCGGACGTTTCGTGTGACACTCAAAGGTGATCGTTTAATTTCATTAGCCGGCGGGTGTTTTTCAGCACAGATCCATAAGATCATTATACCGTCAATGGCGGTAATAACTTCTCACCTTCGGCAATGTCTGTTTGCAAATGAGATTTTTAGGCCGCTTTTGACACTTGTGGAAGTCCTTTGGAGAAAAGTTAAGGTATTGGTTGTGAACCAAACCTTCCAGAAACATCCACATCACGTATCTGACCGGTCTGTAGACGTCTGCTGTGAGGTTGCGTTCCTAAAGATGACAAGTCTGTCTCAGATTTGAGGAATGAAAAGTCCTCTTGTGTAAGGCGTCGCCCTCTAGATGCTTTCCCTGAACAATGATATCATTTGTATCGAGAGATTTGCCAAAACACGCCCCAAAATTGTTGCTGATCACAGAAAAGACTGAAGCTCATTGATTCTGATTGGTGAAGGCATTCCTCTTTAAATGTCAATGTTCTCGCTGTGCCGTTTTTGGGGTCTGATATTGTTCAGAATTGGTAGCGTTTTGCTTTTTTCCTCATTTTAGGGGTTTTCATATTATTGCATCATTGTTTTGCTGCCGCTGTAATAGGGATGTGTGTGTTTTCCATCTGCTCGACTTTCACAGATTAGTGTCAAGTTATTTAATGAGATGAATCCGTGCTTGAGATGTGTCATGTTCCTTCATAGGGCCTGTGTATGGGGTTATTGAAAATTGTTTTATTTGTCTTTGATACAACTGCATACAGCATAGAAACCCTATAAGACCTGTCAGGAGTATTTAACAAACAGGTGTAAATTCCCAGATGGTGTCATCCATTTCTTTCTGTTCTTTTTATTCAAAGATCTTACAAGAGCTCAGAAGATAAATTTTTTTATTAAAGGAGTAGTTTACCCATATATGAAAATTTAAGTCGAAACACACACATGACAAGTGTGAAGTTAAAGCACTGATATTTATGTTTCTATGGTTACGTAATGTATCATTTGCTAAATGAACTTAAAATATTAATATTTTTCTCTCACAAATGTATTGTTTTTGCTTGAAAAGACGTTTATTAACTGACTTTAGTCATTCGGATTACTTTATTGATGGATGGATGTGCTTTTTGTATCTTCAAAATGTTGTATCTCAAATAAGATGATGACATGATGACATTTATTATAAAATTTACCACTTGTGTTTAGCTAAGAAAAGGAAGTCGTTTTGAGCTGGTATGGTGTATTTTGGTGTGAACTATTCCTTAAATGCTGAGAAGTCAATGATTTGTTTTTCAGCCAACATTTTTGTATATTTTTACATTATCTGTAAAAGTTCAGGTCTCATTGATTTAAAATATACACTTATAGACCAAACCATCTAATACTCTTCTATAAAAATAAATGTATTAAAAAATAACCATTGATACTGAGAATATTGTGACATACTTGTAATGGCAAGTCACTACAACGACAATTGGTTTCCTGTCTTTAGATGATTCATGTTATTCCTGTACAGAGAGTATAAAATTAGGCAGTCAGGGTAGGCAGGGGAAGACTGTGTTTTTAAACGGAAGTGTGTTATATCCTCGTCGTAAGGGCTTCTGTGTATCGCGCCGTAGTTGGCGCCCCTTTGCCATCTACGGCTTTAGCCAGCACCCTTCATCCCATAGTGCTCATCACCCACCAACGCCTGCATGCCAATACAGGAAGACCGTTTTAGTCTCAGTAGCTCAGACGGGAAGTGACATTTTTCAAACCAAAGCTGTTTTGCATCCAACAGAATGCCAGCAAGAGTCGGTTGACATGTTATTGAGGTCAAGGCACTCAAGCTCATGAGTGTTTTGCATGCATTGCGCTTCTGAGGAAAGCATGAAAATAAGCTCGGTGGACCGATTCAGTGTGAAATTCAAGTAATGTAAAACCAAATGCAGGTTTCCGTTATTGTACTTGACACAGTTTTAAAGTCATTATGACTTTTGAAAAGGCTTATTGTGCACATTTTATCATTGCAAATCGTTTAAAAATTAATATTGTTATCATATTTGTAACTGTTTTTGTAAAAGAACTACGAAAATAGAATAACATAACATTGTATAAAACATCTGAAGCCGTACATTTCCAGTGAGAAATGTACACGACAAGGCTGCCAACCATCATGTGTTATTTTAAGTTCAAGTTCAAAAGATCCCTTGCTTTCCAAAACTTGTCATAGTGGAAAAAGTGCCATAACAACTTCAGTTTTCTGTTGAAAAGTGAACCTTGAAAGTGAAAAGTGATGTTTCTGCTTTCTGGTATTTTCAAAAAAATTTTTTGCTTGTGGTATTTTAGTCATAACTGTTATTTGTGGAGCAGTGGTGCTTTATTTAACCTGATGTTTACGTAGATTGACCTAATCTACAATGCTTTCTGCAAAGATGTCTGTTAATCTTGTAAGTCCATAAATCATTTACAGTAGGGTAGGGTTTTTCTTAAGAATGTGGTTTTATTTGAAGGCTTCGTTTGGGGCTGGGCTTGTTGCCTTTCTCTGACACAAGCTTTTTGCAAACCCTGCTTTCTGCTCAGCTCTTCCTGTCTAAAGCATCGGAAAATCTAGATCCGCCACTTCCCCTTTGAAAGTGTGTGTGTGTTCTTTTAACTGTATCTGCGTCTAAGCAGTGTTTGCCAACGTGTTTGGTGCTTACTGTTCAAATCTGAATTGATTTTCTGTGAACCCCTTTAAGAAATTGCAATGTAAGTTTTTGTTTACAGTGTAATTCCCCACTGTACAATGAGGTCTGATGATAAACATAAGCTAATGCATTAACTAACAATGAGCAATATAATTTTATAGCATTTATTAATCTTTTTTTAGTGTTAGTTAATAACAACACAATTGGTTATTGTTTGTTTGTGTCAGTTCTTTTGATATGCATTTGTAAATGTTAAAATCTAAACTGAGATTAATGAATGATGTAGAGGTTTATTGTGTCTTAAGTGACAACGACTACTGTTAACAACCTTACTGTGAAGTGTTATCAAAATTCTTAATAACTTTGTAAATTCTTTGTATATTTCTATTCCAATAATCGTTGATTTTGTGTCAATAGGTGTTTGGCCACTTCTGACTCCAGCTGTACGCCGCAGGGCTCAGCTCTGATGTTACGGGTTGAAACGGCTCGACTGTAAGAGGCTTTTCCTCAGCTATGTCTACCTTAGAGGTAAAACGAGAGACATCAACTGGCTTTGTGTTGTTTGCTTCAGGATAAAATGTCAGTTCTTTTATACTGCTTCCTATCTTCTCACAGAGAGAACAGAATGAACTTTATGGTCATTTTAATACTTCCTCACAGATGTTTCAGGTCAAATTATTATTTGTCTTTTACAAACACTTTTCTCCCTCCTTTAGACGACCTGGCCTCCGGGCACAGAGTGTGTGGCCAGGTACAACTTCCCCGGATCAACAGACCGGGACTTGCCTATGTGCAAAGGAGACGTTCTTACCATCATTGGAGTCACAAAGGTAAGTTTGTGAAATTTATTTAACTTTACCCAAACTAATAACTGAAAATTGTCGTTTAATGAAAGGATTAGAAACTTTTAGAGGTTCATTTTTGCTTTTTCCCACCAGGATCCAAACTGGTACAAAGCAAAAAACTCAGCTGGACGAGAAGGAACCATACCAGCAAACTATGTTCAGAAAAGAGAAGGTGTGAAGTCAGGCGGTAAACTGAGTTTAATGCCGTAAGTACCCAGTTGATTTGCTTTTGTGCAATACAGCATATCGCTTTAATAATTTTTTTTTAACTGGTCCTCGCATGCTTTCAGATTACGATAAGAGAGAGTGTTTGTTTAAGTTTCGTACATACAAACATTGCAGCGCTATATTTAGCAGGTATCACTTGTACTATCATAGATCACCTACTATATCTCTATTAATACACAAATATCTTCCTAACAACCACAATGACCCAAGGACTCATTTGAATCGGCCTTTAAGAGGCCAGCTGTTTAAAACAGAAGAAATCAGCAGCATTCAGGTGAAAAAAGGAAGTGGAAAAAATCCATCGCTGGGTATCTGATATGCAAAAGCCACAGCCATGTATCACGATTGCTCTTTTGTTTGTACGAGAGCACATGATATTCTTCAATTACTGCCTGCTTTTGGCAGGAACAAAAGATATGATGACGCTGGCATCTCAATTACATTATCACAGTTTTATTTAGCATAGCAAAGGGAAGGTTTGCATCTGTATCATTCAGAATTACAGCGTCTCGGTTGAATCTGTGATGCATGAGAATCTGAACGTAACTACAGATTATGTTTAGGTTCAACAGTGGTGGTGGTCATTTTTGCTGTCAGGCTGGCCTTTGTTAGTGTACGGCTTTGGTTTATTTTAGATGCTGTGTATGTATATATGTGAGGGTAATTGGGAGATACAGATTGGATGTTTGTCGTGCCAGGGAAGCCGCAGAAGGGCCAGGCGAGGCCAGTGCTCTTTTTGGAAGCCTGTAATTTTGCCTCTTTTCTCAATCCTGTCCTTTATACTGTCTGAAGTGCTGTTTCTTAAAGAATACCCTCTGCCCCTAATGTTAATGCACACTAAGTATATACTAAACACAATACAATGTGGTTTCGGTGTGCCTTGTGTGACCAAATTCATTGTAGACCACTTAATATAGATAATTGTGTATGTACAATTGTGTACAATTATGTACAAATCTTTACTCATGTGGTTGCAAACTTGTATATGTCTTTCTTTTGTTTTGTGCAACACATAAGGATATGATAGCCTCAGTCACCATTTATTTGTATTGCATTTTTTTCCATACAATGAAAGTGAATGGTGACTGAGGCTGTTAAGTAAATTACATTGCCATATTTTTCATTGTGTAGGTTAACTATCCCTATAAGATGTAGTGTTTTCTATATCATAAAAGTAAATGGTGACTGATGTTCTCGAGTAAATTACATTACAAATTTTTTAAATTTTTAGGTTAGCTATCCCTTTAAAATGTGATATTAATAAAGCGTTTCTTTTCATCACACTAACAGCACAAATAATACATTCATGTCACTTCTGAATTATGGATATGTTAAACAAATCTTTATCTGTGGTCACTTAGATGGTTCCATGGAAAGATCACACGTGAGCAGGCCGAAAGACTCCTCTATCCCCCAGAAACGGGCCTCTTCCTGGTGCGCGAGAGCACCAACTACCCCGGCGACTACACCCTGTGTGTCAGCTGCGACGGCAAGGTGGAGCATTACCGCATCATCTACCATGATGGCAAACTGTCTATTGATGAGGAGGAGTATTTTGACAACCTCATGCAGTTAATGGAGGTGAGGTTTGCTGTTTATCACCTGTTTATCACCTGATTATCACCTGATTATCATCAATGTTTGATATACTAAAATTATAAAATAACACAAATGTAACTATGGGAATATTGTTAAAACTAAAAAACATTTAAAAATAATCAAAACTGTTATCTATTAGCATCTTCAGTGTAGTCACTTTTTATCTAGACTTTGTGTGCTAAAAAATTACATTATGTATCAGTCAAGTAAAAGCAAATTTGGAGTTACATATACTGTAACTGAATTCACTTGACCAGTTAACAAAAGTTATTTTATTACTTTCCTTTATTAAAACTTGCGCTTCATATTAATATTTTATTTAGGCCAAGCACACACAAAGTCTGCAAAGCATGTTATGAAACTGCCAAGCTCCTTCCTGTTAGTGCTCATACTGCCTCCGACAACATTTTCAAATTGATCACCACACACAGATTTAAAAATAGACATAACAGGAAGTCAGTCCACATCAGACGCGCTGACCAGAGCGATGGAGCAAGCGTTTACCATAGACTCCAGGAAACTATTTTATACACGCACACCTTGTGGGGTCAAAGGTCCAGTCCAGGGTTGTTGGAGGATATGACATGAGTGAACAAAGGTCACCCATGTGAAACGTGTTTTTGTGTAGAAGTTTTTTTTAACACCTTTTTTAACTGTATGATTTTGTTAACATTAGTTAATGCATTAGAGAACATAAACAAGCAATGAATAAACAATACACCATTTGAATATGAATCTTATTTCATGTTAATTTTAGCATTTACAAATAATAAAAATAAACTTGATTATGGTGTAACTGTGGCATCAGTCTCTGATCTAATGTTAAGTTTCATAACGGTTCTATTCTTATAATTCTAGATTAGGTTTGAGATCTCACGCCCGCTTTAGTGGTTAGCCGAATCTTGGTTTCTTAAATATCTCTTCACCCTTTCTATAATGGACTCGATTACAGAATTCCACACATTCCTTTGTGTAATTTTCTCTCTCTCTCTCTCTCTCTCTCTCTCTCTCTCTCTCTCTCTCTCTTACCCTTATAGTCACAGCTAAACAGTTGTTCTCTTTCATAAGAATCGAATACAAATTACAGTCTGCAATAAGTCATTATGCTCACCAAGTGATTAAGTTACCACACAACAGATATTCTCTCCACTTCTTAAATTCATTGGAAAACAAGGCTGGACTATAAGAATCGGAACCCTTATGTTCTAATTTGTATGTTATACACAGCTGATATTGTCTGTTCCCTGTCATATGTCTATGAATGTTTGCTTTTGCTCATATGGCTGCACATACAGCTCTGGGTCGCCTGCAGTGGCTCATTATGAACATTAAATTACAGTCCATCACATGAGACCGTGTCAGTCTCTTAGGAAAATGAACCACGGATGGTTTTATCATAGGAAAAGTGTAGTTACCATGTATTTGGTGGATGGATTACTAATTGTTATGGATGTTATGGTTCACTATAAATGTAATTACACTGTAATGGTTTCTGTGGTTTTTTAAATGTGTTGTTATTTTGAGCGCTCCAATAATAATACCGCCTTCAGGTCGCTAAAAGCGAGGCGCGCTCGCGTGTGCGCTGTGCACGCACCGACGCGCGCTACAGTTCCTGGAACAGTTGAGGAGGAGGAAGTGACAAAGAGGAAACGCGCGCAGGTTCCAGATCATTTCAACAGCTCAATCGATGCGTTTTATCATCTCGCCGTCTAGTCACACGATTATAGTACAAACACTGTTTCAACACTTAAATATATACTGAACGTATTCCGTCCGTGTGCACTCCATTAACCTCTTCAAATGAACACGAAGGGAGGCGGACTCGATGTATTATACATATACTAGAGCGCCATCTGCAGGCGTCATCTGCAGTCTAGTGTGCTTTTATGATTTGGAGAAATTAAATTATATTATTATTTATTTATTAACTCTTTGTTTATTATTATTTAATCACGTATTCACGTTATATATTTTTTAATAAATGTAAATATGTAAATAAAATATCACCAAATGTTCCAAAATCACCAAATGATAATAACGGATAGAACTGTAGTCAATGAATTCTTCTTGTTTTTCTATGCATTTTTTTATATTTAAATAAATCCCATATTCCAAAATATTGTACGCTGAAGTGCGAATTTTAACCAACTAATTTTGATAAACCTCAAAAGTCTAGTACTGCCACAGTACATTTTACAAATGGTTTTTCTGTTTCAACAGCATTACACTAAAGACGCAGATGGATTATGTACCAGACTCATCAAACCTAAAATCATGGAAGGGACCGTGGCTGCCCAAGATGAATTCTCTAGAAGTAAGGCTTTGGTCATTTCAAATTCTGAATTTGTTGATTTCTCAGGATTTGTTTTAATAAATCTTCCTCCCCACAGGTGGATGGGCTCTAAATAGAAAAGATCTGAATCTTCTGCAGAATATTGGAAAGGGAGAGTTTGGAGGTGAGATTTGTTGTTTTCATGTGAAGAGAATATTTTTCTGCTTGACTAGATCGAAAAGATCCACTGATCTTTGATTCATGCCGGTTCTTGTTGTTATTAACACATGGTTGCCTGTGTCTGGATTTTGAAACCGCTCTGTTATGGCTCTCAGATGTGAAGGTTGGAGATTACAGAGGCAGAAAAGTAGCAGTGAAGTGTATCAATCATGACGCCACTGCGCAGGCCTTCGTCGCAGAGGCTTCAGTCATGACGTATGTCCTCTTTTTATTATCGATCCATCACTTTTATTTACTGTGAGAAACATATCTCTTACGTCTAACTGAACAAGGCAAAAGGAAAAATATAATTAGGCTTCTGAAAATCAATATTCTTATTGTTTATTGGATACAGGCAATTACGGCATACTAATTTGGTACAGCTGCTGGGAGTGATTGTGGAGAAGGGAAGTCTGTTTATTGTCACTGAGTATATGGCAAAGGTGAGTTGTTTTTTATGATGTCACCATATTTCAACACATATTCGGAAAAATGTCGAGTCTCTAAATTCTTCTTTCCCTTCAGGGCAGTCTAGTGGACTATCTGCGCTCAAGGGGTCGCTCTGTTATCGGTGGAGATCGACTCATAAATTTCTCCATGTAAGTCTTCGTTTTAGTTTATTAATTTATTATTTAATTAAAATATGTAATTAAAATGAATTATTTTTCTTTTATTTATTAGGGACGTGTGCAAGGCAATGGAATATCTCGAGGCTAATAACTTTGTACACAGGGATCTGGCTGCTCGTAATGTTCTAGTATCAGAAGACAACATCGCTAAAGTCAGTGACTTTGGCCTCACCAAGGAAGCAACATCTACTCAAGACACAGCCAAACTACCGGTTAAGTGGACTTCACCTGAGGCCTTAAGAGAAAAGGTAGATGTCTGCTTTTCACTTGCATGTTTTAAACATGGACATTTTTAATGCATTTAAATGCATTTAAATATTCTCTTTTTATTTTTCCTGCCTGTTTGTCTGATAAACAGAAGTTTTCCACCAAGTCAGATGTATGGAGTTATGGCATCTTACTGTGGGAGATCTACTCTTTTGGTCGGGTACCATATCCAAGAATTGTAAGTCACTTTAATAAAGAAAAAATGTTGGCAATGACAAATGAAAACTCATTTGTGTATGTTGTTAATATCATTAATAATAAATAAATTATTAATATCAGTAATAATTAATTTTAATATGATCATGTTACAATTATATTATACATTTTATTTAATAATATTGTAAATGTTTTTATAATATAAAAAATATAATGTTATTATGTTAGAATGTATTTTTTATAATTTATTGTAATTATTTGTTTTATTTTTGAATGATCAAAATTATACATAATGTTAATATTATATGTTAATTTAAAAAAAATTAAAATATAATAATTTATTATTCATTAATTATATAATGAATACACATAATACATTATTTCTGATTTACAAAATATAATTTCAACACAAATTTCAGTAGAGGGCACTGTTGGCTACTTCACCACATGATTTGTTTCCTCTCTTTCTCTTGTTACAGCCTCTGAAAGAAGTGGTTCCACGTGTAGAACAGGGTTATAAGATGGACGCCCCGGACGGGTGTCCACCAGTGGTGTACGATATCATGAAGCAGTGCTGGACTCTGGACGCTGTGGTGCGGCCCAGCTTCAAAGAACTGAGAGAGAAACTGCAACATATCATAACCAATGAGCTCTACCAATGAGCAGATCAACGGAGGAAGGAAAGATCTCACATCTCAACCGCCTCCACGGGACCATCCTCATACAATCTGACCAAAATTTCCTCTTTAACCAGTGGACTTAAGAAACATGAGCAGAAATGCAAGCACGTTTGTTATTTTTCTTTCTTCATGGCTTTTTTCTATTGTTCTTGGGGAGGCTGGCCTTCTCTGTAACAACTTGAATCGTTGATTGATAAGACACAGCCTCCTCTGATTTCTACACATGAATAATTCTTTTCTTAAAACAATAGGTACAAAATGACTAAAATGTTCTTTTTGTTCAGATTGCTTTTAAATACACCGTATGGTTATCCCAAACCTATGATTGCTTTTCATTCACAAGTGGTTCCAAGAGTTTAAAAAGGCATCAAACATTAATGACCTCATTATTTTCCAGTTCCATCTCAAGTATGAGATCTTCTAGATTTAAACGTGTTTTAAAAGTCAACGCGGCTTAAAAAAACGTAAATGTATATATATATATGTGAAATCACTGTCATTAATACGGTCCAAAAAACATCTGCAGTTGAGACGTAGCTGAAAGGAAGGTATCGTAAGGAATAGAGTCCTCTGTCATTGTGCCTTCACAACACAGAAGTCTGTCTTCTTGACCCAGAGCATATTGTTTTTAATTCTCTTTTTTTAGCAATGCATTGTTGAAAAGCTCTTGGATTTAATGCTGTCTTGCTTATCCTCCCAAACAAATCGATTTTGCAACACAAGAAAAGTTATCTCTGTAACGAGTTTTTTGTTCCCGCCCAGTTCCAGTGAGAACGTAATCTCATTGGTTCAAAATTCCTCTGCATAATTAAACACATAACTGTATTAAACGTCAGTTATCTTCCGACTGGCTGTGAATTTTAGTGCTGCACAGTATTTCTACTGTAAGTGTAAGATAAATTACTTGTGTCGTGCCTGGTTGGCACGCGGCGTGACCCTTAAAACTGGAAAGGACGAATAGGACATTTCTAGGCCGTGGGTTGCCTTTAAATAGAGCTTTGATGGAATCTCTAACTGAAAATAAAAAAATATTAGAAGCTGTAAAGCAAAATATACAAAACTGAGAAATATTTGTTACGTAAGCTGATTGTTGGACTGTGCATGCCGTGTTGCGAGCCTTGATTTTACTCACAGTGCTTTTGATATTTTCTTTGCTGCCATATTTCAGATGAAATCATTCCACTGAAACAGTTTGATAAAAACAAAAGGTAAACAACAAAAAAATTAAAATGGCTGGAAAAATACATTTGTCTTTGTGTGTCCTTAAATGTGTCTTTCACCTTAATGGTCCCTCAGAGGTCAGTCAAGGAAACTGAAGGTCCCCAGAGAGAAAACACATCATCTATGCAAGCGTCTGCTCGATTTACAAACAGTCGTGACAGATTTTGATGTGAAAGGTAATAATACTACTCGCATCATGTGCACCTTCAACAGAATGGGACAGTACTGTGCTCTGTATCTCTGTATCGGTCTAAGTATAGAACACCATATTTTGCTCATCGCATGTCTCTTATCAGTAACATGATATCTGGAAGATTCGTGACAACTCAGCTAAATGAAAATCTAAACCATTGGAGTGCTGTGTTTGTGGTTTTCAACAAAGGTGAATCCATTTGGGGTCAAAAACACTAAGAAGAAATCACGACAACACCGAAATCTGTAGTCTTTGTGCACCTCTTTTTATGAAGGAATAGTTTTATTTGTGTCTTAAAGGGACAGTTCACCCAAAACCCAAATGTTGTGATCAGTTTTTCTTCATGTCTAATGTGAAAACCTTTATATAAGTCTTTGTTCTGTGAAACACAAAAGGAGATATTTTAAATGTCTCAGTGGATAGAATGGAAGTCAATGGGGGCCAATGTTGTTAAGTTACCAATGTTTTTCAAAATATTTTCTTTTGTGTTCTGCAGAAGAAAGTCATACAGGTTTAAAATGGCATCAGGGTGAATAAATGATGAAAGAATTTTTAAAACTGTTCTTTTAATAGATGTGGTGGATGTTTTTATCCAGAGCAACTATGCCTAATTTGGATGCTTTAAAATAAAAAATAGCTTCTTATATAAAATGAAGCTAAGATTCTACTTAAAACTACTTTATTTGTTTTTGTTTAATTGTAATAATATTTTGTGTAAAGCAGCTTTGAAATGATATGTATCATGAAAAGCGCTGCACAAATTGAATAAAAAAAAATCAGCCTATTCACCTGTAGTATAAAGTAAAATTTTGGTGAACTCTCAAATTTGCTCGTTTAGAAAGAAAGAATGAGGTAAGTCAGGGAGATTCATCTTCCCTCAGGCCTCCTGTGTGCTTCACGCCATAATGCTTGACTGTGGATGTCAACATGCATGTGTCACAGTTTGCTCTGTTGTGCTGCCTATTTGGCAGACATTGCCAAGGGACAGTAAGAAGGGTCCGATTCAGCCATTTTATTTTTATAGAACTATCTCATATTTGTTTTCACCTCACATTAAGAGAATTTAATTAGCTTAATGTATTGCATTTTTATTCAAATTTCATTTTTTTTCTATCCAGCTTATTATGCAGAGAGAACGATGTATCATTTGTTTTTTAATTGCTTAAAATTATAATCGCTGTGGTGTTGTCGACACACTGGCTCAACCAATTGCGTACATTCTGGGCGGGGCTATCTGCCTTTCCAACCAATGAAAAACCGGGGTGGATTTTTTTATAAAAAAAGTTTCGCGGCAGTCTTTTATCTCCGTGACGTGCAGAGCGTTTCCCCGATGTTAAGTGACATGTTAAGTTTAATTCTCGAAAATATCAAAGTTCCTCAAGCTGTAAGTTCAGATGCATTGCGCAGTGCTCGTCAGCCCCTATTTACGTCTTTCTTATGACATTTGCGCTCATCCCCAGATCCGGAATTCACCCACGCCGAGCCTAAGGGAACTGGAGTGCCAGTGTGAATCCCAATCAGCGGGAACAGAAGTGGAATCAAGATGCTCACATGTCTGTTTCCTGTATAAAATACATTTGCGTTACATTTGCGTTACAGATTTTGCACATCGTGTTTGCTGGAAGAATGAGCATATGTACTGGACTGTGTACATGTAAAGGTTACTTGTGTATAATCAGTAACAGTTAGAGCTGAATAGAGAGCAGTATGTGCATTTTAAAGTGTCTTGCCTCTGGCAAAAAAACAACTTTTTTGTATGCACTGGCCTTTATTTAAAAAATTTAATATTAAATTAATTTCGTAGTATCGCAACGTTCGGGTTCGTCTTGTCTCTGTCCTGACTGCATTTGGTCGTGTCTTGTTTTAGAAAAACGGTGTCCTCTGTAACATACCTTACATAAACCTTTATATTAGGCTATATAATAAATATACATTATGATATGTTTAATGTTATATATTTTAAAATATACAGTTATACACTGTAAAATGGCATGATATGTTCCTGATATGTCATAACAATAGTTTTAACAGTGAATTAAACATGGTTTTACAGTATGCAGACACCAAACGCAATGCAATATATCTTTCCCATTCTTCACTGGACAAATTAGGACAAATCAACATGCAGCTGGTCATGTTTTAAACATATATGATAATGCATTCAGTGTTGTGTCTCTGAATAAACTCTCATTTTATCAGGGAAATTATCATCTGAAAACAGTTGGAATCGAGGAAGATGAATGTTCACAGCAAATTCAAAAGGAACAAAACATTGACTCACACGTCTCTTCAGGAGATGTTATCACATCATCCAAAGAGGACATTCACACCTGTATTATTCACATTCTCACACAAGCAGCATTTGTCAAATATCTAAAAAAATTCAAAACAGAAATATCACTGAAAGTATATATTGATAAAGACACTTTGTGACTGAATAATAATTGCATGCATTGATGCAGTTTGATGATATTAATATTCATAAAGTAAAATCAAATTATGATGCAATGCTCATTTCTGCCCTGAAGCTTTGTAAATATGTATATTTAAAAACATTTTATTCATTTCAGGCAAGAGAAAGAGACACCTCGAGTGATTTAATCAACCAAACTAGCTAAAAAAGAAACAGTCAGCATTTATTTGTGTCTATTATGTATTTTAATTAATATGTATTCCTCCAATTACTGAGACATTTATGTATGCTATTTGGATATTTTTGACATTTACTTATTTTGATGCGCACATTAAATAAAGGGATTTTGAATGTAAGTAGCGTCATGTCTCGGAGAAAGGTTGTGCATTACTTTATATAGAGAGAGAGAAGAGAGAGAGAGAGAGAGAGAGAGAGAGAGAGAGAGAGAGAGAGAGAGAGACTGGTCGCGCAAATTCATCCGCGCTCTGCGTGAATATCCAGTGCTGAAACTTGGATTTAGTTGAGGACAGAAAACAAGAGCACACAGTTAAGTTACTGAGAAAGAGTTTCCCAGAGAAACAGCTAGTGACTACATAGCAGAACAATGTCTTTTATGTTAAAACACATGATAGGTGGGCAACTGAAGGATCTTACCGGGGGTCTTGGAGAAGAAAAAGCCGAAGGAGAGAAGTCAGAAGCCGCGACCAAAGGAATGACACAAGAAGAGTTCGAGCAATATCAACAACAGTTGGCGGAGGAGAAGTAAGATTCAACATTTTTGGTGACTGTGGTAAAGTGTTATTCATGTAATTATAATAATATAATTAACAAAAACATTTGCTTAAATGTGACCCTGCCAGTAAAACTCATAGTTTTGTGATTTACTTTTTCCTACATAAAATCATCCATAATATAAAGAACATTCTGTAAAATATAACCTTGATATCTCTAATATTGACTGAGTAATGATATGTCAAAAATATGTCATTATAGTGATATTTATAGGTGAATTCAAACTTTGATGCTTGTTATCTCATAATTTGATTTTAAGATTGGTAAAAAAATGGCTGAGTAATAATTAATTTAAAAACAATTATAAATAAAATCAAGTGGACCCGATCCCTCTTGTTTAATTTTAATACACAATCTGCACAGTCGGTTGTTTAAATGTAATACAAGCAGAGAAGGTCAGTGTTTATCTACAGCTTACTGTATTTCTGTGGTTTGATCAATACTGCATGTCACCTTGCTCTCCAGAACCATGTTTTTCTGTTCTTAAGGACGGTCTCTCCTCTACAGAAATGCATATGCAGCTGTTTTCTTCCTTTACATTCATTTTTGAATGGCATTGTATTACACTATCTGATACATTTATACAAAGAAAAGGTATATTTATAGTATTCACAGATTAACTTTGGGCAAACTAAAACAGATTATATTTTTTCAAGGATGGAACGAGATGCCAACTTTGCCCAAAAGAAAGCAGAACGGGCCACAGTTAGGAGCCATTTCAGAGAAAAATATCGTCTACCAAAAGTAAGCATCACTAGATAAACTGTGAACCTTGTGACCTTGACAAAGCATTTTCCTCCATGTGTTATTTTTCTCTCATTTTCCACCACCCACAGAGCGAGTTGGATGAAACACAGATTCAGGCAGCACAAGATGATGTGGAGCTGCCCACCGAGCTGGCCAAGATGATCGCAGAAGACAACCAGGAGGAAGAGAGCAAGCAGTCTGTCCTGGGTCACCTGACCAACATCCAGAACGTAGATATTGATCAGATAAAAGAAAAGGCCCAGAGCACCCTTGAAGACCTCAAACAGTCCGCTGAGAAATGTGAGGTTATGTAGCCTGGGCTCATATACTGTACACACTGTACACAAACACCCCAGAGTTGGACTGCTGAAATGAATCAGCTCTATAAATAGCACACCTGTAATAAGATGCTTTGTGAACTCAGCCTGGGTAATGTATCAATTAAACCCCTTTTCAAAGTCAAGAAAGCAAGCATATGTACATTTGTTGTGTTTCTGTTATTTATTTATTTTTGTCAAGGCTTTGACAAAATGGTGACTAAAAGCAATAATGACAGGTTGGCAATTTTCAATGTTATTCCTCAGCGCTTAGATAGATGAACATGTATTTATGTAACATGTTCAGTTAAAAAAGTATAAAGTATTAATAGTTTTAATGTATATGTTATATGTCATTACATGTGTCATGTGTATTTATTTTTACTAAACTTGTACATAATAATTATTTATTATTATTTTTTTATCTAAATGTCATATTTCATTCTACTGTTACTGCCATTATCATTTCAATAAAATGGGAACCAATGTTCATGGTCACTGATGTCGGACGTATTTCTGTGGCGCAATTTCGGTGCACCAGAAAAAATAATCCGTATAGTAAACGTCCGTCACACCGGTAAAGTCTTTCGATCGGTATTTCACACTTGCAAATCTTTGCGAAATCTAAAAGTACAGAGATGGATACGGAAGCTGATCTGTTTTATCGTCAGCTGCCTAAAGTGGTAAGAATCGCCGAATTAAATCCTAAGCAAGACAGTTATTACCATATAAATATGTTTATTCCGATATAATTTAATTAATTTAAATCAGTCAGTAAAAATCATTGAACAAAAACTACATTGTGTTCTTGGCTTTCAGGAACTGCATGCTCATCTCAATGGCTCTGTGAGTTTTGAAACTATGGAGACGCTCATAAAGAAAAAACCTCATCTAAACATTGAACACAGTATGACCGCCATCCGCAGCGGACAGCGCCGCACTCTGGACGAGTCCGTATTCAACACCAATTTCTTTATTATTTACATTAACTTACAGTTTCAATACTGATGTAGTGGAAAAGGTTTATTTTGCTACCTAGTGCACTAGATTGGCAGTGAATACTTACTCTTCAACAGGTGTTTTCAAGTGTTTAAAGTAATCCACCAGCTGGTTGATTCAGAAGAGGATGTACTGATGGTAAAGTGTGTTTTACATATTTTGTTGTCATTTTTTTAGTATTAGTTGAAAGTAAAACTCCTATTCCATAGGTTGCCAAATCAGTCATTCAAGAGTTTGCAGCAGATGGAGTGAAATATCTGGAATTACGCAGTACACCTCGGGAAGTGACTGACACAGGTACCAGAAACAATTTGTGCATCCTCAGTACCCATTTACCTTTACTGTATGGGAGAAAATAATATTGACATTCTTAAAAATTTACCTTTGTGGACAACATAAGAAACACAGAAGTTTTATTTTTAATAGTACACTATCCTTTTGATGACTTTTGTCCCAAAAAGGTCTCACAAAGAAAAAATATATTGAAACGGTGCTTGAAGCCATTCGCCAGTGTAAAGAGGAGGAAGTTGACATTGATGTCAGGTTTGTTCCTTAATGTAGATCTTTTCATTGTTCTATATTAATAAATGTGCTTCAGTAATAAGTTCTGATTTTGTTGAGCAGGTTCCTTGTGGCCGTGGACCGCAGACATGGCCCTGAGGTTGCCATGGAGACTGTGAAGCTGGCGGAAGAATTCCTGCTTTCCAGTGATGGAATGGTAGTTGGACTCGACCTCAGTGGAGACCCGGCAGTGAGGACGTATTATCATACTTGCGAATAGTTTTATACTTGACATGTTGCTTCTGGCTGCAGTTTTGGTATCTTTGATCTTTAACAGGTCGGTCATGGAAAAGATTTGCTCTGTGCACTTCAAAAAGCCAAGAACTGTGGCCTAAAGCTGGCATTGCATCTTTCAGAGGTATGAGTTCATGGAAACATCCATATTTACATCTACTTGAAATTCTTTTAAAACTGTTTCGTGTACTATGCCTGTGAAGTGTTTACTCAGAGATAATGTGTTTTTCAGATACCTTCCCAGAAAGATGAGACTGAGCTGCTGTTGAACCTGCCTCCTGATAGAATCGGCCACGGTACCTTTTTGCATCCCGAGGTTGGAGGGTCAGATAGTCTTGTGGATAAAGTTTGCAAGCAAAACATTCCTATCGGTAAAATACTTGGAGTTTGCTTTGGTTTGTTTACCGATTAACAGCCATAAGAGCTGGAGCTTAATGTGGTGATTTAACTTTTTTCTCTTTTCAGAGATGTGTTTGACCTCTAATGTCAAAGGTCAAACTGTGGCTTCATACGATAAGCATCATTTCCAGTACTGGTATAAACTAGGACATCCATGTGTCCTCTGCGTGAGTCTTTAAAGTTCAAACCCCAGTCTTAATTCTATTTAAATGAAGAAAAAGGGATTACAGGTTCTATTAGATAAAAACAGGATGTCTGTTCCTCTCTCATTCCTCATCAGACGGATGATAAAGGGGTGTTCTGTACAGATCTATCTCAGGAGTACCAATTGGCTGCTTCAACTTTTGGGTTAACTCAGGAGGCTGTATGGAGACTTTCTCAGCAGGCCATCGGATGCATATTCGCTCCTGAGCCAATCAAACAGAAGCTTGTGAAGAAATGGGCGGAGCTCAGGCCACAGATCCTCCAATGAGGATTCTTGAATGATTTTGCTAACAGCCCTACCTCAGAGATCTTATTTCTCAGGCATATTGCTGGAGCTTAACTACATCTGTTTGCTACACCTCAAGAATAAAAAAACACCAGACTGCTTTAAATTATAATATTAATATTTTAATATTTTTAATAATTAATATAAAAATTGTTATTAAAATACACAGCTAGCTGAATGTGACCTGCTTGATTATTTTTTTTTAAATAATTTACTCAAATGTATTTTTGCGTTTTAGTAAACATTCCATTTTAACAGTTTTACATTTTAACAGGTTTAACAGTTCTCAAATAAATTCTCCAGTATTTGACAAACAGGTGTCCTGTCTTGCCAGCAGAGGGCAGCAGTTCGTTTTGTTTTTCTTTAAATTGCATTTTTGTTTTTTACACTTGAGTTTCATTAAGGTGGACCTGTAAGGAGCTGTAGTGTCATTGTGTACTTTTTCGAACCTGTTCTTTTAAAACAGTTTAGCTTGGAGCCACAATTAACATAAACATAATCATTCTAAAGTTTCTTAACCTGTTAACTGTCACCGTTCCACAAGTGGAACACTTGGGTTATTTCACTATTCACTTTAATACTTCATAGTTGAATTCTAATCTTGACAAACACTGTATTGATGGAAAGGTCTAAGACTCAAGAATAAATATTTGACATAAAAATAATAAAATATGGTAATGTTATTTGAAAATATGAATGCTCAATATGTGTAGTGACAGTTATCAGGTTAAGGTTTGACATGATTATTATCTGGACGTTTCAACATTGTGGTGCGAGTAGCCTGATCTTCTCTTTTGTTTGACTATATTTCACTTTGTGTGAGCGTATGTGTTTTATACTAAATAAAGTAAAAGTCAGAATGTGCATTTGTCCTTGAGAAGCCGTTAGATCCGTAACTGGTGTCAAACTTGGACATTGTTTAAATCCCGGCTGGTTTTAAACCAGGATTGCTTTGTCAAAAATCTGCAAACTAGTTGTTGGTTGGCTGTGTTGCTGTTGTATCTGTTTGTTTAAAGAGGTCAACCACCCATTGTGCCTTTAATGCGTCACATTCTTCAGTTATTCACTGACAGTGCTGGACCTCTCTGCCCACAGCAAGAAATAAGCACCCAGAGGTCAACTCATTTAGTCAATACACAGTACAGCCCATGTTAAGCTCTGTAAATATGACAGCTGTGTAAATGAGGCCACATTTTCTGGTATTTGGTTGTGTTTAAGGATGGTTTCTAAGACGTGGAGAACTGCCCCACATGACGTCTCTATCTTTAGATAGCCTGCTGTAATCTGCAGTAATGTTGTTTGTTATGGGTATGTCTGTTATTCTGCCCTATTTGTTGTTTGCTTGGTGGTGGACGTGGATCCCCTGTAGTCATTAGAATTTTTGTTATGCTGTAAAATATTGTATTTCTTTTTCTTGGTACAGTCTGATGATTGTTCAAAAATAATAATCCAGAAATTATTACGAGTCGAAAGTCATGGAAATTCATTGCAACTTTTTGGAGCTCTGTGTTCTCCAGATTCTTTTATGGTCCCCTAATCAAAGGCTTTAGGATAACATAATATTAATTTTCCTAAAAAACTGCAGGAAAATTAAAACTACTTGAAGCCCACCATATCAATCAACGCTGTCTCTTCTGTTTCAGCTTTTTATTATCAGGTTATGTCCTTTTTATAATGAATTCATAACTAGAGATTCTTTTCAATTTCACACAAAATAAACTTTCCCTGCCTTATCACATTTTTTAATGTGACACTTTCCTATTCGCTGGCTGAACTATCCACACGAGGCTGGCAGCTGTCCAGATATCTCACAGAGGGGTATTTTCTTCACAAGGCCCCTGTAATGTTGTTTGTGTTTGTAAAACATATTTGACAAGCTGGTAATGACACCAGACACATACAGACTACAAAGCACATTTGCTGATGTCATCTCGGCAATGCCCAGATGCGTTTGCTGTGTTAGCAATCACTTTGGCTCTGTTTGCACAAGTAAACATGAGTTTTTCTGTGATGGGAGCATCAGACTAGCATGAATATTATCACTATAGAAATAAGGTGGCTGCTATGGTGATGATGTTTGCTGGTTTAATACATTTTCTTCCCAACTTCTAGAGAGAGCATGACATTAATATTTCCAGAAAATCTTCAGAAGTTGCTGTTTCTTTTTATAAGCAATGGCTTTCCCAGGTATGTTCAACTTTGTCTAAGATCCTTCTTTTTTAAATTCGTAAAAAAATAAAATAAAGAGTCACTAATGCGGCAATTGTTCATACAGTAAAAAGTGGCAAAGTTTAATAAAAAAATTAATAGTTTGTGCTTATTAGATTAGCTAAATTTGATATATATTATATGCATGTTTCCAAGTCATATAATTTAATTTAAGTGAAGAAATTATGGAACATATTATATTAATAATAGATGCTTCATTAATAATAACAATAATAATGTATATAAAAAAGAAAAAATAATTTGGCTATGGTCAAATGGACAAATGAATTTAAATTATATAATAAATTATATTAACACCGCATACTATTAATAAAAATACATGTATGTATACTTTTCTTCTGCTGTATTGAAAGATTATGGTACAATTACATATTGCTCGCTTGTTTCTTTACTTCAGTGTTGCCCAGGGTGATGATTTGTTTTGAAACATTGCAGAACGCGCAGCGAGCAGAGGTGTCTTGAGAATATGCCTTGGCTGCCCTTTCGGGGTCCTTAAAGTCACTGTAGCATGTAATTGTAGCAGGAGAGCCAGCGAAAGTGAATTGGTTGGTAGAAGGTATCGGTACAAACTGGTTTCTCAAGAGAAATAGATGCCTCTTAATGAAGGTTGAGCAATTCTGTGTTCAATAACAATCCAATTTTCACTCTGGAAATTGAGCCAATAGTACAAAGTTATGAGGAACGCATGTTGAATTGCTGAGAAAACTTTGTGCAGTGCCGTTACTAACAAAAGTCTTTTAATAAAATGTATTCACAGATATTAGATCTTATTGGAACATACTGTATATGAAACACTAAAAACACATTTTTAATTATATTCAGGGCAGTACAATTATATCAAGGCAGTACAGAGATCTAAAGAACAAATGTGAACACGTACATGCATGTTATTAAATCTTGTGTACAAATTTTGCTCCTTCATTACTCAGGTTTGTTTTTAGCTTTACTGTATCTTGTTTTTTTTTACTTGTATTTTGTCTTTAGGACTTTTCTGGCTGATCATTTGTCAGTAGAAACTGGGTCATTGATAATACAGGTAAGTATTGGCTGTATTTAACACTGATTTTATTTACTCAATAAAAGTTTTGACAATTACATTTCTGTTTTTAATTAACAAAGATTGCTAAATGTTTTTCATTGTAAGTTCATGAAACATAATACACTAACTGTTAACATTAATAAGTAACGTCACTAAATTAATATGTTAGTATTCATTTCAACAGCACACTTTTTATTAGATTCATCTTGAAGACATCTTATTCTCTTTATCTGGTTCTTTCTTCCAGGATATAACCCATTTGAATACATTACAATGAAAAATATCCACAAAGCACTGAAAAACTGCAAGTGTTTTCTGTTGCCCAAAATAGATGATACTGCAACAGCAAAACCCTTAAACCCTGGAGAGTGCTGTGAATTCATTCTCCCTGTAGAAAAGCATTCAAACCCACGGCATCCTCATTACAACACACCTGGAGGTGAGCCCTAAAAGCAGAGCAATTTACAGCCGCTACAATTGGTGTCGTATTTACAGAGTTTGAGCTGTTTGCTTTCACTGATAAACTTAGGAGCTGCAAGCCACATTTCTGAGAGAGAAAAGTTACACATGATCCTGATAACAAATGATGAGAATGGACAGCATTCTACCACTGAAACCATACGGTGAATGCGAGTGAACTGTATAGAGTCCAGCGTCTCTGGCGCCCTCTGTGGCCAAAGTGAGGAATACATGTGGCCGTACATTAAAAAGCAGAAGGTATAAATGTTACATAAAGCTATGATGATTGTTTCATTTTTGTCTGATGTGCATCAGTATTAAAGTATTTGTCTCTATATGAAACTTTTATGTAATGACAGATCTAGAAAGTAGAGCTTTGTTAAGTTTGCCTTACTAAATATAATGTGACAGAAATAATATTCTGAGAAATAATTGCAAGAAATATGTATAAATATCAGTATAATTGCCATGTTGAATCTATTCTTGTATGTGTTTTAAAGGTGGGACATTGATGAGCGGTCACAGCACACCAGTGCTCTCCAAGCGAACAATGACAACGTCATCAAACCTCTGCCGGCATCTTCTTTCCTTGAAACCGCTGCCACCTGTCAGCTGTAGATATGCAGCGAGTGGCAGATTCGCACTGACTGGACCCAAGAAGGTGACATCTGTCAATTATGCAGGATTTACCTTGCGTCTGTTTATTGCCTTAGGGAACAGGTCTGTATTGTGTCACAGCCATAAATTTAATGTGGTGACAGTACATTCTTTATTCCTATTTTTTGGTGCCATGGTGCGTTTGTTTCAGCAGGTTTACTAGCAGCAAAATGCGCTGTGCATAATTTGGCACTTTTGCTGGAGCACAGCTCTCCATCACAATATGCACAGACTGGTTGGTAGATGACTAAAGCCGTAAACTTTTAAAAATACAACTATGATCCATCAGCACATCTGTGTAATAGAGTTGGTAATATTCGCTCAGTGCTCTCCAGGTGGGTCAAAGGTCACTGGAGATTATTTTGAAGTAAGCAATACTCATGAAAAAGTGCCTGATGAAGAATGTAATATGAGTTTACGGGCTGGCGATGTGGAGAACATGGACCAGTGTACCAGTAAAGTGTTGAAAAAGCACACACACATACAAAATCTTGCCTCACTAATGTGTTGAGGGACTCGGTTGCCCCATGAAACAGATTACATTTCAGGATAATTGCTGATAACGTCCTTTTCCCATGTGTGAATTTGTAAGGTTTGTTTTTCTTGTTTTAATTTTATAGTGATGGTAGAGTAAAAAAATCTTTGAGAGGAAGACAAAATATTAAGAATTAGACTATAAGGCTATTTTACTTTTGATTGCATAGAATTGCATAGAGTTAAACAGCTGGTTCTTGCTTTTACATCACATTTTTTATGTATTTTAGGGATCACTTAGTATTGTTGTGGCCGCAAAATTTTAACCCTGAGCTGACAAGATACTAATTTGAATATCAATCTCGGGGCAATAAGAAAGTACAAAGCTAAGTGAACCCCAAATGTCAAATTCACCCCAAATTTACTGTACAGGTGAGTCGAGTGTAACTACTGAAAAAGTTGTTTTGTGAATATTGGTGGCCATATATTAATAACCATGGGAGTGATGTCATAACATGTTTTTTTAAAATTGCCCATTTTTGCAGCTTTGATTTAACTAGGATCGAGAGCTTATATAATGCTTAATGTAAGAAATGTTAAAAGAAATGTTATTCTCTTGTTTTGCATTTACACATTTACATTTATTTATTTAGCAGATGCTTAGCAGACCTTTTGCCAGCAAACTAACAATAATTGCAATATACAATACTATTTTACATGTAGGATGCACCGTTTTTTTACATAAGAAGCAAAGTTAGACAGTGTTAGACAGGTTTTTTTTTAACCCTGGTACAACACTACTGTCAAACCCATTCATAACCCAAACGCAGCCAAACAATCTGATTGGTTTATATGAAAGTTGGTCCAGTATGCTTTTTGTCAGTGTCAGACAGCAGATGGCAGTAGTGTGCATGTTGATAGCTGAGGTAAAGATCCTGTTCTGCCTCCACCCCAGTGTGCCTCACAGAAACAGCCTCCCAGCATGCAAAGCTGCCAGTACCTCAGAGCCAGTGGGTCCAGGTGTTATCACACAGACTGTAATCCTGCGAGAATACATCTTCTTTTTCTTTTCCCAATAAATCTCCAATAATATTGACTTTCTCTAAGCTGACTCACTTTCTTCATCTAAATTTAGAAGACAGAGACGGCCATCTAAATCTAGTTAGAGGACAGAGAAGACCATCCTTGGAGAAAGAACTATTCATTTTGCCTTTGTGTTATAAATAAGTCTGTCTGAGGTATCTGGAGGAAGTTTTATCTTGTTTTAGAAGTTTGTGTTTCTCACAAAATGTTCCAGGTCCTGTGAAGGTGGAGCTCCGAGAGGTGACCTACAGCCGTCTGAGAACTGTGAGGAACATCTTGGTCTGGTAGGAAAAAGCTAACACTATGGCTCTGAAATGATGTAATGTCTGAAATGTTGAAATTTACAAACAACCTCATGGATAAATAACTACAACCTATGCTGGGTTGTTTTAGCCCAAAATACTGGGTTGTTTCAACCCATGGTTGGGTAAAACATGAACATTTTCTAGGTTAATTTATCCCAACGGTGGGTGTGTCCCTTTTTGCCCTAACCATGTGTTAACAAATAACGCACTATTTTTTAGAGTGTGAAATGATCTGTTAAATCTGTTAATCATGTAATAGTATAGGTAGAATAGAGTCTTCTGATTTGATTGTATCTCATCTGATATTTGAGACAGCGTTTTGCATTTCCGGCTAGATGTTTACTCCCAGCCAATCATACAGTCAGGGTAAGAGGTGACATCATCCCTTTTATCCACAAACCTCCTCATTGACTAAACTGCCATTTGATCTCTTTGTAAGAGCTCCATTAGTGAGCTAAAGGAAACTTCTCGATTGTATCGGTCGGACACTGAAATACCACTGAAGATCATTCGAAATCTCCTTGATGCAAATGATTTCAATTTCATGTGACTACGTCATAAACATTCCACTTCAACCTTGACAAATGTCCAGACAGTATAATGCTGATAGTAAAGTCTAATACTTGTAACTTATGAACATCTAATGATGACATTTCTGAGAGATATTTTTTTCCTACAGATTTTCCTTTAGAAAAGTTTATGTTTCTCAAACTTAAAAAAAGCCTAAATAAAAAACAGTACAGTTGTTTAGTCAATGATGTTCATTTGTTGTCAAGATTTATTTATCATGGGTTCTCTCAGGAACTTTGAATGGGTTTACAGAACAGCATTTTTTTATTTAGGAGAAAAACACTACTTGAAGAATCGTTCGCATTTTGTACTACAACATAAATTACGCACTGTTATACCTCATACATCAACTTAAAGCCGCTGTGTGTCAAGAAGTAACAAAAAGTCTGCAACTACCACAAGGATGTGAGTTTATATAATTAACAAATCGGACAACTTTTGTAGTCTCATATTGTGAAACGTTTGTGAAAATTCTTCTCAAGTAATGTTAACCATTGACCTTTTTCCTCATAAATCAGAATTTGCCTTTGGAAAAAGCCAATGGAAATTCCCAAGGGAACCCATGGCCCGAAAAGGCTAATTGTGCTTTAGGTTTTAGAACAGCTCTATTAGATGGATATAAACCTGACGTAAGACCATCTTGAACAGCACGTGTCATTGTGGATACACGTCGGCCAAGAACCTTGAAGAAACTATCCCATACCACCTTTCATTTAGTAGATTTCAGTGCTGTGGGGATGAATCTGAATCATAAAATCAATATTCTTTTGTTTATTTCTGCAGTGAATAAAAAACAATTGGTTATCTTGTGGGCAGCGAGGTGCAATATATTGCTGTAAGGTAAAGCAGGCTTCACCTCATGGTGACAGTAGAGAAATTAAATGAAGTAAGCTGACAGTAATTTATAAAGTAATCAATATGTGCCTTTAAGATAAAGCAGCATAACTGCCTACAGTACATCATTTAATCCATTTGGTGGTAGAAGTCTATTGTTTTGGAGTTGGTGAAGTCAATAGACAAAATAATGTCATAAATAAAATTTGATCGACAAGAGCAAAGTAAATCAGCATTGTGTTATATACCTGAATAAAACGAGAAAGCAAACACTGTCAAATTGGGCTTGCTATGCCTTCCCACACCTTGGCAACGGCATCATTCTCAGTTAATCATAATTTCACAATGTTCCTTTAATATCTGACTTTCCCCTGAGTGTCAGTGTATTTATGGATGGTGTGTTTATTTATAGATTCCTCTACATCATCACTCAATACACAAATGAAGAAGAGTTCAGAAGAATGTAAGTATCAATCAATTGATTATATAATTCTTCTTAAAGCATTTATATAATTCATATAGTTATTGTATAATTGGCATGAACATTTTATCGCCATATATAGTTATATTTGAATGTACCTGAATTACTTTAAAATTTCATAATTTCATTTTTTAAAAGTATAATCACTTTTTATTAAAATTTGGAAAATTAATAATGGTTTTATTAGTGAATGTGGTAAGCCTGTTGTTTGACGTAATTGATTACCATTTGCATTTTACTACAAATACCATGGTTGAGCTATGGTTATTGTGGTTACTATGGTTTTACTATAAATAAGTACAAAACACTATCATTATATAGTTAAACGATTGTTAATTTTCCTAAGAATATCAAAATTGTGCTCTGGTAAAACGCAGGCACTTAAAGAATATTAATTAGTACCAAATTATTTCCACGTGACGAGAGATTGTAACTAAAAGCATGTTCAAGATGATGCAAATAAACAGCTATTGATGTAGAAAACTAATATAATTAACATATATGAAAATCGATCCAGTACATTATAACATCTATGATAGGCACAAGAAAACGTAAATGTAATTATGCCCATATAATATTTGTTAATATGATGATTAAAGTTATTATAACAAGATTATACGTCATTCATCAATTTGCTGAATGACAGCGTTTGTTATGAAGCTTGGCAAACTTGAGCATCCTCAGACTTTGAGAGGTTATTATAGTAGCTGTTGCTTGGCAATATCAGCAGCAGCATCGCGGTCCCCTGAGAGCGCGAGAATAGAAACGATGCGCACGCCCAACGCGGCGGCACTCCAGCGCTGCCGTTCACCTCACACGAAACACCAGTGCCAAATGCTGTAAAGTTAAACCACACGGCATCCCGACCGCAGATGAGCGCTTTATCACGGACTGCATCTTATTTTGTGTCATGTTTCAGCAGCGTTCAACTGATATTTAAAGCGTTGAGTTCAGACAGCCCGAACGAAGCGGAGCTCGCGGGGCGGAACATTTCAGGCTTATGAAGATTGTTGAGGTGAGTGTTGTGTACGCTTTTCTAGCTTATTTCTACAGGAAAACCTAATAATTGTTTCACACAGTGAGTAATTTTGAGCTTCAAAGAGCTGAGAAAGTGCACGCGGTGCGAGTCGAGTGCTGAGGAGATTTTAAAAAATGCGTTAAGAAGTGAAAGCGAATGAGACATCATCCGTTTTGGTGGGCATTACCTGTCACCTGTTTACCTGTATGGCAGTAATGTACCTCACTCGATATGTTGTTCAAGCAGAAATGACAAATGTCACTTTAATGAGTTGAACAAGATGGTTTTTAAGGCATTTGTTGGGCTGAAGTCTGACTCGGCTTTCCCGACTGTAAACGATCTTGTACTGGGTGTCAATCCAGTCAAGTTACTTATTACTAATTTGTTTGTTTGTTTATTTACTTTTAATTGTCAAAATGTTATTTATGGAAGAATTGTATTCAGAGAAATGCATTGTTAAATAGATAGATAGATAGATAGATAGATAGATAGATAGATAGATAGATAGATAGACTGAGACATATAGATAGATAGATAGATAGATAGATAGATAGATAGATAGATAGATAGATAGATAGATAGACTAAAACTTATAGATAGATAGATAGATAGATAGATAGATAGATAGATAGATAGACCGATAGATAGACCGATAGATAGATAGATAGATAGATAGATAGATAGATAGATAGATAGATAGATAGATAGATAGATAGATAGACTGATAGATAGACCGATAGACAGATAGATAGATAGATAGATAGATAGATAGATAGATAGATAGATAGATAGATAGATAGATAGACTGATAGATAGACCGATAGACAGACCGATAGACCGATAGACCGATAGACAGATAGATAGATAGATAGATAGATAGATGGATAGATGGATAGATGGATAGGTATTTTTAGGTACTGTATTAATCCCCTGGAAAATAGGTTGTCAGGACAAACATAACCATACAATCCAAAAATACCAGTACATTATATTAGTATGTAATATATAATGTATATAATGTAAATGTACTATAGTAAATCATAATGCTTTTCTTATATCTGCCTGAAATTAATTGGCAGTTTTTTAAATGAATTTAGTTTTTATTCCAGCATAAAATAAAATTCAACAGGAATATTGTAGATTCTTTTCCAAAAATTGCTTCAGTTTTTTTATTGTCCTGGTGTTAAATTGAAAGCAATATTGTGCTTGCTGTTTGTCTGTGCTACAGATGCCACATCTGTCACTGATCTTCAATCATGACACATCTAACACCTTTCCAGAGGTACTGTATGCTTCACCGTCTCATACCGCTGGCTTTTGACGGAGTAAGAGAGACATTCTACTTTTTTCACTCTGCGTTAGGGAAGATTTAAGAGATCTTCACTCTGATTCCTTTGAATTATTTCTCAGCCGGCTATAAATAGGATGGTGACATGGCCCTTACCAGCTTCTAGTTAAGAAATGGATGTTCCCACAAAGCATTTCTGTTGTTTTTCCAAATTATGGTATTAAACTAAGGAGTTGTTGGTAGTAAAGCAATTTTTGCCCTGTTATTTAGTTAATGTCACGTGTTGATGTAGATTTATAGCACAAACACAAGAAATACGTTTAATAAACCAAACCAAAAATCAAAGAATAGTACAGTATATAACATTAACGACAATCAAACCAGGAGCAGAGCTTAACCAAGGGTATACATACACAAAACACATAAAAAGAAAACATAAAGAGGTTAACCTACCCATGACAGTAACAAAATAAACAATGTTTCTAGATCGAGATCAGCATGAGATTATCACCCTAGACTTAATTTGTTGGCCTTTCCAATATTTGTTCATCATGTCGTCTTATATCATTTAAATGTATATATTTTTGTATTTCACCCTAGTCCTTGCTTACGGTTATTTTGACTTTTGCTGCTATAGAAATTGCTTATATAATAACCTCCTCAATTCCATGGAAATAATCCTTGAGGACAACTCATGCATTTTTTAGCATTATACTAATGGATGTTTGCTGTTTGTGAAGGCCACTGAGAGCCGTAACATTTTAAAACAACCACTTAAGAACAAAAATGACTTTCTGTTTGGATTGTAGACTCGGCTCGTATTAGATGACAAGACTCAAGATTTGATCTCGTCATTTTCAATCACAGAATGTAAATATGTTTCTAATGTGTGTGGCTGTGGTCTTTGCTTTTTGATTTTTGATCTTTCTCTGGTTGTAGAGGAAGTTAGTGGTAGGATTGGGTTTTGGACTTTGGATTGTCACCTCCAGACATACAGGTTTGATTCTGGCTTGTGACATATACTTGGTGTCTACTGTATGTCTGTGCGAGTTATCGACTTGTACCATTACAGTAATTTAAAGACTTACAAGCATTTCTTATTATGATGTATTTTGTCTTACAAAATGGACTAGCGACTCGATAATACAATATCAATTTATTTTCTCAGAGCACTGTGGTAATTATCTAGACAGAAGTTCAGCCCTGCTTGACAGAGTATCACTTAATGCTTTGTAATAGCTGCAGAGAATCCAAACTTAAAAATGATCACAGACACGCACACACATTAACACGATTTTTTAGCAGATCTTCAGTCGCAAACTCTCCGTACCCAAACGGTATTCCTGTGTGGGTCTCCTGCCGTAGACTGCTGACTGGAAGTTTGAATGTCAAGGACAAAATGAGAACGCTCAGAGAAAAGGTAAAAAGACAAGTTCTCACTAGGTATGATTAGTCAGGCCCTGAGAGAATGAGAGGTTTGACATTCAAAGATCCACTCCGCTCGTCACACTGGATGAAATATATGGGTCTGTGTTTGAGCTCAAAAATGGGTTTTTGGTACTAGTTCATTGAAATGAGTTAATGAAACAATTCTTGTCACGATTTTGTCACATTAAATCAATTTGAGCTTATAAAGGGACATTTGCGTTAACCATTTTCGTAGGCAATACATAAAAAATTAATGGCCATAACAACTTAAAGTCTTTTTTTACGAGTTAGCTTGTATGAATTTGTATGATCTCATTTGTACGGTTTGGTATGATCTGCTTTTGAATAATTGTACATTTTTGTGCAATTCACTTTTTACAAATTTATTTGAATTTGCCACCTATAGTAAAAGAGTTTTATTCCATGAGATCAGGTTGGATATAATATAGTAGGCATGTTGGAAATCTAATACCCACCATCCATGTTAATTCAAATTAAAATGTGTTATACAATTAAAAATTGGGTTTTTCCTTGGCTATCTCTTGTTTTGTGGCAAAAAACAACAACAGTAGTCCAAAAGTACAAAAACGTCATCTAGGAAACATGAAAGTCTTGCGTTGTAATACATATGTAGGCAACTAAGTTTGAATCCTACTTGCTTCTCATTTTAATTGCGTCCAGTAGGAATAACTACGTACAACACGAAATCCGTTCAATAAGCACATTTTTTGTTGACAAGGCTTAATTTAATTGCTGAGAAATGTTTTCCTCGATTTAATTAAGTTAATTGAACGTTATTATTTTTTAAGAACAGGACATGGATAATCTGGAAGCTGTTGTTTAAAGATTCTCTGAGGTAAACATCTGTCTCCTGGAGAACCGTGTCACTGCGTAGTAATTTTAGTGCGTAATTTATCTCCCTCCGGGGCCGGCACACCTAATGTGTAAGAGAGGTCAACATATGGTGCTGAGCCTGAGAGAGAGAGAGAGAGAGAGAGAGAGAGAGAGAGAGAGAGAGAGAGAGAGAGAGAGAGAGAGAGAGAGAGAGAGAGAGAGAGAGAGAGAGAGAGAGAGAGAGAGAGAGAGAGAGCTGTTAAGACAGAGTCTGTATTACAGTGTAAGTGTACAGAGAGTGTATTTTGTATATATCGGATGAGTGCACAAGTGTGTGTCCGCCCCAGTGCAGTGACTGATGTAATTTACACTGTCACAACATGAGGCCGGTCTCTGGATGACAGGGGAGAGCGAGGCACGATGATGACTGATCTGTCAGCGCTGATAATTTCTGATGTCTTGTGTGGTTCGGTGAGAGAGAAGAACTTGTAGTGGGTAAGAACCTCTTTTGGGTGACGGGTCGTGTATGATAACCATGATTTTGCCAAGTAGGACATGTTCCTTTTTTGGTCCTGTACATCATTCCTGACAAACATCAATTACTTCTTGTAAAGCTATTTGTCATTTGTTCATTAAATGTAAGACCAGGATATTGCTCTTTAAAACATTGCCTTTTGTGTTTCATGAAATAGAAAAGTCAAACTTTTATGCCATCATTAGTTGGCTAGTTGTTTCAGCTTTAAATCCTAACTTCAAACCTAACCCCATCATGCTCGTTCTTGTACGATTGTTGCCTCCTTATGATGTGTCGCTTCATAGTTTCCCAAGTATTTGTACATTTCTTTAAATAAAAGCATCTGCTAAATACATAAATGCAAATCTTATCCTAAAATCTGATTGGCTGACAAATGTTGTTTCAGGACCGACAAGGAAGTTGGATGTACTCAACAAAGTAGGATGAAGTCATGGGTAGCAGAGAGATTAGAGGACCTGAGTGAGACCAGTTGAGGAAAAAAGCTTCTGGAGACTCCCTAAGCTCTGCTCACATGAGGTTGGTTACTATGTCAATGTGTCTCTTATGACGTGGGGGAATATGAACTCAGCAGACTGTATCTTAGTCAAAGTAGGTACCATAAGTGGATGTTAATGGCTCAAAATTATGTTTATTAATCAGATTTGCTCTAAAGGACAAAGTAAAAATGTCATATCAAGTACATTTAGCTAATATTACACAAAATAAGACTATACAATACATACCTAAGTAGTATATTTATGCCATAGCGTAATACTATACAGTATTTCTAAACACTGAGTCTCATAGTTGAAGTAGGTCTGTATCACAAAACGTAGCAGTTTAATAAACAGATCACACTAAATTCCAGTTTAACATTCACATGGTGCAGGTAATTACTGATGGGCATCAGCTATGGATAGTGTGATATATATTACGTACAGTGTATCATGCCTGTAAACACGGTGCCAATATATTTGATAAATGAAACCAAAGTGCGGGCCATAGATTTTAGAGATGCATGAAAAAGAAATTCAGATTTCAGAGATCCAAAGTCCTTTTTACAGATTATGCGTTACATCCATGCGGAAAGCTGAACTGATAGATGAGGGTTCTGTGAGTATGTGGAACCAGGTTACACACCCTTCTTGTCCTTCCCTTGATCTCCAAGTAATCTCAGCCCTTCCTCCATCACGTTCTTGCGGCAGTTTACTTAATGAAAAAACGCTGTGATCTGTAAATGAAAAGGCTTTTGGCAGGTCTCTAATCATTAATCCATGCAAGTTAATATCACACATGCCCAGGAATCAATGCAGTCCTTCCCTCTGCTGGGGGAGAAAGATTAGACAAACAGTGCAACTTTTTCTTTACTGAATATATTAAAACAATGGTTTAAACATTGAGCATTTGCTTTGTGTTGTTCACACAAACTGGCACACTAAAATTTGTTTACTTTTTAAATATAATTATTGTGTTCACTTTCTTTTTTCAATACTTTAATCTTCAATTATATTTAATTTTAAAGCTGTGTTTTTCATTTTGTAAGATGAACCAAGCAAAATCTTTCCAAGTAACCCCTGAAATCCGCTTTAATACCTACTGGGGTATGTAACCACATTGGGAATCACTGCGCTATATGATTGAAAAGCATGAGCCATTAGTCATAAACGCCACAGCATCATTTCATCTCACTGTAAAATCACTATAATAAGATGTCTTTCATTGACTCGTAATACGTAAGAAAGTGGGCTGGAGAATATTTCATGGATAAGTTATCTTCTCCTTTGATGTAACGTATAGAAGATAAATGCACATGTGGGCATGAAAGCAGATTTTTGATAGTCGAGTTAATAATGCAAAGGCGTGTTGTATCTTAGTTAAATAAAGATCAATTGATTTCTGTCTGTGCACTGAAAGTGATTTATTTCACCATTTGAATATGATTAGGGAAGAAAAGTAATATCAAGTCTTTTAGGTTACCATATTGTGGTTTATTCAAAAAACATTTTAGTTCAGAAGGGTGAAAGTTAATAGATTAATGAGGCATAATTTTCATTTTGCCTCTTTAGAAACATACCTGCTATTACTGTATCTGTGCTGTTGTAATTTTCATTTAATCTCACTTATTAATTTACAATGCTTTGTTTTACTAAATTAGGTTCAGTCAATATCATAATCCATTAATCCGAAGGTTTTGACGTCATAGTATTTACCACAGTTTTCAACTTTAGACTCTCAGATAAAATTTGATCTCCATATGTGGTGAGTAAATAAACAATCAATGCAAAATCCTATAATAGAATTAAATCATACCATCATTGATGAGATCATAATTTGAAAGGAGAGTTAGTCATATTCAAAAGGATGTGGAGACAATATGTGCTTTGAAAAACCTGACATAGATTGTGTAAATGTTTGTTATGGTTGCTGTGTTAACCATCAACCCTTTTATGCTGAATCAGGGGTTTAAATTCAAAGCACTGATTCATCAGGGTAATACAATTTGCAAATATGAAGTTACATTTACAGAACAATGATGAATGCGTGTTTAACATGTAAGGATGAAGTGTGACTGTGGGGTTGGGAGACAATGGAGGATCCTACAGTGATATTGATTCACGAGTATATCCTCCATCTGTCACCGTAATGAATTTTAATATGAGACTAGACCGAATTCAACAGCTTAAGAGATCGGTTGAACCTGTAGGGATCTTGCGTTTTGATTGAACTTAAATATGAAACTACGACTCTTGGTAATTTCAAAAATAATTTTTAAGCCAAGAACTCAACTTTCAGAACGCTAATTTATTCCAAGCAAATTGACTGTACAGCTGCAAACTGTGTCTGTGTACATCTAAACAGCATCACTTCTCTTGTATTTGTTTAATATCGTGCAGACGACTGTCTAAGCAAGTGTGACAAAATTGATTTCGTGTGTTTATGTAAATTTAGGATGGGGTAATTAAGCACATCTGGTATTTGTGTGATTGTGGTGTAGCTACAAGTTTCACATTTTCACCCATTTAAAAATACAATCAAGCTTGATTCTGGTCTTTAGAATTGGTTTAATAGTTTAATAACAAAGGTTTACACCAAGCTGCAGTAACTTTGTACAGCACTTGAATTAGAGGTTTAATCAGCAAATGTAGGATGTTTAAAGGCAGGGTAGCAGCTGGTGTGAGAGCTCCTGTCATTAGCAGAAGATCATTTAGCTTCACCAAGCAGAGAAGCACTAGATTATATCCACAGCTTTCTGTTCGCAACTCAAGACCCTTTTAAATCCCACTATCATACAGGTCAGGGATCAGCAATATCATCGGGACTGGAGTAATGGGGGAAGTGGTCCAATGTAGGGAAAAGCAATCAAACCCAAATAAATAGATGGAGGGGCGTCGACGAAGGAGCAGGTGCACGTGGTGTTTTTTACTCAATGCTGTTGTTAAAGAAATCTAACCCTCATCACCTCGGCTGCGATTGCCTGCGAAGATGCAACTGTACACGTCAAGCTGCAATTTCGGTGTTTTGATGTGGGAAGATGATAAGACCGGTTTTCACCCAGTAAGGGCTCGATGTTCGGCTCTTACAGCAGAAAATTCGGCACTTACGTTTAAGTGCTGAATGGAAGAAGCTTTCAAGCAAATGAAAATGACTTTGTGGCAAATGAAGCCACAGTCACATACAGCAATAATTGGTGGGGATTAATTTATTTAGATGGAGCAGGATCAACGACTCAAAGGATGTTGTAGCACTTTGCATGAATGTAGTACATTTTGGTGTTCTGTGACTTTTTGAAAGCATTACAGGCTGTATTTGCCTAAATGCAGATTGTAACTTTATTGAGACGTGTCTCAATCCCTATTTAACTGTAGTAATCATCCTTTTTTTATTTTATTTGTAGTAAGACCAGAGTACCATTGTCAGTGATTTACCATTACCAGAAAACAAGGTTATGTTTAATGTCAATGTTGAATTTTTTTCTAAGGGAAATTTTGATAACAAAATGTGCACATAAGTCAATTTAGGTTAATCATAAACATTACGGTTGATTTTTGACCCCTATATTATACCGACTCATGGAAAGTGTCATTTAATGTGAATAACGTTATTATGCATCCGCCTATTAATAATGTTAAAAGCAAATTAATTCACATCAATCTATAATTTCCTCCTCATTGCACTAGTTCTGATCTTGGTGTTAAGCTCCATAAGCTGCATACTATGATGAATGTTCATAATAAGAGTTTGGGTTTATGTAGATGGTCTTTATTCAGACAGTCTCATCTCAGCACATGAAACAGACAGGGCGAGATGTTTGACTACGAGCGCACGATTCCTTATTTTACCCTCACCTGCTGAGAACAGCAAACCAGGCACACGCTCGACACACAGCTGTGCCTCTTTGTCTTATTCTCGGTGTTTCCTCTTATGGGAAATGGGACTGTGCAGTCAGCAGAATATTCATTAGATAAACCTGCGAATACACACTATTTATATAAACACACTCACAAGTAGTAGAGCAGATTCTGACATGGAAATCAAAACCAAAAACGTTTTCTAGTTTTTTCTTTGTAGTAAAGTGTTGTTTTTTGTCTGCTCCAAGCTTGACGCCATGATGCCAGGGTGTTGTGGGTGGTTACCAGGGTGTTGTTATAAGGTTGTTAAAGTGTTTTTGCTTTGAGATTTCTTATGTGATTTGTGTCGTTGGTAGGTGGATACTTTTCTGTTACCTAGTTTGAGTTCTTCTTTCAATATGTGTCTATGGAATGCACCAAAGTTTATTACTAAGGTTCCTTAACTCTATGTATAAGTAATAATAATAATGATGCTTGTTTTAGTGTACACCTCCAAGTCTTTTTTGCTGACTAGCATACCTAGCGAAAAAACAGCAGTCACGACCTTCTGGGTTGCTAAGGCACTGTTTTTTCTGATATGTGTGTGTGTGAATGTGTAGGTCTCACCGTCAGGGCCGTGCGTCACATGCCGTGATGTGGGTAGAGTGTAGGACGTTGGAGACCAGCTGTGGAGGAAGGAGGAGGTTCCTGCGCTCAGCGGTCATGAGACTCCCCTGCTCCTTCTGGTTCCTGCTGCTGTTAGGTGCCGGAGGTCTCCTTCTGCTGCACCTACAGGACCTCACAGAGACACTTCAACAACAGAGCCAAGGTCTGTCAACATGCAATTTCAGTCTTTCGCAGAGATGCAGAGGGCTTAGAATTCAATTCTTATAACTTTAGCTAAGATAGTTTTCAAGTGGCTTTTTGCATCAGGATGCTGATATTGAATTGTAGGAAGTCATTTATATTCCAAAGTAAACAAAATATATTTATCTATTAGTACCAGTTTAGTAATATTACCATAAAGAAGATTGAAAAACTCAAGAAGCTGGTCTTTGCTGTTTAAATGTTTGTTGTTGATCGATTTTTATGTTGCCAATAATTCAATTCACAAAACACAGACCATGGTTGGCGGTTGGCATAGACCATGTTTATCCTATTCACTACTAAACTCATTTTTAATTAAGTCTGGGTCATATTTTCTTTCACCTTGTGTGGTTTTATTAATGGCTGTTGGAACACATCTATACTGGCATCTGCCTAATTTGACTAGGTTTTGCCAGGCGACAGAAGAATTTGTGCCAGAAAACTGTAGACTTTGATTGGACACATAACCTTTGTGAGAAGGAATATGTTTAAAAAACTGGGCAGCATTTCCTGCCTTTTTACTTGAAAAACACATTAAAATGCACTGCATCTGAACTACAGTTTTTTAAACTTTAGATATTCCGTTTTTAAAAAAAAATTAAATTTAAAACATTTTTTAAATATTTATTACATTTTTAGTTTATTTTTATTATTATGAAAATTTGTCAAATATTTATTCTTGAGTCTTAGACCTTTTCATCAATATTTGATTCCATTAGAGTTCAACTATGAAAAATATTAAAGTGAATACTGAATAACATAAGTGTTTTACCTGTGGAACGGTGACAGTTAACATGTTCAATGTTGACAAGACGTTTTCTTTTGCTATTCTAACTATACATGATCATATGATTATTATTTTTCCCCTGCTGTCTGTGAATCTGTACTGAATCAATGCATATGACCCAATTTTGGTTCATGAGCCAACGGTTAAGAGTCACTGCTTTATTACTTCCGGTGATGCAAACTTTGCACAAACCCATAAAAATAGAGCGCATAGGACAATTTTTCTAGCTGGCATCTCAAGATTATATCATGTACAGAACCAGCAAAATAATGCATCTCCAGAATCCAGCAAAATCACTGGAGAATTTCTTAGACAAGGTGATTTCTCAGCTTACACCACCTGCCTACGAAAGAACTAAAGCCGTGTTTGATTACTGCCATTTTTCGGTTTATTTGAAGTGATAGCGTGCAGCGCTTCTGGGCTTTAAAACTCTCTACGTCTTCCCTACTGAGCCATCAAAAGCAACTAATATTGTCTGTTTCCGTCTTGCGACAGAGGACGATTGTTAGCCGAGCGTGGAAGCTCACGAGAATGATATTATACTGATTGTAAGACACGCTGGGGAGATATTGCGACATTGTCTCTTGGAAATGTGGGTCACCGTAAAGCTCCTCCTAAAGAAAATTGCTTGTCAACTTCATTGCTGTTTGTTGATGCAGTATTTAACCTTTTCTGGTTTAAGGAGAAGTGTTTTTTGAAGGCAGTTATACTGAATCTTGTGGATTGCTTTTTGTCGATTTGTCTGAAATGCATTTTTTAATAGCAAAAATTTTTTTAAATTGCCCATGAAAACGTAAGGGTTAAGACGTATTAAGATGTTTAAATTTCATAGGCATTCATTTCATTCAGTCAGGCTTCAAAATACACAATACCTGCCAAGATCAGAAATTGCAGATGAATGTATAATACACGTATAAGCAGACAGATTATAGAAACCGTTCATTTTTATGCTGTTAAGCGGGTTGGAGATGAGAGATATCCTGCTTTATCATTCTGACACATCAAGTTGACAGAAATCAGCAGTTCCCTCAATAATTGAACATTTACACAAGCCCCAAGCCGAGATGCTCAGCGAGACACAAACACTATATGTAGAACTTCAGAAATGCATTCAATTTTAGACGGCTTTGCTCCCAGAAAAACAGTCGTGGAAGAGCGTGTCGGTGCATTAGAATCTAATTATGGAAAGGCTAGACCTGAGATGATTCAATCTAATGCATCACTATTGACTCAAGGCTTGTGTAAGCTCTCATTGGTAGGGAAGCTAAGTAACGTTCAATAGTGCCCTGAAAAAGAAGTCCCATAGTCTATTCAGCTTCATCTCTCCTGTGCTGATTGATCTGTCTCTTCATACTGTCTGATCTGACCTGCCCAGTCAATGACAGATGTCTCTGTGGACCCTGAATCATTGGTTGCCAAACTACACTTGAAACAAAGTTACAGAACACAGGCCTTTCAAACTGTTGAGGGGTTTTTCCAATTTTAAAACAGGAATATATATTTGCAGCAGTTGGGGTTAAGCGGTTACCTGGCGTAAATGAATTAGCCACTTTACATTATCTGATGTAGGTCCATATAATTCATCTTTGGCTCAGATATTGACTATTTAGAAGCTTTTCTAAAATGTATCTATCATACTCTGGAGTGGTTTGTCTTACCAATTCAGATAACATGATAATTATTGGTACCTTGACTGGTTTTTATTAGACTAACATAGTCAGTCCTGGAATGTGCGAAAAAGTAAACCAATCAGATCAAAGCTGGTAATTGTATTCAGCTTTTACGTTTATGCATTTTGCAGATGCTTTTAGCCAAGTTGACTTATAGTGCACTTAAGCTAGATTTTATTATCTGGAAATCAAACCCATGACATTGGCAGTGCTGGCATCATGTGATAGCATTTGATCATCCTATAGTATAGTACTAGCATGTATTACAAGGCAGTTACAGACAGTACAGCTTGTGGTTAATAATATATTTACAGTACTGCATGTGTGCAGGAGTCTTATTTTTGTTCTCATAAACATCTGCAGTAATATTATACAATACATTTAAAATGAGAAAACTTTTTATGAGCTTGTATGAATGTGGGCCAGCATGAATTAAAGGAAAATGACAGGCCCAGGAGAGGGTAGATATCAACATTCATTAACGCTGACTGTTGTGTATGATGAATCACAAAAGTGAGACTTAACTTTTTTAAATTTGGCAATTACAGCTGTGGATGACTTTGTGAAATGCACTTTAAATTAAATTTGTATTCTTGTGTTTTTTCCTTAGATGAACCCGTTTTTAATTTTTTTTTTTTCAATTACTTCCTGAGTTTTCCAATAATCTAGCCACAGTGTTTGCTGATGTGTTAGCAAAAAACACAATAATACTTCCTGTAAAATAGTTTCTGTGAAATTCATGCTTAGCTGGTAGAGCATTATGATTGCAATGCCAAGTTGAGGGTTCAAATCTCAAGGAATGTTAAAGTGAAATATACTGTATATAATATATAAAATAATATATGAATATATAAAATAATATATGAATATATAAAATAATATATGAATATATAAAATAATATATGAATATATAAAAATAATATATACAAATATACAACACATTTTTTTATTAATAAAAATGATATTTTTATATTTTTTTATTTTAATAAAATATAATAAAAATTATATTTAAAAAGTTATTCTTTTTTCAATTTTAGGTATTTTACAAATAACATTAAAACTTTTTGTTGTATTTTGTTTATGTTTATTGTTGTGCAAATTTGTCCAATTTTTATTTTTGAGTCGTAGACCTTTCCATCAATATATAGTTTGTCATAATTTTTTGAATTTAATTATAAAATATTAAAGCGAATAGTGAAAAGTTTTTCTCTGATGGAAAGGTGACAGGTTGACATAGTGTCTTATACTGAGAGAAAATAAAAATTGCACTGTTTTTGTTTTTAGTATTTTTAGATCCCATTTCAATTAAAAGTCCACCCTGAACCTATATCAGGTCAGTGATGGACACTCCATTATGAGGTGATTACTATAGTGTTACAACAAGGCCATTCTGAAGTGCTTGAGCCGCCAGAAAAGGACGCGATCAGTCACATGATAATCAATTGTGTTGCTTTCAGACAGCCCATCGCAGTCAATGGGATTATAAAGAAGTACATTACTGCACGTACATTTCCGACCATTCCCTCCGCCTAATTTGATTGCCGTTGAGCTCACTTTGCACACCACTTAAACAAGATCGATACTTATTTACAGCCCTGCTAGATTTACAAGGCAATTTGGAGCAATTATTCAAGTCAATTTTAACCCCACCTCTACAGCAACATTAACAAACTACACTTCCCATTTAGGATATCATTATTGTCAATATTTTGATTCAGGCTTAAACTATGCCCCTACGGTACAGTACGTGATTACCTGAAGTCCGCTATAAGTAAACGCTTGCTTAAATAGATACCTAACATTTTTAAAAGCCAATTAACAAACGATGAGGTATATATTGTACAAGTACGTGTCCTGTTTTTGAAAAAACTGTATTAGAGGAACGGCAATGAAAGTTGATTTACTCATACTCATGTTTTCATTTTAAAGCTAAAGGTCTTTTTACGGTACACATTGTTTCAGAGAAGCTTTATAGAAACTCATACTTTAGTGTCGTAAATGTTCAAGAGTCCCTGTTCAGCAGTTTAAATTGAATACTTCATCGTAAGACTTGATGTTTTATCAACTTCATAAGATTATAATGGAGAATAAATGTTACTATGGCCAGACTCGACCCAGACTAATCAAATGTCAGTATTGTTAGAAACCTTTATTTCTTTCTAGCATGCCATTCTCATGTCCTCCTGGGAAGCTCCTACTTACAAGCTTGGAAGTTGTAATTACAGTATGATGATTTTTCATTTATATTCCGACAGACACACAAAGCTTTTTGTGTGCTAGTGCAACTAAATGGATTATAGTGGATACAGTAAATGATGTCAGAATTTTCATATTTGAGTGAGCTGTACCTTTAAGGCAAGACAAAACTGTGAGACATGTTATATAAGATCATTGCATTTTCCTCTATTCAGCCTCTGATGTGTGAGGCTGTAGATTACATTCTTTCCCCAAGGTTTGAAAGTCTGAGAGGTGTGTGAAAATCTCCGCCATCCGGCATCAACACGCAAACATGTCTTTGCATGGAAGGGTCTCGCCGGAGAGTCCTGGTTTAATTAGAGTTCATGCCGAGTGGGCTATATCACAGTCGGGTTTCTGAAGATCCTACAGGCCGGGAATATAAATGTAAACTCGCATTAGTTCATTTATTTGGTTTGAAGCGAGTGTATCTCATATCTTCCCTTGGCTTACATCCTGTTCTGTGCTCATAACGTTATGCGATTATTTCTAGATAAACCTGTTTAGGAGATTGCAAATCTAATTATTTGTGTATTTTTAAATAATTCATGAGTTAATTCAGTTGAAGAGAGATCAGGATGGTGAAAGAAAAACATTGTCCTGGTAAGAACTGCTATAGCATTAAGTAGGCCACACAATAAAAGCTCCACATTTAGTGACTCCCTAAATAGACAGCTATCTTCTAAGGCAGCATGTTTTTATCACATAACCTCATAAGTGATCAATTTGGAGTTTGCATATTACATTTTTAAACATTAAAATTTATGAAACACACAGATATTAGATAAAGATAAAAAATGATACAATTTTAATTATACCATTACACTATTTTAAGAGATATTTTAACAACTATATCTATTTTAACTACTATATATATATATATAAAGGTATGAGCCTACATTTATTTATAATGATTTTCCATGTCATCGCATTGCATTATGGGATTGTCTTCTCAGCATTAGAGAAATGCGATGCTGCCTTAGAAGTAGGCCAAAACAAGTAGGCAGCATAATAAAGATGAATACCATGCCTTTAAATGTTGCCTCCGTAGGCATCTTACTAGGTTGTGCAACATAGCAACGGTGGGGGTATTTGAGGGCCGAACAGTCCAAGGCCATGCTTACAAACATCCACCTTCAAATAAAGCATGCTGCATTTCTCTCCACAAATAACAGAAAACCCCTTTTTAATGGCAGTGAATTTATGTAGAAAAGCAAGAATAGAGAAAGTTCTGTTAATGGTTTTGTAAAGCGTCCTTTCAAACCCACTAAAAGCGGTGGCCGTGAGGTCTGTGTGAGGATTTTTTTTGTGCATTTTACACACATCTGGATAACATTCAGCATGCTGTTTGTTAAGTTTTTACATGTGACATGAAGGCCAGTTAGTTTTGTATTCAACATGCATTTATGGCTCGTACAGGTTTGTGATTTATGCATGTAACTTTATCTGTTAGCTATGCGACCCTTGTAACAGTTTAAGCTGGCTGTAATATTCTTTTCATATAATACTAAATTAATGGCATTGAATTGCTAAACACGTCTGATTTAGGTCACATAGTTTTACCTGCTTTTATTCTGCACCTTTGTTCACGCATAAATTCAACTAGGTTCGATGATCTACAACATGCAACAAAAGTTCACTTCCAATCTCTTTATTTATAGATATCCTGACATTCGAACCCCTCCCTTGCCCCTGCGATGGTGCCGTGCTGATACGTGCAGAGGTTTGTTGCTGGGGTATTTATAGATGAAAGTTGACAGAGAAAGAGTCTATTGCTTTGTATCGGGCGGTCGTGCTTTCAGAACACAAGACTATTGTGTTTCTTTGAAGAAAGGGCAGTGATACTGTATCTGACCTATGTTCAAACGCACTGACTCTTCTGTGCAACAAAAACAAATGTCACCCCTCAAATACCTGTAACACTTTTTTACAGGTTATTTCCCGTATTTCATAGGCAAGTTGAATTCTGTAATAATCATGACGAACTGTAAATTGATGAAAAGGTAAATATTTGATGACTTTTCATAACAATAACATAAATGAAAACAATTAATAAAAAAGAAATAGAATAGAATAGTTACTGTTAGAAACAAGTTCGTTTAGCAGCTCTCTACTGTTAATGTTATTTTTAAAAATACCTAAAATAAAAATATTATTTTAAAAAATACCTAAAATAAAAATATTGTTTTTAAAAATACCTAAAACAAAAATATTATTATTTTTAAAATCCCTAAAATAAAAATATTATTATTATTAAAATCCCTAAAATAAAAATATTATTTTAAAAAATACCTAAAATAAAAATATTAAGAAGTTTAAAGTATTAAAAAGTTTTTTAAATATAAAAAAATTACATACATTATGTGTATGCTCAATATGTGCAGTAACAGTAATCAGGTTAAGGACATTGCATATGAGATGGCAATTTGGAGCACATCCCAAGTCATTTCTTCTAAACCATATTGAATTGTTCTCACAAATACTATTATTAATGGTTGTCTCATGGAGTGGCCCATCACATGCATAAGCCTATAAGAAGATAAACGCTTGTGGGCGTATGATCACACTCAAGACAAATGTTTGAGATGGAAATGACAATGTCTGCTGGTGTAATTTCCAGCTTAGAGATTGTAAATGATGATTCTGGCTAAATTAACTTACGGCTATCCTCCAAGGTCAAGCGGAAATGTGCTGATGCTATACAAATAGCTTGTGGAGGAAGCATTTTTTCATTGTAGGAGAAGCTTCGGGCTTCTGTATTAGAGACTAACTGTAATATCATTGTAAGATACACAATATTAATAAACAAAACACCTTTGTTGCCAAGGTCTTATCATGCTATAACTTTTAAATAATCTCTGATTAAACCCAGCACCCAGGACCCGTGGGAACGATAGGGTTGTCTAAAATAAGCAGATTATGTGTTCATTTGAAATGCATCTTTTAAACAACAGGTTATTTCAAGCAATGCCAAAACACAAGATTTTCAGAACAAACTGTAGTTTAAAGGTTCAACTGGGTGGTTTTTAGGGTCGGTAAGATGTCAAAATGGACAGGAGGGATTAACTGTATAAGCCACTCAGCTGTAATAGTTTTATCTAAAAGATTTTCTTCTATTGCAACAGGAAACATTGCTCATAGTTCAGACTGCGTTCAGGGGTTTCTCACTGATACAGCCTTGTGAACTGTCTGATTTTCAGCCGTATAGCCGTCATTTTTATAAACACGCTGTTATATACACATTACACTCAGTTTTAACATTAGCGCCTGACCTTTGGTTTCATATGCATGACTGATCTTTGGAAATTCACCTCGTGTTGTAAACCTATGAAATCCTGTCATATTGTCCCCCACCGTTAATTAATTTGTCGCATGCCGACTTGTTTAAGACTCTGGATCTAGAAATAAATGTCAGTTAAATGTCATATTGTAAATTACTGTGGATAAATGGATCCAACCGAAGAGTGTTGCAGTCGATGATTTTACTAATTAAATTGAAAAAGAATTTTTTTTTGCTGTCATTTCGATGTCTGCGTTGATGACCATCACATATTCTCCCCCCATATAATTATTATGTCTTTTAACTCCCTCAAGATGATAATCTGTAAGAGAGAGAGAGAGAACTTTCAAAAAGACGTGACAATGTGATGATGTTTTTCTGTAACTGGAAGTTTTTACTTTAATTAGCTCATATCAACATCTCAGAACATCACTTGCCTTGTCTCATCAAATAAAAGAGAATGTTCAAAGCAGAAAGCAAAGGATGAAACAGGTGTGCTAGAAGAAGTTTTGAGACATCTCTAAATGGCACTTTTTCCCATTTGAAACTTCTAAAATAGCTCCAAATGCTCATGATTTGTTAGATTTATGTCAACTTTATTAGAACTATAAAGCAGTGGTCTGGATTAAACTCCATTGTTAGCATTGCTATAATCACCATTCAGAGGGAGCAGATAGACTCATAAATGTGATATATCTCCACCTTTTTAATGTACATCATGTATTACACTGTCACTTTATGGATGTAGTTTACAGCTAAAGGATTCATAAAGCGTTCAGAGATGAGTTCCCATGTCTCCTTTACCGAATTACGGCATGCAAACTGCATTTCATGATTTGACCAATATCTTTGTGTTCTTTTATAATGCAGACCTGCAAGTGTACTTTAAGAGGGAGTCATTTCTCATTGAGGTTAAGCCTTACATATTAAGTTTACATATTGCAATATTACTTATAATCAGAATGATGTAAATAAACATGAGCATTTTATAAAAATAGATGCTCACATTTTGCATTTATTATGATGCATTTTGGTTATTTTGCACAGTAATTTAATCAACTCGTTGATTTTTATTCATGTCCCTAACTATCACACTATGGGCTATTTAACAAAATGTAGATCATAAGATGTTTAACAATGGCTTTATTTAACATCACCCTGAATTAACTTTGTTTGGACATGTGCAGATATAATTTGATGTTTTGTAGTGGGGGATACAGGGTCACCGTCGGAGTTGAAAACATTGCACAGAGCTTTTTTATTGGAGTTTACAACTTCATCATTTGTATATAATGCTCATATAGTCATATTACCAAAGTCTTGCCCAATGGTAAATTTGGAAGAAAAGTACATGAAACAGATTCTGCTTTGTTTGCAATAGTGCGGTTTCAAACTGTTGTATATTTACAACTTCCTGTATTTATCTTGCACGTCTGCGCAGGTGTTTAGATTTGCGTGTTTGTGTGAGTTCTGCATGTCTATATTTTCACCCATCCCCTCATCTCCATTCAAAGCTGCGCAGTCCATCTCATCACGAGAAGTTTGTGCACTGGAGCTGTTTACGGATTTCTCGCAGACGGCGCTGTGATGTACAGCAATGAGGCGTCACTGGGTAAAATTGATAAATGGATGTGGGTGGGTGACCGTAATGGCAACAGTAAGAAATTGGATACTTGGCATTTCCAGATTTAATTTACTGACGTCCTCAGAGTGGTGTGCCACAGCCCAGTTTCTCATGACAAGCACCTAATTATTTTCACCCATCCAAGTGTGGACCGTTTCTGAACCGCTTCTGAACACAGCTGGCCCTCACTGGAGTTTGAGATGAGAAGTATAGATGCGGTTCTACGCTACAGTGCTGTTCAGACAAGAGGGTGAAAAACATATGCTCTTCATGTAACGCTGTAGCTTATTAAAGAACCAGGCTTTAGTTTTGTTTAAGCCGTCAGTCATAGACAAAAAATACTGTAAAAGTTGAGAAATCGCCAGACCAGCACATTGTGAATGAATATTTATGAAGTACGCTATGTACTAGATTTGTGTTTATTGTTACTTCTGAAGTTTTGGATGGTTAGCACGGTCCTGTGTGGAAGGTTTGGGACTGTGTGAGTTCATGAGCATTTTCATGACTCATGATGTCACTTCCTGCACTTGGAATTTATGGCTTAAGTGATTGGTGCTGTGATTCCCTTAAGCAAATATGGCGGATTTCAAATTGCTTATCTATGGGGGGTCATGCGCCACCCACGGACCGTTTTATGAATCTGTCATAATGTGATGCAGACTTTGCAAATAGGCTGTTATTGAAGGGCAGCGCAGTTAAAGCACTATATTGGACCCGACAGGAAACCAGACATGAATCATTTCACATGCCAAATAGTTTAATTTTAAGGAGAAGAAAGGGTGGAAAGTTTGATGATGGTTGTTTTGACTACTGTATCGCATACATAACAATGTGATGTAATTGCATAGAAGATGGCATGACATAATTACATGCACTTTTTGCACTTTCTATCCTCCTTGACTCCAGCGGGAACTCTTTCTCTTTCATGACTATCCGTTTGCTAGCAATTCATTGTCATTCATTCCCTTCAGATTTTCAATACTCTACTATTTCAGCATCAATCTCCTCAAGGCCGCAGGGTTAGGGAGCAGCAATCGGAGGTCAAGCCATTACTGAAATGTGTGCCATCCCCATTTCATTTCCAATCAAAGTGCCACCATTGAAGGCTTTAAGATGTCTCCTAAACTCTAAAAATGAGGTTAACTCGAGCTTCTAAAATAGGGCGCTCATTCCCAGAATGCTTTCATTTAATGCATAACTAATATCATAAATTCAGACTTGTTGCCAGTTACACACGCAGACACATGTACAGTGGGAGTGTTTTATGAGAGGGTGTCATAAAGCTGATGTTTGATTTATGAAGAGTGCCTTTGAGAGCAAAACAGTGGGAAGATCATTAGTGTTGGGTTACAGCTTGATCTCTTTCACCCATCCGCAATACTGATGATGCTTGACAACAGCCATCTCTCTTTCTGTCTTAAACGGTTACCGTTTATGTGAAGTTGGATTGTCCCCGATTATTATTTTCCCAAGCAGGATTTCTTTTGTGTTCCCAAAAAAATCATTTTACACTTAATATGAAAGAAGTTCTTAGAAAAACATCTGATTGATTATTGATTGTATTCTCAGAAGTGGTTTAGTGATCGATTTGAAAGTGATACAATTGGATAAACCTATTAATATAGGCAGACTGGTGAGATGTTGTGCATTTTGCCTGCATTGTTACCCACTGGGTGAGTCATTTCTTTGGCTGGGACATTTTCTCTGGTTATGTGAAGGTCACGGCATTATGACATCATTAGCGCTTGATTCATGGTGTCTATGACCAATAATGGTGACATCACTACAGACTCCCTGTTTGCAGTCTCCATGGTCTCCTAACTTCACACACCAGTTTCTCCTAATTTATCTTCCTTATAATGGGGAAAATTATTTTTTCAAAATAAACAGCTTGCTTAGAAACCCTCGCCTCAGTCGACGCTCACAGCTGCACATTTTGACGTTTGGACGTTTTCAGGCACACAGTTACTAAGAAAAATATTATGCAGGCAAATAAATGATGGAAATATATAAAATCTAGACCTAAAGCAGATGATATATGGGTGGTCAGCAGTTGCTAAGAGTCTCGTCAGCAAAGTTCTGCTTAAATTAACAGATTGAATTACGTCCCACTGATTTACTGAATTACAGAAGGCCTCATTTGCTGCGTGGAGATTTTACTGTATTACATGTCTTTGTAGGACTGGTTTTTTTTCATTTTTGCGCCATAAATGCTTATCACATTAGGGTCCATGTTGTGAGGTCTTAATTAACTGTGAAGCAGGAAAAAAACTAAAAGCTTAAGTTGGATAACCTTGAACTGAACCAGTGCACAGTGCACCAGTGTCTTATAATAAAAAATGTTATTTTATATGTGAGTCATACAAATATACAATAAATTGAAACCTCCTTTAAAACTTGTCATTCCAAAAGTGTTTTGTATTATTGAAGGGATAGTTTATGTTTTTTACATAATGTTTGAGCAATCTATCCCTTAAAGTTTACTTCAAAGTGTTTCTTAAAATTCTGTATGGATTGCTACAGTAAGTGTGCTAAACTGGTAATATTTCAGCTCAGCCTTATTTTGACCTTATGTTTTGGGAAAACAAGAACTTTAGACCCCTGATGTTCGGCACATTCTGATTGGCTGCATACATCCTCAGCAACACAATAATCCCCATGTCTGTGCATGCTGCAATATCCTGTGCAATATCATTACCAGAGAGAGAGACAGAGAGAGTATGAAACAGTATGAAATTTAGTGGGAAGACAAAGGTTCTTGGCTTTAATATAGAATAGCTTTGCAATGCAGCATCCAGATTTCACAGTTTTCTTATGAATGGCCTCAAGGTCAGTAGAGGCCAGCCCCTTTCTGAGCCGGAGAAATGTTCAAATCCTCCTGTCCTTCACATTCTGGGAAATAGGAGTCCTCAGACTCATCTTGTTTGTGGGTCGATTTGGATTTCAATCATGGAATAATCCATTTTCATTACTTCTTAAAATTGATCCATGCAAACAAAAGTGTTGTCCTTTGGGAAGGATTGTGGTTATAAAGTTTCATAAAAACAGGACCTGAGGGTAATAAGTAGAAGTTGACATGTATTGGATTCTAAAATGCGTGATTATGATAATATGACAATACAGTCTGATTTTGCAGAAGTGTTGTGGATGGTTGCCAGGGTGTTGCTATGGAAATGCAAAAGTCTTCAGAGTGTTTGTAATGTGTTGGTATGTGGTTGCCAGATTGTTTTTTGATGGTTGCTAAAGTTCTCTGCGTGCTTGCTGGACATGTCTCTTTCCATTTCATATTTGGATCTGGCACTTCCTGTAATAAATATTTATATGCGCACATAGACCAACAGATAAAAATGTCCTCATTTATATAATCATGAATTATATTTATGTGTTTAATGTATAGCCCGAATTTTATATTTGTGTTGTTTTGGTATCTTCAGCATCCGAACACATTTCCATTTGGCGTCACTGGCTTTATTTCCCCGAGAGGTCTTGCCCTGGGTCTTGGATTAGGTTATGAACTGGATGTGGTGTTGACTCCAACTCTGCTTATAAAAATTGTGCACATTTTATATAGTGTGTCTATGTGCTGACTGGCTCCATCTGTTGTTACTCCACTGTGAATTATACATACCGTTTGTGTTCTGGACAGAGGATTATTGAATACACAAGAGATAACAAATGAATGGAAGTCACCAGAAAAATGCATACAATGGAAAATCTGGAGGAAAGCAGTTTTATATCTTGTGGCCTCATTAGGGAAACGGAAATGAATATCTAGTAGTTTATGGGACATGCTTGTGTCTAGTAATAAAAGGACGGATATGGTTGTTTGTAAACAAATTGGAGTATAAATAATTCAGAGCCTGGTGAATAAAATATTGCAGTGGGTGTGAGGCTCGTTTCTCCATTTCTCCATCCGTCTCCAAAAATATAGTCCGAAAATGACAAACATGACAGTGCCATAAAAAACAGCATAGAAGTAGTCTATACGAAACCATAGGATATATGAAAATGAGTCGGAAATGTAATCCATGAAATGATAAAAAAATCATAAGCCTTTAGCTCTCAGTTCTCATACAGTTGGATTATCAGTGGAAGTGAACCAAACCAGTGAATTCCATACATATTTATATATATTATACATGTTTTACATAAGTTATTACGCATTTAATAACTTTAGAAAATGTAGTTCACGTAACCTTTTTTGATCATTTTATTGTGCATTTTTGTACCCTCACAGTATCCATCCACATTCACTTTCACAAAATGGAAAACAGCATCTCTAGTTTCTTCTAAACGTCTCTTTTTGTGCTCCACAGTTGAAAGGAAGTAACACAGGTTTGAAACGAAATGCAAATTAGTTATTGATGACACATTTGTTAAAAGTGTTCAGTGCTTTAACATGCTTTAGAAAATTAGACGTTAGCTTGAAGTGGGCCGAAATGAAGTGGCACCAATGTCAAGAGCTAGCACTGGGGGAGTGTAAGTCAGTTAAAAAGTCGACAGCTGACAGCACAAGGTGAAGAAGGCAGGAAGATGAATGTTAATGAAACTAATGAAGTTCTGGAGAGAGAAAGAAGACGGCCAGGTATCAGACACACGGCTAACAACAGACGGCCGGGCCACCGGGGGTCTGGCTGGTACACCACAGGAGTAAACAAGTAAACAACTTACGATAAATGAGTCTTCTAACACATTTCTGAAATGTCCAGGTTAGCCAAGGACGACAGCATTGATTAAATGAGTTTGTATATTGAAACGGTATCTTTGAAATAACATGCGAGTTTATGTGTCACTTTAAGATAATGTGATGTACGGTTGGCCTTGTATTTGTCGGGGGGGAGAAGGACACGCTTGAAAATAGGCTGGATTGAAGCAGGAAATAGCCAGACACAAATTGCAAACTACATTCTTAACAACTATATCCATCAGGTCATCCATCCTAACAGCCATCTAACCGTTGCCCATTCTAATCTATCAGAAAATCTATATCCCCATCGCTCACTAAATCCCTCCATCTTGCTGTGATTTGCTCATTTTCTCTTTCCATCCCTTCCTGACTGTGACAGCTAGAGGTGTTTACTCTGTGACTGCCAGGTATAAATATTGATGTGCCAACGGGCTGTATGACTGTCACCGGCCACTCAGACAGCGTGTGAGAGAGAGACAACCATTGTGGATCCTTTAGAGATCTATAAACGATCAAGCAATCTGGAAAGTGGCCCTTTCCAGACAGTTTCTTGAAGAATTTTTAGACAGGACTTAAAGGATGGTCAGGGCTGTGGCATAGAATGGGGCGTTTTGATAAATAAAAGAGCTGTGGCTCATAGGGGGGACCTGGGTTTGAGTCTGGTCTGGCTTGTGTCCTGATTTCATTTCCTCCTTACTTTCCCATCTTTTTTGTTTTGTTTTATATTGTCTTCGAAATAAAATGTTTAAAGTAGCCCCCAAAATGCTGCGTGTGTCGGTACTCCTAACCCAAATTCTTGTTTGTATGTGTTTTAGCAATGTTAAATTCGACATTTTGCATAATTTTAGGCATTGCCCTTAAGTTGTTCGTACTATCTGAAAATGCTGGGTAATTTGTATGGTGGGTCAGATATGGACGATAAACGGTTGGGTTTGTCCATATATATGTGACCCTGCCTGAGAAACCCAGCTAAAGTAATTTTTTTGTAATTTACTGTTTTTACATAAAATCATCCTACATAATGTCAAAAACATTCTGTGAAAATATAATCTTGATATCTTTAATATTGACTGAGATCATGTTAAACATTGAAATCATAGTGAAAGTAATAGGTAAGATCGAAATTTGGTGCTTGTTATCTTGGAATTCGATTTTTAGATTCTAGTCTGGTTTTTACAGACAGGGTCACATTTTACCCAACCTTGGATGGAAAAAAACGCATTATTTTGCAGTGCAGGTGTTTTTTTTTACTCATGTAAACTCACGCAGGTGTGTTTTGTTACTCGTGTAAATGATATTGATATAAACCTATATGATAGATTTTGAGATACAATACTCAAATCTTCATTTATATTATGAGAAATACTTAAGTAATGATTTAATTGACAATACACTTTAATATTATGCACAAAAATACCTGAAGTTGGCTTCCTAAACATTGATTTCTATCTTTGACATGACCTTACTCAGTCAATATTAAAGATACAGTATTAAATTTGATTATTAAAATATTAATAATATTTTTTGTATTAAAAAACGTTCTTTACATTTTATAGGATGATTTTATGTAGAAACCAATACATCACCAAAACATGACTTTAGCTGGGTTTTCAGGTCATATTTAATGGTGAATAATTACTGTTGTCTATAGCCATAATATATGATTTATACAAGTAATGGAAGAAGAAATTGAAGTTATTTAAATGCAGCTTAGTTCATTTTCTTTCGTATTTTCCTTGCTAGGTAGAAAAGTAAGGCAGAAAGTGAGTTTCTTCTCCTCGGTCCTACTTTTTGGAGCTATTTGTGCTACAAAAAGAAACTCTCACACATACACACACCCACTCTCTGTCTGGCAAACAAACAGATCTTAACATGCGCACAAGCCTGTACACAGACACATGCTGCCACCTTATAAACTCATCCTGACTTTAAGCAGACGATTGCAAGATCGGATGGCATATAAATTTGCAATCGTCTGCTTATCCTTTGTTTTTCTGTTTTACTTCGCTTTTAAATGTACAGTAGCACTACATAAACCAACACTGCATATGACTTCAGCTTCACTTTGTATTTGAAGGAGATTTAGCTGATCTATAAAGCACCAATTTGCTAATTTATTGCCATTACAGCACAGTAATGCAAACTGAAGTCTTCCTGATTTAGTGTTTGCAAGATGACATAGATTCTAACCGAGTTAGACAGGCATACAAATCAGCTGTGTGAAAATAATGGGGTGTTTTCACAGTGCATTAGAGAGGCAGAGCTAGGTCACCATTATGCTTAGTCTTCACACTGGCTGACACTTACAGTGCAATGTGTAAATAGAGATGTTGGCAGTTGTGTACTACTACATTTGGCAAGGCCTTGTTATTGGTTTTTGCAGCTTTAAATGATTGTCTGACATCTGACTGTTTAACAAGGTATGAAAAAGTACTCCAGCCCAATGTATGTGAAATTACACATACATGTACACACTAAAAAAAGCTGAAATCTGTAACTTTTGCTGTTTGACACTTAAAATGAAAGGTTCCTTCATGTACTTATCTTTATGTGGGTTGAAGGTAATCAGATCTGACAGCTCAAATTATAAATGATTATTATAGGCTTACTATTGCAAACCGGGTTAGTTAAGGAGACAGTTTTGAACATCATTTTTTAGTATACTTAACAACTGATTTTTTTTATTTTTAACCAAAGAAGTTACAAATTACTTGGCCAACTGGATTTTTTTCAAGTGCAAAAGATTCCCGTCTGGCCCGCCCTTCAGTTTTACCAATACAATTTTTTTTTCCAAAAAAGTTATTTGTTTACTGTACAGATTCTGATGATGTATGATGCATCGGTAAGAAGTGGCATTTTGTCTTCGAGTGGTCGTTTTTCCTTTATTTCTTGTTGAATGTAGAAAACCTGATATTTTAATTCATTTGCCACTCAGGCATAAACAACGCTACTCTGTCTCTTTCAAATCAGTAACATCCCATCATGCCAGAGACTGTCGTCATGGTTATGACATATTGATTTGATTTTGTGGAAAGCTGCACCGTGGTAAACAAAGACCTCTTACATTAGATGTGACAGAAACTCGTTTCGCTTCTGTTCTTCTTTGCTTCTACAGCTGTACGACTTTATAAGACTGAGCACACCCCTTGGCGAAAGAGTATTTTTAATGCTTATCTATAGTATGAGGATATAAATCAGAGAATAATATATTTCAACTAATGATTGACAACAGCAAGCGTACTTTATAAGGTGTTACATTATTGCGGTCATCCTAATAAAAGGATGGTTGGGTCGGGCATCATTGATATTTCACTGTATTGTTGTGATGTCTTGCTTCGTAATGCTCGTATTGATATTTGGAACAAGATAAGACTAGAATTGCACAAAAGTCCAATGCAGAGGAAAGAGCATTCACAATATATCAGGTTTGAATTCCTGTACATTTCACATATCGTGACCCAGATATCAATATCACATCACGATACCCACCGCTACTAATTATGTTACATTGTTACTTCATAAACAAAGTAATGCTTTATGCCAAGTCTGCTGGGGGCAAATTATCCAGATGAATTCTAAATATGACTTTCCACTTGTGTGGAGAAGAAATTTTTAATTATATCTGACAGTAAACAAATTAGTAAAAAGAAAATTAACGCACACTACTTACTTGAAAAAGTATCTGGGGTATTATAATGTAAATTCAAATTAGAACCATTACACGACTCGTAAAGTTTCTTTCATAAAGACTTAACCTTGAAAGAAACTTTGGGGTGTAGAACATTCTGGAATACTGTATCTCTAATGAGAGTCGCTCATTCCGTATTCCTGCTCTCTTCCCGGGATTTGAGTTATTCATAAGCTGTGAAGTCGTTGCGAGCGAGGATGTCTGCAGTGCTACATTACCGCCGACTCCCACAGCGAGGTATCGTCGCTCTCCTGCGTCGCTTAGGTCGCCCGTCTCTGACGAGACTCTGATCTAATAGACCTGAGTGATCTGGCAGCGCCGCTGGGGGGGAGGCACACGGAGGCAAAGACATTAGCTGTTTACAGGGATCGTCTGTTATCTTTCACACAATCTCTTCTACTTCTTCTCTCTCACCTCCTCCCACTCAAGTGAGAGATCTTGCAGAACCCGTGGAGCGTGAGAGAATCGTGTGCAGTCGGGTCAGCGCACAAGGCTGGCCGATATCTGTGCAGAGCGCGTGCTGTCTTTTCATCTCTTCATTCTGGGATGATTGTAGATACACTTCATGCTCGTTCTCAGCTAGTGTGTGTAACTTTAATACTCGCAGAAACTGTCATTATAAAACCTTCTGGGTTGAAATGAAATTGTGCAATTGTTTTAAAGTGTTAAAATGCATTCCTCTATCCCAGTTTAATCAAGTTTAAGACATTAGTAGATTGATTTCCCAAAAAGATGTAAACACCGTGGCATTGTAGATGGTTCTGTATTTTATTGAAGAACTTTTATTAAAAGTTCTATGAAGAACTTTTATTATCTACTGAGCGTTTCTGTTGGAAAAACGTTCTTCAGACTATCAAAGGCTAAGAAAGAAATAGTTATTTTTAAAAACCTTTGAATGAATGGGTGTTTGAGGAACCTAAGTAGTTTTTCTATGGAACCTTTTTAGCACCTTTTTGGTTTTGCAATGAAGTTTGGTTGAGCTAGTGGTACAAAATGTTTATAAAATAAACATAAACAAAAAATAAATGTTAACGTCAATGATATATTAAAAATAATTGAAATACTGTAGTTTGGATAGTGCAAGCATTGTACTGTTGAAATATTTAGATTGTGTATTGTAAAGCATTGATTATTTTTGATTCTCTCGAAATAATATGTGGCATTTGTGAACACACAGATTTCAACATTAGTTAAAAAATATACAAAATACCACTTTTTTACTTTACATAAACTTTGTTAAAATAATATTTTGAGGTAACCAAGCATGCTAATATTGACAATATTTAATTTATTAAAATCATATTATTCATCCAAATTTTCGCTAGACTCTGTGTCATAGGTTCAGAGCCCAGGATTGTGGCCAGATTAAATGAGATAATACATTATGACACAAATTGTGCTGAAGAAAGAGGCTCACCAGCAGGACTCTGAATCTATGAATAAAATACAAGAAACACTATGAATATATTGCAGATTCTCTTTGAAATTCAAACTCTCTTCTCTATGGGAGGCAACAACCTATGTGCTGTCCTCGTTACAAGAAACTACCTCATCAGACCACATATAGCCTTATTTACTCAAGCAACAAATTACATTGTTTTCCAAAGTCTACTGTAAGCACGTACAGTAAATACAAATAAGTCTGTACTGTACCATAAATGGGTTATTATGTATGTACAGTACATGCAGAAGACGGTTTGTGCTGAATCATCCAAAAACTTCTAATAAACAGCAAAGTTTGGTCGAGTTGTTCATGAACAATTTGGCAAAATGAAGTATGAGCAGATTAGAGAAGAAAAGGTGTCTGGGAAAATGTACCCACCTCCCCCATCTCATTCTCCTGGCCTGTAAATAATTGCTGTATCTCTCAAACCCGTGTCAGGGCAAAGCCTGCAATGAATCCATCAACGAAAGGTGTCGTGGCTGTGGCGTTTAATCAATAGCAGTCTCTGCCCTTCCATAGGTCAGTGTCAGAACATTGAGATGTTTCTGCCAAACCCGCAAAGTCTAATTCAGTATGACTCAGGCCATCTTCTAATCTTCCCTTCGGCACAGTCCTTAAGTTGCAGTTCTGTCAATCTAGTCCCATGCTAGTGAGGAACAGCAAGGGTTCATGTTCCACGGTCAGTGCTCTGCAAGTTCTCCTTCGTCAGTTGCTGTGTTATTCTTGCAAATATGGAAATTCACTGTCAGTGTATGGAGAGAATAGGAATGCTACTGTGCTTAATGCTGTTATGCAAATATTTCACACAAAAATGCGAGTTCCAAACTCATATGCTGTTATTTTTATAATTAAAAACAAACGTTTTTGAAGAATCTTACTGCACTCTTCTCTACACAACAACCATGTTTGTTAAGCTTTAAATAAATTATATTTTTGCGATCAGACGGTATCAATTACAGTTAGTGACCGTGTTTGATAAGCTACAGTAAAACCGTGTCCATTACAAGCTATATTCTTCAAGTCATACGAATTACTTTTATGGACATGGTTTTACCTCATCAAAGATTTTTTGGAATGAGGGTTTGGAACAACATGAGATTGGGTAAATAATGACAGGTGTAGTTGTAAGCTGTTTTTAAGCAATTTACAGTTAACAAGGCATCATGCTCCCGTAGTGAATGCTAATGAATATGTTTCTGGATATTTTCGACACGCACCTCTGTTCGAACACAATAACCTTTGATGTCAAGATAATGTTTGTCAGGCTGCTGAGAGACCATCTGGAGCTACTGCAAGCAGTGGCACATAAACATTAGCAGTCCACTGCGGGAGTCAACCCTCCCTCGCCCACACACACGCACACCCGTCCGCCCTTTCTCTTTACTTCGTCCATGTGCAATGAAGAAAACAAGGGCAAGGACACAACTTGACTGAGCCATATGGGCCTTCATTTCAATACATTTCAATATAGCTTTCAAGCAGCCACGGTAGAAATTCTTGAACCCAAAAGTTCACTTTCATGGTATATGGGTTGTAAAAATGGATAATTCGAAATGTCATTCTGATGTTTCTTTTCTTTCTTTCCCCTTAGATGCACAGGTCATATTCAGCCAAGCACAATTTGTGAGAAAGGTAAGCTTTTGTGTCCCGAGCTTTTGACAAATCACTAGGTTTTACCTCTGGCTATATTTGTTTTACACTGCTGTGCACATCATGCACTTTTCTTTTGTGACTTTTCACAAGATAAGAAGACAAGATTAGAAGAAAACTGATAAAAGAAAATGAAAAATCTATGATCTTAAATTTCTAGTAGTGCAGTTTTTGTTACTCAAAATACTATTTCTGCAGGTAAAAATTAGGACAATAAGTATTTTTAAAAAATCTTTTATTGAACTGATGTGCAACTGCAGGCTGGACATAACACTTCTGGTTTAAAGAGCTGAAAGGCTTTGCTGAATTTTTGTGCACTGGCACCACTTGGTGGTTACCATTAGAGATACAACACTTTATTTTATTAGACATACCCACTGTCTTATATCCTCCGTAATACTATAAGTTGAAGCATTTCATGTGAAATCTTTTTTTTTACAACCCCCCTATGTGTAAATGTTGATAATTGACTTATTTTCTCATTTACAGGAACAATGTTCTCATTGCCTTGACAATGACAGACAGTCGTCCTATCCAATAGAGGACAACTACCCTAGTCCCGCCCACCCAGTACAACTTCCAGTCTTCCCCTGGGCCCAGCGTACCTCTCTAATCAACCCCAAAGACATCACTGCCGCCCATGTCACAAAGAGTCACCGTAAACTCCTTCTCAAGAGCGGTCCGCTCGTCCAGCCGCTCAACACTGACCCTCCTGGTCAAAGCGGAGACGGCACAGATCGCCTCACTCGGATACAGCAGGTACGTCAAAAGCTTATGAGGGAAGTCTGTGCCAAATACACAAGCGGAGCCACTAAGCGGACCGTAACCCGTATGCACGTGTCACGTATATATGTGGAGGACACTCACAAACTTCTCTACTGTGAGGTGCCAAAGGCAGGCTGCTCCAACTGGAAGCGGGTGCTCATGGTCCTCCAAGGCCTCGCGTCCTCCACGGGGGAGATCCAACATGATGAGGTGCATTACGGAAATCACCTTAAACGACTGGACTCCTTCGATCACAAGGGCATCGTTCAACGTCTGAAGACCTACACCAAAGTCATGTTCCTGAGGGAGCCTTTCGAGAGGCTGGTGTCCGCTTTTCGGGATAAGTTTGAGAGTCCGAACTCTTACTACCACCCAGTGTTTGGGAAGCCCATCATCTCGAGATATCGTAGCAATGCTACCGAATATGCTTTACGCACCGGAGCAGGCGTGACCTTCAAGGAGTTCATCCGGTATTTGTTAGATGTGCATCGGCCAGTCGGCATGGACATCCACTGGGAGCCCGTGGGTCAACTTTGTAGCCCGTGCCTGCTGGACTATGACTTTATCGGGAAATTTGAGACTTTAGAAGAAGAGGCCAATTACCTTTTGAGGAGTATTGGAGCGCCATCCAATTTAACATTCCCTAGTTTTAAAGATAGAAACCCTAATGCAGAAAGAACATCGTCGGAAATTACAAGAAGATACTTTGCACAGTTAAATGTGACGGAGAGACAGAGAGCATATGACTTTTACTACATGGATTATCTGATGTTCAACTACTCCAAACCGTTTAATGATTTGTACTGAGGCCTTTTATACTGTAGTTACATTACGGACTGCTGTTGTTCATATTTTGTCTTAGTGAAGTTATTACTTTGAAACGTGTTGTTTATTTATTAAGAAATTTAAATGTGAAATGTTAATCACACTATATTTATCTCAGTGACTGCAGGCTGGTCCTTGCTTTTATCTTATTTACTAAACATATTAAATCTCATATTTAGTAAGCAAGCCCTCTAAAATGCTAAGAAAAAGACATTGTGAGCGTGGTTCGGTGTAGGTGTCATGTTTATTTTAGACTGTTTAAAATGATTAGCCTGTACTAAGAGTGTCTGCAATTTTACTGTCAGATTATGAACACAAAGAAAGACGTCTGATGTTATTTATTACTAATTTGGGCAACATTTTGCACAGCCAGTAATTTTAGTATATCCAGCTTTTTAACATAGAATTGTTCATTTACTCTATGTAAAAACAACATGCAGTTATTTTTTAACAAAAAGTGGTAAAATGACAACATTTAAATTGCTTTGAATGTATAAGAACAATTTGTATACAGTGTGTTGTCTATCACAGTGTGACCTGATACACCTTTTGCCTTACTTTCACATTTCTCATGTTAGGAAGTTTCTCCTTTCGTAGATTTTCCATATATAAATAAATGTAAACACCATCTTTTAACGTTAGTTTGCTGGAATCTCTGGGTTATTGCCTTTAATGTTAATGTCAGTGCTTGTGATTTGATCATTATGTTGATCAAAGTGTCACTTTTTGTTTAATATATATATATATATATATATATATATATATATATATATATATATATATATATATAGAAAGGTGGAATGGGCATTACAGCCCATATTAATCGGTTGTACATTACATACATGTATGCATTTGGCGGCAATTTACAGTCCATTTAATCTATACTTTTCTTTTATCAGCATGTGTGTATCCTGGGATCGAACCCATGACCTTTGTGTTGCTGATGCAATGCTCTCATCTGAGCTACAACAATTGAGCTATATGCTCTTTAGAGGTAAGGTTATAGATTATAATTTACACATCTAGAATTTTTCTTGTACTTTACCCAAGCATTGGAAACAAAAGCTCAAAATCTTCCTTACAGCAGTCAAACCCGGTGTTGATCTTTACATCTTGTCCTCCCACTCCAATAAGTCCTGGCCCGCCTCGAGCAACTGCGGCTTTTTAGCTCCGCCCCCTCGTTACCCCCGCCTTATCTGACAGAGCCTGGGGCTTTGACATCCTGTTCTCTACACAATCTACACACTCAAAGGGCACATCAAATCAGCCACCATTTGTCACGTGCGAGACAGAACAAAGAAAAATCTCATTTTTCTTTCTTCAGCAACAAAATCATATTTTAACAGGAGGGGGAAATTAGTCCCTGTATGATTAGGTTTCAGAGTAGACGAACCTGGAGGCACGAGAGAAAGCTCTGAACTAACTTTTAGAAATTAAATTATTACAAAAAGACCCTGGAAATCTAATTATCAGTGTAGACAAAATGCAACAGCATCAGAAAATGTTTTAAGTTGTTTAACGTGAGGAGGTGAGAAATCTGCTTTAGATGTTGCGGGCGATGTGCAGCAGATGGCGCTGTGGTTCAATGAGGGACAGACGTCATCGCAAAACTTAGGAAAATATATATTTTTTATTTATTTATGTAAGAAAGGTTCTATATTGGCAAATAGGTGTCTCATTAGAAATATACATAAAACATAAATAATTTAATTTAAAATGTAACAAAATAATTCAAATGTTTAATGTTAATAAATTCGTAATGTTAATAATAATGTTCACAAAGGCTCGACTGAGACGAAAAGTTTTGGGGTTGTTTTATTGAATAACTTAAGTACAAGCACAACTGCAAGACCAAAGCTGGTAAATGTTACTCTCTTTCAGATATATAGTTTGTTGACATGATGCACATCATTGGGATAACCATTTTCCCCTCGTCTCCCTTTCACAACCCCTGTAAATTAAGGAAATTAAGTGCAGACGCTCGAGGCAACAGTCTAAGCTATTTAAATCTTTAAATTTACATCTTCCTCTAGCGTCGAGTAATTGAACTAACTCCGGGCTTGTTCCATTAATTGAACAAAAATATCTTGTCTTCCTGCTGTTCGTCTGATGTGGGAAACTAATTTCAGCCAAGGGGTAAGAAAATTTTGGTTGTTAAGTCCAAATAGTTTGCTTCCTGTATACAAACAGATTTGCAGTGTTTTTAGTTGAGAATGTTTGGGGTGATAACATTAGGTGTATGTGCCAAAAATTACTGGAGAAATTTCACATTCAAATTTGTGAGCTTCCGTCATATTTACAGCTTTTTTGCAAAAACTAAAAACTCGTCGGAAATAAAGTACTGCCATTGTTTATTTATTTCCGAATGTATTTTATTCAGGCTATTATCTAATTTGCCTCTCTTAGTATTTGCCATGGAAATTCAGTTTGGTCACTGGTTGGCGCCAGATGTTAAGGTACAGGAAATGTACAACCGGGGAAGCAAATTACAAAGGTCTAAAACTGTCAAACATCCTTTCGGTGAAATCCGTTTCTTTTCAACACAATGAACCTGTCTTCTACCTAAAACCGTGTGCCATAAAGACAGACATCTTTATCTAGCCGCGCGCAAAAATTGAAATGGCGCATTTTGCTCGAGGCGAATTGTGTGGGCGCCTTTTGCAGAAGCACAATGCATATCGATATACGCCATTTAGTTTTCATGGCCAGCAGAATATTATTACAACGCTGAAAGACACCGGCGAGCAAAAACATAATAAACCAAATTGAGAAGATAAAGTCTTCCTAGCCCAGAAAGCAAAAAGGCAAATGATAAATATATAATCAATTATAACAAAGTACACATTGCTTTAAAAAGAATCTATTTTAAAAACAATACAGTATTTATCTTTGCGCTCTGAAGGTTAAACAAAGGCACGTGAGAGCGCACAGGTAACCGTTATCCCCGCACACACTTGGCGTTTTACGCGTATCTTTGTTCAGACAGATAAATTCAATACGATTAAAACACGCATTCACATATACGTATACGTTCAAATCTGAATAGCAAGATCAAATGTTGCTCTTGTAACTCGCCCCAGCTCAGGCAGGGTTGAGCTAATTGTAGCCTAATCCTGCCCCGGGGCGTTTGGAGAGCCTTGAGCAAGAATTCTTGTTCGTCTGTCCTCTGTTATTCGGGCAGGAACGCTGTGCCTTCAACGCACTCTCACGCTTCAACAAAAAAGAGGCAAGAAACAAAAAAGCGAGGCGAAGACACGCCACGATCGATCTCATGTTTTAAAGAGGGCTGAAGATACATTCACAGCTATGTCTTCCAAGGTAAGGACGCAGCCTTGACTGACTCCCGTGTGTAGCTTTTGTGGAAAGTGTCTGTAGCAGTCTATGGTCTTGTACCGACACCTCGGTGTTTAACGCGAGTTTTTAAAGCCACAGGGACCCGTGTAGCGCGTCTTTTAGATTTCGCTGGAGTCACAAACCCTTTTGCTTTTGGATACCGTGCGGAGATCTTGGAGTGCCGAAGTGGGTGGACCGAGATTGTAATTTTTTTCGCGAAAAGTTGTTTCTAAAGGACAAGCCACCTTCAAGAGAGACTGCTAGAAATCTCATCATTGCGTCGGACATCCTAAAATGTTTGAAACGGTACGGTGGTTTTTATAAAATATCCGATTTTTACATCTTTACATTCGTCCTCTGTGTCGTGCTTGTGCGTTTTTGGACAGGGAGGGCTGATTTGGGTATAAAATGAGAGGTCAGAGCTTTACTGTATTCTCTATGCGTACAGGAAGTGCGGTACGGAGAGTTGTGGGGCTATTTTACGCACTCCGGGGACTTAATTGGCGCAGTTTAAACTATTATTTCTTACTTTGTTGTCCTCCCTTTGGTCATATCTGATTTTGCAAAGTCGCATTCTTGTCGTTTGCTTCTGACCTTTAGGACGAACACAGGCTGCTTTTTTAATATCGTGGAAAAAGTGGGGCAGTTGGCATGAAAGTGATGCCAAGGCCAATTCTTTAGATGTTGTGTTCAACATGGAAACTTACAGGGGCGGATAATTCACAACATTTAATTCAATTTATTTGCGTGCCTTTATAATGACACTGCGAGGATGAGTTTTCCAAATAACATTTTTTGTAAATGTAATGTAGGTATGGCTAATATGTGGATATATCAGGATATTTGAAGGCATTTTTACATTTGAAAATATAAAGTTTATTCAATAGGTATGTATATCATGTGTTTTTATATAAACACATACGCCCTTGAATGATAATAATGGGCACACATTGCTTTAGGCATTGCGCCTGAGGAAATGCGACTTTAACCATCTGTTTGGGACGAATTGATTATTGTTTTTTATGCATCTTTTTTGCACGTTTTATTATTTTAAATAAGTGCTGAGATGAGAGTGATTGTGTAATATTGTAAATGACAGTGTAGCAACATCACCTGAAATGTTATTTTTGACCCCGGGGCTTTGAGTTGCGTCTTGTTTAGTCTGTTTTAAATATCTGGTTTCATTTCAAAACGTTGATTCATCTGCTCTCCGAAACTTTTAAAGCCGTAGCTGATAACATGCCCAATATCTTTAATTAGGAGTTTACACTTTTCCTCTCGTTCCCTCTAGGTAGACACCTACAGTACCAGCATCCACCTCCCCTCCCTCTCTTTCTTTCGTGTTCGCTAATAAGCATCACTCCATTACTTCCCTCCGGTTCTATAAAAAAGGAGGCAAAAAAAGCCCGGCAAATTTTCTTAATTAGAGTTGCGGTGTTAATTCTTAAGGTAAAAAAGCGATTGAGGAGAAGATGTAAAAGTGATCTCCCTCGCGCTCGCAGGCCAGAAGCGCACCTCAGATTGAACCTCTTATTAAGGGCTTGTTTCATACTGTTCTGTTTGTGCAGGAGGGAAGGAGTATGTCTCGGCTCTCTCTGACCCGGTCCCCCGTGTCTCCTCTGGCCGCTCAGGGAATCCCGCTGCCGGCTCAGCTGACCAAAGCCAACGCTCCGGTCCACATTGACGTAGGCGGCCACATGTACACCAGCAGTCTGGCCACCCTCACCAAATACCCCGACTCGAGGTAAGAGCAACCTGTCGCCTTTTTGTACTTGACCTTTTGAGGATTAGCTGGGATGGGCGAGGCTGGACGTTGACGTTTTGTTGACAGTTTATGTGCGCGTCCATGTGTTTTGGTAACATGTGACCATTACGCGCGCGCGCGCGAGCTTAAGTAAAACCAATAAAATGACCATACACAATTTTATATGTTTGTAGGCTGATTTATGATGATTTGCTGATTGAATGTAAACAAGTTTTTTCTTATGACATCAGCAGTGACATTTGGATAGTTTGGGTGCGCGCGCGCGCAATGCTCACGATTGGTCACGATTGTACCACCGCCACTTGTAGATCCGTGCAATTCCTACCTGCTAGATCCTTCACAGTCAAAATCCACAGAGGTTTGCAGATAAAGGGACACCACCTGTTAGAGATGATGCCTGCGCGTGTGTTTGTGTGTGAGATAGGAAGAGAGAGAGAGAGAGAGAGAGAGAAAGAGAGCGCGAGAGCTTTGCCACATCTGTTCAGGTTAACAGAGACCGTGGCTCTCTCTGATTTATTAATGGATATGGAGCGAGAGAGCACAGAGATGAGGGAGGGAGGGAGGGAGGAAAATGGGGGGAGGGAGAAAAGCAGGCAGCATTTTAATTGCTTTTCGGAGGAAAAAAAGGACTGAGATGAAAAACTAAGATTGCCCAAAGCTATATGGTGAAATTCTAACTGGGGGAACGGCAAGACCATATGAGAAAAAGACCACCGCGGGCACAAAAGAGGGAATTGGTTTTCTTATTAAGTGTTTTGCATCGCTTTCCAGAATGAGAGAAAGAAAGGGAGGGAAAGAAAGACAGAAAAGGAATGAAGGGATGAAATAGGAACATCTTTACAAAGATAAAGTAGATTTCGCCAAAGTGTGGACATCATTGTGAATGGTCGACCCCATTCCTGAGCTAAAATGTTTGCAGTTAAACTTATTTGAAAGATTTTAGGAATGTATTTGAAAGTTTGGGAGCCACAAGGGAAAAGTTGGTCATCATGGTATTTCGAAAAGTCACTTTAGTGTTTAATTATTTGCTTCCAATTAAAAACTGATTGATTTACATTTCTGCACAGAATCAGTCGTCTGTTCAACGGCACTGAACCGATCGTTCTGGACAGTCTGAAGCAACACTATTTCATCGACAGAGATGGAGAGATATTCCGCTACATCCTGAGCTACCTGAGAACCAGCAAACTTCTCCTTCCTGATGACTTCAAGGTATAGGGAATAACTTTCATTCAGCTGCTCTTGTAGCATTGGCCTTCACATTGATGGCTTTCGGTTGACATAGAGGAACACTGAAAAATTTGTTTTTTATAACTTACAGCAACCGTTACTGACCTCCACCAAGTTTTTATCATTTTCATTACATTTCTGTAATTTCAAAAATGTCATGAAAATCTAAAATTTCTTGTGACTTGTGAAGTTTCATTTCAGACTTTACATACAGTAGTGTGAGATACTGTTTATGATTTATGACTTCACTACACATGACTGTAAATGTTTTCTTCTCAATGATAAGTTGGTAAAGAACTAAACCCGCCTCAGCTTAAATCACATGGGTGAAAGTAATTGTGTCAATGGGATTAATTAGGGTGGGACTGAATGATTCCGCCTCGGGCGCCGCGGTCGGCCTTCATGCACTTTACTAGACGATTTGATAACAGAAATGTATAGAAGGGAACAGAGGCATATCATTATTTCCCATTATGCTTGCATTCATACAATTCACCCAACAAAATTCGCCATGCCCTGACCTGTGTGAGCGGGAAAACTCAGCCAGAAATGAGTAAATGAACCAGGCGTCACACGTGGCCCAGCGCAGCCGCTGCTGGGTTCTGCTCTCGCTGGGTCGTGACTCCAACGTGGCAGAATCGCCGAATCGACATGTGCATTGGCACATGCCAAAACGTTCAAAAGGTTGTGCAGCAGAAATAAAAATTTGTGAGTTAGAGCCAAGAGTTTTATACAAATATTTCAAATCTATGTTCTGAACAAGGAAATGAAGAAAATGATGGGTGTCCTCAGAGATTTGCGTATACATCTCAATCAAAGTATTGCTATAATTGACACCATTTTCGCTCTCTTTTAAAACTTTGCTCTTGAAATCTACACACCGCATATAACATCCACTTTGGCTTTTCCGTATGGATATGGCCTGAAGACTAAATTCTCTCTCGTGTGGGCCGATGCTTTTAGATTCCCTTTCCCAAACGTGACTCACACAAGGAGCCTCTGTTAAAACATACCCAGCCCTCGCTGCAGACCTGGGAAAGAAGCTGAGCTTGTTTTTCTTTGAATTAGCGAGAGCCCGAAGGCCCAAAGTCTCCGTATCCATGTTGTCAGCACCAGTATGTGCTAAAGAAAGGAAGAGAGGGAAAAATAAGGAGAGAAAGAAGAGAGGCGGAGGGAGGGGTGTGGGTAAGAAAACAACTTCTTTTCTTGTGGTAATTGTAAAAAGCGTTGTGTCTGAGACGGTCAGTGCTATTGTTAGTGGCGTAGCCTGCAGTGGAATGAGTAGGTTTACAGGACGGGTATGAAACACCAGTGGAAGATCATGGTGTCTCACACGGCCACCAGGCATAAAATAATCAAATGTATTAGCTTTATGAGCTAAAATGAGTTTTAATATTTTCATGCTAATATTTCATAGATTTATCAAACTGTATCTTTAATATTGATAAAAAAGAAGCTTTTAGTGACTTTGAATTGTTCAAATTAATGATTGCTGTTCCACATGAAAAAACTATTTTTGTCAGGGGCAAAAATTAAGTGAAAAAAATTGATAAAAAATAATGTAACTTGTTATTTAGTAGTTAATATTTAATGATGGGTTTAGTATATGCCAAATATTTAATATGCAAACCAGCAGGAAATTAATAACGTTACAGCAGGAAATGAATATCAACTTGATTTATTAGAAGTGTTTGACATATATGACCAAAACATGCTTCATCCCTTTAATAAAACCATTCATATTTGACTCTGCTTGTGTGACTAACTTTATTATTCGTTTGTCTTTCCTATTTTTGGTGATAGTATAAAACTGAGATTTTTTTGGTCTTTGTAATGGCAGGGCTGAGGCACGTTGCCATCTGTTTTAGTAGTGAATAAAAGGCGAGTGTAACTGGGGTAAATGTGCTGTAGGGTAAAGAAAGCCTCAGGCACACGCAGGCAATCTGTGCTGTCTGTGTGTGTGAGAGGAGAGCCGTGAGGCCTGTACCCCCATCCCCTGACCTAAACCTGTCTAAAGATGGGTCAGATGGACGACTCCATGTGTTGGACTTTAATGTTACAAAAAAACATTTCTGGATGTATGTTGAGGAAGTCCTTCATGCCTTTCCTTGTGCATTTACAATATTATGAAAACTTGTGTTTTGTTTGTTTGTTTTTTGATTCCTGTATGCTTTGTTTGGTCAATAGTTTGTTTGTTTATTTCTTTGCTCAACAACAGAGGAAACAAATCAATGTTTGTTTGCTGTATAGTTTGTTTGTTCATTCATTTGTTTATACGGTCATTTATTCATTCCTTCTTCTTTCTATCTCTCTGTGTATACAATATTAACGTCCATGTGTTGTTCCTACAGGAGTTCCAGCTGCTGTACTGAGGAGGCTCGCTTTTACCAGCTGACGCCCATGGTGAAAGAGCTGGAGCGCTGGAAACAGGACCGGGAGCAGCGGCGGACGTCTCAGCCCTGCGAATGCCTGGTGGTGCGGGTGACCCCTGACCTGGGCGAGAGGATCGCCATCAGTGGAGACAAGGCCCTCATAGAGGAGATTTTCCCAGAGACAGGGGACGTCATGTGTAATTCCGTCAACGCCGGATGGAACCAGGACCCAACCCATGTTATCCGCTTTCCACTGAACGGCTACTGCAGGCTCAACTCTGTGCAGGTACAGCTTTGTGATTGGCTAATAACAATTTTGCGGTATTTGATGATCAACACTTAGTGATATACTTTATACAGTGATGAGAATTAGATAATCTTTAAAGTTTTGAGAGTACATGTGCAAAAAACAGAATTGGCACTTTATGGTAATTATGCAGAAAATTACAAAGCAGCCTTATTATTTATTATGTAAAATTTCATTTTATGATCCAATGAAGTTGTTTACACTCTTTCGTCTTATATGTTGTTTCGTTTTGGTGCATAATTTCATTTTAATTACATCAAAAATTTAACAGATTTACACTTGAAACTTTTATTTTACACATGGATGAATACAGCAGTGAAATTTGCAGCAGTGACATTTTTAATTTTGGGATGAAATATGACATGGACTTAAAGTATTTAGACTTTAGATTTTTTGTAATTTACATCCTTGTACATAGTGTCAATCAAGATTCAAGTGTTAATCAAGATTTATGACAAACTTTCAGGTTTGAATCTGGCATGCAACCTAATATTGCCTCATAATTTGCCTCATCTCCACTGTCTCTATGAACTAAAAGTGTCCAAAAACTACAAAATTAACTTATAGGTCAGAAGTGTCAGTCACATCACATGGGTCACAATATTTTCACCTGTCGGTTTTGTTAACTTTAAACGTTAAACACTGACTTTAAAACATATTTTTTGTGCTTGGTTGATTGGTGAGATATTTAACATGCTGTGTTGATGTATCTTTGAGGCAGCGTAACCGCTGCATGTCATGATAGAGATGTGAGCGAGTGAGAGGTGTAGCAGGTGTGGATGAAGGTGTGGTTCCACAGATGCAGAAGTGAAGTTATACCCCACGAGATGTTTTCACATACTTCACGAGTCCCCTGTTTAAAAGGTGCCGCAACACATACAAGCCCAACACGGGTGCTGGTATACACACATACGCAGATGTTATAACGTCCAGTACTTTGAATCCTAGAGGCGATGATAATGTAGAAATATATAGTCATGAAAACGAGAGGAGAAGAGAGGGAAATTATATGCATAATTTATTTCTAGCTCATCCTTAAGACAAATCTCTCCAGTGCTCGTACATTTCTGTGCCGCCGGCGTTTTAAACACACATGCTACATTTTTAATACTGTACTTTGGTTTCTTTGAACAACCTAAACTGGTTTACGCTACTTTTTACACACGCCTAATTGACTTACTGTATAACTAATTAGCGCGCCTGATAACGCTTGGATTTTCGTACGCTCGAGCGGCCGATTTTCAGTGTCGTCTTTGTCACATATCTCGGGTGTTTTGAAACCCACCTACGAAATATGAGCAGATCAGAGAGAAATGACAATGGACGAGAGACATAGACACAGAGTGAGAGAGACAGAGTTTGTTGCCAAGAAATTGTAGCCGTTTACTGTAAGAAATTTAAAAGTGATGCAACCATCAGAGAACTGAGTGTAATGTCAAAATCACAAGCTTTAAGATATCAATGCATGAATATTTGGAGGGCTGCTGATATCCTGTATGTTCTTGTTTTATTTGCTCTTTAAAGGGATAGTTCACCCCAAAATAAAAATTCTTTCATCATTTATTCACCGTGAGATGTCATTACATACCTTTATGACTTTCTTTCTTCTGCAGAACACAAAAGAAGATATTTTGAAGAATGTTGGTAACCAAACAACATTGACCTGCATTGACTTTCATTGTATGAGCACTAGAATATCTTCTTTTGTGTTTCACAGAAGAAAGAGTCGTATTCAGATTTTACAGAATTTGTATTTTTGGGTGACCTCACACAGACCTGCATATAGATTTGTTTTATGAAAGCTAAAACAAGTTTTATGAAAGTTTTATGAAAACTAATCAAGATCTAGTTTTGACAAATATCAGTTTGTAAAAGCAAATCAAAAACCTAGAATCCACTTTTTATGGAAGTCTATGTGAAAATCATTGTACGTTTGTCTCTTTGACCTTTATTGTTTATGCAAATGTCAACACAAAACTTGTTTGTTTTCACAAAAACAAGAAACATTGAAACTTTGACAAGAAGTGGCCAAACGAACATTTGAATCTTACAGAGAACCTTGAAAATAGAACGAAAAGAAGAAACTTCAAAGTCGCCCGATTCGCGCATTATTATTCGTTTCTGTAACTCTGATGCAACTTGGGCCTTTAAACCGATAGCGCATGTTTTGGAAATGATGTTTTAAAATGAAATCTTTGGTCCTTAAATCAGCCCGTCGAAGTCTTTCATACCTCATCCGTGTATGTCGTAAGAGGCGTTCATTTCCTCTTCAAGTTTCTCCGCAGCATCCACTTCCAAAGTAAGCATAAGGGTGGACAGTTTTTCTCAGGCCCTGCGCAGTTCAACCGATTCCCTCTTCTTCATTTTTTTTGCGGAGGGACTTTTATCTGGCTCTGTAGCCCCGAGCCACAACTTTCATTTTCATGTGAAGCACACTTGAAAGAAGTGCAGGAGTAAGTGAATACTAGAGGCGGCATGTATTGAATTTCAAAAAAAATCTACAAGCGCTCCGGCAGATAAAACATTTCGTTTGCTTTTCGTTGGCTGTGGCGGGAATGACAGCGACAGTGGACGGCTCTCTGTGAGAGATCTCTGACAGTAACTGAGATGGTGGGTATTGGGTTTGGAATGAAAGACCCGGGCGTCTTCAGTGTGGGGCTGTCAGTAGGGGAGCCTATTCTCATTTGACTCTTCATCAAACCCCTGTAAACAGCCCAGGGGATGTCTGCTCGCTTCTCATCCCGGGTGGATGGTCTGGAGTGAGAAGCGTCTGAGGGTAATGGAAGCGTGAAGTTGTTGATAGCGCTGTTACTGATATTGCACATTTTAAATGCGTCTTGATGCAACTATGTGAAGTGCTGATAGTGAAGCATAAATAAGAGTTTACTCCGAAAACTCAAACCGAGTTAAACTGTTGTATGGAAAACTCAAAATACAGAAAGTGTCATTCTAAGTGATCAGTTTTAGTTGGAAGTATATAGGAAATAAATGGTATATATTCAAACATTTTATTAGATGATTTATGCATTTAAAGGTACAGTAGATAAAAATGAAAATTCTGTCATCAAAATTTGATTCGCATGGACTTCCATATGTAAAAAAAAAAAGATGTTCTTCAAAATATTTTTTGTCTTTTGCTTAAGAAAGGAAATTGTGGTTTGAAATGTCATGATGTTGGGTAAAATGACAGATTTTTTTATCTTTAATTATATTTAAATATTTGTTAGGACATAATTTATGCCTTTTTCCTAGTATGGACATAAAAATTTAATTTTTTTTTAAAAATTCATACAAATTTTGACCAAAAAACGCTTTAACCTGTTAACTGTCACCGTTCCACAGGAGGAACACTCAGATTATTTTACTATTCATGTTTTTAATATTCAATGTTTTGTAGTTGAATTCTAATCTAATCATGACTATATTACTATAACTATATTTTGACAGAAATATCTAGGACTCAAGAATAAATACTTGACAAATTTTCATAACAAAAAATATCAACTAAAAATTATTTTAAAAAATGTTAATGAATACCTAAAATTTAAAAAATGAAAATGAATGAAAATGAATAAAAAATAAAAGATAGAAAAATATATATTTTTTATCTCACATTTAAAAAATTGTAGTTTGGATAGTGCATTTTCATGTCTATGCTCAATATGTGCAGTGACAGTTATCAGGTTAAAAACTTTTAAGATCTCACATGGGTATTTAAACCACCTAAAATGACATCTGAGCTACTAGTATGGTGAAAACCTTTTCATGGCAAAATTAACATTTGCATGGAATTGCCTATAAACTTTTCTTGACATGTTCAAATGTGTTTTTTTAAAAGTTATTATATCAGTTATTCAGACATATTTTTGGCATTTGAGGCACACAAACAGCACCTGTTTTGCAAAGTGACCCAAAAACTTTCCCTGGTTTCTCCTAGGTCCTGGAGAGGCTCTTCCAGAAAGGCTTCAGCATGGTGGCATCATGCGGCGGCGGTGTCGACTCTTCTCAGTTCAGCGAATACATCCTGAGTCGAGAGGACAGACGGTGTCAAAGCAGCCACACGCCCATCAGGATAAAACAGGAGCCTCTAGACTAGCCGGCTCTTACAACAACCACAAACACCTCAGTCTGCTTTTGAAGAAAAAAACGCCAACGGACAAATATGAGACATTAATCTGCAAGAAGACTCCTTTGAACTTGAGAAGACTGAAATGTTAGTAAATATTCGAGTAATGGCTTTATTCGGCGATGACTCTCCTCTTAAAGATGCTTCACAAACGAAAGCGAGTCACATGATTGAATTTCAGCCACGTTTGGCCATGTGAAATTCAGTTCGTTGATCTTCCAAATTTCTACAGTGCACATTTTGGGTGATGTAGTTTAGAAACATCAAGTATGTGTGAGAACAAAAGACTAATTCGGCAAGAACCTTACGGGCGAAATTAACTACACAAAATACCGTGTGTGTCCTGTGCTCAAGATCCATTTTTTAATCTAGATATCTAATGTTCTCATTTTCCAGTCTCATCTATGTAAATCAGATCTTTTATGACCTACAGGTTTATAGCTGTTGTTTCACTACATGAAGGATTCGTGAGCAGTTCTCAGAAGTCGTTGGGTTGCAAGCGCAGACCGGCGCGTCTCTGTTCTGGCTGTGTGGATGCTTTGACTAGAGGCTACGTGGCTGAAGCAGACAGCCTGTTAATGCATTCAGATCTGGGCAGAGAGAGTTTTTGTTCAAGCATGTCCGAAGGGGAACCTGGACTCATTTGCGAGAGCTTTTCTGATGGCATCGCTAAATCCACTACCCGATAGTACATGAAACAACACTCGCTCTTTCTGCCGGGTGACTGTTTTTTTTTCAAAACAAGTCTTGAACTTGCAAAATGGTTGTTTATTCTTGCATAAAGCAACATTCGACGACTTCCTAACATTCATTATACGTGATTGCTGTAATAGCCGATGAAAAAGTTAAGCTATGATCTCTTGTAGATAACAATGCCCTTTGCATCCAAAACAACATTTTGTTTGAAGGCAGCTCTTTGGACAGAGGAAAATGAGTTTACTGAGATTGCTAATGAATGCAACGCTCCAGGGCTCTTTGCACTGTATATCAGAGGAATAAGCATTTGCTGTGCCCCTTAAAGCTCAGAGATGTTGGAGACGGATGGGTTATGGGTCAGAGAGAAGGCAGATTTCTCTCCAGGAGTTGAGGTCACGTTCCCACAGTCTCTTTTACTCATGCTCCTCCTATCAGAGATGGTGAGAAAACATAGCGAGAGAACAGGCTTGAAAGGTTAATACGGTGGCTGGTAAACAGACTAAAATGCGTAATGTGTTGTACAATGGCACATTTAATAGGATCTTTTTTTAAGGCCTCTCCCTCACCATTTCAAAAGAAACATTAAATCGGTTAAGACTGTGTCGTCTTAAGCAGACAGCATAACTTTTTCATGCCACATGTACATAATGGCTCACAGCAGTTTGGATTTTAAAAGACAAGACTATAAAACAATTAAACACCCTGGCAAATACCAAAGGGGTCGTTGTCTCCATTGCAAAGAGAGAACCAGGTCGGCCATTACGTAAATCTTAATTTAAATACTGCGCTAATGGATGTTGTGTCAGATGTATATTGCAGTACGGTCCAAATGTATATTATTTAAATAAAACTTTTTTTTGTAATGGATTATTATTGATATGAATCATAGTGGTATGTCAGGCATGTGTTTATTTGAATTGTCACATTCTTTTTGTAATTGGTGTTGATAAAATGAACTTTTAATAAATTGTTGGATTTCGTTCCCTATTTTAAAACAAGCATTAACTTTAATGTGTTGCAAAAGCAGTTTGAATTTAATACCTTAAAAGTGGCTATTATTTAAAAATGATGTCATCAAAAAGTCGTTTGAGGCGGAGCTATTATTATATATGGATTAAACGTTATAAAAATAAACTAAGAGTAAAAATACTGCGCATTAATAAATCATATGCAGTCACGTAAACGTAAACGAGTAAACAGCCAACTTTCATTTTATGCTTACATGAATGCATTACAAACATTAAAGAAACTCGTAACGGGTGTATAATTAGGAACTTTATTCTTTTACAAAAGTACAAATTTAATAGAGATGAGCGCTTTTTTCAAACCAACCAAACATTCAAAAATTGTTAAATTTAGCAAAAATAGAAATTCTAATAGATATGCTTTTTAGACAAAAGACAATCCCTTAATCAACAATACTGTTTGTCCAAACTTCAGCACAAACAATAAGAATTAAAACGAATCTGACAGATGGAAACATTTTGCCTCAGATCTCAAACGAATCATTGCACACAACACAAAGTTTACCTTCTCCCAACATCGGCGCACTGTAAAATGCAAAACTAAGGTAAAGAAACATCATTTCCTCTCCTACTGCATGTCATAAAGGGCAGTATACAAATATTCGGTATATGAGACAAGAAATAATGCCCAGTGACAGATATTAAAAATGTACAGTGAACGTGAATTTCAAACACAAAAAAGCAACATTAGTATTGTAAAACTTTACTGCAGTCAGTCAAACCCACCACGTTTTTAATGTGTTTTTCGTCAAATCTAATAACCTGTCGTTTTTCCACAAATAAGTTAACCAGAGATCCTGCTCTAAAACTGTCGTTCAAACGATGCATATTAGATAATTCCATGCCGTTCATGTGATTAAAAACAATGGTGCCCGAGGAGGGCCGTGTAAGGCACCATTTCACAGTATACTTAACCCAGAAACACTAGTGAAACCGTACACACCTGTAACCCCACACTGAGTGTGCGAGACAAAACCACGTCACTGAATTTCAAAAGACCATCCAATAGGATGAAAAGACAGTCAGTGTTTTACAACACAGAGTTTCTTCATTTTGCATAATCAGTAACAAAATAACAATAACATCCACACGTTCCCTCCAAGCATGATTTGAAGATACACTACTTATAAGTTACTAAAATACTCGACGACTCGGTAGACCTCTAAAACCAGGAACTTTGCCTTTACATTTCCAGTGTCTATATTGCGAGTGAGGCTTTCGGTTAAAAACGCGTCTCAAGTCCAGCTGCTATTTATATAAAACGAATGTCCGAATCTCTATCCTGAAACGTAAAACCAATCCGAGTTCAAGTTAATGAATAAAAAGATCGACGTTGCTCGAAACGATGGCTCGTTAATCCAAAACAAAGGGAATATAAAACCATTAAAAGGGGGAAGAAAAACATGCTGTCCGAAGCGTTCGGCTTTCCTCATCTCCAAGAAGATCAAAGAGTTCATGCCACAGGTGAATCCGAAGGCACCGACTGGAGATGAACGTGGGGAAGGACAGGAAGACTTGAGCATATTAATGAGGGGGAAAGCGAGAGAGGTGAGCAGGTGGAGTACCGTCTGCGCGGATGAACTCATCCGTCTAATTCGTAGCACATCTGCGCTGGCGTGGGTCGGGCTGAGGAGCGCCGCTACTTCAGAAGGGCCTTGTAGAGCAGCATGGATCTGGCTGTGGTTCGCTCCTGCTCCAAGCAGAAGATCAAGTCCCTGAGGTTGACCCGGGTGATGCGCTGACGGGCCTGTCGGACTGAGGAGGAGGATGATGAGGTAGAGCCGGCCGCCGATCCTGAGGAACCCGCAGGAAACTGAAAAATGACAAGAAAAGGTTCGTTAGGCAGGGAAATTGCACTGGTGTTGTTTAACAACAATTAGACGATCATATTCTTTATATCAGTTTTATTTTATACAATGAGTTTGTGTAAACTGGCTGAGATGCTGAATTTCTTTCCTCATGTAGTAAAATTCAAACAATAAATCGCCAAACCTAAAGAGTTACAAAGTTCTTTTTCAATCACAATCCTAATCCTTCGACTCCTCACGTGACTATTTGTTCCTCCACTCCTCAGCTTTGTGCTTTTGTGTTTATCTGCACACCTGCACAACACGTGATCATCTGTTCTCAGCTGGAGGCCACAGAGCCACACCCGACGCCTCGGGCATCAGACTTTTGATCTCATCTACAGTATCTCAAAGCAGTTCATCTTCAAACAAATGCCAGATTAAAATAACAAACGTCTTTTAAAAACAGTCCATTACAATCAAATCTGCTGGTTTAAAAACTATTCAAGCTGAAAATGAGTCACAAACTTTTTTCAAAACAGAAAGATTATTTCCACCGTCCACCTCAGGGAAAAGACCTTACATGTAATTTACAGGAGAGCAGACGCGGGGGGTTGAAACCTCATGTGTATGATATTCATCAGCCGTGCAGGGGGTCTACAGCGTAACATCGCTCGGTCAGGGTCTCCGGCCTTCGCTGAATACTAACTATACGTGAGAAGGTGCAATACGCCCTCGGGGATCTAAACGTGCACCACGCCCTACAGAAACAACCCGGGCTCTATATCGCCCTTGTACACGTCCTTACACACCCTGGATGATTCGGAAAGTCTCATACACACCCAGGGCTGGCAGACTTCACAATGACATGTTTGCACGGGTTTGAACGACTGCGCCGGTAATGTGAGATCATTATTTGAAAATTGTTTGTAATCTTATAGGGAAGGATTGAAATCTGAAACCAAAATGAGAGATTAATGCCAAATTTTTCATACGAGACCACACCCAGTACAGACCATTCCAGGAAGCTGAGTGGAGAATACGGCATTCTTTTGCTTCTTAGGCCCATCGGACCCACTTTAACAAACTTAAAATCAATGCCGAGCATCATTAGAGGACCGTGTGCACGGCAGGGAACTAATGATGGATTTCAGCATCTGACTCAATTCTACGCAACGCTTGACACACAAACATAACAATAGTTATTACAGTTATGAATACATTACTAGTAACTGGTCTATTTGGAAAATTTCGCCAAGTTAATGAAAATATTTGATAATCAACCTGCTCTGTCAAAACGCATTTTAAAAATAAAACACTAACAGCAATCAAGCGAACCAGTCGCTATCAATAAAATCAGTGTATTCATTTTTCCTAAATAAAAATCCAATAACCGAGCATCTAACCTCTAGCACGGAGTAAGAGACAGTTCTGCAGTACAGGAAGAGTGTTTCGCAGTGATCATGTGTGGGTGAAACCGCTCGGGGCGATTTGCCACTATGCTAGTGGTGCGTTAGAGATGGAGCTTGTTAAGCCTCCATAAATGTGTAAAGATATGGATGAATATATTACAGATGTGAGCATTAACGTGCCGCAGGCATTGACAGAGACTTATTTTTAAAAAAACCACATTAACCGTGAAGTGAAATGTGTAGGGTGAACAAGCTATCTTTTGGAGTGTCATTAGGGTTCAAATCTGTTGAGTTGTGTTTGTGCGTGTCGAGTGTGTGTAGGACAGCGAACACCTCCAGAGGAACAGACTCCAAACCCTGAAGAGATGAGGGAGCTTAAACGTGTAGCTTTCTGAAAGCAAACGTGTGTGTACGACTAAATGTCGGAGAGGTGGTGCTCCAAAACAGCCCTATAACTGAGAAACTATCCCAAAACTCAGTCACCTAAAAACCTGAACGGAGAAGAAAAAACGCATTACTCCACCTTATTCCACGACTGCGAGCACTTCTGGCCTCCAAAGGTTACAGAGAGCCTGGGGGTGCTGTGTGTCTGCAGTGTTTGGGGAAATGACTCGCCTTGCCTCTGCACGAACACAGCCCGGTCTCTGCAGAACCGCCGCCCGAGGCCGTGCAACCCTGCTTCACTTTACTTTAACCCTTTACTAGCCAGCTTTTTCATGACAGCCTGATCCAGGACCACTAACCCCTGGAGATGCTAAAACCGTACGATATAGGGGTTTCAACACTAACTCCGACCAAAAAACAAGAAGTGAGATGACCTGAGATAGTGCTAAGGACGAGTCCACTGCCATTTTAACGGCTCGGTCCTGGTTTGTGCTTGGATGTGTATTAAGCATGGATTTAATCTGTAAAGTAGTTGACACTACACATAATTAAAAACTCTTGCTATAGGGAAGGGGGTTTTCTAATTAGTGAAATGGTGGCAAAGCTGCAGTTCCTTTGCCTCCAGTGGAGTAGAGGAGCCGAGGGGAAGAGCTGGGATACAATCCCAAACACGAGCATATGAGATCTTGTGCCGTTCTATCATCACCTCACCACATAATTAACTGTAAAGACGAGAAAAATAAATAAAAAATATGTATGTTAATGAAACTGTGATTCAGTCTGGTAATTATGACATCACCAAATGGCTGCATACAGGTCAAACCGCCCACCTTATCTGGGGTCTCGATGATTTTCTGGAGCAGCAATGAATGACCTTATTAAGGCCATAGAGAACTACACACCAAAATAATAAATAGTGACTCTTAAACTACTACACTAATACTTTTTACCTGTAAAATGCAAAATATTGAAAGGACAGAGTTCACCCAAAAAATGTATTATTTTTAAAACCTATATATGACTCTTTCTTCTATGGAAGACAAACGAAGATATTTTGAGAAATGTCACACAATTGAAGTCAATGGGGTCAATGTTACTTGCTTCTCAACATTCTTCAAAATATCTTCTTTTGTGTTCAAAAGTCTTACAGTCTTACAGGTTTGGAATGACATGAGGATGAGTAAATGATGAAAGAATTTTCATTTTTGGGTGAACTATCCCTTTAAGGAGAAACACACAATTACCAACATATGACTGGCAATATAATTATAAAGTTCTCAAATGAGCACATCACTAATTACCAAAAGTATACTCTAAAACAGTCATCATCCCCAGAAACCTCTGGGCTGAACATCTAGAGTAATTCCATCAGTAAGGCATGAAAGCCAAACACTTGGGTCAGAGTAGATACAAGCATCAGAAGATGACAAACATTATGATTCATGCAGGTTGTGGGAGTCGCACCTCCTCCAGACCTTCCACTGGTACGTTCTTCACGATTTAACATCATTTTAAAGCGTCTAATTAGACGCTCTGAAAACGCACGTCTGGCAAATTTGTGCGGTAAATATCCACGCTACAGATTTACGTGCCGACATCCAGTGATGGCAGCCATTTCGTACACAGTATCTCGCTCCTCACAAAGAGCCCGGACGCTTCAGGCTGCACTTGCGGGAGAACGAACAAACTGCCTACATCTGCCTGCAGTTCAAACAGCTCTCCCACATTGTGTTGGCTGTATAAAAAAAGCACCTGTCAACAGCTTACATTGCTACAAGGTACACATTAAGCTCCGGGGCGATGCTATACAAATACACAAAGTAGCTTGACAAAGATGGTCTTAAAAACACACTTTAGTTTGTCATAAAAAAATACTCCATTAATGTGGACAAGCTGGAGAAAGATGTTTAGTCTCACATACTGTAATATTTAAAAGATTTTTTTATACTGAAGTGTGAATATGAATGTTGTATAAAGGCGATGTGTGTGGAGCAATAGCATGAGCTGTAATGGTAGCTGAACGGCTTGAGGGAATCAGGAGGGTAAGCTGAAATGATGCCAATACCCCTCGGGCTCCTACATACACAGAGGGTCATTGAGGTAATATGAAACAGATTATTTACACAACTAACTAGAGATCTGTGAGAGCGGGGGAGAGAAAACATTGTAAAAAAAACTTCTTGACAAAACATTCTTGACCACAAAAGAAAACTAAAAGAAAAACTACAGACATGTAATGTCTGATATTGTAATATTATAATTGTAATTAGGAAAACAGAATGAATATAGTAATTGACTATTAAAAGTATTCGAAATATCGCAATGTGCATATCACAGTGGCTATATTATTGCAATGGCAATAACAAATTTTCAGATTTGTTTTTATGTACAGCAGCACTTAAACATGGCTGTTCATTTTTAGAAATTGAATATTCTAAATATTTCATAGTTAAATTCTTATCTAACCCTGACAAACTATATACTAATGAAAAGGTATAATACTCAAGAATAAAATAATTTTTAAAAAGAAATTATTATTAAAAATTAATTTTTCATAATATAAACAAAAACATAAATGTAAAAACATAAAAACAAAAAAATTTAAACATTTGGAAAAATAAAAAGCTTAAAAAATACCTAAAGTAAAAAAAAACTACTTCCGCATTTCCATGTGTATGTTTAAATATTGATCACTAACCTAAAGTCCATCACATAAGTCATACATCACATTTTTCCTCAATATTTTGTGCGCCCCAGTATACAATAATTGATTAAAATGTATATATCAATATTGTGATCACAGCTGTTTCCTTAAACAAGACCTGAGCGCTTTGTGACTCCGTAAAGGTGTTTACGCTTAAGATTTACATGCAAAACAATGACAGACATCAGACCACGGGATGCGAATACACTAAATGCAAGGAAGGACAGGGAGAAAAGAGAAAGAGAGAGAGAAGTGGTAGAGTACGACTTGAATTTAATATTTCATGATTGCCTGAAGGACTTTTCACAGATCAATGTGACTCTGTACCCAAGCCAGTGTCAGCGAGAGAGCGTCAGAGGAAAGCAAGAGAGAGAGAGAGCAGTTGAAAGTATGAGATATATGAAGTAAAAGACAGAGAAAGAGTTGGAGAAGGACAAGTGTGAAAAAATAAAGCAGAAGCAAGAGTAAGAAAGTGACAGTAAAAGAAAGATTTGGCTCATCGGTTGAGGAGCCGGTTAGAGTGTTCCTAATACCAGTGTGTGTTTGCTTCATGAGAGATACACCCTCTACTGGCTCCACGGCCATGGGCTTCGCCACAGGCACACATTACCTCCGTTAATGGGTTTCCATTTGAGCAGCAGAAAGGAAGCCAATAACCTATCCACACTAATGGATTAGTCTACATGTAGGCAACCTCTGCAGCTAATCTTGGACCAACTGTTTTCTTTCTTCACAAAACAAACCGAGGAAACAAAGGATTTTGATGCATGTTGGTACAAAAGTTAAATTACAAAGAAAAATATTTTAAAGGATGAACAACAAAAACAACAATAATCGGGAATTTACTCAAACACCCGGGAATGAATTTTATTGAGAGATAAGATGACGATACTACGGCCAACCTGGAACAGATTCAGATTTCGAGGGGTGAGAACCAGAGGGGCATAAGTGAGATTTTTGGGAGGAATTGAGATATATATACATATCAAATAAAAGCTCTTGATGAGCTCTTTCTACTGTCAAAAGGACACAAATCCTAATCAATTATGAGTTATTCATTAGAAAGCAAAAGACTGAACATACTAAACATACTAGTTGGTGCCAGAAGGGTGTTTTTATTAAAAAAAATTGTTTTATATAAAAAAAATTCTGAATAAATGTTGAAATGGTGTTTAATAAATATATTCCTATCCATGTGTGTACACATTTTTATTATAAAAGATTGAAATTAGTGCACAAAAATGAGTGCAGTTTTTTTATTCTGGCCCTCCTGTAAAGTTGGTGAAATGTCACTTACACCCTTCTGGTTCTCAGCCCTTCATATCTGCTGTGGACAAAACTTTAAGTGTAAAGTTTAACAAGATCAGATTAGCGACGTCTCTGTCACAAGAATTAGCATTTTTTGGTGGATACTATCGTATCCTCATCCAACTATCGTAAACTCTGATAGTTGGAGGGAAACTTCCTTAAGTGTTGTCCTTCCATGGCCATCACAAACCAATAAACTTTACTTTAATTAGCAAAGATTAACAAGGGAGGTAATTAATTTCTGAGATGGGCATCTTAAAGCTGCCAAAGGCTCGACTTTGTTGACGAAGCCGAATGCGTTTTCATTGATGTGGGCAAAATAAAGGGGCATCATTATAAGCCGGTGAAAAGCATGTGTTCTTAAAAAAGAATAAAGAGTCAATGGCTGAAAACGCTCGTGTTTGAGCGCTATTGTACAGCAGGATATGATTTAAAATGAATGTAGAGCACTTTATTTTCACCAAACAGCTTACAGTATCTGCATTAATTGAAACAGGTGAAGGTAATGTGCTAAGAACCTGTGAACGACAAATTCAAACAAGCAGATCACAATCCAGACAGGCTCTAGGAAACAAAGAAGAGTCATCAAAAGGTAAAGTACAAAAGAATAAAATTTAAGACCTCTCTGGAGCAATCAGTAGGTTGTGAGATTGTGTTGGTTTCAAAAAGATTAAACATATGGCAGGGCTGTTCAGAAATGCCTCACATCCAGAGGCAACAAAAGATGCATAGATGCTTAACCTAATGCAAGAACAACAACACATGGACCCCAAGGCAAAAGAAAACATAATACGGCTTGACGAGCCATGTTACTTCTTTTCTCCTACATTCAGACAGGTATAAGTTTGGACATTATATTTCAAGTAAAATGCTATTTATGGCCTCAACAACTACCCGATATGATCACCACTGAACTTTCATGTGAAGTTGTAGAGCACAAAATGGGAGATTTCAATCTCAAAGCACTTTTCTTGGAGAATGATGTAAAATTTTTATGACAATGTTCCAGGAAAGATTAATGCAGATCTACCCAACATTTCATTTGATCATTGATAAAAATACAAATGGCAGTAAACATAGCATTAGGTACATTTGTATCGAGTCACAATCGGATAAATTGAAATAAATTAAAATTAATCTAAAAGTTTAATAGCTACATCTGTACAGTAAATATTACATAACACTACTACATAATTTAATCAATTAAATTAAAAAAAATTCTAATGTAGCCCTATTAAAATATAATGCAATTTATATTTCTGGTCTATTTACTTAAATTATTTGACCAGAAGACAACAACACTGCAAGAAGTATCCTCTTTTCTGACACAAGGACTGATCTGTGCTAAAAAACTATACCCAATTTTCCTCCCTTACCACAACGGATAAAAAAATCTGTCAAAGCACGACTTGATCAATACAAATTTAAGAAAAACAGCACACATCATCACTCTTACAAAGCCCAAGCCCTAACAAAGACCTTCCTCCTCTTGAACTAGTAGCCCGAGGTCAGAAAGAGGCAATTTTTGGCATAGCGTTATTCCACGCAACCCTTCTGAACTGATAACAGACTCTTCATGCTGCTCCTTATCATGTCAAAACACATGCAGATAACCCACAGATAGACTCATCGCAGTGGCGCGTGAGAAATCAACCTGCAGCATCAGCCACGGGTAACAGAAGAGAATCTGTGCAAATGTAAGTGAACTTTCCATAACAGTAACAAAGTACAGAAATGAAGTCAGGTGTGTAGGCGAAGGTGATGTGCAGAGGACTGAAAATGCCTTAACAATCTTTTTAACATCTTGATGTATAGATGCTCTGGAATACTTGATTCTGATTGGCCAGTCGTGACATTCCAAGGTATGTTATTCCTTGATAACAACCGCTCATACAGGTAGTGCAAGTCAACCTGACCTTATAATAATTTACTTACAAATAAATTAAATATTTTAAACTATTCATAATTAATAACATACATAAGATTGTATTACAAATAATAAAACTAAATTGCTTGTCTTGTTGTGTCTTGGCTAACATTAGTGTCTAAAAGGTTTTTTCCTAACAATGCTACAAAGTAAACATTTAAAATCAATACTATGTTTCTGATAATTTACTTATATGGCAAGATGGGTAACAAGCGAGATAATGTACATCCAGCTGGTTGTTATCACAAAATCAACCCTCTTATAAATTAAACAAAACAGAACAGTTACCAATCACAAGTCATCTTTCAACCTGCTGCATATCCTTAAAAATAAGATAAAAATGAGTAGTGCCAATTTTAACATTATGACATCACAGATGCAAGCAAGTGGTTATTTTTAGTAAAAAATCAATTTAGATCTAAAAAAAAAGACTAGATCTTAATAATTTGGGTATCATTTAGCAATTTTAAAAATGGATTTAAAATTGTGTACTGTTCCTTTAAGAAACTGAACAGAACACGAGCGCACTCTTACGACTGGTAATGTTTAAACTCCACACTGCTGCAGCAAACAGCTTTGGTAGTGCTCATTACTGGCTACACATTTCAATCTGACTTTGGTATTCGGTGTTTGCCCTATCTCCCCCTCTCCTCCCCCGTACAGTTTTGCCCTCGGGCTGATCTGGCAGAGGGGGAGATTTTAATTGTGGCTATAGAACTCTGCACGGTTCTTTGCCTGTGAGCGAGCCCTCACTTCAGTGAGCGAGAGCTTGCTTTAGTGATATTGGGTCCAGTCCATCCCTTCAGGCTGCTTTTAATGGCCCTTTCCTCTCTTTCATAGCCGGGCTGAGATTGTTTTCCATGCGATGCCTGTTAATTCTGCTGCAGGGAAGGGCAACTTTATATCAATCTTCCTTTCTGTAAGAGAGATACATTTCTTTCTCCATTTTTCTTTCTTACAATACTCGATGTAGCTTGACTGCAAGTTAAAGGCAACATGTTACACTTACGGAATGCATGTGAAAGAAAAAACCCCGCTCAAGAATCGTAGGGATCTTTATGAAAAACCCCAAGATGCACACCGAACTGTTTTTCTGCATGAATTGTTTCTTAATTCTTCATTCTGTCAACCGGGATGAACATGTTTATATGGGTTGGGTATGTAAGGACAGCTCAACTCTGAACTCTCCTGCATGATCTACCCTCGAGCTCAGTCTGGTATGCAGGCCCGCAGGAACTCACCGGCCTTTATTACAGCGTGGCCTAAAACTCGCCCTTCAGAAACGTCCTCATCACCCGCCCTTGTGACTAATCTACCCCCGGGCCGTCCTGCAGGGCTGGCCCCTGGCCTAAGCGCTTCATCAACCTAGAGACAGACGGACTAGCAATCAAACACAAACCGCCCCGAGGGCGATGGGGCCAGACAAAGGGCGAGCGGAAAAACGGTACACATTCCCTAGACCGCTGCAAACAAAAATTAACTTTATCTCAACGTCCCCAACTAAGTTCCTAGCCTCAAAATGACACTGCGGGAAGCTTGTATTTAGAGGCCAACGTGAGGTATTTTGCTGTCAGGGTGCGGGGGTGGGGGTAAAGAATGACTGGAGCCATTATGACACGGCTGTCGCCTGCCTAGGGCGACCCATGGCACCCTTCAGGCACATTGCTGTGGAGATGAAATCTCTGACTGGACCCTTCAGAGCAGGCCCAGCCACGGGCCCCTGGGCGAGGAGCGACCCCTTTAGAAAAGTCACATTCACTACGCTCTATATCGAGAGGGAGAGAGCGCGAGCGAGTTGGGAGGGGTACCCGCCCAGGGCTATGTTGTGTTAGATGCGAAAGACAGAAATGATGGGTTGAAAATGAAGAGAGAAGACATCTCTTGCCTTCTTTCCAGACGTGTGAGATGCAAAACTACCGTACCTGCGATGCCACGTATGCTGCTGGTGCTATCCAAAACAAAAACATTCAGATATGGTCGTGTTTGCACACTTGTTTTGGTAATGTTTATGTGGGCAGATGAATGTAATCTATAGTGAAAGGGGTCAGCAGAGCATTCATAGAGCAGAAATAATGCTTTTATTTGGTTATTTATGCTCTCCATAAAGGGACATTTAGTGAACTCAACAGCAGCAGATTGTTGTAAGGCAACTAAAATAAAGATCTAAGCCATGTCTGGGTCATAAAAATACAGCTCTTACTGTTAGTGTTAATAACGGTAATGATCACTTATGCTAAATATTGTCCGACCGTTTTTTTGTGATAAGCAAGTTACATTTCTGTACTTGCAAAAAACAACAACAGACGACAACAAGTGCGTGAGTTGCTAAATAAAAATGTAAAATAGCTTTGACCAAATAAAAACAGCTAGGGAGCATGTAATTGAAGCCCTAAGATAACAAATCTGACACATTTTTTCTTTTCTGGTTTTATGCAGTTGCTTTAGATGGGATGAAAATCTTTTCATATGTAAGAATATATATGAATATGAATTATCTAAGAAAACTCTTGACTACCTCTGCTCCTGCTGACGCCCCGGGAGAGTCGAGCTTGCGTTTCTTGCGGGGTCCAATAGCGGCGAGGGCTGTGAGGTTGGCGTCCCGTTGTCTCATCTGGGCGAGTTCTTGTTGCTGCATCTGAAGACATACAATCAATATTAACTGCATAAGAAGCTATAAGAGTTTATATCAAAACTAGATTAGCTTTTGCTAAAGGTAAACTTTGGTTTATGGCTCAGGGCCTGTGTAATCAAAATGCAATCATCAGCAATAACAATCGTATAACGTAAGAGATGACCAATCGCAATTCAGCATTCCAATAAATGACCGGAATTAATAATCAGAATTCAGAATTCAGATTATTAAAAGAAGAAGAATCGAACATTTAATGGTTTGAGCTTTATTAATGGTGAAGCATTAAGACCAGTTTCTAACCAGAACGCATAGGAATATCAATACAATCCTGCCTTTCTCACAACTGTAACTACACATATGAAATAGACAATGTATATATTTACAAATAACCCACTCTCAAATAAGTATCACTGTGAATGACATCACCTTACTTGAATTATCATTTTCAAATATTTGTACGCTGTGTATTTCACATTCATTCCAAACCGCCCCGAAGAGCTCCATGGAGCAAATGAAGCTCCAAACATCACGCCGAGCTTCAATGCAGCAAATAACTCACAGCTTTCGCCGTATCTGGATGCTTAATTCAATTTCTTTCCATGAGGGAATGAGGGAGAAAGCGAGTGAGTGTGAGAGAATGAGAGAGCGAGCGATTTTCAAAAAGCACAGCCCGCAGGTAAAGTCATCTCACCCTAGCAGGCAGTGACAGAGTCAGCCAGGCCGGAAGGGGAGGATGAGGAGGGGGCTGTGCGTCCTCTGTTCCCTAGCTCCGAGTGAACGCTGCCGGGCGAAGAACGCAGAGTCTCCTCACCTCTCCTCGCCCTGACACTCGCACCACTGCGGCCGCGAACTCGTAAAAACACTAGCAGCAAGAACGGCTTGTGTGTCACAATTAGAAAATGCATTTAGTTGCAGTAAGCTGGAGTTTTGATTTTTAAAGGGACAGTGCACCAAAATTGAAACTCTCATTCACTCACCCTCATGTTTTTTAACATGCGTGATGATTTTTGCTTTCATGGAACATGCTGAAAGCTTCAGTCACTGTTTAATTTCATTGCATTGTTGCTTATTTTGTACAATGAAAGTGAATGGTGACCGATGATGTCATTTCCTGACATTCTAAATATACTTATGTTCCATTGATGAATGTGTTGAAAAACCTAAGGGTGAGAAAATGCTTTTTGGTTTTATTATCAAAGTATAGACAAATGTAGGGTGGGGTAGAGGTGGAGTAATAAACTGACGTTCTACATTTTAGTGCCGTAAATCTGTCTTAAAGCAAAACGTTTTAATTACGTATTTGTAGATTATCATTAATTGACTGCATTCTAAAAACAATTTGTCCATATAATTGCATTCCCGCCCCGCCTCTCACAAATACAAACTAAATAACGTAATGAACAGGAGAGAAATTGACAAACCGCTAATTCAAGGCAACGTTTACATGCTAATTAAGTCAGGGTTATGCTAATCTGAAGGGAAGTCGTGCACATTGCACGCACACGCATGGATGCCCCGGAGAGACCAGGCTGACACGCAAACACGCCCTGTGTGACTACTGCATGTCGCAGATCTGGTGCACTGAACTTTCACCTGACCCTGACAGCTACGATGAACGCGGCCCACGGGTAAATAAAAAATACTGACAGAGGGATGGGTTTATCTGCTTGAAGTAATGCAAGGTAAGGATGCCCTACGTGGACAATTCAGTGACTCTATTAGCAATGAACGGAAGGTTCGGGACTGTTCGGTGTCGCCGCCGATCTGCTCTCGATGCCTGCAGCCAGAGCGCGGACTGGCGTTCGTATTCGTTTATTTGATGAGGAGTGAAAGGGGAACCTAGTTACGCCATCTGTAATCCAGAGCTCTGCAGCTCCACATAATCACCGTTTAATGACTGACCTCAATCACAAAACCTGCTGCTCAACTTTCTAACATGATCGCTCGCTGCTGTGAATACAGATTGGAAAATTCTCTACGTATATATCCGAGGCAAAATCTACATCGGCAGTGATGGAGATTAAATATAAACATACTGCTTATTGCACAATACATCTCTAGGTCTTATTTTGAAAAAAATTTAATCAATATTAAAGGTAATTCATAAAATAAATAGATAAACATCACATAATGGACAAAATTGTTTTTAGATTCTGCTGACATGTAGTTTCCTAAAAAGTAGCTTTCAGAAAGTGCAAGTTTTGTCAAATTTGCTCATTTACTCAACTGCCTGGCCGACTGATGGGGAAAGACACAGAGACATGAAGCAACAGTGAGAGAAATACACATAGTCTGTAATCATTTACAAAGGTCAAGCGAAAGAGAGAAGAGAGAGAGAGAGAGAGAGAGAGAGAGAGAGAGAGAGAGAGAGAGAGAGAGAGAGAGAGAGAGAGAGAGCCTGCCGGCCATGCTCTCCATCTCTATCGATCCTTATCTGCAGTCCAGCCCACCAGAATTACTCGCCCGAGAGAAACGCCTCAATAACTGCGCAGGTTGATGGCAAGTGTAGCGGTTCAATTAAGGGCGCTGGTTGATGCCAAGGACATGAGAAAACACCAACACGATTTCTGATCTTAATTCCAGTACCATTTCGAGAGCCTTTGATATGATGAATATCAGCTGCAGAGCTTTTTTCCAGGAGTGAGTGGCAGTTCTGGGCTCTGGGGTGTTCTATCACCTCACAGAAGTCCTTATTAACAAGGTGGAGCATGCAGTGTAAACGCTTGATAATGAGCCAAAACAACAATCCAAGAAAACAAGACCGCAGAGCACATTTTCAAGTGTTTTAACATTCAACTTGCAGCAGAATATATGTGAGGTTTTGAAATTCGGTGATAAAATCGACTGATATGATGTGAAGCAGTCTAAAACCAAATCTAAAACATTTGAGTGCTTACCAAGAAATGTATTTATTTACAAATGAAACAATTTCTATCTGGAGACAGATGCATTTGTCTCATTTTCAACTGAAATAAAATCAAAATTGGAGTTTTGTTTGATATGTTTGAGAATTTCTATATAGCCTACTCCTAAAAGTAAAAACAAAATAAAGACAAAAGAAGATATACCATTTAAAATGTACTTCTCCTATGGGAAAAAACCTCTACACTAAAATACTGTAAATACATGTAAAAAAAAGCTTCTTAGAAAAAGAATCCTCCTCTCCTTAAATTATAATTATCACCTGTCTTAGACTAACAAAAACAATGCCAAATCATGTGTCTTAGGTTGCGCTAACACTTTAATTACATTAGTTGCCTACAAAAAAAACACCTGGAATTTATTTATTCTGCCTATGAACATTTTTAAAATTTCCCATCACCCTCCAGTCTGTCAAATAAAAAAGCAAAAGCCCAAAAAACACACTATCGTCTAAAGGCAAACGTAACGCTAGTGGCATAAACCCCAAAGCCTTACGACAGGGGCATAGAAATATAAAAGAAGAGAAAAAAAGTGACAGGCCACTATCTAGGCTTCAAGACGGGCCATCAACAAAGACGATGAGCTGCCATTCTGCTGAGGGGCAAAACAAGTAAATAAATATATAGAACTTTGCTATTCAGCGTTTCTCATTACTAGGCTACTTAGCTATACAGTGATGTGCAAGAAAAAGATGATATGAAGCAAGACCAAAGAAGCCTTCAAGAAGTGCATCTCTTTCTCCATAACGATTCACCCCGAGGTAAGAAAAACAACAGAGTGCTGAAACAAACAACATAACCAGAGCAACGGAGAGACAATGGGCTGTGCGGCTCTTCATTTGAATAAAACATGCCTTCTATGATCGCGGGGTTCAGAAAAGATCCTCTTTGACGGATGAGTTTCAAGAGTAGTTGTCAATACAAACAGAGACATATGGTGATATTGTGACATATGGCGTGTAAACCGCAGCATTTAAGGGGGGAATGATAACAGATGTGTGTGTTCTTTTCTAAAATTGCACCAATTGCTGTAAGTCAGAAACAAATAATGCAATTCTCTGCTTTGTATGTACGATAAAAGTTCTGACTGCTTTCTTTTTGCATATAAAGGACTTATAAAGGAAAGGTTAACCTAAAAATTACAATTATGTGATGATTTACTCATCCTCATGTTGTTGGAAAAAGACATTTTTAAGCATGTCCTGGTCACGGTTTCCAAGCAATAACAATTTTCAAACGCTCTCCTTTTAAAAGCATGGAAAGAAACAAGGATTCAGTTCAATAAAACATCATAAGATGCCAAGTGTATCAAGGAGTCATTTTGCTTTCACTGCCATGAAACCTGATGTAAATTCATAGTCTTTGAATTTCCATCCTCCATATTACACTTGGGATGTCATGGGGGTCTGACGACTGACATGTGAGTGAAATGATGACTCCCCCCCCGTGCTAATAAACTTGTTATGAGACGTATAAGACCATTTGTCTCAATGTCAGACTAAATGATGTCACGCTCATAGCGACGCCATAATAATGAAAAATGCTGAGCACTTTTATTTCTTCTATTAAACAGTCCATCGTAAAGCTCACCTCTTTAGCTTTCTGTTTAAGACGGGCTTGTTCGGGGTCTTCTTGTCTTGAGCGACTCTGCAAGCAAAGAAAAACAGATAAAAAATAAATGAGTTTACATTAATATAATCAATGTTTTTTTACACCAAAAACAATTTAGTTTTCTATGACAATCTTTTTGTATGCTTTCAAACCAACCTTGTGATAAATTCTCCCAAAAAGTTGGAAAAAAACATTGCCTTGACATTTACCTGAACTCTTGTTTTAACACCAAACACGTCATTGACAGACTAATATTTAACTGCAGTCACACAGTGATATTCATGTAAATAGGTCAACTTTATTCCCAAACAGTTTTTATATGAGACCGGCAGCAGAACAACAATAATTTTCAGGCAGACATCTCAATTAGCTGAATGCATTAATTAGAAATGGGACGCGGCTGCATTGGGAATCGAACAACAGTGAGCCTACGGAGCGGGAAATCATCGGCGTCATCATCAACGCTTGTCGTTTAAGTCAACTAATTACCTCTGCTTTCATGTTGCCATGTCCTTCTCCTATGGGGAATTATTACACCCCCACCATATCTTAAGGAAGAAAACTTCAAGGGAGAGCAATGCATGCTGGGAAGTTGCTATGAGCCATTTGTTGCTGCTTTAAATCGCTATACAGCTCTGACTATATACAATAACTAAAATGCACGGCACTAAACACACCTACAGGAAAGCAATCTATGGTTACCCTAAATGCCAAAAAATATAAAAACGACACATTTTCACTGGTAATCCACAGCATCTTAGAAAATGTTGATAAAGCTAAACTTATTTGAAACCCCAAAATTTCTTTAACATCCAATTCTTTTCTGCCTACAGAGCTAACAGAGTGGTTTGAAAAGGCCAAATTGGAGTCAAAAAGGTAAAGAAAGTGATGCCTATGGCTTCATCATTACACATAACATGATTTTTTTCCCCAACAAACTCAGTGAGTGAGATAGTGACACTTTCTTAGAAGGAAACAGACTTAAAGGCAAATTTAAGACATCCTCTCGTGCTCCCTAACAAAAGACTCATTCCATTCCGCTTATGTACTTCAATCCAGGCAACGGTACAATCGAATCAACTTGAGTCTGGATAAATCCCTCTGGCTTTGCCATTACTGCAATTTGCCACAGTATGAAGCTGCGGAGTGCAATCTTGTGTCTTAATGACACACTGCCTTTTCTCTTTAAGGCATAAAAGCATAACCGGTTTCTTTAACAGAGAAGCCAAAAACGTGCTGGAAAAGCCAGTATGTATTGATATGACGTTGATGTGTGGACTGGCGTCACTCAGGGATGGGCATGAGTACTGGACACCAATGACCAATTGAATGATTGATGGTGATTCCTATAATAAAACTTTTATGAAGTTCTTGTGTCCAGAATTCTACATTCAATTCGGCCAATTTAGGATCAAAATTTGACATGTAATGCTTCATGTATCTGTAGAGCGAAACATGTAGTCTAAATCCCTAATGAATGAGTGGTTTTAGTGAATCAAAAACAATTAGAAATCAGATAGAATGACTACTCAATTACTGAAGTGTGAGTTATTTTGTGCTTTGACACATATTACGTACATAGATGTTCAATTTATAAAAATTACATACATTAATCGAGGCCTTAAGTCAAACCTACTTTAGCGGCTTTCATCAGAATCTCCCTCTCCTCGTCATCTTTCCTCTGCTTCTCCATCTTCTCCAGCTGCTCAAAGAACTTCAGCTGGGTCCTTACATCTGACGCCTGCTCGTACAGCTCCTCATCCTGTGAAAAAAAAACAAAAGAGTCAAAACACAGAACTCCCCATCACCTGTTCACGTCATTATAGTAACTTTTCCTGCTCTGCTAAAGTTTTACATAAATATAAAAGTGAAGTTAGTAGGTCACCCACAGCTAATGGGATAATTGTCTGTTTCACAGGGTTTCTCTGAGGCAAGCCTGGCTCGTTTTCCTGCAAACGCTGTTCTAGCGGCGCAGGTAAAAAGCCGCGTGAGGCGCGGCAGAAGACCAAAGCGCACACAGGAACCCACACGTTTCCGTGCACTTCTGAGGGTATAGCCTATTAGCAGCGGGAACGGCACTGCTCTTCTCATCTCGTCTTGAGCTCTCTTCTGCACTTACTCGCAGGACCAACTTTTCCTTGTTTCCATTCAAGTTTGGCTTGTTTTTCGCTGATCTCAACCGGCTGACTTCATAAAGCCGTGTCAGTCGCTCATTTTGAGCAGTTTACTTTAAAATCATAATGGGAAAAATTGCAACGTGACGCCATATTCACCTTCTTTTCCTTTTCTTTAGAAGTTTTATTTTTAATTTATATTCCAAATTACATTCCCTCTACTACAATTACTAAAGTAACACACTGGGTTTCACGTAAAACACTTAAAAATGTTTTGTCTAACAAAGTTTGGCACCCATAGACTCCGGCTGTTCACTAACAGCATGACATGCCATGGTCCCTTAAGGGTCTGTGAACATTTAGCATTTTTCTTAAAAAATATTCACAATGTTTCAAGGACTAAAAAATATATTTTTACTTTAAAAAGATGAAAATTATTAGTAATAGATACCAGGGGTCAATAAGATGTTATATGTTTGTTAGTATTTAAGGTTGCAAACACTGTTGATTTAATGAGACGTTAGTTAACACATTTTTTAACATGAAAGTTTGACATCATGCTACCCACTTGAAGGGGTTACACACACACTGCTTGCTGTGACTATATTAAGTATAGCATGCATCTTGGCTCTAAATTAGCAAAAATAATTTATAATGTGTATTACAATTATAAATGATAATAACAATGATAATAGCAATTATTCAAAGTGGAAGCTACTAGTTTAGTGATTTAGTACTCCTGCCTTGTGTATCTACCATGATCAAGGTGAGGGTCAAGATGAACTTTTCTCTGCCCAGTTGCATGTTCAGCGTGAAGGATGTATAATGAGAATGTTCAGCTAAAAAGGTTTCTCTTTGATGTTGAGAACGCTAGGGTGAGTGGATCAAACATTGGTTCTTACTTTGCAGGAGTCGCTGCGGTGTTGCGCGACGGCCGAGACCTTCTCCAGCATGGAGCGCAGCCTGGACTGAGTGGCGTGAGAAATCAGAGTGACCGTCTCCATTGACACGTCCGTCACGCCGAACTTTTTGGCTGAAACGAGACAATATTTCGACTTAAAGTTGTGATGGAACGTGTGAAAAGTAAAACGTGAGGAAGATTTTTTTTAAGCCTTCAGCGCCAAACCGATCGAGAACAAGTGTAATTGTTTTCTTATTCAAACCTGCCTCACAACATGACCTAAATTTAACTGGTAAACACTTCAGTGCATCACTTTGCATCTGTCACACCCACGCACTCAATCACGATTTCCATCACACGCACACATACGCGCATCCAGCAGGTGGCGCAATGCACCTCCTCCCTTCCCTCCTCCAGTCATCCAGCTGCAATCGTCTCGCACACAAACACACGCACACAAAGCCCCCCGGAGGAAGATTTACATTTTTAACACACTCCTCCCCCCGGCGACAGCATAACAACCACAGCCGGGCTCCATGTAATAGCACATATCCGCAGGCACTCATTGGTATGCACTGTGTGCTAAATCAAGCACGGGGGGAGAGAGTTTGCTTAAATACAATAATGGAGGGTGCTTTTTGGGTGAGAGGGATCCAAAGACCTGCCTCGCATCTAGAAGAAAGTTTTATATTGCTGCATGCTCTTTAAGAGATCTTTAAAATGATTTATGTGACGGTAGCTAATCTTTATTGATGAGAAGGTAGTGCGGTGTTGAATGCAGGAGTGCATGATGGATACAGATTGCATATACAGTTGTTGGATGTCTGGTTACGGACGTCAGGTTAGTTTGGGACAAAATTAATTCACAGCCAATTTGATTGATTCCCTGGAAATTATGAGTAATATATGGAAAGATTCATATGAGGGCTGTAACACATTCATTTTTGCAAGATCCAAATAGTTAAGGCATTAATATCTTACAAATTTCCACCGACAGAGGTAGCCAACTCGTATTTAGGGACTGGAATATTTTATAGACTTAGAGGTGGGCTCTTTTGACCTTTACATGCCTGACAATAAGTGCATAAGAACATCCTAACAACCACCGACCAACACCCTAGCAACTGTCCAGAACATCCACAAAAACTCCACGGCAACGCCCTGACAACCAGCCAGCAGCCATTTCTAAAGAGGTAAGTAACGCCCACATTATTTGAACATATAAACTTTTTTTTAAATGTACAAATCTTGATCATATACATGAAGCTACTACAGGTATGTTGATGTGAATCCATCTGCTTAAGTCCTCGAAATGTGCATTATTTGCTTAGGCAGGGACGTTCAGCCTGCATGCAAGTGACCTTGTCAGGAACAGTGCCTGAGGCGACTGCTCATTTCAGCACAAAACAAACTGACAGAGAAGCATCAAAAGATAGACTATAAAGTATTCATGCACAGGCCGAGCAGGCCTCAGGCTCACAGCGCAGGGCATTCATTAGCCTGACTTAAGGAGTGAGTGACCACTAAAAGCACACATGAAAGTGCAGTAGCAGTTTTTAAAAGAGAGCTTTGGAACGGCACCGAGAGTGGGAATTAAGAAGTTGGCTGATAAAAATATATTTTATATATCTGGGGTGACTACACTGAAGATGGTAAAATACACTTACATACAACTTACATTAATTTATTCTGGATGTGGAGTTTACTATTATTCTAAAATGTAAAAATTAATAGCAGTAAATAACCCTACAAATAGTGTTTTGTACCTAACTTCACTAATTATATTACTTTGTTCGGATAAATAATCCTATAAAATTGTTCCATTTTGGATCCTATATTCTATAAAGTGTTACTTATGGCTTTTCATAATTAACAGAAACTAATTTAAACCCAAAAATATTTTACATTTTAAACGATTTCACACATAGGTTTCTTCCTAGATGTGATGCGCCAGAAAAGTACAGAAAATGGCACAGCAAACTGTGGCACCATAAAAAGTACATATTTTTAGCAATATTTAATATGGGTCAAATTGTATTCAAGGTTAAAGATACAGTCTCTTCTCTACATGTAACTCCAGTGTTAGTCCAGGATTTTAATTTACTTCTAAAACAAGCCTAATCTTGAGTGACACCAAATTAGACATGCGTTTTTGTACGAAAAATAGCTATTTTTTCTATTACGCTGCTCTGAAATGAAGAACTGTAAAAGAGTGACACATCTAGCGTGTCTCATCGGACCAGCTTTCATCAGCTTTTTGTTTAAATCCATTCATAATCCCACACCCATTTGAAGATCCGCCTTCAAAACGTCGTCAGTCAACACTGATACTGTAATTAGAAGGAATATTAACTGCCCACACACTAGCGGGAGAACCTAAACCTCTTTATTATTGTAAACCTGCCAGGAGAAACCGATCCTGATGTGCAGCTTGCCAGACTGCTGCTGGTAGGTGAGGGTATTGTGGCAGTGAGTTGTTTCGTACCAGTCTCCAGGATACGCTTGTTGAGCAGGCTGGCAGGGAGGAAGGCCTCGTCTTTACAAGACCGGATCTGGGTGCCCACTAGTTCAGAGCCTGTGGCCAAAATGCGGGCGTTCTCCTCGTTCAGGTTCACGCCAGCCATGGACGCCACGTCGTTGATGTCGTCATCATCCCTGCGGACACAAATGGAGTAGGTACGGTGTTGTCATTCGGAGCATTAGTGCAGGTATGAGTAAATATGTTATTATGTACATATAATCTTCTTGATTTTAGATTATAATGTTTTTAATTTTACATTATAATCTTCTTATTTTTTTTACACATCCACATTTTATATCAAAGCTTAATGTAAATAATTAAAGCAAATAATGGATTAGTTTAAGGCAACTAACTTGCCTCATAAAATAAATAAAATTAGTTAAATGCCAAATATCAATTCACAATAACATAAACTACAGATATTTAGAGATGACATTCATTCCAACATCCACATCCTCACATTTTTTGCCATAAAACCCCCACAATTCTAGAGAAATGCTGCCGCCTACTGGACGCTGAGGAACATTACCTGAAAGTCCCACCCCCAGGGTCGTTCATCTTCTGTTTCTGATTGGCCGAGGCTTGAATAACCACACCCATGGGAGTCCTCACTTGCAAGTGTGTCCCAGCAGCACCTGCAGTAAAACTCATAATTACATCGGGCTCTTTCACGGGACGATTGCATGAGAAAAGAAACACCTAAGCCTCAATAACTTTCCTTTAGTGGGTTTTAAATGGACTCCGAGCTCATTAAGAAGCTTATAGCTGAATTACCTTGAGCACGGACTGTCTGTGTGAGGACAACCGGCATTCTTGTTGTAGTCGCCTGGACCCCGGGCCTCTTTAGAGCCTGATAAGAACAAATCCACAGATGATATAAAAACAATCAAGTTGTGCTACCACAACACAACAAACAGCACAAGGAAAAGTTCTGCACAGGTACCATGGCGGTAGCGGGAGTCAGGGTGGCCGCCGGCCTTATGCTCGATACGGTGGAGGTCAGCGTGCTTGGTGCTGGAGCCTTGATGGTGTTGACGGTCAGAGGGGTGGAGGTGCTGGAGGCTTGGGAGAGTTGGGTTAAAGACTGTTGCGAGTTTAGAAGAGTAAGACGCAGAGCAGGCAGGCTTTTCTGTGTGATGAGAAAAAGAAAAACAAGTTAAATTTCATAAACATTTTGGAAGGTTTCTGTAATTTCGTTACATTGAAAGTAATGAGTCCTACCTTTAGGAAAGGGATCAGATAGGGTTGGGGTGATGACTTCAACTCCGTCTGCAGGCGATTCGTAAACTCCTCAGGCTCGATTTTTGCATCCTATTAAGATTTGAAAGGCCAATTGTTGGTTGGTTATTTGTAATTCTAAGTGTGCTTCATGATTTTTGGATTTTGACTTATTTAAAACAGAAACATTTATTTAGGAAACATTTATTTAATAAAATTATTTAAGATTCTACATTATTTCTAACTTACCAAATATGACATAAGCTGTGACACTGATCATTAATACATATGTCAAAATTCTTTACTTTCAAAACAAGGATGCTTTATAACATTCTCAAAATATGTTGGGATAACATCCACTATCATGTTATTACAGCAAAACGAGGATATACCAATGACTAAATATCTGCATGAAAAAAGAAAAAATGCTAAATAGGAGATATTACACTATTAGTCTCAGCGTTAAGCTGTAGAAACATTTGAAATTACAGACATATGCTTTTCTGATAGATAAAACACTAACAGATACCACAAACTACTTTTACAAATCATTCAAAACAGTTCAACAATAGTAAAGTAGACCATTCTTACCAGCAGATCTTGCACCAGTGCCTTCACATTCTTTGATGTTTCTGGTGAGGGTGAATTATGGGATGCCAGTTTGATGAGCGTTGCTAGAAAGTTCTTGCACTTCTTGACATTCTCTTGCATTTCCTAAAATAAGTCATTCGGATGGAAACCCGTGAGTTTAAATCCATATCGAGAGTCCAAACACAATTAATATTAGTTATTGATAACACTGAATAAAACTGCAAAAATAATGACAAACATTATTTTTAAAATGTCTTTAAAATGTCCACTGTTTAAATAAAAAGGTAACCCCATCCTAGACCATTAGTTGAGCTAGTGTTGTTACATTTGACACATTCAGGCATTTTTTCCAGCGCTTAATGAACAAAAAGTACACAATGTACCTTCAGCAAAGGGAAAGAATCACACTTTACATAAGGAAAGAGAACAGTGATACCTGAGAGAGGACTGGAGCTCTGTTTGCTGGGGCGGCAGCAGTGGTTGTGGTGGGAATCTGGGGGGTTAGTGATGGTTTGAGGACCTGTGGTGCAGGCTGGACACGGGCACCTGCTGTAATGACTGTGGTGGTGGGCTTCTGAGCTGAGGTAATTGTTACCACTGCTGTTTTCTGCTACAAAAACAAAACCCATGCTGAGTTAAAAATAACGATATAATGTGATGATCCAGTGCTGCCTACAGTGCTGCTAAAGCTTTAACTCTATGGCAAAAGACACTATATTTTTGAGTTTTATATTTTTGGACTGTGAGTGTAAACGGGGTTAAAACATTTTGTAATCACATTTGGAAGTGGTTAGCATCACGTGTGACATCTTTGCATGTGTAGTGTACTTGATCCTAATGCACTATGGACAGCAATGAAGAACCGTCCACTAATCTATCAATCAACAAGAGCTATAACACAGATTTAAAACTCAGTTATTAGAGATTACAATATATTCAAATATCGCAAATCTGCAATATGCATATTGCAATGGCATGCAATAACTAAAAGATTTTAATACTTAAAAAAGTTATGTATAGCTAAAGTTTTAGGTAGATGGCGATAAAAAAGAGATGGTGCCCATGTGTATGAGTGCATTCACATGTTCAGACGTGTGGAAGATGATCAATGATCAAAAAAAATGTATAACATATGTTGGTTACATAATTTTACGTTTTTAAACATGTTTAAACATAGTTTTAAATAAAGCATTCCCGTATTGCACATATTATCACATATATCACGTTGCACAAGAGTCTTCACCAGCATACCTAATATCAACAGCCAGCAGTAACACATAACACAAAGTCCAGTTAATATACTAAAATTATAACTAAACCACTAAAATAACTATAAAATCAACATATAAAATGTATTTTTAAAAACAATGACTAGTTATCTCCCTCTTTAGTGCTTGTTTTTCCAATGACAAGTGTTCACAGGGGAGACATATCAGACACAATGTAAACAGCAATTGGTCACGCCTGATCACTCAAGATAAATCTTAATATTAGATGGAAATGGTGGCAGACAAACAGTATAACAGTAAATCAGTGTAGTCTAAACCACAAACAAATGACATGGGTCGGTTTGTTATTCAATAAATCAGTCAAAAACACCTAGAAACTTGCAAGATTCAAGTATGACACATTTTTTTAGACTTACTCAAAGCATCTTTCTAACTGGATGTTTTCATGACAATGTGTAATTAAACATACACTACTCAAAAGCACAATACTCAAATACCTGACAATAAAAAAAACATGCTTTGAAAATAAAAAAGTGCTTTAAAAACTGCAAGAGATACCTCACATGGGAATGTAAACGACCAAATATTGACATCTGAGCTTTCAGTATGATGAAAACCGTTATTTTTATCAAAGGTTTGAATGTAAGAATCCTTTTGGATGTAAAAAAAAAGACCCACTAAGAACAGGGATGTCAAAAGTTCAGGATATTTTCCAGAACACTTTACTGGTTCATACCTGGGCAACAGGTGTGGTGACTCTGAAGGGTGCTGCGGCCGTAGGTGTAGCAGGTCTCGGAGACAGGGTGGTTTTATTTTGATTCTGAGCTTTGACCTGTGCTAGGACCTGCTGAGGAACCAACACCAGCTGCCCCACCTCTGTACGTACCAGAACCATGCCTATATAAAGCAGAGTCATAACATAAACAAACACATCAATAACCAAAAGTTGCATCACATCACATCTCCAAAGTATTCAACAACAATCTGACTATTCCTGAGCTCTCACCTGGTGGTATGGTGAATCCAGGAGGTAACTGGATATTTTGCTGCTGTGGCCTGACCACCAGCTGAGTCGTAGGTGCCCCCGGACGCTGCGCGGCTGTCACGGTCGCCGTCCCTGGAGTTGGCGTGCCGGGTCTCAACAGGGTCGTAGGCTGCCCTACGAGGGTCGTCGTTGCTGGCTTTGCGAGGGCAGAGGGAGTGCTTGCCACAGGAAGTGAGGTCACCACCGGACTAGGCTGCATAGCACTAGACACGATAATCTGAGTGGGTGTGCTGGGGTGCAAACCTACAGGACCACCAGGAAGCTGATTCGGGACGATTGCTTTGATCTGGTCAGATTTGGGCTCACTGGCAACTGTGTTTTGAAACGCCACGGAAGTGGACCCGAGACCCAATCCTGAGACTTTGGGGTCACCTCCATTGTGTACAACAGTTGTGATGGTATTAGGAGGCCTGTGCAGTGCAATGGTGGGATTTGCTTGACTGTCTAATGGTTGTGACAGTGTGCTGTTGGGCTGAGCTGTCACGAAAGCGGTATTTGTGTTATTAGGAGCAGACATGTTGCTTTTACCTACACCTGAACCAATGTCAGTACCATTTACACTGCCGGGTCTGGCTTCAACTTGCAATCCCGCCACAGAAGCGGGAGCAGATGCGATAACAGAAGAGTTCAATGTGCCGGTGCTTCCGTTCACACTCTGTATTCTGGCGGGAACGGTCCGGATGTGATTCGTGTTGGGATGAGAGTCGGTTGCTGCTGCGTCACTTGAACAGCTCGCGGACAAAGTTGATGGATTTGATGCCGCCGCTCCCGGTGAATGATATTGCGCCCTATTCGCAACCGTAACCAAAGATGCAGAGTTATTAGACAAGTTTGAGGCGGAAGGGACTGAATTAGACGCTTGTATCCTTTCTGGACCGTTTTCCACGGACTTTCCCTCCTGATTTCGCTCTGACTGACGCTGCTGCTCCAGTGTTGTTCCTACTTGGGCGGGCAGCAATTTTCCCAAGTGTGGATTTATCACGTTTGAGGACGAACCCGGTCTCCTGGTCTCCGCTGACTTGTTTTGTCCACCAAGCTGCGATTCTAACGAGCCTACGAGATCACTGACGGCTTTCTCGTCCACTTCGGAGTAGAGCATATCTTCCAGTGGATCGGGGACGCCCGCCATCTTTGAGAGACGCTTGAGATGTGCGCACCGCGCGTGCGTTGTTTTGCAGCTGAGGCATTGTGGGAAGTGTTATGACATCATGTGGAGTACATTTACAGCTGTTGTTGTCGTAAGCTTGTCATATCCAAAAAAGAATATTGAGATTATTGGATATATACAACATTGCACGTGTCTGCTAATCCACATAAGTGAAGAATAAAAAAGTATTTGTGCTGATCATAACAATAAATTCTTTGCGTGTCAATAACACACACGTATTAGATGATTTATGCGGAAATATCTGAAATATGTTTTTAAACACATATTCCAAGCTCTTGCGAAATGTAATATTTAGACGTGTAATAGTTTTAACATTTTGAACGTTTATAGCATTTTAAAAATATGTGTAAAACCAAATAAAACGTATTGAAATATCTTGCCCAGTAAGTCGATTTAATAATAACACAATTAAACCGCTAAATAATATTTAAAGTTTTATTTGAACAAATATTATTGTTTTAATCATGAATAGTAAGCTTTTCAGGGTTATCTATTCGATCTGGACAAAACGTTGCCATTCATATAAATATCGGGATATGTTAAATGTTCAAATTTAATTTTGATGATTAAATTTAGCAGATTTTCACTCTGTATTTTCATCTTTATACAATGGGTAACTGGACTAGTTCATCTAAACACCTGCGTAAATAAAACGCAACAATGAGCGTTCGGGAGTCTGGCTCGAGTGAAGATCACGTGGTACATAAATGAACCAACTAGATTGCGAGTCGTGTTGTACTGTCCAAAGGTTGAAAACAGCAGTATCGCTTTAGATCATTTCTAACCTTGCTGTCAGAAAGAGTAAGTGCATATTTATGTTAACTGTTTATATCAGTATAGCATTTTTAATAGGGTGATTATAACGATCTATTTATATGAAGTTTCTTTTACATTGTTATAGAGGATTAGAAAATGGTAGCAGACTGGCTAATGTTTTCTTATGAAAGTTGGTTTCATTTTAGGGGTAATAGAGGTTTTGCAAGGCATAGCACAGAATCATTCTTAACAGATGAGACCATATAGAAAATCTTATGCATTGCAAAATATGATAAAAAATACTGAACATCTTTGCAAAAATGTCTCATACAATCATTATATATGTAAATATAACATAAATATATAATCATTAGGGTCGGTAAACAGTTACGCATTTTACAAAATCAAATAGATGATTATGTAAATATTATTTAAAACGGTAAACGACTGTGTTAAGCAAAGGGGCGTGGCGCACTTGTAGCAATTTTACTTTAGGTTACATTTTTGCATGAATCATGAATCATTCTTTTATGAATATCTCTGTTCTTGTTGAATGTTTAGTTTTGTTTTCATCCAAAATAAATGTTTGTGTTAATGTTTTAATGTAGTGTGACATTGTTAGTAAGATGCAAAGTTTTTGTGTTAAACTAAACAAAGTTCTCTTTCCTCCACTCTCTTAGCAGACAGCCAGAAGAATGGCCACGGCACAGTCAACGCTGATGTTCGCAGTGTGCATCTTGATGATAACAGAACTTATATTGGCCATAAAAGACTATTATGACATTCTAGGTGTCCCGAAAGATGCTTCTGAAAGGCAAATAAAAAAAGCTTTTCACAAGCTTGCAATGAAATATCATCCAGACAAAAACAAAAGCCCTGATGCAGAAGCAAAATTCAGAGAGATTGCAGATGGTAAGTGCTATAGAATGTTTTTTTTTACTGCTACCGTTGTCATATATGTTTGATCCTCTGCTTAATATAATGATCTACAAATCAATAGTTTATTTATGAGCAAATTCTCTTGTTTCATAGCATACGAAACCCTATCTGATGAGAAGAGAAGACGGGAATACGACCAGTTAAAAGACAGTCCGTTTACTAATGAAAACATGGGTGGAGCAGGGGGTGAGCAACGTTTCCATCAGTCCTTTGATTACAATGACATGTTCAGAGACTTTGATATCTACAGCCAAAACAGGCATGCTCGGCCGAAACGTCATTTTGACGAACACTTTAGAGCCCACCAGCAATCACACAACCGCCATAAGAGACACTTCCAGGGTACTTTTGGTACTGGCATCTTTGAAGACATGTTTGAAGATATGGAGAAGATGTTTACATTTGACAGGCATGTCAAAAGGACAGAAAGCAGGTTTCAGGGAACATCCAAACAGCACTGCAGAACTGTAACCCAAAGAAGGGGGAACATGGTGACCACTTACACTGACTGCACCTCATCCTAAATATCGGAGTGGACCACAGCTCTGAGGATCAAACTACTATTATTTTGTTGTCTGACTGACTTATTGTTTTGCTGCTGTGAAGAGTGAGGTTTGGTTTTACTTGTGAGGGTCATTTTGACATTTAAAACACTGTGTTGGATATTAGCTGCAACATCTTACACATTAATCTGTAAAAACTGTCATTAATTTGATAGTTACAGACTATATTTAATTTTAATCTTTAAATGAATTATTACTCCATTTATTAGTGTGCATATATGTTTAAATTGCACTTATTTAATATATATAGCAAGTTACTATACATAGAAAATTAATTGCTTTTTTAAGTGTTAGTCTTTACTACTTATTATTCCCTGCTAAACCCCAGTAGAGTGATGCATCACATCAAACTAACCACATATTTCTTCCATTAGCTAATTTACTTACTCAAAAATATGAATAGTTGAGCCTCATATTTTACAAACACCTAGTCTCTTATTTTTGTGTGAAGCTAATCAGATGTTTGATGTATTGCTGTGAATAATATAGTTCATTATATATAAATAGTTTCTTTTAAATAACACTTATTAGATAGAGAGGTGCCTTTCCCACTCATTGTGGTAAATTCAATTGGAATGTAAACCAAATTGGAGCACTTTTTTGAACTCGTGTATTAGTTTGCATGGTAGAAAATAGCAGAGCCTTTGTCATAAATCTTTTGTCCAGTTGGGTTTGTAAACAGCTTTTGTTTTAGGAAAGCAAACCAAGTCTGACAGGTCAATGTATATAACATCCATTCAATTATTTGTAACAAAGGATTTGCCTGAAGATGTAGTTCTTTCCTTGAACTTCTTTTCTTTTGATGTAAATACATGTATAACCCAGCTCTATTCTTATTTGATATCACCTGTGTTGAATGTTTTGTGATGATAATCTTGTGCAATATTTACAGGCAGCTGTCACGTTGGTATATATGTTACCTGCTGTCATAGTTGTTGAGTCTTAACAGACTCTTTAGGCACTTTCTTTATTTTAATCCCATGGATAAAAATCTGAAATATGCTATTTGAACCCAGATGTATGACAACATTTATTTGTTTGAACAATAAATAGTGTTTAAAACTGTATGTTTTGTGACCTTTTCTTAACGCAGATTTTTTTCTTTATTATGTATTTGTGGCCTATTAGGGAGTATTTTTAGCATCCTCAATACACTTCTTCTTTACAATTTTGATATATTTTAATGATATTATTGATATATTTAGGGCCATAACAATTCAGTTTACGTCAGTATCTGCAGGGTGTTCATTCCTTGTAATCTTTTCGCTTCTCCTGCATTACACGCGCCTTACTCATAAAACTTGTTTTTCTTAATGCCCAAAATATTTTGTTTCGCCTCATAGTTACGGTTGCCTCGGCGCACACGCCCAGAACAATGCATGGAAATGTAGTTTACTTTCTGAAATTTCAAAAAGTAAGTTCAACAGCTGTTCACCCGCGTAGTACTACAACTCCCAGAATGCACCGCGGCGCAGTTTTTCCGCGGCCGGGTTGGTTCATGGTGCCTGTGTGAGGGACATTGGATGACTTTGTGCCGTGTTTAGCCGGGGTGCTTGCCTTAGCTCATTCATTTTGACAGGGAAAGGGAACGTCAACGCGATGGAGGCTCTTATTCCTGTCATTAACAAACTCCAAGATGTTTTTAACACGGTGGGGGCAGATATCATCCAGTTGCCCCAGATCGCAGTTGTAGGAACGCAGGTAGGTTTTACTTGCGCTATCCATTGCGAGCAATAAAACTCGTCGTATGTGGTTGTGTTTGAAAGATGTAGCTACATAACCAAGACTACACTTTTGAGACATCGCACACTTATGAATCAAGGGTTTGATATTCTATGATGCCTATAAAACAGTCTAGCAAGTCAGTGTGTACTAGGTTTTAAAACATTAGCTTTTATTAGCATTTTTTTTATATCTGCGACACTTGATTTGTATATGACAAGGTCGATGACATTAACGTATGTCTCTTTAAATAAAGCAGTCATTATAAATAAGCACAGTAATAGACGATCATTGCATTATATCAGCTATATTGCTAACTAGCATGCTAACAGAAGTCTTTACTTGTTTCCTTGTCCCTGTCTGAATGAAGTCCCAGCGGTCACATTATAAAAGAAATACTGTTAAGAATGATGTTTTATTATTTTAACAATATATGTGCAGAAGCGTATCATATGGCTGTGATTATCTCAGTATAGTAGGTAATGTGAAGTAATGCGCCACGATCCTGTCAGATGAGACACCATGTGTATGCTGAACAGTTACAGTATACTGTACGTGCTGTACATTTACATGTACATTTACATGTAGGCATTTAGCTGACGCTTTTATCCAAAGCGACTTACAAATATTAGGAGACAATGAAGCGACACATCAAAAGCGGCAACAATGGTACTAAGAGGTGCTTTCCTAAGTTTACAATGTTTTGCAGTGCTAGATAAATACCTGTAGGGGAAAGAAAAGAGGGTTTTTAGAGGATTGAGAGGATGTACGACACTGATCAGTGTGTAGATGAATGTGTGACAACATAAAGAAATAGGGTATCTGAGGTTGACAGAAGAGAATGACTGGCTGTAAAACAGCTATTTGGTGTTACACGAATCATATACAGTACAAGCTTTCACTGTAGAAATATATAAAAAAATACATAAACGCGTTTTAACAATATCTTAGTGAATATATCAGTTGTCACAGACGTTTAATAATAATGCCCTAAGCTAGGAATAGTCTTGTGATATTAGTAGAGACTAAGATATTAGAAACTTTGAGCACCTTAATCCACTCAAAAATGACATTTTTATGTTGTTGTGGCACACCCTGAACCTTTGTGCCCTTATAATAACAGCCCTTGTAACATTTCTCCAATCTTCTACAAACACTTTATTTTTAATACTTCTTTTTAATAGACTAAAAGTCAAGAGGATATGTCTGCCTTTGTGTCCAGCTGTATGCATAGTTATTGGTGTGTATTTGTTTACAGGGAATGTGATTAATATTTGTGACAATTACCATTCAATGTCGTCTTTCAGATTTAAAGCACTGCCTGATTAGAATTTAATTCAGTTAGTTTGACACAGTCCAGATAGATTTAGTTAGTACCTGCTTACTCTCTGTGACATCTCCTGTGGTGAATCTGATTACAGAGCAGTGGGAAAAGCTCAGTGCTGGAGAGTTTGGTCGGCAGAGACCTCTTGCCCCGTGGGACAGGCATCGTCACCCGCAGGCCTCTCATCCTTCAGCTGGTGCACGTGGATCCAGAGGACAGAAGAAAGACGGGAGACGAAAATGGTGATTGTTACTTTGTCCTTTTGTTTCATAGTGAAGGCAAAAAGGCTTTTTTTGTTTGAAAAAAGTGCAAGAAATTGACCACATGAGTGGTTAGGAATGTGTTTGTATCTTCCACTGTCCTCTTGATTTGGTTTGTTTGGGTTGATGAAGGATGCTAAGGCAGTGCTGTGGTTCTAGATACTTGACTCAGGTTGCTGAGAAGATCTAACCTTGTCTGCTTTGAACTTTCTTGAATGCTGTAAATATAAAACCGATATTGTGTCGTTGATAGAGCTGAATTTGTATTAATCTGCCTGGATTGTTCAAAGAAAAAGAAAAACCTGTTTGATTAGTGATTAATTCAATTATTGTCATTCATAAAACATGTGCTTTCCTCGAGTCTTAAGACGCATTTCTTATGCATGAATTTGCAGTATAAGAAAACCACTTGATAATCTTTTATCATATACTTTAGAAAAGGTTTTTAGCTTGGCCCATTTCTGCATTTATGTGGTTTTGGCTGTAATGGAGCCTTTAAAGACATAATTGCTGCACTCACAGGTGTTTTGTGAGCTAACTCTTTGTCATCTCTCTTTAAACACAGACCCCAATGCCTGGAAAAATGGACGCCTTTACAAAGGTCTCCTTTTTCTTGTTCCTAGCCCGCTTGCTTTTGTTGAGCAGCTTACTTTCGGCTTACTTATTTTTTGCCTCCATTATTAAACGACAAGCTTGTTTCATGCTGCCAGTGTCGTGTCCTAATTCACATGTAAACAATCCACTTTGGAATACAATGTTTTGAGTGATACAAAGTGAATTGTGATTAAGTTCCATTAGGATGACTTGCTAATAACTCAGCAACAGTGCTATTTAAACTTCACCTTGTAATGAAGATCCAAGGTCTCCATCAGGCCTCTGTGTGTTAGAGAGCCAACGTTTAGGTGGCCTATCCTACACACAGTGCACTGCGCTTGGCTTTAGTTGAGCTTTTTATTTTGGTTGTTGTGTCGTTTGCTATACTGTACCAACAGAATGAAGACTATATAGGTTTGCTGTGTAAAAAAACTTCTCTGAGAAAGTGAAAGTCTACAGTTGTTGTGTGTTAACACTGTTGTGGCATTGACAATGTTGTCATTGATTTTCTCACAGGAGTGGATGGAGAAGAGTGGGGGAAATTTCTACACACTAAAAACAAGGTATTGAAACATACAATACATCTTTAAACAAAGAGTTTACAATTGGTACCCAGTGAAGTCAAACGTGTATGACCTGTTTGTGTGCATCCATTGCCAATTCTTTCATTTTGAGCAGTTTACTACAAATATCCTTTTGCATTTACCAAATGTATCATTTGTTTTTGGTGGAATTTATTTTTGTAGTGTAGTTTTCATTTATATCTTTGAGAGGATATTATGATTATAAATATCATGTCTCTGCTTTTTAGTTCTACGCAGATTTTGATGAAATCAGGCAAGAAATCGAAAATGAAACCGAAAGAGTTTCTGGCAATAACAAGGTACGTCATCAGAGCTTTTTGAATAAAGAGTTTGATTTAACCCTGTATGTGTTTCTGCTGGTCTTAATTGCTGCAATTATTCACATAATGTTGATTTAATGTTCACATAATGTTGACCTAATGTTCACAACAATGTAAATCAATTTTTTGTTATTCTCTGTTTCACAGGGAATCAGTGATGAACCCATTCACCTGAAAGTCTTCTCACCACATGTTGTCAACCTCACACTGGTGGATCTGCCTGGAATCACTAAGGTACTTTAATCATTGGATAACTACTGTAGTAATCTGCTTACCAGGAAAAACTAATATTATAACTAACATGCAGCTATGTCGCATATGCTTGTATTTAACACTGTTATTAATATTTATCAGGTCCCAGTAGGAGACCAGCCTAAAGACATTGAGCTTCAAATTCGTGAGCTGATCCTGAAATACATCAGCAACCCCAACTGCATCATCTTAGCCGTCACTGCGGCAAACACAGATATGGCCACATCTGAAGCTTTGAAAGTCGCTCGCGAAGTGGATCCAGACGGTCAGCATGTTTAATTTTTTGTTTGTGTAATATTTTCAATATGCAGATTTTTTGGAGAGGCAGCACATTTATTTTTGGCATGCAACCTTTCCTGCCATCAGGTCGCAGAACGCTGGCTGTAGTGACTAAACTGGACCTGATGGACGCTGGTACTGATGCGATGGATGTGCTCATGGGCAGAGTCATTCCCGTCAAACTGGGATTGATCGGAGTGGTCAACAGGTAAAAAACAGAAACAAAATAGAAGATATTTATAAAGGTTTTGGTCCTGAAAGCTGATTGGTCGATACAGTCCATGCTAAAATACACAGATTTTATAAAACCATAGGTTAGATTTATTTTTATCAGATTTCCAAAAATTACTTCACGAAGCATATTGTTTAATGATACAATGAACAGAAAAAGGCCAAAAGACAAATATTTAAATCTATTTATTTTAAATAAATCCTTGTTTATTTAGTTTTTTAGAATGCTTGAAATGTTTTGCATATCATGTTTGAAAGATTTTCCAGTATGTTAAAATGTGCATGTGTCTGCATCCAGGAGTCAGCTGGACATCAACAATAAGAAAAGTGTGGCGGACTCCATCCGTGATGAATATGCCTTCCTACAGAAGAAATATCCCTCCCTCGCCAACAGAAACGGAACCAAATATCTAGCAAGAACATTAAACCGGTAGATATTTGTTTATGGATGCTGTATTGTTTTTGCAGTATGAATATATATGTATCATAATTCTTTTTTTCCCATCAGGTTGTTGATGCACCATATTAGAGACTGTCTGCCTGAGCTGAAGACACGTATCAATGTTTTAGCTGCTCAGTATCAGTCTCTGCTCAGCAGCTATGGTGAGCCAGTTGAGGACATGAGCGCCACCTTGCTGCAGCTCATCACAAAGTTTGCCACCGAGTACTGCAACACTATTGAGGGAACGGCCAAATACATCGAGACAGCTGAACTGTTAGTGTCTCCTGATATTTAATAAATGTTGAATATGATGTGTAATGTCAGAATATGTATATCAAAGAAATTAGTGATAACCTCAACTGGTCTGTGGTGATGTTGTAGGTGTGGTGGTGCAAGAATATGTTACATTTTCCACGAGACGTTTGGTAGGACACTGGAGTCAGTCGACCCTCTGGGAGGACTCACAACCATAGATGTGCTGACAGCGATCAGAAATGCTACGGTGGGTTAAAAACCATGTATTTGCATTATATAAAAACTCCAGGTTTTTATTCTAGCACACATCCTCTGAGAACCTTTAAATAACATAGTGTCTCAGATATGGCTCTTATATAACACAGTTGAATTATAGTTCAGATCGCATCCGTTTTAACAGGGATTTCTGACACCTGGATAATTTGGTTCTGGTGTGTTTCTGCAGGGTCCTCGTCCCGCTCTGTTTGTTCCTGAGGTTTCATTCGAGCTCCTGGTTAAGCGGCAGGTGAAGCGTCTGGAGGAACCCAGTCTGCGCTGTGTGGAGCTGGTCCATGAGGAGATGCAGAGGATCATTCAGCACTGTAGTAACTACAGTACTCAGGTATACCATATAAGAGAGTCCGGTTAAAGTAAATTAACTTTCATGTAAGAGTGAGTTTTCAAACCAATGACCAATCAGAATAAAGTGGGGGTGGGGCTAGCATCTCCATTGAGTTTGGCTCTATCTAGTGGTGTTTTAAGGCAATAACCTGTAAGCACTTTGTAAATGTATTGAAATTATGAAACCAAAACTGTATTGTTTTTGTCATCAGGAGTTGCTTAGGTTTCCAAAGCTCCATGATGCCATTGTTGAGGTGGTCACCTCTCTGTTGAGAAAGAGGCTGCCGGTCACCAATGAGATGGTTTGTCTTATTTCCCTTATCAGATCTAATTCATGATGTTCTGTAATTTTGTAAATAGTCACATTGAATTGTTTACACTTTGTTCCAGGTTCACAACTTGGTGGCCATCGAGTTGGCTTACATCAATACCAAACACCCAGATTTCGCCGACGCTTGCGGACTGATGAACAACAACATTGAGGTTTTGATGCTTTCGTTTACATTGAAGGACTAAAATTTACTGATTTTAAAATATTTAAATGTGAAAGTTTTTTTGTAACAGGAGCAGAGGCGCAACAGGATGAGAGATCTGCCTTCAGCTGTGCCGCGTGATAAGGTACGCTGTCAGATTAGTAATATTGTGAGATATTGTGAGATATTGTGGCCTTTTGTTTCAGAAATTGGGATTGGACGAAGATAAAATCGCTGTTTGTCCTCTTTACTGCACCTCAGCTTTTTCTGTCTTGACCAGAATTAGACAGAAACCTGGCGCTTTTATCTATAGCTGACTAGCTTATTCTACTCTCATCCTGTGTCTCTCTGTAGTCCTTAAAGGGTCCCGGTGGGCAGTCATTGCCGCCCACCGAGCAGCTGCCTGCTGAGGGCGATGGCCCTAAGGTCTGTGGCGCCCCCTGTTTGTAGGGGCAAAGCATGGAGTTGATTTACAACCCAACTTCTTCCCTTAAAAAACCTGAACCTGCTGACTGCATGGTCACCAAATACTAAACCAATGGCAGATCATTTGTTTGCCGTGCCGTTTGGTTTGTACTGATAAGGACCTTTTTTAAACTAACATAATGTTTTATGCTGGTTTTTGTGGATGAAACATTTTTGTTTTTGCTATCTTCACGCTTACTCTTCCTGATTTTGCATGCAGAGTATTTAATTCCTATGGTTTAAAGAGATTTTTTTAATAATCAGTTATGTCTAGAAGATCTATTTTGGCATGTTGCTTGAAGACAGCTTGGCTTGTGTGTAAATAAATGGGTTTTAATATAGGTGACACAATCGCTCTCTTTGTTGAGTTGTTTGTGTGCGGCTGGTTTTGAGGATTCTCCCCAACTTAAATACATATGCTCCAATAAAGATTTTATGGCCAAACCTGTGTTTTTTGCGCTGATTACTGTGTACAAACTGTTATTCCTACGTTATTTTCAGTTTAATAAGCACATAAAACACCAATTGACTGCACGACACAATGAATGTTACTAGCTCTTAGTGTTCAGTCATGTTGTAGGTTTTCTGTTTGTGTGCAGCAGGCGGCCGGAGGAGCTCCGGGGGAACAGGAAGGAGGTACGGGGACCTGGCGAGGCATGCTGAAGAAAGGAGAGGATGGCCAGGGAGACGAAAAAAACAGAATTCAGAGCTCCATTCCCGCCAGCCCTCAGAGAGGATACGCAGTCAACTTACTTGATGTGGTCTGTAAAGCACAAATTTACTAGATTTGTTTTTAGAAATTGCCTAAAATAACAAACATTACTGTTGATTTGTTTTGCCAGCCTGTGCCGGTTGCCAGAAAACTCTCCGCTCGTGAGCAACGGGACTGTGAGGTCATCGAGAGGCTCATCAAATCCTATTTTCTTATTGTCCGCAAAAATATTCAGGACAGGTGTGTGACCAGCTTTTTTTAAGTAATGTGCTAATGCTTTTTCTTATGTGCATGATGTGTGTTTGCTGACCAAAGTCCTGTCTCTGTAGTGTACCGAAGGCTGTGATGCACTTTTTGGTGAATCACGTGAAGGACAGTTTACAGAGCGAGTTGGTGGGGCAGCTGTATAAACCGGCCCTTCTCGACGACCTTCTCACGGAGTCGGAGGACATGGCCCAGCGCCGCAATGAGGCTGCAGATATGCTGAAGGTAAATTCAAAGTGGACCAGATTTTATGCTGTAAGTTAAAGTCTGAGTATCTTGTTAAACTCTCATGTTTTTTTTCTCATAGGCCTTGCAGAAAGCCAGTCAGGTGATTGCCGAGATCCGAGAAACACACCTGTGGTGAAGTCCCACCCAGATGTACAAGCCCCTCCCCCTGTGGTCTGCACCGGCCCTTTCTGTCTGGATCTCTCAGACAGCCAACTTGAAAAATGCACTGCTGTCAATTTACGTGTAACGAATATAGTTTTATGATAAATGCCATGGACTTGAGCTACATTGATGGCATCACAGTCTGCACAACATCCCATTCAGTGATATCTTCATTCATGTATGTAAGCTACCATGTAAGCTCCAGATAATATGTGTGGCCTGTTAAAGGACCGCGTGTACCTGATGTAGCCTAAATTAAAGTTAGTGATATTGGAAAAAACTGAATTTTGTGTTTTGGGCTGTGATAAATATCTGTGCTTTAATTGTTATAATAGGAAGGAGAGATAAGAACGTCATGGATTCATTTGTAACATTTACTATAAATATTTAATTTCATCACATTGATGCTTTTTCTACTTTTCGTTGTATTTAAAATGATAGTTGGGGTGATATAATGGGATTGATGCTGGTTTATGATGCAAGTTCAACATTTTCATCTTGAATATGAATTCATATCAACTGGACACAGTCAGTGAAAATTTATTCATGACATTGAAAAGTAAAAATGTACAGCCTGAGCATTTTTGTACATTCAGAACAATTTGAAATATATCCATAAAACAAACAGATGAGCTAAAACAACAAGAAAACACTTTTAAAATGCAAGAAGACACGAACTCCTCTGATCTGTTGCCTGCCGTCTTCATCTATCTTAGCCTTCCTCCCATTTTGCCTTTGCCACGGCCCTTGGCGCTAAGCAATAGAAAAACAAGAGGTTTTAAATAGCTGTTTTTCTCTTTAGAATTGAAAATTGTTCATGAGATTGTGATTCTTACCTCTGGTGATCCTGAACTCGTGAAAGGAGCTGATTTATCTGTAAGACACAAACAGACGTTAGACACTAATAGAATAAAGTGATAATGAACACAATCTGTTTACCTTGAAACAAGCTTCAGCAGAAAACCGTGAATTGTTATTTCTTCAAAAATTAAACTTTTTTTGCGGTTTGTGCTCGAGGTTTTACATCGTGCTTAAAAACAGAGCACCACGGCAATGATGAAAATATTGTACTCTGGAAATAATTTTAGGTGCTTCTCTCTGAATTATATTTTGACCTTTTAGGTGTAGATCATATCAAATAATATTCAATTATGATGGCCTATACCAGCATCTTAAGAAACCTAGAAAGGCACTTAAACGTTCATATGTCATACGTGATGGATGAATCTTAGTAAAGGTAAATATCACTTACGTCATATTTCTGGCGTTTGAATTTCTCGTTCATATCATACTTCTCTGCCTCCAGCTGCATCAACCACTGCCACAGCTCACTGGCTTTATCCCTGCAAAGAATGATGAAAACGGCAACAAATTACAGCAGTTACTTGGTGTTTTTCTGTATTGGATCTATTGTACTTCAAAAAGCTGAATTGAGAAATATTGTTGATATATATTTTTCGACTTGGAAGTCTGCTTCCAAGTCCAAAAAGTACTGCCGTACCTTAGTTTGTCCTCGCTCATATGATCAATGCTAAGTGGCTTTCGTCGCTCCGCCAGTATCTTCTTCTTTTTCTCTCTTTCTGTCTGTTTCTTGGCACCTTTGCGGCCTTCACCCTATTGGCCCAACAATATGATATAATGAATTAGATGAGGGAAACAGCACAAAATGATCATGTGACTTGCGTACAACGAGTCTCGTGTCTTATGACCTGTTTACTGACGCCGCCGTACTGATGGGTCATGTTAGTCAGCGCTTTCTTCTTCTTGGCATCATCATCCTGTTTCTTTCTCTGTTCCTCTTGTTCCTTCCTTTCTCTCTCTTCCTGCATGTTATATTACATCTATGTTATAGATTATAGATATTGAGAAGTTGTGGGCTTTCAATATGGTGGTAACTCACAGCGAGTCTGGCCTGACGTTCCTTCTCTCTCTCGGCACGAACTCGCTGCTGTTCGGCTCTCTCTGTGCGCCTCTTCTCCTGTTTAAACACATGCATTTACAGAATCTGCTGGGTGTTTGTAGATTATAAAAATTGCATTTTGTGTTTATTACTGCCCTGAAGAAGGCTTTTTGACATAACAGATATTTGTCCTGAGAAGTCCCAATGTTCTCAGCAAAAAACCTCCAGGTCTTGGTTTTCTCAAGTTTTCCTCACAGTGTCTCAATGATATTTCGGTCTAGTAATGCTATACAGGAAAACCTTAGAGACTCTCACAAAAAGCTACAGGCAATCATAGATGCTTAAAGAGACAAGTAGTAGTAGATAATTTTTGTAATCTGTTATTATTTTGTCTTGTGGAGTATACATAAAAATCTGTTGGGCTGCTTTCTCAAGTAAATAAGGAACAAAATGTTATTTTTATAGCCACTATTATATGTTACCATGTTTATCATATTTAGGAAAAAAGGTTACTCGTTCTGCAAGGTGTATACATTTAAAAGCAGTTTTAAAACACATATAAACATATTTATAACACAGCGAATGTATTAAAAAACACTCACGATTCTGTTGACGAGAGCAATGAGCTCTTCTTCATCTTTCTGTCTCTGAACAAAATGAGCTTCGATGAGTGACTGCAGCTCGGCCAAATCCTTCTCCTGACGCTTACGGCTTATGTCCTGTTACACATACAAATGCTGCAGGTTACTGTGTAGAAGGAAAGAAAGGTGTGAGATCAAACACAAAAACATCTCCAACTTACATCAAAATCAACTTTTTCTCCCTCTGGAATCTTTGGTGCTTGGATATTTGGCATAAACCTGAAAGTTAAGGCACACTTAAGCATCCATACTGTGTGTTTTGTCATATATCTGATGATGGATACAGAGGAATATGAAGCTTACTTTGGTTTGGACTTGGAGTCCTCCACTAGAATTTAAGAGATGTGTTTGTTTTTATCAGCAATCGAATAAAATAAAAAAACAAGCAAAAAACAAATAAATAAATTATATATGTTATGGGCATTATGGTATATTTGTTTTAAGTTATGTTTTAAGTTATTACAAACACTTCAAATACACATTTTTCTCTGTGATACAATACCTTCCTCCCTTTTTTAAATGAGGCAACACATACACACAAACACAGAGACACAATAGATTCATGAGAAAATAGTGAAATAAATTGCACAGTTTATAGCTAATATGTTTTGAGTGATAAAAAAATAAATTGCAAAACTGAAAAAAGTTAAAGATTGTTACTTACTGAACATCATCCATTACCTCCTCTGTATCAGACATATCTGTCAACACAGATTAGAGGCAGCTTAAAATAAATATCAAATCCAGCAATTATGTTGTCATTAATATCATACTTAAATATTGTGATGCATTTTTTAAGTTACGAAGTTACCTAGGTTTTTTGTCAACCTCAGAGATCGGTTGTTCTTTCTTTAGAGTTCAGCGTTGAGACAGGTGGGCTCAGACTGACATACATACAGACATAACACACCACGTGACCACAATGTCCTTCCATTGGTGTTCCGAGAGCCTTCGTCTATTGTTAGACCTTCAAATGCATTTCAGTGAAATTCTAAAACCCGACATTCTGTTCAACCCCCCCTGTACCAACGGCCTTGTTTTGTCACCTCATGAAACCCAATACATTTAGAGAGAAATGACACACACAGAGAGCTGATAGATGTATCTTTTCTTTACTGTGAAAGCTTGTATGATGATACAATAATTATACAAATGGTTGGCTAAATACTGACAATTCAAACGGGTTAGAAACAGATGCAGAAACAGCATGGTAATGCATTTTATTGATTTTGTGCAAGAACTGTAACTGTAAAAGCATCTTTATTTTTGTTGTTGCAAATGTGTAGTGTTTATAGCATGACTTTGAGAATGTAAATGCAAATGACATAAATCCAGCCATGCAAAAAGCGACAAAATAGACAAGATATAACACGGGAGAATAATGTTTAATGCACCTCAATGGGACAAAAAAAGATTTAAAGGCACTTTATATCAAGATAGTATCAGGTTTATTTCATTAATCAGACACGATAGATAAAATGCTAGATAAACCCTAAATATTATGTTGTTGTCGTTTTTTTTAGACATATTTTGAGTCTGCTCAAGAGAGAGACCAAAGCTGTCTTATATAAGTAAATTGAATAAATGAAAATGATTTAGATGAAAGAGACATTCAAGCACAGAGCTGGATGATGATTCTAACCTTATTTCAGTCATTTAGATTTTATTTAGATTTTTATTAGGGTTTATTCTTACCTGTCTATTATTAATATCATAATCATAATTTGGTGGTTTTCAACTGGTGGGCTGCAGGTCTGTTCTTGTATGGTCACAGACAACACAATGTTAAATGCAAATAATAACATGCAACTAAACAAATAATCGTGCATAGATAAAAAAATTGTAATTGGATATTTTTATGTTTTTTAACACTACATAATACAATATGTTTTGCTCGGTGTTTGTTCCATATGTTTGGCTGATAAGTCACACTTCTGCTCTTCCAAAGTCATATCAATATTTATCTATTTAAATATTTATAGCAATTATATGTCAATTTAACAATTTTGGTCACCACTTGATGTCCAATGTATCATCATGTACATTTCATTACAGGCATGTCTTCAGTTTTGGCTGATTCAGGAATCTGTCAGATGCCTTTATTTTCTTGTTCCTAAGGGAATAATACAAATGAGAGAATCGTGTTAAGGATTTACACACAAGATCAATAGTCACATTTGTTCCACATAGCTGCTGTGTATGAGTTACGTCATGCGTATAACTTTCAACACTTCTTCAAATACTCAAACCAAATTGTGTAGCCTGTCCCACCTGCTCCCAGTTAGTGTATACCATACTGGTGCCGTGACCCAGATAAACTCACATGATCAGAGGTCTCAAGTTGTGTTGCAAGTTTAAGAAATACCTGTTACATTGTCGTCTATGTATCTGGCAAGGACAAACTGGTGACAGAGGAGGACTGTAGATAGCCTGCATGTTATTAAATAAAACGTAATGAACCACCTATACTAAAACACACAAAAGTATGTCCCGCATTTAGGTGTTAAGGCAGTTAATGTGAAATTATGTATCCCATAATGCTTTCTAACTCTGAATATTAAACTGCTTTACTTTGTGATACCATGATAATCCAGTAATATGGGACAACCGAACAGCTGCAGCGGGGAATGCGATGCGTCACGGGCCCCTACTGCACAATGCCACGCGTGTGGTGAAGGGTGAAACAAACACGTCGAAATTATGCCCGACACGCTGACAGCCTGCAGAACACCAATGCTGGAGAACAAGGTCGTGCCTTTAAATATACTGTAACGTGATATTCAAACAAAAGATTTATGACAGCCTGACCACTTAGGGTTATGAGTTTAGAGGACGTGAAGAGTATGCTGTCACCTCACCGTAAGTAAAAACACCTCCTCTTTTACACCCTGTTTAGGGAGCAAGAACCCGAAAGACCACCAAGGAAACTCCATGCAAATGTCAACCTTACCATGAAAAAAGTTTTTCACCGTACAGATAGCTTACGTGTCAATATTTGGTGATTTAAATACACATGTGAGGTCTCTCTCAAAGCATTTTTTATGTTTGCATAAGCATGATTTGTCAGTCACGTCAAGTGTTGTTTTCAGAATTGTCACATTCATAACAGTCCATATACATTATAAATGAGCACATGAAAATTTAAAATAAAATAACTATTTTATATTCTTTGAAGAGTCATCTCTTCTCCATTTGTTGGGTATTTTTGCTTCTGCTTTGTGCATTTTAATTCACAGAAATCCTACAAATATTATATTCACAAAGTTTTATGACAAAAGTCCACTTACCATTGGTGACAAACTTACTCTTAGCTGCAAACACCTGCAACACAACACAACACATGAGATTTTAAATAAAAGTGTGCAGAACTAAATTAAACAGTATAAACAGTACAATTGAGTTGTTGAACTGTACGGTTTATAATATTCAGCTCAGCTTACTTTAACAGGAGCGGAGCCCTTTGGTTCCCAGAGGCCACGTGTTTTGGTGACTTCGGCTGGCTTCTGGTCCTATCAAATGTGAAAAATATAAAGCATCTTTAATTACATTTGCATATAATGGGCTGCTGGTCATTTTCTATATACATTATAGGCCTTTACCTTTCCTAGAGAGAGATTGAACAGAAGGGAAATAGAGATAATTGACAGCAGAGCGACAGGAAAATAGACACTGGGGAAAGACACTGCTGGAGGTATGAGAACAGAGAAACAGATGAAATTGTTAATAAAAAGATGACAGGATCATTACTGAACGTACTATAGTATTATTTTGGTACTATTAATTCATTATTATATTCATATACATAAAATAGTGTCCTTAAATGAATAATGATGGCAGATCGCAAAATGTAATTCACTACAGACTCACTGGAGGGCTCCCTGTACCACACAGAATACAGAATCACTTGACTAAACCTGATTTTACTAGGACAAGAACCTGTGTGAAACCACCTTGAACTCTTTCTAAGACAGTTCTCAGATTTCATAGAGAATTTTGATAAATATAAAACAGTTGTTGTTCAAACTGATTTAAGTTCTCTGCTCTCATAAGGATATTTTGAAAGGATATTTTCATCTTTTAGAATCAAGTTTGTATTTCATGATGTTTCACAGTGACTCCAGTCCTCATCTATCAATGCAGACGAAATATCATTCATATGATTCTGATTTATATACAGTTACTGAGCTCTTCAAGTTTCCCATTTATATTCTAGTGTATGTTTTACAGTAAGAGCGGCTATAATCTTAAAGGCTGGAAAGAGGAGCTTAAAATAAACACAGAGCCATAAGTGAAAAATAGCAAGAGAGAGAGAGAGAGAGAAGAGAGAGAGAGAGAGAAAGAGAATCTGTCACATGAGCAAGGAACAAGCAAGATTTTAGCTTGACCTTTTACTGACGTCTACAAAGACATTCATTTATATGTTATAGTCAATTTTTCAAAACAAAAAGTTTTGGATATAGTTGGCACATTTTTTTTTGTCCAACACAACGCCATGTATCATATTGTACTGGTCGGATAGAAAAACAATTGGTCACAACAACATAAAAGTCTTGTGTTAAAAGACATACATACAGAATGACATACAGACGCAATAGCCAAAACCAGAACTGACCGTGTTGACTGCTGGTTTTTCTGGTTCAGGGGCTGGCTTTGGTTCAGGTGGTTTCTGCTCAGGTGTTTTGGTCTTCCAGCTGTTAATCCGACCGGGCACACCTGTGTTTAGACCAGCTGTTTCCTGATTGGATGAAAGTAATACTTTTTCTCTCAGCTTATTATAGTTCAATCAAATCCTTTTAGTAAATTGCACAAGATATCTGTACCTTGGTGACCGCGGGGGGGCTTGTGGGAGCTGCGGTGGGACTAACAACATTCCCTTTCTCCCACATACTCTTGATGTTACGCACCCCTTCAGCCACAGGCACGTCCACAGGAGATTTGGGTGATTTGGGCACATCTTTGGTCTGATAATGAGAAGATTTTAAGTTACATGTCATGGTAATTTGAACAGATCCAGGTAAATTTAGTGGTCAGTGTTCCTCACCTGAAGAGCAGAGTTGTACTGCTCCAATCTGTTTCCAATCTTGCAAACTAATGGAGTGTGTGGGATTTTTACTGGACTTGTGTAAATATAAAACAGCAGCATGTCAGATACAGTAGTACGGCCAATAAAGTGTTTTACTCCGAAGTAAAAACATACTAAAAATGACGTCTTACCTTTTGAGAGCAGACTTGTTTAAAAATTCAGCCTTCTCTCCAATCTGTTAAAAGCAACAGTGTGGTCATTTAATAAAGAAATAGTTCATCTAAAAATCTAAATCCTTTTATTATTATTCACCCTCATGTCATTTCAAACCTGTATGACTTTCTTTCTTCTGCAGAACACAAAAGAAGATATTTTGAAGAATGTTAGAAACCAAACAACTCTGACCCCCATTGACTACCAAAGACATTTCTCAAATTATTTTAAAGAAGAGTCACATACAGGTTTTGCATGACTTAAGGGAAATAAGTGATTTTGCTTGTAATTATAACAGTTCAGGTAACAAGTCAGATAACCACTGACCTTTGCGGAAGCTCCTTTAGGAGCGATGAACGGCGGTTTGCTCCCTTCTTTCAACTCCTCCTGTTGCTTCTTCTTCTCTGCAGCTTCTGCTCGTCTCCGTTCGATCTCTTCTTTCATCTTCCTTCTCTCTTCCTGACCATTTTAGTGGCAATAAAGAAACATGAAAAAACTTATGGGTTTGATCACTAGGAAACTGATCCCACTTTATTTAATGTCACAGTGATGTATATTTATATTAGTCTACAAACATTTTGTCAAAACAGAAATCAATTCTGGTAGACATTTACAGGATGTGAATTCGAATACTAAAATAGCTTGGTAGTACTTGGTAGTCACATAACTAATATTACCCACAATCCTTTGCACTATGGCTTGTGATATCAAGACACAGAGAATTATTAGTACATCTTAACACGAGTTGAAATGTTTTAATTTTGCTCTTTTACAAAATAAAAAAATACATATTTTATCATTGTAGTGAACAACATACTCTTTGTGGGCATGCAAACATGCAAGTACATATGTGAAATCTTCACCTCTTCCTTGGCTTTCTTTTCAGCCAGTTGTTGTTTCTTCTGCTTCTCTTCCTCCTCCAGGATCTTCTTCCTCTCCTCCCTCTTCTTCTTCAGCTCCTCCAGCTCGGCTTCAGCCGTCTGCTGCTTCTGCTTCATCTTCTCCAGCACCTCGCTGTCCGTCTCATTTCTCCTGCGCTTCAGCTCCTGTAACTTACGTTCTGCCTCCAGCTTGGCGATGGGATCCTGCTTCTCTGAGTCTGGAGAGCGTAAACCGCTCGGGCTACAACAATAACAAAAAATGTTATGCAGGTCACTTATGACATGAAGAATAAATCTTATTGTACCTTAGTATCTTCTCTGTTTTCTTGGCTTTTGCAGTACTGGCATCGGTATCTGATGGCTTTGTTGACACTTTCTGCTCAAACAGAGAAGTAATATATACATTCAGCTTTTTTTATTTTGTAAAACAGGCCAAACTATTGTTTTTAGTAGAGCTGTGATACAAAAGGACTCTTAACTTACTTTGTCACGTAGAAATGAAGGTTTTGGCTTTTCCTCTACAACCTAAAAGATAGATTAAAAACCTTAACTTTTGTTATGTAAGTGCATTTTCTAGTGCTAACCAGAGTCAAGCACATATTAGCTATCATTTATTTGATTCAAAGTGACGAAAACCAGTGAAGAATAAACAACACCACATGCAAATCACTCAATCGCGCATTTCAGATCCCCATAATCTGTAGAAAGCAAAGAAGCAGAATATGTGATGTGTCTATTTCCGTTTTATGTGTCGAACCGACAAGCAATGCTGGTTGGACAGAAAATGAAAAGCGTGAGCTGTGCACACATTTGTGATTTCCACACATGACCTCCGTTTTAGAGGTAAATACCTCTTGCTTTTTTGGTTTGGTCTTTTCTTCAGGTTTGGACTTAGTTTCTTCAGCTTCTTTCTTCCATTTTGGCTTGCCTTCTACCTCCTTCTTTGGAGCAACAGGTTTCTCTTCAACCTTCTTCTTCAGTGTTGACAGTTTCTCCTCAACCTCCTTCTTTACATGTGGTTTCTCATCTTCTTTCTTCGGGATTTGGACCTTGACTTCAATTTCCCTCTTGACTTGTGGTTTCTCTTCTTCTTTATTTGGGATTTGGACTTTCACCTCAAGTTCCCGTGTTGATTTTTTGGGTGTTTCTCCAACAGTAACATGGAATTTCTCAGGCTCTTGTGTAGGTTTCTCCACCTCTTTCTTCACTGGAGGTTCATCCTGAATTTTAACTATCACTTCCACAAGTTTTTCTTCAGGTTTCTGTACAGGTTCCTCTTTATCCTCAAGCTTCTGTTCCTCCACCTGTGGTGTAGCTGGCTCAACTTTAACTTCCACCTCTATGATTTTATCCACAATTTTGTCTTCTTCTGTAAGATCTTCTGTAAGATTGTCTTTCCATGATACTAAACCTTCATCTTGAATCTCATTCTTCTCTAAATCTGCACTTGCTAAATCTGTATTTTCTGTCTTTTCTTTAGCCTCTCTATTTACTCTCATAGAATCTTCCTACAAAATAATAAGACACAATTTCAAATCATTTTAAACAAATGAATCAATGCAAAGGCATTCGCTGGCAACCAATGTAATGGGTAAAGTGGTTAATGGATAATTCTTAAGAGTTTCATACCTCATTTAGTACAGCTTGTTCTTTGGTTTTCTCCTCTGTGGATTCCTGAAAACATGTGTCAAAACAAATCTGTACAAATTTCCAAAACCTGTATCGTAAAATGAGGAACGTTTGAGAAAAATACCTGTTTTTTTAGATAAGATGTCTGTGGTCTTTCTTCTTCCTCTGGTTTTTCTATCTTCTCAGGAGTTTCTTTGGGTTCTTCAACAACTGTGCTTGGCACTGGCTTATCATTTAACGTCTCCTCAACCTCTGCCTTGGTTTCTTCTATATTTTCCTTCTCTTTGCTTTCCTTCCAGGAGTTGGTTTCTGTTGAAGGGACCTCATTATGGGACGCTTCTTCTTCAACATCTTCTTTTCTTCTTGGTTTCTCTTCTGTGATTGTGGCATTTTCAGTTGTGATGGTGGGATCCGTCTCCTTCTGTCTCTCCAAAGCTTCCTTCATCCTTTTCTGCCTCCGTTCCTCTCTCTTGGCAATCCTCTCCAGAAGAGCCTGCTCATCATCTTCAGATGGTGCAGAACCAGTGATCGATGTTAATGTCTCTGTACTGAACACAAAATCATCAGGTGTTAATTATGATGTTAATTAGGATTTTCCATGGTGTTAAAGAAGAGTTTGGGGTTTTAGACTACATCTTATACTTAATTATTAATTTATATAATCATAACATATAGTCACATATGCACAAATATATGACTGATATAGGTTAAAGCACGTTTGATGTTATTGTTTGTGATACAAGTACCTGTTGGTTTCTGCTGTTGTGCTATTTGACTCCTCATTTTCCTTGTTGCGCAGGCGTTCCTGACGAGCTCGTCTGCGTTGCTCGCGGGCCGCCTCCTCATCATCATCCTGAGCATTCATTCTGTACAGACAGTGAGATACGGCCCCTTGAGTAAAGAAAATCTCATTCTTCAGTGTGAACAGAGACAGACTGTCAGTTATATAAATGACTCTTGGCTCAATGTAGAAAGAGTGTGTGAGAAATAAACTTCATAAACTTCATAAAAACGTGTGTAGTGACTTATAAATGGAGGAGGCATATACATGACAACAATATGCAACTAAAAAAAAACATTTCTTAGAAGTGATCGCAAAGCATGTTCTTCTTTGATATGCGAATCTGTGCAGCTTGTTGAGGAGAGGTGTGCTATAAGGTTTTATATCTAGGGACCTAAATATAATCGAAGACTTGGCTAAGCGAGGTTGACTCTTTTGACCCGGTCCCTGGGGGCCATTGCTGAATGTCACAGAGACATGGGCTGGGTCTTTTGACCTCTGGCACTATACAGAGACGAATTTTAACACTGGAGGTTTTGGCAAGCCCCACTCAGAATATAAACCTAATTTAAACTTGTTTATTTGTGTATGTATTTATTGCCAAGTTTAACATTGATCACTCAGTCACGCAGTGTATCACGAGGCCCTTAAAAAAAATAGCAAACCTCATAAAGGTATTAAAAATGCACACCGTGAGTGTGTCTTGAATTCATTTATTGGTTTATTTATGCTTGATTTACCAGGTTTCTCAAAATACCAATCATACCCGAAAACCCTCAAAGAAATCATTGACATGTAAGGAGACAACAAGACTGAGGAGAGTGTTTGTTAGTGTCCTTGTGTCATGGTAAATTACCAAGACTGTAAACTCAAACAGATGCCAGATCCAACAACATCTCTCGTGTTTTCGTCTTGGACGTTGCACGGAGATGCTGGTCTCATATTCTCTCTTTCTGCTGCAGTTGATTGAGGCTGGCTTTAGTTTTTCAAGGCATGTTGGTGTTTATAAGGCATTGAGAACATTCAGCCAATTGATGAAGGATGGGTTTTGTTTTTTCCCCTTTTCTCTTCTTCACTTCCCCTCCCAATGATTCACAGATGTTGGAGATGGTAGACAGAGACCCACAAATCTGTTTCTGCTTCCCGGGACACCGGCAGGAAATCTGAAACAATCCGGTTCTCTTTGGGAGTTCCAGAAATGAAGAAGGTCATCCAAAACGACAGTCAGATGGAGTGTCTGTGATGTTCTTGGAAGCAAACTTCTTCTGTAAGAGTTATTGCTGAACGAATACAATAGCTTTAAGAACCCGTGTTTTAGGACTGAGAGGGAGAAAGGTGACACTCTTGACAGAAACTGAAACATTAAGGCTGAATATTTAGCCTTGGAATGAAACAGCAGTCAAAACGTTAGGAAATCTCATAGTAAAGATCCAATCACAATAACTATAACTATAAAGATTAAAAAAATCACTCTAACAGCACAATCATAACGATAAAAACAACTTTTAAAGTATTTTTTTCAGCTGATGAATGATAAAACATTGTTAGCCAATCAAAATCTATTCAAGTTTAAAGGGATTGTGTATTTTAAAATGCAAAACTGAAGCGTGTATACAATATGTATTATTCTTGGTGTGCTACAACTACAAAACAGTATAATTGATCCAGGCAACAGTTTCACACAGCTGTATTTTTTTTTACACATTTAAATAGCTGAAAATTAAACCAGACAGAATTATAACGTTAGTCTCCAGAAATGCGCCGAAAGTGTCGAATGAGCAAATGCATTTAGTAAAATGTTGACGCATCTGGTGAGCTGTTAAATCAAATGATTTATGGGAGACGCCATGACCACTTCCTTTGACATAAATATGTGGCTTCTCTCAATTGCTGTTTGAACTGGGAACCATGACAGAATGTGAGGGATTTCTTTTTCGTTAATAATTTTCATAGAGTATATTTCTTTTCCAGATATGATTCCAATAAAGTTTGTTTTCTGAACTACAAAGCCATGAATGTGGTTGAAATGCCTTTCTTGAGACTCATCCATCTCAATAAAGTTTCTCTCTTGGTTTTTCACATATGCACCAAACAATTCCTTAGGCCAGACTGAAATATGGCACTATGTAACAGAAGAGAAAGGCATCCTTTAACACGCGCACAAAGGGAGAGACTTTCAGTGTCATATTTATGTTTGTATGTTTTGTAATAGTTGTGTATGAGGCTCTAAATTGTCCTAAATGTGAAAAGATGGATCTTAACATCATACATTAACGGCTCAGATCAAACAAGAAACCCTAATATAAAAATTGATTGTTCAGACAACATTGTGCCATATTAAGAACTTAAAAACTTTTAACCCCCAGTGTATCTTCATAGACTTCAAGGCATGATACTACACAATTGGCCAGACTATCAACTGGATTTGGAAGTGATTTTTATCAAACATTTGATTTCCTTTACAGCTCATATAGCTTACTTTTATATAATATTTTTTTCTGTACGGGATCTATCATCTTCAATAACGCACATGTACTGAACTGTCCTTATATGGATAGCTGGGTTGTGATGTTATAGAAGCTTGGAGAAACTGCAGTTCTCAGTCTATGAGTGTCTCCAAGTCATGCTGAACTATAAACAATATCAACCTGGCCTGCCAAAATCACTGTTCACACGACTCATCCTAATACATGCGTTTTTATGAATATCAAGATATGATGTTAATACAATTCTTTGGTGCACAAATAACAGTTTGGAATATTTATTCATGTCTTAAATATTTGTCTTACAATTTGCTGTTGGATGCAATTCTCTTAACACAAAACAATATTTGTGTGAAACTTTGGTTTTGAGATTGACCCACGAGATTCAAGTCTTTTCATCTACTCATCACACTCTTGAAACACATCCCATGTGTATCTGTCTAAAATCAGACATTATCTGGATTTACTCTATACCGACCCGTCAACTGTAACGATGCACTGTAAGCGAAGCAAGACATTTACGAGCACATCAACCTTTATAAGGAATAAAGAGGAGAACAGAGGTGCGGTTGTTTGGACCATGTAGACACAATCCCATCCAACTTGGCTAGAATATTACACACAGGCTTAAATTAGTATTAAACAACATTATGATGACAAAGATCACATTTCATTATATCACTTAACACAAAATCTGAGATTAGTCTATATTTTGTGTATGTATGAACAGTGACTTACTTCTCCGCCTCCCGCTGCATCTCTTCACGCTTTTGTCTCCGCAACTCTCTACGACGCTCAAAATCAAAGTCCTCATCCATGATGGTTTACAGGAAGCTCTGTGTGTCCAGGCTGGAAGAAACAGACAAAACAAGTTGGATTTGTAAAGATTTTAACTGGTCGGTGTGATCTGTGTGATTCAATATCAAACTGCTCCTTTTCAGCTGTATGGCTAATAATTTGTAAGGCCACAACATTTCTTTGTTTTTTTTCATTGCTCTGTGAAAACTACCAAAAACACACTTTAATTTAAGTATCAACTTAGTCTCCTAAAATTGCATAGGAGAAATTAAAATATAAACAAATATGACAATTGTTAATATAAATTATTATGTAAATTAACATCTATTTTACAGTACAACACAACAAAAGTGTGGAGCTTTAAAATAAATGTAGATTTATTTAAAGTATAATCTAGATTTGGGTAAATTTGATAAGAAATGTTTAAGTTCATATTGAAATCTTAAAAAAATATTGCCTTTTGATTGCTGAAGAAGAAGATGGAGATGAAGAAGACCCTTCACTTACATCAGAACCGTCTTTAAATAACAAAAACAAAAGGTATTTTCTTAGCTATACATCTAAAATCATGATTGTTTTAAAGAACAAAGACGTATTCAAAAAACAATCACTAGAATCACTAGACACTATACATCATCTTGACATCATTTATTGTTAAAGAAAGATCTTGAATCAATCCATGATTAACCAATAAATGACCTTGTATGTGAAATAATATCCGGATTTGTAAGCATTGAAACATGTCTGTCAGGATTTCACAGTGAAGGTCAACAGGACAAATGTTCACAGGTGCAAAGCATCCTCATGAGGATTTATTTATGTGTGGCCATCAGACACTGCTATCATCTATCATCATTTCCTACAAGTTTGTTATTAAGTTTTCAGAATGGCTCATCAGTCCACAATAGTCTGGACAATAAAGGTTAATAAAACCAGTCTAAGAGAAGGATGTGGAATTCAAAGGCTTCGAGACCAGGTTTCCTGTTTCTGTTTCTCTAAATTCTTGCTCACACTTAAAAGAAAAAACAGTGCTTTGGGTACAGTGGGCATGCTATACACACCCCAGACTGTACAGCCTTCCTAAGGTATATTCAAATCCACAAATCATTTCCACATGACTGAGAGCAAAAAAAATATTTGTATTTACACATCTGTCACTGATTCCAGGTTCCGGGCATTTTTCATCCTAAAAATCTTAAGAGAAATCTTAGTTAGTTTCTCTACGGTACAAACAGATGAAAAACATCTATGAAATGAATCTCACAGGAATTTTAGAGTAAAGACTGACAGGTGATGTTATGATCTGCTAACAAGATCAATCTACCATATCGTCTGGATCGTATAGCTGTAGCTGCCGTCCAGAAACAGTCAGGTAAGACGGGGTAAAACCATTTATCATGACAAAAGGCTGTTGCATTTACATTTCCAAATTTTCCAAAGTTTGCAGAATATTTGGCCAGCATATTGTGCACAAAAAATGGCAACAAAATATAAACCCAAAATATAAGTAAAAGTATTTGTCTTTCATCTACAGCTAATGTCGAGATTTATAAGAACAAGATGCCAGATTTAATTCATGACATCTCTGTTATATTACTCTTATCATTAGCTCCATCAAAAACAGTGATATTTTATGTTCTTTCTAAAGCCGTCTTCTGTGTAATAAGCATTAGCACTGGCAATTACACCAAAGCCCTCAAATCACATTAAGAACGACATGCTTTTAGCCATGGAAGCTGCTGCACGCTGGCAGTGAATCAACTCCTCCGCTCACAAACTTCCTTCTGGGGAAATCACACATGCTAAATATCACGGGGAACCCCGACCAGAGATACGTAGAATCAATGGCTAGGGTCCTAAAAATAAGACCAGATAAATACACAAAGGCTTTCGTGCCATGACGTGTAACAGATGGATGTTGTTGGTCCCTTTTATGGCCTTGCATAACCAAACATGGTTACAGATGCTCATCTCGTGAAAGTAACATGGGCTACGGTTTACAGTGACAGACACTGTGATCTCTAAATAAATGGAGTATTGCAATTCCAGCACGTAACATTTACAGTCTTTTATGTCAATCATATTATGCACTTTAACCTGCATTTAAATAGAGAAATTAAAAAATTAAATATTATAGTGTTTTTTTTTTTAAATAGTCTAGATTTTGCCTATAGAGTTTAACCTGTTAACTGTCACCGTTGCACAGGAGAAAAAAACGTGTTATTTCACTATCCACTTTAATATTTCATAGTTGAATTCTAATCTAATCATGACAAACTACATATCAATGAAAAGGTGTAATACTCAAGAATAAATATTTGACATGTTTTTATAACAATGAACATGAACCAAAAATATTTTTATAAAAAAGTTAGTGTTTTTTTAAAATACCTAAAATTATTTTTAAAAAGTTTAAGTAAATTTCATACCATGTAATTTCTACAAATCAGTACCTTTCCTTTTTGTACACCAGCTGTAAGCATTGAGGATTATGTAAAATGGAAATAATTTAAGGTCCCCCTGTGGGACTGAAGCACAAACTGACCCCATTTGACACCAAATCATATACATCATACCCCATCATCCAATCTTCTCTCTCTGGATGTCCCAATTTTCTTTCCCTTAATAAAGATATCCATTTTCTTCTGAATTAAGTGTAGCTGAACCTGAGGATCTCGTACACAGAAACTTTTAGCCACTACAAACAAACAAAAATGTAATGGATATCATATGGTACATTTCTGTAATTACAAAGCGACGGTACAGATCTTAAAAAGCAATGTGTCTACTTGAATATTTGCATCTATATTCAAGATTTTATACTATAACTTGTAATGTATTGCAATGATTTAGAAGGTTCACAGCCATGTGAGAAATCATAATAAGATCTATCATGATAAGATCAAGTAAAAATGAGACAAGATGAACACAGAATACCAACATCTGCATCTGATAACTGCTCATTCATATCCTCTTAATGAAATCTTCAGCCATCAGATAACAGACGTGCACGTTCAGATTCTAGTCTAAATTATTGCTTCACATCCAAATATTCAGATCGGTGCTCATGTCCTCACTCAAACATTTCCCAGCATTCACAGAGAAAACATTTGCAACCCACTTGTGTCTAAAATGCTTTCCTGCAGAGCCCCTCAAGCAGCGTGGGTCAAATAAAAATGTTTTTGATTATAAGCCAATCTGTGCTTCCTAAAAACATTACGACCATAAACAGTCATTTCCGACATGCCATATTCATGAAAAGATTAAAAGAGCTTTGGCATTTTAATGTGTTGTAGGACAGATAGAAGTATTAGTAGTATTCATTGCATTTCTTTATTTAGTTTAGTAACCCAAAAAAGTAATAATGATTCCATTATTACCTATGCAAGAATTTTTTCATTGAAAAAATATATATCTTGAAAGTTTACAAATTGAAAATGTAAGGCAAAACAAGCTACCGGACACCGATGTGTTTAAAAAGTAACTTAATTTGGCTTAAACACATTCTCCTGGATGAAGAGACAGATCCACATGTAATGGGAAGAAGATTGTCTCATGCCTAGTAGCTCATACCATGTAAGGAAAAGACCTGATTTGGCACAAGTGTGTTAACGCCCCAAAGCTTTTCCACAGCAGGACGCCTGGATAACTTATGATAAACAGTTTGCAATGGAACACGTTCAAGGACTGAACCTCAAAACAGAATCCCGAATATCTGTCTTAATCACGCAACATCTGCAAACTTCTCTGTGCATATTTGATGAACCGACCCAAAGAAAGTTTGGTTTCATGTAACGCTGACCTCACGACTTGGGAATTCAAAATGTGCCAATTGTCCATCATCTTTGGTTAAGTGGTACACTGCAGCTGCAATATTTCCAAGTCCATCCAAAACAAATGTTTGCTGCATAATTCAAAGCAGTGCTATGGAAACTCGGTCTTCAAATTACCTGCTTTTTAACATCTGGCAGCAATGAACTGTGTATCAAATGAGCTGTCTAAACGAACGTGTCTTGTTATGTTTTTTACTACACGAATAGTGCTTATAGTACAAATCCAGGTTGCAACTGAAATAACTTTCTAAAGTAAACACATTATCTCATTCTGATTTAATTTAATTAAAATTGTTAAGCTTAAGCAAGTGGTAATTGATTTTAAAGCAAACAGACAGATAGATTTCCAAAATTAACCAATGTCTATATTTTACCATCCAAAAAATTACACACTTTAGCTTTGATGGGTCAGTATGATTTGTGGATGATTTTTCTGCCAACCAAAACATCACTTTGAATATCACTATGTCCTTCTAGCAATGATCTGTCCAAGTAAAATGTATCTACCTGATCCTCAACAGACCCCTGATGACCCTCTGTCTGATTTCTCCAAAGTCTGGGCACTGAAAGCCAACAACATTCCCAAACTCGATCCCATCCCACTCCGGAAACATAGGGCAGTATTTCTAACATCCTGCTCGCTGCCTGTGCCAAAGCCCTATTATCACTGCATACTGAATTGCCTCAAGACACACACACACAACTGGTGCTGCTGCTGATGATCTGCACACTGCAACTATATGTCTGGGATTGTTTTGAGTTAAGTTTAACACAGTGAGACAACTAATGAGCAAAAGATCCAAAGGCTTGAATGAGCTCATGCTTAATGCAAATAGTAGTTAGTGATTTTTGGGAGATCGTCCAATTAACAAGGAAGCAATTGTAAGCAAAGGGAGTCTACAGAAGTCCAGTGCAATGCATCTCTCTCTCTCTCTCTCTCTCTCTCTCTGAAAAAGTGCCAAAGTAAAACAACATTTTTGCAGGATGCAATTCATTTGTTCTCCACAAGAGTGTTGCAAAGCCAAATGCAAACGCATTTCACTGTAATTCCAACTAAATAACGTTGCCATCTGCATCCTTGTCTATGTAAAATTTGTTTTATGAAAAAAAAAATTTGTTTTTAAATAAAATCTATTTTAATTCACAAATAATGTTTCAAATGATTTATTCTTATAACATACCTGTGTTAAAGATGGTTTCTTTCCAATGTAGCCGTTTAGTTTGCTCGTGCTGTTGAAAAAATACACTGAGTAAATAACATTAGTCCACATGACTCCACATTTTATAAAATGTGCAGGATTTAGACCCCGCCTCCCCAAAGCTCCATCACTTCATCATTTTGGCAACGGTCTCTGTGTTTTCCTCTATCCCAAAGTAATAGATCAATGCCATTACACTCGTCTAACATATAACTTATTGCATGTCCTAATAAGTTATTCTTTTTTTCAGTTTTCTATCTCAGAATTTTGCATTTTAAAATTATGCTTTTTTCTTACTTTTATGCTGTTGTTTCATCCCTTAGTGTTATTTTATTTTTATATCTTTTATATTTCTTATCTCGTTGTTGTTAATAATTATAAACCACTTAAAACCATATTTGAAATGCGCTATATAAATAACCTTTTTCTATCAGAACAAATGCTTTTGTCTGGTCTTTATGATAAACAGATGCAGTAAGTTAATTAAACATTTTTAAATTAAACTAAAATAAAAAAATTTACTTGAATAAAACTTGCTAATTCAGATGTTACCACAAATAGAGTATTAAATTAGATATTAATCATCTTCTTACAATTATACTTTTGTAAAAAAAAAACCTTACAAATTATAAAATAATCCCCTTTGAATACAAGTTTTAGTCCTCTCTGGTACTGTATAGTCTATTCTATTCAATTGGATATGGCATAAAGTTTAACATTCCCTCAACAAATAACATTTCTGAGTTAAACATGAAAGTGATGAATAGCCACACCCTTTATCCCTGTGAGTTATTTAGTGCAGGTGGTTGTTGCTCATACTCCTCCATCCAGCATTAACAGCCCATGCCAAAATCCCAACCATAACCATTTTAAGAGAAAGTGTGAAACTGGTCTGTGATTGGCAGTAAAGAAGACGCTACCTTCTGTCCTGTCCTCCATGAGCTTTAGCCAAAGAGAAGACTCGAAACTGAATCATTGCCAAAACTATGTTATGTTCTAAAATACAATTCTTCAAAATCCATGTTTGAGAACACAGCCTATCTGGTAAAGTTTTAATTTACAAAAAAATATATTTCTATCATTAATTACAAGGAATAAATTAATTAACATGTTTTAGTGCCTGTCTGAGAACATACCATGAGAATCTAACATACCCAACATCTGCTATACTAAGCAGTTAAGTGATAGTTTGCCAAGTGCTACATTCCATTAAACAACCAAAACTGGTTTCTCTAAAAACACTATTAAGATCCTGGAGGAATGTTACTCTGAAATGTAGCACCTCCTCCTGGTTACCTAGGGTTCTTGGTATTTCACAAAATAAACAGGACATGCCTTGTTCCAATGATGTCTGAAACCTCAGTCACACCCCACACAGACACACACATATATATATATATATATATAGTATGGAAATTTTATTCACATATATAATTCTATATTTAACAAAATGTAATAGTTTAACAAAGAAAATAATTTACCTACTTCTTAATGAAGGGATGTGCTAAACCCAGCAGACCTGTCCTGCTAGGTAGTGAAAAACAAAGTATAACCACATTATAATGTGCCACAATTGCATCATAGTAGTCAGACAGTGGTAGTAAACGTAGACATGTAACATTAAAATCCACCATGATCATTGTTACAAAATAAGCATAAACATATAACATTTCCTGAATTGATATACTACAGTACAGTGTTAGACACACATTAAACATTAAATACACTAGATAAAGACAACAACTATGGTGCAATAGTTATTTACTAGTCAAGTGAATCGCCACATTTTGTTGTTCTTTTTGCTTACGTGTTGGTTAAAATTAGTTGACGGCATAACGTAACATAAACAAAAATAAATGTTATATAGTTGTTTTTGTTCTGAATAAAAAAAAGTTGCATTTGGTGTTCTGTGAAGAAAACTCTAAACATTAACTTAATATATATATTAATAAATACATTTGATAAATACAAAGTGTCCCTTTCATAAACAGTAATTATGTTTTTAAAATACCAAGTAAAATGTAACATTTAAGTTAACTGAATTTCCAGCCTGCTGTACGCTATCAGTGCTATGTAACATAAAATGAAGTTAAAAAAATGTAATTATCCAAACAAATAAATACATTGAATGTCCTTCATTTTAAATATCAGGGTCAAACATCCTAAACAAAAACTTTAAGTAAAAGCATACAAAGGTTCTTGGAATTAGTCTATATCCAGGTTACTAAAAAAATAATACCAGCATTTTTCATTAAATGTAAAGATAAAATAAATGTATTTCAGAGTTCACTATGGCATCCTCTTGCCATGAGAAAATATATTTATAATCTGAATTTTTGATCAGTAACCATGAATTCCTGATACCTAAATAACGCTTCACGATATTTCAAATCTGATACTACAATCGGAAACCAACATTTACATAAGCTGACCTAAGACATATTATATATGTTGCAGTAATCCTTCAGGTATAAATATTCAGTGCTTCACGACATAATGAACAACTCATTGTGCTGATAACCTTTCTGGCTTAGTAACTGCTATTTGCACGGCTTTAACAAGTAACATTTTCCACATAAATGTGCCTATTTATTTCCCGGCATTGACCTTCCCTTGATCCTCCACCTTTTTGATAGCTGCCTGAATTTTCGCCTGGTCACCCAGGAGCTGACGGGGTTTCACAGGTTGAAGATCCTCATCCAGTTCCAGTAAGATTGGTACTCCGGTCGGCAAGGTTACATTGACAATGTCTGTGTCCGATATGCCTATTGAGAAAATAGCGAAATATTTATAGAAGTAATGTAGAACAATTTCTCTCTTAGTTCTGAAACGAAATGCGAGTTATGTTTAGTGTATAATATATCTATCTATCTATCTATCTATCTATCTATCTATCTATCTATCTATCTATCTATCTATCTATATATATATATATATATATATATATATATATGGAATATCACCCTTCTTCTCAAGAGTTTAAAGGTCAAGGGTTACAGTCAGTAATGCACAAGTAATTCTAACTCAGTGGCCTTTAGAGGGATGTTACCTTATGATTTAATCTGAAGACTTAAGATCTTCTTTTAAACAATTATTACTTTTGTTATGAACTACAACATCTGCTATGTATATTTATACAATTTCACACTCCTGCTGGAATCATTTCAGCTGGACCTGTAAAACCAGACATATTGACAATCATAACAAGTTACCTTCCAAGTGTTTTAGCAGGGCCCTGCAGCTGTTGCCATGCGCAGATATAAGGACGGTTTGGCCACTCTTGATCAATGGTACAATGACATCATTCCAATAAGGAAGCAGTCTGTCCAACACCTCCTTCAGACTTTCTGTTTTGGGTAGTTCCTCTTTCGGAACATCACACGTACTGTATCTGCGATCATTATAAATTTCAGCATAATATGGATGTGACCCATCGATAGGGGGCGGAGTGACATCATAGCTACGTCTCCACCGTTTTACCTGTTCCTCACCATGGTTCAATGCCATCTCAGCCCGATTGAGGCCGATCAGGGCACCGTAATGCCTTTCATTCAACCTCCAGGATTTAGTGACTGGGACCCACTCTTGGCCCATGGCCTCCAGCACCAACCAGGCCGTCTGGATAGAACGACTCAGTATGGAGGTAAATACCTGGTCGAACTGGTATCCATTTTCTTTTAAGAGCCTGCCGCACTCTTGGGCTTCCACCACCCCGTTCTCGCTCAACTTCTGGTCGACCCAGCTGCAGAAACGGTTCTCCTTGTTCCAGGCTCCTTCCCCATGCCTGAGGAGGAAGAGTTTGTATTTGGACATCCAGAAGATGCTGTGTGTTGGCCTTGAGATACACATACAGACATAAGACATTAACCTTACCCAACCCATGCAGAACAGAAAGGTTAAGGGTCAGCAACTAAATGCCAACGAGGGGCTTATTTACCCAGTAGCCTGACAAACGCATATAAGTAGCTTTTACAGTAAATGTATAAGCATTTAAATACTGCAGTGATACTCAACCAAACTTAAGCGATGTGTCTAATGACAGCTAGCGTTAGTGTAAATTAGCGTTAGTGTACAATTAAATTATACAGTGCAACACACTGGACTAGCTTGCTAACACGTCACACAATACAAAGCGTTCCGTGCCCGCAAAAATATTGACATCGCGATCAAAAGGGCATCAGTCTAAACGATGAACAAATAAACATATTGCATTGAAATGTATTAAAAAACCGGCTCACCTTCAGACAAGAAATCGCTCAGTCCTGAGTATCAGCAGCAGCAGCAACACGGCATCACAAACTATCAACAGCAATAACACCAACCCCGGAGCTGTTTCACTGAGTGACGTTTATTTTATCCAATAAGATTGCAGGTTTTTGTAGGTAGGCGGGACTTAACCTCTGATGGCGAATTGTATTAGACGTTATTTTTAGGTTCATGAGCCGTCGTTTTTACTTATTTAAAGGTTCATTTCAATATTACATATTTTTAATATTAATAACATTAATATATAATATTAATATAAATATATTCATAATATGAAATACTATTATAATATATTTCTACTATTTTATTTTTAAAAGCAAGCGCTGTATTTTGCCTATATCATTAGAAATGTTGACAGGACTCTTTCGTTGAAATATTTAATAAACTGCTTTTACCATACTGTAATACAGAAAACCAGTCAGAGAAGTCCCTGTATTTTATCAATACAATATTAGCTTTATTGCTCATCAAATACACACAATTCAAAACATATAAATGTGATTATAAACATTATTATATAAGGGCAACTGCAATTATATAATAATATATTAATTTATATGTGTAATCGCATAATATTTAAGTACTTTAAATAATACCTGTGGTTATGTACAACAGCGGTACAGTGCAATAATATCCCTCTTTGCTCACACATTCTTTCCCACTCATTCAACTGTTATAATAAAACAAAACACATACAGTAACCACAATTAAATACAGTAGGATTTAAGCATTTCCAGCAAACATCTTCTTCCTGCCCTCCATGCCTGACATGGCATCCACATTTTTACGCCAGTCAGTAACTTCCTCTTTCTGGATGAAATAAATGTCAATGCATTAGACACACATCCATAACTGTTTTTAGTGTTTGTATGTTTTGGGATCACAATAATCACAATATAATAGGCTTGCGTGACACTGAAAACTTTAATATCCGACTGACTGACATTTTGAATATTTGTGTTTTAATACTAAAGGCTATTGATGTCAAACACTTTACGGTGATGTGTTAATTCTTACCTTTTCCTCTTCCTTTTTGACTGTCTTGAGATTAGCCTTGAAGTCAATGGACTCCTTGTGTTTGGCCCCCAGCAGAGCTCCGAGCATAGCATCAGCAGATACCCTCACCCTCTTCAGCGCTGGTCTCTTCATTTTACCCTTCAGCTCAAAGATTTTGTGGCTCAAGTCTGCAATCTATAACAAAATATTAATGAGGACTATTTCAAATTCATTTCTCAAAAACTTTTCTTATGTTATTAAGAAATTTTGTAAAATAGAAAAATAAATAGAAATTCAAATAACTTAAACTGAAATAGCTACTTTAATATGCATGTATTGTAGAATGTAAACATGTTTGTAATAAAAGTAAGAGTTACATTTACCTCCTTGTCATTTTTGTTAACTTTAGCTTCAATGTCATATCGTTCCTCATCCACGACATCAATTTTTTGATGTAATTCTTTGCACAGATTCTGTAAAAACACACTGGCATGTGAGAGGGAACAAAGTCAAAGCAATTTTTACAAAAGATAGCCAAAAAATTACCAACCTGTAAATCCTGTACTGAAAGTCCAGAGAGTTTCAGTGGGGGAACTCTCTCATTGAGCGTTCTCTCTCTCTCAATCTTTTTCTGTTCCTTCTCTTCAGTCAGCAGTGTAGTTGCCTTCTTCAATAGTTTAGTCTGTAAATCAATGCATGACAATTATGCAGTAGAATTATACTGTAGAATGATATATGATGTGATGATATGATCATTACAGCACTTCTAGTGACGCTGATCAAATTACAGCACAATACAACATTTATTTATATCTACATCATGGTGCACTGTTCATTGCACATTGTTATTTTGAAATGTCTATATGTACAGAAACACAACTTGTACTGATCTTACTAACAACATATACAAACCTTTAAGTATAACCGCCGGGATGCTGAAATCTTTGGCTTTCTCTAATAAAGAGAAAGGGAACAAAATGAACAAAAATTTTTTTCTTTGCTTTGTTAATTTTATTATCAATACAGTGTGTTTTAAATTTAGTTATAGGCAGAGTTTAAAATATGCAGGATACTCACCGGGCTGACAAAGATTGCATAAAAAAAACACATTGAAAAAAGTGAGATATGCACGTTAACAATGAATGTATTTACAAAATATAAAAAGATTAAAAAATAATTTCTAAAAATACTTACGCAGATTCAGACATGTTTGTGCCTTTATTTTTTCCTGGAGATTTACAAAAACACTTTAGTTTTTGTGATGATGTATTATCCGAACAAATCTAAATAAACTGCGCTGTAATAATAAATACAACACAAAAAACTTAATTAACTTATAAAAAGATATAGTTTAACGTCTTGAGGTATTATATCAAATAAAATACCTAGTAAGGCATGGAAGAACTAAGTGTGTCTGTAATCTGGTGCTTACCTCTTAAATGATGGACGTATGACTTGGTTTTGGCCAGAGGGAAGAAACTGCAAATTTATAGATTCTGATGTACTCGTGAGAGGCTTACTAAAATAGACCTCTGTCCTCACCATTCTCACTCTCAAATGCTTCACATCCCAGGCTGTTCTGAGCAGCAGTATAAGCAGCGTGACGGACCACCTGGTGCTGAAGTGTACTGTATGTTCTCTAGACTAAGGGTGAGCCCAACAATACCCAACCTTTCATACGGCTACATGTGTCCTTACCTAAAAATCAAGTCCATACCTAAAATCAAGTCATTTTGACAATGTCTTTGTGGACTTCATAATGTGTGAAAAAAATAGGTTTATGTATCTTTGGACGAGTATAACATATGGTAAATATATATTAGGTTCTAGTTGAAAGGATATCCAGAGGTATTCAAAAGTTGGTGAGATGAATAATAATGAATGATTAATGCAGGAATATTAAAAGATATATAAGGAAGTTTCTTCAGAGTTGTAAAGGCTGACCATCCTAAATAAATAAGGTTAGGAAACATATGGGATTAAGGTCTGGCGAGTCCATCAGACATAAATCAGTGCATCTTGTTGCCGGTTTTGTTCTTCCTGATATATTGTTTCATGCTGCCATCAACAGGTTAACATAAGAACTGCAGTTTTACAAATACGACCCCCATGCTCACGAAAAGCTTTTAATTTAAAATGCAACATTTTACAAGTCAGTGTCAAAACAAGCGTAAGAAATCACAGTACAGTAAAGCCTCATTTGCATTCCTCAGTCTCATCCAACCTTGTTAAACTGCAATTTAAAACAAGCCTACATTTTTGTGGTCATCCTTGGTTTGTTATTGCCGAGCAAGAAAAGCCTGTTTTATGATCTGTCATCTGAAAGATATGCCAAGAGGTTTTTCTCAGACAATAATGTAACTCTTAAATATTTTAAGAAACCAGTGATACACACAGATGAAAAAGTTACCTTCTATTGTCCCGCATTAAAAAGCTTCTTCCTGCCTTCCATTCCAGACATGGCCTCCACATTCTTACGCCAATCTGTCACCTCTTCTTTCTGATGTAGACATAAAGACACACCCACAATTTCAGAATATTAATAGTTAAGTCATTCATAATTGTCTGAAGTTACTTTACCTTCTCTTCCTCTTTCTTTACTGTCTTCAGGTTGGCTTTGAAGTCAATGGACTGTGTGTGTTTGGATCCCAGAAGGACACTTAGCATGTGTTCAGCTGACAGTTTCACTCTCTTGAGGTTAGGTCTCTTTAGCTTACTCTTCATCTCATAGATCTTCTGATTCATTTCTTGTATCTTTGTCAACACAGACCACAGATGATGCACATAACTGCTTACCCTTAAGTCTTAAGTGAATACAACGGTTTCATGGTGTATCAGTGCTGCACTTTGTGTACCTCTTTGTCATTTTTGGCCACCTTAACTTCAATGTCATAACGTTCCTCATCAATCATATCAATCTTGTGATGCAAATCCCTGCACAGATCCTACAAACACACACAAAACAAAGCAATTATGGATAACAGAAATCTGTAACACATTTGACTTATCGTAAGGGAGTTACAGCACATTCAGTATATAGATTATTTTGTGAGTATATCTGTTTACTGTGAATCGAACATGTGACCTTTGTGCTGCTTATGTAGTGCCCTACAGGAGAAAGGTCTTTATAATGCTCCAAAGTTAGCATGTTGAACATGAGATGAAGGCAGGATCTATGTGCGTTTTTAACAGTGTTTAATAAATCCAAAAGTAAAATAGTAAGGGTTTTGTGTTTTGTTTTGTCAGGTCTTTTATCTCGAAGTTGAATTTTGTGGTTCAAGTCCATGGTCCATGTAGTCTTTTATGTTACCCATCCTATTGTGTCTAATGTGTCTTGTTACATCTTCGTTTATAAATACCCTAGTGTTTCCTGGTTGGCTATTTAATGTGTTTCATGCTGTTTTTGTGCTTGTGTTATAATAATATCCATATTCATATTTATGATATTCATATTCATAATGATATTCGTGTTTATGATTCACATTCATGCATTGTTCACGCTTTGGATTTACTAAACTTCATACCAGCACATAAATCCGCATTAAGAGTCTTTACTAAAGTTTGTTACTTGAGTAAATTAAGTTGCTTAGTGTTCCCAAAACCATTTTAAACAATCTAAACATTTAATTCAGCTGTAAACTGGGAAATTGTGTTACATTTCTATGTGTCTTGTGTCATATTGATTAATTTATTTTCATGTACCTGTAGCTCCTGTACAGAAAGGCCGGAGAGATTAAGTGAAGGAACTCGTTCAGTCAGCGCTTGTTCTCTCTCTCTCTCTTTCTTCTGCTTCTCTACCATCAGCATTTCCATTGCAGTGCTCAGCAGCCTCATCTTACAGGTGACACATCCATTATTAAGTCCAAAAAACGTTACTTTTGCTATGTCCATTTACAAAAATCTATAAATGGATATGCATCACAAAAGACGATGCTCGATGCTTTTTCTGTCTCTACTTTCGCCATAGAAAGCTAAAAGGGGAAAATAGCGCAACGGGGAAAGTAAATGTCCGGCAGGTGGCGCTCACCTTCAACCCCAGCCGACGAGCTGAGGTGATCTTGGGTTTAGGTTTTGGGCTTGGGTTTAAGTAGCCAAAGGACCAGAGAGAGAGAGAGAGAGAGAGAGAGAGAGAGAGAGAGAGAGAGAGAGAGAGAGAGAGAGAGAGAGAGAGAGAGAGAGAGACGTTTGACATATATCATCAATAATAATTCATATAAAGTTGGTTAGCACAGACTGCTGAGATATACTCACGCATCAGACATCTTTATGTATTAAATAAATTTTCTGAAATACAAAAAAAACAGTATTAGTATTAAATGAGTATTAGTGTTATCTTCTCTAAAATACATTTAGGAAAAAACAATCAAGAATAGAAAAACTATTAAAAAAAATTATACAAAAAACAAACAAGATAGAATGAAATCAGTAAAATAAAATAATGTAGGTTTTAGGATTATTGTTATATAAAGAGATTGTTAAAACAATATATTGGTGTATTGTATTAAGGTCACAATAATCACCTCTAAGATTTTTGGAAGTTTGACTTTAACAGGTTATTGTAATGTGTTTTTATTTTAATGGATTAAAGTAGATAAAATGTAACTGGTAAATACATACATCAGAGCTCCTTTGTTACAATTCAATTGCACGTAAGCAAAATTGTGTTCATTATTTATGCAATCTTTAAAGAATAATGCATAAATTGATTTTAATATAACTGACAATAGTAATTGGACTCCTGTATATTCATGACCTTAAATCTTCTACACAGCGGTAGGAGTTCTGTGCATAGCATCCGATGAGTTTTAGCATAGGTGAAAATCTTCCTGGATTATCTCTAATTTAGGAGGCATCTGAATAAATCAAACTGTACTTGTGATACTCCAGCTTTTGCTTAAACAACAGTAAGATTCTACTCTATGTCTTCAGTTTTACAGCAAGATCGTGCACTCGGGTCACCTCTATTTAAAAACCACTAAATACAATTTTTATGAACACAGATTTGCCATCAAGAAAACTCCAAACACAGAGATGTTAAAGTTTTATCTAAATTAAAATAAAACATACCTGCTAGAAGAAGAAAAGAGAGGAGTGTGGGTTAAGCAGTTGATGGAGGAAAGAGGAAAATCCTTCAGATTTATAGTTTCAGCACCCAATGGAACATCTCACTAAAATAGACCCATGCATGTGCCACCCTAATGACATTTACTGCTCACAACGGAAACTAGTGTGATAAAATGTTTTTTGTTTGGACAGAGACATGGAGTTATACGGCATGGAAGGGTTTGAATGCCTCATTTTGGTGGCCAAAATTGTATTGACGATCAGTGTGACCAGTTCAAAGGTCAAGGTGATGAATGCCTGCCATAATTGAAAAAATGGAAATGGAAATGAACACGTGTAAGAATGAGTTAGAATTAATAAATTAGCTTTTATGAAGTTTAGAAAAAAATAAATGTAATAAAGGAGATGCAAAACAAGTGGAAGTAAATATATAACAAGCAAATTGTTCCTGTGTCATAAGTTTCTGTCAGTTAATTGTGGTGTAATGTTAGGTCAGGATAGTCATCCTATGAACGTGCTAATTTCTATTCACGTTAAGCAACCACTTGCTGGCAGTGGACAATGTTGAATAAATCATTTCTTATTTTTGAGGACAGCGAGCAGGTGTCTTTATTGTAATGTGAGCTTCCGCCGTCACACCTCCTTCTCTGTGAGAGGTGACACTACGCCTGAATTACCACCTGTCATTTGTCCTGAATGTATTTTTAGTTCTCATGGTCAGATGAAGAGGTGCCAACTGCAAGTTCTTTTCTTAAAATGGCTTTGTTTTGTAAAGAGTATAGGTTTCTCTGCACTTTTTCTCTCTACTGCGCATCATATATGATGCTAAGTCTACATGTCTTTTAAAGGAACTGAAATATTGACTGGCCCCTGAATTAAGAATGAATTAAAAGTTATAGTTGACCCAAAGATGAAAAATCTTTCATAATTTACTCACCTTCATGTCATGCCAAACCTGTGTGACTTTCTTTCTTCTGCAAAAGACAAATATAGATATTTTGAAGAATGTTGGTAATTGACCCCAACTGTCTTTCATTGTATGGACGCAAAACCACATTAAGACATTTCTCAACAAAAAGATTTCCTTGGTGTTCCACATAAGAAAGAAACTCATATACAGGTTTTGAACGACACAAGAGTAAATAAATGATGACAGAATTTTTATTTTTTTATCCCTTCAAGATTTCTTAAATTTCACAAATTTACAAACATTTTTTTTGTTGTTAATGTTACATCTGTAATAAACTGAGGACAAAAAACAAAAGTGCATTGGGAGGTCAGAGCATACTGATCCTGCTATATTTGGTGTCTCCAAACATCTCAGAAGGTTTTCTGCTGTCCTTCACCTTTTAAGTTTTACAGACACATAGTTGTTCAAAGTAAAAGACGACATATTTACTGTTTCTTTGATATGTATTTATTTTTCAAATCAGCCAGACATCACAGAATGATTGTAAATAGGTACGGGCTGTAATGACATCAAAGGTAAAAGTATTAAGTTAAAGTTTTAAGCAATAAGACACTGTACTCTTGTTTATATATTTGTGAAAACAGGTGTCTCTAACAACTAAAATAAATTGTGCCAAGACCCTAAGCAAAACATTTGTGTTACACAGACACTTTCAGCATTGCTTTACATTCATTTTCAGAGGCTTCGGAATTTCTGCTATGATTTCTGATGTCAGATCTGATGCAGTTTTAACCTGTAAAAGAGGTCAAATTCAGTGCATGACAGTCCATGTCAAATAACTATACAGTTTGGACATTCCTAAAACATTAAAAAGTAAAGTATTTTACCTTCTATTGACCAGCATCAAACAGTTTCTTCCTGCCTTCCATTCCAGACATGGCCTCCACATTCTTACGCCAGTCGGTGACCTCTTCTTTCTATAAGCAGAACAAACACACAATGGTTTTATTTTAACGATGTACAATACTCAAACAGTCCCACTTAAAATAAAGTTAGCATGCTTTTTAGTGCAACTAAGCTTTGTTTTTATATTTGACGAATGATGATGAAAGGCAAACAACATACCTTCTCCTCTTCCTTCTTGACTGTTTTGAGATTGGCTTTGAAATCCACAGATTCTTTGACTTTGGAGCCCAGAAGAGCACCTAACATGGCATCAGCAGAGATCTTCACCCTCTTCAGAGCAGGTCTCTTCATTTTGCCTCTAAGTTCAGTAACCTTTATATTCAAATCTGTAATCTGAAGTCGACACAGATTCATGAATGCTTTTACTTACTTTTACTTAAAATCTAAACTGATTCTTCCAAATGTGCCAGTATAGCTCACTGACTGTACCTCTTTTTCATTTTTGTCCACCTTGGAAGCGATATCATACCTTTCCTCATCTACAACATCAATCTTCTGATGGAGGTCTCTGCAGAGAGCCTGAGAACACAATATTAGACACATTTCTTGACTGAGGCTACACTATTTTTTTATATAATCCAACAAATTCTTAGTAATAAATAATACAGATTACAAATAAAGTAACATTATTACTGTTAAAAGCATCAGCACATACCTGAAGTTCTTGAACGGACAGACCGGAGAGTTGCAGAGGTGGCACTCTCTCACTCAAGGTGGTCTCTCTCTCTCTCTGTTTCTCCTCTTTTTCAGTTGCAAGCATGGAGGTTGCTTTCTTCAGCAGTTTTGTCTGAAAAAGGCCAAAAAGGTTGTGTAAAATGTTTAATTTTTATGTATTTTAAACAATTATTTTTACAAACTTCACAAACTGACAAAAAAATGACACCTTGAGGAACAACCTCCTAGAAGCCGAAATCTTCGATTTGGGTCTCTAAAACAATTTTGTAAAATTAATGACTTTACAAACATATAAAAACTGTGCATATGTTTAAATGAGAACAAGATAAACTCCACTCACCTGTCTAAACCCGCAAAGTTGATTTGATGAGATAGGAAATAAGAAAGAAAGTTTTAAGCGTAGCTTAAAGTAACAGATAAGTATCTAGAGATTAAAGATGAAAGCAAAATACTTACGACTCAGACATTGTGACCTGCTTTTATTTCCTTTATAAAAAAGGAAACTGTTACTAAACTGGTGCGAAATCTGCAATAGAGATGACAATGACAGGTCAGCACTTATATGTCCCATGTTTTCCAAACATCCATGTTATAAATATTGTGGCTTTACACTCATGCACAAATACATTTCTGAGGAACCAAAAAAAAGGATTAGTCAAGATCTACTATTTTGTCTTATCAAATCTTACTAGTTTTAATGTTAACAATGCCAATGTGTATGATAGTTCATACCTGCGTTTCCAAAGACCACTCCGAGGGAATGAGTACAGTGTGACACTGTCCGTGGATGAGGAAACCCAGGCAAATTTTATGGCCTCTTTGTCCTCCTCTGAGTGGCTCACTAAAATAGACTGAACCTTATGCCCTAAGGCTCACTTTACTTCGCACCAAAACACAATTGCGCACATTGTCTGCTGCCAGGGCCTCTTCATTTTCCATTGTTTAACCCTACAGGGATCGAAAAGGCCTGGCTACCAGCAGCAGTATGACCTCTAATGCAACTTTGATAATCACAGAGTATCAAAGTATTTAATGCATCCCTGATGACTTCATCTTTTTAATCTGAAACAGACTGAGTTTAATTAAAAGGTATCTGTTGTTTTATGACACTGTTTTCATACCACATAGTATTTTTTTGGTTCCCAATTATTACTGTATATTTATAACTTAAATACAGAATCATCTTTGATTTTATTGCATCACTTGGATTCTGGGTAAATATACACACAGCATGTGGTAACTTAAAACCAGTTACGCACATACACATATACAGAGTAACACAAGATACACAAGTGTAGCAAGCTTTACATTGATGAACATGTTTGTTTGGCCAAAGACCAATGCATGGTGACGCAAAAAAATTTTTTTAAAGCATGGGATAATTTAATTTTGGAATGACATTTTGTACATCCAGTATAGTTCCATATTACAATATCTGACATATTTTTCATCAACAACACTGACATCACAACATTGAATACAATTGATCTAAATAATATGTGACACTATCGCTTTTAAATAAATTATATACTTAACATATTAATACACAAAATACAGGTGCAAATACGTTTACACAGACTGTCTCCAAATTGCAACAAAGAGCAAGAACTAGCAAACTGACACTAAACAAAGAAGCACTATTAACAGTTGTTGATATAACACAGCATTACTTTTCAAATCCAATTTTTACATTTTGGAATTTTTATACATCAAACTATATATGTGGTATATATATATGCCGCCAAAATCTCTTTTGAAGGCGATCTGGAAAGTAGTTAAAAGTAAGAAAACAACGTCATCTTCCATGCACAATGCTTATTTTTTGTACAGCAATAGAAAATAAATAGGCAAAATAAAGGTCAAAGTTCATTCTTACCTTATCACTGTCCAGCATTAAAAAGCTTCTTCCTGCCTTCCATTCCAGACATGGCCTCCACATTCTTACGCCAGTCTGTCACCTCTTCTTTCTACAAATGAGAACATTTTTTTTAGAACGTATCTGTCTAATTTATTATGATGATAAATGCTATCTATGCATTAGTTATATATTACCTTTTCTTCCTCTTTCTTTACTGTCTTAAGGTTAGCTTTGAAATCTGCCTTCGATGACATTTTGGATTCGGTCAGATTGCCGAACATAGCGTCAGCAGACTTCTTAACCCTCTTCAGCTGGGTTCTTTTCTTTGTACCTTTCATATCCCAAATCTTCTGAGTCAAAGACTGGATCTAAAACAAAACACACAATTGCATGTAAAGTATTTGGATTGCAGTGCACTCAAGTGTACATGTTTTTAGATCCTTGGGGATCAAATGTTTAACTCTGGTGTTGTTGGCATCATTTGTTCCTTTGCGAAAGAAACAAACATTACCTCTTTTTCATTCTTAGCAACTTTGACCTCAAGATCATATCGCGCTTCATCAACAACATCAATCTTGTGGTGCAGCTCCTTGCAAAGTTCCTACAAAGAAACGATCAGCAGTGTAAATACAGATTTATTTTTTACATGGTATTCATGCATTATTTGAAGTAAAAGACACCTGCAGTTCCTGTGCAGACAGACCAGAGAGTTTGAGAGGAGGAACTCTCTCATTAAGAGCGTCATCTCTTTCTCTCTTATTCCGCTCATTTTCAGCCACTAGCATAGACGTTGCCTTCTTCAACAGTTTGGACTGTAACATGCAGTAACAGGACAGGTGTAAATTTCCAAACGGTCTATCAGACTTAGCACAAAGCTTAGCACATAGTAGAGAACGCTGCCAGCAGCTAGCTATTTATCACAGATCATGTCTCTACACATAGACTTACTAACCAGATGAATATTACTAACAGAATTTGTGTAAAACAAACAGAGACTCACTTTTAAGAGCAGCCGCCTAGTAGCTGTATACTTTGCTTTTTTCTGAAAAAAGGCATTAGATTAGATTAAATTGAACTTTATTGTCATTGCACATGAAAACAATGCAACGAAATGCAGTAAATTGCATTCTTTTGGTAAATATGTTTTTAGGATATTAAATCTTGTAAGTGGTGCTATTGTTTAATAAAAGTGAAAGAACTTACCGGTCTAACATAGAACAAGGCAAGGAGAAAAAAATAATGCAAATCAATTAGAAACAGAGTCAAATTGATCACCATATGATTTATTAAAGATGAGGTCATCTGTGTACTTACCCCTCAGACATAGTTGTACCTAATTATGAACCCTAAAGAAGGGAAGAGATTGTGTAAAATCCTTTTTAGGTTTAACATATATACAAGTCTTTCTGATGCTTATATCATTCTGTGCAAATAATGGCAATGACGCTAATGACGTTAATCTGCACGTCAGACAGTTGCGTATATAGTCCCTAGGAAACATTCTTACACAGGATGTCCAGACATAGGACACTGTGTGGAAAAGTAAGTAGTGCCAACTATTTAAAAAGTCACAGGAGTGATATTGTCACATCGTGGAGAAAAATTTTATTTGGGGGTCTATTGAAGGCTGTATATAGATGGCCAAACAAAGCACTTGTTCAAAGCACTCTGTCCATGTCTATTCGTTTGGCTCGTACCTATTGTGTGGCTAAATTTGAACATTGCTGCCATTCTTTGATATGGCCTTGACTTTGATGTTTACCCTCCTGAAAAGACCAACGTGAATGAATTCACGAGATTTATGTGGTTGAACTGGTACAGTGCTGGTCACTTTAGTGGTGAAGAAGGTTGATCAAAGGAATGCTAGTTAAGTCAGTTAAGAAGCCTGGTGGAGACACCCGCATTTAAACTATAACATATGGCATGTTTTTTACTGTAAAGCAATATAAAATGGATTATTCATACCGTACATACAATTTAAGGATGAAAGTAGTTCAACCATAAAGTTCAGCCACTCGCAACAAATTGTTTAACAACGTGACAGTAATGTTCATAGCACATAAAGCCAAAGGATATAATTAAGGCGCTAATATGCATGACACAAGATCTCATGGTCTACTGCTGAGAACTACTTTCAAGGTCTAATAGCCGAACCCTTTACTGGATCTGAAAGCCAAGTCTCTGGCAACCAAATGTAATCCAGTTACTTTTTCTGATTTTGATCTTGGATGAGAGAAACCAGCAAAAGTATTTCATAACATACATTTCTTAAAGTTGACACAAGCAGCTTGTTACGGAAATTCACAGATAATCCCAGCAGGGAGGCACGGCTGCGACATACAGTAGGAGAATGTATACTGTATATGCATCCGTCCTCCTATAGTGCAGGTGTGATCATTTACAAACTTGTAATGGTGCGGACCATACATAACAAATCCCATTAAATTTTTCACTTCTTCTAGGTATTTATGACTACATGCGCCGATCTAATAAATGTGAAATCTTACTTACCTTGAACTAGGAGGCAGTTACAGGAGAATGAATTGTGTGGCGGTGTCAACGCAGAACACTAATTTTATGATATTTGGGGAAAGATTTATAGGATGAATCCCGCATGTGAATGGCTCACTAAAATAGACCCCGTTACGTCTCATACATTCACGTGTGCAGAATTACTAGGCAATTTATTCTCCACCTCTTCCTGTGTGGCATTTGCACAGTGTTCGTGCTCCAGGATGGGGACACGGATACACAAACATATTTGCATTCTGGCACAAGGGTCATGTATTTCATTCTTTGTCGATTGCCTGTAGTTTTAATTCTCTATTTGAAAAAAACCTGTCAAACCTGTGGTAAATTAATCACAAAACTTGTTTTGTAGTGTGATACTGTGTCAAAAACACTCTTTTACAATAGTTCACCTCATAAATGCTAAAGTTAACTGGCCTCACTTATTAACCTGCGTGCTTGTGGACCATAAAAGCTGAGCGTTTACTAATGTTATTCGGCTGCATGACTTGTCAATGGGGTGAGAGGAGACTGTAAATCCAGTTACATGTTTAAAAGAGATAGCACAGTCCTAAAAGTTCACTTTAAATTTCAATTTTAATGTACACAAGGGCATATAATTATAGTGCATGAATACTGTATCTCTTACTACGCCACAAAACGGAAGAAATAAACTTTTGAAATTCATAATTCTGACTCACTCCATGACACTGTGACATCATAATGTTTTTATCAGATTTAAATAAAATAATTAATTTTTAGAGAGTATATGGAGACATTATGCCATATAAACAGGGTATGTTGTGATAGCTTTGTGAACTATTTATTATTTTACTTATATTACAGTATTTATAATAATTATACAATTAAAATAATTAGCCGTGTGATTTTACAATGTGACAAAATGAGAAAAGGATTCTGCAATGGCTCTTTAAATCCTCTGATGACTGCTGGCAGTAGTTATCAATGTCAACAGACATCATTACGCCATTTTAGTTAGTAACTGTGGATGTTATTTTACCGCTTATGCTCTTCTGTTTAGAAGTGAATGAAAACTGTACTTTGCTTTTTTTAATATAAAGAGGCTATTTAAAATATCTGTTTAGTGGCATTACATACAGCAATTCTGTATGTATGAAGCTATTTCTCACAATTTTAGACATGGTTGCTTTTTATAAAGAGAGAGAAAAAGAATCTGTTGCTTAAACAAAGAAAATATATACCTTTAGTTATGTTTTCACTATTTGAACTTGAGATGTCTATTGAACTATTTGCAGATGTCAAATGATGGCAAGGCCCTCTAGTGGTCATGTGTGGCAAATATATTTTTCCAACAATAAGTAAATGGTTTAGTTAAAACATTAAGCTAAACAAAATATTGTAACAGATTACCAGTTTTCAATTATTATTATTTTTCCCGGCATTTTAATTCATTATTTCACACAGACTAAGGACTGGGTGCTTAATAATATTTCAAAATGATTTTGTTTATACTGGAAACAATATAAATACATACATAAATAAGTAAAAAATCTTCATTTGTTGTACATGTTGTTTGTGGTGTTGTAACCCCTCCTCCTTCCTCTACTTATCTGATTTCACCATTTCCTCTAACTAGACGGACTCCAGCTACCTGACAAAAATGATCTATGATTTTACATCAACAACTTTGTTCCTGTTTTAATATAAAACATTAAGTATGGTTGTGAATTCTCTCTCTCTGTTAATATTTTCATCTTTGACAATGAACACATCAGCTCTACATCTTACACATGATCCACAGATGAATTGCTCTCAAGAGGTACAGACAGCGTTCATTTCTTTCATTAATCTCATTTTTTCAACATATTAAAAACTTTTATTTTTATTTCAGGGGCTAGCATGCAGGGTTCAAGTGGGCAAGTATAAAGTTTGTTGCTATAAGTGATTTCAGAAATGCGATGTTTAAATTAGGATAGAATAGTACAAACTTAAATACCGTATTGTCATTTTACCATATTTCCACTGATGGTCTCAGGTAATTGTTCAGATGAGAGATGGGTGATGCCACGGCATAAAGCCCCAGGATCTCCCCAGAGTGTAACCACAAAAGTAACAGCTATGAAAGATGAAAGTGGACAGTATGGGGCAGTCTTGCATCTTACATGGAGTCAATTAGCTGATAGTAAGTTAAACATGATGGCATGGCTTTTTTATGTTCAGCATAAACATTAAAAATATCCCAGAGGAAATTGCTCAAAGGTATGTCTTTCATAGCTCAGGAGTCCTGAGTTCTTGTTTATGTTTTACTCTAACTATAATCTCAATGTTAGTGTTCATTAGATTTTTTTGTGTGATTTTTTACTTATTAAATGAGTCAATCATTACATCGTTTTACAATTATATTTATATTTACATCCATTTAAAGTTTTCAAGTCTGACAATATTTACCTCAGGTAGCATATACTGTCTCAAGGGAACTGAAGTCCGTGTAGATGAAATGGCAACAAATAACAGTGAATGCATTCGTTACATCTTCCTCAATCAACTACCATGGACAAATAGGAAGGAAGACATGGTAAGTGCATGAAAGTGATTTAATAATATGCTGTACAGTGTTATTTAACCCATCGGCCGTAATGTAAACCACATTCTTTGTGCACATGTAAAATTTGTTGTTTCTTTTTAGTGGACTTTTTCACTGGACAGAGTTGTGGTCAACTCAGGCTTTAAATACCAGGTTTATGTAACCAATTTACCAACGCCAGATATAGGAAGCTACACAAGAGTAATCAACGTCAAAGTTCCAGGTACTATATTTAATGTGATCAAAAACATTTAAGTTTCTAAAACAATACATGTTGTAATCGAAAATCATTTATTTTTCTATTACTCCGTTACTGTATTTTTTAAAAGTGTAGCATGTTTGTACAATAGTATATAATTAAAAAACAATTCATTTTAATTTTGTAAATCTATTTGTGATTTTAAGAGAATATTTGGAATCCCCATCCTGTTTGGATAGTAGACAACATCAGGGAAAACAACTTGGTGATAACCATTGATTTCCAACCAGAAATGTTCTCTGACAGATACAGAGTGTCTATCCGCAGTCCTGACCTTAATCCAGAACCCTCTATCATAGTCATAACGGTATCTTTAAAGACTGTATAATCTTAAACATTTTTGTTTTAACATATAGCACATGAATTGTTCTTACTGTTTGAGTATCAACTGTTCATAATGTCAATAAACATATACAGTAACTTGCTTAACATCATATTAAAACATATTAACATATTAAAACTATTTTGAAGGCCAACCAGACATCACTAAAAGTTAATCTCACACTGGAAACACAACAGATAACTGACTGCATTTTGTACTTAGTGGTGAGTACAAAATATACATACATATTGCGGTCTGTTGCATTATAATACTACGGGCCTATATAATAAAATAACCCTTAAATGCCATCTTTAACAGATTCAGCCCCTATCTGTTCAATCTTTAAATAACTGTCTGGATTACAGAGAAAAAGTTTATATCTGCCCATGTAAGTATTATTCAGTAACACTAAATATTAATTTACAATATTGTTTGTTGGTCTTAAGCCAACATTCTTACTCCAATGCAAATGTTTAAAACATTTTTTGATTTTATCTGTTTTATACATGTTAATGCCAGATCTTCCAGAATCTCCATCTAATTTGATTGTTTTGGTGATATTTGTACCGCTGGTGGTACTGCTGGCTGTGGTTAGTCGCTGCACTGTGTTTCTGCAGCACAAATATTCCCATGAAGGTCAGCGATGACCAAAATACGAATGCAATATCTGTGTAACTTCATGAAGTTTTTATTCATTATTTCAAAATTTAAATCTCAAACCTTTTGTATATGTCTTTTGACAGACACCTCCTTTTCAAACAACACCACCTGTGCAGAACCTAAACTGGAATGCAAACCTGTTCAAGAGCATAGAAAGGTCCTGATTATCTACTCTTTGGACCATCCCCTGTACAAAGACATCATCCTGAAATTATGTGCCTTCCTGAGGGCTAAGTGTGGCACAGATGTTACCCTGGATCTACTGGATTCTAACTTGCTCAGCACCATCGGCAGAATTCAGTGGCTGGACATGCAAAGAGAGCAGATCTCTAAGTCCTCAGATAAAGTCCTGATCTTGTGTTCTCCAGGCGTTTATGCAAAGTGGAGGGCGATGTGCGGCGAGCACCCTGTTAGATTAAAGGAGGATGTTTATTCACCAATAGGAGACATGCTTACACCGGCGTTGAGCCTCATCATACCGGATTTTGTTCACGCTTCGTCTTTTAAAAAGTACATAGTGGCTTATTTTGATGACGTGTGCAGTGAGATCGACGTACCAGCGCCATTTAACACTGTGGTGAAGTACAAGCTGATGATGCACTTTGAAGAACTTTACTTCAGGATCTTAGGTATGGAAAAACATGAGCCGAGCTGGATTAAATGCATTGAAGGCATCGGAGAGAACGATTACTTTACTTGTCCATCGGGAAGAGCCCTGCGAGATGCTATTGAAGCTTTTCACAGTTACCAGCTGGAGAATCCAAACTGGTTTGAAATGGAGCTTTTGGGTATAGATGATAAAGACGAGGAAGCCAGTTTCAAACCCATCTATCCCACAGACATCAGCTACAACGCTGTCACAGAATGCTATCTGCTGAGTGATGAATATAAAGCTCAAACAGATGTCAATATGATTCAGTGTCACAATGAAGATGGCCACATTTTAATGACTTCTATTGAAGAGACAGGTGTAATGCTAAATACACAATCTTTAGTTGTTACCACAGACATCCAGTGCACAGAATAGTGCTGAGTAGTTCTACAACTACACTCTAAAAACTAATTCAGGGGACCTTTAGTCATTACTTAAATATATATATTGTTGTGACATAAAAAATCAAGTTCTGAAATGCTGTTAGACTTTTTACTTGTAATTGTTACTTTATTGAGCTTGGATGACACACAAATTATGCCTATTGATTCGATATACTATCATGACTTGTCATAGCTTAACATTTTCAGTTAATCAAAAAATGTATTTAATTTTAAGTTCTGTTAATGTAAAATACAATCTTATACGTGTAAACGGCCCACAGTTTCTGCATGTGCGGCATGTTCAAGGCCAGACGAGTGACCAGCTGAAAGTCATTGACACTTAATGTGTAAGTAATTTTTGCTTAATTACATTGAATTACATCTGTTCTGTTGGTGATACTGTAACCGAATACCGACATTTGTGAAAGGTGTTGTAGCGCGGTAAATTCGTGTTGTGGTTGTGGATAAATGGCGTAAATAAAGTTTATGGTGACCGAACATGGACTGCGGCCGAGGGATGTTTTGTGGCAAACATATGAGCAGCTTAACGCGGTTTTGCTTTTTACGTGTGGTTAGCTGCAATAGCAGCTAATTGTTAACTGTTGGTCTAATATTTAAACTTGATGTCTGCATTAGAGAACATGGTGCGAGGTGAGGGCTGTAAATCTTCTCTTTTAAATTGATTGAAAGAATATTTGTTCATTTCATGTTTAAATTAGTGCCTTGAATGTACAGTATCAATGGTTCTAAATCATTTGACTATTACTGTCTGATTTTCTATTTTTAAAACATTATGTTGGATCAACTTAAATAGTTGCATTCATGTTGACAATTTGTAAGTTCATGTTACTTAGAAATGTATTGTGGCAAAAAAAACGTCTTCACCTTTTACTTAAAACATTATGTTGGATCAACTCAAAATATTGCTTTGAATTAATGTAATTCTCCCCATTGGCTTAAGTTAAAAATTCTAGTGGAAAACGTTAACATATTTTTTTTTGTTGAACCAATGTTTTATTTTTTAGAGTGTACTGATGTGAAAGGCATACCAGCAAAAACAGTGTAACTCAAGTAAATTAAGTTATATCTTATATATGATATAATCAGATTATGGTAATTATGATAATGTCTGATTGTTTATTTTTTAAATATATTTGATATAAAAAGTATATCATTGTAGTTTACTATTTAGTTTACTAGTTATTCCACAATTATTTACTCATTTTTTGATGGGCAAAATACAATATTTTATTTAACACAATATTCATTTTTAATATTTTATTTTATATATTTTAAACTTATTTCGTTATCATATCAGTCATGCTATACTTATTTTGAAAGCCATTATCTTGAAAACAATGAATAAACATATTAACTAAGGAAAAATCTATGTCTATACTTTTGTATCAATTTATGTTAATAATTATTTTTGTTTACCTATTATGTTATACTTAGTTTCTATTCTTTGTAAATGTTTATAAACAAAATCAATGTCATTTTTATAAAGTTTCCACAAAATAAACATGAAAATCATCTGTATCTGTAAATGTCCGCAGAATTTAGGTCAAACTCTTGAGTAAAGACAACTGATGAGATTCTCGACTATAGTACAAACAGACCCAACCAGATCAAAGTTCAACCCAGCAGAGTCGAGAGAAGAGTCGCAAATTTAGTTAGATTGAATTTAAATAAGCACTTCTACACAGTGTTGTAATAGAAAGAGATACAATAGATAACAGTAAAGTGTGATTAAAGTCACTACCTGCGCGAGCTGAGAGTAAGTAGCACGTGAGAAGTGTTTAGATGAGATCCGCGTTTCTGTCTTTTATTGTATTGTTTTACAATTTAAGGATTTTTGCCTTTGATCTTTTAATCTCTCAAAGCAAAAAAACTTTCGCCGATATGTTTAAAGTGTTAAATCGTCTGTCTCAAGTCGCGCATGACAAACTGATTTCACTGAATGTATAGCGAGATGGTGTCTGAAACTGTTTCATTTTACCTAAAGATTCTGCTCTGAAGATGTTGTGGAGATCGTCTGCGTTTGTAAGACGTTGCATTGCAACTTCATCCAGCAGACTTTGCAAAAATGGTAAAGCAACACAAACTGCCGAACTTCCCAATCATTCGTTTACTGCATTTAGTACTTAAAGGGATAGTACACAAAAAAATACAAAATACTGTCAACATTTAATCACCCTGGTGTCGTCAAAGCCTGTATATGACTCTTCTGTGGAACTCAAAAGAAGATATTTTAAGGAAATGTCTCAGTGATATTATGTCTATACAATGGAAGTCAATGGGGGTCAATCTTGTTGGATAACCAACAATCCTTTGTGTTCTGCAGCAGAAAGAAAGTCATACAGGTTTGGAACGACATGAGGATAGGTTTTTTTATTTTCTGGTGAACTATCCCTTTAAATTTCAACATGACTGTAGTGTGATCAATCAAATACAAGACACTACTCATATGCCAAGTTTTAATGTGATATGAATACAGCCATATTTGGGCAAACTATTGAATTTTCTCCTACAGAAAGCCTGTTTACAATCCATCCTGTTGTAAAAGAGGCCCTAGCTGATCACAAACCAGTTGTGGCACTTGAAAGCACTATTATTACACATGGAATGCCTTACCCTCACAATCTCAGGTAACAAAATATGATTAAACCCGTACGCTGTGTCATCTTACTGTGCTCATGTTAAACTTTACTCCTCAAGTTGGTGAGCCTTTTTGTCCTGAATGCACTACAGGACTAATGCTATTGGGACCGATTCCCATCACATCTGATTTTATCAAAGATTGCTCATTCACTGATCTTTCTTTTTTTAGCACAGCTAGAGAAGTGGAGACTATTGTGAGAGCTGAGGGTGCGATCCCAGCTACCGTTGGGATCCTGGATGGAAGGATTCATGTGGGCCTTTCCTCAGATGAGCTGGACTTTCTGGCACAGAGTAAAACAGCTCTCAAAGTGTCCAGAAGGGACTTGCCTTATGCCATCAGCAAGGTCTGAAATTTATCTTCATGTGCATCTCTGTAGAAAGATTTGATGTGAACAGATGTGATTTTGATTTTGCAGGGTCTGTCTGGTGGTACCACGGTCTCCGGCACGATGATTGCGGCTCACTTGGCTGGGATTCATGTCTTTGTAACAGGAGGCATTGGAGGAGTTCATAGAGATGGAGAGAACTGCAAGTTTATTTGAAATATTTGCACATTATGTTATATGAATGTTATATGGACATTAAACACATAGATGTTGCGGCCCAATGTAATGTAGTGTGATGTCATATAAATATTGACTAAATAAGTGTTTTATTTCCTATAGCACTGGATGTGAGTGCCGACATCACCGAACTGGGTCGAACTCCTATTGCTGTAGTATCTGCTGGAGTGAAATCCATCCTTGATATTGGTCGCACTCTTGAGTTCTTGGTATGTTCACTTGTTGTTAATTTTAAATAAATGTATTGAGTACATTTACATAAGTGACTTAAAAATGTATTAGTCACAGAATGTACTATACAAAATATGGCGTTTAATTTGGAGTTACATGCACTGATCTATTATACAGAGTAAGCCTAGCAATGTGTACGGAAATGCGATCAATTTCATGATTTTATTGAAACTCTAATTCAGCGATCAATGCCATTATTTACAGGAAACTCAGGGTGTGTGCGTGGCCACATACAGAGATTCAAAAAGCTTCCCGGCTTTCTTCTCCCGGCAAAGTGGATTTAGTTCTCCTTACAGTATCTCCAGTCCTCAAGAAGCAGCGGAGCTTATTGGCAAGTTCAAGCATTTATGCTTTTACTGCACCTGCTGTGATGGAAATGTCAATATTACACATTTACTGAATGCTTTAGCGATTCTAATTGAGCTGATTGATACAAACACCGTAGATAATGTTTCTCTAATTGTAAACTCTTTAACCCTGTGTTTTTCATACAGCAAGCACATTTGCTCTGGGCTTACAGAGCGGCATTTTATTGGCTGTTCCCATCCCTGAGGAACATGCAGCCGCAGGACAGCAGATTGAAGATGCCATACAAACAGCAGTGTCTGAGGCCAGGTAACAGATTTTGCATTGCATGTAGTGAAAAAGTCAGATCATTTCTTTGTCATATGAGCTTTGATACTTATTGGCAGCTGACACATATCATAGGAAGAATCTCTGCCCACACGCTTTAATAAACACTGCTTTGACGTAAAGCATTTTCTCTGTATATCCAAAGCTCCAAGGGGGTCACAGGGAGAGATGTGACACCATTTATTCTTCAGCGTGTCAATGAACTCACTAAAGGAAAATCCTTGCAAGCTAGTATCCACCTTCAGTAAGACCCCAAACATGGTTTGTTATAATAAAACCCTTTGTAATTTTATCCTTAAATCAATCTGGCATTTCTTACATTGCAATTAACTTACTGCTCATTTCTGCATCTGTGTGTTATGTGATCATCCAAAATCGTGTGTGGCTGTTGCATTGTGTGGTTCTGCATCCTTTCTGTGTACTTTCCTTAAGTTTGTTCACTTTTAGATATAGCTCTCATCCATAACAATGCCAAGGTAGGCAGTCAGATAGCATGTGCCCTTTCTAAACACAAAAACAAAGAAAACTTCAGGGGTGGAATTAGGACCCAGAGGTCAAAGGGTGAGAAAATGGATCCTAAAACTGTAAGTGCTACATAAAATATACAGTACTTTATTGCATGAATTTAAGGTTAACCTACAAATAAAAATTGTTTCATCATTTACACATGTCTCATCAAGCTTGTGTGTATAGACTAATGGATGGAAATCCACTTTATTTCTCTCAGATTGTTATAGGGGGAATAAACGTTGATTTAATTGCTAAAGGAACAACAAAGAAACTGCTGGTACGTCTGTTAACAAGTTACTGGAACTTAAATGACTTTTTAATGCATTTAATAAGAACATTTAGATTTTGCTGAGGATAGTATTTGTATTTAATTCAGTTTGGTCAGACAAATCCAGGAAGTGTGTGTCAGTCGTTTGGAGGAGTGGGCAGAAATATCGCTGGTAGGTAACATGCCATTTATATTATTATACATTACATAATATTCCATTCTGATATTTTACAATGTGTAAGGTTTGACCTTTTCTGTATTTCCTGTAGACTGTTTAAGTCGTTTAGGACACAAACCTCTTTTCATCTCTGCCGTTGGAAAAGACTCTCATAGTGAAGCTGTTTTAAACTATTGTAAACACATGGTGAGTTATATACTGTAGCTGCCGGTGATCCTTTCGTAGGCAGTTTTTATCCAACGCCTACTCATCAAATGATTAGGACAGTATTAGTAAGTAAAAAATAACTGCTTCATGATCATCAGGACACGAGTGCAATTGCCAGATTGCAGGATCAGAAGACCGCAACCTATTGTGCCGTCATTACTGAGTCTGGGGAGCTGAGCCTGGGATTGGGTGACATGGACATCCATCAACGAATACAAGATACATATGTATAAATACTCAAATGTATTCTAATTGTAACAGCTAGTTTAATGCATCAATCAGATTTTTTAATTATTAATATTATTTTAGGTTTCTCAGTATGAGGATCAGATTGCAACGGCGTCCCTTGTAGTTCTCGATGGCAACATTCCTGTGTCAACCATTGATTATGTGTGCAGCATCGCAAAGAAACATTCAGTACCAGGTAAAGCTAAAAAGAAACAGTGGGTTAATGTCACATCTTTAAGTCAGTTATCTGTAAGTCATCCTGTTTTTGCTGCAGTGTGGTTCGAACCGACTGATGCTGATAAGGCGTGCAAACCTTTCCTGTCTGAGAGCTGGAAATCACTTTCATACACTTCCCCCAACCTGACTGAGCTCTGCACCATGAATCAGACACTAGGTTTACCCACTCCTACAGGTACTGACTTATTAATCACACTTTTAGCAGAGCTAAAGAGAACAAATGTTAAATGTGCAATCGTGATTCAAGTATGATATTATTTTAGAGTTACCCAGGTCTCCTGAGGATGTCTTGAGCTGTGTACCTGCTCTCTCACGCCCTCTGCTGGACCATCTGCACTGTGTGGTGGTTACTCTGGGTTCACTGGGTGTGGTCGTATGTGGAGAACATGAAGCAGGGACTGTAAATTTGCAACCAAGAAAGGAAAAACGGGTATGAAAGTTTTAGGATTTTAGTTTTATTTATTTAAAGCATTTGGCTTAAAGCCTTTTGAGTAATTAGCGAATTTATTAGAATATAATTGATTTATGATTTGTTAAATATGTACTTAAATTAACTTAATATATGATTTTTAAGAATTTCAAAGATCTCAGGATATTTTACAAATGTTTAATTAGCCTGTACATTTAAGATGTAATATAAACATATACTCAGTTATGAATAATGTACTATGCTTTTTGTAGCAGAAAAAAGGGCAGTTGTGTGCCGTCCATTATCCTGCCCTGGCTGTGAGCTCAGAAGAAACTGTAAATGTGTCCGGAGCTGGTGACAGGTCTGTGTGTTTTAAAACACAACGTATTTCAAAAGATAAGTTACTAAGCTGTTCTTTAGTCAACCTCACAACTCCCTTTCTTTCAACTAGTCTTGCAGGAGCAATGATGATCGGGATCCTTCAAGGCAGAAACACGGACAGCTGTGTGCGCATGGGTCTACTTGCTGCCCGCATGTCGTTGTTGAGTCCTCATCCCATAGATCCATCTTTAACAGTAGATGCCATCCTTCCTGAAAAGGCACAGAATCGACAGTGGTCCGAGCCTAGATGCATGTGGATGTAGAACTGAGTTCTTCCTACCTTGCTGATAGATGTCTCATTCAGCCTTCAGTCACTTGTAATCTTGTAATGAAATGAGTGCATTATAAGACAAGTTTTTAATTGTGTATGTATGCAGGTCTTGTGTGTTTTAATTACTTGAAGTTGTATATTGATTTCATGTTTAATTCAATGGGTCTAAACCTCAGACTCTTTCACATTGATCTTACGTGTAGTGAAAACTCTGGGAAACGAAATGCTACCTCATACCTCATATATAAGACATTTTCTGTTTAGAAGTTAGGTTTACATATTGTGATTTTACAACTTGCCATTTTACAAACCTCTCTTTGTGTGAGTAGTAAGTGTCTTTTTATGTTAGACTCTTATTAAAACATTTTAACTGTGATTTTTTCAACTGATAATTTCAATTAAATAAAAGGTTTTTACACTGGATGTTGAAACGCAATCTCAACTCCACAATAATTTCCAAGCTGTCACTGCAGTGTAAAGTATTTTTTACTTTTAAAATGTATTTGCCACATTTGTTATTCACCATTGATTAAAATGGTAAATATATAATATTTGATTTTATTAATAATATAAATTAAAACTATTTTAACCTAAAATCATTGTGTGAAATAAGTTAATGTGTCTTTTGTCATTTTTCAAAGATTTATTTTTGATTTGTAGTGATTTCAATTCAACCTTTATTTAACCAGGCAAGTTAATTAAGAACATGTTCTTATTTTCACTAACAGCCTGGCAGGAGAATTAATATCTCCTGAAAGACATACAAACATACATCACAATATCTTAAGAAAAAAAAAGAAAAACACAAATAAATAATAATAATGCCTCAGTTGATTCATGTGTAATGAGTAATATAACATCAAGTTGAATTTATATGTTAAATGTTTTTTTAATGCAAGTATTTAAATAAACAGGATTTTCTAAAAAAAAACCCTTCCTGAATGTTTTTTACACATACTGTATATTTATATCGCCCCTAGTGGTGTCTCCAGTTCATTGCCGATGTTATGCGAAAAGCATTATTGCTCAATAAACTACATCTCCCATGATGCAATGCGCCGCGCAGGTTTGCGCATGCTCAGTGAGAAGCGACTGCTTACTGTATTCCCTCCTCATTTCAATGTAAGATGGTGGTAAGAATTTGCTACCTAAATAAACAGTAAAACTGAGTAGGAAAACATCTCTTCATTATTGAACATCTTTACTGTGGAAGAGTGCTCATTTCAAACTGTCAGATAGGTAAATCTGATCAGTTCAAAGGCAGAAACACCCGCCTAAACTACAGTGAATAACCCTTGGAGTGGAGTCCCTGCAATACAGGACCAGCTAGTTGAAGTGAGTACCCTACAAAACAACTGCTTTATTGGCTATCCGTACATCTGTATATACTTACTTAAGCCGTATTAGGTCTGTATAAGTGTTTTAAACCGGACTACGCATATAGTTAAGATATCAAACTTTGAGTTTAAGTGAAGGGTAAAGTCAAAGGTGGACAGTCGGCAGTTCCTCCTCCGTTCGCCGGATCGAGTAGTGGGAGAGTCGCAGGCTTTAGCTGCGTGTAGGCCGCAAAACAAAAGCGTTCATATAATACTTACTCGCTAACAAATATTTGAGGGAAACTGATGTTTATTTTCTTATAATCGTTTGGAAGTACATGAGATTTTAAAGTTGTGTGTTGGGTTTAAGTGATGGTTTTAGGCGTGTTGTATGCCGCACGTCAGTTGAAGTCCTTCCCAGCTGTGGAGGCAGCCGACCGGCTTTCAGCCCGCCTGACGTGCCGTTACACCGTATTGTTGTAACATGTCAAAAAATGTATTTTTGATAAAGAATAATAGATATTAAGGCAACGTTTGAATGAGCTGTCTATTTAACTTTTGTTATTTTTTAAAGCAGAAACGAGCTCTATGTAGGTCTTTGTATCTAAACATTAGCTTTGTAATAGCAGCGTCTACATTTATACTTTCATATGTGGACAGATGTGATAGATGCAGGTGGAAAGGTTTGACATGTGCACAAATCACACTGGTTTCCAATCATTTTCTTTGTGTAGTGTATATTATGGATGACATTTTACCTGCATCGTTTTACATTTTTGTTGTTGTTGTGACATGAGTGTGTTGGACAAAATGGGAATTACATGTTTCATGTAATTTACCAACCAAGCTTTATTCTGTTTTTTAGATATTAGCTCTAGCTTGCATGTAAAAAATCCATTTACTTTTGACATTTTAGGTATGGCTTTCCTATATTTTATGATGTTTGAACAGCCGTCCCTTCTTAATTGGTTTGCTATTATTGCTTTTGGTTTGTAATTACACCCATAACACATCCATAACATCCTTTTTTGTCACTTCTATAACGCATATAAATTACAGGGGGTTGTGAAAATGTAAATAGATCGTTTATATATTGGTAATAAATACATTCTCTGAGAATTGAATATCCATAATGCTGGAATTGCCTTTTGTGTATGAAATGGTTAAATAAGTGGTTACTTATTCATTTGATGTGAATGCTTCAAGACAGTTATAACAGTTTACTACATTCATTTGTTATGGTGATTCAGTGTGTTCTATGCAATGCATTAGCAAAAGCATTTCTTTGTAATACAGTCTCTTGAGTCAGTTACTTTTGTTGGTTACCAACAAGTGTTGTGATGATTTGTGCCGTCACATGCTAAAACGCTTGTCTTGGATAGCAAACATCACTGGTTTCTGCTTTGACTGTCCGTCAGCCCCTCGGCCAACCTGCCAGAGACGCTCCTGAACCTGCCGTGCAATAGGATGTCCCGCAGTCCAGAACTGAAAGAAGATCCAATGGAGTGCCCACTGTGCATGGAACCTCTGGAGATTGACGATGTCAACTTCTTCCCCTGCACCTGCGGCTATCAGATCTGCAGATTCTGCTGGCACCGTATTCGAACAGACGAGAACGGACTCTGCCCCGCATGCAGAAAGGTATAAAGCTACTTGGATTCCTTGAGATGGAGTGGAGACCATACAAAAGTTCCTTATGATTGTTATGATATGTTGAAAAGGTTTATCGGTCAGTGTAAGAAATTGTTCTGTCACTAGTCTTATGGCTTGTTATGGAGAACCTTGGCTAAAAGTTGTTGCGCCACTAACTTGGCAAACCATAGTTCCCAAGTGTCAGCCTAAAAGTTTGACCTATCTGCTGCATTTTTTGAGTGCTTTGCCCATCAAGTGATGTAACTGGCTCTGTGTTTCGCAGCCTTACCCGGAAGACCCGGCAGTATACAAGCCACTGTCACAAGAGGAGATTCAGAGAATAAAGAACGAGAAGAAGCAGAAGCAGAACGAAAAGAAGCAGAAAGTGACGGAGAACCGCAAGCACCTCGCCAGCGTCCGTGTGGTGCAGCGTAACCTGGTGTTCGTCGTGGGGCTGTCACAGCGGCTCGCCGATGCTGAGGTGATTGATCCCATTAGACACTGTCAATGACTTTTAATTGGTATTTTGAATTGAATTTTCATTTATTTTCCAAACGTGTAATACATAGGAGATGTTACATTGTGATGCCTTATAGGTTGTATTATGATCTCTCTGATTGGTTATTATATAATGCATTTGGTTAAAAGTAAATGTATTTAAAGTGATGATGAAAAGTCATTTGCTCTCGTTGGCTTTTGATATCAGTGAGAAAGCTATTGCTCTCAGGTGGAGGTAAATGAGAATAGAACAAAAATAGAGAAAACCAGGTCATGTACATTTTGCTGAACAAAAGGAATTTTTGGCCTGTTTCACAGATTTGATTGTTTGATAAGATGAAACTTATATTTATTTAGTAATATTCAGTTTTGTGGGTGTATTATGAAAGCACCTGAAAGCATTATTTGAGCCTGCTAGAGCCTATTTGTTCATTTCAATAATACATTGTCTTTTCCAGGTTCTAAAGCGTCCAGAATATTTCGGAAAGTTTGGCAAAATCCATAAAGTGGTCATCAATAACAGCACGTCATATGCAGGTTCACAGGTAAGAAAACATAAATGTGGCCTTATTTTATACTCTGTAAGTTGTTGGTTTTAGGGAAATGTTTTAAAAACCTTTGAAGGGAAAAGCCAACCAATCTTTCCTTTTGTCTTTAACTCTTCAGGGTCCTAGTGCCAGTGCCTATGTAACTTACATTCGTTCAGAAGACGCACTACGGGCAATACAGTGCGTAAACAATGTCATAGTGGATGGTAGAACACTCAAGGTAATCAGAAATTTTCATTTGTTTAAACAAACAAGGTTGTTTTGGAATTTTTAATTTAATAAATAAACCTGTCCCTTACAGGTGTAACAACACTTGAATATATTACATTATTGTCAAAAGTTTATTGTGCTTTCTGTGACTTCAGTTTTTTCTTATTGAAAAGTTGTCTGTTTTCTCTCAAGGCTTCTTTAGGTACAACAAAGTACTGCAGTTATTTTCTCAAAAGCATGCAATGTCCTAAACCGGACTGCATGTATTTACATGAGCTGGGTGATGAAGCGGCCAGTTTTACAAAAGAAGAAATGCAGGTTAGTGCTTGTACATAGACAGCAAATCAGTTTATTTAGAGCTTTTATCTTGTTAAATTAATGTTTTTATATTCCTTTCTCATAAATATCTATCAGTGAGTAAAAAAATAAAATTAGTGTATTATACAAATACTAAGAATATTAGTTATGTTTTTTTTTATTTGTTTTAATATGTTTTCCTAGTTGTTTTAATATTATTTATTTTATGTTTTTGCTGTTATTGTTAGGCTGGGAAACACCAAGAATATGAGCAGAAATTACTCCAAGATCTTTACAAAGCCAATCCTAACTTTTTACAAACCTCAACATGCGGAGGAGAAAAGTCTAAGAGCAAAACAAACTCTACCCAGAGGTATTAATTTTCTGTATTCTGTTGTGTTGCATACATTCACATAATCTTTTTAAGAATTATAAGCAGTGACAAATTGCACAATTTTCTGAACAATTAACTTGCATGCTATTACATGTTTTTAATTGCAACATTTTTTTATTCCCAGACCTAATAGCACAAATAAAGAGGGTTGGCCCTCATTACAAAGCTATGGCAAAATGGTTAATGGTTTACCCACAGAGCATCGCAAGTCCCCTCCTCTTTTAGACTGCCTAACAGACTCAGATCACATGACGCCAGATGACGCAGACCCTGAACAGGGAACAGAGCCTAACACAGGCCTCCCACCCTTCCCATCAGCCTTAGAGCCTACCAGGTACCGCACCACAGAATCTCAGCCTTTGATTCCTTTGAAATTTAGCAGTATTCAGTGACTCATATCATGTGATATCCTTATTCCTTGTGATTTTTTTAATTCTTTTTCTGAAAGATAATCCTACAATGTGCTTTTTTCATTTCAGTCCAACTGATAAACCATCAGAACCCATAAGTATAGGAAATGGGGAAAATATATCACAGGTAAGTGCTAAAAAGAAATTCAGTGAATATGTGAGAATACCTGTTGTTTTGCTTCATCTCTTTGTATGTTGCTGGTTCGGCAGACATCCAGTAGTGATTCCCCATCTCCTCCACCTGGCCTTACCAAACCGAGTCTCGTGGTGCCCATCAGCGTGGCCGAGCTCGCGGCACGTTCACCCTTCGAGGGGGCGGCGGCGGAGTCTCAGTCTCTCTTCTCAGACAACAGCAATTTCAGGCACCCCAACCCTATCCCCAGCGGCCTGCCCTCATTCTCCAGCTCTCCACAGGGAGCGTCCGACTGGCCCATGACTCCAGAACCACAGAGCCTTTTCACCTCAGGTGGGCACATGCATATGAAACTAAATAATTATTTGACATATTTTAGATGGTTTAGGTGTAACTTTTCTCATTGCAGACACTATCCCCGTATCATCCTCCACTGACTGGCAAGCGGCCTTCGGTTTCGGCTCGTCTGCAAAGCAGCAGCAGCAGGACGACGACCTCGGCTTCGACCCCTTCGACGTCACACGGAAGGCCCTGGCCGACCTCATAGAGAAAGAGCTGTCGGTTCAAGAGCCTTCCTCCCTCTCACCCATCCCGTCTCCCCATCAAAACATCCTCCCCAACGGCCAACAGCGCCTTCCTCATCTCCAGCACAGAGGCCTGTATAACTCCTTCAGCCTGCCCCAACACACAGCCACGCACCATCCCTGGATGGGCCTACCCACCCGCAATAACCTCACACACTTGAACCACACGACCACCGCAGCCTCCACGCACAGCCACTTCTTAGACCTGAGCATGCCCGCCCAGCATCACAGCACCGGTCTTGGTGGGATTCCCATAGCAGGTTAGGAGACGCATCTGTCGTGTATGTGTGTGTTTAAGCATCTGTAGGAGTCTATTTTTATATAAATTAATGCACCTGGGCTGAGCGGAGTGTTACTGTGTAACCTAGTGATCTAAATAGAAACAAGTTGTTGAACTCATTCCCAGTCAGTATTTTTCATCTGTCACTTTATTCTCTCTTTAGAAATCCTGAATGTATTGTATCTTCAAGCATCAGCACGTTAGGTTAGGTTAGGTTATATTTAAACTTTGGAAACATTTTTTTGCGAATGTCACGTTATTGTACGTTTTATTTAAAATACTGCAGTTGATCTAAAACCCTTATACTCATTATATGAAATTAAAATGGACTTAATTTACTAACCTAATACACTATCCTACTCTTATTATGAAAGATTTGTAGACACGTGTTGTTAAAGAATAGATGTTTCTTTGTCAACTTTCTTGAATCCCTCTAATCCACATAAACAAAATAATGTCCTTGTTTTTCTGGTAAATAATTTTTTTTCACCTAGAAATCTATCACATGAATGTGTTGCTGAATTAACTTTAAAGGATCCTAAAACTCTTTCTCGGCAGATAACAACGGCTCAGTGGAAAACATAAATGTGAAAGAATGGCAGGACGGACTCCGAGCACTCCTACCAAATATCAACATTAACTTCGGAGGCCTCCCAAACTCTACCTCTTCCTCCTCGTCATCCTCCACCTCCAGCGTGAATCACATCGGGGTGCCGACTGGAATCTCACACAGCCTCAGCTGGGACAGTACGGCCAGTTGGATGGACCCCGCCATCATCACAGGTGCGGTTTGTGGACCCTTTCGCTTAAAATACGTAGAACTTGCACTGTGTCTCACTCACATCTCCTTTCAATCTCAGGTATCCCTGCAAACGCAGGCAACGGTTTGGACTGTCTTCAAGATGACAATCCACCACACTGGCTCAAATCCCTGCAGACGCTCACAGAGATGGACGGACCGCCCAGCTCCAACTCGCTGCCCCAGCCCCCTCACACCGGCCTCCTGGACGCGGCGGCCAACCTCTCCTTACACAGAGCCGCCTGGGCCCCGTACCTCCCCCCTCCCTCGCTGACCCCCAGTCAGTTCCACTCCCCGCCTCCAGGCTTTCAGACAGCCTTCAGACCCCCAGCGCAGACCGCCACAGACATCTTACAGAGCGCCGGCATCGACCGTCATTAAAGACAAACCCTTAACGGCATCAAAACATGAAACTGCGAACATACCCCTTCCATTAATAACGTAACATAAGCTCTTGTCTTTCTACCCTTTACTTCTCCATCCCTTTATCATCAGGATTCGTTTGTCTGTTGTCTGTTTTTTTGAAGGCACACATAAATCTCTGTATGAGTAAGTGTCATCGAGGCGAGGTTATCGGGAGGTTCTCGCTGAGGGTCCTAACACACACACACACACATTCACACACGACACAATGAAAGTGCAGAGAAATGTGAGAAATCGTGAGCACTGATGTGTACATGTGACTAATAATGGCTTCAAAGAATGTGCTTACATGAATAACACGTCTGATTGGCCTCACTTTATCCAAGGTACAGATTGTAATTTAATGCTGTGAATCTTTACACTTCCCGTATGTTAGGTCTCACCCCCACGCACAGGAAATAGAAGAAGAGATTAGTTAAGGGCACACTATATATTGCACTTTGGTTCTCACATGCTTCTTGTTTTCTGGAGCAGAGCCACAGATTAAATATCTGAGTGCATTTCTAGGGTAAAGGGACGTGCTCAGGGGCTTGTCCTAAGATGACCCATTAAAAAGAATAAGGCATCATTTAGCAAGGATGGTGGTGTGAGACCTGACATGTAACTTTGGGGTATCTATGAGTAACTTCATTCCAATAAAGTCCACTGTGAAGGTCTTTATTGGCTTGCTTATAGAATTCAAATAAAGATATGAATCAGGAAGTTAGAAACCTTTGGAAGAATAGTGATGGAAATAAAATAGATGTGGTGAGATTGTGGATAATGTGTTGAAAGAGTTAAAACAGACACACACTAACATCTGGCCATTCTAGAGCCTTTAAATGATTTCTCCCTTTTCTCATCTGTGTGGCCATACTAAACAGTATTTATCAAAACGCAATCACTCATTCTTTCAGGAAACAAAAAATCAATGTAGTCCAACATTTGGGTTTAACATGCTGCTGAAATCATTTAATACAAAATAAGAGCTAAACGAGAACTGACCCCTTTTCTGCTGGTCTGGAACAACGGAAACTTAAATAAAATTGAGTATTCAATCAGTGTTTGATTCTCATTTTTCCCAAATACATCATGTACCTTGAGTAGAATCGGTAGAGTTGTCTCACATTTTATTGTCCGGTAAAGAAATAAGGACATTGAAAACAACAACAACACAATGAAATTTTTGTTAAATATACATGAGGTGACTCTTGAATAGAGTATTTTTTTTAACTCAACACATTTGAGGTGATAAAGAAGCTACAGAACACAGAGACAAACACCAAGAACTGCTTCACCAAGGACATACTTGACTGATGTAAGGATGAAAGCTTTTATACAACTATACAAATGTGCTTTTATTACAGAGATCCTTGTTTTGAACATCAATAGAGTCTCAAGAGCAAAAAGGCCCAGTGGCCTTGGCTTATCACCTTCCAACGTGTCTTTCATCACCGTATCCACATAGCACATCGACAGTGGTTTGTTATGCCAATGTACCACATGTCCCAACATTTGTAGCTTTAGCACACTGTTCCGTTCTCCATGCGGGATTTGGGACAGGAGGTACGAGATGGTGGTGGAGGCTGAATCGACGGTGCCAGGGTGCAGAAGAACCCAGCTATGAGGGTTAACCCCAGTCCTCCCCAGGCACTGAACATGGACCAGCCGTAACCGTGGCTTATATCATCCGGTAGGCCGAACAGGTAACGCGGGTAGCGAGACAGTTCGAAGTTGATGCCAGCCACGCATGTGCAAAGAGAAATGATGCAGAAGGTACCTGTGGTGGGACATGATTGTTGGTGGATGTTCAGAGATAAAGAAATAGAAAAAGAAGGGAATTCACATACCTCCCATAAGGAAAAGTAGACCAGCAACATAATGCATGAGGCCTTGCTCCCAGCAACAGCCCAAAACGCCAATGGTCCAACCAAAAAGAATGATGGAAAGAGCCATACCCATGAAGCCAGCTGTCATCCGACGCAAATCTGGTTAAGGAAAGATTCAGCAAATGACTAAACTGTTCTTCTTCAAAGTCCAGGACAAAATTTGTTATGGGTAGGGACTTTTTTAATTAATGACAGCTGTTTATGATGATTTATATTTATTTATTTAGCAGCTTTTATCCAAAGCAACACTTACTATTATTATCTATAATCGGCAGGTAAAACACACTAAAGCAGACAAAAAAGCATTAAGTCCCACTTACGCAGTGCATGCCAATCATCTTGCTGGATAGTTTTGGTGATATTGTAGGAAAGATCCTTTCGTGTCGATGTAGAGGTGTAATAGTACTTTATAAATGTGCAACGCTCGATAACTCCTGGAAGACAAGAATTGAAAAATTTATGTTTATTTCACTCCGACCCAGAATGATGCTTTGAACATGTACATATGCAAGAGTCAGATTTCAAATCTGAGTCAAACCACACAGATGCTCTGGATAAGATACTGTTCATATGGTCAAATCATTACGATTCATTAAGTGAGTATTGTGTGAGTGTACATCCTACAAATGTCTAAAATTAGGATCATTATAAATGCAAACATGTTTGTATGATGTGTGTAACACAATCTGTGGAGATTATGAACACTGCTGAAAAACTATAGAAGCCATGACAGAAATTTTAATGGATATAATGGGAATTTTATTGGTTTAATGGAAACTGTAATGTCTCTGTGGGTCTCTATTGCTGGGATGTTATCTGACCCAATAGCAAATCATTACATCCTACTGGAATAAAGCCCAAAATATACAACATGAAGGAATTTTGTAATGGTTTTAATGGTGAACAGCTGATGGTTCATAATGGTGTTTGTAATGGAAACGATTAGAATTTGCTATACGGAGATAAATCCACTGGCATAAGCTGGAATTTAAATACACCAGGTCTCATATATATTTGATGTGATATGCATATTTGGTTGAAACCCATTTTCTCATCGTAGTAGCGCTTTAATCAAACGAGCTAACGAAGAATTCAACACAAAACACACACGTATCCCTTTAAAACCCGGACGTTATTGTTTTTACCTTTCTTTATGAGCTCCTCAATATCTGGGTCAAATCCCACTCTATAGCATTTCCTCCACAGACCCGTGCTGGTTGAATTGTAGCCTCGGCTGCACTCATCCGCTGTGCTCATGGCGAACATCTGACGCCGGTTTCTGGACAGCAGAAGTCGGTCTTCCCATCGGTCCAGACTCGCTCGCAGCGGAAGGCTGTGGTTCGGGATGTAAATGAAACCCGGATCGCTCCTGCGGTTCGAGAAAGCGCGGCAACGCTCCTTGTATCTCCTCGCGTCCGTTTCGTACCAGTGATCCGATGAAATCGCGACCGTCAGGAAACACAAGGCGACGAGAGACAGACAGAGACCCGTGTACAAAAGCCACTTCCCCGTCGCCATCGTTCACTGAAGGCCGCCGATCAGCACCTCATGCCGGACAGCTCCTCTATCAATCCAGCTTGTGCATCTTGTCTCCGTATTTAAATGTCGAAATGTGACGTCTGCTGTTAACATACCCTTTAAATTGAACCTAATACATCGATCATTACGAAAAACCCCAAGCTGTCTGTTATTTTCTCTAGGCTACACGTAGACTGTATTGTGGGATGTGGGATCCGCTCTTCCTCTAGCTCGCTGCATGCAAGGACACATGACAATCCTACACACAGGAACTGGAAATCACTAGGAAAAAATGCAAATTCATTTTTTTAATCTTGAAGCGTTAATCTTTTTTGCTTTAGTCTGAAATCCCTTTTTCTAAACGAATTTAATAACGTTGCCCAAAATAATCTGTAATAAACAACAAAACCACCCAACAATAAGATTCATCTGATAAATCAATTTTAAGCAGGATACATCTGTCATATGACAGACAAACAACTTAACTATTCTTGATAGGATAGTGATAAGGCTTTGTTAGTTTAATTGGTAATGCAATATTTCACATCCATGAAAAGAACCAATAGCTTTTGTTTTATTTTATGATTGATTGGATTAAGACATGCAGCACTTCTTACATAACAGTTACTAGGAACATTTACTTTTCTTGTATTAGTAGGATTCGCAAGTTTTTAAATGTAGTTTTGGCTATACAAATACTGTAAACAGCACATTGACACAAACACCACAACCCTATAAAAACATAGACCTTTAACCTTGTCACCTACCATCAGTGTACAGTTGTGCTAAAATATCCACATATTCAAACACAAAGACTTTATGTCTTTTATGCAGCTGCATACGTACTAACGGTTTTTAAAACTTGGTTTTTAGGGTGCAATATAACAAAATGTGAATGTGATCTTCACCTTTGTAATCCTTCTCCTTAAAGGAATGGTTCACCCAAAAATAAAAATTGACAATTTTTTCACCCTTATGTCATTTAAACCCTGTATATGATTCTCTCTTTTGTGAAACACAAAAGATATTTTGCCAAACGCTGGTTACCGGCACCCTTTGACTTCAATCGTACTTTGAGTCCATACAAATGAAAGTGAATGGGTGCCGGTAACCAGCATTTCACAAAATATCTTCTGCTGATGCAAGAAAGTCATACAGGTTTGACATGACATTATTGTTGGGTGAACTATCCCCTTCAATGGAGATCTCTGGGCCTAGTTGCAGGAAACTGCAAACTAAGAGCACATTTGGCTGTAATATTATTATGATTGCCCTTATTCCCAATACAACTAAATAGGTTTAGGACCAAGGGTAAACGTTAGAGAAGTCATGGTAGATTGCCTTGAAGAAATAGTTAACCCAAAAATGAAATTCTCTCAACCCAAATAATTTCCATTGTATGGACACAAAACCAAACACATTTAAACTTCTTGTGTTCTGTGAAAGTCATAGAGGTGTGTAATAAATGTCAAAAGTGTTCATTTTTGGGTGAACTATCACTTTAAGGGGATTCTTGCAACACAATGTTTAACGAAAAGTGGCTTTTTTAAATTAAAATACAGACTAGCAGCATTGAGTCATTAATGTATTACACATCACAAGTTAAAGAAAATAAACTCACCCAAAATAAGCATTTAACACCAGTTTACTGTAAAAACAACCTAGTGGATTGTGTCTGCAACCACTTAAAGGAGAGAAACAACTCAAGTTTTCCACAATTTATTAATCTCTAGCAGGTCAACAACAAAAACAATTTACACTTTAACAAAACATTCAATGTGCTATTTGCAAACCACACTGAACAGTTTGCACACTTTCTTAATGCAAAAATAAAACTCCTACGACCTGAGAGAGCAGGTTGTACAAAGCGTAACGTTATGAAAGTATTGTGACCGAAGAAATGCGTTACAGCGATGCGTCTTCTCATATTACACATTAGAAAAAACATCAACTTAAAGTGGGTAGACGGGTTTACGATACCTTCGCCTAAAAAAACCCCCAAAAACAATAGTCTCACCAACCACGACTCCGTGAGCAAAGAATTACCTCTAAAAACCTAAAGATTAAAAAGACAGTTTCACCAGACGTGTCTCGGACGAAATACCGTGCAGGGTATATGTCTGAGCCTCGGCTTATTTGCAGGATCAGTGGAAAAATCCGCAAAAGTTTGCCATGCTCATTTTAATCTGCTCAGTGCATTTTACCCCACAGATCTGAAGCACGTGCAGCAGAGTAGAACTCTTCGTGGCAGCCGAGCCGTCCACGCACGAGACGATCAAACCCGCGAGACCGAGCATCAGAGTACTCTACAGCTTTTAAACACACCGGACCTACGGGAGAACTTCCTGTCATATACTGAAAGCTTAAGATAAAACAGCATAAACTCTGTACAGAAAGCCAAAAAGCGTTAGGGTTAGGCGAAGTACTCTGAACTCTCTTTTCGCGGTTTGGCGTTATATAGTGTTGATGACGTCTACTCATGGGTCCGCCCAGTGTTTGCTGATTGGATAGTTTGTCCGACAAATTATCGACATATTATCAAACAATTAAATTTTATAAGCACGAATTGCATCTAATAATTAGACAATAACAACGAAATATGGTCGTTTTGATGGAACTTTCTCGTTTCATACGTTGCAAAAAACCCGACGCATTTATTATTTAAAAAAATAGACCAACTATCATTTGAGGTTTTTAAAGGTTTTTCTTCACATATTAACTAATATACTAAGACAGCGGTAAAATTTTATATCTTCCTGCTATTGTTTATATGGTTAAACATTTTCGATGCTATATTCAAAATGACAATTCAGGCATCATTTACTTGTATTATTAGTAAATAAATAATATTATTCAATAATATTATTAAAAAATGACACACATTTGGTGTTTATTACGTAATATTTCACATTTACTGTTACGTTAACAGAGATTTCCGGTTTCCACAAGATGGCGGTAGATACACACCAGACTGTCTTAAAGTGTGTAAAACGCCACTTCTGGTGCTGCTTAATCAATGTCATCCTGAAATGAAATGTTCACCAAAAACACCATGTAGATTTGTCAATGCCAATATACCTTTTACGTTATAAATCTATACAAAATGTACATAAAAGTGCATATTTATACTATGCATTTGTAGCTCAATTAGATTCTAATGAAGCAGAAAAATTCATTTAAAAAAAACGTATACTTTGAATAGGTTTTGAGTAGGTTGCTTCCAGTAAAAGCATATATATATAGTACGTTCTCAGGTGATGAACACATTAATCTTTGTCTAATAACCTGTCACTGACATTACAAATACATATGCGTCAGAGTGGCACAGTAGTTCAATCTTTATCTTATTTTGTAGCATATCGTTTACTCTTACAGCCCCAGAGCTTTTATTCTGGTGCTGAAGCGGCATTAATTGGTGGGAAGGTGAGCTGGCTATAATGCAGTCAGACAGCATATTCTGGGCCAGTGACAGTGAGTCAGCACCACAAGAGAGAGAAAGAGAGAGAGTAACAGTACATCACTTAACAAAAGCTGCAACCAACAAAAAAATAAAGAGAAACATGTACAAACAGAATAAATTTTATAGATAGATGCATATTTTGTTGCAGCGATGGCAAATGTTACACCTGGACATATTGCACCATTCTGCAGTGAGTCTCCTTGATGCGGTTGGGCTGACATCTAACAGGATAAAGATACACGGATCCTTATTAAATTTATGCCATGAATGCAAGATACAGAGATGAAGGGATGGTTTTACATCACATTTCCAGAAACAAATTACAGTTATTTAAAAACAATGCACTGCAAAAATAATTTAAACATTCTTAAAACGAGGTTGATTGATTGATTTGAGAAGTACAGTTGTGTAACATAAGAAATGTTTTTAAAGTATTTTTTTTTACCTTACTGGCAAATTGTTTATAATTGTATATAGCATTAACCTTGTGTGTTGTGTTTAGGTTTTGCCAACAATGTTGTTTTTGAATTTTGAGCAAGAAACATTTTCAATAAGATAAGAAATTTTTTTATTTTATTTTAATATATATTTAAACAATTTTTTTATAAAAAGCAAACTTTCCGGTCAAGAAAGATGTTTCGCAATGCATTAACGTAAGAGGTGATATTTCAATATTATTCCTCTGCTAGTACAGATATCAGTGGCAAATGAGTGAGACATAATATGCAGCAGGCAGTTCTCCTGCAGGAGTCACACACACCTCCTCACTCTCTCTCTCTCTCACGCAGGCGCTGTAAACTGCTTCATAGAGGACTGCAGAAGCCTGCTGGGAGCTGCTGAGCCTTTCTGACCTAACTGTCCTTGACTGAGCGAATGATGGAGAAAGAGACAGAAGCAGGTTTACCAAACTCCTCACTCTTCATGATGTGCTCGGCTCATTTGTCATCTCCAAATTCTTTCGAATCAACAAAGAAAACTCATAAACAGTGTTTTTCTGCAGTAACATTTTTCATGTGATTCCTTATAAACAAAAAAGAATAAAATAATTCCTGCTTTGACATCAGAATCAATGACATTTAATAAGGGTAAACAAAAAAAAAGCTGATGATGTGATACTCAACTGAGTGACTTTCATACTGCCAACAATGTCACAAACTGAGCATGCAGATCATGTGATCGAAAGGGGAGGAGCTTCACTGAACCTGAAAGTGAAGGGAATAAATAAACCAACAGACACACAAAAGTCAAAGCATTATTGTGTCAGCAACAACTCTTTCAGTCAATAATATAAGTTCTTTTTAACTGAACATTTGTAACTTTCATACCCTCAAATGTAATGTTAACAGCTCTTTTGTTCAGAATATTTATAATAATATAGAAATTGTTGGTCAACTATACATCACTATGCATGTATCACCAGACATAACAATGAGGTTTCGTGCACTCATATTATCACATTACCGAAAAAGCGATGATGAGTTTGATGGGACTTAAACGACAGGCTCAGCTGTATTGTGTATATATGGTGATGGATGATGATTCAAAGTCCTCCGTCCACACTGCCGCAGGCTGACACAGCTGTAAGGAGAGATCTGTATTCTGGGAACAGTGAGGTCAACCAATTCTCAGACACTGCAATTTAAAAAAAGTACGGAGTGATAGACAGATGATTAGCATGTTCACATTAATCTACTGTGTTAAACATACATGTATTATGCAGAAAAAGACAAGCAAATATGCACTGTCTTCTCCAAAATGTCTATAGCAACCAGGGCTATTATCCATCCATACAGAAGCATTAACTTACCGGCCTTGGTTTGACAAAGAACACTGTGCATAGTTTACATAAGATGGACGGAGAAATGGACATGCCTTTAATTATTAAACACGGCTGACGGCAGCATTATAGAGATAATGCGAAGAGGAAGAAAGCCATAAAGTGAGCCAATGGAGAGGCACAGACTGAATGAATGGATGTATAGATTGATGCACGCATTAAAATCCGCATTACTCAGTCCAGTATGACCATCTGATTTCACAGCGAGGAAAAATGCTTTATCAGGTAATCAGAACACATGATACACGTACAGATGCTCGTTCAAACTTATCCATGGCCTAGTGAAGATATGGGACAGATATAAAATGACATACATTTACTATAATGCATAGTATTCAGATGCAGGGAAAGGTGTTGTATGATATGACAGCAGGATTTGTGTTGAGCTGGCGCAGGGTGAATTTCCATCTTTAAGGGAGTAACTGGCTGCGGGGAGCGTGCCAGAAGGCTGACTAAGGGAAATGCAAAGTCCCATTAGACTGACTTTCCTTCTGATTTATGAGTATTTACATCTGTGTGTTTGTGTGTGTGTGTGTTTTTAGAATGAAATCGTAAATCAATGCATCATTAATATTTTGTCTGCGGTATATAATTTTTCTGACTCATTTACTAGAATAAATATATATTATATATCTCCCCTTAATTATATTAAATATATTATGTTATGTTATGTTATCTTATGTTGATATATTATATTATATTACACAATATTATATTATGTCATAAATAATATTATATTAGGCCATGACTGTGAAAATCTTTTGTGAGGTACTGTTTTCTTCATAAAACATGAATAATGTAAATGACATTCTGCCAAAATATAACCTTGATATCTTTAATATTGACTTGAATGCAAGTAAGGCCATGTTAAAGATTAAAATCATAGTAAAATTATTGATTGAAATCAAACTTTGATGCTCATCATCTCAAAATAAGACTGTAAGACGTGCCTGGTTTTTACAGAAAAAACACTTAAAATTGCACTTGGTGCTACCCAGCAAAGTGCCCTAAAATGTTTATTCTTTGGCAGATCTAAGTAGACAGAGTTTGTCCTAAAGCCAACAACCTGGTCTGACCCCAGATAACACATAACTCAAGGTCTCCATTAGGGCGGTCTGTTTTTGTGACTGAGTATTCTTCAGTCAGCGCGGCAGACAGATTACGCAGAAGCCGCCTGTGATTGCTAAGCAGAGTTTTCAGCTCCACCATGGCACATTTGGACCACCGAAGGAATGATTTAAACATTAACACGATCACACTATTAAATTAACAATAATGACGTAAAGAGAAAGTTGACTGCTTGGTCGATCAGACTAAGTCACAACAGCAGCGGGGCGGAGGAACCCAGAGCTCGCTGCCCTTCTCCAGAATGACTTTCTGCCTCAGGAACTGCGCTGGGCCGGATGCCAACACACCCCACCCCAGCCCCAGCCTGCAGTGGAATGCTGCAGCTCCAGAGGGCAATGCAGAGGAGAATAGAGCAAGGGTACTTCCAAGCACAAACCACTCCAATATCATGTTTTAAATGTCTGCACAAAACAGGGATAAAATGTGCCGGTTTGAGAAGAAGCGAAGCGCCAGATAAAGATCTTGTTGACTATGTAAAACTGCCCATTTACTTCCTTTTGTTGTTGTATTTGTTTGGTGCACTAGACAACTTGGAGCACTCCGTTACAACACACTTAACCACACAAACAGAATGAATAAATTCACAACTCTGCAGGGCTTATATTAGTTTTTAATAAAAAAAAATGAAATAAGGTTATTCATCATCTTTGTCTTAAATGGTACTAAACTGCAAATAGAAAGAATGATGATGGTTCATGGAGAGTGCCACTGACAACAATTATCAAGCTTATAAGATTTTAAAATGCACCACAACTTTCACATCCTAATTAACAAAAAATCCCAGTCCAACCTCCAAAAACCAGTAACGTACACCTGAAAGCTGATAATTAAAAATTTATTGATTTAGATGTATGACCAAATCATATTTGACATAATAAACAAAAGAACCCTTGCATAGATCACAGACCATGCCTTTGTCAATGTACGACAAGTTAAAACGTTGTAGCGTAATTCAGCATAACGAAGACACAAAACATACAGAAACATGTTAAGACAACATGAGCACATTGAACAAACATTTACATGAAGCCATCACCTAACATAAACATGTCACAGAGATGGTCAGTCATTTATTTTGGCTGTATTCTGGGAATCCCAAATGGTATTTTTGGTGGAATTGAATGGTTTTTTTCATATGCATCGATTGATTTGTATTATTTAAAGCAAAGAAATAAATGAACTCAACACTGGAGTTTGACAGATTAAATAAGTTTCCCAAACAAAAGTGAACAGAAACAACATTGCCGTAAAAATAATGAAGATGGCTTTGGGAACAAATGACAGCAAGGGCTTAAAAATGATGCAACCAGAATATAGTTGATCCTGTTTTGAAAGGCTAAGCTCATGCAGTCTTCCATACACCATGCAGATTTTTGCAATTGCTAGGTTGCTGTTGAGTTTTGGTTCGGTATGGTGGTATGGTGTTTGGTTATTATAAAAAGTACGACGTACAGTACATTTTTGATGCTAATGCCATTTATTTATTTCATGATATCGATAATACAAGCTATAATCTTCCTATATATTTGTAATGGCTTGTCTTATGGACCCATTTGTGAGTCTGCTGTTGTTTTATCGAGGGCATGGGTTTTTTAAAGCACAGTTATCTATAGTGCCACATGGACGCAACATGGAAATATAGCTAGACGAGGCCACGCAGGTGAAGAAAAATAAGTATGTTTGCAACATCCTCCAAAAGGCCACAACCTGGGAGCATTCCTCCATTACGTCTTTACAGTTATGATGGCACATCACTTTCTCGAGGCATCGATTATAATACTGTATACTGCAGTGTATTTTCTATGTTGTCCCTTTTAGAAATAAAGTTGGATTTTAATGTTGTGTTTAATATTAAATTGTCATAGTGATAAGTACATGATTTATAGACTGAACTCATCCTGAAGACCTGCCTCCCCAGCCATCACTTACTGTATCATACTCATAACCTCAGATCAGAGGCTAAAGGAAACTTCTAAAAGCATAATTTGATTTAGTGAAGGTGAGGAATAGACAACACTTCTGGGAACATGTCTTGTTATGTTTTGCCTTTTCTGTTATACTCAAAAGTACATATATACATTTTGCATACTACCACATTATCATCGGTGGACATTAAAATACTTCTTGAATGACAATTCCTATAATTCTCAAGAATCTGCCACAGCCCTTTGTGTGTGTTAACATAAAAAATGGACAATCCTGTATTACCCTATTGCTTTGAGTCATGGTGTAGTTGTGTTATATATATATAGGATTATGCATAGCACCATAGGGTTCAACAACAAATCACATGTCTAACTATTCAGTCATCATGAAAATTACTGAGCTTTTGCAATAATAGATATAAAGCGTGATTTAAAGATTTTTGGCTGCTAACACATCTGATCTGCATGTACTTTTAATTGATTTTTTAACCATTCATTTTTCTAGGATGTTTGTGTTAAAAATGAAACAAGCAATGTTATGAATTATAACCAAAAACTGACAAAACCCTGACTTCCAAACTCATAATGGTACAAGAAAACCAAGATAAAATACTGCTTTTTGCCATTGTTTACAATCACACTTCATTGATCAATAAAGATCATGTGACCTGGCAGACTCACTTCTGTTCACAAAATGAAATCACCTCCCAACAAACTCAAATTATATTTCACCTTTACAAACACTGATGATTAATTTGTTACTTATCAAGGAAACTATAAACATTCTTCATTTATCCATTCAACTAAAAAATGAAGGAGCCCTTTGCAATTTGCCCAATCTGGTCACATTAGCATCAATGTAAACCATCAGCATATGGTTTCACATTAATGTTGTTTCTAAATTTAATTAAGTCTGCAACGTAATGCACTGGTAAGGAACGGGCTTGTGGATAATTATATAGACAGTACAACAGTCTAAGTTTTAACTTTTTGACTAAATTACTCTTTAACTATGTAAACCGAAATTTACTATGATATACCCTGTGGTACAGGAAAGTCTGTGCTGTTGTCTCTCAGATGTCTTTATAACAAAACCAAACCAAACTGAATTGACTGTTGATTGTGCTTAGCGTGGAAGCATTACCGATTCGAGGGTCAGGGGTGGTTGCATTGTTGCATTTGTTCTAAGTGCTTTAAAAAAGGCTGATTCTGGGGTAATGTAAGTGTATTATTTCTAACGCATCACACTTCACAGGCTGTTTTATTCTGCTCTGCAGTGAGCTGTGCGGTAACCTCACTGAGGTAGACTCTTTATATGGCACAACATAATCAAAAACCACAAACAAAGGCAGATTTGAAAGAATCCCTTACGTTTTCCAATGTCTGATTTCACATTCCAAGCTCACGAAAACACAGAAAAGGTTGATTTTGTGCCTGACAACCATGTTGAAAATAAAAACACACAACGACACAAATGAAATGTACTCTGTTTACACTGTAATGACCAGCCTCAACATACATTATGACAGTCCCCTTGCCTGCCCGAAACTCACTCAGAGGCACTTTTCATCTGTCTGGTTGCTGAGAGGGTTAAAGGCACTAGCAACTAATATGACAAACTCTGCCGCGTTTTCTTTTGCATCCTGCTAAGGTAAATTAAGCAATTTTGAATATCTGAAATCCACGATGTCCTAAATTCGATTGCGAAATGGAAGCGTGAAGTATAATTGCCCGTAGTTTTCTTTTCGAGAGAATGCCCATGCATTGCACTATTTAAGTTATAGTCGTTTTTTGTTAACAGGTGCGCTAAGTATGGTTATATGCATTTCGATAGTATCTCGATAGCTCTTTTTCTGTCTCTTTGTCTACTTTTAAGATTGAAAAGTTTGCATCCCAGCGTTGGGGCTTGCATATATGTTTTGTCACATTTCAGAAAAAGTCGGGAATCCAAGTTCCTCGGTTTCCCTGATCGTAACGTCGACACCCTTACGAGGTATCTTAATTGCAACAAGCTGTATTATACCGATGTCATGCATTAAATATACTAGGATACACAGTACCTTAGTTGATTAGGCCATAATGCAGGTTTTCTTTTGACATGCTATGATATCATTAAGATTCTGTTTCCCGTAAGGTTAAACATTCTTTAAATACATTGAAATAATAAACATCTCAAATCATGACACACTAGTGCACTTTTCATGGTGAAAAATGAGAGGGTATAGATGGAGGGGAGAGAGAGGCTGATGGAAAAAAGAAAGAAACGTAAATCAGGAACGAATATCCTATCGTATGAGGTAATGCGTCAGGCATGCCAATATCAAAATGAGGATAATCTAAACATGCTAACTGTGAGGCTCTTCTTTCGGCATTGTGCTGTCTTATATCTAAAGGGCATGGCAATTGATCACTTGGTGATTTCTAAATTACAGCATCTGCTGGAAAATAGCAGCAATGCGGATGTCCATGGGCCGATGACCTTGGCCTCCATAGCATCCCAGCAGAAAATACGTCTTGTTCATAAGGTGCTTTGCTGGTCGGTTGAGGAAGACCACCTTTCGAGAAGGTGTCCACCAAACGCTGCGGATGTCTCTGCACATCTTTTCCTGGATGCAGCGTGCAGCTCGCTGAAATGTAATCTGCAGTCCATGCGTGATGGTTTTATAATCACAAGAGAGTGCCCGCGAGCGTCAGCTAGGTGTGCGTCCGTGGTTGTTTTACACAGTTTTCTTTTTGTTCTGAATCATCCTTTTTGGAAATGTATTCGACTAACTATATACTGAATGATCTGCAGTTCTATTATATGTTTTGATTTCATCTGCATTGTAGAGATTTTCGCATTGCAAGGGCTCACAGGAGGTAAGATAAGCATTCATATGTGACTGAATATTCTACTGTCCCACACTCCCATACTAAGCTCTAGACATCTGTTAGCAGCTTACTTTTGTTAACACAGTTTTGGTTAGTAATAGTGCAGTTTCCAGTTCTGAGATTGGCCTCTCTAAAGTTGTCAATGCTGTTGTTTATGTCTCCGTCTATCTCCATGTACTCCGACTTGCTGACGGTGGAGGAGCTGCGACGGCTCGAGTTGGAATCGGACGCGATGTTAGGGTTGCTCACGTTGAGGAGCTGGGCCTGCTCTTCTCCTTCGGTTTCTCTATGGTAGAAATAGTTGAAGTTGGATACGATGACAGGCACGGGAAGGGCGATGGTCAGCACGCCGGCGATGGCGCACAGGGAACCCACGATTTTGCCCCCTATTGTCACCGGCACCATGTCCCCGTAGCCCACGGTAGTCATTGACACGACAGCCCACCAGAAGGCGTCTGGGATGCTGCTGAAATGCGACTCTTTCTCTTCGGCTTCTGCGAAATACACAGCGCTGGAGAACAATATGACACCGATGAAGAGGAAAAAAATTAGCAATCCAAGTTCTCGCATACTGGCTTTTAGGGTCTGGCCCAAAATCTGAAGGCCCTTGGAGTGCCTGGACAGCTTGAAGATTCGAAACACCCTGACCAGACGAATCACCCTGAGGATGGCCAGTGATGTTGCCTGCTCCCCTTTTCCTTCCTTTCCATCCGTTTCTTCTGCTAGCTCAGTGCCCAGCGTGATGAAATAGGGGATGATGGCCACGATGTCAATGGTGTTCATAATGTTCTTAAAGAAGGCCGCTTTGCTCGGGCACGCTATGAAGCGCACAATCAACTCAAAGGAGAACCAGATTATACAGAGGGTCTCTACAATGAAGAAGGGATCGGTCAAGATGTTTGGTTTGTAGTAGAAGGTGACGTTGCCTATAGTTTGTTTCCATCCCTTCGGGTCCTCTTTCAGTTCAGGTAAGGTCTCCAAACAGAAAATTACAATTGAAATTAAAATCACCATAACAGAAACAATAGCAATTCCTCTGGCCGGCCCTGAGCTCTCGGGATGCTCAAAAAGAAGCCAGATCTGCCTCTGAAACTCACGCTCCGGCAAGGGTCTCTCTTCCTCGCGGATGAAGCCCTCGTCTTCACGAAACTTCTCCATTGCTTCTACCCCAAGTTCATAGAACTTAATCTCCTCCGAGAACATATCCAACGGGACATTCGCCGGCCTCCTCAATCTCCCCCCGGACTGATAATAGTAGAGGATAGCATCAAAACTCGGGCGGTTTCTGTCAAAGAAGTACTCGTTTCTCAAGGGATCAAAATACCGCATCCGTTTCTTTGGGTTACCTAACAGAGTCTCTGGAAACTGAGCAAGAGTTTTAAGCTGCGTCTCAAAGCGCAGGCCGGCTATATTGATGACCACCCGTTCGCAGCATTCGTGATCGTCGTGGTCAGGGGGGTACGTGTCCTGCGGATGCCCAGGCACGGCAGAAGTCTCATCCATGTTGTCCCCAGCCACGACTGTCATCCTGCAGGTCAAAGTCGCAGCTCTGCAGGAGTTATGAAATTGCAGTTAATTTAATTGAGCAGACATCCAATCGCCCTCCCAAAGGCGTCGCTTTCCTCCCTTTCTCAGATATATCTCAGGTATCCCTGGGTAGGGTATAAACTTGATCTTTCCTCAGTGTGGCCCCACTGCGGTTGTCATCGCTCCTCTCAGCTGCATCCACTACGGCTGCCTCTGTCACCGAGTCAGAGAAAAATGTATCGAACAGCGGCGATATTTGCCAGCTCAGCATGATCACACGATTTATTAATCATTAACTTATTATTCTGTGCAGCCAAATTGTGCATCATTACACTCATTATGTTATTCTTAAAAGGTTTGACAGGACAACTTCTGTTTTGCTTCATCATGACATGCATGCAGTACTTCACACACTCTTAGAAATAAAGGTTGCTTAAAGGTTTTTGTCAGGTTGTATGGTTCCATAAAGAACAGTTAACGTTCACAAAACCTCAACAGTAGTTGAAGAAGGTTCTAAAGACTATATAAAAGTAAGAAATTGATCTTTGGCAGTTCTCCCAAGAACCCTTCTAGCTGCTTTATATATAAGAGTGAGTAAAATTTAACTGCATCAGTTTCCAAACACTAAGCAATGAAAGAAATATTGCATAGACAAAGGTTTGAGTAAATAAGTGATCAAAAAATGGACGACGTTTACTTTAGAGTGTTGTAATTTTAATGCTTACCTCGTAACCGAAGGAATGCGTGTTTTCTCCTACAAATTGCTCTCGAAATGGATCTTCACATCTTCTTACTTTCGGACTGTTCCGCTGCGGTCCACACTGCACATAAATCTCACATCCATAGCGGAAATGATTCACGACATTCTCCAACGACGCTATAATGAAATAAAATATGGCTTGGAAATAGCTTCACATTCAGTATAAACGGGTGATGTATGCTAAAGGAAAAAAAGAGGCAAAAAACAAGACGAAGCCGCAACGTCCACCCCTCCGCTCGTGCTCGTGCGGCGGCACCTCGGTGTAAATGGCTTATACTGCATGAGAAATTGTAATGCTGCAGCTCAGCTCAGGCGGGAGATACATTAAGGGGGAAAAGCGAAGCATACCATTTCCAGACATCACTGCATCAGCAAAATTTCCCTCTTACGAGTAGACAAGATGACGAGCGGTCTGTTTTATCCGGACACACTGACATGGGGGTATAGAGGCGAAAGGGTTCTTAAAGGGGGGAATCGATAAGGGAGAAGGAATAATTCCTTAATCATGCTCAACATATTGTTGCACTGTTTTGCACATGGGAGAGAGAGAGGCAGGATAGGAGGGTAGGACTGTAGAAGAGCCCTAGAGTGGGATGGGGGAGGGGTTCGACGCAATGCAGACCGGCTGTACTAACGCGTGTGGCCGCAAGTGCTTGTCCACGCAATGCGCGAAAGCATTTATGTGCCAACACTGGCGCAGTATCTGATTCGCCGAGCACTAATGTGCAGATACTTTAACTGTTCTCTGACCGCACTAACCGATAACCACAATAAAATGAGGACTTCTGTAAAGTGCCGTTTTTCAAGGAACACTGCGACGAGGAGACCTTTTCCCATCTGAAAGAGTTACATAGCTGCAAATCTCCACGCGTGTCGTTTGAGACTATAGAGAATCATCGTGTGGGGGTTGGAATATTTATAGAAGCACGTGGGTGTATGTACTCGGAGTTTCAGCACCATGGACGGCGCTCTTACCAGCAAAACCTTCATTATATGCATTATATATTTTTCAAAGAATTTATTAATCACAGTTTGGTATTTTCATTAACAAACGTTCTTTAAGTCATTACTTTAATATGCTTTTTGTAATGTCCTATAACAAAATTGGTTTAACTATTGTTTTTTCGTTTCATTTGTAGCAAAAAGCTACCACAAAAGTACTATGATCTCCACCACAACCATAGTTTAACCATGGTATCTGTAGCACAGCTATGGCAATACAAATGTTTACTGCACTTTAACTATAATAATTTCCCAAGAGTTGCTTTAACTGTAGCAAAAAACCTCAAATTTACCATGGCCTCACTATAGTAAACATAGTTTAACCATGGTATTTTTAGTTAAACTGTGTTAATACAAATGCTAACATGCCTTCATGCCTTACACAATGCAGTGAGTGTGCTTTCTTAATGTTTGTTCAGACAGGATGGATAATACCTTCCTTAAATTAAATTAACAAGAATAGGTTTTGCTCCGTCTGTGGACAGTGACGTTTTCTATAATCCACCAGTAGGTGGAGCCCAAACGTTGTCAATCGTTACATCACTTGAATCATTCACTATACAAATGTTCAGTTTGTGGAATAAAACATGTAAAATAAATGCAACTTTTGCAAATATATATTTACATATAATTTAGCAGTTCACATTTTTGCACAAGAATGAAGAACATGTCCATCAGCCACCCAGAGCATGTACAGATTTCATTATCAGCCAGCAGCTGGAGGGAGCTCTTAACTGCTAAATATCATGAATAAGAAATGGACAACCCCTTCCTCTCCTCAATTTGCTATTCAATGACTTCCCCTCAATATATGTACTTTCCTGGGTTACCAGTGATCTGTTCAATCAACAAAACTGCATCAGCAGTCATTAATCAGAGCTGTTTAAAGTGTCATACAGTAGCTCCCACCTGATATATATTATTTATGTAGCAGTATTTCAACTTTGTAAATGTGGTTTTCATCGCTCTCTGCTGTTAAACCAACAATGCACAATCATATATAGGATATCTAATATATATTTTAGTAAGCAATACTCCTGATCAATTGAAGATTACCACAGGTCAGAAATCCATCAATTGGCATCATTACCTTTGGATACTACAAAACGGTCAAGACGGATAATTAGGATAGAATTAGGATAAGTGATTCAAATGATATTTGACTATGAAAATGACAAAATCTTTATTTATCAAAAATAAGTTAACAATTCATACTTTAACAAGACATTAGAAAAATAGATTTTTACCTTGGTCTGAGGCTTTTGCGTGAGCTGGTTAACTACCCAAAACAAATGTTGAGGTCAAATATTTAACGACATATCAATGGAAATATATGTACTGTAATGATATATTAAGGTAAATCTCTGCTGAAGTGTTTTGCACTGGTAAAGCCCACCCAAGCCCACTCAAAAGATCTCAGACCACAGCATCAGATCATTCATTTTCCAAATAAATCTATTCATTACATTTATTCCTGAGCATTCAATTCAACATCTGCAAAGAGTAACTGTTGCATTTAAAGCACATTATGACAGAAAAGACACACAGCTGAGCTTATTATCCAAGTTTCAAATCTCTTACAGTGCATGATAAACCTCAAGCAAGGCTTAAAATAATGTAGAAGTACTGTGTAAATTACATACAAATATATTACAATATATTACAAAAATGCATAAAAGCACACTTTATGTTCACAAAAGTCATTTGTCTTCTTTAAAGGAAAAAAATGCCACGATAGTTTCTTCGTACATCTGCAGCAGTCTGCAATTTAAAAAAATAAAACAATGGCTGTGAGAGAGATGAAAAGCTCTCATATAAATTAACGTATCGTCTTATTGTCAAATAGCTAAAAGTACCTAACATAACCACACGGTGGCGCTAGATGTTCATAAAACTTCTGTACGTACTTTTTAGTAGTGAAAATGTTCTGCTGTTTATACTATAAAGCCTCCTTTGCCTAAAAAATATTAATTTTTAGTTATTTCGCCCTTTAATATTTTAATTTAGTATAATATTTGCCAGCTAATATGCAGTTCATTATCGATTTGAAACAGTTTCCGGTTGCCAGGCTACGTGGCCATGTGGCTTTCTGAAATAGCGCGTGCACATAGATGCTCTTTTTTTGACATGTGACTCAATTCTTTGTGTCAAATCAGTTAACTATACACCAAACTAAATGATTATATAAACAGGATGTATACTCACAGAAACTCTAACTCTGTTCTTATACATCTGTCAATTGGCCTGTATATGTCTCCAATGGACTGAAATTAAGGAAGCTCGATGTATTTAAATCGTCTTCCTCTGAATTATCTGATTTGATGAGAGAGGGTTTACTGTCGCTCTTATTGCGCTCAGCCAGCGGCGGCACCGGTTGACCGCAGGTTACGTGCGTGAACTCCACCTGCGCCTCCTCGTTATTCTCTCGATGATAGAAGTAATTAAAATTAGACACGATTACCGGTACGGGCAAAGCGATTGTAAGGACTCCAGCAATAGCGCACATCGATCCGACAATTTTGCCACCGATTGTAACGGGGTACATGTCTCCATATCCAACAGTGGTCATGGACACAACCGCCCACCAGAACGCGTCCGGGATGCTCGTAAACGCCGATTCCGGGTCGTCAACTTCAGCAAAGAAAACCGCACTGGAAAACAATATGATACCAATGATAAGGAAAAATATTAAGAGTCCAAGTTCTCGCATACTTGCACGCAAGGTCTGGCCGAGAATTTGGAGACCCTTGGAGTGCCGTGAAAGTTTGAAAATCCTGAAGACGCGCACCAAGCGGATAACTCTGAGAATAGCCAGAGACGTGGTTTGCTGTGCGTTGGATTGAACCTCGGCGAGATCCATTCCCAAAGTGACAAAATACGGCATGATTGCCACAATATCAATAGTATTCATGATGTCTTTAAAGAAAGTGGTTTTGCTCGGGCACACGAGAAACCTCACAAGCAGTTCAAAGGAAAACCAAATGATGCAAAGCGTCTCCAACAAGAAGAACGGATCCGTGAACAAGGATTTTCTTCCGGCGCTCGTTCCGTTCGGCGCGAGGTGGTTGTTGAACACATGCTCGTCTTCTCGAAACTCCGGTAAAGTTTCTAAACAGAAGATAACAATGGATATCAGTATGACCATGACAGATATGATAGCGATCACTTTGGCTGCTCCAGAGCTGTCGGGATACTCAAAAAGCAACCAAAGCTGACGCTTAAACTCATTGGAAGGCATCGGACGCTCGTCTTCTTTTAGCAAACCCTCGTCCTCTCGAAAGTGCTCGATGACTTCCTCGCCAATCTCATAAAATCGGATTTCCTCCATAAAAATGTCAACCGGCACATTGATGGGTCTCCGGAGCCTGCCGCCCGATTGGTAATAGTATAGGATTGCGTCAAAACTTGGTCTGTTCCTGTCGAAAAAGTATTCGTTCCGAAACGGATCGTAGAACCGGATCCGTTTGCTCGGGTCTCCTAGCAACGTGTTCGGGAATCGTGCAAGTGTTTGGAGTTGCGTTTCGAACCGCAAACCTGAAATGTTAATAGTGACCCTCTCGCAGCCCTCTTGGTCGGCGCGCTCCTCATCGCAGACCTCCTGGCAGGGCGCGGAGTGGTCCGCCGGCTCATCCTGGCTTATCTCTCGGGACAGCGCGGTCATCTTCGCCCCTCGAGAATGGTTCTTGTGCCTCCACGATTGCCCCCCACTCCACCAGTTTTTAGGGTCCGATAACTCCAGCCTGACGGAGACACAGCCCAACACTAATGGCTGATTGATCAACTTTTGTTGAACTTCTTCAACTTTTTTGACCGGTTTTATTGTTGTAAGGGAATAGGAGTCATTCTGAGTGCGCGCGCGCACCCGCAGACAGCTCAAACACATCTAACACACACTGTACCCAAGACAGCAAAGCCCACCCTGACTTTGATTGGCATGTTATGCGCCCCGGGTCTTGAACTTTAGTGGCACAAATGTTTGAACCCGTAACTTGAAGAAGATAGACTGTTTTATTTATTTAAGTCTCAACACTAAAATGTACTTCCAATAATTTGAGAAACTTAGCTAAAAACACAAGATGTATACATTAAAGACGATTTTGTACATGTGTGTGTTTTATCTATCATAACCTCTTTGTCCCTCTCTAATTAGCCATTTTACTTTTATTATAATTATTATAAATCTACTGACAGCATGTTTACTTCACATCCAAAACTCTTAATGTTGCTATGGGGCCTCTTGAGACGGTGAAAGTGCTGGCTTGACTGACATCTGAGCACCCACAGAGGCAGCAGTGTTAGTAGCAGTTACATGATATAATTTATATAACACCTAAGGTACCTAGAAGAAAAGTGATCATGCATCCACACATTCATCCCAGCACATCTTGGGCCAAAAGCAGGAAAACATATGACAAAACTATATTACATCTCTAGTAGTGTTGTGGGCATTTTGTTTGATCCCAGGGATTGCACATACAAAAATTCCTTTGATAAAAAGCATCTGCCAAACGAATAAATGTAATGTAAATGCAAACCTCAAAATTGCAATATTTTAGATCAGACTTGTTGGTGAGTGCTTGAGTTATATTTGATATTTATTTATATTTTATTTATTAATTTTACAAAAAATCATAAAGGGTATAAAAAGGTTAACAATATTTAGCACTCCATACGCTATATAACTACTATTGCTTTAGTTTATTGAGTAAATTGTTTTTGACATAATGTAAAGAACATTCTGCTAAAATATAATCTTGATCTATTTAATATTGACTGAGTAAGACCATGTCAAAGACTGAAATCAATGTCTAGGGAGCCATGTCTCTGTTTGTCACATTTACATTTAGCACATTATTTTATGCGATGCAACTTACAAGTGAGGCAAACAAAATAAGCAGTTAAACAACAAAAGAGCAAAAATGTCCAATGTCCAAAAAAGTCAAATGAAACTGGTCTCAGTTAACCAAACCCCATATACAAAGCCAAGGGTTTTCTATATTAACAAAATAATTATTATCACTATTTAAAAATGATTAATTTTATAATTATAAAAACCATATCATATAATCTGTCATTTACAGTAGCCAACACACATTACCTATTTTCATTATTTTTATGGCTATGATTACTTTGATGCTTCTTATTTCATAATTATATTTAGCCTGGATTTCACAGACAGAGTCACATTTATTATCTGACTTCATATATTTCTGCTTTTAAAGGATTATTTTGTAAAGAAAGCCAAAGTCTTTTCCAGTCTGACAGAAACAGATTCTATATAAGCCAAACCATTTCTGCGAATCTACAAACACCATTAACGTCCTGCAGTGATCTGATCAATAACCCTGTAGGTCAATCTCAAACCCGCTGGTCATTTGTTAGCAGATTGCAGACACTAATGGACCATCTTGTCAAACTGACATGCCTCCATTGTCAACTTTAAACATCAAACAGTATTATATATATATATACAACTGTAAGTCTGTCTTTTATTTTTTTACAACATTGCCTCTACATTAAAAAACGGAATATTAATATACATCGGTAAAGCACTTCCGAGCAATCAAAAGAACAGAGAAATTGCTGGAGACAGACTTGATAAACAGGACGAGCTCTGTAGGCTGAGTGGAAAGGCAAGGGATTCCTTGGAAAGGAAAACGCTGACAGCGAGCAATTTACCACCTTAAAGGATAGCAGCAACCCTGGCCACGTGAGTGAAGGACATCCCCACGGGATGAGATATCATCATGCCGTTCACACCCTAAACATCAGCACAAAATTCCTGCAATGTTCAGACACCATCAAACTCCCTACAGGACATCTCTACAAGATAAAGAATTTCACATGTTTTCAGGCATGACAACCCTTAAGGCTTCACATTTCAAAAAGCTTAAGATGTAATTAGTGTCTGTGAAACACTAATTAAAGTTACTCTCTGCTTCTGTGTGGTTGTGTTAATAAGAATCCAAGAGTCTTTTCCATGTCTAAATAAAGCTCAGATGAGCTTACCCCCTTCCTTCTCCGTTTAGTCTAACAGCTCATGTTACGGACAGCTTAATACTTTCACCATCCGTGTGTGATAGTAGCCTGCCATCAGAACGCTGGGGGTAGGACCGATTTGTACTCATTCACATACTGAATTTGTTTTGGGTCAGCAGCTGATTTGCACATGAGGTCACATTTCTGCTTAAAGGGATAGAAATGACCATAAAATGATCATTTTTGTCATATACTCACCCACAGAACGTTTTTCTTGGTGGAAGATGAAAGGAGACGTTTAGTAGGATGTCTGTGTTGCTCTTGTTTAAACAATGAAAGTGAGAATGGAAAGTGGAATTGTTAAGCTCCTAAAATGATAAAAAAGCATAATAAAAGTACCTAAAAATAGTTTATGCAATTTAGGTGTCTTTTAGAGCATACTATTGATTTGGAATGCAGCACATAATTTATCATTTATTTTTATTACAATGTTTTATTTTTTTTATAAAATTATTGTTTTTATTATAATTTTATAATTGTTTTAATTGTGTAATGTGATGTATTCTGAAAGACCATTGCCAGATCAAAGGGTCACATGGTGCCCTGGGACACAAATGTCACAAGGTCACTACCCTGGCATGTAGTTTATGGACAGGATTGTTTGTGCAAAGAGGAAGTTGCATCATCATCAATTTATCAAACAGTTATTGATTTTGAAAAAAATACACTGAAATAAAATGATTAAACTAAAACAAGTTTATAAAAAAATCAAACTAAAATACAGCTTGAGGTCCTTCTGCCTGAATCTCATCTTTACCCTTAATGTACATGCCCAAACTGATGGATATTAAATGAAAAAGGGCCAGATATGTGTATTTAAAAAAGTATATGGATCAATTATGAGAATTCTTAAATGTATTTTAATAAAATTATGAGTTAGAAAGACATATGAGCGATAGATCTTAACTGTCAGTAACTAATGGGCTCTCAACCAGAAGTAACAGTCAGATGTAAGGGTGATGGGTGGTAAGAGCTTCAGATGAAAGGTGGAAGGCTGCTGAAAGATTTTCCAGCCAATTATCAGCTACTAAAACGTCATTAGCATTCGCAGCTAAATTTATCTGACGTGAACTAAACGGACCGTGATAGATTATATGCAATAACCTCTAAATGACTAAATTGAAGGTGAAGAAATGTTTTTGTCTGTTAGAAACCAGACTAAGGGACACCTGCTATGAGCCCAACAGGTTGATAGTGTGAGACTCAGTGCTAAGAGGCTGCTGACTTCGACACCTCATGCTATTGCAGATCAAGGGTTCCTCCATAGAAAGTAGATACGGCCGCAAGGCATTGCGCCAGTTCCCGGGGTTCGATGGTCACCGGTTTTAGCAGGGTGTCACTTGATTTGATGACCATGTTTTGCTGATAGATGACAGAGGCATGAAGCAAGGCGGTGAAACCTGAGATTGGAGATCCGGAAGGTTGGAAGGTATCCTCTGGGTGCCCTGTTCTTACACCCCTTTCCGGATTACATTTACACTTCTTGGTGAAGTCTGACCTTTTTTTAGTTGGCGACACTGTCTGGTTCTAAAGAAGACAGACCTGGAGAGTGACATGTTAAACATAGAATCGCCGGTTGTTTATGTGAACCTCAAATGACGTAATGCAAGAATCGTAAAATATTAAATATGCTTGTTAGATGAAGTCCTACAGTATTTCCCCCAACAATAAACATTTTATTTGAAAGCAATTAAATGTATTAAAACACCTGAACAAATACTTTTCTGCAGAGTAAATGAAAATGAAAAATGTTACCATGCAAAAATATGTATAAAATTGGAATATTACCCACATATGTTTGTGTACTTTATTCTTTAATGCTCTTTATAATCAAAATCAATCAAATCAAAATATGTTCTTTTTAGGGAAATATGCAATTTTTTGTCAACACAATATTATTGATATTATATTGTATTTCCTATCATTCATTTTAAATGGCCAATATTACAGTGATTCTTTAAAAACTAAATATAATAATAATAATTATAGAAATAAAATAAAAAATATCTTGAAGTGATTATAGAGAAATTTTGTTAAAAACACATGACGGGAAAGTTAATAAACAAAAAACCTATCAAGTCACTTTTTCATAATATTTATTCACTCCCTGGGTCACATGTTTATCTGGTCGCAAATCACTGCTGTAGGTTGTATGTTGAGATACTCAATACAAATGAACATTGTGTGCTGTGCACCATAATGTCTTAATCTTCCTGGAAGAACAGGACTAGGACACACAGATATCTCACCCTCAGATCCAGTTGAAATTGTATCCATCACCAAGAGTATCTCTCTGCACTGCCAGGAATCATAGCCAGTATTAATAGCACTTGGCCACTATCTGAATAACAGTATAGGAAATGTTATTTACATTTTAAATAACAAAATAAAACAAAATAACAAACAAAATGAAAGTGCAAAATGAAATATACAGTACCAGTCAAAATTTGGAAACACATTTAGAAATAGAAGTAAACTTATCAAAACTATGAAATAACACAATTGTAACTGTGAGAATTATGTTGTGACTAAACCATCCAAAATAAATAAAAATAAATAAATGGGTGTTTTTTAATTATTATTTAGTCCAATAATCTTTTTTGATAAAATTTTATTTTTCTAAGGAAAGAAATTCATATGTTGGCACAATTATATTTTGTCTACAAAAGTAATTTCAAACATTGAAATATAAACTTTCAGATTAAAAGATTTTTAAGATCACGAGAAACATTTTTGTCAATTGTGTCTAAAGTTCGGCTGTTACTGTAGTTTCTCACAACACATGAGCTTTAAGCCACACAAAAGTTTCTGTTAATTTGTAGTTTGCTTACATCTTCAACCTGTCTTTGGATTAGGAGCAAAAAAGAGCAAAACAGAAGAGACTTTCTTTTAATCAAGGTTGCACAGGCTTTAAATATAGCTTGATGTGGTGCCATCTAGTGAAACATGATACAATTATTAGGAACTGTTTAACATTCTCATCCTCTGACCTCTCTGTCTCCAATATATCATAAAGAGACAATGACATCAGTTAACTTGACACTAAAAACTACATGGGATGGAGATTAGAAATGACATTTGTGTAATGTGCATATATTTTGATGTACAGCACTATTTTACCATCTCCAAGGTTGGAAAAAATTAACAAATGAAGGTTACAAAGAATCCAACAGTTTATTTCTTCTCCAGTGACGTCTAATGCATGGAAGAGTTTACCAGATGTGTAAATACAAATGATTTATGAACGAACATCAGATTTTTGGACAAATCCGAGCAATTTCAGTTGTGAAAAGTTTATAGTCGTTTCTTAGCAAAGTCTATTTAAACCAAAATTTGTACCACACTTTGTAAATAATAAATCTAACAGAAATCAACTTGGAACATATAAATACACTCAAAAAATTAATACAACTCCTTCCCCCTTCATAGGAAATGATGGCCAGAGAACAACAATGAGATTTTTACAGTTGGACAAAACCAACAAAAAGAATGCAATTTAGACGTATGAAAAGCATGAAATGTAAAATGTTACAGCAAGGCATTTAAAATATTAAATCCATCATCATTCCGGCATCTCCAACATTCATAACAGGCAAAAAATGCCAGTTTTCATTCCCCTGTAATTCCAGGGATCAAACCAGCTTAAGCAAACAGGATCAACACAAGTTTCTGTAAACACAACTGTTTAGGGGCAGGACAGAGCGCAAACAATACACATTTTATTTATTTGGCAAATCAATGGTGGTTATTTTTTTCCACTGCAAAAATTATTATTCATTTTAGAACGTGAAAAAGTAAAATAAGTCTAACGAATCACCACAACCATCAACCAGGGTGCACTGTTTATATGTAACACAAATATATATTTATGCAGGGAAAATGTATCTACTGTATTGTTAATTTTAACTTAAATATTTTAAAGCCCAAAAGTGCTACTTAGTAACTTTGTTAACAGCTTTCACGAAGTCTTGTTTCTAACCCCAACAAGGTTATAGGAACTTAAAACAAGAACAAAAACAAAGTGGCTCAAATGGTTCAAAAGAAAGAAAAGGCAGAATAAGGCAGATGTGTCGTTATAAGACTTAAGAAGAAATTATATTATTGACAAAGTTAATCTATATACTATAGTAATCTATAGTATAATTTGGACAAAAAAATGTTGGGGACATAAAAAAACCCATGACGTACCAGTTGAAAGCTGAAAAACTGCCCTCTTCTCCCTAAAGTAAGAAAAGACCTGCTTTTAATCCTAAAGGAGCTAATGAGGTCTGCATAGTAAAAAGTTCAAATAAAAACATTAACCATAAACCACAAGCCATGTAGACTGTCAAAGAAGCAAAAGAAAGTATTTAATTTGGAGTTCCTTGCAAAATGCACATTAAGAAAATTTATAATATATTACAATCATACAGAATTAGGCTAAAGAAATGTACCGGAGGTTTGTTTTTCTAAAGTGATCTGATGTTATTATAGGTTACAGGATTTGCAATAAGCAGTAACATTCAATGAGGCGTTGAATACTTCTGTCGTTCTGGGCGACAAGAACAAGGAATTAAATTTAATATATTAACATGACCACCAAATCTTCCACACTTGTGCACATTCATTTTATGGGTAAGACCTGTGACATATTTGTGCTTTGTTTAAATTAAAGGAAAAGTTCACCCAAAAATAACTTTTTCATTGTTGCAAAAATCAGTTTGCAAAAACAAAGTTAGTCTTTTTTGGGGTGTACTGTCTCTTTAAAATATAAAGTCGCTTATCTATCATTATTAGCACAAATACTAAAGACAGATTTATACTCACCACAGTAAAGATACAGAGAACATATCATGAATCTGCTCTATGTGTCTTTACTCTGCCGAGGATTATTTATCACCTACATGTGTGGAATAAACAATAAACTATTGAGGTTAAGTCTCTCTTCTCCCCTAAATCACATCTAAAAGCTCTCAACACCACTACAGTACAGTAAGTGCAGCGTTTCTTTGTGCAAGGCCAGCGGTGATGCATTTAAGAAAAACAATACGGTTAGCTTGGGTTATATGGTCTGACTATACACGAGTCGCACAGATTTCTCCATCAGAGCCTATTGAATCAAATCAAAGGAGTACCAGCTCCTATTCAATGTTATACAGTTCACATGACGCACACGAGGTACAACCACTAACCTTATAAAATTTTGACAAACACTTGTGTAAGATTATCTTTGAGAGAATATATAAAACCCCTCCTAATACTCACAATTATTCTAAAAGAGAATATGAAAAACAGTTTCTTGGAGGTTTCTTCTCCATCTTTTGTGTCCTGGAAATAGGATGGACAACGTCTGGAAGCCGTCTATGGTCTCCACACTGGGGTTAGACAGTGCTACATTGAGATTAGGGTTGAATTATTAAACTATGTCATATGGGTTTTTTACGTTTGATTGTGTCCTATGTCTCTGGATTTGTGACTGTGGTAGCTGCTGTCAAATTCATGATTTTCATGTATTGAGTGTGGATGGCATCAAAGGCCTCGTCCCGATGTATCATGGCACCGAACACTAAAGGCTGTGAAACAGACAAACAGATTTAAATCCAAACCCCTTTGATGTCAATTTAATATGCATTACAATTGTTAGATATGTGGTACCTTTATAGTGGACGGTGTAGTAATAGAGATTCCCATCCCGGATCCAGGCAATACTGACAACACCTTGTACTGTTAACAACATCGGTATCCGTTTAGAAACCAGTGAGCCAATAACAAAGAAAAGCATGAAATAAAAACATCTTTTCAAGACCTTTTGAATATCTGTGATGTCGAGGAGCTTGATGACTTTGTTCTTTTTGGAAGATGTAGCTCTGGAGCTGGAGCTCTCAAAACACAGGTAACTAAAAAATAAAATAAAATTAAAAAAATCACATTGAAACATTTGTTTTAACAACACTTCCTGATGCCATGTAATTGTATATGTGCACAACAACACCCATACTTTTCCGTCACATAAAGAACACCATTGCGGATGTAGTCGGTTGGCATTTTTCTGTCCCTGTTGATCAAGCAGCATCTCCATCCGTTCTCGCACACTGTAAATCAAACCAAACAAGTTTACATATCTCTTCTCGCATAACTTTGTATATGACTGCAATTTCTCCTCCCACCTGACAGGGGGCGCTCATTCTCCGACAGGTTGAAGACTTCATGAAACGGGCCTCTTTTTGTGCTGTAGGTCCGCCCACTCTCCTCCTCCCGACCAATCCCGGACGGCACGCCTGCCGCTTGACTCCCGCGTGCTACTACAGGCTGGATCTGCTGTAAAGAAAACAAACCCATTGGTTTATGAGCAGGACAGGCAAGGCGGTTGTGCGTGTGTCTTGATCTAGGATCAGTATTCTATCCTTTAAGTCCACAGCCTACAAAGAATACAACTGATCCGAGATCAGCACTCCAGGGTTCAAACAAATGCATGTCAGTTGTTCTTAAACCAGTGTAGGCCAAGCAGCAGTGAATGACGGGGTCAGTGGCTCAGCCGCACGGCTCCTGAGATCAGCTGGTGTCAGTCTACCTTCATTGCGTTGGAGGCCAAACAGTAGCAAGGGATGTCTGAAGGGTGTCGAAGCTCAAAGCCAGCATCAAACAGCCACTTATCAAAGTTATTATAGTCACTGCTGCATTAACAAGATAACCGTTTATTATTTATTATTTATATGTGGACGGTTGGGGTCGGAGCTGAACAGAGGTTATTGAGGAATGTTTTTATTTGCAGAAAACCAGCTTCATGCACTGAGAATAGGGCTGGAAGATACAGCTAAACATGTCACGATTTGATGATAGTCAAGATATATTTTTGCTAAAACAATTTAATGTGAAAAATGTATATGACATTATTTCTTCTATAAAACACAAAAGAAGATTATTTTGAGAAATGTCTTGGTGGTTTTGTGTCCATACTATGGAAGTCAATGGGGCTCAATGTTGTTTGGTTACAAACATTCTTCAAAATATCTTCTTTGTGTTCTGCAGAAGAAAAGAAATTGAATCAAGAAAGAATAAAATTACAATAAAAGACAAGAAAGCATCGCAAAACTTGTTTTTGGAAACCTTAATGATCAAATAAAGATCATTTGCATTATTGTAATATTCATAATGTTGCATAATATTATATCAGCACCAAAACCGTTACAAATATATCTTGACTATTCGATATCGCCCAGCCCTAATAAAAGTATGTCTGCAAATAAAACGCGTCTACATGTCTAAAAAAAAAACTGATGTAGACTGTATTCAAGATAACTATACGTAGCCTATAAGCCCACCACCCATAATACAACATAAAAACTAAATCCTAAAACCAGATAATGTGCCGTGTTAGTCAAATAACAACCTTTTTAAATAAAAAGAATCAAATTTCTGATCATTCTCTATTTCCCAAAAGGAAATTATGATCATTTCTAAAATAGCTTTGAAAAGTCAAACCCACATTATACAGTAGCAACACCAGAAAAGCCAAGCTTGAGTTTCTATCCACCTACATAAGACATTTATATAAGCATGGGAAAAAATATCACCACACAGATTTGGGAAAGCAGTGTACAGTATGAGCATGAAAAGATGATCGTTTATCGACAAATGTGTCATTTGTTGCTAAAATATTTAAAAGCTTGGCTGCTCTGATGTGTTCGTCATACTATACTAAACTATGCATCACTATATACCGACTACAGTGCAAAGAAATCACCGATATAAACCGATATAAAAAATTTCACTCACACTCACACACGCATGATATCTAAATTATCACCCTGTCTGTTGAAGATGGATCAAAAACATCCTTAGACTTCTGTTCACATGCAAAATGTTTTGTTAAGCAACATACAAATCAATATCTTGTTTTTGCTCCAACTGCCAACAGACGTTCAGCTTTCTAATGCTTTATCCCAACAACACACATATACACACACACATACGCAGGACCAGCCATTGGTGGCAAACACAGGCACGGTTGTCAAACCAAACGCCACACTAGATCCCTACCTTTTCGAACCCAGACAGCTGAGAGAGGAAAAATAACAGAATAAAACATGTGACAGACCATCACACAAACCCAAATCCTGTCATTTATTAACCGAAAAGAGGAAATCGTCACAAGTTCCTCTTCATAAGCTTTTAGAAATTGGAATAACGTCACACGAGCACACTTTCACTCACTCACCCGTCTGTTGAGAGTGGCGTTGTTGCGCTCTTTAAGCTGTGGGTCAGTGGGTAAATTGGTCCACACGATATAGGGCGTGTCATATTTGTCTCTTAGTTTGGGGCAGCTTTTGAAGATGAAGTCGATGATGAAGAATTTGATACCAGCATAGACACCTGAAAAATGATTAGAGAAACAAAATGCAGATTACATTCTCTGTAAGAAACTAAGATTGAGATTGACAAACAGGTATCATCGCAGACTAAATCTCTCACCAATCATGAAGCCCACAAGTTTGTACGGCAGGAAACAGGAAGCGATGAAAGCCACCCACAAACCAACATACAACTTCTGAGTGATTTCAGGCTGCACCCACATGAACAGACTGAAACGCAAACACAATTATGCAACGATACAAAAAACTTTTTTCATAACGATGCATATTTTTTACATATTTTAAACTCTAAATGCATTAAAGTGAACCTTCACAAACGAAATGCAGAATGTGTTGCATCTTTCATGTATGTTTTCAAAGAAAGTGCTTTACAAGTGAGGTGACATGGCAATGATTCATGAGAAATACACACTTTTTGATCTTCTCCAAAACGTCAGCCATCTTTCCAAACAGATTCTGCAAAAACACACACAGTAACTCGTGAGTTACCAGGGCTACCTTACTGTGTGAGCAAAGAAAACAATATGTATCTGTCTGCACTACATTTTTATTTGAGGTACACATTAGTTCACCACACTCACCTGTGCTTTTTGTGCAACATCCAGAACTAACTGGAACTTCTCTGAGACTGTGAGATCTTCCTTTGGAGGTTCCTTAAAACCAGTGACATGAAGCATTTTAACCAAACACAAGTCAAATAGCAGTCAGATAATGCTAAATATTGCTTTCTCGAAACTGTTGTCATTTATTTAATACAATAGTTATATTTACCACTGGTTCGGAGACCTCAGGCACGATACTCCACTGTATTCTCCAACCTCTGAAAACACAAAATGCCAAGGGTTTCAGTATATACAATTATGGGTTCGTGGCATTAAAAATGTGAAACTTAAGCGCAGAATCTTAGAATAAATATAATGGATGTTAATATAGTTATCGTTATAATTATCTTGATTGATAGTGCTCTTTATTTAAATTCACAACACATTTAAATTGTAACATTTACTTAAACATTTAAATACGTAAACATGGTAAAAAGATCTAGTTTTTTCTATTTAATCAATTATTTAAACTAAATAATAACCAGATAGATAATTATGGAAAAAACACTATAATATAAATTATGAAACAAATCATGGAGTTGTGAATTGAATGTAGGACATACTTTGCTATGAGGTAATTCAAGGACAACCGGAGAATGGCTAAAAATAGAAACATGGGGATAACCCAGCCATGCCAGGCAGCATTCATATAGATCTGTGGAAAAATATGAAATACAAGTATTCAAATACAAAATATTCACAATTATCTTCTGGTCATGTGCTTGTTATGCAGACTCTGTTTAACTGTATGACAAAGACAAAAGCCTGGGTACATTTTTTGTTTGCCTGTGGTAGTAAAACATATCTTTGACTGTGTTCATAGACAAATATAATAAACTGTGATGAATAGTGTTTGTGTGGGTGGTAAATGAGCAGGCTCACAATAAAGGCGATGGCTGACGTGTAGACAGAATGCCAACTGGATAAAGCAGAAAGGTTCCTCATGAAGTTAGTTACAGGTTTAGCACCCCGTTCTGAAAACAGACAAGCACGCACGCAATATACAGAACATGATGAGTTTCATGTGTGTGACACAGAAAAGATGAGATTAAAGACTAAGTAGGAATTAATATGTGGCTGTGATTTGTTAAAAAGTCTTAAAGGGACAGGTCACGCAAAAATTAAAGGGTCATTATTTACTCAGCATAATGTTTTTTCAAATCCACATGACTCACTTTCGTCAACGATAATTTCAAGAGATTAAAATAATATTGACAAAGTCATACAAATGAGGGTGAGAGTAAATGATGACAGATTTTTTTTATTGTTTTACTCATAAATATTAATTGAATGAGCTGTCCTTTTAAGTCAGTGCCATAGCTTGAGGGTTGTTTGACTGCAGTATAAAAACACTCACTGAGTCGTCTCATATTTTCAGTTAATCTGCAAAGAGGAGAAAAGGAAATTAATTATTTAATGAGATCTGTCACGAGGATGGAATTATAAAGCCAGAAATAGCAGCAAAATTGAAGTAAGCTAAGGCAGGTTAAAGAAAAGTCATGAGGCTCAAACACAGAACATACAGCCTGAAAAATGCTTTTATCATGACATCTGTAGAACATTACAGATATTCATAAAAAATGACAATAGACAAAAACAACCTTTTAGCACTTAGTGGTTCTTCAGTCTCAACCGTGTTCTCTTCAGGCTGAAAGCGGAAATCTTCGATATAAACCCCGAAGCGTTCATAGAGCCATTTCCACAACTGAGAGCGTAGGGTTTCTTTCTGTTTGTCACCTACAATATTAGTTAAAAAAGAGAAAAAAGAATTCAACCATGAATGTCACAAAGACAACATATTCTTGACTGGGGAGAAACCAAATTTGTGCAAAACAAAATTTTTTTAACCAAACTGTTTATGTGAGAGGAAGCTTGGTTTGAGCGTACAGTACATATGTCTGTTTTTTTTATTTACTGGTATTTAAAATCTGTGAGGTATAGATTCGCCATAAATGGTGGTCTAAAACAATGAATCATTTTTTGTGTGTGAATGAAAGTAATCGTTGAAAGAAAATCCTGCTTTAAGCATTCGCGCGGTTGAAGTTAAGGTTAAACCCTATTCACATGCCCCTGGCCTGAATTTCAGGGTAACTAATGGGAAAAATATGTTTGTGTGCATGTCACAAACCCTCAGCATGCATCACTGCACATACAAAATACATTCAATTTGTACAGACCGCGTTCAACCAAAGCATAAGATTGGAAAAAAATGGATCTGCACAGACTCCAAACTTCTCCTTTTAAACTCAAACAATTTCACAGGGTCTTTAAACATCAACTATCAACACTAAATGTATTAAAGTGTAAATTGATTTGATGATAAAGAATTGCTTTACCTGTTCCATTAACAGTAGTAACTTGTGGTTTTGTAGGTGGAGGGGGCGAGTCTTCCAGTCTGTGTCAAAAATACAAATATTTAATAGCAAGACCAAACTAATCAAAACTGTGTGCGAGAAAAAGTACACAAGTTTCTTTTCCTTAAGCATCAAGAAGTGAATCATCAAGAAACACACTGTGCTTTAGCTCAATTCCACAACACTGCAGAAATTCTGGACTCTGCATGATAATATTACTCCCACCAGACACTGTTGAAGTCCAGCAGTGATCATCTTTATTCACTGCATAATGCGGTACAGCACAAACTAGTGGATTTAACAGCCAACAAGGATGTTGGCTTTAAGCAAAGTAAAGCACAGCATATGAAATGTTTTGGATAAGTATGACCCGTTCACACCTGGATCTGAGAATTTCATTCATCTTCTGCTCGAGATCAACTCTTTTCAACTTCTCTTTCTCAAGCTCCTGCTTCAGCATCTCAACGTTCGTCTCTTCTCGAAGCTTCCGCAGCTCCTCCTCTGTGGGCAATAAACAGAGAAATAGTTCATTTTACTATATGAATGAGTCAGCACAGTTTTGGATTTTTATGTATCAAATATATACGCAAAGGATAATGTACAGCCAGATGGTTGTTATCACGCACAACAAACCACGATAGAGTAATTAGGATCCTGACATGAAGCACTGTTAATTATCTTAAATAACGTACATGATCTTTGAGTAAATATTGTTTTAAAAAGAAATTCCTATTATGAAATTGTAACTAACAATTCAAAATCTGCTAAAATCGGCACTGCTTTTTGCAAAAGTCTTGGTCCCCCATTTCACAAAACACTAAATACAAGCCATCTCACAGGACCCATCGCTCAACAGAGGAACAAGAGTAGGACACAAAGAACCAGAATAACATGTAGCTCCCCAAATAATGTTTTCAGAGACTGTCTGCTCTTCATCTTGTGAAAGAAAAAGATTTTTACAGTTTAACAAACACCTCAACAGCATATCTTCATGAAACATTTAGGCTCTGTACTTCAGTACACTAATACAACAGCCTGACCAGACTATTTTTCCACCTGCCCTCGGTTTCATACAGTACAATACCTGCCTCAAGGTTACCCTGGAACACAAGCCCATCGTCATTTATAATTCATCAGTTCCTGTGTCTCCCACAGAGGCGCTACAGTGGTGATGAAGACCCCCCCCGCAGTAAACTCAAGGGCAGGTGTGATAAAGAGGAGACGTGAGTTCAGATGATCAGTGCAGACCCCACGGGACATCACGACACCTTGAGCTAAAGGGACTGAACAATGTGTATGATATGATATTAATATTTATAATCTATTCTTCTGTCTAATGATGATCTTGTTCATCTTACAGCCAGAATGTCGTAGTTTTTATTGCAACATTCTATATACGTTAGAAAAACGTATTGCTTATGTATTGCATTTTGTCTCAAGGTAAAACAAGACACTGGATTCAGGTGCTACAGTACTTACGGTATTTGTAAGGTTAAGAAACTTTAAACCAACAGTTTGTTAACCAACAACGACACAGTATTTAAAGATTAAGTGGTAACATTGCACTTGAGTTACTATAACAGTCACGTAACTGACACGTGGGACTGCCAAACAAATGAAAACACCACAGTATTTCCATACTTTAGTGAAAATAAACCCATAAATATCTTTAGTTTAGTCTCTGTATATTAAGCTAGGATAGAAGACAAAACCATTTCATATTTAGAGAAACTGTTTTTGTTATTTATTGTTTAAAATAAATGCAAATTATTGTTCATAAAATATTAAAGCAAGCATATTACTTGGCAACCTATTCTGCACATTGTGTAAGCAGTTATATAATATGGATAAGTCAATGTAAACAACGTTATGTCTTGATAAAAAGACACATTTGTTTTGTTTATCAGATAAGAACTAGAAGATGGCATCCAATGGTTTAATAGCATTAAATATCTTTCACAATGGTGGAGGCTAAAACAGTGTTTTATGCTTGCTCATTGAATGCATTTCAATTTGCTTCAAGCAAATGTATCTCGTTTTAAGACATTCACACATTGTTCCACTGTTCCAATGTAATGGACCTTGATATTCACGCTGACATTATTATTACATTTAGATCATTATGTTCTGGCTGAGGAAACAGTGACTGGGGGGTTATCACAACTCTATTGTAAAACTAAGACAGCTGCGGATTTCTCTGAGGTCATCATATGATCCACAAACAGTAATATGAAGAAACACAACCTCTCTTATGACTGTTTGTTATTGGCCTCTGGCAACTACCTAGATCTAAAAATTCAACACTGCTGAAAAAACAATAGAAACCATCAGAGAAATTCTAATGGATTTAATGGTTATAATGGGAAGTATATTGGTCTCTGTGGGTCTCTACTGGTAATGTGTTGGGTTCTTTTGGTGGGATGTTATCTGGCCGACAGGAACTGATGAAACACTATTAAATCCTACTGGAATAAGGTCCAAAACACAGTAGATAAATTAATTTTTAATTGTTTTTTAAATAGTAATAGTTTTGTTCATAGTTCAAATATCGCCGGATTTGTCATAAAAAATTATTATTTGCATTTTATTTGCACTTCATTTGCATTAGGCAAGGACAGTACAAATATAAATAGTTGTTAAGAAATTATTTCTTTATTATTATTCAGACATTATTCAGTATGCACTGCTTTGATCTCTACATTACAATTCATCAGGTTTTCAGAGCAGCGAGGTTTCTGTTGTGTAACAAACTATTAATAAGTCCAGTCTGCTTTTATGGGCAGCAACAGTTTGACAATCCCAAAATGACCTTTCGCTGCTCTCCAGTACTGCAGTGCTTGAGGGTATACGTGGACACACATACAAATACAGAGACTAAAAATAGACCAGACGCCCCCGACCTCATAATGGGAAGCTAATGTAATGGGAAGACCAATGTAATGCACTGATAAATTAAAGGAAATAAAAGGAAATGAAAAGATATTTTGTTAGATTTGTGATGCAAAAATGTGGCCTATTGACACCACCTGTACTAAATTTTGACTCTCATTATACAGAAAACGAGCAAGTTGTGTGTGTGTGTGTGTGTGTGTGTGTGTGTGTACATATCGACCCTTACCAGGGCTAATCTTGTCTCTCATAGCCTCACTAATTGAACAGTGTTACAGGTCAGACAAGTTCAGCTGAATACTTGCCGGGTTTATTGCTGTGAGAACAGCACAGGTCCTGCGAGTCCTAATGGAAATGATCTCACTTCACTGCACAGGATGATAAACTGACAAACACAGTGACTGATCGGCTACTTAAGCTGTGATTTACTTCAGGTCTAAAGCTGGGAGAGGCTGACTCGACCAAAGCTTTCGAACCAACACTGTGTATCAAAATTAAACCTATACAGCTGTTTGTTTCGAAACAGATTTTAAGAAATCATCAATTTCCATTTTTGACACAAACAATAATAAACATCTCAAATTTTGCAATCCCAGAATGCATTGTGATAAGCTCAGTTTTTAATGTTATATAACATGGCAACGCAGCAAGTATCTCGGGTACTTACGAAGGAAGTGCTTTTCCAGTAAGGCTATCTCCAGGTGACCCTTGACCTCATTGAGACGGTCCGTTTCGCACCTCTGGTAGTCCTGGATGTTGGCAGACATCGTGAGAGTCCCCGAACCAGCCTAGATACAACCAGTTAGAGAAATAAGAAGTCGTCCATCATAAACGGAGACGTCCGCTCTGGCTTCAATACATGAAGACTCACGCAATGACTACACGCAATTAAAGACTCAATTATAAAGATCAAAACGATCTCTAATAGATATTTTCCTCAGTGCTGTCCAACAATCAAATATACCACATTACAGTCTATATTCAGAATAATGAGTGTCCATTAAGAGCCTGTGAATAAGTACTTTTCTAGATACATTAGACTGACAGAGATATTACAGCAACATCTTCTCGGATGTCTGGTATAACTTGGAACCTGCAAAACGCAGCTCTGGCCACCAATGAAAATCTAGTATGGTAACTGTAACCATGGCAACCAGCTGGCAGACACGTCGCAGGTTTGCTTTCCTGTCCTTATCTAATTATAAGCTGCAAATGAAATTTCGCTGAAAACATGCTTGGACGAGGCTAACCGAGATAAAAGTGCTTTCAGAAGATAATTTTTCCTAACCAAACATGGTGTCTAATTTTTTTCTTTTCTTTAAAAAATTGTCTAAAACATTACACAAAGGTCAATGGTGGACACAGGGAACCCTCAAGGAACCTGTAGGGGCTTTACAAAGGAAAGTCTTTGTGATTTTCTTGAGATTGCTTATCTGCTAGAAACAGTCTGTGGATAACGGAGAGTAATTTTAATATACAGTACAAAAACAGGAAAAGATAGTTTATACAGAAACAAACAGATTGAACCAAATAGATGTTTTGGCTGAAATTGCTCTTGGAAATGTCTGTCTCGATAAAATGAGATATATTCAACATGTGTCACGATTTGTTAGAACACGATTTTTGTGAGAATAATGTTTTATTAATGGCTTATGCCAATGTCTAAAGAGTATTAAACTGAAAATACATAATACAGTTTAATTTACAGATTATGACATACATTTTATTTTATCTAAATTCATACAAAATGAATCATGAATGCATACTTAGTAGACTTAGAATTTACAGTGTAAGCTACATATTTCTTATTGTTTATATTTTTGTGAATATTATGTATATTTTATCTGCATTCTCTGAAAAATTATCTCAAACTGTGTCAAACACACAACACTTTGTATCAATTTACATACAAAAATTGTATATAGTGCCAGCATGATTTTAAAATATCTATCCACGATATCACATATGCAATTATACCCATACCTGCAAAAGACTGTATAAAGTTATTTAAAGATTTATGCTTTCCAACACATTCTTCTCTTCAAACCAATTGACTTTAAAACGCAGTTACTTACAGGGTCTCGCTGCTCCTCCGCATCTTTACTAGAGCTCCGCTGTTTCACCGGGACGTCGTCATTACATTCGCTGTCAGACGCGTTGGGCGACTCGGCAAGGTCCAGAAACTCATCTCGCTTCGGCCCTCTGAACCTGATCTTATCCAACCGCTTTAGCATGTTCAAGACAGAGATCCGTGTCTTTATCTTAACATGGCGGGAGACAGCCCTGCGGGGACAAGAAGTCATGTTGACGTGCTGAAGAAATATAAATACAATTGCGTAACATGCCTTTGCAATTATCTGACAGCCAAGCATCTATTTAGATCACAGCTTCTCTTTTCTGCATAATGAAAATGCAAATATTTGCTTTAAAAAGACAGCTTTTTGTTTGTGTATGTTTAAAGTAACATAATACATCTTTTTACACCAACATAATGGGATAATCAAAAAAAATAAACAGCTTCAATTGATCTTTTTCCTAAAGGGAGAGTTCACTCTGAGAAAAGTTCATGACATAAGGATGAGTAAATAACTATTAATAATAAGTTTTATTCTTTTTTGGAAATGTCCTCAATACTTTTCTGCACATTTACTCTTCAAGAATGTGGAGGCTAAAACACTTTGCAAACAGCTTTGCAACATGTGACTGGATTATGTTGGAAAAAACCTCTCCAGGAATCAAAGACCCACAGTGGGGTTCACTGTTGGCACTCCAAACTCTGTATGCCGTACTGTTAGCTGACCTACAGCAAACAAAGCAAGCCTGGGAACAAAGCGGCCTTTTGCGTGCTTAGATACTTAAAACCTCCAACAGTATTCTCATTTTACCTCTGAAGCACAGACAACATGCTTTACATGATAATGACAAAACTAGGGTTTTAGATCCAGCCTTCACTTTCTTGGACGGCCAGCATTTGGCATCCTGTGAATTGCGAAGGGACTTTTGTGACAATAAGCAGGCATTTCGTGCAGTTCTCTTGAGGCAGAGGAAAATAGCACGAGCGGATGGTGTTTATAACCAATGTTGGGATTTGTCAGATTTACGATGTTTAAACTTTTTGTCATTTTGAAGAAAATTATTAGAGCACTGTAAATGTTAAAACTAATCATGTATCATGTTCTTTCATAAGAAAAAAGTCTTTTAAAAAAATGCAACAGTAAATCAGATCTTGTCTATTTATTGTTGCATAATATAAAAACACCTTCTTTAAAGGGACATTTTACCAAAACATGCGACACAAAGTTTTTAAACCTATTACACAGAGAAAGATTGCAGTAAATTAAAATGTAGGTTTTACAAATATTATAAGCTCATTGTCTAGAAGTAAACCATCACTTTAAAAATCTTGTCATCTAAATTAAAGGGATAGTCCCCCCAATTAGAAACATTTTTCATCATTTACGCACCCTCGTGTCAACAGGTCTTCTGCTGAAAACAAAAGAAGATATTTTAAAGAATGTTGGTTACCAAACAACAATTACCCCCATTGATTTCCATTATATGAACACAAAACCACTGGAGACATTTCTCAAAATATCTTCTTTTGTGTTCCAGAAGACACTACCACCTTTTCAATAACTGAAGTGTAGGTTAGGTAACAAACAAACCACATCATAATTTCCACAAGCTGTTTAGCAAGTTTTTGTTCACGTAAGAGCACAACTTTCCCATTGTCAATCTATCCACCAAGTGTAAAATGCCAGTGAAGTGAAGTGGGTCAAACATCTGTTCTTCATTAAAGCTCAGGTGCGACTCCTGTAAATCTGTTGTCTGTTGATCCACACAACTAAAACACCTGCCACATTTTGTACTGTAGTTCATACAACTGTAACTTTACTTGCAAAATCATATTTAACGTGTTTGTATCTAAAGCAGGGTTCACACTATACATTTTTAATCACTGAGTGTGTTCTATGGGAATCAAACCCACAACCTTTGCACTGCTAAAGCAATAATTTACCAACTAACTTACGTGAACTTTTTAATGAAGTCATTTTTTTCATGACATAGCCTCATTGTAATTATACACCCACTACAACTACATCATACACGAGTTAAACACCATCCACCACAACTATTCTCTCCATCCTGACGGCACCAGGCGACTCCCTCCCCACTATTTGTGACCGAGGTACAGTAATGAGTTCAGTGGTCAGTCTGTTCCCATGACCCCTCTTCTATTGTCATACACCTCGACATCCTCCTACTGTATCCATGTTAACAACAAACTGCGACGTTTTTGCATTGCATTGTTGCATTCAAGCAATCTTGAATACGAAAGCGTCACTGTCTATTCTTAAGAGCAGTTGGATCATCAATAAAACATCAAGACTTGGCACACAATAGACAAGCAATTGATGCCTTGACCTAAAAGCCACTCATCGTTATGAAAAAGCTTATTGATCGACGCGATTATCACGCGAGAACATCCATACAGACGCCAGGCTCGTGCTGCCCAATCTACAATGCTTAACAACAAGACATTTTCTTACCTCGTCTTGGCGCTGTGCTGTTTGTTGATTGTCACACTAAACTACATATTTTTAATCTAAGCAACAGCACGACGAACACCACACGAAAATCTTTGAGAAACGTGTTTCAAACACCTGGTAAACCTACAAGCAACCGTATAGTTTTTGCATATCCGTGCCTTAAATCGAGCAACAATGCAAACATGCAAGAACATTGGAAACAACAAAACCCTGGTACATTGTATTACGCGCCCCGCCCGCCGCGGGATTAACACTCAAAACGGGATTGAAAGTTTCGTACCAACCTTGTGCGATATTCGTAATAAAGTTTCATTAACAGGAAGGCATGAATGCTCGTGCCCCGACCCTCTCGGCCACCGCCGCCACCTGCTACCAGATCGCGAAGAAATCCCCCGTAATTCCGCTTTCCCCGCGCGCGAGAACAAACATCGATCTACCCGTGAGATTTCCCCGACCTGTCAGATTTTATTTCCAGCGTAATCGCGGGTTATAATCGCATTTGAACCGCCGATCATCATTTGCAGACCGTTTCGATCTGTTGTTGATATACAGCGACACTCCTCACACCAGGAAATTTCGTCAATGACAGCGACAGACGCTCTTAAAGGGGCCGATAATTGACACTCTTCTCGTTGTATGACTCATTTACTGAAATCTTCCACGCTCGTCCTTTTGACTAATAAAGTCAAAAGAATTCAGGTTTATTAAAAAATAAATAATACATACACGGCCTAGTGTGTTTTAGGAAGTGAGATACTAATCCCATAACTCTGTCAAGCCATGCTTAAAGTTTATACGCCATAGAAATGCGAGGTTGAAAACAAAAGCGTGGGAACATTTTTAATATGTATTTTTAAGTATTCGTGTTTTGACGTGAAAAGACATTGTAGGACTAGACAGCTATGTAACAAGTCTGGTTTTACTGGTCTGGTTTTGGGGGTGTTTGCGGCCTCGATTACTTATATCGCGTGTGGCCACTAGATGGCACTGAATGTACAAAGAAATCAATTTTTATTACCTTCTTGTACTAAACGAAATGTGTATTTATACTTCTGAATATTCTGATGTTTATTTTTACATTTAATTTAAGCTCCCCTGCTGAAAAATTATACAAATTCTAATTGTTTCCATTACAAATACCATTATGAACCATCAGCTGTTGGCCATTAAAACCATTACAAAATTCCTTGGTGCTGTTGTGGTGTGTTTTGGGTCTTATTCCAGTAGAGGTTTTAAAGGTTCCCATCTGCCAAATAACATCCCACCAAAGAGCCGAACACATTAGTAGAGACCCTCAGTGACAATTATAGTTTCCATTAAAACCAATCCTATTATAACCATAAAATCCATAGGATTGTATTGTTTATTTTAGCAGGGCTTTATTTACCCTGATAACTGTCACTACACATATTGAGCATACACATAAATGCACTATTCATTTGAAGTAAATTTTTTATTTGAGATATTTTTAATCTTTAAAATATTTCAATGTTAAGTATTTTTTAAAACATTTTTTGTAATGTTCATTATTAACATTTTGTATTTATGTTTATTGTTTATATATATATATATATATATATATATATATATATATATATATATATATATATATATATATATATATATATATATATATATATATATATATATATATATATATATATATATATATATATATATATATATATATATATATATATATACACATTTGTCAAAATTATTTTATTGTAAACAGTAATTCCAATAAAGCACTTACAAGTTTTGAAAGTTTAATTCTTCTTTTTTATTCATTTTAAATATGCATCTTGTTCAAGGCATTGCATCTTGAACTTAGTATTTGGGGATTTGTTTTCTGGAATGAAGAGTTTCTCTCCGGAGACCCAGAGCAGCAACAGTGTAGCTTAATTAAATCTGTTGTGCTTGTTGCAGAGCAGATGTTTCATTTGAGAATCGTTGACATATCTTTCATAGAGGGCAAGCCTGAATTGATTCTCCTGCAGTTTTCTTGCTTTCTTCTCTTTCCGCTGTCTCTTTCTTAGGTCTCTCCATTCAGCAAAAGTGTACATACCCTTATCAAACAGAGAAGGTTTCTGGTCAACTTTGATGTCGACCGTCGACTCTCGTAACTTCTTCTCCATTTGCACACTTTGTCCCTCAGCTTGTGGTGAATACATCTGCCCAGATGGTTTTGGTCTCTGGGTTACTTGCACTTTGCAAGTCTTCTTCCGCTCATGTTTTATGGTTGCAGGTGGTGGAGTCATGTGAACCTTAGTGATTCTCTCTACCTTTGTCACTTCTACTTCTGGCTTTCTCTGGGTCACCTGCATGTTGGATGTTTCCATCCAAGCAATCTTCACGATAGAAGGTGGGGGAACTTTACCTTCAAGACGGTCACTAATAATTGTATTTCTCTTTCCTCGTCTTGCAGGCGGTCTCTCCATCTCCCTCTCTTCATCCAGATTCACAACAGTCACGGTTGGGTGGAGTGGTAGGATTTCAACCACAATCTCATATTCAGCAGGTCCAAAATTTCTCTGCCATTCTTCTTTAAAGTCCTCGACAGGAGTAGCCGGCAGAGTATGTAGTTCAGACTCCATATTGGTTACCTGCTTGTTGCTCGTCTCCATCCATGCAAACTTTTTCGCAAAAGGTGGAGCTACAACTGCCAGATGTTCTCGCTCCTGAGACATTTCTTTCACTGTCACAGAAGGTGACAGTTCTTGAATGTCATCAGGAGGAGTTTGCTGCTGAGGGGTCACTGCAAGTGGCTCATTCTGTATCTTTCTTTTTCCACGCCTTTCAGGTGGTCTTTCTTGCTTTGGCGCCTCAATGTCAGCCACTGCCTTCACTGTGTTAGATGGTCTTTCAGTCTCATCAAACAACAGTGGTTTCACCATTATGATGGCTGGAAAATGTGGCAGAATCTGGACGTCATCAGATAAAAGTTGAGGTGTTTCTCTCTGGATCATTCTCTTACTGGAATGCACCGGCTGTCCTCTGCTCACGGGCCAGCGAAGCTGTTCAGGTTGATTCTTCAAATACAGCTTCATTTTGTGTAATGTCACACAATCGAACACTCAATGGATATAGCAAAGTATCTCACTATGGATATCACAATGACTGTCACCTGTAAATAGATGAAAAAACAATGATTAGACATAAAAACATTTATAATCTGTATTTTATTAATATCAGCAGAAACGTTTTTGAGTTTTCATCACAGCCTATCATATTATAATAGTGAAGTATAATATTACATAAAATTTTATAAAATATTTATTTATAAAATAAAATTATTTATAAAATAATATAATTTATATATAAATATTTTATATATATTATAATATATGTTATTCTTAATAGATTTTAATACTACTAAGAGATGCCACCTGTTAGCAGTAACAGGCCATTAGGGTTAATATGAAAAACATGTCGCGACATGTTCTGCGCGTGACTTTACATTGACATTTAGCAGCCGTTTTATGTTTAAATTTAACATTTTGTTTTAGAACTTTAAAATGGCTGGAAAGTTTAAAAAAACATAGTCAACTTAGAGGATGTGCATTAAAGTTAAACTTTAACTCTGTTTGTCATCGGTGATTAAACGTGTTAGGTAGGAAACATATTCAGATTAAGGACAGGAACAGCAACTTACTTTCTCCTCTCTCCCGACGCCTGAGTGAGGCGCTGCGCTCCTATTTATGGCATCTCCGCGTGACATCACAGAGAAATCGAACGTTCTTCGAACGCAAAAAAGTTCTGTTTGTTATGTTTATGCAATGTATGTATCTTTATGTTTTGCTTTATTATTAATGCAAATAATTATTTTCTACTATTCTTTTCTTGCAAAAAGGTCTCTCCCAACCTGACTATTAGTTCAAATCCATTATTATAACAAAGACAGAAGCTTAGGACATGAATGCCTAAATATAAACAATGTAGTCTTAACATGTGTCCAGCTGTGTGTGTTTTTATATACATCGCTCCTCTAGGCAGAAACACAAGCAATGTTTTTGATTTGTTTATTTACAGTGTTTTATCAGTGCCAGTAGTAAGAATATAAATACATTCTCTTTAACATGCTGGTCTCTAACATTGAGAAGTAATAGAGGTATTTCATGGATACACATTTGATGGTACTGTAAGATGTTTGTTTAACAACTACTAATGAATAATATCATCATTAACTAACACAGATTACATACTGACCTGATACTAGTTATCATAGTTAACAATGAGTAAAACCAAAAAATGGGTCCCTGAATTTGTGAATGAACGCATACTGTAGGGTACATACTATTTACACAAGGTTTGGCAGAACAGTATTGTTTTTCGACAGGCACTGTTAAAAACCTCTGTTGGTAATTAAGATGCTAAGCAAATATAAAAAACACTGTTTTTACATGTACAGCACTGGCAGTTATAACAAAAATTAAGACATGCTGAACATGTATTGTAAAATACTGTTAGTGGTAATCATTGTAAAAATGCAATGGACCCAGTTGTCCATTCAACCCAATACAGAATGTTGGCAGAAAATTACAGACAGTGTTTACAGCAGTATCTTCATAGTTCATACTAATAATGCATTCAAAATATTATTGGGAAAAATAAAACAAAGCTAATTTTTAAAAGCATTGTACAAATTAGGCTGCATTTACTAGCTTTCACCAATATAAAAATACACAATATAAACACATTTATCAGTGCTGTAAAAATATCACAGTAAACAAAAAACATAAATATTCAGTACTGGCATCATGCTGACATCCTAATTTACAATTTACAAATTGTCTAAAAAACAAAATGTTACTATAAACATTACTTACACATGTCTTATGACATCTTTAAGAAACTGTACAAATGAAAATTCATATCAGTCTGTATGTCTACCATACTGTAGCTTCAGATCAACAGGAATTCATAACATTCATAACAACCACGGTCCATCCACTGTAACATTCTGATGGCAGAAAGCATTTCTGTCCTTGTGCATCTCAACTTTGTCTGTAGCACTTTGAAACGTTCCAGGCATCCAGTCGCAAACATCTTCATAAATAGTTAAAACGGTAACTAGACATCATGACTTTTCTTTCAGGACGGGACCATGTGTGTTAATACTGCCTGGTCTTCCTTCAAAGCAGTTTTCAGGTCATCTGATGTCTTTGCAGAAGACTCATATTGAAGTTTCATTGCTTCCACTAACCAGCGAAAGAGAGAGACATGTGATCACCTACATCCCCAAAAACATTCGATGAAGCATGTCTGGCTTTGTACTTACTCAGAATCAAATTCTTCCTCGGCTGCAGGGACGGGTCCCGTTCCACCGTTCAAGCGCAGGCTGTGGTGTTAGTGGAGGTGGTTTGATGATGATGCTGTTGGTCTCTGTTCTCTGGCGAACCTCTTCATTCGACCCCACTGACGGAGTCTTACGAGGAATCTGGGGCAGGTTATAATCGCTGAGTTTCTCTCTCAAGCGGTTCTTCATGTTCTTGTCTGTCAGTGGAGGAGGGTATGTGATCTTGTTCTTTAAAATGCCTACAGATTATAAAACAAAACAAATGGATTGAAGAAAAAAAAGAACAATACAAAGACTAGATGTGTAAATTATGATCTAAAACTTGCTATATATATATAATGCTTTCTTTATAATATCATAGTATTTTTTGTTAATATTTTTAATAGTTCTGACCACTTCTGGCCAATATTGTATATATTAAGTGTTTATTGCTCACCTCTTCTTGGTAGCTGGTTGCTGTTAGGCTGACTGGGTGGACTTTCATTCTGAGACAAGTCTCCATTGTGATTGAGTTTATTCCCCTGGTGCAATTCCACATTGACTTTTGTCTCCACACGCAATTTCTCTGGACCAGCCACATCTTCACTTTCACTGGCTGTGGGCGGCTCTTCCGGCCAGTATGGCTTCCTGTGACTGGACACTGCATCGCCTACAATAACACAGGCACAGTTAAAAGATCAATTCTCTCCTGAAACGGAGTACTTCAATTATTCCGGAACAATTTAGCTGGAATAGACAGGTAGCAAAACAAAGCCACCTTTAGGAGTGCTCTGGGCAGGTGATCTTTCATTGTTCCATTTGGTTTTGGAGCGTCTGGTGTCATCCTCGCTGTCAGTGGAGGCATATGAGCTGCTGTTGTCGTCCATTGATAATTCACTGTCTGAATCGGAGTCTGAACAGACACATAAACACAAATTACCATCTGCTTACAGCGAAACCCACTGACACCATAAGCAACAGCCTTTCATATAACAGCAAATATATTCAGAGATTAATTGTGTCCTCACCTTCTGCTGTTTTACTCTTGTGAAAAAACAGCGCAGAGTCTTTTTCGTCACATCCCACTTTTCCACCGTTTGATGACACGCTGTGTTTTTTCTCCCTGTATGCAAAGAAAAACATAACCGACTACATTTATGCATTTGGCAGATGCTTTTATACAAAGTGACTTCACAGTAAACATTTATTCTGTGTGTGATTTCTGGGATTTTAACCCACGACCTGACCTGAGATACAGCATCACAACCACTAAGAACACTTTAGCAACCACATAACAATCCTTTGGCAACCATCTTGAAAATATTAAGATCCTGATGGCCAGTTTTAAGCAAACACTCCTTGCTTTTTCTCTGAAATCTACCCAGGGTTTATTACCTGAGTGTGCAAGCGAGGTAGCTGCTTCCATGACTTTTTCCTGACCTCACAGAGCTTTCTAGAGACACCGTGGACTCTCCGATGTTGGTGCGGTACAGCCCTCCATCCTCTGTGTAAGCATCACCGTTCAGGGAACGCTGGAAATCCAGAGATTCATTATAATGTTAATTATGGAAAAATAATTAAAATATTAGAGAGTTGATGATTTTGTTTACGGGTCAAAACTTACTGTGAGTAAAGTCGGGCGTGTAACACTGAGCTCATCGACTGGAGCTTTCTTCCCCGTAAAGACATTTTTAAGGTTCATCCTGACGTCTTTGTTAAGAACACAGTGGAAAAAGAAGATGCAAATTCCCTATAGTATAGAAAAGAAGTCTTTACTTAACACTTGACAAACAAAATGTCAGTATTTTATTCATGCAGGTTATGACCTGCTGGTTATACCTGTATGCAGCTGAGAATAGCGAAGAGGTAGTGAAAGGAAAGTGCATCACTGTTGACCGCCATCAGACCCAGCAGCCAGGTAGCGCTGATGAGCAACAGAAGCAGGAACGCCACTCGAAGCGCAGAGCTAAAGAAATTGCAAAAATTAAACATTAAATTATTAGCAGTTACCTGTTGATCTGAAGCCTGAAACTGTGCTTCTGCAAAACTGAGAATCATGCAGCGGTCACAGAAGACTTTTAAAATGCGATATTTCTACGCAGACCCCTGCGTATATGGCCTCGTCACATGATACCAATTCTAAATTCGCAGAGTTCATCCAAGTTGATACACAGCGAGATGCTCATTTTGTTTTTGGTCTACTGCATTTGCATGCGTATCAATGGAAGTCAACATAACGAAAACGTCCATATTAACTCTTATTGAACTTACATTGTTCCTGATTTCTCCATTCGCTGTTGTCTTCCGCAAGAGGCCTTGGCTGCTAGCACGATTAAAACCATGTTAATCTGCAAAATAGAGATTTTTTAAAATAAAATTGCCAAAAGCTCATTTAAACAGAGGAAAGTGCTGATGTGCTAATAAAGATTTAACTTAAGCGTGAAATTTTATTATTTAAATACATTCTCTTGTCCTGTCTTAGTATACAAAGTTGTACATTGAATTCCTTAAAAATTATAAATATTGTCATGTTAACAAAACATGTTATTCTGAGTATTCAAGGCTTGAACACACTTTAATTTACAAATTAACCATGATTTTATTAAAGTAAAAGTTTAGTAATCATGGTTATTGGCTTCTACTACAAATATCACGGATTAACTATTGTTACTATAGTGCCTATTATCACTTACCAGCACTACTATGCAGATGGGTCCTGTGATGCTCCAGATAAGAGTGTCATTAACAGACAGCCAGCAAAAGTCAGGGTTTCCATAACCCTGAGGATCCAAACCCACAGCCAAACCTGTGCGAGAAAAACAGTATCAGTACAGCACCAGACTAATCCACAGGGCTTCCTACAAGTTACAACCTGCTCCGTAAGTAAAGCATACAAACACAACAATGTAAAACAAAGCCAGGTAGAGCTGACCATACATCAGTCCAGTGTAAAGTGTTTGTGTGTCATACCAGTAATAATAGCAGGTATTCCCCAGCCGATGGCGTAGTAGAAGCGCATGTGGCCGTGGTTGATGTTGCGCATCTCATTTAGCATGCGATAGATGTGCAAACCCTCCACAAACATCCAGGCAAACGTGCACATGTATGAGTAGTGGAGCAGAATAGCCACAATTGTGCATATAAACTACAACAAAGACAAAATGGTTTAGTTTGTGTATGACAAAAACAGAAAAATGAGAATCAATATATCAATATAATCAATATAATGTTTTTATACATTTGCAATCGATTGGATGGCAAAAAGTAGACGGAACCAGACTAAATGTGAATAAAATGATGTGTAAATAGCTATAGATTTGAACAAGAACTTGACCAATAGGCTTCAATGTTTAGTGGAATACGATGCATCTCATTGGCTGCTCACCGGACTGTCAGTCTGATTAATTCCAGTGAGGAAGATGAGCTCAGAGAGGAAGATGGCAGCCACCAGGTTCTTGTGGATGCTGTGGATGTTGGAGCGCAGTCGGCGGAGGATTGCCAAAAGCAGGAAGGTGATGAGGAGGGCCACAAGAGAAGCAGATACTGTGGTGTAGGTGACCACTTTCAGAGGAAGAACATCACCATGCTAAAAATGAGAAGATATGAGGTTCAATTATGTTAAAAACACTTCATGTATATATTATTGATAGGTGATGTGTTGCAAAAAGGCTGGTTGTGCTCCACCTCTCGTTTGGAGATGTCCATCAGAACGGCAAAGCTGGTCATGTGGTTACATTGACAACTTATGTGAGTTGAGTTTCTGAAGACCAGCTCACAGCCTTTAGATGACCAGGCACCTCCACCGGCAACCCTGCCAAACAACAACAAGAGACAACAAGGAACCTCACAATTACAAACCACACAGTTAAACTCAAAGCATAAACAACTACTTCTGTGAATAACTATGAACTGCTTAAATCACTTACAGAATAGAGTGGTTCCAGTAGACGCACACAGGTTTGGTCCTCTCATGGGTCTCCAGGAGTCTGAAGTTCAGAATAATGGGTCTTTGGAGAGAGGTGGAGAGGGGTTCTCCCTCCTTGTGGACCACTACACTTACTATAGGCGTGTTTATGACGGGACGAATGGGCAATCTGGAGACACATGGACCACCAGAGATATATTTATTGTACCTCAGCGTAAATCTGGATGCACAACATGCAAACAGTACAATGTTTGGATAAAACAAAACTGTAACAAAGACAACAAAAATGATTTACAGTAATTAATTAAATGTTTCTGAAAAGGCAAATATGAAAAAAAAAGTTTCCAAATATGCATTGAGGCCACTAAACATTAACAAAGTTGGAAAACTTTATTTACATAAATAAAAATGAAACAAAATATTAATAATTTTGATAGATTTATATTGTTTATAATAATAATATTAATAATTAATAGTCTTGATACTTTCATTGTAATATTATTTTAATGACGTAAGTTTTAGTATAATAACACCAAATACTGGTTTTCTATAGTAATTTAGCAGTTGTTTGTATGTAAAATACCAGAAGTTGCACCTCAAGCTGCGTCGATCTGGATCGTAGTTCTCTGGAAGGAGCTGACCGAGAGATCTGTAGATGATCACCATGGCAACAGCGGGTGTGTCAGCAGGTTCCACATGCCGTCGTTTCTTAATGGATGCTGCTGGATCAACCGCATCTGATTCATCCACACTGATGTTAAACTCAGCTGGATCAATCTGGACTGAGGTATCTGAGATAAATGCATAACAAGGTTTACTCATGGTTTAAACATTACACATTTGAATGAATATTACTAATACACTATTAGAAAATAAAAGTAAAAGTCTAGCTATATAAAGATTCCAACCTTTGTTCTTGTTTGGTATGGTGAGTGTATTTGGGAAGAGAACGGAGGTCTCCAGCTCTTTGGAGTATACCTCGCTAATCTCCTGAAAGCGAGGGATCTTGGCCTGGTCCACGGTGGAGTCCAGCAAATCTACCGCAACAACTTGAAAATAAAGAGAAGTGGTAAATCATTGGTGCAATCCAGGTGAGCAAAGTGAATTAGATCAGATGGAGGTTGAGATACTAACTTATGTTGTCAGTGATGATGGTGAAGGGTCTCAGATAGGTCTTCCTCAGATTCTGCACCAGGGTGTTGGCGTACTCCTCAAAGTGATGTAACAGGTGAGCTGTTCCCCCGTCAGACCTCTGAATCTTCACCCAGTGCTCCTTGTTAACCGGATCGAGAATGGCACTTCCAGCCATGACAATGTTCTGTCATAACGACAAGCATAGCATTTATTCATTCTGGACCACAACCAATTGCAGTACTGTGGCTTCAAAAAGTGTGTGCAAAGCAATACGTGTCCATATCGTACCTTGTTGAAGTCAGAATCGTGTGTGGCGGTGAGCTCGAAACCCTGTTTGAGACTCTCGTGCTCCAATACGTTAGTCAGCAGATGGTAGGCGACCTTGACATCATTCCCAAAAAGACGGTCAGTATGGCCGGTAGCGGAGTGCAGCAGGCCTGCCAGGCTTCTTGATCGCTCTCCATCCATACGAGAACTATTTGCATGAAGATCTTCACTCTAAAATGGAAAAACCAAGAAGATCGTTTGAGATGTAAGCATTATGTGATGAATGGTTGGCACCATTTCTTTATGATGTTCTGATACCAACCTCTTTCTTTAGCTTTGAGAAGCTGAGAGACGTGCAGTTGAAAAGCTCTGGTGGAAGCCAACCTTTATCATCGCTACAATGACGGATTGCTGTGCCTGTCAAAAAAAACCATTAATCCATTAATTCTACATTTTTAGAAAATTTGTTTATAGTTGGTTAAACGTGTACATAGTCTTGACTTACCACTGGATTCTTTGGGGCAGTTTGTGGCTGCAGGACCACCAAACATGGTCCTGGGCCACCAGATACCGTCTTCAAAGGCTTTCGGACAGCCGTCATAAACCACTAGATAACAAAACATGAGAAAACAGTGTAGTTAGTGACACTAACAAGGTTTAATGATAAGACAAAAACTCCATACAGACATGAAAGCACTATGCTCATGAATAGATTATGTAAACAAGTGTTACACTTATATTTCATCATGCTGTGCATGCCTATGTAAGCGTCAATCAGAAACAGCTTTCATGTTTTGGATCTTATTTTTGAATTTTGTAGGTTTGTAAAAAAAATCAAACTTTAAAGCATCTGTCATTTAGTGCAAGTCCTCTCCTGGCCAATCAGTGTTTGGGTGATTGACATCACACATACCCACACATCCCCCAACCGTCACCTCTGCGAAGGGGTTGTCGCAGCGGTTGCATTGCCGGCCCACCACGCCCATCTTGCAGGCACACTGGCCCGTCATGGGGTCACACATCCGGGAATGAGCACCAAGATGGAAACAATCGCACGGGTAGCAAGTGTCACTGTTAGGAGGCCGGTAGTAATTTTCCTAAAATGTTTGAGAGGAAGAAAATATTATCCAAGTTATCTGAAGAACATTAAAGTTGCTCCTTTCTATACAATAAAAGCGGACAGATATCAAGGAAAGCAACTTAGCTGGATAAGACATGAGGATGAGTAAAGAACTTTTTGACTACACTGTTTCTTTAACGACATCCAACAATCTCTGTATCAACAATGTAAAATAAACACGCATCAACATAGATGTAGATAAAAACCACAATTTAGAAAAAGAAAGACAAACATTTATGCATTTAAAAAACACCATGTACTGTAATTAAACCTATAAATGTCACAAGATCAAATCATGTGCATAGCCACTGTTGTAAAACTCCTAAAAGTTAATAGTTCCTTGATGTAAAACACCCCCCTCCATTACACTTCCTGTCTTGTGCATTATATTGAGAATGTGGAGCATGCGATCACTTGCAACTTACCTTGCAGCTACACTCTCCTGTGGTTTTATTGCAGTCCCTTTTGAAGCCTTTGCTGACATCGCAGTTACACGGCCCACACGTCGGGTATCCCCACCAGCCACGAGCACAGGGCTGCTCCAATCTGCGTGTGGAAAAAGAGAGAAGAAGAATGTTTTTGTTATATGTAATATAAAAAACATTTAAGCGAATTGTAGTGAAATAATATTTTAATTGATTGTTTTGGACTAAAGACGTATTTAGAAGTACTTTACATATGTTGCTTTGAAATTGGGCATGCTGTAAAATCAAAGGAAAGAGTTCTGACTGCGAGGCAGAAACAAGTCCCTCTGCAACAGCAATATATCATTTCAAACCTGCTTTCATGCTTATACATTAAAAGAAACATTTTTATGGTAAATACATTTAAAATAATTTTTTTAATTGCCTTTTGTGTAGACTTCTAGTTATGCATGACATTTACGATTATATATTGCTGCAAAGACATAAGGAACTAAAAATAGGATCAGAAAAATGAATAAATCACAATAAGGAATAGGTAATGAAAGTGCAGCTTTTTATTGGATGAAACTACTCAATTACTTTATAAAAACTGTCGACATCAAAGACATAGTAAATTACAGCATCAGAATTAACAGATAATAATAAACGTACTGTAACAAACACTGCCAGCATTTGCCATTCACTTTAAGCAAAACCTTTAAGAAATGTAGAATTTCTTTGATTTTGTTGGCAGGACAGACCATCAAACAGCAGAGCTGCTGTCAGTCGCGTGTTTCAGCATGTCCTAGAGCTTCCACCGAACGTCCACCCATTTATTCTTAATCCTCATCCATCACAAATCTAAACATTTCAAAGCTAAAAGGGACTTTTTTTATGTTACAATCCTGAGACATTTATTTCTTGCCAGGAATTGAAGATTAAAGCCAAGATGCTGAAGTGTTGTGTGTGGTTGCCAGGTTTCTGAGTGTTTTAAGTGCATTGCTAGGAGGTTGCCAGGAGGTTGCTAAGTGGGCAAACAAACAAGTAAAGAAAGCAAAAAAAAGGCAAAATGAAGCAAAAAGAAATACAGACACTCACTTGTGCTCACAGTATTGGCCATAGTAACTGTGTCCACACTGGCAGCGGTAGCCGTGTTTGGTGCCGGGTTTACGCACGCATGTGGAAGTGTGCTCGCAGGGGTTCAGGAGACACGCATCTACACAATCTCTCCCAAAATAACCTGGTGCAGAAAGACAGACAATTTAGTTAATTTAGTAAGTTTTGTAATAATGAAATGATTATTTTACACTGACGCTGTTACCTGGTTCACAGACACACTTGTGAGAGGACCACGTGTCCATGCAGCGGCTGTGTGTCGGACACAAGTTCGACTGACATGTATCCGGCACGTTACATCCATCTTTAACATGAACCCTTGTCGCCTGCCGCATATTGATGTTAGCCGTGTTGGTGGAGGTCTCACCCATTCGCACACCCTATGAATGAATGGTGGCAATTTATAATAAGGTTGTATTAGTTAATGCATTAGCTAACATGAACTAAGATGAATCAATTTATTTAGCATTTAGCATTTACTAATACATTTTTAAAATATAAAATTATTTTTAAATAAAAAACGTTTAATACATGCTGAAAAACTATATTGTTCATTGTTAGTTTATGTTATAGCTAATGCATTTACTAATGTTAACAAATACAAATTACTGGCAAAACAGACCCTTAAACAGTATAAATGAATGTTTGTGATTTACCTGCATGCAACCAGTAAATCCATTTTGCACAGTGCCATCTTTTTTAAGCAGTCCACCGATATACAGGTTCTTCAGTTTTAGTCCGGGCAATTCATTGCCAATCTCCACAGTCCTCTATACATCAATACAATAATCATAAGTGCACAGAGAAACAGAACTGTGGGGATTTGTATTGTTTAATTACAAGATTTATCATTTTTCTTTCTGTTATATTTTCTATTATAAGTCTTGAAAACGTTTTTAGATTTTATTGCTTTACCCCTTTACCCCGACTTTCAATCTTAAAATAAGAAAATCCATCATAAAAATATAAACCATTTTAATATTATTCAGAGATTCTTGGTGATCATACAGGTGATGTGGGAATATTTGGATGATATACCTGAAACATGCCATAGTCCAGTGACACAAAAGCTATGTATTTGATGTCCTTGCCATCTTTTCCGCTCTTGAGCTCTACGAGTATGTGATGCCACTCGCCGTCATCCACACGGACCTGTGAGAAATCCAGAAACGCCACCCGTTTGACCCCCAGGAACACCTGGAAACGCAAGTGTCTGTTGCTGACCTGCAAAACATGATACAGAAAACTTATACAGGTGACGAAATGGGGACGGTCTCATTTTTCTGCTTTTTAAAGGAGACATATAATGGAAAACAGGATTTGCCTTGCTATTCAAAGAAAAATACACTATATGGTCAATTGTATGCGTACATCCCCTTATAATTGAAAGGTTTGGCTAATACCCTTAATTCCAGTGAAAACAAACCCTATTGGTTTACATCAAGACCAGGTTACGATACTCACCAAAAGATTAATTTTGGAGAACTCGCCAGCACTGGCCTGCAGAAGGATGCCCGAACTCTTCCGGGTACGAAACATAAGACTCATGTACCAGGGAATGGCAATGGTGATATCAGTCTCGCTCCACCAAACCAGGGCGTGTCCATCGAAATGCAGAGGGTGGGCATTACTGCAAACAGAAGGCCATCAGACATCAATAAATGGTTCCAGACATAGCAATCAACATAGTTTGGTGACATGCAGACAAAACAAAGATGTTTTATTAGGTGTTGTCTGTTAATTTTAACAAACACGTTACCTAATGCTTTGACATACTCTCCTGTCCCGAAGCAGAACTAATCACTATCATTCATGTACTCAGGAATGTTTCCAAGTCATCCTCAGATTTCTAAAGGAGGAATGTCAAACTTTCCTACACTATTAACCTCAGGGGAAATATTTTACTTCTTTCTGTCAGGGCTGAACTTACAGAAAATTACAGCAGTAAAGTATATCGTAGACCCGACCGGCAATATTGCTTACATTAACGGTTGGGCTTTTCTCATCAGTTTTGCTTCACTAAATTACATAAAGTATTTTATTAAAGAAATAGCTGAAAATAAAAAACCTGCCCCATACAATAAAAGCAATCAATTTCATGAGTATATGAAAAACCAACTGAATACATACGAACAACACCACTCAGCCATGACTTATTCCTCAAGTACCTTTTTTTTACAACGGTTATCACAAAATACAAATATTAAAACCTAAAAATATGTATCAATCCAACTTTCATGGACTAAAATCCACCAAAAAAACACTTTTGACTATATAAACCCTAGTTAATTTCCATAGGGACAGAGAGATCTCTGCAATAGGTGTCTTAGTCAGTAGTATGAGTCAACATGCACAGATTTAAGCTGTGAGGTGTGTGTGTCCATTAAGCGAGATCAAGTAATAAAATAAAAGAGTAGGATTATCTTACCATGTTCACAGTTTTTTCCTCCGTAGCCTAATGGACAGTTACAGGCGTGGGTGTTCCATTTATCCACACAAACCCCTCCATTCTGACAAACAATCTCACCACAAAAGTCATGTTTTGCTGCACAACCTGAAAAGAAAGGAAATGCTTCTTTTGAATTTGAGGGTTTAGTCTGACATCTTCTTACAAAAAGAAATAAAATCTTTCACGGTCTAGTCCTATTAAAAAGACTATTCATAGCTGCATCCTTAAATTCGGCACAAAAACATTATACTGCAAGTGGGCATTAGAGTAAAAAAACATTTTCATCCTTTAACAGTTTCTTTTTTTATTTATTTTGAGATCTAAAAGTTAATAGTATATTAATTTTTTTCAAATAATATTTAATATATAATGACCCCTGTAATTAACTTATATACAGTTTTAACCTGCTGAGGTTCCGTTGTTGGCGATGAAGCTGGCCATGTCTATAGGCTTGCTGTCAATGGTCAGGTGTCTAATGCAACCCACAAAGTCTCGGTTCTGTACTGGGAAATCTTCAGGGAGGTTTGGCACGCCACCCAGGAGCAGGGGTCCGGTTAGATCCAGTGACCTTTATTTATACAATAAATATAAACAAAATTAAAAGATCCAAAATACACAAGTTCAGACGATTCATGTGCATTACAACAAATGTTGGAAAGTATTGATTTAAGGTTAAGGTAATGTGTGTGCAAAACTTCAAGTGCCACTTTGTTTACATGTAAATGCAGAAGGACTTGTCGCATTGTTTTCGAAACAAAGACACAATTAGCCTACAATGGTCTCAGCTGTAGATAAGCCAAGAGTGTGTTTCCATTGTAGTGCCCATAAAACTGGTTTGACATGAGACAGAATCCAGATTGGCAGAGATTAGAGAGAAAGATTGGGCTAAGTGAAAGGGGAGTAGAGAAACACAGAGTAATCTCCTGTAATGATCAGCTATTCAACACCAGTCTGCAGTTAGCGTGCCTCTGTGCACTCACATTACCCGTCACACTCTCCCTTTCAGTACAAAATATTACACCCCGAGGACTCTGAATGACGGAAGGTTGTGTGAAAACAACATACATCTGATGTTGAAAGTCAAATGAAAAATTGGGGTTTTGTGGCAAACAGCCATTTTGATTTTTGTTCCTTCTTACTTCTTTTGTCCCGTTTGGGTGCCACGGGCAGCACAGGTGTAGTTCCCGATCTGTCCCCCAAAACGCAGAGCCATGGTCACGTCACAGTCGTCCACAGAAACCACAGCAACCTTTTCCTCAGACGGGCCGTGGGGGATGCCATAACGCCCGAGATTGGGCTGGCATAAAACAAGAGGAAAAATCAACTTTCAACATATAAATAGTTTTTTAAATGATACACCAGAGCTTTAACAACAAAGACACACTTAAAAAAATGTATGACTGTCATTGTATAAGAAAATCAAATGTGCAAATTGAGTGGCATTTATTTTAAATCCAGACACACACACGTCACACTTTAAGTAAACATTTTGTTTAGATTTAAAAAATTATATAATTTCTGCTTTTCAAACATTTGCATTTTTATTGGTAATGTGATGAAACCTGTAGATGCTTGTGTTGGTTTTTTAAAGGTACTTACAAAGTAACATTACTTACTAAAATAAAGTTAATAAATGACCTGGCAACCAATTAGTCTAAAGAAAAAAATTACAAGAAAAATATTTTTAGGGTCCCTGTACCTCCATACAAACACAATAGTTTTGCAAATCCTGTCTAATCCCAAAGTATATGGATCTAAACAACAATCCCTTTCACACCTTTGTGTAACTGATCATAATAAGCTTTGTTTGTCTGTAATCTCTCCCGAACAGCATGAGATCACCGTTTACCCCTCAGTGACATTTTGCCCGTCTTAGTTCATTTAATTGGATTAAGCCAATGAGATGCTGGCGAAAAGAGACACCAAAAACAGAAAGAACCAAACCTTCAACCCTCCCCAGAAACACACTTTTCCCTGCAAGGTTTTTTTTCAATGATCAGCTCATTAAAAGGTAATATTGAAGAAGGTTTTATGTGCTGAGCTTCTCTTTGATGTCGGCCCTGTGGTGATAAGAATGTCACAGTGACACAGCTGGTTGTGATGTGAATATCATCCATAATAAATTTACTTCATTAGGGCCCTCTGGTCACCATTCACATGTGAAACTAATGTAAATAAAACATTTGTTTCATTTTCATTAAAAGTAAAAGTATTTTTTCCCTTCCTAATCTCATTCTGGTGGGAAATGAGTCGTTTTTATTAGTCCTCAATGTTCTAAAATGTATTCAAAGCAGGTTTCTGCACTTCACTGCACTTGCTAGTGTGCATTATTTATAGACCAATTGTATTTGTAAAAATGATTTTATTAAACACATTAACATTGTATAAAACATTATATATTCATCACAATACTGCTATCAGACAGCATACCGTCACGTTCAAAATCTCTAAACGTATGTGAGAAATATATTTTACACAGATAAAAAGATTTTTATTTTTCTGTAATCTGCAATGACAAGTTTTACATCTCTATCATGTATTGTACAATATAAACATCTATAACAACAAAAGGCAAACGTATGTCATGCAATTTATTTGATCGTGTATAGTATGTGTATTTTGGCAGCTGAGTAAGCAATGTTTTACCAATTTCTCTTAAACAGTGTGTAAATGTCAGTAAATCAAAGTGACGATTATTTCACATTTGGTTTAACATTGTGGTCTTTTCTGAAGCCAAACAAGTTTAAATAGAGTAACATATTCATGGAGAAGGTGCCAGACGCCTCGGGATGTAGTTCCTGCTTTCATGAGAGGGATTGCATTATGAAACGCAATAGTTAGGAGTGTTTAGAGAAAATAACATTACACTTAATGTTAATGTATAAATTATTAAATATTAGTATGCTCTAAAATATAGTGTAAGAAATAGTAATATGAAAAAAAATTATAAAAATAATAATAGAAAATATATGAAAACCTTCCTTTATCAAAGCTGCAATCTGTAACTTTTTTTGGTTAAAAAACAAAAATCTGAGCAAGTACATAAAACATCAGTATTCAAAAGTGCCTCCTTACCTCGACTTAAAACAGAAAGCTTAATGATTTTTAAGACGAGCTGTCTAGTCGGATTTTGGAAAAGTCACTTTGATAAACTAAAAGCCTTGAACATAAGTATTCCTGAACTCTAATGCAAATAAATAAAATCATTTCAAAGCCAAAGCTGCTCGTGCAGTCACCTGGATTTACCGGTGGTGTTAAAATCCTGTTTGTGAAACCTTAGTAAACACAGGTGTCAACACAGACAGGAAAACAAAATACCATCCAAATATCACGTTTCTCCTTCTATTAAAGCCGGCTCGCGTCTCTATTACAACTTTCATCAGGCGTACGACAATCATTGTGAGAAAACATGACCAAAAGAAAACCGATTCAGGATCACAGCGTTGACGGCCCTTAAGGCCGAAACTGCAACTCGACCCTGTTCCACTGATAATAAAGATCCGCTTCCATCGTGACACCTTGATGATTTCGTGTTCCCTCTTTTGCCATCTCCGACAACAGAAATGAGCTCGCTGACAAGCTCAGGAACACAAATCCCCACAACTGCTATTAACCTCCAACCTTGTAACTCATCAGCTTTTTGTCTCAAAGTACAAAACAATGGCTTGTGGATCCCCGTGCGTAAACACAAGTTTTTTCCTTTCCATATGGGTTAAAAAAGTCAGTCATCCATTTTCCTGTGCATTTTAAATAGGAAAAACCATGATGAAATTAAGTATTTTCATTCAGGTGTAATAGTTAATGTTTAAATGGACAGAATATCATCTAAATATCATGTTCCTACTATGTATTTTGCTATCTGTTACAATTTTCATTAGGGTGTACTCCTAAAAGTAAAAGACAATATAAACTTTTAGCAGATATACATATTTAACATTTATAGTCCATAGCAGATCTACAAGTAGATTTGATACCAACAAATGCCATGGATTTCACTATATTAAATAAAAATTCAACACAAATCTGCAAATAGGTTATATCAGCTCCAGAAGGAACAAAACATCATGAAATAAAATCATATTCCACAGATTTAAAATAACAGGTTGGGGTGTTTTGTGTAGCTGAAAAAAACGTGTGCCATCTGGCGCGTTTAGAGACTCCAAACGCGTCATTGTAGCTCCAGATTAACTCACCAGGGGGTTTACTATTGTCTCCATTTCCAATTGGACTATATTTGAACTTGGGGTCTTCATAAGGGGCAAAGGGGGAGATGATACTACAAACGCAACAGAGCCTCCACGACATACGCTTAGACAATAGAGCAATCGATTTCAAATAGATGCTTTAGGGTCTGATCTTTCTTACGGTCAATATAGTAGCTGAAATAATGTTAGTTATAATAAAAAAATAAGATCAAAATTACATTCAGATATATTTGAGCACACAAACCTGCACAAAGATAAAGTTATTTTGTATATTTTGCATAGCTCTAACTGTGCAGCTTTTTAAAGCAAATCTTCTAATTCTGATGTTTCTAACAGACACTTCAAACCTTTTTTGGCCTTTTATCTGTTCTTTGCAACTTGGGTGGAAAAAAAATCAAAGAACTCTCACAAAGAAAAAGCCAGAGCATGATTGCTGTCATCCCTCAGGGATATACTTCTTTATATTTCTTTTTTAAGAGTCCTCAGAAAGATTATTTCCAAGCTTATAATGCTTTTGCTCTGACTGTACTCCAATAAATAAAGTTGTATGACTACAAGACAGAGGTAACAAGGGTTACCATACACTCTAAAAAGTTACTATAAGGTAATCTGGAATTATAAATAGGGGTTGATAGACGATTAATGCATGAGAGTTATTTTGTGAGATACTCTTAAAGGGACAGCTCGCCTCAAATAATAAAAAATCTGTCATCATTCTGTCAACCTTTTGTTGTTCAAAACATGACTTTCAGAAGGAAAATACAGGTGTTTTTTTTTTTAATCAGTTCTGGCAGAATGTCCAAGCTGATATTTTTCCACACAATGAAAGTGAATGGTGACTTCGGCTGTCCCTGGTCTCCATCCACTTTTACTGTATAGAAAGGAGCAGCATACTACTAGAAACACCCTTTGTGTTTTGTGAGACAGAATCTTGGTTAACAGAAAAGACACAACTAGCTTTTGGCCATGAAACATGACACATGACATATTAAAACATGCACCGAACTTCAGCAATGCAGGATTTCAGCAACTGAAATCTGAGGGTCTGAAAAGTGGAGATGATAATAGAAATAGAAATACAAGCTGCTTCTTTTACGAGAACCTCTGTGAACTTTGATACAGATAGAGACGCCGCTGATATCATGTGACGTCTTTCAGAAAATATGGAGAGACACAGAAATCATGAAGTAACATGGATGTGTGCATATCTGCCTTTGTTTAGTAAACAACCAATAATTTGACTACAATTAAGAAACTAATTAAGTTACATTACATTACATTATGTGTGCGATATGATTGTCTTACCTTGTTGTAGTAATGTAGATGAACTGTATGCCACTGGCCATCACTAACTCCACCAGCTACAAACGGAGTCACTGTGGTTTTAGATTCTCCTGAGGAGCAAAAAAACAAACCTTGTCATCTCAAAATAAAACTTTATTTAGTGAAGCCTGCTAGTCTAATTATGAAAAATGTACCTAAAGGTGAAGTATGTAACTTTTGTTTTCTTTGTGTTTAACCTGCATACGTCAATTCACGTTGGTATGGTCATCCCACATAACAAATTCCAAACCAAACACACAAGGAGGATTTTAATATGCGTGGCATTTTTCTAGTCCAGTGGTCACAGTAAGTAAATCATTACACTGATAATGACATGTCCGGACCTCCCATGACTTCCCAGCATGCACTGTAAAATATCTTACTTGTTTATATCTCTCTCGGACTTAATTATTTTAAGTGATCTGGGATAGTTGACCTTTGACCTCTAGGGGTTCATCATTTACCAGAATCACAAAAAGCCATTGTAGGAAATGCCTTTCACTGTCTTTATTCTCAGCTAAAGTAACATGGATCTGCTCATACTGAGAAACTCTGGGGATAAATTCCACATCTATTTCCTTTGGAAAAAATCCTGACATGTTAAAACCACAGTAGGCGGCATTTTATGTGCCCTGACTAGACAGCAACTCTTGTTGAAGTGTGAGGTTTGGCAAAACAAAGGAACAGGTAGACAGAGGAAGTGTGTTTTAATGCTCTTTGACCACCTGCTTCCTGAATGCACACGTACTGTACTGTACACGCTAACGTTTAACATTTAATTACACCCGAAAGAGAGTGAATATTTAGCAGAATTGTACTGTAACTCAACTCAATAAAATTTATTAAACATGTTTCATGAGATCAAAGTCAAGTACTCACCAGCAGAGAAGATCAGCTGAATTTGCTCCTCCACAATTTCAACAGCAATGAAATCATGACGTTCATTAAACCTGCCGTTATACAGCAGCAATGCGTTTCTCTCCCTGGTAGCAAACCTACAAATTAAAAACAATTCTGTATCATATTTAATGCGCATAACATCTTGTTTAGTACAAAATGAAAATGTTCATGAGGAAAATTTGTATAATTGTGTCATTTTGTCAACCAATATTTAAGAAGCACTGAACACAGGTTTTTAATGTTTTTAAATGTTTTTGCACCAGTTTTATACTATTTGGAACTGTCACTGCACATTTTGAGCACACACATTAAAAAGCATTGAACTACAATCTTTTTTTATTTTAGATCTTTTAATTTCTTAAATCGTTTTTTATTTTAGGTATTTTTAAAATTAACATTAACAGGTTAATCTCACACACTGCATTTTTATTTAATTTTAAAATATAAATTTCTGATCCACCTGTCGACAGCAGAAAAGCGGTCCAGAAACATCTATAATTCTTGACAGTGTCATAACAGAAGATTTAAAAAGACAGGGAGTGGAGGAAAAGGAAACAAAGTGATAAAAGCTGCCAAGAGACACAGCTAGAGGTTATGACGTTGTGATCTACGGGGAAAACTGATATTCTGATGTTTGCCAACCTCTGGTATCGCGTTTGGCCCTGTGATGAGGGCACCTGGGAGCTTCGTAGGGAAAGGTGTCAGATACCACATGGCAAAGGGGCAGGCAGACAGGAAATATGAACAAAGATGCCTCACCGCACGTGGCATCCTGTTTTCACGCTTTCCATGAAAGGAACTCGTATAGCTGGTATGCGATGCCATGTAATTTGCTACTCGTAACGCAAAGCCTATGGGAAAGTAATGAGCCGTGGTGGAGGCCAAACAGGTGTTTACCCTCAGACAATTTCACCATGGTTACCAAAATTTCTGCCAAATATTTATTCGGTGATGACTGACGGTCAGAGGGATGCATTACTCACATAAAGGAGAGGGTGAAGTGAAACCTCTGTCTCAGGCCTTTGAAGGTAATAAAGGACTGGCCGGGGAAGCTGCGTGTGGTCATCTCGCAGTACGGCTTCTCGTACTCGCCGTCGGGACACTGGCACAGAAACCCACCCACCAGCAGATCCACACATCTGCCTCCATTCTTACACACCCCCGGCACACAGCGTCCTGAGCGTGTGTTCACCTCACAGTGCTCTCCTGAAAAGACAATTAACAGCAGAGAAATTACAGCAATTACAGTAAAGTTGTCAATTAGCAATGACAATTTGTTCTTTAGTTTGTAAAAAGAAGCATAAATCATGTTTACAGTATGCACTTACTTAAAAGTCTGTGAGGCAATGGACTGCTCTGAAATGGACTGTTTTAAATAGCCACAGGCAGCATCAGATAAAGAAGAGATAATGCATTTCTTTTTATTATAAAATTATATTTATTATAAAAAATTTAAATAAAATAGAAATAACTAAAAATAAATTAAATTAAAAATGAAAAAAATATAATTTAATAAAATAAAATATTTAATTATTATATAGTTACAATTTTTAACGGTTTAAAAAAATTATGAGCACCATATTTCTATATAGATTAAAACAAATATCTCAAAAAATCTGCCCTACCCAACAGACTTTTAGTGAGTGAATTACTGTAATGGAAATAAGACAAATGTATTTGAACAAATAAAAAAAATGCTACAAAGTAATGTTGCATAGTAAAATATGCAACATAACACAATAAAAACCTTTTTTTAAAGGATCTTATTATAAAACAAACTACAGAAAAAGTTCACAACAAAGTTATGAGATGTCTTTGAAGCCCTTGAAAACACAAAATATTAGATAATGAAATTCTTGCACATTCAACATTTTGACTTGCTTGTTATTTAACGTTCATGGTATATGAAAAAATACCAAACTATTTACAATATTTCACATAGCATTTCATACTTTCATTGGCATATATTAATTTTTCCACAAAATTCAATTTCAGAAAATAATCTAAAACTTGTTTCCCCAATGCAACTAGTCTCAACCCAATCACTCGAGTGAGCTTAGTTTTAGTCCCAACAGTACAACAGCCCACAATTCTGTTCAAATGAGTAAACTTTAGAGACCATTGAGCAGCGTGTCCTCCTCGTTTAGTGAGTCCAGGCCGGCCGCTGTGCTCACTGACCCCGACTAGCCTTTGTTCATACTCTAAAGCAACAGAAGAACAATAAGGACGCCCTGGTGGTCTGTAAGACACCTGTTATGCTTCGCGGGGCTTGCAGGGGCACAAGAGATCTGTGGTTAACTGACGACAACTCGCTGTTAAAAAATGCCGTTAGCAAAGGTGACGTCATTCACATTGTTAAAAGATTATGTTTCCTTAAAGGTCCTGTGATTTTAGTCATATTTGCAATGATAAATGGGTAATTCTGAATTCTGTCATCGTGTTTTAGTCATTTGACGAAAATAAAATAAAAAAATAAATAAACAAATAAATAAACAAATAAAAATTATGATGAAAATAATATATATATATATATATATTATTTTCATCATTATTTTTATTTGTTTATTTGTATATAATAAATTATTATTACTTTTAATTTATTTGTTTATTTATTTTTTTATATTATTTTCATCAAATGACTAATATATATATATATATATATATATATATAAAATAAAAATAACATATATATAAAATAAATAAAATAAAGACTCCAATTTTTACTCGCATTTAGTCCTTGCACCCATGTGGGTAAATTGCATATGTGGTGTTTCTAAACCCCAGATGTCCAAATGCATAAAATCCACACATAGCACAGGAAAGAAAAGAAGCAGGGCGATACCAATCATCCCAAAATCCATTACTATCCTGACAAATGCAGTAGCCTCAGAACAAACATCTGAGGTTTGCTCGCAGGACTTTTCCTTGTTGCGCATGTAATCCGGTATGTCTGATTCCTCGCCAGCTCAGTGTGCATGCTATTGTGTTCCTGCCATTACCTTGACAAGATCTGGGCCCAGAGGAACTATGTCTGCCGAGACGCACAAAAGAGGTTCCAAAGAGGTAATGATCCAAATGTCGGTCAGATAATCCCTCATTTTGGAGGAATTACAGGGATACATTACTGTGTAATGAGAGAAACTCATGAGAGCTAGTACAGAGGCCACTGTCAACACCTCGAGTTATGACCACATGTTACCTGAGGGCTTGAGAGGGTCACTGCTCTTTACTGTAGTTCAGAAACCCGAGCTCAGAGAGAGACAGAAGCTGTCAATGTCAATGATCAAGAGCGGGAACTTTGAACCTCGGACTCGGGCTATCATTCCAGTTGTCAACTACACAAGAGGTCATGTCTTTACACAAAAGTAGATCCCTATTCAAGCTTTGGCGAACCTCAAAATAATGAGGCTTATGAGAAGGTGACAATTTGCAGCCAATTTGGACTCAACTATTCGAACAAAACACTGACAACTGTTGTATTTGGTAAGACGAGCGTCACTGTTAATGTTGTTTATATTAAATCTAGCAGATTTTAATCAAACCTCTAACCCTTAGAATTAAGCGAAGGTGTATAACTTGTTAATGCCTCAAATCATGCAACTTGTTAAATTTCTAAGCGACTGGATTTATGATGTAATATCAGAATACCAGAGAAAATGCTCTACTAATCAACCAATCAGATGATCTTAGCAACCATAAAAAACTGTCCTAGCAACCAATCAACCACAATAAAACACCCTAAAAACATCAGAAGACACTAGCTATAGCAACCAATCAGAAGACTCTAGTAACCACGTAAAACTGCTTTGGAAACCAATCAGAACACAAAACCGCCCTAGAAAACACAAGACCCTAGCAACCATCAATAACATTGATAAAAATATAAAAATCCAGTTTAAACTCTAATATGAATAGCGATATAATGAGCCTATAAATCTTAAGTAAAAAATAAGAAAAAAGACTTACCTGTGAAATCTTGCATGCACTCGCAGGTATATCCTCCCTCTCGGCTGCGGCACTTCCCGTTATTCTGACACGGTCCGGAATAACAGAGGTCCACCTCCGTCTCACAGTAATCTCCCGTAAAACCATCAGGACATCGACATCGTAATCCATTCACAGGGTGGATGGGCCTGAAAAGAACCGTATTGGATGCAATGAAAGGAGCCGTACTGTCAAACTTCAGGACAGCCACACACTTCATGTAGTTTTCGCAGGGCTCGACGTAGACAGATGTTATCGTCGAACGGCAAGACGCTCTGAGTTGAGATCAGCGTTAACAGCGTTCGGTTTAGATACAGCTGTTCCTGCAAATCCTCTGATGGGTAATATTGTCCATAGCTCGCTCCAGGAAGCAGGGCTGAGAATGTGATGTTGAGGATGCTGCCGGTAACGTCCGTGTCATTCTGGACGTTGAAGATGATGACGCCGTCGGGGCTGGTCGAGAGGACCGCGGCTATGCCTTTGGTGAAGAGCGAGAGCAGAGGAGAGAGGAAATGCTCCTGGGACATGTTCTCCAGACGTACGGTGATGCTGTTGGTCAGCATGTCGTCCGTGATGATGGTCATACGTAGGGTACAGAGAGCCGAGACTTGGTGAAGTCCATCTGATAAGACACAAAGTTGAAGGATTAATGTTAAATTGGAAATAAATGTCATGTAGGGATCAGTGGTAATCTACTTTAAAAAGTGTCTGACAAACGAATGCATGTTAAACACTGAGTTTTTTCACTGTTTGAACAGCAATCCAGACAGTTTCCTGTCAAGTACTACAATAGCTGTGACATGTGTTTTGATAGCGAGGGTGAATCAAGATTCTCAGGACATTTTATGGGAACTGAAACAATTGTCATAAAAGTATAAAGCATGTGTATGAATATTTCAGGGAAAAGTTTATATCTTACACATTTGCTTGCTGTTCTCATTAGTAGATTTTTTGGTGTGACATTAATTATTATAACATTAATAGTAATTCAAATAATTGTATATATGGGGATATAAGAAAGAGTTTTAATAAAAAAAAATATTTTTGGTGAGGAAGGAAAGTCATAAACAGCTGAAATGGCATGAAGGTGAAAATGCTGACAAAAAAAGTCATATGAAACTATATGAAGGTGAGTAAATGATTACAGAAATTTCAGTATCACTATCACGAACACACCAACCAGAACCAAGTAGTTAAAACGTTAAGAAGCAAATGAGAGTTGTACAAATGTCTTATACATCTGGCCACTGATACAGTTGCTTTGTCCCATTGTCTGAAAGGTATTGTTCAGGGTCCAGTGTACTTGTCTACCGATTGCTGCCTCTCATGTAAAAGGCCCTTCTGTCATGTGAATGGAGAGAGCTATAATTGCAAGACAATGAGGACAAGTTTCCACTCTGTTAATCTGTCCTTTCACATACAGTCATTTGAGCCAGACACGCCGTCGCAGACATAACAAAACATTTCTCCTTCTGCACGCACACGCATTTGCACATGCACGCGTAAGTGTGTTAGATGCATAAACATTTTTTTTTTTAAATAATTTATCACATTTATCACAATATTTGCACAAAATTTGTGGTAATTATTGATAGCAAAGTGTTTCATCACTTTCACGGTCTTGTTTCATTTTTTGCAATTTTCCACTTAAAAATTAAGAAAAGTGCCTCTATGAATAAACAATGTTTTTCATAAAAAACAAATTGTTTTTCATGCAAACAAATTTTGCATGAAAAACAATCTGCTTCATTGTGTTGATAATGCCTCATAATCCCATTAATCACTAAACAGTTTCTCCTCCAAATCTGTTTGTACTATTTTGCCAAGTCATTCCACAAGAACAATCTGACCCCACAACACTCCACAGAGGGCAGTAATGTATGTGGTAAGTGTTGCTTTTTAATGAGGTGTGCAATAAAATCTTAACCTTTTACATTATGGCCACTCTGAAATGCATTAAGTTTTCAAACATGTTGATTCTCTTACCAATAATTGCTGCCAAAGCAAAACACTACAACAAATAATGTATCGCAGCGGATCGAAGTTTTGATGAAAATCGATTGATGCTCTTCACTAAAAGGAATCTGCACAACTGGTAAGATTTTAAGTTAACACTAAATTTCACAGTGGAGGACCATAGAATGGTGATTCCCACCAGTTGAAAACCAGTATTGTAACAGCTCACAGGAAGTAACAGCTCTGATAAATCCCTCAAAACTGCTGGAAGACACCACCAAAGCAAACAATGTCAAAATCTTCACAGTTTTACTTGGCAACACACTCCTTTACATGACCATTGAGCTGTGACTATGTTTACAGACTGTGTAAAGAGAAATCTGAGAGCGAATACAAACATATGGAGCAAGGTGTTATTCTGGGTTAAAAGGGCAGCAACCTGAGCAATAATGACAATTTACAACCTGTTTAAATACACACTTCAAATACACTCACCCTGCCCTAAAGAGCTAACAGTGGAAAATTTAGACGTTATTCGTCCTATAGATTAATTCTTTTTTTTGACAAATGTGTGAACTATCCCTTTAAATACAAGTCAGATAAGAGGAAGATGGACGCACAAAAAAAGGAAAACAAAAATACAAAGACTTATTTGTCTCTTTTTAGTCATCCAACCTAAAAAGCTCCCCCAGAAGCATGTGGGAACATTGAGTCGGACAGTTGATTGGCAGTCGGCTAGCACAACAGTAACAGAGACTGACAGAAAGTTGCCAAGCTCCATCCAAAAGCATCAGTTAGTTAACGCCAAGACACACGTCCTGCTTCATCCGCAGTGGCCAAGGCAACATCACGGCTGCCGGCTGACCTAAATATGTGCAAAACTGAGCCAACTGGTGCCCGATGCACAATAAGCCCAGCTGAGAGAGGAGCTACTGGGTGCATGGGGCAATGAGGGCAGATACGTCAAATAAACAGTTAAGCAATATGAATAGCATCTGTGACATGAGAATATGAGAAGAAAAAGGAATAAAAATCAAACGCACAACTCCTTTCACATACCTAATCTACACAACACTGGTCAAAGACCACCATGAACATTCAGTGTCACCAGCTTATAGCTCAAATACTTTTCTTTGATTGATTGTTTGTAACCCGGTTGTTTCTCCGTCTCCCAACTATCCTCCCTTCAGTCCTGCATTCCTTCTTTAGGCCTATTAAAAGCTTTTGCTCTGGCATGGATTGCGTGGAATGTGGTAAGTTGCACTCTGTGGAGAGAAGCTTTGTTCATTTACTTCTTGGTGTAAGTGCCTGATAATGGAGACCACACCTCGGCCGGCCCTCGTGAATCTGTTGTGATTATTGTTAACATCATCTGTGACAGGTCTGCTTTGATCCCACCAAGCACAGACTTAATGCAGAACGGGTGAACGCTGTGAAATAGAGCCTTGGCGACCAGAGGTGTGGATTTCATGGGGATTGCTATTAACATTGCTCAAGGCCAAGAGTCCTTCGGCATTGAAGGTTATTGAACAGTTTGAAGCATTAATGTAAAATATTGATATGCCATAGACTCTAAAATCCTTCATGTGCAAATGCAGCAATATGCACAAAGAGTAAACGCTGCTTTTTTAACCATGCAAGCAACTTATTGTTTAATTGAACATGAATGTTGGGGGCTTTTTTCTCCATTGACCAACACTCCTAAAAAGATTTCTGTTTGTGTTTGGCTACAGACAATTATGCTGTCATTATTTCTAACACAATGCTTAGTTATAACTATATAAACAGAAAATCATAGCTGAAATATATAATTTTGACCTAAATATTTATCCGTTCTTCACGCAGAGCTATAATACGACATTCTAAAATATGTCACTGTATACTTATGATCTTATGACCAACTTATGACATCTTTCAATCTAAAAGTGTACATTTCAATGTTTGATATTACTTTTGTAGGTAAAAATATAGTTGTATCAACATATCAATTTCTTAAATTACAAAATTAAAACTTTATTTAAAAAATATTTTTTTTAGTCCAGCATAGATAGAAATTCTTCAGTGATGTTTAAAAGGCTTCTCAGGTTGAGACCTTAAGAAGCTGGATGATAAAATGTCAAGACTATGATTTTACAAATTCTAGACAAAGGGTGAGTACTATTGAAAATGCTAAAATATATCAATGTTCATTTATTTTTGATGCTTTTAGTCACAAGAATCTAAACAACAGTAATCAAGTGTTTAGGACTGGTAGTGTACCTGTAATCTTGGAAACACTCTTATGACACTGATCTCCATTATCATGCTGTAATAATTTCAAACATTAAATACAGAATTTCTCTTTTCAAAGTCTTTCTGAGCTGAATTGCATTGTTTCATTGTATGTATTGTAAGGTCTTAGGCAAAGAATTCAGGAGCAAGGCTTTAGGTCTAGAGAATATAATGCTAAGTTTGCCCTTTGTACTCATGCACGCCAATGAAAAACCTTCATACCCATTCCTGACTCTTTGTTAAATAGTCTTTGGTGTCCAATGGCAACCGCTTGTGTCTGAAAATTAAGAACAGCTCTTGGATAATGGAACAGCTAAGCTTCATTTATGAGTAACTCAAGTCTGCAGACATTACCACACACCGTCTGTCTACGATGAAAAAAATCTGTTTCTTGCAACTATCAAAATGTTGTTGTCAGTAATATTGTTTTACTGTCAAAGTGAACGCAGGAACACTTGTCACGACAAACTGTGCACGAGTGACAGGTTTTGCAGTTGACGTCAGAACGGGTCTGATCTCTGCTATTTCACCAGACCGACTGACAAAAAAATGTGTTCTTCCTTTAAGAACTGGACACACAAACAGCTTTGTCTTCAGTGACAGAAATCTGCATGTGAACAATGTCTCTCCCCCTCCCAAAATTTTAAAAGCCCCCCCACGTTTCACCCCCTCTCGCCCGTTTCTCACCCTGCTTCACAAAAGGGCCCCGTGCTTCAACCCCCGGCCTGCCGCGAAACGCTTAAGAGCTCCACAATGCACCCCCTTCGCCATGGCAACGACGACGGAGAGCCAGAGCTTTTCAAAACTCTTCTTTCCCAGTCCTCCTTCAGAGGACGCCCATGAGGGAACCCTAATGGGGATGCTTCAGTTGCATTACCAAAGGATTTGGAAGCAGATCAGCGTGCTTAACTCAGACCCTGGTGGTGAACGTTAGTGGGTTTGCATTATAGATGACCTGCAGATGACTTGAGAAAAGTTCCTTGCACGGTTTATAGTATATCAGCTCCAAAATGCTGATATGAGATAACAACTCCATGCATGAGATGATTTAGAACGTGCAGCCGCGAGGATGACGTTTACTCTGAGAAGATGAATGAAGTTTAGAGGTTTAAAAGATAAAGATAAAAGATCAGAGATTGTGAGAGATGCCCTACCTTGACATAAAATCATAGATCAAAAGTTAAGAACTAAGCACAGATGGACTTTTTCTAGCAACACACTCCCTGAATCAGGCATTAAATTATCACTCATGATCCAACGGCATGCCACATAAAACTTACAATATGAAGTTATCTCTGTGCAATGGTAGGAATGGTATTAAATTTACAAAGTGAATAGCAATAGAAAGCCTGTGTTATGTGTGCAATATAAGGGCTTAAGGTTTTAACAGTATCCATATCAACATGATGAACAATTCTAGATCCTAAAATACTGCATATACATTGCAAGATGTGCCAAATAATTACAATGAATGTGCAATTTGGCATCCATGTTTACTCCTAAGGAAATTCTACATTTGCCACATTGGAAGAACATTTCATTTTGTTCTACTGTATGATTTTATTTTATTTTATCAATTAATTTTCAAACATTAGGTGGCCAAATACCTGTTGGGGCCGCCTCGTTTTTACAAATCTGTAACATCACAGCACTAGCTCAACCAGGAAATTATTTGTCTTTCACTCGGCAGCACATGGCATTTCTCACAATCAAACTAAAAGGATGAAATGTATGAAAACTCACTGGAAGCACATGAACCTTCGCTAACCAGCTGAGATAATTGAGCAATCCTGATCTTCTAATCTGCGGGATCCACATCACAACGGTTAAACAACAGTAATCAAAACAGCACCAAACAATCTCAAATTGTATCGGCCTACGCAGCAGTTTTAAAGGATCTTCAATTAATCCCAAACATCTTCTTGTCAATTGTGACATGTTGTACGAGACAAACAAGTTTTATCGCTGTGAATCTATGAAAAGCCATCACTCAATGGACAGCTCTAATCCCGCTATCTCGTGATATCCTGTCGAGACATGTAACATGGTTTGGAGCTTATTGATGGTTTTGCAATGGATGAAAGTTATTTTAGCTGTTTTTAGCTTGGGGTATGTGAATAAGGACTAACATGAAAATCACACGTCACGGTGAAACCCACTTTGACACACGATCAGTCAGTGTCTAACAAACAGGACATCCAATAAGTTTGGCTCCTGGGAAAATGTATATGAAACTAACAGCCCTGACAGGTAAAAGGTTTAATTTCCTCAAACGAGAAGGGTTCATTAACTTTTATTCATGTTACTACATGGCGGTTGTTAGCGAGTATACGTGAGAACTTGTGGACTTGAGGTCAAGTATTTTAGACAGGCAATTATTTTTAATGTCAGACCACAGTTGTCTGAATGACCACTAGAAAATATTATATTCATTGAGTAACATACAACAGACAACACAGCAATGTCCCAAAGGTCCATTCACACAAAGAATGACAGTAGCAGCATTTACACCACAACTATAACAATAACTAGAGGAATGATATTATTGAAATCACTTTCAAAGTGATTTTAATCTAGCTGAATAAAACATTGACAGCCAATCCAAATCTATTTTGGGGATTAAGGAGAAATTTGAATGTAAAAGGTGTTGGTGGGGACGCTAGTTATTGCTTTAATTATCTGTACGGTGATTATTCTTGGTGTGTACGTGCCTTTAAAACTCTGCACATAAATCAGTTTAAGCGTGAAAATTGTTGCCATCGAGATGCTCACTAGGGAGCGTCAACAAATGTGCAAAAGCAGAGGGAGAGTGAGGCTATAAAAATAAAGTCAAGGTTTAAGAAACTTCTTAACCTGTTAACTGTCACCATTTCACAGGAACACTTATTTCACTATTAACTTTTATATTTCATAGTTGAATGTTAATCTAATCATGACAAACTATATATTGATGGAATAAGAATAAATATTTGTCAAATTTTCAACACAATAAACAAAAACATGATAAAAAATGTAAAAATATTGAAAGAAATTTAAAAAGGTTTCATACCTCATGTACAGTGACAGTTCATGTACAGTGACAGTTATCAAGGTTAAAAAGAACAGCACACCAGAGAAAAATATTCACACACATTTTTATACTATTGTACTATACTATGGATTTTGGAAACAAATTTAACTACAGATACTGTGGGTCTTACCTGAAACTGTAACCCTCATTGAGGCCTCAAGTGGCCTGTTGATATCCAGGTCCTTGCTCAGCTTAAGTTCTCCAGTATCTTGGTTGAGAATAAGCAGGCCGAGCTCGTTTCCCTCAACAAACGTGTAGAGAAGCTTATCAGACACATCTGGGTCACATGCAGGAATCTTCCCAATGACTCCTGAGGGAAAGCTGTTGGATTTATTGGTGATGTAGTTGTTGAAAATGATCTCAAAATCTTTCAGCACAGGGTCATTATCATTGACATCAACGAGGAGGACGTGTACAGTGGCCCGGCTGACAAGTGGGGCGGAGGTGGCCTGGACCACAATCACATATTCCATCTTGGTCTCGTAGTCTAGGTCAGTAAGAGCAATTAGATCTCCGCTGAAGATGTCAAGCTGAAAGACCTCAGGGATATTACCTTCAACAATCTGATAAAGGATCTGGGCGTTAGTGCCTTCATCTGGGTCTGTAGCCCTTACCCGGGCCAGAGTGGAGCCTACGGCACTATTTTCCTCCACGTAAATGTACAATTCGTCCTTTTCAAACACAGGAGCATTGTCATTTATGTCCAACACGGACACGTGGATGTCCACAGCCGCTTTTAAAGGAGGAACACCTTTGTCCACAGCAAAAGCCTTGAGACTATACGCTGCTCACGTTTTCCCTGTCTAGCTTCCGGGCCGTTCTGATGATCCCAGAATAAGGCTCAATAAAAAAGTCACCCTCTCCATCATCTCCTCCTTGGAAAGTGTAGCTTAGCCTACCATTAGTGCCAGAGTCTCGGTCTGAAGCAGATACCTGGAGCACACTGGTGTAAACCGGCGCGTCCTCAAACACAGTGCCTTTGTAGATGTCTCTGAGAAACTGAGGCGCATTGTCATTGGCATCCAATACGATGATCTCCACATACGTAGTGTCCGATTTCTGGGGAATGCCATTGTCTCGTGCAATGATGGCTAACGTGTAGGAAGCCTGATCTTCGTAGTCGATTTCTATTTGAGTTGTGATGGCACCAGTGTCAGGGTCAATCTTGAACTGTGGCACATTGTCTTCCATTACATATGTGATACGGGCGTTTTCTCCAGTGTCCTCATCTGTGGCGCTTATTATGACAACAGTAGAGCCAACAGGCCGGTCCTCGCTCACCAAAACCTGGTAGTTGGCACTCTGAAACACTGGACGATGAGTGTTGGCGTCTGTAACGTTAATGAACACTTGAGCTGTGTCATGGCGCGTACCATCCGAAGCCGTGATTGTTAGGACGTACTGACGTTCTTGCTTATAGTCCAGAGGTAATGCTAAAGTTATCAGCCCTCCTCCGCTCTGACTGGTGATGGCAAACCTGTTACGTGTGTTCCCACTTGATATCTGGTACGTTACCACACTGTTTACGTCCCTGTCTACCGCTGTGACTGTAAGCACGCTGGTGCCCACTGTGGCATCCTCGTTGATCTTTAGGTTATACAGATGTTGTGTAAAAGTGGGGACGTTATCATTTACATCCAGTATAGAGATGCTAACGCTAGCTGAGGATGACATCGTAGGAATCCCGTGATCTCTCGCCTCCACACCAAAGTTATAAAACTCTGTCGTTTCCCTGTCCAGCTCAGCGCTAACTGTGATCCACCCGGTGTTGTTATTGATAACGAACGGAAAGCCGGGTGACGTGTCGGTCAGCTTGTACTTCAAATGAGCGTTGTCTGCAGAATCTGCGTCGATGGCTTGAATGTGTATTACAGAATAGCCAACAGGGACGTTTTCTAACACTGATGCCTGAAAGGGTGTGCTGACAAACATGGGGGCATTATCATTAACATCTACCACTTGGATAACAACCATACCTGTGCCGTTGATAAGAGGGGGACGCCCCCCATCTTGTGCTTTTACACGGAGCGTATACTCTCTTATCATCTCATAATCTAGCGGGCTGATAACATCAATGACACCGGTGGGGGAATGTATGTAAAACTGGCCCTTTACGTTCCCACTAATGATGCTGTAATGGACTTTGGCATTGTTTCCAGCATCTCTGTCGGTGGCTTTCACCACAGCAACTTGCGAGTTTACAGCTATGTTTTCGGGAACCTGAACTAGATATCTCTTCTCACTAAACTGTGGGTAGTTATCATTCTCATCTTCAATAATGATGTGCATGGTTGCTATAGCAGTGCGTGGACCGGGCTCTTTACCCTGGTCATTGGCTTCAACTATAAGCTTGTATTGGGATTTAAACTCTCTGTCTGGCCTGACTCTGGTTTTGACCAACCCGTTCCTTGGGTCAATTTCAAAGCATGAATTTACCTCATCATAATTCACTATTTTATAAATCATGTTGGCATTGGAGGGGGCATCTCCATCGGTGGCCCTAATGGTCATGACTTCAAAACCCACTTCAACATTTTCACGAATGCTAACCCTGTATTCAGTCTGTTCAAACACTGGCGGATGGTCGTTTGTGTCACTGACTGTGATGGTGAGATACGCGATCGCCGATCGTTTTGGGCTTCCCCTATCCGTGGCTGTAACTTTAAACACGTGGGTATCTTTAAGTTCCCTGTCTAGAGGTTGCAAAGTAGTTATACCGCCTGTCTCGGGGTTAATTTGAAACAAGTGATTAGATCTGCTGTCAAAAAGAGCTTCCATATCGTATTCAAGTACACCTGCATCTCCATCATCGTCATCAAACGCTTTGAGCGTAATGACGCGCGTTCCTGATGGCTCGTTCTCCGGTACAGATACCTGGTAGTTTGGCAGCTGAAACTGAGGAGCTGAGTTCACGTTTCTTTTTTGACGTTTAGCCCACGAGTCTAGCGGTCGATGGGAAAGTCTATTATTCTGTTTTTTGTTTAAATGCAGCTGTACATCTACAAGCAATGAGTTATTTTGAAAGTTGAGAGGTAACGAACAAAGTAAATTCGCATCTTTATGTGGTAAACAAAAGTTATATGCGATTGTTTTCTTGTCTTTTTCCACGCACCTACCACGAAACATTTGGAAAGTCCGCATGGATATCGGTAAATGTTCATAGATGTTTATGTGTAAGGAGTTCTGGGAAACGCACGTTTCATATCCATACTGAAAATGCACATACACATGAATATTAGGATTTTTTCTTTTATATTTAATATAGCAGTTCTGACCATGCACGAATGTATTAAAATGCAGCAGAATAACGTTTTCAGAAAGCTGTGATTTAATCCGCACATACAGTGGCATTGGATTCTTCGTTAAACGCGTGCAGTCAACTTTACGTACAAGTGATAGCAGCCCATTACTTTCGTCAATCTTCATAAAGTGTCGCGCAAACTTTGGTGTGAGGTACCTGTCGATTTTATACACCCATTCTGGTCCCACTGATAGATTTGCCAGTTTTACACCAGGCTGTAGTGTTTCCGACAGATGTATATTCAAGCATCCAAACAGCGGGACATAAATAAGTAATCCAAAGCACATCCATATCATTGGTAATTCCATGACTCACCGCGCGTCTCATTGGGAAAATTAATCCAAACAATCCAGAAAGCCTGTAGTGTGTAAAATCCCAACCATTGCTGTGATGTAAAGACGCACATTGGGTCAAGGCATGTTTGTTTATGTAGAGGAGTGGAGATCACAGTGAACTGCACTGATAAGTTTAAATGAGTAAGATGGCTCCGCCTCTCTCCGCCCACAATCATTTGCATAGACCTGTTCATGTGAGCGTCGTGATTTTAAAATGATCCAATGAGCTCAAACGGACAGATTACGTTGTTTACTACCAAAGCACAGTGTTATATTATATACTTGATATATAAAAATATTATATTCATTATATATGTTTATTATTTCCACTATAATCTTTTACATTTTTTATCCAAAAACAATGTTTTGCATTTTCCACATTTTCTGCCATTGTTTAATTTATGTACGTTGTTTTGTTTTATTAAAAAAAACATTATTTTTCATTAATATTTTTCCCAACACAGTGTGTTCACAATTTCATAAACATTTTTTTATTTTCCCCTGTTTATTGAATACCCAATGTTTTTGTTTCAATATTTAAAATTTTAATAATTTAACTATTAAAGAATGTTATGTAAATAACCACCTCCTCACTTAAATAGTATAGTTTGTTTGTATTTTTCCGTTTATTTTGTAACTTTTTATTTTATCAACCTTTTGACAATTATTGACAATTTTAAAAGTTAACAACTGTTACAATAACAATAGCTATCAAAATGCTTTTCACAAAATTCTTGTAACACACAATATTGTTTTTCACAATATTGTTGTAACGCATCTTCTGAGCATGTCAGAGATCGGTGAAGAACGTTCGATTTCTCTGTGATGTCACGCGGAGATTCCATAAATAGGAGCGCAGCGCCTCACTCAGGCGTCGGGAGAGAGGAGAAAGTAAGTTGCTGTTCCTGTCCTTAATCTGAATATGTTTCCTACCTAACACGTTTAATCACCGATGACAAACAGAGTTAAAGTTTAACTTTAATGCACATCCTCTAAGTTGACTATGTTTTTTTAAACTTTCCAGCCATTTTAAAGTTCTAAAACAAAATGTTAAATTTAAACATAAAACGGCTGCTAAATGTCAATGTAAAGTCACGCGCAGAACATGTCGCGACATGTTTTTCATATTAACCCTAATGGCCTGTTACTGCTAACAGGTGGCATCTCTTAGTAGTATTAAAATCTATTAAGAATAACATATATTATAATATATATCAAATATTTATATATAAATTACATTATTTTATAAATAATTTTATTTTATAAATATTTTATAAAATATAAAATTTTATGTAATATTATACTTCACTATTATAATATGGTAGGCTGTGATGAAAACTCAAAAACGTTTCTGCTGATATTAATAAAATACAGATTATAAATGTTTTTATGTCTAATCATTGTTTTTTCATCTATTTACAGGTGACAGTCATTGTGATATCCATAGTGAGATACTTTGCCATTTCCATTGAGTGTTCGATTGTGTGACATTAAGAGATCAGTCTACACAAAATGAAGCTGTATTTGAAGAATCAACCTGAACAGCTTTGCCGGCCCGTGAGCAGAGGACAGCCGGTGCATTCCAGCAAGAGAATGATCCAGAGAGAAACACCTCAACTTTTATCTGATGACGTCCAGATTCTGCCACATTTTCCAGCCATCATAATGGTGAAACCACTGTTATTTGATGAGGCTGAAAGACCATTTAACACAGTGAAGGAAGTGGCTGACATTGAGGCGCCAAAGCAAGAAAGACCACCTGAAAGGCGTGGAAAAAGAAAGATGCAGAATGAGCCACTTGCAGTGACCCCTCAGCAGCAAACACCTCCTGATGACATTCAAGAACTGTCACCTTCTGTGACAGTGAAAGAAATGTCTCAGGAGCGAGAACATCTGGCAGTTGTAGCTCCACCTTTTGCAAAGAAGTTTGCATGGATGGACACGAGCAACAAGCAGGTAACCAAGATGGAATCTGAACTCCATACTCTGCCGGCTACTCCTGTCGAGGACTTTAAAGAAGAATGGCAGAGAAATTTTGGACCTGCTGAATATGAGATTGTGGTTGAAATCCTACCACTCCACCCAACCGTGACTGTTGTGAATCTGGATGAAGAGAGGGAGATGGAGAGACCGCCTGCAAGACGAGGAAAGAGAAATACAATCATTGATGACCATCTTGAAGGTGAAGTTCCCCCACCTTCTATCGTGAAGATTGCTTGGATGGAAACATCCAACATGCAGGTGACCCAGAGAAAGCCAGAAGTAGAAGTGACAAAGGTTAAGAGAATCACTAAGGTTCACATGACTCCACCACCTGCAACCATAAAACATGAGCGGAAGAAGACTTGCAAAGTGCAAGTAACCCAGAGACCAAAACCATCTGGGCAGATGTATTCACCACAAGCTGAGGGACAAAGTGTGCAAATGGAGAAGAAGTTACGAGAGTCGACGGTCGACATCAAAGTTGACCAGAAACCTTCTCTGTTTGATAAGGGTATGTACACTTTTGCTGAATGGAGAGACCTAAGAAAGAGACAGCGGAAAGAGAAGAAAGCAAGAAAACTGCAGGAGAATCAATTCAGGCTTGCCCTCTATGAAAGATATGTCAACGATTCTCAAATGAAACATCTGCTCTGCAACAAACACAACAGATTTAATTAAGCTACACTGTTGCTGCTCTGGGTCTCCAGAGAGAAACTCAGAAAGTTCAAGATGCAATGCCTTGAACAAGATGCATGTTTAAAAGTAATAAAAAATTAAAACATGTAAAAAACTTGTAAGTGCTTTATTGGGATTCCCAATTACAATTAATTAATCATGACTAATGGGTCAGTACATACTATGCAATTTATATATTGCATAATATATCAAATAAATATCAAGGGGTTTGACAATGAAACCTAAACACCTGGTTCTAGACTACAATAATTTATTAGAATGGTGTAGGGCCTACTTTTGCGGTCAGTACAGCATCAATTCATCTTGGAAATGACAGATACAAGTTCTGCACAGTGGCCAGATGAATTTTGAGCCATTCCACTTGCAGAACAGTAGCCAGGTCACCATGTGATGCTGGTAGAAGAAAACGTTTCTTGACTTGCCCCCCTAAAACACCCCAAAGGGGCTCAACAATATTCAGATCTGGTGACTGTGCAGGCCATGGGAGATGTTCTTCTTGCTGTGTGTATTGGTGTATTATCATCCTAACACACGGCACCACCTTTAGGGTACAATGTTTGAATCATTGGGTACACAATAGCGCTTGTCGAAAAACAATACTGTTCTGCCAAACCTTGTGTTAATAGTATGTACCCTACAGTATGCGTTCATTCACATATTCAGGGACCCATTGTTTGGTTTTACCCATTGTTAACTATGATAACTAGGTTTTGTTGACATACACCTAAATACAAAACAGTATGATCTTAATCTAGGGCATTTCTTGTTTAAGTACGCCATCCTGTGGCTAACCCAGACATAAACGAATAATCATTAATATTGCTTCGAACTTCCACACGTTTCATATCCATACTGAAAATGCATATACACATGAATATTAGGATTTTTTCTTTTATATTTAATATAGCAGTTCTGACCATGCACGAATGTATTAAAATGCAGCAGAATAACGTTTTCAGAAAGCTGTGATTTAATCCGCACATACAGTGGCATTGGATTCTTCGTTAAACGCGTGCAGTCAACTTTACGTACAAGTGATAGCAGCCCATTACTTTCGTCAATCTTCATAAAGTGTCGCGCAAACTTTGGTGTGAGGTACCTGTCGATTTTATACACCCATTCTGGTCCCACTGATAGATTTGCCAGTTTTACACCAGGCTGTAGTGTTTCCGACAGATGTATATTCAAGCATCCAAACAGCGGGACATAAATAAGTAATCCAAAGCACATCCATATCATTGGTAATTCCATGACTCACCGCGCGTCTCATTGGGAAAATTAATCCAAACAATCCAGAAAGCCTGTAGTGTGTAAAATCCCAACCATTGCTGTGATGTAAAGACGCACATTGGGTCAAGGCATGTTTGTTTATGTAGAGGAGTGGAGATCACAGTGAACTGCACTGATAAGTTTAAATGAGTAAAATGGCTCCGCCTCTCTCCGCCCACAATCATTTGCATAGACCTGTTCATGTGAGCATCGTGATTTTAAAATGATCCAATGAGCTCAAACGGACAGATTACGTTGTTTACTACCAAAGCACAGTGTTATATTATATACTTGATATATAAAAATATTATATTCATTATATATGTTTATTATTTCCACTATAATCTTTTACATTTTTATCCAAAACAATGTTTTGCATTTTCCACATTTTCTGCCATTGTTTATTTATGTACGTTGTTTTTTTTAAAAAAACAACATTTTTTATTTTTTTCCCAACATAGTGTGTTCACAATTTCATAATATTTTCCCAATTGAATACCCAATGTTTTTGTTTCAATATTTTAAATTTTAATAATTTAACTATTAAAGAATGTTATGTAAATAACCACCTCCTCACTTAAATAGTATAGTTTGTTTGTATTTTTCCCGTTTATTTTCCCACTATTTTAATGCAACTTTTTATTTTATCAACCTTTTGACAATTATTGACAATTTTTGGTTTTACCCATTGTTAACTATGATAATACACCTACATACAAAACAGTATGATCACAATCTAGTGCATTTCTTGCTTAAGTACTCCATCTTGTGGCTAACCCAGACATAAATGAACAATCATTAATATTGCTTCGAACTTCCACACATCAGACTTTGCTCAGTGAAACACAAATACATGTTAAGCAATGCAATGCACTGTAATTCATGTGATCCGATAATAAATGACTGTAAAATACAGTTTCTAAGTGTCCGACAGGTACAATTAAGTGTTCGACGGGTTTAATAGAGAATACAGATTTTGGCAGATATATGCATGTCAAGAAAGACAACAGTATTTGCACCAAACAGAAGGAATATTTTTGCAGACATTGCTGATATTTTGAGCAAAGAAACAAAAGAAACATGATAAAGTTAACATGATTTAAAATTTTAAAGTCAAAAATACAAAATAAAATACACATGTTCAAATTTCATTTATTGCAATTGTTGTGAACAATATGATTCAAAATGTTTTAACAAAAACTCATGTGTTAAGAACAAAAATTGCTCAACCAACAAAATGTAGTAAATTAATTTAAACAGCATTTTTGCCACTCACAACTATTCAGTTCTTTAATAGCCATGAAATACCCTGACTGAGGGACACAAATATAAAACAGCCATCAATGTGAATCATAAATAAAGTTATTTTTAAAGACACATAGTGAAACTGTGAAGCTCAGGCAGGACACTACTGGTAATATGGTCTGTATCGTGACTGGTCAGGGTGATGAGGCCCGGGCATCTGTCCGTGGGGTGGTGGCCCCTGCATACGAGGTGGATGAGGGCCACGTGGATTGGGCCACATCCCTGGGCTCATACCTCCTGGCTGGGTAAAAGGAGGGCTAAGAGTGCCTTGATCCTGTGGCATTGAGTTTGGGTTATAATGGTGAGGGGCAGGTGGACCTCCATGTTGGGGAATCGGACCAGGAGGTGGATGATTCATATAAGGTGGCATCTGGCTGATGATGTGTCCAGGTGGAGGAGCTGTTGACATGGGAGGTGCTTGGTTATAAACCATGTGAGGTGTGGCGGAGCCCTGGGGCGGATGCTGCATCGGGATGCTGAGAGGGGGCGGGGGTGGCCCGTAATGTGGCTGTTGTGGCGGAGGCATTATGTGGTGAGGATGGGATACCACAGAGTAATCTCCAGGGTGATGGTGTGGAGGTGGGCCGGGAGGTGTCTGTGGGTGGGGCTCACGGGGGGAGGGGCCAGAGCTCCCAGAATCATCATAGATGGGCACCGTGATGAGGTTGCTATGCTTACGTGTAGTTACGGTGGCGATCCGAAAGGTCTCTGGGGGAATAGGCCGCTGGGAAGCACCCAGATCGGAAGAAGGCGAGACTGGCGGTGGCTGGTTGTAAGCATCGTGACCTTGCAGCGGAGGAGGGATCAGAGGGTGTGTCTTGGGCAGGTGGGGTGGTGGCAGCAACCGGAAGCGGTCGGGTGGATCTGAGGACATGGCTGGGTGCAGGGGATCTGGTCGAGAGCTTCGGATTTGCTGGCCCTCATGTGACGATGGTTGATGTGGGCCTGTAGATCTCGCTGTGAGAGGTAGGTGCGTTTGCAGCCTTGCACAATGCTGCACATGAAAAGGGAACCACGATGACACTGTTCGATGCGCTGGACAGGGTCTGTGCAGCTGTAGAGGGAGAAACTAAACTTAGGATTTAGTAGGGGAAGTGGACTTATTCACACATATTATTACACTGATTTATATTTATATATGAAGAAAAAAAAAGCAAGATCTAGCTAAACTCATCAGATCTTTGGTTATACAAAATGAGATTTATTTTGCATGTTATAATATAAAAAACATAATATGTTTGAACTTTTTGACATTTTAACTTTCTTAAACATTCTTATTTCTTTTAAATGTATGTCACATGGTATGTAAAAGGGAGTAAAATGTGGATTCAAAGTATCCATTGCATATAAAAATACAGAAGGTAGGTACTCTAAACAGCACAAAATCCACAACAACGCTTGAGGTTCAATGCAAGCACGTGCATTCTGCACACCATATCAAGTAAAAAATCAAAGCAAAAATCCTGTTATTCACCCACAGGTGTCACCAAGGCAACAAAACATGATATATTTCTTAGATCACCATAGTAACTACTGAAGAGTCATATTTTAGGAATACAGTGTGTGTTTTTAAAGCATCACTTTTGTGTGCCTCAGATCATTATTCTTACAACAACATACTATCCACTTAAGCAAAGTGTAGTAGAAGAAAACTTACCCAGGGCACATCTTGTCACATTTTTTCTCATAGTGTACTGCACAGTCATAGCAGAAAACATGTTTACAGGGAATCTGGTGAAAAGACATAAATATCAAATCATTGACAGTTCTCAATCTCCAAAAATCAAAATGATGTTTTAAGCCACGGTCACATTTACCACTGCATGGTGAAATTTCAAGGGAAGGTTCAGAGGGAAAGTTTAAAGTCCCGCAAAATCAAAATTAGCAACAATAAATGTGACTGTGCCATTAAGGAGAAAATGTATCCTCTCTCTTACCATTCGTCCATAGATCTTTATTGGCAGGCCACACTTGTCACAAAAATGAACTGGAGTGTCATCTTTTGCTCCTACCAAATTCAGCTAAACAAATCAATGCAATATGACTTTAAAAATGTTAGATGTTATTTAAGACCAAAATTATGACATAGTTTGTTGTTAATAGTTGAGAGTAAATGTGTCACCTTATAATCCCAGAATAATGGTTGAGGGTATCTGCGTTGGTTTCCGTAAGCATCTCCAGATTTGCACTCAAACCTTTCCTCATGTTTATAGCTGAAAGATTCTAAAAAGAACCAGAATTTTTCAATTCCAGAAAGCACATCTGATCTTAGCATATACAGATATGAATAAAAAGGCAACATATATATATATACAAATAGATCTACAATGTATGCAAGTAAAAAGATGCAATGGCCAAATTTCCTACATATGTTTTAAACACTAGCAACCCACCTTCATCATTTTTTGAGTGAAGTCTGGAAGTGGAACGTTGAGGACGGGACAGCTGGTTTGCCTCTTATCGACTGTTTAGACAGTAACTTGATCGGGATCTGTCTGCGAACATCAAGACCTCCCAGTGACACTGAACCATCAGTTCCTTGAAGGTCATTGTCTGTGGATACATCCAGGTCATTAAAAGTCATCTGTGGATACAGACCAATCCAGTTGCTGGTAGGGAACACAAAAACAGAAAAGTACATCCATTAGTCAAAAGTTTAGACCCAATTAACAAAAATGTTATGATCTTAAAAAGTCATCTGTAATAAGTACAGACCAATTTCCAGTTGCTGGTAGTCCATAGGTTTCATTCCCAGGGAACACAAAAACAGAAAAAGTACAGTACCAGCTTAGTCAAAAAGTTTAGACCCAATTAACAAAAATGTTATGATCTTAAAAGTCATCTGTAATAGGTACAGACCAATTTCAGTTGCCCATAGGTTTCATTCCCAGGGAACACAAAAACAGAAAAAGTACAGTACCAGCTTAGTCAAAAAGTTTAGACCCAATTAACAAAAATGTTATGATCTTAAAAAGTCATCTGTAATAAGTACAGACCAATTTCCAGTTGCTGGTAGTCCATAGGTTTCATTCCCAGCACAACATACAGTTAATTAGTCTTTAATTAACAAATATGTTAAAAAAGTCATTTAATAAGTACAGACCAATTTCCAGTTGCTGGTAGTCCATACATTCCCAGGAACACAAAAACAGAAAAAGTACAAATCAAAAGTTTAGATTAAAAAATGTTATGATCTTAAAAATCATAATAAAAATATAATGGTGCCAACATATTAATTTCTTTAATTACAAAACTAAAAAATATTTTTGGAAATGAATTACTAAGAGCAAATAAAGAATAAAAAGCAGCCAATAAAAGTCCAGCATAGATATAAATAAAAAAAAATGGATAATAAAATATTTTACAAATTAGACAAAGGGTGACTACTTTTAAAGATGATAAAATATAACATAGTGTTCATTTATTTTGGATGACTTCAGTCACAACATAATTCCCACAGTTAAAATTGTGCTATTTCATGGTTTTGATGAGTTTACTACTATTCTAAAGTGTTAAAAAACAATAGTAAGTGTTTCCAAACACTAAAGTATACTACAGTATTTTTGATTAAAAAAATAAGTAAAAAAAAAGGCAGATATAAACAATCTCGCTACAGACGTTCATGTCTCTATATTACGAAATAAAAATAACGCAATACATTAACTTCAGGAATACCGGATAATGTAAAGGATGTACCTAAACAGACTTAAAGGAAGTGACTTTGGTAGGAAAAGAAGCTCAGTCTATAATTAAACTATATACTATAGTATACTCCTTTCAAATAGGTGTAAATTGTTTGTTTGCTGTTCTTATATGAGAAGGTTTCTTCTTGCGTCCATATGAATCTGACACTTGGCAGCTTGTATGTTAATGACAGCGCAGGCTAACTGGATGCAATAAATGCGCACATTACTGCGCATTCCCGGTAGCGATTTCTTGTTGCAATTTCAGAACAGAAGAGCGTTTACTGACGGAATTGGAGCTCTCCTTAGAAAATATTGTAAGTGTTAAATTCGCAAACCTGTATTAAAATAGTTCGTTTTGTTAGCTTTTAGCTCACCATTTTGGTCCATGACTTGAAGCTATGCATGCTGGGATGAAATGATGGGCGTGGCTTGATGTGTTTTGGCGCTCAGTGCTGCGCAGAGTTTACGCATATCTTGTGCTGTTGTTTTCTTTTATGCCTTTTTGTAAGGCTTAATTTTTATGTTTTATGTGCCTCTTGCCCCACCCAAAGAACTTAATGAAAGCCAGTCACATGAAAATTAACACAAAAGTAATGTTTTATAAATGACACAAGAAAACATATAAAAACATTGCAGTGCTCACAGAACATAAATAATGTTTATAAACTTATTAAAACATTCTTTGATATATAATATAATATAATATAATATAATATAATATAATATAATATAATATAATATAATATAATATAATATAATATAATATAATATAATATAATATAATATAATATAATATAGTACAATACAATACAATATAATACAATACAATATAATATAATATAATATAATATAATGGAAATTAACAAATACTGTGTATTTAAAAGAATTCATACACCATTTCAAATATGTGGTCCAGCCTGATGTATTTTAGTAAATGGTAAACAGCTGTGTCATCAAAGTGATTGAAAACAGTTCTTTAAGCAGAAGACACATCCAAGGCTGCAGGCAAAATCAGACCAAATCAAAACCCTGGTATGCAACCTTCCATCTCAATCATTTCTGGCCAATATTCATACTTATTGGTTGACCTGTCATTCTTCATGTGCTGAGGGGAAATGGTAAACAGATTTATTACTTCCACAGCAAATGGTTTTTCATTACACAAATGTAACTGGAGTCATAAACAAGTATATTTGAGAGTGGGTTTACCTGTTCAAAAGACACTTGGGCTATAGTTTTCTTCCCTCCCACAAAGACCCAGTTATCTCTGAACTTCAGTTTGGAAATATATGCACTGCCAAGCTCTGTGATAAGTGTGCGTGCCTCATCATTAAGCCTATAGAAAGATTAAGATTATTATAGAAAATGAATGCAAATTATGATTGTTCAACATCATCAGTGATGCAAATCACATAAACTACAGAAAAAGACAATCAAACTGTTACTGTACTTTGTTGCTGGATCATCAGAAGTGGCCATTAATACAAAAGAACCATCTTCAATTGAATTTAGAAATGCTATCAACTCTCGAACATCTGTCAAGAAAATGTATATATATATGTAAAAGACATTTATAAACCCATGTAATGCTAAACACATTATTAGACAACATATATGCAGACTTACAAAAATGTGTTATACTGTGACAATTTAATATAGGATGAATGATAAATGAAACATACCTCCGTTCCACATATTATAGGTGCCAGTTTTGATTAATTCACCTGTTTTTTCTAATATTATTTAATGAAGAGAAAGAAAGAAAAGACTCAAAATAAGTAAATAAATAAGAATGTATGATTTGTATACAGGTCTGTGATATCTAATATTAAAATAGAGCAAAAAAAATATCAACATACTTACCTTTAATAACAACAATAGTAATTCCGTGCAGATGGCCTTTAACCTGCTTTTCAATTATTCTACAACAAAATGGCAAAATGACACATTTAGAGCATAGGTATTTATTTTTTCATTAAAAGTAAGGTTTAAATGTCAGACTCAAAGAACTTACATTTTCCCATCAAAGCAAATTTGTGGCCCAACAACATTTGTTGCTCCACTGGCAATCCTGAAGGCAAAATCATTTTTATGACATGGATTGACGAGGCCACATTTGCCAGGAATAGGACCTGATAACACAGACAGAAAGATACAGTTAAATGTGTTATTAAACCAAACTAAACTCATAATTTGCTGTTGCATTGCTGCAAGTCTTACCATTATTATGCGGAGCAGGTTTCTTTGTGACAGGATTTTTCTCTTGTACTGATCTTTCTGGTTTTAAACAGACAATGAGCTATTAAACTGCCTTCATGAGGAATTTCAGTTAAAACAAATATAGACAAGATTTTGCATGTTTTTCTGGAACATTTACACTGATGCACTGGTTTATAGAATGTGTCACTGAAATATATTTATGTGTATGTGTCTTTAATGAATTGCCCTTTATAGTCAACTTATGGTAGAGCAAAGAGTTTTAAAATATTTGTAAAAATTCAAGAAATTGTGGTATTCCTTTTAACTTACCCATTATATCTGTGAGGGTTAAATCTGAGTTTTGCAGGAGTCTGAGGACAACACTTACAGAAATAATAAGAAGAGCCACAGCGAAAACAAATCTTAGTTTATCTGTGAAAAAAAATTCTTTTGTTTATACTGTATGTTACAATATTCAACAAGCAAATGTGGCACGTCCACACCAGCTCACTTCTGAAGAACACATCTAACATGACTTAATTTCCATCTTCTGTGTAAAACAAAGGGACAAACTAGAATACAGAATGTCAAGAGAGAGAAACACAACTGACCTCTTCGAATGTGTATCATGATTGAATCGATAAGCTTGGCTCTCCACACAGCTGTCGACACTTGCTAGGATGCCGGCGTAGGTACACTTTGAAAGATGGTGTAGCAGAATGAATTAAACATTTGTATACATTCGTTAGTCACTTTCTAACAATCATTTCTTTCAGTTCTGTTTTCCATGCCGGTCTAACTAATCAAGTTGTATTTAGACTTTAGACTCTAGACTTCAGACTGACTAATGGCAGTGCAGAGGTGTATTTAACCTGTTCTGTACAACCTGAATAACTTGTTCTTCAGGATTGTGCTAAGCAAAAGAATTAATATTTGGTTGTTAACGCACCCATGTCTGATAGACATGTTTGCAAAGGATCAGGCCATTTTCAGAGTCAAAAGACCTGACTTCAAAAGACATCTGAACAAAATAAACTGTATACGGACTCCCTGACCATTTTATTAGGAACACTCTATGAAAACTGGGTTTGGCCTTCACATTCCAAAACAGCCTAAGGTTGTTGTGGCATGGACAGACTATCACCACAAAGGGAAACAAACAACCAATTAAGCTAAAATGAAAGATTTATTTGAGAAAAAAAAGAATTCAGGGGAACAATCAAACACTCACTCCAAAGATAGATTGCATGGAAGAGAGTAAAACTTCACAAAATCCACAGCTTTGAAACAGGTTAAATACAGGTGCTTCCTATTTGCGACTAAAAGGGGTTCATTCAGCAATTCTCAGACTCCACCCACTAATCTGGATCATCTGATGAATTTACATTGGATGGTGTCTTATCTGGAGTGATCATGTGCGTCTGAATTTGTTGTTTACGTGTCAATAAGAGATATGTGTTCTGTAGCAGCAAACAAACAAACCATTTAAATCCTTTCCCCAATAAAAGAACACAATTTACAAGAACTTCAATGGGTTATCAGAGATCCCTCAACGAATAAATTTGCGAATTTTTTTCTGAGCAATGTTGTGCAGAATCTACACAGGAGATCTGCAGCCTTTTTCAATATGAAATAAAGGGTCAACATGGGCACCTGGTCAGACAGGCGCTTCACCACAATCTGAAATGAAATAAAGATAAGTTTACATTTCAGATGGCTAGATCACTTAAACATTATCCAATACTATATTTTTAATTCACTGGTAAATATTTGAAGGAAAAATAAGGGACACTGCGCAATAAGATTTCAGCATATCACTGTACTTGCTTGCTTTGTCACAGACAGGTAACTGAGTTTCAGAAAATGTCTCGTTGGTATTCCAACTAAGGGTATTAAGGAAATTGTCACCCTGAGTGTAAATCATGTTTTCTATTTCCAGTTGTTCCAAGATCCTCTCCTTAGCTATGCTTTGCAGACTTCACTTAATGTGTTCGATTTTGTTCTGAGGTTATAAGTGAAGAAGGATGAAGAAGAAGGTAAAAGTAGGTTAGATTATAGAGGATTCATAAAACATGAAACAAAGTTTTTTGTTTCTAAGCAATATTTACCATGGTGATATTTAGAAAAACGGGGTATCTGTGGAAACACTCATTAGATACGTCTGAGAACTGCTTTAAGATGATGTCTAATGGAGAAAAACAACCAATTTAACAATTTAACAAAATGGGATCAGAAAACTAACAGTACAAAAAAACAACATTTATTACAAACTTTTAAAAAACAATTCCTCCGTGTTTTCTTTCTTTGGTTCCCTTCATAGTTAAAATCTAATCAGTATATAAATATATACAAGAATACAATGATAGTATCGAGAAATAATACTGATAAAGTTTGTACACTAATAAGATATTCTTTGGGTCCTTTAGGGTCCTGTGGTGGTCCACCCTCAATGTCCTTGAGTTCCTTTCTCAGATCTGATGAGTGCTTTTTTATCTCTGCATCAAGCTGTAGCAGTGATTTCTGGGAAAAATGTGTAAAATGTGTTCACTTGATTCCACCTGTCACCTTCCTCAGCTTTAGCTCTAGTGGACATCTGGTAACACTATAAAATCATCTGACAAGCAAATTATACAGAAGTTAGAAAAAAGTGTGTATTTTTAAACTTTCAATGCTTGCAGTAGTAGTCAAAACTTTGTCTTTAACATTTTATAGTAGCATTTACATATACCCAATAGCCAAGCAAAGAGTCTTCACCACTTCCTCTTGGTGGACTGGTTCTTACTGAACCAGATCTTACTGTTTCTGTTGCATAGTAACAAATAGAAATGAGGATGGTCGACACAAAGTGTAGCAGCAATGACTTTATTGAAAAATTGTACAATACTGAAGCTTGTCTGTGTGATCACACCTCTGAGAGTAGCTGAGACAAGCCCGCTGATTCTGAAAATGTCTGTAATTTTGTAACATTTTGTTCTGGTTAATGCAGTTAACACAAATAATGAAATAATGCAATTAATGAAATGCTTCCTTTCGTTGTAAAGCTTGTCTTCTAAGAAGTCACACTGTGTTAGCTGCAGAGTCGGTATAATCTGGCTCTGTGGTCAGCCCTTCATGTACAGCAACATAGAGAACCTTTTGTACCCATTTCAAAACACATTATACCACTCAAATGAATAATTGTACTTACACACTCCATTAATCTTAAACAGTACACACAGATAATAAAATAAATCCAACCATAGCATGAGCATGATGTGTAATCATTGAATCAGGGGTGAGTTAAGCCATGTCCTCCTTCTGTCATTATTTTAAAAAGATAATTAATCATTTATTTTTGGAACTGTGTATATTGTGGGTTGATTTATTGTTTAGGTTTGTAACTTCAAACTTAGGTTTAAAACAAATAATCACATTGCAGACTCAGACTATTGCTATTTGTAGTGTTCAAATGTAAATTTCAAGTTAAAATCATTCACAGCTCAAACAAGAGCAAACAGCTTGAGATATGTTCTGTTACCGGTAATTTAACTTTATTATCAGCCCCATTGTTTCTATATTTGATAAATTGTTATAAAACTATTTCTAATTCTACATACTTTAATTCTATAATTTCCTGTGTCTTGTATAATTTCCCTGTGCATATATCCTCTCTGTTTAGGTCTGTTTTTGTTAGTGTGTGGATTATGCTTTTGTTGCTCTTGGTTTTTCCTCGTCATTCACAGTGTACATTAAAGACTTTATTGGTGATATCTGCACAAACAAGCTCAAATATTTTATCCAAATAACACATAGTTGTCAGTAGGTTTGCAAACAAATATTAATGTTTTGATGAGTTGTCGTTTACAAAGATTATATATAGGCAATCATTTTATACTCAATTATCTTGATGAGTGTGTTGTTTATTTATTTTTATTCAAATGCATAAACATTGAGGTTTTACAATTTTTTTGTCTCAGAGGTATACAGTGATCCTTTCCTGTGCCAGACGCAGTCGCTCCATACGCTGATGTAAGTCTGCTCTCCGTCTCCCAGCGTCTGTGTCCTCCACCAGCAGCTTGACAACATCAGCTCCGTCCCGCAGGTCCATGGCTTGACCCCGCAGCATCACAGCAGCTTCTTTCAGTATGAACAGCAGGATCACCATGGGAATGTAGTCGGCCAGACGCTGATACACAATCTTGAGAGAACATGAGAGATTTTCAGTACACTTTTATAAAATACATGCATATTAAAAATTAATGTAGTCTGATTAAACTCTCCTGTATATAGAGTCAAAAAGCAGTAAAGGCAAAAGAAGTAAAAAAAATATATATAAGATGTTCTTAAATGAGCAATTGTTGTGTGTAAGGTGTGTGTGTAACGTTGTGATTTTAGTTCACACCTCATAGTAGATGATAAGTTTCTCAGGTGTCAAGCTTCTGGTGTCAAACACAGCACAGTTTTTGGCCGAGGTTGCATTTTCTCCTGTGTCCAATATGACCGATTCATACTCTTGTATTCTTTCCACAAACTGAAAATGCACAATTTTCTGGGTAAAAATAGGATCTTGTGTGTACACAAGTTTCTCCATGTTAATGTATTCATGGATCCTCTTCTCCACTTTGGTTTCCTGTTTTGACTGAATGTCGTCAATCTGGTTCTAAGGGAGTATTTACATAAAAAGTTTATAATTGCATGTAAATATTTTATAAATAATGATTATGTGGAACAGATTTTGACTTACCAGTATCATGTGTCTCAGATGAGGGTAGTTTGGGAAACACACCTCACACATGACCCTAAACTCCTTCTGTACAATACCTATGGTAATATATTAATTGTATAGATTTATATTATTGGTTATATTTAAAAATGTTATCAGATCCAGGATTTAGATTTGTCATGTACCTCGAATAAGTTTTAGTGTATCCAGAGCTGGTTGTTTAAGGTCTCCAACATGTTTTTTCACCATTGATTCATACACACAGTAGTCACTGAATGTCACTAGTTCTCTCCCGCGATGGACCTCGTCATATTTTTCTGTCATCTCCTTTACCGACTCTCTGACTAAGGTGAAATAAACATACAGTACTCAATTTTTAATTAAACGTGACCTGTTATTTTTCTCTTTGGTGATGCCAAATGAGAAAGTAACTTTAATGATTTTATCTTTTGCAAACTGTCCAGTGAAAGTGAATGGCGACTGAGACTCTAATCTCTAGTCTCCATTCACTTTCATTAAATGTCTAGTTAAAGATGATAAAAAATTGTTAGTTGCAGCACGACATACACAATGCTTTGGAATCACTCAGAAAACATTCCCACTTCTTGAACACCGGTCGAAGGAGAGAATAGAGATTTCCACTGCTGGATTCTCCTGTTCTACACAACTCACTTATCTGGTCACTGAACTCCAAGATTTTCTAAACATACAAAGAATTAGATGTTTATTTCAGTCTGGCTACTTCAGTCTGTAATATAACCAGTGTTTCATGTGTTTACCTTGCTAAGATACGGTCCCATTCGCTCTGGTTCTAAAGGAGGACCTTCTTCATAACTGTTTAGCTCAACCCTCAAAGCAGACAAGTGGATATGAATTTGATCACTCAATGATGGAAGGGAAGACTGTCAAAGACGTAAATATTTAGACCTTAGATCTGAACAATAAGGAATAATTACATAATATTACATAATATAAATTACATAATATACTACATAAAATGTACTATAAAATAGACTTGCCTTGATATGTTCAACTAGTTCTTTAGTGAGTCTGGTGGCGAGGCAGCATGTTGTGGCCCTCTGCTCTTCCAGAAGATAACTGATGGAGGAAACACTCCTTAATGGCTTTCACCATTATTTATAATAATAGACTAATAATTTCAGCGTTATATGTGACATTTTCAGTCAAAACGTGAAATATTCTCACAGAATGTGAGAATGAGTGATTTATTATCAATGTATTGAATCTGGTTATATTTTGATAAAGCCTTATTGAATCCAGACATAAAAAATATCAGTCTATACACAAGTTATCTATTTTAAAAAATGAAAATATTCACGTTACGGATGTGAGAATAAAGGACACATTTTTGAGAAGCTACATAATTTGTAGGATTTCTGTGAATTAAAAAGCAAAATACTCAACAAATGGAGAAGAGATGACTCTTCAAAGAACATAAAATAGTTATTTTATTTAAATTTTATGTGTTTATTTCTGAGGAATATGGTCTGTTATGGATGTGACAATTCTGTTTATATATACGTTATACCTGAAATCCGGGTGATTTGCAAAGAACTCCTTCTCTTGTCTTGTGGCTTCGGACAAAGAAACGTTTTCATTGATGTCACTTTGGCCTCGACATCTGACAATGGTGTAGCCCTTCTTAAGAGGAACGACTTTACCCTGTAGAACTTGTAAGATATCAGCTTCTGCTCCTTTATCTATCAGATCCGGCTTGGTCAATATGGCTGAAGCAATAAAACAAAGTTTAACTTTCTTATACAGATACTTCATTGCAATATTGGAAACACATTGGTGTACGTTCTGTTTTTTAGTTTCTTGTTTAATTGTCATTAAAGAGTTATACCTAATGTCCTTGAGCCATTGGGATCCACACCCTGTGCCATTCTGAGAGCTTCTGTGGTCGCTATGTCAACGTTGCAAGGAACAACGACCAAGTTGATGGTTTCCTTCTTCTCGATGAATTTCAATATTAGGTGTCTAATCTGCAATAATCATTTAGAGGACACTCAGACCATTCTAAGAAAGCGTCTAAGAAAATAAACAGTCAAATTTGACATTCAGAATTCACCTGGTCCCCAATGTCTTCAGGTTGACCTTGCACAGGTACTCTTGTTATACCAGGTAGATCGATCAGTGTGAGGTCACACACATCAGGTGATGTAATCTCTAAACTGATGAGGTCATCACAGATTCCCACTCCATCTCCAGCAAGCATATTCTGTGCTGTAAAATACAGTGCAAAACAGATGTTCATCATTGCAACTAATATCATTTTAAGCATATTAAGGTTTTTGGATTAATAATAAGTCCTCACCCCTTCTGACATAACTTTCAACTTGTTTGGGATCATGAAACGACTCTCTGACTTCTTTGTAGGAAATTACAGCCGTCCATTCTGTTCCGTTATTCAGCTTCCTGAGTTTAAGCTCCAGTGGACAGCGAGTGACGATACCTGAGTGAAGCAAACTGGTTTTATATTTAGGATCAGTGTAGTTGATGAATTAAATCGGTTAGAATATATAGCTTACATCATGCGGTCTAGTAACTTAAACAAAAATATGTGAATTTCTTTCAAATGACAGAAATATGACAATCAATTTTTACTGATAATAATGATACATTATTACTGGTAATAATGATTATATTAATTAATAAATGCATGTAGTGATACATGCATCTTTGCATAGTGAGCAGTTATCATGTAAGAGATCAAACAATTTATCTATTATTTTACAAACATATTCTTATTTCATATAACACATATTTTTGTCAAATTCCTTTGTTTAAAAAGTGCATTTGTGTTTTCTAAAATCTGTGTCATTCAATGACATTTATACAGTTTCACACACTAAATATTAGGCATACTACTCACCACTTCCACGTGGTAGAGAAACTCCCGAAAGAGCCTCTAGAACGGAGCTTTTACCCGAACTCTGGTCTCCCACCACAGCAATAGCGGGCAACGCAAGCTCCTTCTCAATGCCAATTCTCCTCATGAAGTCAATCATCTCGATGTAGGGCCGAACCTGTGCTTCCCACTGTCTCAGAAATATCCCACTGTTCTCTGGACTGAAAAACATTTAAAACAGCATACAAAATGATTAGTACAAAAAAGTTTAAAGTTTTAAACATTTTAACCCATTTTTCCTTACCTATTTTCATCCGAAGAATCAAAATCCAAAATTTCAGGTGAACTGTCCATGACTACAAAATGAAATAAGTAGTTTTTGCAGTGGGTTTAAACTTTTGCATATTTGGTAGTTATCAAGAATATCAAAAATTCTTCTTCAAAAAGAATTACCTACCTCTGATTCAGATACAGTATGCAGTTCAGATATGCAGTTTTAGCAAATCAGTCTCAGATGCATCGTTTGGACCTTATATACCGCAGATCTTTGAGACATAGGGGTCAAGGGGAGTTCCAAGGAGAACAATAACTTACCACTCGTAAGCAAAATTGAGTTACACAAATAGGACATGGTCAGCAGTTGGCAATGATAAACTGACCTTGAGATGATGATAAAAAATAAGGGAAGAAAAAATGCAAATATTATAGGGTACGAACACATGCTTATACAGTGCAAAAACAGCTGTTTAGGGGAAAAAGCTAACATGCTGTAAAATCTATTTATACACCTATATAAAAAGCTTATGTTCAGTTTCAGTAAAACATTTGCATTATATTTCAATAAGTTTTACCGTGCTGTTTCCTAATCTAATCCTTAAAATAATTTATAAGGATAGTTTAAATTATACCTCTATTCTGCAATGTTTTCTTTGTTGATCTGGTCTTGCAGTGATAAAGTTCAATGAAGTTATCGGAGACATTAGATTAGGTTAAGAAAATAAAATATGGACTGTAATTCGAGGAAAGGAGATATGTTTAATTTTATTTATTATATAATGTTTATTATATATTATAATCTCTCTTTATAGTTTCTATATAGTAATCATCATTATATTAATAATGTAATATTACGGTGTGTATAAACATTTTGTTTGTGAAGGAACTAGAACTTCTACTATTAGGACTTAAATCACATATAACATTAAAGAAGAATGATTTAGAGCACTCACTGGACTACAACAAAAGGCACCGTTCTAAAACCATCCATACAACCAATCACATTCTTCCTTTCCACAAAACCATGTTTTCTGTGGTACAACTTAAGTTAAACTTAAACGCTGTAAAAAAAAATTAAAGTCTGTCATTATTTACTCACCTCATGTTGTTCCAAACATGTTTGTTATTGTTAAATATAAAAGCAAAACTGTTTTATTCTATTCAACAACTGAAGTTGAACACAATTATATGGATGCAGTGATTTACAAATAAACAGCATATAAAAGGAAAGGATTATCAGCCCATAAATTATAAAAAACTTTTGTGTTCCACCAAATAAATAACAGGTTTGAAGCAACATGATGTTGATTAAATACTTTGAACCGCTTAAACTCAAGTACTTTTTATTTTAAGTACTTTCTAAACCAACGACACAGATTAGTTTGCTGTGAGTAGTCTTCTCAAAATCTCTCTATTAATTTTTCAAACAAAAAAATCAATCGTTTTCTGTCCTCCACATAAGGAGAGTCTGATTGAACGCGTTCTGTGCCATTTGTCTGAAGAGCCATGGCAGTAAAGGTCTCTCTGTCCCTTTCAAGAGCCGCTCGATCCCGCTCTAGTCTCGCTCGATCTTGTTCCAGCGATGCTCTCTCTCTGTCAATTGCAGCTCTGTCCTTTTCCAGCTGTAATCGGTCTCTTTCCAGTGTCGTTTTCTCTCTTTGTGCGACGGCTCTTTCTCGCTCTAAAAGCATCCGCTCCCGGTCCAGATCAGCATGTTCTTTCTCTAGAAGCTGTTTCTCTCTCTTAAGCTTTGCTTTCTCTATGTGTAGCTCATCCTGATGCTCTGGAGGACTCCTTTCCACAGGTCTTACTCGCTCGAGTTCTTCGGGATCTGATAAGTTTTCTCCATCTTCATCCACAACTTCTTGAGTATTGACCTCGATTACAGAATTTGTCAGTAACTCCAGAATATCACTCCCCATTTCAACATGGTACATCTTTTTGCTGGGCTGGGCTGCACATTCAGGTTCAGATTCGTCTGCTACATTGGTCAGTAAAGTTGGTTTAGGAGGGTCGATCTCATTAGGATCTCCATCTACAGCCTTTTCCATTAGCCTGAACCATCGCCAAGACTCAGGTTTAACTGTTTCAACATCTTTTGCAAGAGATTTCAAAACCTAGACAAAGATTGTGGACAGAAAACTACATCAGGGTATTTGCATATTATTCCAATTTAATTTTGCAGTAAAGCAGAATATAAATACCAGATTGTCTGATAAAAATCTTTAAAAATACTGCATGCATTACAGGCTAACTTATTCAAGTAAAAAACACCAACAGATCAAATATTAAGAAAAATCAAATGAGTCATAATAAAGAACCAAAACACTTACCTTGTACTTGCCTTTTAAATTTTCCCACTTTTTCTTTGCCCTTTGGGCAGTAATACTGCCATGCAAGTCTGGTTTTGTTTCTTTTATAAACAGCCTACAGCAAAAAGAAACAAACCTTTTCTGGTTTTTGCCAAATAGGTTAAAATATGTTCAATAATAACATTAAACAACACACATGCATACCCTCAGGGAAATTAACAATGTTTTTAGTGCAGTAATCATGTTTATGGCAAATTGATTACCATAGCATTACCATAGTTTTACTACAAATACCACGATTAAACTTATTTAATGTTTAAGGTTAATGTAGTAAGACCATAGTGAATATGCAGATACTATGGTTTTATTACAAATACGGGTATGCTAGTTAAAGCATGGTTAACTTTCATAAGATTTTATGTTATTTTTAACACCATATCAACACCAAAGGCTGTTTTATGGCACTCATGAGTATTACTACATAACAATTCCATAAATTATTTTCCATGAAGAACATTTTATATAATCATTTAACAATGCTTACGACAATGTAAAAACAGCTGTTATAACAAAATACCATTTATGAATGCTTTTTGTAATATTTAATAAACATTCAAATATTTGCAATTTTTATAAGGTTAGTTCAGATACATACTCCCAGCCATTTCTGCATGTGTTTCTCCAGCCTGAAAATAAATATCCATGGGCCATGCGCCATTTGATCAGCGTCTCTGTGTCTTTGTGAGACCCTAAAGCAAATCAATAGGAGAAACACATGATGCTAGAGATGCATTTACTGTGGTATTGATGTTTTAACACAAATGTGAGCACACGCGAGCCTTAAACATCTGCCTGTTTTTCTAGTAACAAATTATAAATAGATCTTCCAAAGCAGATGCATGTATTAAATTTAGTAAAAGGGTTTATGAGATAATGTTTATCTAAACTAGGAAATCTTAACTTTGTACCAGAATTGAGAAGAGAGTAACACAAACATTAAAACTTTTCCTCGCGTGCAGACAGGATCACACACTCACATAGTTGAGACGGTTGCGCCATTTATACAGTAAAACACGTGCAAAATCTCTGAGATAGCTGTTATGAGATAAACCGTATTATGACTAATTTGTCCTTTTTTCTTGAACTTCTTCCACGACTGTTTCACTGCTGCGGAGGATATTTCTTCGCAGGCCCGTTTATGACAGATGATAAACATGGCAGCGCCCTCTAGTGGCCTGGACAATAAATGGATTAAAGTGATAGCTCGGTTTAAAATGAAATTATTTAATCATTTATTCCCCCTCATGTCATTCACAACCTGTATGATTTTCTTTCTTCTGCTGAGCACAAATATATCTTGAAGAACGTTGGTGACCAAATAACATTGACCCCACAAAACCAGTAAAACATTTCTTAAAACATATTCTGCCAAGACATTACTAATAACTATTTTTCTATTATTTCTTCACTGTACATTTCATATTTTATTTTTTCTTGCAAACATGTTAAATCACAATGAAGTGAACATTTTATGTTTTTAACACTTATTGCATGGCAGAAAATATTTACTAATAACTACAGATGTACCTTGAGATACAGATGTAATATTACAGTTCTTTAGTGATATAAATGTCACACTCCATGTTTTTAGAGACAGCTGCTACAACAGTTACAAGTACGAAAAAATGAATCTTACAATCGTTTAGCTGTAGAAAAAAGACTTGAAATCAATTCTATGCATTAGATGTGTACATGTTTGGCAAACACAACCACTTATTTGTGAACCACAAACATCAGTACCTGACAAAGGTTAGATGGTCAGTATACCTCTACATCACAAAGACAACAACCCAAGGAGCACACTCCTTATACAGTATCTACAATTCATTGTCCTTTCTCCTCGAATCTTTGCTTCAAAGCTTCTCAATCACCTTTTCAAGTAAGCATATTAATCTTTCTCTGTTCTTTTCGTGAGGACAGCCTATTCCATTGCAACCTGCACTGCTTTTCACATGATTGGCGAAATCCGGTGACCTTTTGTCTCTTTCAAGAGCCAGTCTGTCCCTTTGTAACACTTGTCTGTCCGCCTCGAGTCTGACTTTGTCCTGTTTCAGAGATGCCTTGTCTCTTCCGACTGCAGCTTTGTCCTTCTCGAGCTGAGCTCGGTCTCTCTGAAGCGCTGCCCTTTCCCTGTCCGCAAGGGCCCGCTCTCGCTCTAAAAGAGCTTTCTCTCTGTCCAGGCCTCCCAGTTCTTTCTCCAGAATTTGTCTCTCTCTTTGAAGTTTTGTTCTCAAGAGGTCCAGACTCTCTGTACCTGTGTGCTTACCTTCAGGTCTTCCTTGCTTACCCGAATTTGGTTTGGTTGTTGGTGATGCATTTAACGCAGTTCTCTCCTCTTCCAAGAATTCCAATATTTCCCCTTTAACTTGGATCTGGCGTAACCTCTTACTGGGTTGAGGTGTCTCATCATTGACAACAACCGAAGTCACCGTCTGGTTGATCTTTTCTTCAAATTCTTCACCCAGTGCATCATCCATGAGATTGAACCATCTCCAGCAAGTTGGGTTCTTCTCCATGCCACTGGGAGGATATTTTGCATCCTTTGTGAGAAACATCACAAAACTGTTGCACATAATCGGTATTGTGGAAAACTTGGAAAAATAATGATAAATGTTGAAAAACATAAATATCAAATGGCAATGACGCAAACCTTATATCTTGCTTTCAGGTTTTCCCATTTTTTGGCCATCTGTTCAGTTGTCATTTTATCCTCAAGCCCCATTTCTCTGAGAATTGCACTGGAAATTAATCAAATAATAACTTTAAATAAAGTATAAGCTGTAAGAGACCAATGGCACTTAAATGGGGACAATTACTCACGTCCAGGCTGTTTTAGAAGAATTTTTCCTCCCGTCAAAAAGCGCGGAGTTGCTTGATCGCAGCTGTATCAGTTTTTTGATATCCTCATTGGACACTGCACACACAAACACCGAGTTACATCTCATTATAAACGCGTTCATAATTCATTTTACGCAAAACCAACGACTTACTTTTATAGATGAATTTAGAACTGCCCGCTGATGAATCCATGTTTTATATCACTTCGTAAAATAGATTTCTAGGGCCCTTAATAGTGCACGTTTGCAGTGAGCTACTATTATCATTCCCACCCTGTTAAAATGGCGCCGTCCAAACACCGCCTACATAGGCTGGCTACTAAGTGCCCTTGCTTGGGGAGAGTTAGTGTGAAGCGCAAATATCAAAATAATTTCCAAATGGTTAAAAGACGGAAATGTTTTTAAAAAACAATAAAACTATTTTAAGTAATTATTTTTTTTTTTTTACCATTTTAAAGCAAGCTCCTTATATACAGTGTAATGTACTTGGCGGTGACTCGGTAAAGTCATATGACAACGGTTACGTTTGTCAGCGTAGGCTGGGACTGACCAATCACAATCGTCAGTACAATTTCGATGAGGATTTATGCTGCGTTTTAGACAACTCGGATTTGGGATATTTCTTTCCCCAACCCCGAAAATAACGTGTGGATTTAGTAACATTACAAGTCTTTCGTAACATTAAAACATTAATGTTACAAATGACCTAGTGCCACTAAAACATTTAAAACAAAGTATTTAGTAATATTAAAAGAGCGCAGTTCCAGACATTACTTCCGGGTTGAGATTGGAACTATCGTAAATACGAGGTGTGTCATAGCTGGGAATTATTTACATTTGTATGTCACATAATATATATATATATATATATATATATATATATATATATATATATATATATATATATATATATATTAAATACAATTAATACATTTAAACGATTATGTTTTTTTTCTTCTAAAAATGCTTACAAACACATGATTTTAAAGGAGCTCAGTGGAAGTTTTGGAGCCCCCTTGCGTTGCCACTCGAGTCGACACAGAAAAATTGAAGGTATCAAAAGCGGTATATTTAGAATTGAAAAAATACATCTAGCCACAACACAAATGACTTGTAGAGTTAATTAGTTACAACTATAATGCTGTATTGTTATTATATGCTCTTTAAGATCACTCGTCAAAAGTTTTCAGGAAAATCAAGACCTACTTTTAGAAGTATATTAGCATCTTTATGTTTACATTGTGAGATAGGAATTTGGGAATAACTTTGACAGTTTAACTATGGTTAGACAATTTAACATTCGTTTACATCTACATTTATTTACGTTTACTTTGTTTACAATGTCAGATAAGGTAAACATACAAAATGTTGGTCCTCAGGAGGTAACAACTGCCCTACAACTAATGAAATAAATGGTAAAAGGTATTCTTTCCAGATATAATGCAGCTATGTGTTTGCAGCATGTATTAAAAGTATGGAAACCACACATTATTTTAGTGTAATATGCCTACATTTAGTAAATTCTCAACAGCCTTTTTCTCAGATTTTTTTATACCGAATGTATTTTTTACAATCATTTACAATCACATTTTGTAATGTGAAGGAGTGTCCTTTGTTGTCAGTGTTGTCTGGTGTGAAGCAAGGGGGCTAATCTCTGTGAATATGTCCTTAAAAGTACAGATGCTGTTTTCCTCTTAAATTATTAAGCTCCTTCAGCAGCTTTAAACCATTGAGAGAAGATTAGTGAGGTTATTTTGTGACGGTGTGTATGCCCGTGTGTGTGTGCGCACGCATCCAAATGAAGAGTGTAAGATTGCTGTCATGTTTATGTTCCCCATTTTATTTTGTGTGTGGCTTGCATGTTGTTTGTTTGCACCTGTTGTCTGGTTTGCACACTCCAAAAGTGGTGCACACTGATCGATTTGTCTTTGCTTTCAAGCCTTTGCTCTTTAGAGTCTCAGTATTCTATGTACAAACATCTTCCCTTACCTTGTTTTTAATAGAGGAAGAACAATAGTGCCAAAACAACCATAATATTTTAAAATTAACATCTGGATTAAGACCACCAGATATTGACATCTGTGCTATTAATAGGGTAAAAACTTTCTGTTTTTCATCATAAGGAGCATAAAATTGCTCATTTGAATGTAGATAATAGTGAACTATCACTTTAAGAGCCCATAAGCGTATGTATTTGTTTAACAGTAATGATCTAATGGTGATGTTTTCATACTCCAGATTGCATTTATACTCACACTAGATTTTGCACAGTATTGTAATTTTCTGAATTTATGTCTCTGTAATCCTTCTGTCTCTTTCCTGTGTGTGTGTGGGGGTGCATGTGTCTCTGTAATCTTGCTATGTCTGTGTGGAACTATGTTGGTAATCCTGCTGTGTGTGTTAGTTTGTATGTGTGTGTGTCTTCAGTGTAATCCTATGACTATGAGTATTTGTGCACGTGAATGTTAAAGCATTTATCATGTCATGCCGTATGGCTACACGAACGCACAAGCACACACAACTCTACGTGTGGGCAGGTTTTACATCATCAAGCGTCATCGTCGTGGAATTGTGATACGGGAGGGTAGGGCCTGGAAGAGCCAAGACATTTGGCTTGATCTCTAACTTTCCACAGGCGTGGCTGGGAGATGTGGATTGATGGGTTCAATATGACGAACCAGAGAATTAGGATGTAGATAAGTCACTTTACAATGGTAGAAGTCTCCTGACGGCAACATTGTAAATTAAATCTAAATATTTTATGAAATATATATCTTTGGCATATAATATTGTGTTTTGGTAATACGCATTATTCCAAGTGAGGTGTGGGTCTTACAACTGAGGTGGACGTATGGGTCGATGCTCAGCCCTGGACTGTGCAGGTTTAGTGATGGAGCCCGCGTCGCAATAGTCAGCCACGCTGTAGCCGAGCGGATAGGCAGCACTATTTATAGCTAATCCTGTTTAAGCGAGGTCATGCTCTCTACCATCCCTGAGACAGAGCAGTGGAGTCGCGTGCCAGTGTGTGAGGACCACCACATTTATTCTACCAAACAAAACAAATCTGAGCACAACGTGCACAATAATTAGAGATAAAAGATTCCTCAGCTCTTGTAGATTCAGAATAGTAGTCAATTAAAATGGGTTTTTTGAAGACTTAAGCCCTCTCATAAGGGGTTCAAGTGTGATAAGGCCTACTTAATAGGGAATATAAAGAGATTTTTCACCCAAAAATAAAAAGTAGTATCATAATTTTTTCACCCTCATGTCATTCAAAACCTTTTTCTGTGGAACATGAAAGAATATATTTTGAGAAATGTCTCAGTGGTTTTGTGTCCATACAATCGAAGTCAATGGGGGCCAATGTTGATTGGTTACCAATGATCTTCAAAATATCTTTTTTTGAGTTCTGCAGAAGAAATTAAGTCATACAGGTCTGGAGTGATATGAGGGTAAATTATGAAGGAATATTTATTTAATATTTAATATAATATTTGTGGCATTCTTATTGTTTTTAAATAGTCTAATTTATTTTATAACTTTATAAATAACTGTTATGGCTCTCTGTTTTTACTCTGGACAGGTCTACTATCTAGCCATTTAATCTTTATTAGATGTGGCTGGATTGTGGACCTAAAGCCTAAAGATAATAATTTGTAAATCTCTACTCTTCTAGCTGCCAATAATACGACGTCACTTTTATTTTGGCTTACTCAGAACAATCAGATGTCACTATCTGTTGGTTGCTGGACATGACAGCTGTTTCAACAAGGCATAGCACCTGTACCTGGGACAAGCGTTGGCCAATAGGAGCTCCGCGTAAATCCCGAGCCGTGCCTCTGACGCAAATGTTCAGAGCGCTGTGGGCGGGTCATCGCGGCTTGAGTTGTAGATCTACAGCGGTACTGATGCCAAGTGGAGCTGACGCTCACCAGCTCAGAGTGAGTACACATGCGATGTATGTGATATGTGATGTTCATGACGTATTATTCAGTAGATTAAAGCATTTCTTTAGACAGTAGGAACCATATGCCAAGTCAAAATAGGTGGATTTTTCTCGCTTTAACAGCCTTTTAACAGAATTTATCTCTGCCGCTTTAAAGCATAGACTATGCAAAGACTGTACTATTGAAACCTTATTCGTTTAAATATAATGTATATTCATAATATGTACATGCTAAGGGAAACTTTTCCCGTTAATATTAAAACGATCGAAACGAAATTTAAAGGCTTTTTTGAGAGACTTAGGACGAGTCACTTAGGCAGCCAATCAAATCAAAGTAGGCGGAGTTATTGTTTACAGATGCTGAAAAGAGCGAAGCTAATTTACGTGATTAATTTTATGTGACTATTGGTGTCGTTTTTAGCATATTATGGGTAAGATTAATAATGAGTGTGTGCTTGTTGTGAATGAACTTTAGTAAAACGTATTTACCTAGATATCCCAGTAGCCTTCAGGAAGTAGAAAATGGTTTATTAAACATAGGCTATACATTTTATAATATCACGGGATTTTTCCTGCATTAAATTATTTATAGACATTGTATTAAGAAAAAAGAAAAAGACATAGTCTTACTTTATTCAGAATAGTTTGACAGAGCTTTTGTTTTGAAATCGTGAAATGGTTGCTTTTAAATTATTACTTTAAAATTACAGTTTAACATATGTGTAAATATTAAAAGTACTCACTCACTATAAATAATACATCCAAAAGATATTGCATATCAAAAATGTACACATAAAATATGTGCATACAGTGTTGCACAATATTGATATCATGTTTTCCATATGGTTTGATGGCGCTTTACCCCACAAGCCTGTGTGTGATACAAAGTACCAAATAAAAGCTTTTCTGTGTGCACTTGCATTTGTGCATCAGGTGTATGAATAAACTGAGGTTATATGGGAATGGGTAAATGTGTTTGTCTGCGTGTAGAATACAACATCTCTTTCTTTACTTTAGTCAAGGCTGTGTTCCTCACTACTGCCACAGATTGACTAATTAGATTAAGCAAGAAGCTTTCCTGAGATAATCATTCAGCAAGCCTTTTTCCTTTAATGGAGACTGTGCTGCTCAAGACTCTTCACTGAAGGTCAAATCATTGAAAGCAAAGGCAGATTTTTGGAAATTTGATTTGTGTATGTGACAACGAGTCTTTGCAGTTCTTTGAAAGTAGCTGCGGTTTTTGTTTCTTGTTGCTGTAGTATTGGATACAACACATTGGTGAGTACCTTTCAATTTGTTTTGTAATCATGAATGGACACATGTCTTTTAGAATCGTCACTGTGGGGTTTGGTGTGGTGCGACTGTAAAGCAACTATTTCAGTCATGTGATTAGCAAGTCAAGGTTTAATCTTGTTGTTTATTACAAACGTTATTCTTACATTGCTACTGGAACATTAAAATGTTTACATAATGTCACATAATTGTCTAAAATCTTAGACATAATTGTCTAAAGTCTTTGGCAGCTCTCTTCCAGGAACCTGATGGTTAAATGTAATATTAGAAATCTGTTCCTTAAGCAGTCCTGACCAATCTTTTCACTGAAGGACCATTATGAAAGCTGACCATCACTTTCCATACCTATCAGCATCATCTTTAAACAATGTCATACTCTTTGATGTCACTTCCTTATTGATTGACAGTGCTATAACTTGATCTGGCATTTATGACGGGACAGGAATATTTAGGTTGAGATGTAATGGCGACGGAAATACGGCAGTCAGATGTTTGACTTCAAGTGCTAAATGTTTTCACATTGGAATGACAGAGCGTGTAATGCACTTGATGTTCGGATGCAAACTGGAGTTAATTCAATTGCTGTGTTTTTGCGTTTCAGATGTAGCCTGGTGCCCACCTGCTGATTTGAACGTTCATGGAAAATTCTGAAGATTTTCACTGAGGATTTTGCTTGCCTCGAAGGAAGCCCCTTCTTTGCCATATTTTGTTGTTCTTCAGAAAGAACATGGCCAGAAACTCATTTCGTGGGTCAGAATACAGGGTGGAGGTCAATCATGATAGAGATTTTGACTGCACACTCAAAGAGCTACGCTCTTTAATGGTCCTCAGAGGGACAGATGGATTACAAAGAATCCAGGAATGTTATGGAGATGTTCAGGGACTCTGCTCTAGATTAAAATCATCACCAATTGCAGGTAAATATTACATTTGCCATCAATATTTTACATACAACGATGTGTCTAATTGTATATTTGATTAGTTATGGAGAAAAACATCAGTTTTAACCCTTTAGGGCAACTCGTTCATTCAGAAGCCATCTTATCACCAATGTAGGAAAAAACATCTTTAGATTGTTTGTCAAGACTATGTTTAAAAAAATGAAATCACGAGTACAATCTGTTAATAATGGTCTCAAACATTTTTGTAACTAAAAGGTGGGACTAACATTGGCATAGAATGCATTTATACCTTTAACTTTACAATGAACTACTATTTACTTTCCACTAAAACTAAACACTAAAACTTAAGTGAATACGGATAAAGCTGATGATGCTTGAAGGTTGTAGGTTCAAACCCTACAAGGGTTGATCCATGAACTTTCCACATTGTGCCCTTGAGGCAGACGTTTGCGTCAGATCACTGTAGGAGTTTTTTTTGTAGTGGACCGTAATAACTTTGGATAATTGTGCCGGCTAAATAAGTAATTAGTAATTAGTGGTTTTAGGCTTGTGATCCAGCCACTTGTGTAATCTGTTTCTTTGCATGTTTTTGGCCATAAAAAGCAGCATATATATAATGATAAACTATTAAACTAAACTGTATTTTACATCAGTGTTTTCTCAGGTATAGCCACTGCTGGAGTGCACATTAATATTTATTATAACATCACAGCATTTTGTTTTTTTTACTTTACTTGGAAGTTCCTGTTTTAACATATAAACCCTCTCTGTATTATTTTAGCGTACTCAAGTCAAATAATTTGTCTAACTCCATGATCAGCTTATGCTTCCCTTGATAATTCCACCAAAATGTGCTCACGCATAGCTCTTGTGATTCCTTTTTTACAAGCATTTTTAATACACAATCCTAACTTTCTGCTTTTATTGTCGGTTCATTAAGTACAGTTTTGTCCAATTAAAATTAGATTTTGTTTAGATGTGCAGTATTTTCCTGGTTTATGCTTCTATGCTGACACATCTGTTTTTTTATGTGCCATAACATCTAGAGTTGTGACAGGTGGGGCCTGATCTATTTACCTTATATAATCCCACTCACTTCAAAGTGTGGCCCTTTGAGATGGGCTCTTTGGAGCTCTGTTTCGCTCTAATCTCACTGGCACAGGGTTTACGTTCATATTTGCCTTTGCCAGCAGTGGGTTAACCTTTGTGGGGGCAGAGAACCAGCATTTCGTAATGGAGCAAAGGAAGGAAGAGAAGGATTACGCTGTGTTACTGTTCATGTTGTTCTCTTGGTTGCTTAAAGGGATAGTTCACCTAAAAATAAAAATTCTTTCATTATTTACTCACCTTCATGTTTTTATTGTTGGGTGGACTATGCCTTTTAGGTTTAAAACTCTTGGTATTTTAAATCTACAAAAAATATAGGCAAATATGTTTTGTGATGTTTTTACAATAAGGAAAATACAATAACTGATGAAATATATACTTTGAATGCACTGTAAATTATTTAATTTGATAAAAAAAAGTATTGGCCAAATGCATACATTTATATGTAAGTTGTACAAAAATTTTATATGATTTTTGAAATTATCGAAAGTATCATAACAAGTGATCCCAAAGATACCATTATTTATACATGTATATATACATATATAAACATAGCAATATTTCTTCTGCTCTTTCTCAATTTCCAGGTTTAAGTGGTCAATCTGATGACATTACAAGAAGAAAAGAAGAATTTGGACAGAATTTCATACCTCCTAAAAAGCCAAAAACATTCTTGCAGTTAGTGTGGGAAGCATTGCAGGATGTGACTCTTATTATTTTGGTAATTTCAGCCATAATATCTTTAGGCCTTTCCTTCTGTAAACCTCCTGATGCAGAGAGAGAACGTGAGTATCCCAGGGCTTTTATTGTTGCTATGAATAATATGCCTTGATATAGTGGTTCTGTTGAATAAGCTTTAATTGAAACACACACAAACTAGCATCACCTGAGGATAACGTTATGCTTTTATGTATTCAGCTCATTAATGTCTTTTTAGTGACAAATCTATTTTTAAATGTATGTTTGGATGTAGGTGTGCATTTGTACGTTTAGTTGAAATGTCTCACTCTTTCTTCTGTGAAACACAAAATAAGATATTTTTGTGAATTTGTGCCCATACAATGAAAGTGGGACCAGTTTTGTATGTTTATCAGCGCTCCTCAAAATATCTTCTTTTTGTCAAGCTTATATCTTGTATTATATATGTGTGTATAGTTCCCAGTTGTAACACAACTGTGTTATTGTTGCAGACTGTGGTAGGGCAGCTGGAGGAGTTGAAGATGAGGGTGAGGCAGAGGCAGGTTGGATCGAGGGTGCCGCTATCCTCTTGTCCGTTATCTGTGTGGTACTTGTCACAGCGTTTAATGACTGGAGCAAAGAGAAGCAGTTCCGTGGGCTGCAGAGCCGCATCGAAAAGGAGCAAAAGTTCACTGTGGTCCGAGCCGGGCAGGTCATTCAGATTCCTGTGCCTGACATGGTTGTTGGAGATGTTGCTCAAATAAAAATTGGTAACATAACACGTAACATAACATAACACTAAAAAATGTTGAATTGTTTTTGTTGCTGTTTGTTTAATAGCAGTGTCGTTGTGCTCGATTAAAAGCCTCTTTTTTGGCTTGTGTTGCAAACATCTGTCTGTTATGTCTCAGACGAAACCATCTGTCCTCTGCAGGTGACCTCCTTCCTGCAGATGGTGTGCTAATCCAAGGAAACGATCTAAAAATTGATGAGAGCTCCATCACTGGAGAGTGTGACCTTGTCAAAAAAACATTGGACAAAGACCCCATGCTTCTTTCAGGTGTAACCTCCGCTTTACTAAATCGATTGTGATGCCAAAATAGAAAATTTTGAAGTTACAGCATTGTAATATTTACTTTAAAATATATTATATAAATGTCTGTTTGTGACTCTCGATACAACGTTTTTAATTCAAAATGCTAAAGTAATGTGTGTCTCATGGCTTTTATTATTATTTCTATATGTTACATACCTGTTCACCTCAGGCACACATGTGATGGAGGGCTCTGGTAAGATTCTGGTAACCGCAGTGGGCATCAACTCTCAGACTGGCATCATTTTGACTCTGCTCGGAGCAGGAGGCGATGATGATGACGACGATCATAAAAAACAGAAAAAAGAGAGGAAAAAGATGGAGGAAGATGAGAAGAAGAAAGAAAAGGAGAGGAAAAGGAAGGAAAAGAAAGAAAAAAATAAAAGTACGTTGCTTAAGCTAGGTTTCTAAAATGTTTACCCCAAAACATATTTCAGTGCCTCTCTTCTAAATTTTAGTTATGTATTGTTTAAAAGATGAATGTGTTTCTGCATTTAATTTATTTACTTAGATTTATTTAAAGTGCCCTTTACTATTTCAACCTAATATTCAGAGAACGCCAGGAATTTAAGAAATTTGCAAAATCTCTTTGAAGCTGTTAATTTTGGCAATATCACCCTTCAACTACGAGAAGCTTCATATAATTATAAATGTATATCTTTGTATTGAAAAACGTAATGCATAAAACATCAGGTTGTCAGTGTACAAGCTGAACTGGAAAACTAATACTACAAGCTTATTCAGGGACATTTTTTGTCTTTTGCAAAAATAGCAAACAATAGAGAACTTTCTCTCTCCAACAGGCAAAATGCAAGATGGAACAGAAAATAACAAAGGTGAGTATCAGCTGGTGTCATATTCTTGTCTATTTGCTCTCTGCTCTTCATATTTAAGTGTATGTATGCGGATTTTTTCTATATGTCTTGAAAGTGTCCTGAGAATTTTCTCTGGAACATACGGTTTGATTCGGTGGCTAAAAGACAGGTGCTCTTCACTGTTTTCATGGTGATTAGCAATAAGAAGATTAGGGCCTTTGGCAGGACGACTCCACTTTTTCCTTTTGACCACACATAGACAGATACGGGCATATAAACCTCCACCATAAACAATGTGTATACGATGTCAAATTTCCATTTCAGAAAATTCCTTTTCTGTGCATATTTTCTTAAATGGGTTTAACGCCCCCCTAAGGTAGGGTTTGAAATAGAGACATAAATACATACCAGAGACATTAGGTTGTGATTTAGAGACAATTATGACTGTTAAATATATCAAAACTGTTCACTATATCCTTTTCCATAATCATTGTATAATATACTTACAATCAGTCTTTGAGTTCACTAAAGTCACAATAATGTGAACATGTAGATAAACATGGTGCCACGGAGATGAATCCCTTTCATAGCGACGATGAAGATAAACCAAAGAAAACCAAGATAACCAAGAAAGAGAAATCTGTACTTCAAGGAAAGCTTACCAAACTAGCTGTCCAAATTGGAAAAGCAGGTAAAAATGCAGACTTATCCATAAAGTCCAATTCGTAAGTGAGTTTTCTTTCGAATGGCTGTGTAAGGTGCACATGTATGTTAACATGTTCTTTTTCCAGGTCTCTTTATGTCAGTCCTCACTGTCATCATTCTTGTGGTTCTCTTTCTGGTGGACACCTTTTGGATCCAGGGGCTTCCCTGGATCAAAGACTGCTCTCCAATCTACATCCAGTTTTTTGTCAAGTTCTTCATCATCGGTGTTACTGTGCTGGTTGTTGCTGTGCCTGAGGGTCTCCCTCTTGCTGTCACCATCTCATTGGCCTATTCTGTGAAAGTATGTGGTCTGCTTTTTGTCCTTCAAAATGTGTGACTGGTTTTATGGCAAGTGTGTCAAAGTTAAATACCATTTAGAGATGCCACTTGATGGCATCAGTGATCTGAGTATTGTCTGCTTTGTTCTTTTATGTAGAAAATGATGAAAGACAACAACCTAGTGAGACATCTGGACGCATGCGAGACAATGGGCAACGCCACTACAATTTGCTCTGATAAGACAGGCACTTTAACCATGAACAGAATGACGGTGGTGCAGGTGTATATTGAAGACAAACACTACAGGAAGGTTCCAGAACCTGATCTGATTTCAGGCAAAACCATGAACCTGCTTGTCACAGGCATCAGTGTTAACAGTGCGTACACTTCCAAAATCATGGTAAGAAACTTCCTATTGTGCTCTTTCTTTGTGGGATTTGCTTTTCAGGATTTTCCTAAATCATCCATTTTGTTCGTCTAGCCTTCTGAGAAAGACGGTGGTCTGCCCTGTCAAGTCGGGAACAAAACAGAATGTGCCTTGCTGGGTTTTACCCTTGACTTACGAAAAGATTACCAAACTATTCGCAATGAATATACTCAGGAAAACCTGTTCAAAGTGTACCCCTTCAACTCGGTGAAAAAATCCATGAGCACAGTCCTGAAAAATTCTGATGGAAGTTATCGTATGTTCAGCAAAGGAGCCTCAGAAATCCTACTGAAGAAGTATGTATGCATTATTGCTCAAATAAGAGTGTCTCTTTAGTACTATTCATAGTTTTGGTTGCTTTATTAATGTATTTCATATTGAAAGGGAAGGGCATTGTTTTTAATAGGACATAGGTTTTCCTTACATCATTTGATTGGATAAAAATCTGTATAGTGCAGGATGAGTCATCAATATTTTCTGGAAAAATAAAAAATTATGTATGCTAGGAAAAGCTAAATATTTTTATAATACGTTATTATATTTTTAGAAAATGTATTATCATGTGTGTAGTTAATCTTGTGAATATGTTTAAAACTATAATATTTTGCCAGATGTTGTAAAATCTTGTCAACCAATGGCGACGCCAAAGTCTTCAAACCCAGGGATCGAGATGACATTGTGAAAAAAGTGATTGAGCCAATGGCTTCAGAGGGCTTGAGGACCATCTGCTTGGCCTACCGGGACTTTTCTGTCTCAGATGGGGAACCTGACTGGGAGGATGAAACAGATATACTGACTGGACTCACCTGCATCTGTATAGTCGGCATTGAGGATCCGGTTCGGCCAGAGGTAACTGCTCACTATATAATTATGACAACATCATTGTCATATTCCAACAACTTTTATAGTTGACAATAACAAAAATTCTTAAAAAATAAGATGTTTCATCCAAATAACATCTTGCTTACCTGCAAGCTCTTATGATTTTAAGTCAGCATGTGTTTGTTGACATCTAACACCTGAGTGGTATAACCATCACAGGTCCCAGATGCCATTAAGAAGTGTCAACGAGCAGGCATCACGGTGCGTATGGTCACCGGGGACAACATTAGTACCGCCCGGGCAATTGCAACCAAATGTGGCATTCTCCATCCCGGAGACGACAGCCTGTGTATTGAGGGAAAAGAGTTCAACAGGCGGATACGCAATGAACAGGGAGATGTGAGATGGGAACTAGAAACTTGTTATTTAGTGAACTTTATCATAATGGAAAGTCTAGAGTAAAACCTTCACCTTCTTTTCAGATTGAGCAAGAACGTATCGACAAAATCTGGCCTAAATTACGCGTGCTTGCAAGATCTTCTCCGACCGATAAGCACACACTAGTTAAAGGTAATAAGTGTTTATTATAGTGTGGTGATGAAGTCACCAAAAATAATTATGTTTCTGATTGTGGCATATTTAAAACATGCTAAACATTTCTTGCTAAGGTATAATCGACAGCACCATCGCAGAACAAAGACAAGTTGTCGCCGTCACAGGAGACGGAACGAACGACGGGCCTGCGCTGAAAAAAGCTGATGTTGGATTTGCGATGGTATGACTTAAAAAATTATTGACACTTTTGAAAAATGTAAAAGGATAGTTCACCCAAAATTCATTTATTCACGCTTATATTATTCAAAACCTGTATATGACTCTTTCTTCTATGAAGCACAAAAGAAGATGTTCTGAGATTTTTTTCTTTTGTGTTCTGCAGAAGAAAGAAAGTCATAGCCCAACACTGTAGGGGTTCGTGCACTTATGACGGGTGAAAAATAATTTGTGATACATTGTTAATGTAATTGATTTGTCATGTTGAGTTTGATGTGATTTATCTCTTTAGGGAATTGCTGGTACAGATGTGGCCAAGGAAGCATCGGACATTATCCTGACGGACGATAATTTCTCAAGTATCGTGAAAGCAGTGATGTGGGGGAGAAATGTATATGATAGTATCTCCAAATTCCTTCAGTTTCAGCTTACGGTTAATGTTGTGGCTGTGATTGTAGCATTTACTGGAGCCTGTATCATACAGGTCAGGTTCCCTTCAGTATATTTTTTCCACATATCTAAATTTTCATTCCAAAATACCTGCATCTGTAGTGTTTTTTTAATGAATAATATTCATTTTTTAAAACTCTACGTAGGACTCCCCACTTAAAGCTGTACAGATGCTATGGGTGAATTTAATCATGGACACATTTGCGTCATTGGCATTGGCAACGGAACCTCCCACTGAGGCTTTGCTGTTGCGGAAACCATACGGTCGCAACAAGCCCCTCATTTCCCGCACCATGATGAAGAATATCCTTGGACATGCCGTATATCAGCTGACCATCGTCTTCACTTTGTTGTTTGCTGGTGAGTATCCCATACTAATAGCATCCAAGCAGAGTAAACTAATGAGAAATCAGCTAATGTATTTCTCATTTGACACAGGTGAGCATATATTTGACATTGACAACGGCAGGAACGCTCCTCTTCATGCTCCACCTTCAGAGCATTACACCATCATTTTTAACACCTTCGTGATGATGCAGCTCTTTAACGAGATGAACGCACGAAAGATCCACGGCGAGAGAAATGTTTTCGAGGGCATCTTCAATAACTTGATCTTCTGCACGATTGTATCCGGGACTTTTGTTATTCAGGTACTTCAGAAGTAAATTATTTTCAGATGTTTTCAATTTTTATTTAACTGAATTTCAACATCTTTTTTCATGATCTGTTTATAGTTCATAATTGTGCAGTTTGGAGGGAAGGCTTTTAGCTGTGTTGGCCTCACTCTTGACCAGTGGCTGTGGTGCGTTTTCTTTGGCACTGGCTCTCTTCTCTGGGGTCAGGTAGGCCTTCGAAAGCATCTTGCCGATATATGAAAATACGCAGTGTGTTAGATTATATTCCTCACCAAAAAATCTTGACCCTGACCCACAGTTTGTTACCACTATTCCCACGAGTCGTCTGAAGTTCCTGGTGACGGCAGGTCATGGAACCCAGAAGGAAGAGATCCCCGAGGAGGAATTGGAGGAGATGGAAGACCTGGATGAAATTGATCATGCTGAGATAGAGCTCAAAAAGGGGAAAGTTCTGTGGTGCAGGGGTCTTAACAGAATTCAGACACAGGTACTGCTTTTTAGTCTGAAGATTTCTCTCACTGTGTTGCTTTTTTTAATGGTTACATCTAACCATTATTTTTTTGTGCATTCTTTGCAGATACGTGTGGTTAATGCTTTTCGAGATTCCATGTCTCCATATGAAGGCCGGGAGACGCCGGGGTCCCGCACCTCTATTCACAACTTTATGAGCCAACCAGAATTCCATATCAAGGATTCTGAGATATCTATTCCTCTCATTGATGACACAGATCTTGAGGACGATGCACCTACTAAACGCAACGTTCCTCCTTTAGTGCCTCCAGTTTCATCCTCAGCTAATCAGAACAATAATGCTACTGATGGCAAGGCCTACCATCACCATAAAGATCTAGTGAAGACCATCCTTCCCCAGGTGCCTGGAAGTCCACTGCACAGCCTGGAGACCTCTCTCTGATCACATCAACAACCCCATGGAATGGTTCATTAAAGACAAGGTTATGGGTTCTGCTCCTCTATCGGTCTGGAGAACTGGCAAACTAGCAAAGATTGACAAGTGTTGGTTTGGTTTGGTTCATTTACTCAGTTCATTGACAGTGTTACAGTGTCTAAAAAAACATGAAATTGTCTATTTTCCTCTAGACTTTTTTATTTAATTATTTTGTTATGAGATGTTTTTCTAGTTGTATTTGTTTTCAATTGATGGACAGTTTCTATTTCGGAAGAAAATGTATTAAAAAACAGGTTAAGATTAACATGCAGTTCATTATTAACATAAGAACTTTTTTAATGGTGCACAATTTGCCTATAAGTCATATGGTTTTCATTTTAGAAATTATATGCATCTTTAGAAGACCTGAATTACTATTAATAGAGAAATATCATTATACCTGCAATGCCTTGCCCTTTCATAATTTTAGACAGTATGGCAAGTTGATTACTGCTTTCAGGTCTCTTTAGATATAATAACTCACTGCAGTACTACTGCACTGTAAAAAATACACACTGATTGTGTATTATTGTTATAAAATATATTCTGTCCATAAAATTAACAGTGGTACACTTTGGTCAACTTTGTTTTACAGTAGTTTCTTTCCTCTTTTGGGAATGAATATTTTTCCATTTGTTCATGGACTTTTTTCTATTGTAATATTTGTTTATATATCAAGTAAAAAAAGTATGTTCTTAAGAAATGTAAATAGGTATTGTGGTTCAATGTACATTTTTACGTGTTTTAGTTATGTGTATGGATTTTGACAATAAAATTTGATGATTTAGTTGAACTTAATTATTGTTTATAATATAGTTAATATTGTTTTACATACAAAATATCTAGCAAGAGTAAATGGCATTTTGGCTGAAGAGAACCTACGTAATGAATTTTGATTGTTTTTCATGCGCAACGTCAACACGCTCCGGAAAACATACTCCACCAATCCCGTTGCAGAATTCAGGTCACGTGTTCTTCGAAATCCGCTTGTTCCAAAATTTGAAATGAGGAAGCAGTTCGCCAGTGTGTATTTTTTTGTGATCAGACAAGACTAAAATAATAAAATCATCCGACTCATCTTATCCGATAAACAGCGTGAGTATGATTGATAATGCATAGTTTTGTTTATGTAACTGGGATTGAATCGGCGAATCAAGCATATGAGCTACATAACCTCGACTTTCATGATCAGTTTCATGCATTAGCACCTAGCTTGCTTGCTTTATGAAAATAAGAAGATTTGTAAGGCGTTTTTAACTATGATTAGATAAATTGCACGTGCTGATATGTAATATGTGTGTTACTAGAATGTTAACATGTAAACTGATGTTAACAGATCTTCGGCCTCCATTTGTTTCCTGCCTGAAGATGGCATCGGTTTCTCACAGTGGTAAATATTTGACAAAACCTTTATTGGCATATAAACATGTTAACAAATTATCAGTCACGTCTATGTTCTTGTTCTGTCTTTGGTGTGTTTGTTTCACTTCTAGATTTTATTTCACTGGCTGAGGAAAAATTTGACTTCGACGTTTCACTGTCACCATCAAGGTTTGTTTCAAGTATTTTTCTCCTCACATGGGCCCATTAATTGATAGTATATATTATTTTCCATATTCTGTCATAACAAACGTATCACAATGTTAAGATGTCAAACATTATAAATTGTGGAATAAGCACATGAGTGCTGTTAAAAAAAGCTGATGATAAAATGCCAAAATTATAACTTTGCAGATGCCAGAATATAACATGGTGTTCATTTATTTTGGATGACTTTAGTCACAATATAAGTCCCAGAGTTACAATTGTATTATTTCATGGTTTTGATGAGTTTACTACTATTCTAAAATGTGAAAAAAAATCTAAACAGTAACAGTAAGTGTGTGTTTCCAAACATTTGTCTGGTATATATTAAATGGTAAGAAAAATATTTTTTGCTATTACCATTTATATGGATTTGATAATGATGTCATCTTACAGCTCTAAAGGAGATGATAATGTTGAAGATGAGGTCTTCATGGGTCCTATCAGTCACAAAGAGAAATGTCTTTCCCATGGAGTAGAGATTCACGTGAAAGACAGTTTGAGCAGTGGTCAATCTCTGGGAGAGGAACCCAGCTGGAGTCCACTCACAGGAGAGAAGTTTGAAGAAATCTGCAAAGAAGCACTTTTACTCGCCAGCCACCTCGAGCAAACCATCACAGACTCTGTCGTCGAGAGCAGCGTGGTTTCCTCGTCTCAAGCCGAGGACACGGAGACGTTTGAGGAGGACTCGAGGGCCAAACTGGGCATGTTCAGCAAGCCAGCTGTTCTTCTTAGTCCCATCAAGCGAGAGACCTTTCTCGTGCAGGACAGTCCCTTAAAGCAGCTTCCACCTGCCATTCAGAAGCGCATGCTGAAAGCCGGCGGCCCGACTGGGTTTGGGAAGCCAAGACTGAGTACCTCCAGTCCGGTCAGGCCTGCTGTGGCGCAAGCTAAGATGACTAGTCGAGGCAAAGCTCTTGTGGGCAGTAGTGGGGTGTTACCCAGCAAACCCACGGCCCAGGGAAGTTCACGACTTTCCTCTAGCACCAAACTACCATCAGTAACTAAAACTAGACTTCCTCCTCCAGGCAAAGTATGTGTTCTTTGGCTTTCTTTATTGTAGAAAATTGTTTGACGTGAGATTTCATGGAGTTTCTCTATATGTTTTAGGGTAATTTTGGACTGAAACGCAGCCCTGGATGTAGAAACACGAGTAGAGCAGGTTCTTCTGAAGACCTTCTCTCTGATACCACCAGCATTGCTTCTGATATCAGTGATTCCTCTTTAAACACTAGTCTGCCTGGAAAAACCAGCATTCCAGCCCGGAAAAAGGTAAAGGCCATTTTACTGCATCTATTCCTTTGGGTGAACTATATCTTTAAATTCTGCAAACTCATCAGATTTTTCTTTATAATTATTCAGACAGAATTAAGAGCTCCATCTGCACTTAAAGCTCCTTCACTTCAGAACTCAAGAGTTGTGGACCGGAGGAGAAACACCTCCTCATCATCTTCATCTGTGTCCAGCATTAACTCTAGTCTAACTGTCTCTCCGGGAGGAAAAGGTGAGCTTGGTTATTCATTTTCTCAGTTCCATTTTGTTTTTGTCTTTATCTTGTGCTAAAAATTACCCTCTATGAGCTATTCTTTCATAATCATTGAAATTATATGTATGTGCTAGAACCATAATGCCCAAAATTGACCTTTCTTAAAGAGAGTGAATTATTTCTTGTAATGATACTTTTGTAAAGTTGGGTATTTGCTGCCATCTATTGGTCGTTTTACTCTAACTTTCTCTTCATCCCACCAGCCAAACTCAATTCCTCCCTGAACTCCAGCGTAAACGGCATCGGTGGCCGTCCGCACAGCAGCGTGAGCAGATTGCCAAGTTCTAGTCGCAAATCCTCTGTTGGTACCAAAAATCCAGAGCCTCCCATTAGTAGGCGAACATCCATCTCCACACAGGGGCGAAAGGGCTCAGAATTCATCCCCAGACCTGTCAAAGCCACGCCCATTAAAAAAGCTGATCCAGTGCCACCTCCTCAGCTTCAGACCCCAGCAAAGAATACTTTGGAACGAACAATTTCTGCATCTAACATTTCTGCATCTGCGACTAAACTTGGAAGTTCTGTGAGGGGAAATCCCAAACTTAAGGTGGCAGTGGTGCCAACACCCATAAACTATCTGAAAGGAGTTCGCAGATCAGAGGGTGAGAAAACCTGAATCATGTTAGTGTATAGAAACAAAAAGTGAATATCAGAAACCTATCAGGGTCATGTCTGGTTATATCTCAACCAAAAAATGAAATTTGTTTGTTGATTTAAAATGTATTTTTACTGTAGTAAAAATTTTTAGCTTATAATAAGAATTAAGAAAACAGAGATCGTAATGAAAATGGGGTAAATGTGCATGAAATAATATTACAGTGCAAAATATGCTTTATTTCTTATTTTATTTTTTGGTGAACATGTTTTAATGAGGTTTATCTTTTGGGTATTTTTGCATTGCAAGCTTAACATTACATTTTTTCCTTAAATAGTTTCCTCCTCCTCGCCTGACGTTCCTCGTATCATGAAGCCAAAAAGATTACTGTCTGTATGCAGTGTGGAAGGGTAACTTAACAGTTCTCCAAGCATTCATTTATTTTGATGAACTCTTCTAACCAATACATCTTTTTGTAGTCTCCCTGATAATCTAGTTGGCCTCCTGACACCCTCGGCTGTGGGCAGCAGACTGCGGAGACCCTCTGCTCTTCCTACTCCAGTCAACCGCCGTATATCTGGCATCCCTGCACTTACTCCTAAAAGTGTGTCTCGCCTAAGCAAACCCACCCTGAACACTGTGCTCCCGTTAGCTTTGGACCAAGAGCCCACCACCTAAGGTTTCTAATTTTTAATTTATGCTTTATAATCAATCTTTATAAGATCTCAGACTATATGTGTTATGTGATAAGATCCCATTTTATGTGGTAATGAGACATTATTTGTACAGTCCGGGTAATGTGAAGGAGAGTGAGACTCAAGACAGTAAGGAAGCCCCAGTTCCCATTGATGAGACCTGCCCTCCAGCTGATCTCCAGCCCTGTTCTCTGGTCTTCAGTCTGGAGGACGAGACTGAGGAATCTCCTGCCTGTGAACCAGCAGTTGTAGAAAATTCTTCAGAGCTGCCTTCATGTGATTCTGAGCCTTCCCTGAGCCTTCCTCGTGTGATCCTGAGCCTTTCTCGTGTGATCCTGAACCATCTCAACCCAGCATAGAACCTCTTCCAGACACGGTGGACACTAGAAATGATCAACAGCAAAAGAAAACATGGAAACAGGATCTTAAAGAGGTAATAGAAACTCTCTTTATGTCCCAAATGTTATGATGGGAAGAGTGACGGATGATTTCTATATTTTCTATTGCTTCGTGTCAGTCAGTGGTGTCATAGAAAATACAAAAGTGTCATAGAAAAACATAACAGATCAGTGAATGTTGTGTTGATAGATGATGCTTGTGGATGCGCCTGCACCGGTACTTAGACCAAAAGAAAAGCTGCTAATTGATCTGTCAAATACCCCAGATCTGCTTAAAACATCTACAGCAAAGCCTTGGGGAGGACAGGTGAGAGGAATATAAAAATAATTCACCAGGATATGCACCAGAATATTTGTATTAAACATAATAATAATAATAATAATAATAATGTGTGAATATTGTTTTCTTTTCAGTTAATTGACCTGAGCTCTCCCCTTATCAAGTGGAGTCCAGAAGACAAGAAGGAAAATACTGAGAATGAAGCTCCGCTGATTGACTTGTCGTTTTAGAGGAACGCAAAATCACTGTGAACTTTGCCGTGGAAAAAAAATAAAACTGGATCATTTCAAATACTGCTGAAATTAATTTTCAAGTGATGTTGCTGCTTTGTTAGCCTTTAATTGTGATATGTTATGTGTTGTAAGTCATACCATGATTGTATTTAATTATGGTTGTCAGTATAATTTTAGAGCTTAATGTTCAACCCCAAAGGTACAAATAAATATCTTACATTTACAAAATTGTGTATACTTCTCATTTATATTTAATTCTGTTTTTTTGTACATTTTTAAATTATTTTTCTATTAATCATTTTATATCAGACTGATATATATATATATATATATATATGTAAATGTAAATATATATATATATATATATATATATATATATTGTAAATATATATATATATATATATATATATACTCCTATACCATAGATGGCGCTAGTCGCTTGTGTGTTCAGGCAGCTGTATCGGCGAGTAAGACACCCACTGAGCGGCATGATCATGTTTGCAGATGCGATGGTTATAATAGACGAGACATTCAAAATTCAATTTGTTTGGTAAACTTTATAATATAAACTTAACATTGAGAAATCTATTTCACTCCACCATTTTCAACCACTGCGTTTATGTTACTGTAATGTGAAAATGTCAACGCTCGTTCTAGACAATGGTGCCTACTTTGCTAAAATCGGATACAGCAATGAGAAAGTCAGGTAAAGAGCTTTAATAAAATTGTAGTGTTTAGTAAATCGTTTTCGTTTAAGGTTTATACTGATTATTACAGAGTGTTCCTCTATCTTTAGTGTTATTCCAAACTGTCAGTTCCGTTCAAAGACGTCCAGACTGAAAACTTTTACTGCCAATCAGCTGGATGAAATCAAAGACCCGTCTGGACTCTTCTATATCCTTCCTTTTCAAAAGGTATCGTTTGTGTATTAATTTTGAAGGTTAGAGATATAAAAAAACCCTATATGTAAGAAACATACTAATTAACAGAGTAATTTTTGTGTATTTGCAATACCTTTTTATAATTTGAAATCCTGTTTCTGTCCTGTTTGTGCATAAATGTATTTTCTTTGAAGCTCCGTTGCAACAATGCCAAAATGTGAAAGCTTTGTAGAAATTAAATTGAATTTGAAATTTATATTCACTAAAATATCTTCTGTTGTTCTGCATTTGTTTAGGGGTATCTTGTAAACTGGGATGTGCAACGCAAAGTTTGGGATCACCTGTTTGGAAAGGAAATGTTTAAGGTAGCGTAAAACAGATTGGTTATTTTTTGTTAATAACATACTGAGCCTTAATGCACAGGTTCATCTGCGCTTAAAATCGATTTTATAACCAGTTGTTCTTAATTTGCAGGTTGACTTTCCTGATACCAACATTGTGATAACTGAACCATACTTCAATTTCACCTCAATTCAAGAATCGATGAATGAGATCCTATTTGAGGAATATCAGTTTCAGGCAGCCCTCAGGATTAATGGTAAATTTACGGTTTGGCTTGATTAGATCATGTAGGAAAAACTCATAAACTCATGTAGGAAATACATAAAGTATTATGATGTGCTGATATTTTCTTGCAGCTGGATCTTTAAGTGCTCATCGATACTTCCATGAGAATAACACAGAGCTGTGTTGCATTGTGGTGGACAGTGGTTTCTCCTTCACACACATTGTCCCTTATTGCAGAGGAAGAAAGATGAAGGAGGGGATTTGCAGGTGAGCTGTCACTATAATTTTAAGTCTAAAAGCTTTTGAAACACTGATAATCTGTACATTTTGTTGAAAACTCCTTTTTTATTTCTAGAATGAATGTTGGAGGAAAACTGCTCACCAACCATTTGAAAGAGATTATTTCATACAGGTAAGAAAAGTTAAAAATGCAACGACTGAGAGTGACTTCATAACATTCCTTGCCTTATAATCATAATTGGTATCTTTTGAACTCTTTTTTTAAAGACAGTTGCATGTAATGGATGAGACCCATGTGATCAATCAAGCAAAGGAAGATGTGTGTTATGTGTCACAAGATTTCTATAAAGATATGGAGATTGCACAGTAAGTTTGCAACGGACAGTTGCATTTGCCATTGCTTGCATGAACAAATGTACAAACGTTGTATTAATGTTTATCATATCACTAAACTGTAGATAATTTATGTGATCTAACAGATTAAAAGGAGAAGATAATACAGTGATGAGAGATTATGTGTTGCCAGATTTCAGCTCTATCAAAAAGGGCTTTTGCAAGGTGAGCATTAGAGTTATATTGAACCATATAAGCTCCCAAATTTTGTTACTATAAAAGATAGAAAAACAGTTTGGGCCTAAACATAAGTGTTTACTGCCTTTAATGGTTTTTACTTGCCCATATTTTCTTTTACTGTTCTATAGCCTCGAGAGGAGATGAATTTTACAGGCAAATATAAGACTAGTGAGCAGATTTTGCGACTCAACAATGAGAGGTTTGCTGTCCCAGAGATGCTTTTTCATCCTTCTGACATCGGCATTCAGGAGATGGGCATACCAGAGGCTTTGGTCAACTCCATTAACAAAATGCCAGAGGGTACAATGTTTTATTAATGCATGTTTATGTTTTATATGTATGTGGGTGAAATTCTGCTAATAAGTGAATTGTTTTTATGTCCAGAGATGCAGCCTCACCTCTACAAGAACATTGTTCTTACTGGTGGCAATAGTCTGTTCCCAGGATTCAGGGATCGAGTTTACAAAGAAGTCCGTGCACTTGCTCCTGTAGAATATCAAGTTTGCGTCATGCTGCCACAAAAGTATGTTTTGAGAATTTTAAAAGAATAATTTATCGTTCTGTTTAGATAATTGTTGCTCACTAAAAATTTGACTTTTACACTTAGTTCAATATGCTACCCATGGGAAGGAGGAAAACTGTTGGCCGAAAACCCTGACTTTGAAGAGATGGTGGTCACGCGAGAGGATTACGAGGAAAATGGACATTATGTATGCGAGGAGAAGTTTGATATTTAATCTGCACACAAGTGTGTCTGTGGAAGAAATACTGCTTATACATGTAGATATATGAAAACTGTGCCATGCATTCGGTCTGTGTGGGTTCTGTTGAATGAAATTATTGGAAACTTTGTTTTTTTTTCTCCTTTTTTTTAAAGAACATTTTGTATATATTGTATGTGATAAAATAATATGATAATAATAAAATAGTTTTTACTGTTTTTGCAAAAATAGATATAATGTTATTGCAGCGACCACTAATAAGGAATTGCACATAGCATGTAGAACTATTTGTTTTTTATATATTTTGAATTAATTTAATATATTTTGAATTAATTATTTTATTAATTATTATTAGTTTAATAATTAAATTAACCGATAATGTTTCTATTAATGTCGTATTATATTTATTCACTCAAGCACGTGAGTTGTGGTACGTCTTCTATTGTGCTGCTTGTAAACGGCGGGAAAACCACTTGAGGCTCCAGACTAAACTGACGCGAAAAGTTGTTGTAGTGTTTTTACAAACGTTTATAAAAGCGTTTTCACCAGTGTGTTATAGATTAGAAATAAATAGGTGTAAATAATTAGATTTTGTGTTGTTTTCTTAATAAAGTGGTTTTGTGGAGAGTAAACGTGAGATTGTCCGGTAAGTGATTCTCTGGAGATTCATACAGATGTAATGAATTCAGGATAAAAGGGTATTTAACTGCGTTTTGATCAACTAAAAATGGTCTCTGGTACTGTTAAGGTATCGGATGCAAATAATTGACACATTTAGAACAGATGCGACTGATTTACTGTTTTTTATATTCCCAATTACACCTTTATACCATTTGAAGATTTAAATGTAAAGTTTTGAATAGGCTGCCACCTTATAGTCATACATCGAGACTATGGCCGCATCAGGGAAGAAACAGATGAAGAAGATAAAACATGCTGATAACTCCAAAGACCTGAAGACATTTGATTTCAGCACAGAGGAAAAGAAAGAGCTCAGCGGATCTGACGACGATACAAGAGATGGTGTTTATGTTTATTTTACCTAATGAGTACAATAATGGCATCAAATGGTAATATGATATTTACATGGTAATACAATGTACTGTAGTGTTTTTTAGTGATGTTAAGCTGATTAAACTGAATTATATTGCAATTATATGTGACCCAGTCTGTGAAAACCAGCTAAAGTCATTTTTTGTGATTTTTCTGTTTTCTACATATCATCATTCTTCATAATGTAAAGAACATTCTGTGAGAATTTAACATTGATATCTTTATTATTGTCTGAGAAATGTCATGTCAAAGATTGAAATCATAGTGTAATTAATAGGTGAATTCAAACTTTGACGCTCGTTATCTCAAAATTATATTTTTAGACTTTAGCCTTTTTACAGACAGGGTTTTTTTAGAAGCATATTATATTGATTCCTCCCCTGTATTTCATATTTTGCTTCATTAGAAACTCCTATCATTGACAAGCTGGCTAAAAAACGATCTGCAGATACATTTGATAATGATGATCTGAATTTAGGTGTGGGGTGAGTACTAAGACTATACCTGGCTGACATTACAAGGCAATGATCTCTGGATAGACACATCACAAACATACACATCTGCTGTAAATGCTGTCTTTATCCCAGGAATGAGGTTCAAACAATGCTGGAAAGATTCGGTGGTAAGTGAGGCTAACAACAGCAACTCATGTATGTAATAATTCTTTAATAAATTGGCTATTTGTAAATTTAAGGTCTATACAAATTTGCAAAATGAGTACATTTCTGTTTCCACTGGTAAACTACAACTAAACGGCCATGTAGCGGACATCAGCAAGGCCATGCAGACCAAAAGGAAACGCTTGGAGGTTCTTACCAAAACATCTTTGAAGGGTAGCACGCAGAAACTGGAGCAAATGTGGAAATCCCAGCAGAATCAAAGGTAAACGAAGAGTTGTAAGCACTGTGTGAAAGAATGCACTTTTACTTTCACTTTGATGTACTTTATTGTTTATTATGATATTATTTCTTCCAGGCAGAAGCTGACACGAGAGTATTCCCAGCAGGTCCTCTGTGTGCTTCAGCAGTGGGAGACTGATGTCCAGAAATCTGAAGAACAAGAGGAAAAACTAAATGTAAATGCTGTACATTATATCAAAACTACAGAATAAACACATAGCATTCGCTTATCTAATTCATCTTATCTAATAACCATTTACACATTGAACTTTATAATTCCCATTTTTACAGAATTTGTTTTGCCAGCAGCAGAAGCTCTTTCAACAGGCAAGGGTTGTTCAAAACCAAAAAATGAAAACCATCAAAGAGCTATACGAGCAGTTTGTCAAGGTTATAGTAGCCATCATTAAATATTGAAGCAAGCACAACATTTTTCCCAACTGGCTAACCAAGTTTATTATGCATTTCTGAAGAACATGGAGGAGATGGAGAAAAGCCATGAAGCTTTCCTGCAGGGCACCCAGATGGAGCTTAAAAAGGAGATGGCCCTGCTGCAGAAGAAGATAATGATGGACACAGTGAGTGCATTAAAAAAGGTTTAACACAACCAAGAATGTTCATGTTTCATAAATGATGACCATTGCTTTCTTTTTCCCACAGCAACAACAGGAAATGGCCACTGTTCGGAAGTCCCTTCAATCCATGCTGTTTTAAAGATGGATTTCCTTTTAAAATCAACTTAAATGTTACATATCCATGGATGACTTCAACCTTGTGTTAAAAATGAAATTTAGAAAGCAAGGTTTCCTTAAGTTAATATGATTCCATAGGTTCTCTTGGTAGTTACTCTTTTTTGCATCAGTTTGTTCAATTTAATCCATAATTGCCCTCTTCTTGTGTGATATTAAATTGTTATCCGAGTAGATGATTCCCTTTGTTTCATTATTTATGTATCAAATATCATGCAGAGATGTAAAGTATATTTATTTATGAGATATAATGTGAAAAGTATTTACCATGGTATAAAAATAATCTATAATCAATAGGTCTATAATACAGTAATTATAAAGGATAAAAAACATACCACAATTGTTTAGTGTAAACATACTAATAAACATGTTTAAATGTAGTTGAAAATGGCTCATAAAAAATTACGAGATTTAAGAATAATGTCAAAATTACGAGAGTAAATGCGTATTTACACGAGATTAAAGTCGTAATACTTTGAAAACAAAATCGTAATTTTGACGTGAATTTGTCTGGAGTGATGTCAAAAAAACAACGTCCTTTTTGTACATTCAGCGCCATCTTGTGGACACACACAATACCAATAATCAAGACCGCAAATACCTCAAAAACAAACCCTGTTACATAGCTGTCTACACCTACAAATATGTCTTTACGTCAAAAAACTTAAAATCTATATTAAAATGCTGCCACGCTTTAGTTTTCGACCTCGCATTTCTATGACGTATAAACTTTGAACATGAAGTTATGGGATTAGTATCTTGAGACACACCAAGCCCTCAAAATTTAATTCTTTTTTTTTTAAACTTTATTTGTCTTTAGGCGTGAAAGATTTTAGTACATGAAAAAATAAAACAAAACAAAAAATGCCGGAAGTGACACACCGGAAGAAAACTGAAACCTTCGGCGGTGATTTCCATTGTGCTAATGCAGTATCACTAAACGAATTCGTTTTTTACGGTGGTATGTCGTGGAAAGATGGTAAGTAAAAAACTTTTAATTAATTACCACCAATTACTAACACAACTAAAACCGTTCTTGTGGTTTTGAATGGAGTTTTAAAAAAGCTCTTTATGTAACGTGACTTGCTAGCCGGTAATTGTTTATCGAATCGAGCCTCTTACATATCAGTTTCAACCCAGTAACATTATTATCGTAAACACCTCGGATGAAGCAATTAAGAAGAAATGAATCTCACTTGTCAGTAATTATGTAAAATGTGTTAAAGCCTTCAAATATACTGTATATCATGCTTGTGTTTCTCGTCATAGATTCGACATCACACGCTCTGTCAGCTGTAGCCAAAGTACAAGCACAAGCCATACTGAGAAGTGATGGATCGCATTCACGAGATCTCAGAGCCCAGCAGTCCTCTGTTCAGTCCCAGGTTGGAGCCAGACACTCCCGACTTCTTAAACAATGCCTGTTTATTGGATGAGAGTGATTTTCTTCAGGAAGACCCTGGAGTTTCTCATGATTTGTCTTCAACTATCGTTCCTGAAACCCCTAGGTACCGTTTTGTTAATACACATATTTTTATGTTAAGATTTTTAGTTTTGTATGACACTTCTCTATTTTCCATTTACAGCCCGCTGACTTACAGAAGAAAACGACATTCCCAAAAAGATGTGAACAGGAGTGCGGTAAGAGAAAAACTTAAGCTCATAATTGTTATACTTTGTGGCGGGTTTAAACAATATCTCACCATATCATCCTTAAATGTAGACTCAAACAGACTCAGACAGCAGAAAATGGGAAAGACGAGAAAATATTCCAGGATACCTCAGCACAACTCCAAGCTCCCAAAGAACACTCAAGCGCCGCAAGCTGGAGAACTCCAAACCAAGCATGAGAGTTTGTGAAAATGGATTTGTAACTGCTTCATCTCTTTTACCCCCTGATTTTACATGGTTGGAGTCTCCACGGCCATCAGCCTCCTCTGCTTTCCAACCCTTCGCATCTGTCAAACCCTCTTCCTCTGCTGGATCTGCTACATGTGTACTCGGTCAGTCTAGTGATCAGACGTGTTTAAATGGGTTGTTAGCGATCAATCACGCTTCTAGGCAGAAGACTGCAAGCACAAGCAATGGAAGAGAACCGAGATCCAAAAAGACAACTAATAGCAAGAGTCAGTCTAGAACCTCTAAAAGCACATCAGGGGAACTAAAGATGGACTCACCTTGTTTTGAAATAGAGGATGAAGGTTTACTGCTTAATGCAGGTGTGTAATAATAATAATAACCTGGTAAAGTTTGTGATGGCATCATAAAGAGATTCTGTAATTGATTGTGTCCATTTTAAGTCAATGATGTTTTTTAACTTGCAGTTTTCATTAATATCAGTCATCTGTCTAATCTAGTCATAATGATTCATTCAAGTGAATTGGTCTGAATTCAGTATATAATGAATTCTTGTTCATTTATAACAGAGAGAATACAAGCACCAACAAATGCATCTGCATGTTGGATACCAGAAGACATTGTCGTCATTGAGGATGATGCTGATGATGTAGCATCTGACAGCATGATCCGCTGCATTCAGATGGCTGAGGATGAGGCGTACGCCAAAAGCCTTCAGGTAAGACTCGCACGCATAGTTTCTCCATGGGAGCGGAAACATGGGAGCATAATCCACAACCAAATTTATTTGTAGTATAGTTTCCATAAGCCTGTTTATCCTTAAATCATTGGTGTAAAATGCAGGAACAATTTGATATAGAGCAACGTCTGGAGCAAGAACAGCAAAGGCAGAGAGCATCACCAAACAGAAATCATCAAACTGCCATGGTGTGTATTCATATTTCAGTGATGGTAATATGATTATACATTTTTGATAGGTTTTTAGGAAAAGTAATTGGTTTTCTTCCCTGCAGGTTGATCCTTATGTCGGCCGAGGGTGGATCTCTCCCTGGGCATCCATGATCAATTCTGCATCATTCACACACGGAGCCTCAGAGTTACAACAGATGATGTTTGCAGAGCAAACTGGTAAGTCAAATGTATTAGTTCAGATGAAAAACTCTGTCTTTATGATGTTACACGGACAGTTCTGTAAAAGTGCTTCTGATAATTTCTTTGGACAGGCAGACCACAGGGCCGACGTCAGACTGGCAGGTCTCGTAATTCCCGACGCAGACCGGGAGCTCTTAACTTGCAAATGGACTTGTTTGATGACAGTCAGGGAAATAATTATGAGGTCTGAGTTTTGACTGCATGCTAACTTAAAAACATTACATCATCATCTGTTTTCTTCAATCTTATTTTATTCTTTGCTTTGTCAGGCTCTTTTAGCGTTTGAGGAGCAACAGGGTGCTGTGGCCAAGAAGACTTTGAGTAAAGCAGAGATCGAAAGGCTGCCTATAAAAGCGTATGATCCTGCACACAGCGCAGGAAAGACAGAGTAAGTCACACCCATAACGCAATCTTTTAATCCTGAACCTATGTATAACCTTTTTCTGATTCATGTCCTTTTCCTTTCTTTATAGTTGTCAGATCTGTTTCAGCGAGTACAAGAAGGGCGAGCGGCTTAGAATGCTTCCCTGTCTCCATGACTACCATGTAAAGTGCATTGACCGCTGGCTGAAGGTGTGCTTCATGACAAATCCATAAATTATTTCATAGTCATGTTTTTTTACAAAATGTATATTTTTTTATATTCTGCTCACAGGAAAATGCCACCTGCCCTATCTGCAGAGCAGATATATCAACATGTGGTGATTTTCCTTAAGAATGCAATCAGGAACGTCTTATCTACCTCACTGCGCTGGTCAAGAATCTTCCGTCTGACTTTTTATCGTTACTTTCAAGTCTTATTTTGAGTGTTACTAAACACGTTTTAAGTGCTTAATATTATTAAATGTTGGAACCAGCGTAAGTCACTGCCAAGCAATTATCCTTTGTTATTTAATAAGAATCCATCCTTCTAAAACATATCAGACACAACCTTATTATCTCACACTAGTGGAAACAATCCTGTTAACACCGTTAAAGCAATAAAATTGAAATTTTGTTCTGATTTTCAAATAAATTCAATTTCTGTACATTTTGTTACATGTTTTTTACAGGATCATTAAGTGTGTCATAATGTGTATTTAGTTTACTTAAGCAGATCAAATGAAATAATCAAATCTTGTGTTGTTATTGAAACAGAAATTTGAATTTCCTGAATTTACTCAGAAATGGAAACTGCAGGAAAATTCATTTTATTCATTAGTCACTTGTCTGTGTCATAATATCTCTTCTTCAAAGCTCTGTATTTTCGTAGGTAATACAGCGCTTCAAGCTCTTTCACCACAAATTCTCCACGGCTGATGAGTTCTTTGATCTTCTCTGGGTCTTGCACATCTCTGTTCTTGGCAAAAGCTGCCCGTAGTCTGTCTCTGAAATAGTCTGCTCCTTTTGGGTACTCCCGGCCAAGAAACAGCAACTTCAAGCAGAAAAATCAAAAGATAGGATTATGATTTTCCACCGCCTGCAGTCATTATGGGATTTTTTAATATTGCATACTTTAATATGTTGTTGTTGTTTTTTTTACAATAAATGAAGACTGAGACTAAAAAGGGATAAATCTAAACCCTGCAGGGAGGTGAAAGAGTATTAGAAAACTAATTGCAACATTTGCTTTTTTTGCATGTTGCTCTGATATAAAAGACTTGATATAAGAGATGGTGGAATTTTAGCAGGGAGTTATAAAAAATGAAAAAAAAATGAGTGATAAATAAAATAGTAAAACCAACTAAAAACTTAAAAGAACTAAAATGTTTTTCATTTTCGTGACCTACCTATATAGTGGAGATAAAATTAGTAAAATCATTTAAAGCTATTTTCTGAAGATAAACCTTTAATAAGCTGAAGGGGGCAGTCTACTCACAGTTTTGTATAGTCGCACTACCTCTCCTCGCAGTGGGTTGGCCATCTTTCACTGATTGTTATTTACAACCTGTATACAATAAACTTTAGCTGACCTGTTACATCTCAAACTAGGATTTTTAATGCAAACGACAGTAGGAGACAGTTTAAACCAAGACTAATGACTGACGTTAAAAAGATTTTAAGTTGAAATACGAAATAATTTGCATTAGTTTCATGTACTTACGTGCTGCCGTGTCATTTCGCCCTTTGGACACAATGAAAACAATCAAGAGTGAAACTTGTGCGGTCAACAAATAACACAAGTCAAAATAAAAGTCTTCAATTAATTACGTGTCATTTTGATTTGTAATTGCTGTTATTAAGGGCAGACAGAGCTCGCTAAGAAATTTCCGTAAAATTAACAACTTTCACATACTTCCTGGAAAAAGTGCAAAGGTGTGCCAAAATAAAAGTCTCTATAGATATTCAATAAAATTTATAGAAATGCTATTAAAAAATAAAACGTTCATCCAATTATATTTTATACTACCGACATTTTTTGTTTTGCAGCTTAAGAGAAAATACAGCTTTGAAATGCAATAATAATTTATTTAGGCCATTCTTACAAAAGCAGATTAGAAGCACAGTATATAAGATAATGGGTGTGTGTTAGTCATTTGCTTTCAAATGTCAAATGCCCTGGCAAGATCATGAAGAATTTATTCAAAGGGGATGTCATGTATTGTTTATGAAGGGCTTTCATTTCATGCCGAGATCCCCAATTGCTCCTACACAACATCATCAAAGTCCTTTCATTTTTGGCATGTGGTTTGCAAAAGTAACCTGGACAAAATTTACAAAAGATCAAAATGCAGAAGTGGCAAAAGCCCACACGAGATGATTTGTCACTACACCATTCATGTTTTTTATGTCCTAAGTGCCAATATATGATTTTCTGTCTGTAAACTAGTCAGCAAATATTTATACAAAATATGCACAAAATACAAACAAGGCATCTTTTTGTTGGATTTTTAAGGCATGAAATTCCTAAAAAGGTTGAGAAAACAAAACGGCAAAACTGTGACAATATGACAAAGGCAGACTGTGAGCTGTGCTCTGAAGGCACTAGTAGAAACAGTTGAGCTACTGTCTCGTCCTCTCTCACTTCAGTCAATATCCCTGGATGGTCACAAGCTCCATAATGCAGCGGGAGATGCACGTCCATGGCTTTATTTAATAATTGGCTCGTAGTCGTTTGTTTTCCTCTCTTAGTCTTTCTATCTCTTCGACGAGCGAGTCGTTCACAGAGTACTTCTCGATCAGACCATGGATTTCATTCTGAAAAAGATAACTGTCAGTGAGGAAGGGGTCTTACATTTTTATGACATATAATATTAAAGCTGAAATTTGTAACTATTGCCATTATATCACCATCTCTGTTTGAAACATTATATTGCAGGTTACCTTGCATACTTGCATCTGACCCAACAGCTCAATTATAAATCATTAAATATTTTGCTGTGAATCAGGCTAAAGTTATAAAACAGTTTTAAACATTGATTTGTTATGTACTGGCTCAGTAACCTGTAATTGGTATTTGTCATTAAAGTCACAGATTTCTGCTTTATGCAATATAGGCATCATCATTTTCATGACATATTATTATTATATTTTATTGCAGTACATGTGAATCAGCAAATGTAAATTTCTTGTAATATATGCCACTTCATAAAAACTAAATCGATTTGTTATTACTGTTCTTCTGAACTCTGAAATTAGCTCACAATTGCACAACAGACTTTTGAGACTATAAATGCAAAACAAACAGCAAACCCTTTAAACGTTCTGTCTTCAAAATGACTTAAAGAGTCATTATCAGAACCATTAAGGAACAAGTAGTATTAAGTGAAATTGGAATTAAAGTCACACTACTAAAAAAAACGAAACATACCAACTGAACATAAAACTGCCGCACCATCTCCACCTGTAGATTGATGATGTCTCTATGACAAGTGTCCCTAGAAGAGGTTATCAAAAAAAAAAAAAAATTTGATTTGGGAAATTACAACCAATCACTTCCCGTTTTAAAGGTCCATTTATAAATCAGTGATCTCTACATGACTCAAATGAAGATGTATTGACTCACCTGAAGTCTTCGAGTGCCTCATGGATCATATTCCGAACAAAGTTCATTTGAACAGAAGTAAGTGGTGCTCCGTGGCTTTCAGCTCCCGAGTCCACCGCTGCTGCTGGAGCTATAGTTAAAAAAAAAAAAAAATCACTCACACATTATGTCCTAATAAATCAAGCACAAATTTGAGTCTGCGAATCAAACATACCAGCTGAAGCGACAGGAGGGGCTTTGTTGACCGGTGAGTCATAAGTGAGCTGGGTGGGCAAATCTCTCTTACTGGGCTCAGGCGTGTTGTATGGATGCACGGACTGAACACGTGTGCTCTGGGCAGCAGGAGGTGATGCTATGATGTCATACTCTTGGCGGAGGCTGTTATTTTTCTCCACCTGTAAGTATCAGAGAGCATTTGTATTTATACATTTTACATGACATAACAGTAAAAATATAAGCTATTGGATTTTGAATAAGGTGGACCTTTGTGCTGTTCTGTATATCCGTCTGTTGCGGTGGGGTGGTAATATATTCCTCTTCTTTAATTGGTGGAGGAGTCTGAACCACAGACGGACTGTAGCAGCGATTGCCTGGAGTGCCCAATGGGGTCTTTCGATGAGACGAGCCGCCAGGAAAATGAGGTAGATAGTCAAAGTCTGGCAATGCAGAAAATACAAATGTTGGTTGGGGTGAATAAAATTATGTATGCCTAGTATGCACACTGTTTTTAATTCTGCAGACGTAGCTTACAAACACTTGCCTTTCTTTCCACTTGATGCATCACTTATTCTGTGACTTTTGTAATCTAAAGAGATATTTGAAAAAATTATAAAGAGTGCACTAGATATACAAGAATGTAAGAATTTTCTAACTTCAAAATGTAAGATAAACAGTTTAAAAAAAAAACACAAATCATATTTAAGATCTGATTGTGGTTTAATTCATTTCATTGCGTCATTAAACGCAAATAGCGAAGCTGTGAAAGACCAATTGAAAAAATTCCCTTACCATCTCGTACAGGAGAGAAGATATCCAAGCTGTTTCGACCAACCATGAACCTGTCTGTACTATGTTGACCTTCTCCCTCCCTTGAGAACACATCTATACTGCCACCTAAAAACAGAGAAATTTCACATATCCACACCACAAAAACAGCAACACCATAAAACAATTTACATAATAAATGTGCAGCAACTACTTGAACTGATATTTTATATAACAAATATAAAAAAAAATACCATTTCTTGATGTTGGGGTATCACCAAAACCATGTGACTTGAAACCTATAAAAAATATGAAACATCAAAATCACATCAAAAAGAATAAGATTACACAGTAGTTGAAATAAATAAAAATAAAGTATACATAAATAAACACATGTAGGAACATCAGACAATGACGATTACCATCGTTTAAAGGGGAGAAAATATCAAGGTTCAAGCTGTTTCGCCCAATGCTGCTAAACTTTTCCAGGCTCGGAGGTTGATCTTGACTTTGTTGGCCTTCTGCTTCACGAGTGAACACCTCACCAGCAGTACCTACAGAAAGACAACACATTCAGTACCTACACAACCAGTAACATGACTATAAGCTATACACACAACTTAGTCTGGTTAACCTGTATCCTAAAAACTTAAAGGAGAATTCCAACCTGTAATTTGCACTTGGCCATCTCTCTCTCCAGGAAATTCAGAGCCTGGTACACCGGGTGGGACAGTTGGAGTGGAAGATCCGGCCTGCTGACCGCCAAGCTTCACAGAGATCCTCTTATTGGACTGGGAAGACTTGTTGGATGCTGTTTTAGTGGACTGTAGAGAAAGAATTTGTTTCTGAATATGGACTGCATTCAAACAGAGGATGTTTAGTAGCAACAGATTTATGCAAGACTGTTCAATTACTTTTAATTTAGATGTGGAGTTTTGGAAGCGAATAGAGGTCACGGATGTCTTGTGAGCTGTGGTGATTTTGACCGGCGCGCTGAGGTTACGCAGGTCATACAAGTAGATTCTTCCCTGAGTGGAGCCCACGACAAGTCCCGCCCCATCTGGAGTAAAGTCAATGGCTGTAAGTGGAGACTCCACCTGCTTATTGCGAAAAACCCTGTTGAGATAAGCACACATGGCAAATCAATCAACTATTTCTTACACGTTGAGAAACAAACAATGAACTGTACTGAACCTGCAATGACCAAATTCTGGCAAGTACATGCAATTCAGTCTTACATTTTGCTGGAGGTGTCATAGCAGATGATCTTCTTATCCAACCCCACAGTGATGAAGAGCAAATCATTGGCAGGAGAGAAGGCCAACCCTGAACTAGGGGCTTTATGTGCCCCATCAAACAAGTGCAGCTCCTTCTGCGTATTCGCATCCCACAATGCAACAGAGCCACTGTCGGACACGGTGCCGAGCAGAGACCTCTTCACCAGTGAATATCTCAAATCATGGATGGGCTAAAGAGAAATATCACATATGGTATTGTTGTTTTGATCACACATACTGTATGGTTGAATTTAATGTCACGTTGCAACAAACTCACCACATTTGGTCCGTGACCAAAGGGTTTGCTAGACAGGTTGGTGGTAATGCTGTGGAGGATGATATCTCCACTGGTGGAGCCTGACGCTATGTAGCTATCTCCTCCATTAAAAGACACACATGTCACTTCCTCCTTGTGATCCTAACCAAGTAAAAGAAATGTCAATATTATAATATTTTTTGTATTTGGATTTAAGCTATACATCTTCACACTGTCTGTAACCTTGCAATACCTTAAGGCTTCGGTGTAACCTTTTTGTCTTTAGGTCCCAGATATTAACAGTGTTATCCAAACCTCCGCTGACCAGGAACTGTGACGTGGAGTTCAGACTGACGCGGGTTTGCTTTTTCTAAAAACAAAGTCTATTATAAGACACACACTCACATAACCAAAGAAACATTGAGATTGAGAAAGGTTTGTCTGCTCACCCCTTCACCGAGCTCCATCACTGGAACCGGTGAGGACTTGAGACTGGATACCACCAGCTTGTCCCCAATACTGCTGGCACTGACCAGATACTGATCTAAACATCGTCAAGGCACATTTTTTATCTGTGAAATAAGCCTACTAAAACATGATTATAGTTGGGAATCTCTCTTATACTGTTTAAACAGCATGCAATGTTATATTTCACAATGCACATGGGTTTTAGAGGATACTGCTGCTGCTCCAGCACACTTGTGCCACTGGATGTGTGGCACTGTGTGGGTTGAATTGTTCCATCACAGTCATGGAGGATGAGTCCCAGATCTTCACACAGTCACCTGACGACACCAGGCGCATGACGTCCTCCATAGCAACGGCTGCCAGGAGACAAGAGATGGACATCTGTCAGGCGCGCTTCACTACGAGCCCAGTAATATTAAATATTTAACATTTATTCAAATGAATAAAATACCCTTAAATAGTCAGAATATCTTATTATGTATTTTAATAACATCATTGTCACCTGTACGATGCGCAAAAGGATTAAATTACTTATTTAGACGATTAAGTTATGTTTACTATAAATTTAGTTAGAAGTGAATTATGTCTGAACGATTTAAAAGTACAATGAACTCAATGACTTTTAGTTAACTAGTTAGCCAACAAGCAGTGCTGCTAGTTTATAACAACAACGGTACTTAAGTTTAGCGTATACTTATATACAAACAATCTTTAACAATCAGTTATGACCACAAACATTGGCAATGAACAAATAATACTCATTAACAAATATTTACTTTTCAATTATTGTCATACTTTCTTCGTTGCTGTGATGTTGTTGTGCTAACAGTTTCTGCATTTATCAGATGGTTAGCAACAGCTAACTACTTACCCGAGGTTTAAACAACAGAAAGTACGGAAAAACAGGACGGTATGTTGATAAACACTTCACGCGACATCCACAGATGTTGTACAAACGTGTCCTTTTATTTTATTGTAAAACTTTGTCATATCAAGAAAGTTTGAAAATCCGTGGCTCCAGTAAGGAACCGCCACTACGGCGAGCGGGTGGGATAAGAAGAGACATCCGGAAATACGGAAACGCCAGAAAGACAATTCTTACGTTTTCGAATTAAAATATTTATAGTGAGAGCATTATTTATGATATTTCTAATATATAATATAACATAAATATATCAGTGCATCATACAGCTTCAGTATACATCTTAAGATTTATTTAAAAAACATAAGGCACTCCAGGGAGGGAATACTTTTAAAGCTTTTTAAGTACTTTTAAAAAGTCGAAAATATATACAGGTTCATAGTCTTTGATTATATTACACTAAAATCTATTTAATCACATTAAAATTCAGAGTGTGAACATATATAGGATATTTATGATATACATGTAAATAGCAGCACATTTATGCTCCAGTGTACACTGCATCTTTAGATTATTCAAAAATGTAATAAAAGCATAGTACATGAATTTTGCATAGTGACACACAGCAATGGCTCAGGTATTCTTCATACATTAACCTTCATCAACACTCAAAGTTTCTCCCAAAACCAAGAGTTTATGTTGTGCAGCTGCAGTGCCTTCCTGCTGTTACTGTGGCAAAGGTACGAGGACTTTGACGTAGTTGATGGGAAAGAAGCCAGAATTCCCACTGAGCATGCCCTCATACCAGTTCTCATCTACTTGGCTTGTCAGAATGATGATGTCACCTTCTTTAAAGTCAAGCTCTTTCTGATTTTCTGGCTGGAAAGTGTAAAGTGCCCGACAGCAGGGCTGATCCAGGGGGAAACCGCTGTCATCTAATAAACATGAAGAAGAGACTGTTGGTGAGGCTCATAAAGACACTACAAATTTCTAAGATGAGCAGGTACAGTATTATAGCAAAAAAAAAAAAAAAAAAAATATATATATATATATTTATGTTACATCCTTTATCGTAAGGGACATTATTATACATCTGCTTTAAGTCAAAAGAGTTCACGCACGATTTCTGGTTGGATTCTTTGTAGTTTGGGTTTTGATGGCTCCCTTCTCAGGAGAATGAACCACAACAGGAGCATCTGGCAACCATCAAGAGACATTAAGATGGAAAACTTCCAACTATCTAATAAATTACCATGTGGGTGTGTGGGATTTACGGGAAGAATTTATCACATGATTATGAACTTGGAAATGACTTACATTTTTCACTCAGGGCTTCAGTAATCTCCGTCCCTATGGCACATCATACACAGAATTCATAAACTCTTCTTAATCAGTTCATATTAAATGTGATCATGTAACAAAGAGACAAATTAAACACCTGATGACTGTCCTGATGAGCAATTGGACAATCCGTAAATATCTGTGTAGCACATTGTGCTTGCAGCTGATTTCGATGCGAATTCCCTTTTGGGTTGATTGCTTGCATCTGTTATTCTACAGATGGAAAATAGTAAGAGGGCACTATGATCAGATGAAACAGCAATATATGAGGTCTATGAAAGCTCATATATCTGACCTGGTCTGCAGATTGCTCCTGAGGTTTTCTAGAATCTGGCATGATTGGTGGTGGTAATCGATCACTGCTGAAATGAAGCCTGAGAGATGCTGCATCTGTTCTACCTACAATGCCATTATGTGTTGTTAGTATTGTATATGCTGTAAACTATGATCTGAAATTGGTTGATAAAGATGACAAGGATGCAATGTTTTGCTTACGTCTTTTTGTAGAAGATTAAACATGCTTCTCTCTGCCAGATCTTTAGACTCTTCAAACTTTTCAAATGCCTTCTTAATCTCTGTGTTGGCAATCTTTCCTTTACGCCTCTTCTTGTAATCGAAGTCCAGACGCCGACCTTCAAGTTTTCTCAAATGGTACTAACAAACAGAAATAAAACAGTAAAGCAATCTTCATCATCGAAATTATAACATTACATGTTTTAAATAACATTATATGCAAGACTGACCCTAATTTCCTTCAGCTCATTGTCCTGTATTGATTGTAGAGGATCAATGAAGGTTTGCATCACTCTGACATCCACATTGTCTTTGGCCTGGGCTACTTGTTTCAATGCCTCCCCCATTTCAACCAAAGCAAAACCTGTAATTGTACCAATATCTATTTGAGTTAGTGCTAAAATTATACAGCTGAAACATAATAAATTAAAATCTTATGTTATGTTTTATATATTGTTGTGGCTAACGTACCAAAGCCAGACTCAACTCCAAGCTCATTGCCATAGTGCAGCATGCAGTCTCCCAGAATGCCCTCTGTTTGTGGATAACCGACGGTCTTCACCTTTCCACGGATTCGGGAGACTGTGTTAAGCATGCTGAGTTTTGCTCTGTATGCTGAAATTCAACAATAATCCAAAATCAATCAACTAATGCTATGTCCTGCTCCAACAGTTTTTAGAGAAAATAAACACATGGAAATAAACTGGCATTTCATACTATTACTATTTTGACATTTAAAAAGCATATTATTATTGAATCATACCTGGATTTGGCTGAAGATATCCTATAGTTTTTGGAACAAGTTCAAGAATCATTTTGTTGGTAATGTCAGTTTTCTACAATAAAGCAATCAATAAAATAACAAACAACAAAACTTTGATGCATCCAGATATACCAAATGAACTTTTTTTATTTTGTTGAGAATAACTTTTATACCCTTTCCATACAGAGGAATTCCTCATCCAGCTTTGTCCCTTCAACCCCATTGAGTTTTTCCTTTAGTAACTGCAAAGATAACCAAGAAAATATCTCATTTAATTTAACTTATTTGGTCTTAACTTATTTAAATAACTTATTTAATTTAACAATGTGTCAGAACTGTGATGTAAACGAAACAAAAGAGAATCATTTTAGCTTATGAAGAATCTTATAAAATTGAAATAGTTTAGTCTATAACTAATAAACTAATCAGCTGCCCATTGTTTGTGGTAATGAGTCAAGGGCCTTTTATTGTGTAGGCCTATTTTTCATAATATGTAATATTTAATAAGTAGAACAATAAAGAAATAATTAGATTACAGTTTATTTAATGCTTTTTAATGTCTTTTGGTGATTTTAACAAACCTTTAAATGAAAATCTTTTACAATTACATGCTGTAATCCCACATGTCTCAATAACAACACAATTCACTTGAACCAGAGACACTTCCATAAACAAAACCAGGAAATCCACAGGCCTTTCCATTTTTAACACATTGAGCATCTGTTTCCTTTAGTTTGTAAGCCAAACTCTGGATCAAGGTCAGTGTTTTAACCAATGCTTCCACAACATGAGAATGAGGATTCATTCTGACACAAGCAAAAACAAAGAATGTGACCTTGCAAACATTTATAATAAACATAGGCTACTGTACATTAGTGGCTTGGGAACCAAGAAACTGTAATTATTCACTATCACCAAGACTGGTAGGGCTCTGTTGGAGATTTCAGGAGAATTTACAATCGTCAATAAAGTCGATATGAACAGAAACAATTGCAGATAGCAGGTGAACTTTGTATCCAAGAAACAGACAACACCCGCGCGCGTGCACGCGCTCCGAGCTGAAAGCTCTGCAGTAACACAATCTCGACACAGCAGGACAAGGTGAGAGAGGACCTTGCAGTGTGGGAGTAAAAATGATAAAAACTTTAATTTTACTACAGTATTTGTAGTAAAACTATAGTAAGCAAGTTTACCACAATCTTACTGACCATAATTTGTAGTAAAATTATAAACAAAACTATACACTTAAAACAAGTTGTCATCAATCCGCCAAAACATGGTTGCTATATTGTACTATAATAAATCCATAGTTAATTTTTAATATGATTAAATTTCATTAAATAGTTTTTTTTTTTAAACAAAAACACGTGCACAACTTCAACAAACAACATAACGTGTTCTCCACCCCATCCGGAAAATTAAAGTTTGATGGTATCTTTAATGCATCGTGTTTGTGTCATTGCTTGATGTTTCTGGACGATTAAAAAAACAATTGGGCCATCGCATCAGGTCATATATATAAAAATATAGTTTGGCTAGTCGCTGTAGATACTGTAACATGTAGCCTAGCTGTTTTCATCCGGAACAGTGACGCACAATATCCACGCCGTTAAAACTGCATAAAAACTAATTCAAAGCGCGATTTAATCTTAATAAAATGCACGATATCACTTCTATATCCGTTTTCAGAACTGACTCGATCACTATCAAAATGAATCTCGTTGCGTCGGTAAGCTTCACGTTACCTGACTTGCTTTGTGAAACTGTTTCTTCAGTCCGGCTACTGACATCCTTATTCGCTTTCGTCCTCAAACGTTTAACATGTACATGCGTGTCAGGACGCTTGAATCTCAGCCCGTGAGTCCCGGAGATCTCCGCCCTCTTCCAACCGTCGCAATGTATTCTGTTATTTTGCACCTTGGGACATTGGCCAGATTTGATTGGTGGGGCTGGACTGAGATTCCTGCAGGATCCTAGAGGTCACTCATCGGTTAATGTAATGTGTCCACTTCAGGAATTCACACGCGTGGGCAAAGAAGGTGATACAGAGGTCGGGTTAAAAGATAGACAGTGTTAGCCTACATAAAGTTGTGTTTCCCTAAATATCAAGGAAAATGAGTAGCAAATATTGTATACTTTATAGTGCATTTAAAAGAACAGTTCATCCAAAAATAAAACTTCTGTCATTATTTATTCACCCTCATGTGCATGTTCAAAACCTGTATATGACTATTTTGAGAAATGTGGTTTTGTGTTCATATAATGGAAGTCAATGTTGATGGTTACCAGCTTACTTCTAAATATTTTCTTTTGTGTTTTACAGAAAGTCAAATACAGGTTTAAAACGACACTAGAATGAATGCATGTATTTTTGTGTGAACTTTAAGGTATGGATTTTTTCATCAGTATCTATGTTCTGTGGCAATCAAACCCATGTCCTTTGTGCTGCTAACAATTAAATTACAGGAACACTATAACTTAAAGAACCAGTTCACCCAAAATAAAAGTTCTGTCTCAATTTACCCTTAATGTTTATTTTTGTGGAAAACCAAAAGAGATGTTAAGCAGAATGTCTATATATACGAGTGGCTGTTGAATCAGTAAACATTCTCTTCAAGTGTTTATTGAGAAAACAAAGTTTCATTCATTCATTCTCAATAAGCAGCGAGTGATTGGCTGGGACTGTTGCCAACAGAATACACAGCAGAAATATTATGACTAATGTTTTCCATATGTGTCTTTGCTCTTTATAACCTCCTCTTCATACTTAATATAATTAGTCTCCATCTGTACCTAGAATGTAAATATCAAGTCTAAATTTATGCATCATAATCTCTCTTCACAATCTGTACATTTTCTCAGAAGCTGGATGGCAGGATCCTGATTGCATCTCATGGCCTCTTGTAAGGCTGTGTTACCCCACCTGTAAATATCAGGGCACAAAAGAATAGATTAGTCCTGGTGCTGTATTTGCTACATGCCTAACATGTGTCATAACATTAATAACTTTTATAACAGTACCTGTCCTTGAGTTTGTAGTTTGCACCTGCATTCTCTACCAGGAACTTGATAATGTCCAGATGTCCCTCTGAAGCTGCAACGTGCAGTGCAGATCGTCCATCATAATCTATAGCATTCACATCTGCCCCTGACAGAAGATACCTTTAAAAGAAGAATTAAATCTTTATAGCACAATCTTCCTTTAATACACTGCTAAAGTCCTATTGCATGATTCTGCAGACAAATAAATAAAGATTTTTTATCCAAAAATGTTGATAAAAAAGCTTTAAGCATATTTTATTTATTGCCAAATGTCTTGGAAATATAATTGTATTCGTTATAAAATGTGTGTATGTTCCACTTAGCTATTCCACAGGTATTTAACGTGGAGCCCTAAAAACTGAGACAAAACTGAACATGACACATTTCGGAGCTGTCCTATATTCAGAATGTTATAATGTATGCATTCAGGTGACCCTGTATACCTGCGCAAAGACACTATATCGCCTCTGTAAGCAGCCAAGAGGACATTCATGATTTGGTATCCCTGTAATTAAAAATTCAAAACTTGAAATAACAGTATATCCATCTGTATATCACTAACAGCTGAATTTAACGTTAAAGAAGTCCTAAATATCTAGCCATACCTCTGACTCCACCTTCCACTGTCTGTAAGACAACATCTGCCTGAAAGGAGTCTTAATGTCAAAACTGTGCAGCTGGAAGGTTGAAATCAGTTCCTTTGACGAAACAGACAATTATTCACAGTCACAATTCAGTCAAATCAGGCCTAACTGGTAATTGGGATATACCTCACAGAAATGGACACCCCTCCAGGAATTTCCATTGGAGTCCAGCCCAGGTGACCAGCACATGAGTCCCAGAACTCCAGGAATGACTATCAACACAGCACCAGACTGGCTGGACTTGGCAGGAACAGACGTCTGTGTTACAGAATGAGAAATATTAGAATTATATTACAACCAAGTTCACTTTTTCATCATAAGAAATGGCAAATATATACAAATAATATACCAAAATGCACTTTGAAAATCCACTTATAGTCAAAGCTTAAAATATAAATTCTGAATGTGGATACATGCGTTATGGATGTAAAAAAACAAGACACGTTTTGAGAGAAAACATACTTTGTAAGATTTCCGTGAATTAAAATGCACAAACCAGAAGAAATAACACCCAACAAATGGAGAAGAGATGATTTTGATGGTAAGATTATGGTAAAGTTGACATTTGGATGGAATTACCCAAATCTGGATTCTCTCCATTAGAGGGCAGTAGGGGAATACATAATTGTAACAGATAAGTATTTAATTCATGGACACCTCATTATTGACCATCATTATCCATTTTGTTAATAAACGTGGCAGGGCAGGGGGAAATTTAATTAGTTTCATGAAAGGCTGAGCAAATAAATGACTTGAAAACTCCTCTTAGAGATAAAGTGAAATATAACAGTAGTTGTACGTAAATGAAAAAGAACTGCTCCTACACCTCCAATACATCAAACAAACATGACTCATTATTTACCAGCTTAATCACAAACTACTGCTGCTAATCCAACTCACCCTAAAATGGAAAGCTCTGGAGTAATCATTCATGCCGGCCACCTGCATCATTGACAGCGTGCTGCGGACAGCATGAGCCGACAGTACTTGGTCACCTGACAGTGGACACAGCCCTCCATTGGCTAAAGTCGCGGCCAACGCTGCACCAGACTCACAGGTGACTTCTGTCGATAAACACTACAACATGTGCAAAATGAAATATGCTAAATAAAATAAACTATATCAAGAATCTAGTCACTAAAAGATGAATACCTGCAACAGTAAATCCAACGTAGCATTGATTCCCACCCCTTCAGGAAAGCACTGGAATATTTAGTGAGTTAAAAAGACACTTGGTAACGAAGAAATAAAAAGAATAAACGCTGAATTATCCTGAACTTACTTTCTTCTCTTGCAAGTAAAATGAAAGTGCATGAAGGCGAATAATGTCCTTTCTTAGACTTTGATATCTGCAATGACAATACAATCACCATCAAATACACACAGGACTGCACAAAATCAATCTGAAAAATCAATTTCTCATATAAACAACATTTTGGAAAACGTACCTGGTGCAGTTTAAACTCGCGTGTTCTTTGTTACACAGTCTTCTGATGATATTCAAAACCTGAGTGAGAATGGTTTAGGATGGTGCTGATTGCTTTCATTTCTTATTTAATAACAAATGTAGATGCTACTTAAAAGTTAAGCTTACAGACTCATACTTTTCTTCGTCTTCTGTGATTGGTCTGTTTGCCAGCTGTTTGAGGACAAACAACACCAGTCAAAAAAGTCAATATAAATATATTTTTGTTTTCGTTTTTTGGTTGATTTGGCTGTTCGCACACTTTACCTGTAGTAAAGATGTGCTGATAATGGCACCTGTCTCTATTAGTGGACTATGTGGCACACCTGCAAACAAAAACAAGAAAAAAAGTTTATAATCTAAGTTTTCATCTGTAAATCAAGTCTAGTATCAAAAGTAAATCATGGACCCATTATGTGTAAAATAAACTGACCTTGCTTTGTCAGGGTAAATGGTGATTCATATTTGGAAAACTCCTCCATCCCTACAAATCTGTGCACAAAGTCGACTCCATGCTGGTCCACGGCGAGGCCGTATATGAGCGGCCAGGATATCTCCCCGAGGACACAAGGTTCCGCCCAGTCTCCTAAAGAAAGTCTAGGGTCCAAAAACCAAAGCATCTTCTCAAACAACTACTTAACTTTTTGGGTAATATAAAGCAGTGACACTGTTATATATCATTTAATTTCTTGCATTTTACACAAGTTAATTTACACAATATAATAATTGGCAAACAATCTACAGTATTACCACAGACTTCTTGGCAGCCACATGATCAAATTAACTGAATTGGATTAATGTTAACATGAAGAAGAAATAAAGGCATACCTCTGCCCATCCACGGTACAAATTGAAATGCCCCATTTTATGCTGCTCTCTTTGACATCTTTTTCCTGTTTAGAGATACGCAGGATATGAGTCATTTCGTGATATTTGCAAAGAAGCATCAATTTAAAAAATAACCATCTATAAGTGCGTTTAATAAGTGCATCTACGCGCATCTCTTTTACTATGAAAACAACAGCAACGGAAGGAAGTTTGACCTACCTTCACAGAAGACAGCTGTTTGCATTTAATAAATAACTTTTGCGTTTCCTCTGCGAAGGTTGAGAAATCTGGAATAATAAATCTTCCCTGTAATGCTTTCAAAATGAAAGACACAAAGCCGGTCACACACCTGCAAAACATTCAGAAGAATATTACACATTTATATATGCATGTATGTTGTTTTCATGCTCTGAATTATATGATTATGGATCAAATGTGCAGATATATAAATCCTGTCTGGCCTGTGAAAGGTGCTTCTGTCAACGGTTCCGTCTGATTCCTGGAGCTTCCGCATCAGACTGTAGCAGTCTTTAATCCGAGGGTCTGTTCGGATAATTCCTGAGCTCCACAGGGCCTGTCAAAAAACAGGCAGTTTATGTAACTTTAGGTTATTGAAGTTAGATATTAATGAAGTATTTTTGATTACCTCAAAAAACTGGTTGGCACTGACTCTTCCCCAAAAGCAAAACTATCAAACAGAACATCAGCAGCCCTTTTGGGAAACCAATGTTGACAACAAACATGATATAAAGTCACAATCCATATGGAAGTTGCAAATGCATTCCTTATTTGTATTAATTTGCACTTGTCAGACTCACACTTTTTTCTTAAAATGACCTTGCTGGGATTCTTGTCGGCTTAAATTTTGCCATGGTTGGCTGGTGTGAAGTTTGTCCTGCTCTTGTTTTACTCCTCCGTTGCTCATAAAGGATGGCAACCCTTGGGAACAGAAAACTTCTACATTTTAACATGAATGAGACATTTACACAAAATTTTCAACTTTAGATTTGTAAGAGCGGTTACTAAATGTAACCCACATTTATTTCTTAAAAACTTTAATGAAGTGCAACAAGTACTTTAGAAGCTTAATATTCAGAGTTAAAAACAAAACCCCTAACCATAATATTTGAGGAACCTTGTAATATTTTTAACAAAAGGAAGCAGGAGTACAAAGGTACATTAAATTGAAAGGAAACTAACAGTAATAGAGGCGTGCGCTACTGCAGATAAGTGCACATATTGTTTAACTTTGCTCATTTCACCTGTGGATCCTGAGGAAACATAATTGACTGTCCTCTGGGATGGAAAGGTATTTCTTGGCACCGCTTGTGGAATGTTCCCTGATGTTTTTGTATCCTAGTAACATGCAAAACAATGCATTAAACTCGACATTAAACGTTAACATTTATCTATAAATAGATATACGCTTCTTTTTCACTTTCTTATTTACTAAAATAGAAGTCGCTTTTATGCTATAATTGAATGTGCTTATCTAAGTGCTTTACGCCTTTTGAAGACCAATGAAATACAACATACACGGTAATAATTAATGTCGGTGCTAGACAGTCTTTGATGTGAAACTAATTGCAGGTGCTTAACACTGCAGGGAGACATATGGAGATATATTACCTTCTCATGTCAACATGTCAGCTGACAATGTCAGCAATAACGTCTTGTATTACATGTGAACTTCTCTGCATTTTGCCTTTACATGTTACACTATGTTAATCCAGAAGTGCAGACAATGAGTCTTTTATGTCCAACCACACTGTGATTAAATAAAAACACCTCTTCTGGAAATGTCACCTCAAAGGTATTCTTTAAAAGCCTTGTTTTGGAAAGCGAACAAGCAGATCGATCCAAGTGTATTAAAACGTCTCTCATCTCTTGACAGATGCTGATAAATGTACTGGTTGGCCTTTTTTATAATGGTGGTGATTATTATTTCCGCCTCCAGGTTTTCTTTATGTATTATGCATGTGTGGGTGTGGCTACGGGAGCAACGCAGGACCGAGCACGTACCTGAGATGCAGGAAAAATTACAGGGTCGACATTCCTCTTTGGGTGGGTATCTTTCAACTCTCCATTCTCTGAATGTGTGGGGGAGAGAATAAAAATCCAGGATAAGAAAAATCCTCCTTTGCTGACTCTTAAAAATGTTTAAAGATTAGAGCTTATTTGCGAGTGCAAGATTTGAATAGGATTTTCTAAGTTCAAAGTAAATTAAGCATTGCCTCAGCAAAGAATGTTTACGGGGCTATTTTAGAATCTAGGACACTACGTTTAAGATATTGTTGTGTTGGTCTTTCTCCCCGAAACCTCAGAAAATGCCACATTTTTGGAGTTGAGTACTATAACATGAAACCACTGTGCTGTTCTATTTTAACACAAAACACAAAAACTATTTTGATCACAAAAATCTTAATCGATTTAGCAATGGAATTTGTTTTTAGAAATTTTGTAAAAGTTTTTTAAAGCAACAATATTTTGAAAAGTAGCAAGACATTTGACATTAAAAAATACAAAAAAGTAATCTGCTTTGGTGGTACAAACCAGACAAAGTTATGCAGACAGAAACCCCCCAACAACACCCACATCTCGCCTCAGGGTGAAACTAGAAGTAACCGAATCAGGTTTCTTTTAATGGTAGACCACATAAAACAAATACGGTTTACAAAACAAAGTCAAGCACATTTGAATGCAATCCATCACTGTCTAAAGAAGCTTTTTCCTCACTGGAATCACCTTTAGCTCGGTCACTGGGGGACATTAGGAAACTGTTTTTGTAAAGATGCTTTGTAACAATGTTTATTGTGCATTATACAAATAAAATATACTTGACTTTAAGCCTTTTAGTTTAGTTAAGGTACAGCTTTGACAAAAAAGTGATGCTTGAAATAAATATTTTTCAGCAATTTTACTCCTGGTGCAATATTTGTTTTTGAACTACTATAATACTTTAAAATAATGTATTTTATCTTTTAAAGTAACAAGTAAAGAGAAAACTATGTAAAAACTATATATCTGATGTGTTATTCAGTCACACTAAAACCAGCAAATGCCACATCACTTCTTTTCAGAGCACACCCACAGCCGTTGCACATTTTTATGGCCCAGACGGAGACCACAAGCCTAGTTAAATGAGAATGTCTACAAAAGTGTCCCTTTCATTTAACCCAGATTGAGCACCTCAGACTGCAGCTGATGTGAGATCAGTGTGGTAGTTTCTCTCACAGTGGTTAGGAATATGATTTGAGAAGTGGTAGATGACCCATGATCAGTGAAAATGGAAACACTTTCCCAAAGCACTAAGATGACGCCCACAATTGAGAACAGTGTCAGTGTAAATCATCACAAATTGCATCTTGCTTGCTTGTAGTGTTTTGTGTATTTACCTCTGGTGTCATCATCCTTATTTGGCTCCAGTAGTTTGTTGCCATCCAGCCCTCCGTAACGTTTTCGCCATTTGCGTCTGAAAGATGGTGTTCTCTGAAAACTACAAATACTTTTATTTGCATTATAACTATATACTTTTCAAGTATGCATGACCAAAAGTATGCAAATATATAACTCTAAGTGTTTTCTTTCTATCCTGGTTTTGGGCACAATAAACACCAGGAAACTACATAAGTATATCCTACAGATAGGATTTCAGAGGAGAAAAATAGTTTTCTAGATACACTGAAATTAAACCTTGGGATCAAAGTAAATGTGCCCCTGTAGAGACACGTCTAGTCATGAAAATCAGTTCAGCTGTTAGTAACACCTGTGTGAATTCTGGGACATCAATTGTCAGCTTAGCCAAAATATATGCTCAAGTGCTTGAAAAGAAAATATATTTTGCAATGTTCTACATACGCTTGTCTTACAGCTTTGCAATGCAGGGCTAAACTAAATGAAAGAAGAAATGGTTTTCAGAGTTCTTACCAGAGATACAAATTTTCTTCTGCTTCTTGGCTTAAATTGTTCTCCATGATAAAACTTTCCACTGTGATTTGGTACAGGAAATCATCAATGAGTTTATAAAGAAATCCAGTTGGTGTGTTTGTCTAACATCTGGAGAGTGTGCAGATGAAACACTTTGGCAGCTGTGCATACAATGAGTCCCAATGTGAACTGCCAGTTGTTAGCTGGATAAAATAGGAGGAACTCAACAGCATCCTGGAGGAGGGATCTTTATTCTGAAAAGGGACACCCTACAACAAAAAACAGACAACCATACAGACCAGAAAAAATATTATAACTACTACAAAACAACTACTGCTGTTAAAATATATCTTAATAATCACAAAAAATAACATTTTTATTTTATATTATTTGAAATTGTAGTAGTTAATATTAATATACATTTAATATAATATATATCAGCACATGAAACAGATCAGATCTCTTTAACAAGAAACGGAATGGGTTTTGTTTAAAATGAGTTATTCGCACGTTTTCTCTGGTCTGCGCATTTAGCGCGCATATTTGATGCTCCAAACGCATTTACTCGCATTTATCGTCATGCGCTTTAGATGTAAATTGTTGTTACAAGCAAGCAAGGCAAGATCATGCTGTTCTCTTAAAATATAAATACTTTTAACTTTTAGCTCATGCATTCCCAGATTCTCCATTTTGTACGAATATCTTTATTTACACTCATTCACAACGCGCTGTTTAGTCGCATGCTTTTGAGGAAAATCACACATTACAGATCCGTTTCTTCTAAGAGTGTGTACTCACAATACAGCACGATGCCTAAAAAGAACAAAACGGTAGGGCTCATTACATACTAAAGTTGAAATATTTCATGTCTGATTATAATTGAAAATGGGTTAAATAATGTCAGTAGTAATACACCACTGGTTTAAATCTCTTTTCTGATGTTCTTGATTGCCATGCTCACACTAAATGTCTTTATATGAGATTAATCTAGCAAATGAATTTAAAATTTTCTTAGAGTAAAAGCACCCCTAAGCTCCCGGAGACACCACCCGGACCGGTTACAAAAGTTAAAGATGGTGAAATTGCAATCGCAATACATGCAAAACCCGGGGCCAAACAAAATGCAATAACAGGTTGGATATCATAAATATGAAATAGTAAAAACAGTCTAGCCTTTATCTATAAGGAGTCCATTCATCATCGTTGTTTTGTGTGACAGATGTCTCTAATGAAGCGGTGGGTGTCGCCATTGCCGCACCACCGACAGACGGAGAGGCCAATGCGGAGCTGCTGCGCTTTTTATCCAAAGTCCTGGAGCTGAAGAAGAGTGAAATATCTTTAGAGAAGGTCAGAAGCATCATATTTATTTAGTTTGATTATATCTATTAATAGAGTAAATATGAATAAATGAAGGAACGAACGTGTTTCAATTTCACCACAGGGCTCCAAATCCAGAGAAAAACTGATCAAGGTAACAGCAAGTGTCAGTCAAGAGGAAATTCTGGAAAAATTGAAAAGAGAAGCGAATGGGTGATACTACAATGAACTTTAATACTCAAATCAGCCACATAAATGTTAACCTCAAGTTATTTTTGTCAAAATTTGCACATTGAAAGCATGTGGTAAAATATTTATTAAATATGTGAATTCATCAAATAAAATACAATATTATTTTTTCCAAATTATAGGTTTCATGTGTTATCCATGTGTGAGAATGTTATGTAATACTTTACAACTTTATAGTTGTATTTGGTAATACATTTGCTAGCATAAACTAACAATAAATATTATTCTACAGCAGTTTTTAATTTTAATTATTGTGAATTCCACCATTTACTAATGCGTTTTTAAAATCAAAAGCTGGAACTGCTAAGATTAGTTAGCACAATGAACTAACATGAACTAAATTGTGTGGCCATTAACAAACATTAACAAACATTGATAAATGCTGAGAAACTACAGTATAATGTTTATTGTTACCTAATTTAAACAAATACAACCTTATTATAAAGTGTTGTATAAACATGGTTGTAACTTGTTACAGTAAATAAGATTTTATGTTTTAAGAACATACACTGCTTCAGTACAATCAATTGTGACTCATCCATTGGAATTGTTCTGTTAGGTGGTAAAGTTTAAGGAAATTATCCTGCTGTTTTTAATAGTGGCCACATCAGCACCTGAGGTCCCCAAGCAGTGACAAATGTCTTCATTAAGGAGAGCCTAATGAGCATGGTTATCAGACACTTTCTATTAAGCTCTTTTAATGGATTATTCAACAGATTCTAAGAGTCTTAGTTTCTGCTTTATATTGCTCCTATATAAGCATTTTAACTGTATATGTAACTCTACATTTGTGTTCTGTTATATAATGTAAAATAAGAAGTGAAACAGTATTAGATGTTTTCTATTGTCTAGTGAGGTTTAGATATAATGAAGATGCAAAAACCAGTTTCATTTACTATTAAGCAACAGTTTTAGGAAACGTGCACCCCCACCATTAGAAAGGAGCGGAGGAAAATCCAGCGAGAGATAATACATGTTTGCATTTAATCAAGCAGCCATAGCTCCGCAACCTCCTATTTCATTAAAGTCTTCCAATATAACCCTTCCATAAATAGAAATTCAGTTATATTTCTGTTCCCAGAGTGTGCTTTGTCACATAATTAAGATTGTCTATGGCATAACAATTCATTTTCATACAATAGTGTGTTGATTTAAATTAAATTAGTTGATAAAGGCATCTTCTAAAATATCTTACATTTGTTATACAGTCCTTTTAAAAAATGATTATGGATATTTATTTATTACTGGAAATGCTTACTTAGTGCTTAATTAACAATCTGTGCAACAGCTGGCAATACAATACTGTTTTACTCCGAGTGACTCAAAGATTTTTAATATGTACAACCACAGCCCAGATTTGTGTCGTCCTTGGCGCAGTCTTGAAGACATATTTTGTTATTATAAGACTGTGCAAATGATTTATGCCCCGTGGATGGTGAAATCCTCCCAGTAATTGAGGAGAAAAGTCTCTGTTTGAGCTAAATGAAGATGGGTGGGATGACATGGTGCACTGGCCGCTCCTCTACTGAAGTAATATTTCACAAAGCTGCTTATCTGTAAACCATGAAGCCACGCAATATCTCATGATTTAAGTGCTACACTGTTAATGGGATCAGTGTCTAAGTCATTTTGACATAAGTTAACTGCAGGACAACACTTAAAATACATTAGTGTAAATTCAAATATATAGTCTGTAAATCTTCAGACAAGATTTACACATAATTTGAAGTCTCAGTATTTGCATTGGTATTGAATATTGCAATAATCTTTTTTTTTTTACAGATACTGGGGCTGTTACTTATCTCTTTTGCAAGCGACATATATGTTTACCATAAAAATGAAGCTCCCCAAGCCCTTAAGATCAACTTACTGGTGTATTGAAGTGAGACCCTTGTACATCTATAAGATCATTTTAATATTGATGTTATATTTGTAACACAGGAGGATTTACACTACACAATCCAGATGTGTACAGCAACACTTTTTCCCTTTGGGTAAACAACTAGTTCAATTGTTTTTGATGATGGTACTTTGCTATAAATCTAATTTCTTTGAAGAAAAAGAGGATCATCTGCCACAGACTCATCAGGTCTTATTCTTAAGGCAGAACAAATTTCTGTCTAAATGCTTTCAGAAAATTCATTCATGTGGAATTGAACGCTGCAATTTACTTGAGGTAATGATTTAACGTGTGATTTTGAGAAATCCATTCTGTTTTGTTTAATGAATATAAAGGCCCATTGTCCTTAATGTAGTCACTAAAAATGTTCTTGACTTAAGTAATATTTTGGGAAATTTCATGTTTTAAAGTGTTGCTTTAGTAACCAGCCAAGTATGGGAAAAATTCACTTTGTAATATTAACCTCTCTGATCTTTGCCTCGCTATTGATGCCATCAGCATTTCAATTGAGTTTCACACACCCACACCAAATATACCAACTAATAACTATATATGGAATATACATCCTGAACACATGATCTTCACTGGTGATATGGGACTAAAATATGCATCAGGATGAGATAATGAAGCTTCATCTCTCCCACACGAAACAGATAAACCTCTACAGGGATTCATCTTCAAAGAATTGGTGTGGGCTCCAAACACACACACACACAGAAGTTAATGATATACTGCACCCTGACATCTAATACTAACACAAACCTGTTGACAATTTTTACATTTAAGACTAAACAAAACAAAAAATAATGAATTTGTGTTAATACTGTTTCACTGTATTTCCGACTTCACAAGAGCTTTGCAGAGGCTGATGATGTCACATGGCATCCACGACCAGCTCAGAGATCATTAAAACATGGCCTTTGAAGAGTTTTCTCTGTGATCTCATAAACGTTACTTCTTGTTATTCGCCTCTTTAATCATGGAAATCCTCCAAAAACAAATTCCTGCCAAAGTAAATGAGGACCATCTATTCATGTCTGACAAAACAAGGCAGCTTACGCTCAAGTGACACTCGAAACATTCTAGTGACATGAAAAGCAACACACAAAAAACATGACAGGTTAAGTCCTGGGGCAGAGATAAAATCTAATTTGCTGGGTGCCGCTTGCCGTCGAGGTTGATCTGCCTGTCAGAATGAGGAATTGGGCAGATGTAGGAAACAGCTGTAAGTGACATGTCCTTTAAATTTTAACGCCTGTAAGCACCAAAGGCTGTTCTTCTGTCTTGTCTCCTTAGGGACATGAGCAACAGCTCTGCTGTGGCCAGTAAATATACACAAGGCTGCTAGAAAACAGGATATTGAGGCTGCTTTTCTACATCACTAGAAAATTCTATAACTTTCTGGGGTATTGCCTTGTGGTATTTGATCAAGTTTTGTTAATATCTTTTTGTTAATACCATTCCACAGGTGGAACACTTTTATTTATTTTATTTTATATATTATTTTTTATTTGATATATATGATTTATTTGATTTATACTATATATTGATGAAAAGGTCTAAAACTCAAGAATAAATATTTGACAAATTTTAATTGACAATAAATATAAAGTAAAAAAATGAATATGTTAAATGTTAGTGTTATTTATAAAATACCTAAAATTTTAAGTTTAAAAATAAAACAAATGTTAAAAAAATCAAATATGTAAAGTTTGCAGTTTGGATAGTGCATTTTAATGACTTAATATGTGCAGCTTTTTTGTAAAGAAACTCTTTTTTCTGGTCCCAAAGTATATGAGAATTGTTCTTTTTTTTTTTAAATGGGTAGAAGAGCCCACTTGTGAGAAAAGGGGAATCAAATATTTTTCAATAATATAACACAGCTATTACAGCTAATATATTTGTACAGGCATGTTTTTAAAAATGAGTCTATTTTTGAATTTAGCAGTCAACTTTTGATTCATATGTGAAAATGACTGACATGCAAGAACTGCAAAATGTCCATTTGCCATAATGGCCTAAACAACTTATGACCTTCTGATAAAGAAATTACAATTGCATAAAGTGCAAAGTTTGGGAAAAACCCATGAGAGGGTGGTCACCTCTCAGAGGTTAAGTCGATTCCTTCAACCAGAATGTAATTAGATGTTTAACGCAATGAGCGTGTGCTTCACCTGATAAGTACCTTGTTTGGCTCATTTCTAAGCGAGATGGTCTGAGGTGTTGTCTTCTGATCAATGGGCAAATCAATGGGCCTATTTTATCCCTACAAGGCTTAATTTTGACTGCCACTTTGATAAACGAAAGAACTGTGGAACTGAAATGCCTTCAGTACGTGTTTAAAACAGACACAATGATCAATTTGAGCACATTCAATGATTCTCAATCTATGATAATCCGACATGATTGTGTGAAATGCATGATTAAGAAATAACTTCCTGATTTCTTCTTTGTGCAACAATTGATACACTAACAAATAAAATTATATACTCCAATGGTTGAACATGGCCTATGCCTTGTTATAGTTTTTTTTTAATCTCTTTTCATTGTAAATTTAAAAGAGATTAATAGATTAATCAGAGAAAACAGCATGGGATGTCACACACTGCAGGGGTTAATTTATGGGGCTGAAGATGAAGTTTGGGAAGTTGAGGAGGCACATGGCTAAATACACAGAGGTTTTAGAAGACATGTGGACGTGGGCAGACATAAGCGGATCCCAAGGAAACAAATGGGAATCAAATCATCCCCCATAGCGAAGACAGAATATGGCAGTGGAACAAGGGTAAGATTTTAAACCCCTTAACTCAAAACTCTTTGCTGGGCTAAAAATAGTTGGAGGTTTGAACAATTATTTTGCTGTGAACAGATACTGTTTCCAGAGCCTTGGGCAAATGTCACTGGCAAATTTTGATTTGTGTGATTTTAACACTGGAAAAGCTTGGATGTTGCTCCTTTCTTTTGATTACAGACTTTTTACAGAGTTTTAGCTGTTAATGCAAACAATATCTAGCTGAACAAGTTAAACAAGCCAAAAGGATCTAGCTTGAAGACAGTTCTTGTAGCTTAACTTGTAGATCAAAGGGGATCTAGGGAATCTAGTCCAAAGCAAATAGAATTTTTTTAACTGAAACCTTCTCAAGGGTTTCACCTGTTGTTTTCCTCTGAAAACATGATTGTTGTTTTATAACGCAAATGCGATGTAAGAACCACACATGCACTTGTCTCAGTAATTCTTTAACAAACATGTAGGCTGGATATATTTTTAATGAGGCTTTGGGTAAGTGAACATATAAAAATGGTTTTCATTCACCCATAACCTCTATTTCCGTTCCAGTCGTGTTTGGAAAGAAGAACAAGTTTGCTCACTGCACTGTTTGATTTAAAATTTCATTCCTTGAGGTTATGGGCCAACTTTTTCACTTATTATTTTCACAGCATATTATTTTGTGCATGTCAATGATTGTTGTCATTTAAGAGACAAATAAGATGATGTTTAGGTCTTTTTTTTTCTTTTAATACACCATAGTGTGTTTTTAATGACTGTGAGCTATATATGGACACAGGCAATTGGCTGAATTTCTATGGATGAAAGACATGGTGTGTTAGACATTGATCGGTTATATTTTGATATGAATGAGGACTAAAGAGACTGCGTCATATGCCTCACACCCTTTGTTAAAGGGTCCTGTTGGGAAATTAAAAAACATCAACTTTGGATAGAAGCTTTGCGTGAGTTAATCCTTACAGGCACATAGCTTGCAACAAACTTATTTTATTTCCAGAAATGCACATGCTGCTAGGCAACCTAGCAAACTATGAGACAAATTCTCCAAATTGATAATTCATATGAATCTTGTTGGGCAGAAATGTGATCTGCTGATACACAAATAGCCTATCCAGTTTAACCTCAAAATAATTTCCTCTATATGTGACGTCACAGTCGGGAAAATATTAGCCTATTACATCAACCAGAGAAAAACGACCTTACATTGGAAAACTCATTTATTTCCTACTTGAAAAAAATCGCTGTTCACATTCTGGGGAGGCTTGGACGGGTCGTGCTTACATACAGTACTTGAGTGTCTACACTTTCACAGCGCAGATGGCTTTTGGCCCCTTGTAGATTAAACATATCATAAGAGAGTTTCTCAAAATCTGATTGCTAAAAGCAAACGATCACTTCACATTTTTCATTTTCATGAAAAATAAGCTTAAAGTGCTTTAATGTTTGCATGTTTGAAATCTAAAAATGGCATGAGAGAAATAAGGATTGAAATGCAAAAAACAAACAAGTGTGATCTCTCTGTGACCACTCTAGTTAATAGAATAAGAAAGAGAAACTGCTGTAGTAATTTATGAAGTAATTACACCTCATTTTACGCACATGATAAAACAGAAATAAACATTAAAGAAAGTGCTGAATGAGGATCTGATATAATTGACTGATACCAGTTACATTAAAACATCACCAGACAATTACGTTTGCAACATTTTAGATTTGGATGTTGTGTTTGATGCGGTTTTAAGTAGATTTTAATCCTTGCTGAGGGTTAAAGAAGTCTTATGCACTTTTTGAAAGTAAAAATAAATATTAAGCATAACATATTCATGCAAATCTAACGCAATACAATTTATGCAGCACATTCTCCACTCTTCCAAAGTGTTTCAAAGTCAACATCGTTGCATTGAGACGTGCTTATACAACTTGCAGTATTTCCATCTGCTCCTCACAACTAAAGAAACACACTGACGGATGTGTCTTTAGTGAAGTTAAAGAATGCAACATTCCGGGGGGAAAATGAACGCATGTGATGACTTGTCTCTTCATTTACGCAATGAATGATCGCGCTTACGTGCGAACGAAATCAATGGTAAAGGCGGGGCGACATCATATCACATAAATGCATGCATCGTTGAGCACATAAAAGGGTGCAAGACTGTTGAGATGCATATTTGAACCAAAACTTTGACGAGAGACATACTGTGTAACTGCGTGCGCGCTCCGGTGCCAAAAGCTCCCTGCAACCAGGACCATGGAGAGCTCCAGTCTGTGGACGCGAATGGCCGTGTGCGCCGTGCTACTTTGCTTGGTTACTGATGCGAGAGCGAACGATCCAGACCCAGATGTAGATGTTGAAGTGGACACAAGAGCCATCAGAGACTTCTACCCCAAAGATCCTAATCTAACAAGTGAAAAACAGCTGGTAAGTAATTCATCAGTTTGGTGGGTTTTTTAACTTTTATTGCATTACATACTCTCAGTATACGACCTATTTACAAAGAAGGTTTTGTTCTACTTTGCTGCTAAAATATAATAGTTATAGGTATGTACAAATATTGGAGAATGAATTTCATAAAGAGTGAAATGCAATATTTGATAAATGTTTTATCAGCTCGGGGCTCTGCAAGAAGTTCTGGAAAAACTGCAGACGAAACGAATTCCACCTTGGGAGAAGAAATTTGGTCAAGTTCCTATGGTATACTTATATCATACTTAAATATTGTGTATATATGTGTGGCTTTTACGCACTGGTTTTGCTCCATGGACCATACATTTAACTGTGATGCCACAACATTTATTTTTGTAATTTTCTAAAATACAAGCTAATTTTTATAACGTTTGCAAAACTCAAATGCTGTAATAGCAAAATTAACATGATTTCTCCTGTTTTCTCAGTGTGATTTGGGGGAACAGTGCGCTATCAGAAAAGGCTCTCGAATCGGCAAGATGTGCGACTGTCCGCGCGGGGCGTTCTGCAACTTTTTCTTGTTAAAGTGTTTGTGATGGTGATGCACATTGCTGAATGGATTGGGATGGGCATATGCATTATATAACATAATTTATTGGAATTTTATTTATATTAATATTTTTTTAAGTGCAGCAACACATAGGAGAGAAGTTGTAAAGCTTTTGTTCATCAAACACGTATACGTGATATAAACATGTGTTATTGTCATATATAATCTTGTTTTGTGCATTAAAGTGCAATATAACTTGTTTCGTAAAGTCGTCTGTGTATGAAATACTTTTATATTTCCATTCTACAAACATATTGTTGTTTCGATAAAAAAGAGATGGCTTTTATGATTAAAACATAATTTTGCTATAAAAAATACAGATGTTTTTTACATTATTAAACGAAGAAAAATTACCATAAACGCAACTTTGACAAGCTCTGCCATGTATTAGTAAAAAATATGTATTGATTCTGAGCTTGATTAATCAATACATTTATATGGGCTATACAACTCCAACACATTATGTAATTTTAGTAGCACTGTCATACACGACTTTTTCCTCAACATATTGTTATTTATATTTATAAAACCAAATATAAAAACAATAGGCGAATAACTGCAAATCACGTTGAGGAAAAAAATCACCTTCCTAAACGCATAAAAAGATCTCAGCTCACCAAATCTATAATGCCAAAAAACTACTGCATCAAAAACATGCTGTCAAATACAAGACAAAATGTTGGATAATCTGCATAAAGAGGCACTAAAAGCTTAATATCATTTCATCCACAGAGCCCTGAAAATATTTATCTATAATCTGCCTGCAGTGATGCAGATGCCATTCTCTCTGCTACACGGCTAAACAGGTTATTGACAAGTGTATTACTTTGCATTGATGTATCTGTTTCTGCAAGTGATGTCTTAGGGGAAAAAATGAAAGGGCAGAGTCATAACATTACAAACTTCAAGTTTTAAAAAATATAAAAAATACTTTTGAATAATTAAGTAACCTCTGAATGGTCAAAACGGATGCTCTCACAGTCAGCAACTATTTGCTTTCAGTCAGATGCTATGGCTTTTATACCAAATAATGTCTGATAACTTGTATCTTTCCCAATACAGCTCATATCTGTCTTCACATTTTCAATGTGCTTTTATAACATGCCTTTAGACTTATTGCTTGACTTTGCCCCCAAAACACTATTCAGAATCAATATTTCATCATTTTAGAACCTTAGAAATTTCAAAACTGGGTCTGATGTTGCCCCCTAGAGATATAAATGAAAAGGCAGTCCCTTTATACAGCTATGACACTATGAGACAGTAGTTCTTTACTGAATTGCCTCGTTCTCTGAATGAATTTTTGCTTCTGTCATTGTAGATGACTGAAAATGGTCATGTGTGTAATCACTTGGTTATTGTGAGTTTGATTGACTGGTCACATAATCAGGACAGTAATGCTATGTGGATTGATAAACAGGCATATGCAATTAGAGCTCAGTTATATTCTCAGTACATAATCATTGTAAGCTTAAAAAAGTTTCACTAAAACCTCTAGGGCTTGTCATAGCCACGACCTAATCAAATACTTGGGGATAATGATATCTGACATTTACGTTTATGCATTTGTGAGATGCTTTTATCCAAAGCGTGCATTATACTACACATTTGTTTCTGAGTATGTGCAATTCCTGGGATCGAGCCAACTAACCAACTACAGTGCATAACTAAATACCACAATGAAATAAATTATAAATATATATAGAATTTAACTTGCCAATTTGGCTATTTTAGTAATCAACCATTATGGCATTTTGCACTTAAAAACACCAGCAGTGACTGATATAATGGAGAACAATACTGCAAGTCATTGTAAGTCTGCATCTTACTCACAAGTACTTGCTTGGCAGCAAAAATTTAGCTTGCCAATCAAAGTGTTAGTGCTTTAAATCCCAAGAGTGCAGAGCACCCGAAAAATAAGCTAAAAAAAATGTTTAAGAATACAGCATTGTTCATTTGCTGTTTTGTTACTGTAGGTTTATAGCATTGTGCAAGTAGTCTTCAAAAGTTGTCTCCAAATAACACATTACAATTACCTTTACAAACCCAATCTCAAGTCAGAACCTCCATAAGGAGTGCACTGCATTTGACTATTAAGGTCAGCAGAGGGCAGTATTTGTTCATTTGTATTTGACACAGGCATTGCTGACTCACTGCCAAATCCAGTCAATGGTGCTGCAGCATGCGGACTCATCGGGAAGCCCCTCTCACCACATCTTTAGTTTTTGGTTGATTTTTACCCATCTTATTTTTTATTTGAAATGATGCCCTATCTAGTCAGCTTTCAGGGTGAATTAAACATGATCTAAAGAATTGTGCCTCAAATAAATGCAACAAACACAGACAGTGCATTGTATTTATATGCAAAACTTTGTTGTACTTCTTTGCAATTACAACTTCCCCTATATGTGTACTTGCGTGTAACTACCGATGAACATCCACACGACTTTTTTATCCATAACTAAACCAACAGATCAAGTAGCGTGTTGTACAAGCTGTCGGATGTCGAAACAATAGCCGACTACATATATATTTGTGTTGCATTTTATCTGTATTTGTAATCGTAAGGTGTGACGTCAAAGTAGCTGCATGGTCTTTTGACCAATCCCGCGCAAGTAAATAGCTCCGAGAGCGCGCAGAGTTTCACGAGCCCTCCCTATCTTAACTTTGCAGCCAGAGCAGGTGGCAGCAGTTGTCATGGAGATAACTGCGTGCCCGGCGTCCGTTCGAGGGGCTGTTTCCATGGAGATACCGGCCAGGGGTGCGCTCGAGGCGGTAGAGGAGGACGAGGACCGCGAGCTTCAGCACCTTGGCCAGCTCCGCCGCCGCGGCCCGACCTCCAGCCAGGGAAACTTTTACATGCTGATCGTCATTGGAGAGATCGCGACAGAGCATCAGCTACAGACCGCCAAACAACACATAGAGCGAGGTGAGCCTTTCAAGTCTTTGTACATTCAAGGATGCATCATCCACACTGTTTAAACGTCATGAAATATCCTGTATTTGATGCACGTTGTAATTCACAGTCAAAGTGCATGAGTAGCTGCTGTGGGCGTGTGCATTTAAATAAAGACTCGACGTTGCAAATGTCAACTTGTCAAAAATAATATCAGTTGCCTAATGCATTTCATTATTAGCAACATTTTAAATACTGATTTTTATAATTACGTCCCCAGAGCGACATACGACCCAATGCAACCATTGGAAACGTATTCATTTATAACAGCACACTGCGGCGACCTCGGGTGTCTGCACTGAGCACTGCGCCATGAATTGTGGGATTACGGCATGTTTTCATAAAATTGATGAAGTTGCAGTTTTGTTGGTCAGCAAAAACTGATAACAGCTCGTAAAATGTTGTGGATGTCTGTCATTAAACGTGTTGGTTTTGCTATTTACAGTCATTCTTTTTGGACATCATAACACTGTGATGTTTTCATTCAGATAGACAGTGAGTGCATAAAATGATTTTAATAAAGCTGATCAAGTTGATGTCAAAGGATATGATTATCAGCATATCATATCATTACTTTGTTTATAGGAAAATACATTATATTGTTGGCTACAAGCAAAATCATTATTAAATCTAATTTGGCATTGATTTTCTCTAATGTGATTTAGCCAGTATGATTAGAAAAAGTTGATTTGGTAAACCTTATGTCTTCTCATGGAAATGTCATTTGATAAGCATGAAGTGATGTTTAAACTTAATATGTGTTTACATTATTATGTACTAGCATGTGTGACTGTCTGGTTTTGGCTACAGCATCAACCACTAGAGTCCAAAGTAGCACTATATAGAGTAACAAGCAAAGAAACTTACTTACTAGAAGCAAGCCCATCGACCTCTGTTTGTGCTGGCCAACCAAAATCTGGAATACAAAGAATAAACTGATTTAAAAATAACAAGCGCTTTACACAGTTAGTTAGAAAAGTTGCTTCCTAATGTGTAAAATTGTTTAATTCATTAGATTATATCATTCAGGGTCTGCTATGGTGCACACGTAATGCTGATCACATAAAAAATATAACATTGAATCTTGATGTGCTAAACCATTCTCTAATCTTTGCACATCTGGAAACAGCCCAAGGATTATCTTGTTCCTCTTAAAAGACATTTCAATCTGTAATTCACCTATTAGTGAGAACAAATCAATTCTGTAATGTATATCATGTTTGTTTATAGACTAGTAAATAAAAGCATCTTATTCTGAGAAATCTCTGCGGCCTTTACCTGTTTCAAATCCCAATGACACAGCATTTCTGAGCACAAACACTGCAGTGTTTAGCAAGATTTACACTTTATCTGAGGAGAACAGAAGAGACATAGCAGAGGAGAATTAAGAGACATACAGATATAATTTTATTCCCTAAGTGACTTTGAAGTTCAGATCAGTTTTTGGGAAGTAACATTTTATGAATATTTAGTGCGCAATAAGTATGCTACAGAATCTTATATATGGAAATCCTCCTCTATTTACAATATGACCCCACCACTGGTTATTTCTTAATGGGATATTTCGAAACTGTACTGTCAAAAATTATATCAGGCACAAAAGCACAAAACCCTGCATATAAAATTACTGTAAATATGTAACCTGTAACATGCAAATTTAAAACAATTCCATGTCATATAATCTGTGTGCCTGCAGGTATCCGCTCCTGGGACATCAGTCTATCGGAATGTGACCTGGACCAACAACTGCAGCTTTTCATAACCAGACATTCTGCCCAGTTCTCTGCTGAGGTCAGAGGTCAGTGTTGGAGGAATAAAGCTAAAACGTTACAGCAAATATCATAAGCTAAGGACATTACTATTTATGTTCCCAATTATTTTCAATGAAATGTTAGAGATCAGGTTGTTCCCACACACATATAATCAGCTCAAGGTCTTTTCTGCCTACAGTAAGCTTGTTATTAAGACAAACAATATGTAGCCAATGCACCACAGAGAGTGTTTCATTTCTCTCCATGGGGAGTCTAGCATGCGTGTACTGTGTGTGCATCGCAGATCTGCTTCCAGTATAGTGCCTGGCACGCTGGTTCATAAAGAGCTGTGTCAGGATGAGAAGAGCTGCAGAGCCAATGCTTTACTGCTGCAGTGTGTGTGTAGGGTGGGACCTTGCTCTGTATTGTTCACAGACAGGATCATAGGACTCAGTTGTGCCTTGATTTATGATGTGCTGTATTCTACATGTGAGAGAGAACATGCAGACAACTATTTCTAGACCCATAAAAATAGGAGAAGTTAGAGAAAATATGTAGTCATATATAAATAAATACACAATTAGCACAAGAATATTAGGCTTAAAAGTTTGCAACGTCACTGGTGCACATGCAAATCTTGAAGCTTGATGCTATGATGTTCCAGATTGGTTGCCAGGGTGTTGCTAGGTGAAATCGTACTTAGAGTTTTAATATTTTGCAATGTGATTTCTAAATCACTGCTCCCACCGGAATGTCTTTTTTGTCACTAGATGTTGCTTAGGTCCCTCATTCAGTGTGTCTATTATGTGTGTTTTTGTCAAATATTACACTTTCATACTGAATCATAAAATAGACCATATAGAATAATAATAATAATAATGTTTGATTTTTCCATGCACCACTATTAAAATTGAACTGGCAAGATAGCTGAAGTAGTCAGAGGGAAAGAGAGAAGTAGAGATGCCCACTGACCCCGCTGAAGGACATGATGTGTGGTTGGATCAGATTGTGATGACTAATAAATGGCTCTAAAGGTCTCAGATTGTGCTTTTCTGTGGCTTAAAGCCTGTCAGACACAAGGCCCCTGGGCTGATAGTGCAAATGGGTGCACAGTATCGATTTGGCCGTATCATATTCAGCATGCACCTTAGCATAGATCAATGACAGCCAATCTAAGGGGAATTCAGTGGCTGTCCTAAGAGCAGAAATAGATGTGTTTCTATTTTAATTGGGAACAAAAGGACAATGAAGTATAGATAAACAGAAGTGCATTGTTAAGTATGAGGAAATTATTTTATGTTATTAAGCTCTCGAATATGATTAATCTAATTCTTTAAAGATTTTAGGATTTGGTCTACATTTGTATTCTCATGTGTTTCTCCTCTCCTGTGATGAAATGGTGAGCTGCTGCCCTCTCTTGGATATTATAAGTAATGCAGCACAGTGTTAAAACTTGGCGCACGCACAGGTTCACTGTCCCAAATATATTTATTCAATATAAAAAAACTGTTGAGGTTTAAATGAATGTGCTTACATTTACTGTTGCATAAATACAGTGAAACATGCTATGCAATACCATAAACATATTATTGCTTGTTATTGATTGTTATTGCTTGTCATATGCCGTAAATTATGAAAAACTATTTTTTGTCAAAATTTGCAAGAAATTACAACATCAGATAACATAAAAGGCAATTTTATTACAAAGGTCCTATTTCCATATTTCACCCGCTATGAGATCAACAAGAACACTGAAGCTCTGGTAAGTATTATAGTGTTTTATACGTAATTCTGCTTATATTTTTAGACTTACAACACTATCAAACAAATTGTAAAGAAAATGGAAAAAGTAAGGTGTTGCAGTCTAACATATGAAAACTAATTAAAGTACTTATTAGAACAATTAATCCAATATTTTACTTACTGTATTTTACGGTCTGCAATGTCTCATATGTCAAGAATCAATATATAAAATATAATAAACTATTCCATTACAATCCATTTTTAGAAGTCTCACAAAGCTAATAATCAAATATCTAAAAACTTTATTTTTGTGTAGTATCGCAGACATCCCTCTCTTGCATCCACCCACAAACACCCACGCACACATTTTCAGTCTCATCTGTTTTGGTAAGTACCACTGAGAGATCAGTTACTCATCAGTGTGAGATGTGACAGGGCCTTTGAGAACTGTTCCCCTGAATACTTTCTGTTAATCAACTGCTGGTGACTAAAAGATTCAATCTATTCTTGCAGCAGCTGGGTCATTCCTACTATGCAGTACACTTTTATGATATGTCTTTGTCTACTATATTGGATAAAATCATATAATCCTGATAAAATTATAGAAATTTGTATTATTAAACTAACATTTAAAAAAATACAAAAAACTAACTTCAAGTTTATATCGTCATAGCTAACGTTCCATCCACTGAACAACTGCTATCCTGAAAGCTTCCAATTAGCATTCTTTTTGTAAAGTTTCAAGTTATAGAAAGTGTAGAAAGTATGAGCAAAGTATATCTATAAATGTCTGCTTTTATATTACAACTAAAGCATATTTTAAACAGGTTACAGGTTTAACACAGGAATGAGACAGCTGATCCCTTTAGTCTGACAGACAAAAAGAAATATTGCAAACCATATGAAATAAAAACCAGAAGCAGTTATACATCTGATCTCACAGCAGGAGTAACCTCGATCAATCATATCCTTTCTCTCTCACTCTCTCTCTTTTTCTCTCTCTCTGTTTTCTTATGTTCATGTTTAGCTTCCCAAAAATATAAATGGTGAGAAATGATTTTCCTATGTTTTATCTCTTTTTTTCTATGACCTAGCACTGTATTGATTTCTGATATCTTAATGATCTTTAAAAAGTCATTACCAGAAATTACAGTCCTGCAGTTAAGGTAAATTAAAGTGTTTTTACTGCTGCTGTTAGTATTGGATTGTAACTTAACAGGTTTCTATTAAACTGTGACCACCACTGCATTAGCAGCAGACAGGCGTCTTCCCACAGAAAATCCTGTTAGACAGAATAAATGAGATGTTTTGGATAGAGTTAAGCTCCACGAGGCAGTCTGAGAGTTGGAGAGACTGTCTGCAGGCATGAGAACGTAATGGTCTGGAGTGAAAGTTTTTGATATTTCCAATCCTTTCTGATTTGATAAATCCCCTGAATGTTTTCATGTTTCCATTTATAAATGTATAATCTATAATTCATATAGATAATTACAGTGCAACTCAAATGCACCACAAATCTTGTACAGTCACACTTGAAAATCTTTATAAGGTCAAACCTAATGGCATCTAATGGCCAAATTATAGAGCTTTTTAAAACTATCTTTCAAACACTACACCTATTGTCTAAATTTAACTATATAATGTATATTGCACATTTTAGGGATATTTTAAGTGTCCATATACACTTTAAGGCCACTGTACCATCTATGTGATTGGTCACTGCTTAGGTTAAGGTTTTAACTTATCCTAACTGAGCAAAGGTCTGGTCTTTACATCTAGTTTGGTTTGGTGCTTTGTACCTTTGTTGTACCCTAAAAACCTTTCTGTACCCTTTTTTTTACCTAGGCTAATAGTGCCATGTACTGCTGACCTTTGCTTAACCTACATGTTCTTCTGTACACTCACTACTGTACATGCATCTGGTGCTATAATCAAAAATCTGACAGTCTCTCTCTCTCTCTCTCTCTCTCTCTCTCTCTCTCTCTCTCTCTCTCTCTCTCTCTCTCTCTCTCTCTCTCTCTCTCAAACTTCATAAACAATGATTGTTTCTAGCTCTTTTAACCAAAAACCTGTGGTAATAGGTCACTGGAAATGCAATGACCATACAGAATATGCAAAAATATGTCAGCAGCTTCACATGTTACTCTTTTGTAGTAATGGGAGCTTTATAACTTAAGCCTCAAGCAGGGTCTATTTATAATATAAGTACTGAGACATAATTATACATTTCACTGATGCTGCGGGGGAAGTATGGGATCACATGAATATCTTAAATTAAAAACTTCGGATAATGCATTTTCATGTGTATACTCAATATGTGCAGTGACAGTTATCAGGTTAAGGCCCTTAATCACTTCATACCTGTGTTTCCTTTAAAAGCACATTTTAAGTATGCTATACTGCTCATTTTATTTGACAAGATTTTGTCTGGAGTCCTAAAGGTCTTAGATCATCACTTGCTTGAGTACATATTGCAAATGCTTTGTCATTAGCTGCTGTTTTTAAATCCCCTTCCTGCCTGTGTCAATGTCAGATGAGAGATACCTGACAGACCTGACAATAAAATTGCTGAAATGAAAGCATTGAAATACCTCCTGCAGAATAACTGCTTGCAATACAACACTCTAAAAAAGGATGTTATTTTTTAACACATTTTTTGTGTTATGTTGTTTAACACATAATGTGTCATTTTTTTACCCTCCAAAAAATCTCCCCTGAATTTGATAATACAGAGGAGTCTTGAGGGAGTGAAGTGGAATTTTGAGGTGAATATATTCAACAAATATTATTCATCTCTGAAAATCAATGCATCCAGTGCAGGGTATTACAGTATTTGTTAAGCCCCAGGGCGGATACAATGCTCTGTTGTTTAACCAATCTTTAGCGGGCCTTTGTTTTAACAGATACAAAAGGCCAGTGAGTCGCATGTGGCTATACACAGACACTGGGAGCAAAACAAGCACTTAAGTTGATGAGATTTTTTGTCAAGGGGTTTGATTTTTATTTGGCCTTGAAAATATTTGAAAACTTATTGTGGAAATGTCATGCTGGTCATGTTTCTTGTAGAAATACCTATAGAGAGTCAGTGCTGTCATGCTGTCATGCATTATAGATGAACATCAAACAGCAGGTGAAGTGAGCAGATACTCCAGGTATTTGTACAGTGATGAAAAACTATATTGTTACTATATTTCACATCAGTAGAGATTCTCAGGAGCTGTATGATTTTCAAGACTTTTTTTGTGTAGAACTACTATAGATTATTGAAATGTTTATTGATGTCAAAATGGGTAAAGCTTCTCGCTCACATATTTTTCTTGTTTTTTTAGTAGAGCTATTCATTCATAAGATTTGTGCTGGCATTCTGAGCAGTCCAGTGGAGGGAGGTCAGTCATGCATAATTAAAGCTGCTTAATAATTTATGGCTTTGATATTGATAACACTGCAGATTCACTTTGACTCAAAGCTTTGCATCACACTTTCAGCATTATCTGGCACTGATTTTTTTAGATGGATGTTTACTATAAGTAAAATTTTCATGCAACAAAGCAAAATTACTTTATTTTTTTCCTTGTTAACTCTAAGAGCCAAATATTAAGTGACTCTATTTTTTTTATTTCTAGATGATGCTGGCAAAAAGATGCCCACTAGAAAACAAGTCTGTGTTATTTGGAAAGTGAAATCACCTGCTAAATGCAGGAGCTGAGTCACTAAGTAGTGACTACTAATGATATCACACACATTACACCTGATAAACAGGTGAATATTAGATTAGAAGATGGTAATAAATCTATATTTATACATTAAGGCTTTGAAGTTTATCTGTGCTAAATTATGTCAGGAAACAGCAGAGAAAAATATAAGAGACTGTGCCAAGCAAAGAAATTTGTATAAAGCCTGTGTGGCAGAATAGGCACAGCAGTGAAGAAAGTTTGCTTAAATTTTATTTTTTTCATATTATGCCATAAAGCCATTCTGCTGCAGCAACAAACCTACTCAGGTCAACCACCTACTGTACTGTATTTAGTGATGCTATATATTGATTTGCTGAGTAGGCTGATTTGGTAAGATGTGATGTTTTGGTTGTATGTGAAGAGAATGGTACTTTAAAACAATAATTTTCCAAAAAAAAAATGAAACCATTTTGATGCATAAAAACAATTACAGAGCCAACCCAGCTTTTTAACTAACTGGCAAGTATGTGTAATGTTTATATACAAAACCCACGTGAATTATACATTTTTATATGTGATCAACATAAAGAACATAAATGTCTCATGTGCAAAACAAAAACGTTAAAACGTGGTTTTGGAACACTTTCATGATAATCTGGGATCACATGTTAAAGATGTTGTCACAGTAAATAACACGTTTCACATGTGAGATTTACACAAAAGAGTTTCAAAACCACATATAACCACACAGTTTTCTGTAAAGGGTTAAATGTGTAACACAGTGGTCCAAAGGCTCAACATTTCATTTCTTTTTATGTCATCATAACAAAGTGACATTAAACCTCACTTGAACTTGATTTTACTTTAATAAGAAGAACATTGGGGCTTTATTGTATCTCTTGGGGAATAAAACTTGGACTGTGACAAGTTTTCTTTTTATGACAGGAGGAGATGAAATCTTGATGATGTCAACTGAAACAACACTTATGTTGTTTAAGAATGATTCAATTTTAATAAAGGAATACAAGTTTCTTGTGATAATGTGCATAACGAGTCACTGATGTCATATGTAAATAAATGGATTTAGTTATGTTGACAATTCTGCCTGATTAAACTCGCTCACACATAAAAACATACAGGACCAAGCAGGTATTTTACTCACCTCATCTGAATCTTCCTCGGTTTTGGCTCGGATTGACACTTGCTACAGGTATAATGTCGAGGACGTGAAAGGGTTATTTCTAGCGCATTACAAGTCACACACCTCCCTCCTCCCTGCATGTACCTTTTCAATAGACAGTAGCTGCATCTCTAGTTTAATTGGCGGGTGGCTGCAGCCGGAGTTGCTGCAACCATCCCGCTTTGCTCGAGATCCCAAATCTGCCAACCCACACACACACACTTCTGCCCCTCCCACACACACACAGCAGCGACTGCGCAGCCGAACACCCTTCAGTCGCGAGACACACGACGCTCCGTTAAAGTGACCCGAATCTGCATACGGTATGTATCATTTCTGTCATGCCTAAACTGCATATACAGTTTGACAGCATGCGATGCGTCCACCGCCGTGACTTTTCGCAGTGTCGCAGTGATCCAGACAAAGAATCAATGCATGCAGCTTGAATCAGACTCTCCGGAACTGTCACTTTGCGTATCCTTGTGATGCCATTGACCGCATATTTGTGTTTTCGTTAACATCATTAACGATTTGCACCATTAACCGCGGCGTGAATGAAAGGTGTAGTCGCAAGAATTTAGCATTAGACTGACGAAAGGTGATTTAACGACTAGACAGTAGTTTAAATCTACCTGTGTTTGTGACATTGTGTCGTTATTGTGACATCGTAACATGGACACCCTCCAAACTAACTGGATTAATGTGGCGACAGACGGGAGGATGATGGATGGGTCACCATGACCAGACTAACTTTTATGTTGCATTAAAAAAATGCACTTTTTTAATTTAACAGGTTGTCTTTGGAAGAAATTGGGCTATTGTGTGTTAAAGTCAGGCTCTTTGATTTTATTATTTTGTTTATACAAAAGCAACACCGTGATATTTTGTCGAATGACGCACTTTTGCATCAGGGACTGGATATTTAATGTTGTGCATTAAGTATTTGATTTGTTAGACGTTTTATTGTTCGTGTTATGTAAAAGAAATAATATATATATATATATATATTTTATTCTAATTTTTAGTAGCTGTTGGGTTTGCTCCTGTTTGTGGCAGGAATACTAAAACCTTAAAAAAAAAAGTAATATTTTGTTTACCTCAAAACCTATCGATATACATATATAGACAGCATTACACAATTCTTGATGCCTAAAAATGCTGTCTAGGTAGACAGCTCACCGCTATAGTTTTGTGACACAGCCATTGATTCATTTGGCGCTCAGTGACTCAGCGCTGTATCTTTCTCTCTCTCTCTCTTCTCTCTCTCTCTTTCTGTTTGCAATACGTTTCTGCATCTGGCCACTAAAGGACCATTCAGGAAAAATAATGACTAAATGGATGACTCGCTCTGTGTTTGAATATCATCTCTGAGGCCAATTAAACCCACAATACAACTCTTCGCCTCGTTTAGCCCAGTTGACATTTAAATCTAGTTTGTATCTTAAACTGTTGCGCCCTTGATACAATTATATCATAAAGCTACTAAAACATCAATTAAGCAGTGTAAGTGACACCTGCTTGAACTAAATGATTCTTAAATGACTAATGTAATTGATGTGATGCCATCAAAGCATTGATAGTGTAAATGCATGTTTACTTCATGTTAAATGTGATCGTGTTGTGATAGGAATGCATTGCTTTATCTCTCATATATGAGATGCCCAGTTTTGCTTTTGTTCTCTGTCTGTATGGGTGGACTACTAAACAGAGAAACACCCACTGTGGATGGAACAGGATTAGTAGCTGAGTCATTGTTCCATTGGTACTGTAGGAGCCTTTGATTTTTTTGTAATATGGGATTAAAAAGGAGCAAAACTCTTGTCCCAGCAAACATATGGACCAGTCAAAATATGATCTTAATTTATTCATTTTAACGTTATCTTTTGTTATTAAGCTGAGGGAGAACAACCTAGCTTTTATGATATAAGGTTCCTTATATCATAAAATCATAAAACCTTAAAAGTTTCCTATATCTAAGGTCACTAAAGAGCAGGTTCATCTGACTCAGAGATAAAATGAGCCATTGAAGATGGATGTTGGCAGACCAGAAGAATTCAGTTGGTGGGGCTTTACCAAGTGACTCACATTTTGTTCCACATATCTTTGGAAAATGCTAAAAAAAATCAGCCAGTTTTAGACCTTGCACATTACAGTTTCCATGAACAAGACACTAGCTCTGTTTCAAAACCTAGTGATCCCTTCATGGGCAGCATTATAGTAAGGTATCAAAGGTAGACAACTTATAGGGATAGTTCAATCAAAAATCAAATTCTGTCATCATGTATTCACCCTAATGTCATTCCAAAGCAAAATATTAGCAACTCAACTTTGGACTTGCTGGATAATCTTTTCAGATTAAGGAACGGTCAGTTAAGACAAAGAACCTCTCACTGTTGGCTTAATCAGCGGACAGGGACATGACCCAAGCGGCAGGTGTCTGTGTTTTATTACTCCTGTATCCTAGGAATGTTGTTTTGATGCAATATTCAGAGTTCTGTCCTGTTTGGCTATCAAAGATATTTCTGTGCTGCAGTAAAAATAAACTTTAGATTGTGTATGCACAGTAAACAGCACATAGTGTTTATGCAGAGTATTAAAGAATTTGCCAGCTCATTAAAGCCATTTAAATGTACAGCTCTTTACATGGGATCTTTTAGTTGCGTTTATAATAAAGCTGCTTTTGACCAGAGAACCTGAATCATCTTTTTTATAAAGCCAAAAGTGCATTTGCCTGGACAGTAATAGCAGGGAAATTAATTGCAGGGAAGTAGCTGTGGGTTTTGTTTCTATAATAGGGCTTATTTACACAGAAATGAAGCATGTTTGTGCTGAAAAAAATGACTGAGGCTTAATTTAAATATGCACGGCACAGAGCTATTTCAGGGATTTTGGCACTTGGTTAAATTGTGAATAAGACATCAGTTTTCACTGAACTTTCTGGTGATTTTACCTCTTAATCTTTCATTTTGTCTTGTGAGAGGTGTGTTGGTGGATACAGCATGTGGGGGAGCGCACAAACGGCCATCATTCCTGGAAGCTTGCAAATTTAGTGTGGGTGGATTTCCCTCTTATTCCTTGTAGCGCTGCAGTGAGAACTCACTGCCGAGGACGAATCACTGTGGCCTAAATTAGCCTATAATTGCTACTTGTTCTAAGATCTTTCAACTCGTTATTTTGTTAATCGTGCATGTTGTCTTTGTGTTATTTTTGTATTGAACTGTTAAGGAACAGGATTTCAGACCGATGACATTTCACTGTGGGCGGGGCTAGCAAGTGTGACTGCAGAAATAGATTAGCACTTGCTTATTATGAGTGGATAGGACAAAATTGATTTTTTTATCATCAAAAGTTAGTAAAGATCATCTTATACTAATATTAAATAAATTATGCAAAAACATTCCCATTATTCCCATTATTAGATTGTGCCAGTAAAAGTTATATAGTCCCCTCTAATTAAATTGATCTAAAGCTTTTGTTGCCCAGTAACCCAGCAACTAATTTTTAAATCCACCCATAAGCTTTTTGTAAATCCTGCAGTCTGCATTGTTTTGGTTAAAGGGTTGTATAAACAGACTGACATTTCAATAGAGATACTATATCATAGAATAAGCCCTTCTCCTCTTTGGTCTGATGGTGTCTTTTAAGATACCCTTTATACTATATCTTGCAGTTTACAACTTGCACTTTACATCTCAACATGTGGATTTTTTCATGTTTTTTATCATGTGAATTCTAATCTAATCATAACAAACTATATATTGATGGGAAGGTCTAAGACTCAAGAATAAATATTTGACAAATGTTTAATAAACATAAACTAAAAAATAAAAATATTAAAAAAACTAACTCATATCTGCAATTTGGATAGTGCATTTCATGTGTATGCTCAATATGTGCAGTGACAGTTATCAGGTTTAGATATATGAGTTTATAATAATTTACAATCAAATGCTTTTTGTTTTTTCAGCATAAAGACACTACAAGTTGGTAAAATGTCAGTGTTGTGGAGTCTCCGCAGTGCCGGAGAAACATCCAGCACTTACGTATTCAGAACCACAATGTTGTGGCTTCAAATGCTAATGAATGGGCTGTGTGGTGAAATGATCTCATAGTTGGCACAGGTTTAGGCTGAAGTTTTCTGGCCCCCAGCAGCAGTACAACACCCTTTTATCCCTAAAACTAGCTTTCTCCTGTGCCGTTCTGTGAATCAAAAAACACAGTATTCCACCGCTACGGCTTGTGCACAGTATCTGCTGTATCAGTCAGAGAGAGTATATGCAAATAATCCATGAAAACAGAACATGCTCGTCTGTTGTCAGTGGTTTGCTGTATTGTGCTGCATGGCCACACCCTTACCCAGGTGGCTTTCTGAGACTCTGTGACACAGTTGTGCTAAAAGAGGCTTTAATATGCTTAACAGCAGAATCATTCGACGCTGCCAAATCACAGGACTAGGATTACCAGAAGAAAGTAGGCCATTTTCCTGTCGTGTAAGTCCGGCAAGAAGGGTCAAAGCTAAAGTCCAAAGAAAAATATCAGGCGGTAAACAATAGGGGTCAGACAAGAATTGGATACAAAGGCTTTACTGGGTGTACAGAGCACGTAATGCACGATACACTAAACACTAACCATCTGCAGGACTATATGATGACTAGTGACCAATAATCAGCTTAAAAACAAACAACTGTTGCGTTAAAAAGCCCTGATATTGCAAGACTTCAGTCTCTTCTGTGTGAAACACACCGTAGCAAGACATGGCGTTTGCAAGGTTATTTGCTCTCAGAAGCACACATGACAGCGGTACGAGCGACTGTTTCAAATGTTCGGATAAGGCGATTTTGTTCCCTAACTTCCATATGCCTCAATCTCTTGGGTGATCATATCTAGAGCAAAATATCTAGAGCAACGCTTGTGCATGGTCTGTCTTCTGCCATTGCACTATTCGAGCTTATTTTAACAGAATGCCCTCATTTTTAGAGTTCATGAGCGGATATTTATATCAAGCAGGTCAGGTGACTGCGATGAGGTAGAACTGGATCTGTACACTGAGATCTTCTTAAACAATGACTGCTCTATGACACTACAGCAATGAAGATGTAAATCTTTAATTAATAATCAGCAGAACAGAACTACTTCGTGACTTAGATTTGGATCTTTAAACTTTTTAAGAATGGTACAGACACACTGCTCTGCAAAGCTGTTTGTTTATTTAAAACAGCAAGACAAAAAAATGGGTTAACAAAGAAATTTTGGCCATGCCTTTAGCTTAAAGGTAATCGATATGGTATTTGATCAGATTGGTTGAGCAAACATGTTGATGACTCATCCTGCACCACATGTTTGTTCAATCTAATGTTTTCAATGCCCATCCCCTAATACCACCTGTCTCTTCAAAAGCAATAGCAAGTATAAAATCATGACATGAACTAAAATCTTTCATGACATAACCTAAAGCCTATTGGCTAATTATGATTATTTACAAAATAAATAATTAACAAAAAACAACAATATGAATCATATCTTTTTAACAATAATGAATATAAAGTAATGGCTTCAATTTAACATTTTTAAGGGTTAAAATAATTGTTCATCAAAATATTACAATTATTACTGGAATCATCAATTAATGATGGATGGATGTGCTGTTTGGAGATTCAATATTTTAAACCATGTATAAGAAGATAACACAACAATATTTTTAAATTAAATTTATGTTCAGCTGAAAAAAGGAAGTCATTTACATCTGTTAATAGTGATATTTGGATGAACTATTCCTTTAAGGTTTTATAAGTTGACCTTTCTAAGCCCTTTAAACATTGAGTACTTTTTGTTTTAAAACCCTAATGCTCATGGCGACTGTCTAGACAGTGTTTTGAAAGAACACGTCTAATTATTTTTTGGCATCATTTGCGTATACTTGTTGTTTTGAAAGATTTTGACTAGACAATATGCATGGGGCAGCATACAGTGCATTTATTATGAATCTAATAAATTCACTTCGCTTACATCATCGTTTCTTGCCGTGATTAACACACACTCAAACCTTCTTTGTTTCAAACTGCTTTGTCACTCAGACGACACACTGTCGCTGTACAGAAAGCAACTGGGGTGAACCTCCTAAAGTTTGCCATTTCTGTGACAGCCAGTATTATTTGCATCGGGTTCATGCTGGTAAAATCTGCCTCACCAGTCTTCACATATGTCATGCTTTCACTTACTGTATGTACTTCTCCCCCAGACCATCTGGCTTATAGAAGCAGATCTGGGCTTAGGCCAACATGGTCCAAACCTCAGTTATGCTGCTTCAGCGGCTCTTCGATTATCCTACTAATTTCTCCTGACACCATGTTCCTATAACCCTTATATAAATGAAAACAGATGATAAGTGTGTTAGTAACAGACTCTTGAGGCAGTGTGAAACATATTGCATCCATATCATGTGATTACTTATTACTCTATATAAGTTTGTATGGATATCCTATTATAGTTATTACAGTTTAATCCCTATCTCTGGCTGTAATCCAAACATTTATGATCTAATTACCAAAACTCTTGCAGAACTGTCTATCTGCGTTCTTCAGCACCAAGATTTTCTTTTTACGTGAATTTGGTTTTAAAATGCTTTACTGTAAAACTAACTTTAGTACCTCCTTTTTCAGTTCTAGTTCATCAACAAGGAAAAAATGTGAAAAATAGACTTATTAAATCTAAATGGAAATTAGTCACCAGTTGATTCACCCATTCTGTAGTCATCAGTCTATTCTAAAGTTCCTTTTCTATATAAATGACAATTGATACAAGCGTTAGCCATGTCTTTCAGTGTTACTGATAGATGAACAAATCAATGCAGTGTTGTTAAGGGACGTGAGGATAAAACTAAAGATGCTGTGTTGGACATTTCAGTTAGCTCCAAATCATTTCCTCATTTAGCCTGTACACTTGCAATGTATTGGAATACTCGCACATCAGTTGTGAGTCACAGTTTTTATTTCAAACTGTCTCGATACTGACAGGTTGCCCTGACTTCTTGAAGCCAATAAAACAGCACAATCACTTCTGTTAAGGGATTCAGGGTTGTTTACTATCTTTACCATCTTTTCAATGCTTAACCCTTAGAGGTCTATACCAGTACTTTATTTATTCCATGATCCTATAGTATCAATCGTTTAACCAGTAACATCAACAAGAAAAATCATATGTGTGTTCTTTCAGGACAAAGGACTCTGCACCACAAAAGTGATGTTCTCGAGACGGTTGTGTTGGTAAACCCATCTGAAGATTCTGTTGTATCTGAGGTAATTTCAACAAAATCTCTTTTGGATAAGGTGCTCTATAGGCTGTAACAAAGACTAATGTGTTTGAATAACCTTCGGGAGGCAGGACCTTGTGATGACTTGCTGAAAACAGCCTGACTATAAAAGGGTAATGTGTTTTAAATGCCCTCTATCTCTCTCTTCATGTCCTAGATCCATTATCTTGTATCTGACCCAGCTGTGCACAAGCTACTGGTCCTGAGTGGGCAGAGCTCTGACCAAGGTGACCTGGTTCTACAAACTGGAGTCTTCAGTCATCAAACCTTCTCACGTGTGTTTGCAGATCCTGGGGTGAGTATAAATAATTTGAACAGTTTATATAAAATACAGTTTGTATGTAAATAAATGGGTGTGGCTAACTCACCAAGTATGAAGAAAGATAAACACAGACCAAACAAACAAATTCTGAAAAGAAGGAAGAACTTTTTATTAAAAGAGTTGCAACATCTGTGGTGTGGACATGGTTTGGGTTTTCTACATTTCACTTTTAACTACATAACTATATGGTATTTATCATTACTATGAATTAAAATGTCTCATACTGTTAATCAGATACCTATTATATATTTTTTCTAATTCTGAATTTGTTTTCATCTTGTAGGCCAGTAATCTGGTCAAAGCCAGCCCTGGACAGCAGTCTACACTTACCGTGTCTTGTCGTGGTGAGGCAGGCTGGAGCTCCCTGGGCCAACAGCAACATATTAGGAAGTTGCTGAACTATAAGCTGAATCCTGAGCCTACACTTTCTAAGATGGAGGGGGTCACCGAGTTCACAGAGTACATATCTGAGACTGTGGATGTACCATCCCCATTTGACCTTCTTGAGCCTCCCACCTCTGGAGGATTCTTAAAGCTCTCGAAGCCGTGCTGCTACATCTTTCCTGGTGGAAGAGGGGATTCGGCCCTCTTTGCTGTCAATGGTTTTAACATCCTGATTGATGGCGGCTCTGACAGAAGGTCATGCTTTTGGAAGCTTGTCAGACATTTAGATCGTATTGATTCTATTCTTCTTACACATATTGGTGCTGATAACCTTCCTGGGATCAATGGACTCCTTCAGAGGAAGGTCGCAGAACAGGAGGAGGAGCAGTCTCAAGGCTCGACCACGTACAGTGATTGGATGAAAAATTTGATCTCTCCAGAGCTTGGAGTCGTGTTTTTCAATGTACCCGAGAAGCTTCGCACATCGGAATCGAATTTGAAAGTCAAGAGGAGTATTGAGGAAGCCTCTCTTACGTTGCAATACCTCAACAAGCTGGGAATTAAACCTGAGCCTTTATCACGAGTGGTTAGTAATACTATTGAACCCATTACATTGTTTCACAAAATGGGTGTGGGCAGGTTAGAAATGTTTGTCCTGAACCCTGTGAAGGACAGTAAGGAAATGCAGTTTCTTATGCAGAAGTGGGCAGGTAATAGCAAGGCTAAGACGGGGATAGTGCTTTCCAATGGAAAAGAGGGAGAAATATCTGTACCTTATTTAACGTCGATTACTGCTCTTGTGGTGTGGCTCCCCGCAAACCCCACAGAGAAAATTGTAAGGGTTCTTTTCCCTGGAAATGCACCACAGAACAAAATCCTCGAAGGGCTTGAAAAGTTGAAGCACCTTGACTTCCTGCGCTATCCGGTAGCTACGCAAAAAGACATATCTTCTGGGCTCTCACCAACAGCTGTAAAACAAACCAAGTTAAAGCAAAGAACAGACAGCAAAGAAAGTCTTAAAGCATCTCCCAAGACTCACGCACCAACAAAGCCTTCAAAGAAAGAGACTGACGAACATGAGGAGGTATCTGTCGTCGACACTGTCAAGGAGAACAAGACTGAGAAAAAAGAGGAGAAAAAACACACCAAACCACTGAAACCGAAAGCAGATGTGGCTGAAAAGAAAAAGTTACTGAAGGAAAAAACGCTAAAAAAACATCCAAAAGAAAGGGTCTCCAAAATGGATGAAAAGAAAGACAAAGAAAAGAGGGAGGTAAAGAAAGAAAAACGTGAAATTAAAAAGGAAGACGTTGTGAAAAAAGATGAGAAAAAAGTTAAAGCCAAGGACACTTTGAAACCTGAACTGAGGAAGATAACTAAACCTGATCTGAAACCTTTTACACCTGAGGTCAAGAAGACACTCCACAAAGCTAAAACCCAAGGGAAACCCAAAACAATAAAAACCAAACCAACAACCGCCAAGGTGGAGAGTGCAAAGATTGTAGCAGAACACAACGCTAAAAAGACTGAGCCTGAGGCACAAGTGAATGGGACGGGAGATGTCACATCTGCTCTATCTACTCCAGAAGATCTAACTAAGGACTTTGATGATTTGAGAACCGCTGAATTAACAGAACCTTCTGAAGCTCATAAAAGTGCCCTTACGGTCTCAGAATTAGCAGCTGATAAAGAGCACGAACATATTACCCAAACTGCAACAACAACCTCAGAGCAAAAAGAGAAAAAGGCAGAAATCAAAGACGCAGCACCTTCAGAAGAAGTGAAAGAACAACCGCATGAGCCCCAGGTGTCAGAATTAGAGAAATTTGAGGATGAGGGTGCAGCTATTGATGATGAAGATGAGGAAGAGGTTGAGATACAAACTGTTAAGAAGCAGACAGATGAGGAGGAGGAAGACATGGGTATAGGAGATGAAGAGGATGAAGGGTCAGCAAAAGAAACCAAAGACCACGAAGGAGTGGACAGAAAGCATGAAGTTGAAGAAATGGAGAAGCAAAGACAGTTTGAAGAAAGTAAAACTGAAGCTGAAGAAGAGATGTTTGATGATGATGATGTGATTGAAAAGGCTGAGCTGGAAGAAGCTGAAGATTTGGATGCCATTGCAGATGAAGAAATAAAAGACGTCTCTGCTGAGAAAGTCAAAGATGATGATGATGCATACTTGTCAAATGTTGGTGGTATTACAGCCGGCATAACGTCTACTGCTCAAGGAGCTGCTGCAGCAGAAAATTTATCGTTTATCCAAGATGAAACCATTCCAGGTTACCCAGAGACTGAGCAGACCATCTCAGATGAGGAGATTCATGAAGAAGCAGAAGACAGGATACCACACCTCCAATATGAGGTTGGTAGCTATGACGTCTCTGTCCCAGACCGACCAGGTTCCTTTGATGCTATCCACGGAATGAGAGAAATGCAACCAGCCACAATGGGCAACGGTACAGGCAAAGCATTAGCAGGTCAGCAGGAGCCAACTATTTCTATCTACACAAGCATACTTGCAGCTCCATTAGCTGAGGAGGAACACGTTTCTTCAGCAACATCCATAACGGAGTATGACAAGCTGTCCTCCTTACCCACTTCCGTTGCAGAGGATCAATCAGTGGCATCCATCACAGCACCTCAGACTGAAGACACTGGGAAAAGTTCTCTGCTTTTAGACACTGTAAACAGCGTACAGCCCGTTGCCCAGAATGAAGCCACGCAAGGAAAAGATTGTTTACATTCAGCTGGAACCATCTCGCCAACATCTTCCCTGGAGGAGGATAAGTGCTTCAGATCATCTCCTTCTGAGGAATGTCCTCCACTTCCCTTAGAAGGAAAAACAGAGGGAATTGAGACAGCAGCTCATTATGATGACGAAGAGGAGGATGAGTATGAAGATCAAACACCAAACGTTGACATTTCACTCGGACAGTTACAAGAAGGATATGCCTCACCTGATAAACTTGAGAAAGGAAAAAGTCCTGTGCCTTCAGTTTCAGATGCTACGCCTGACAAAACACCCTTGCCTCCTGAGATGGAAATGGGATCGTTTGAAAAACAAGCCACTATTTCTTCCCCATCACACAGTGTTTCCAAGCTTCCGTTTACTGAATCCAGTGTTTATCCAGAAGCGGAAGATCGTTGCATGAGTCCTGATGATAGCACGGTTAAAATGGCTTCTCCGACACATTCTGGACCACCAAGCACATCTCATTCTCCCCTTAGAATGTCACCTGTGGAAGCAAAAGATAAAGTTCTTAAAGAGCCTCATCAAGAACCTGTTAGCCCCACTGAAATTAAACTTGAAAAGGATAGTGAAAAACTAAAGCTTGATATGTTAGATGAAAAAGAAGAAGTACCTCAAGAAGAAATTAAAGAAAAGGAAAGACCTCTGGAAGCAGGCTTGTCAACTCCTGCACTCCCTCTTCTTGGAGAAAAACTTGAGACTTTTTCAGCTGTAAAAGAAAGTGTAACAGTTTTATCATCACAAGAAATAAGTTGTGCAGAAGCAATGCCTCAACCAAGCGCTGACAAGGACAGAGTTGAAGAGGACCTTAAAGAGAGCAGTAAGCCTTTGATACTGGAGGATGAGTCATCTGATAGCTACAGTGTAACTCATGAAATAAAACCATCCACAGACCAAGAAGAAAAAAGAGACAAGGAGAAAGAAAAGTGTGAGGATGAGAGAGATGTTGAAGAGAAGTGCAAAGAGAAAGACCAACTACTAACACACAGAGAAGTTACAAAACATGATTTAATATCAGAACCAATGAAAACAGCATTGCCCTCTGAAGAGGATTTTGATGAAAAACATGTAAAAGAGGAAGAGCTGCAAGATAAAAGTGCTTCAGCAATTCTGGAAAGATCTGAAATAGAGAAGCAGGAGAAACAAACTGAGGAAATTAAGCCAGAGAAAGTTGAAATATCTTCTAAACTGGATGAAGAATCCAAAGAGATACATCTGATTGATTCATCTCATTCTCAAGAAACAAGCTTGGACATCAAAGTAGAAACAATTTCTGAATCAACTGAAAAATATACAATTACACAAAAAGACACAGTAGAGACAGATATAACAACTAAACTGGAAAAGACTTCTGAGCAGACGTTACAAACTACTGAAGTTAAACCACAGCAAGAAATTTCAGTGGAAAGTGTTTCATCTGTCTGTAAAACAGACCAACTTAAGGAAGATGCAGACAAACTGAAATCGCAAGTACAACAATTAACTGAAAAAACAGATGTTACTTTAAAAGATGATGAAAAAGGAGAAAGTAACATTAAGACATGCTTGGCATCTGAGAAGATAATTTCAGCTGCAAAACAAACTGAAGAATCAGAGGATAAAAGCAAAGAAGAAGTAAGATCTGAAATACAAGAACAAATCTCAAAACTAGATTCTCAATCTATACATGTAGAGGAGAGTCAGTCCATAACAGAGACAAAGGATTTGGCTGCCGAAGATGATCAAAAAACTAAAGAGATGCCAACACAAGAGAAGGAATCTCATATATTGGAGGTACCTCCACGTGAGACAGAAATGACTAGCAAACAAGATGAAGAACTAAAGAAGACATTTATGGAAGAAACTCAAACTACACATTTAGAAAAAGCAGACCAAAAAGCAGATTATAAACCTATAGCAAGCCAACCTCAAATTACACAATCTGTAGTTTTAGAGGACATAGATGCAGAGCATCAAACTAGCCAAGATACAGAGAAAAATGTAGAAGACACCAAATCCAAAACAGAAATAACAATTTTAGATAAAACAGATTTTTCATCAAAAATAGATGATGAATGTAAAGGTGAGCAAGCAGACATCAACCAAGGTCAAGTCCTGCTGCCTCTTTCTGATAAATTAAGTTCTTCCGCTAAAGAAGATCACGACTGGCAAGACAAAGATGTAGAACAGGAAAAAGTGGTGACAGACATCACAAAGCTAACTGTCAAAACTGATGAAGAGTCTTGTGGAATAACAGATATGATAACAATGTCTAAATCTGATTATGACTCTAAACTGGAGAGTCAACCCCAAACAATAACATCAAAGACTGAAGATTCACAAGCTAAAGAAGATGAAATAAGCAAAGGAGTAGTCAAATCTGAACAACCTGTTATGCTTGACGACATATCATTGAAAGCAAGTGAATTCAGAGATAAGTGTGTGGATGACAGTCAGATCTCTTTAGATCCATCAGTATCAAATAAAACAGATTCTACTGCTAAGCAGGATAAGCAATATGAAGAAAAACATATTGAAGAGATTGCAGCTAAAATACCTCAGTCAAGTATAGTCACAGATGTGGCGTCTGATGTAAAACAAGAACTTAAAACCATATCTGTGGAAGAAGAAAAGGTCCAAAAATCTGATTCAGATAAAACTATGGATTCGAAACATGATTCTGTTGACACAAAAGATGTGATAATATCAGAACAAAATGTTCTCGTTGAACAGGATAAATATTTTAAAGTAAGCACAGAGTTTGAGGGGAAATTAATAAAAGAAGATGTATCAAAATTGGTGTCAGATGATGAATTAAAGAAAGTAGGTCAAGAAGCTAAAGAAAAATCTCTTCCAGAGTCATCAGAACAAATGTTTGAGTCCTCAGATCTGAGCTGTAAAGATCAAGCAAACTTAAAAGATGAACCCCACGATATCACACAGTATACATCATTACACAAAACAGATACTGTACCATCCACTGACATTGGATTCAAGATTAATTTAGAGTATAAAGAAAAGTGCCTTGAGGAGATTGCACATGAAACCCCTAGGACCATAGACAAAACAAAAGACAGCGTAAAGTCGACTTTTGAAACTACATTTCCAACCAAATTTTCAGATGAGGATGAAAGTACAGAGGAGGACGAAGGTGATGCCGTTTGTATGGGAGGTGCTGGTTCGAGACCATTATCAGTAGAACCCTGGATATCAGGCAGTTCTGGACAACCTTTAACATCTGATGCGAGTATGAAAAAAGAAGAAACTGTAACTCATTTGGAAGAAAAAGAGTCTATTACACATTCAGTTGAAACATCACCTGAACTAAAAAAAGAGTGTATGGTGTATACCACCTTACCAACTCCTGCTACTGCAGATAAAAGTAAATCTGTAACAGAGATTTCAAGTCAGTCCAGCGATATGGATACCAAACATGAAACATTGCTCTCCTCAAAGGAGACGGCAAAACCTGAGAAGGAGACTGAGCGGGAAAGAGAAGGAGAACGTGAGGTTGCCTCGCCAGGTTTTGAATCACATTCAGTTGAAGAAAAAAGTACTGAGAAACCTGAAAGTGAGAAGACGGCATCCAAGATGTCTTATGAAGTGGAAAAAGAAAGCTATGAAGCTTCTAAATATGAACCGTATGAAAAGCCCATCTCAAAAAAAGTAGAAGAGGATCAGCCCTCCAGTTTGGATGCAGATTTAGATGACAATAGAATAGCAAGTCATTTGCTTGGAGCTGCATGCCCTGTAGAGGAACAAAGTGATGAGGAACCAGTGTCTTTCAGCAAAGTTGATTATCAGACTTCATTTACTGAGACTAGAACAAGTATTCAAAGCAGCCACAGTGCTTACTCAGAGCAGGATAACAAGGAACGATACTTAGAAGAACAGCTGGTTAGGGAAGAAAGACAAGATACAGTTTACATGGACAATAGTTTGACTTATGACACCAGGGCCACTTCTGCAGCAGGGTCGAGCTCATTTGCATCAAGCGATTTGCAAGACAAATCAGAGAAATTGGAAAGAGAGGAGAAAGAGAAGGAGAAAGAGACCACAGAGGACGCACATACCCTTTGTCAAGGAGAAGATTTTGCTAAACCGCCACATGAGGAATCATGTACATCATCGTCCAGTGTGACTCAATCTGAAAAAGACAAATCACAGGAGACATTATCAACATCTAAATCAGATGATTTGGACAAAACCAAAACCCATGTGACTGAAGCGGCTTCCCCTCAACAAGGATTTCTTACATCATCACAAGATCAGCCAAGTTGTCAGAGCCTAACAGCGTCATCCACCTACAGTGAGAACAGAACACAGAGTCAAATTTCACAAAGTGAAGTTGGTAAAGATAAAAATAAACATGATTCAGATGAATACAAACATGACACATTTTGTTCTGGTCGGTACTCACCACCCGAAAAGGATATACTTCCTGTCAGATTATCGCATGAAGAAGCAGATTCTAGTGCCGCCGCTCCTAGTGTTTCTGGTCAATCGATGCAAGTCGATGACAATGTTCTTTCACTTGAGACAGCTTGCAAAACTGATTCTCTTACAAGCAAGACATTGATTGTGAGTGGGGAGACAGAGGAATGCTCGGTAAGAAGCCAGAAAATATTTGCAGAGGAAGAGGATGACTATGAGGATGAAGAAGATGACGAGGAAGATGCAAGCGACTTGGATATTGAAAAGGGTGCCAGAGAAATATCTGAGAAAGAATCCAAAGCAGCATTTGATAGCAGTGCTACATCTAAAACACCTGATATAAAACAAGAAGAGACAACAGAAAAAGAAGATGCAGTTGGTACCTCTAAGACACAAACAACAGAGCCTTCATTAGTACTAGGAGATCATCGTGATCTAGGCACCAAAGATGATGAACAGTCAAAGAAACAAGACATTAGTTCAGTTCAATCTGATATACCCAAGATCAGTGATGACAAACATGAACCACAAACAACTTTGGATAAAAAGCCTGAAGGATCTGAACTTCTAGTCAGCGCTCAGGCCACCATGTCTGATGCAACATACTCTTCATCATCATCCTTCAGTTACTCTTCTTCAACATCTGCCTCGTATTCAACCGGTCAACAGTTTGGAGAAGGCCAAGATACCCTAATTACTATTCCCAGTGCCCAACTTAGGTCAGATGGAGATAGTATATCATATGAGTACTCATCGCTGAAAGAGGAAGAATCTCCAATTATGGATTTACCATATTTAAGTTCTGGGGTACATTTAAAAGATGAATATATGGAGGTTTCAACAACAGCTGAGTCAATATCCAAACCTGCCAGATTTTCTCCCCTCAGTCCTTTGGAAGAATCCAAATCCTTTCTTCAAGATCAAACATCATCAGCAGAAGAAAAGTCAGAGGAAGAGATGTCAAGCATGAAATCTGACAGGGAACATCTTTCTGATCTCAAACATTTATCTGTAACAGAACCACATTGCTCAAAACTGCCAGCACAACCAACTGAGAAAGCATCTGACACATCCCATATGTTTAATATTTCACCTTTGGAGAAAGCTGACTCTGCAGACAAATCCTCTGATGATGAGCCTGACGATAACAAAAGCAATTTTGAAGAGGGAACTTTACCATGCCGAATTGAATGTGGCAGATCTTCTCCCGGTGAAACATCAGGCGTTCAAGTATCATTAACAGGCCAACATACTGATGTTAAAACCTCGACCACAAAATCTGATCCTCACACAACAGATGGACTTACAGAGAGTTCTCAAAAGATATCAGACACAGCATGTGGAACACTCAGTACTAGCATAGTAACTGAAGGTGTGAAGCAAGAGGGGGAAAAGAAGTCAGAGGAAATCAAAGACAAGGCTGAAAAAACAGCAGAGACAGTGGAACTAACAGAAGCAAAAGTTAGTAAGATGGAATATGAAGAGAAAAGCCAGACAGATGAAAAAGAAATAAAACCTAAAGCAATGGAGAAAGAAAAGACAAAACCTGAAGAGAAGATCTCAGAAAAGACGAGAGAGACTGTAGATGATGGCAAGAAAGAAACATCAGAGCAAAAGATGGAGAGTGAAAGAAAAAGTGAAATACTGTTAGAAGAATTAAAAGACAAGAAAGAGGTGGAAAAGAGTGGCGAAAAGGAGGAATCTAAAGTAAAAATAGATGATAAGAAGGAGCAATTGGAAAAAGACAGCAAAACAGATATAGCTGAATCTAGCCAACACAGTACACTTGGATCTGCAATGCATGATGAGGATGTTGCATATATAAAAGCTCCCCCTGGCTATGGGGAAGATGTTTATGAAGGTACGGAGGAAGAGGAAGAAGATGAAGTAATAAATTATGATTTGAAAGAACATCAATCAACCTCACCCTTGTCTCAGTCATCAGGAGTACAGGCCTGTCAACCCGAGGTCTCCAAAAAGTCAGATGAAGGATTCACTCGACCTTCTGACCTCTGCATGGAAGCCACGTCCTCTCATTCACCTTCACTCTTTAAACACCGTAAAGGAGATATCTCCCCATCCTTCATCAACCCAAGCCCACATGACCTGTCAAGCGAGGAAGGAGAGGAAGATGCCAAAAGTGATCGTTCAGGAGAAGATGATGGTGATGAGCATGAACAGCACTCTGTCAAGAGGAGATCTCATAAGCAGCAGCAGCATCGTCACTCCCACAGTCGTCACGAGGATGGCAAGGATGGTTCTCACAGCCTTCCGAGTGGTACCACAAGCGGACATGGCGTACTGCTGGCAGGTGAAGAAACCCCTCCCACATCTTTGAGCGAGTCACTCCCATCCCAGTCTGACTCAGATGTTCCTCCAGAGACCGAAGAATGTCCATCAATCACAGCGGAAGGAAATCTCGACTCGGATGAAGATGCAGAGCATCTACCAGTAGACAAAACATCTGCTGCTGGTGGCAGTGGAGGAAGCCATCATTCCTCCTCCCCGCGGAGTCATGATCCTCCACCCATCCCGATGAAAGACCCTCTTCCTCACCCACCACACCCTGACGTGTGTATGGTCGACCCGGAGGCCCTTCTCAATGGTCAAACCCACACCGAACGGCCGGTTAAGAAGGACCTTAAAACTGGTAGAGCCTTGAGAAAGACACTTGGAAAATCTGCATCACCTGCACGTAAAGGAGAAACAAAAAGCAGAAGATCTACCACCCCTTTGAAGCACGCATCCAAAGACTCTTCACCTCATGCTTCTTCCCTTAAAAGAAAAGATTCAGAGAGAACATTTCGTTTGGCCAAAATGTCTGAGACACAGGGATCTAGGAGTGAAATGTTCAACTCTGGAAGAGGATTAGTCAATGGCGTTAAAAGTAATACAGGTACAAAATAGCACAATAACAGCCCTGCAATACACCACGCATGCAAATAACCAATGCTGTATTCTTTTAGGTTCTAATCAAAAGTCGAGCACTGGGACTTCATCTGGATCACCTATATATGTTGACCTAGCTTACATTCCTAATCACTGCAGCGCTAAAAATGTTGACCAAGAGTTTTTCAAGAAGGTGCGTGCCGCATATTACGTCGTCAGTGGAAATGATCCAGGCAGTGGTGAACCCAGCCGTGCGGTTCTAGATGCACTGCTAGAAGGCAAAGCGCAGTGGGGCACTAACCTTCAGGTACCGCAATTACACATTACACAATTCAACAAGAAGATGAGTTAAATGTGTAAAATTTAGCTTATACATCCAAATAAATTATTGTACTCAAGGGTGCATTTTCAAAATTATGATCTTGGCTAATATTCCAAATATAATACTCCAAAAAAATGCACAATGTGCACCTGGCTTTATTGAATGAAACTGTATATTTTAATAAATCTGACAATCCTTACCCTCTTTTAGGTTACTTTAATCCCAACACACGACACAGAGGTAACTCGGGACTGGTATCAGCAAACCCATGAAAAACAACAGGACCTGAATATAATGGTCTTGGCCAGCAGCAGCACAGTGGTCATGCAGGATGAATCATTCCCGGCCTGCAAAATAGAATTTTGATTTAATTTTCATTTAGAGTTTGACATTCATTTCTTATTCATTTCTAATCTTTTAGGTTTAGGTTACTTCACTCACAGCTTTCCATAGTTTGTACTCTAATCCTTAAAGGCAACAAAATCCTAGTGCTGTCTAAAGACGTCTGATAAGCTTTGTTTCTGATTTGAGCTATTGTAATTTTGTTTGATCGCATCTGCAATGCTTTGGCAGAAAATTGAATGTTCACTAGCTAGCGACTATAAATATATATACAGTATGTATAATGTTCATAAGCTGAAGTTTATCTGCATTGCTAATTGAGTTTTCTGATGTTCTTAACATGATAGCTTGACGTGACCAAACTTTTGCCCAAAATTTGAATCTGAAGCACAAAAATGCTTTATTACATCATCCGATTGGTCTGTGTCCTAATTGTTAGCACATGTTTCACATAGAAGAACAAAATAATATGAGGACATACAGTATAGCCTTAAAGCAAACAACCAAGATTACAGACTTAAGAATCATATACCAGCAAATGCATTAATGAAATAAATAAGCTTATACTAAATTGCTCATCCAAGAGGATCAATGCCAAATTAGTAACCTCATTTCCAATGATGATCAACAAAATCTGTGCAAAATTACATGGAATTGATTATTATCCAGATTATAAATATTCTTGTTTTAAAAATGTGATAAAGGAGGAAAAATACATGTATTGAAGGATTATGCTTGACATTAATGGCATCTTTATAAACTACTAACTCAAGTAACATGAATCTTGGCTGACTAGGCTAGTGAACGGGAGTGTGATCAATACTTTTTCTGTATTGGGTTTCATAATCACTTTACTCTAAAGCATGAAGCCTCTCTAAACTTTACACCTCTAGACTAAACTTTGTAGGATCTGTACATTAACTTGCTCTGCTGTGGGGATTTAAAGACTGTATAGTGTCCACTTCTCACTTAAAAAGAGCAACACTCATACCAACTGCACGTTGACTGCCATTATAGTCAGATGAACATTGTGTTGTTTATTACCAGTGACATGATGTTCTGTTGCTTAAGTCAGAGTTTTGAAATGTCAAAAATTTGAATGGCTCAATATTATCAATATTCTAGATCTTGCTGAGATTTCCGGGACACGCAAGCACTTTAGATTTACAGTATGTTGTGTAGGGTAGGAATGATGCGTGTTATCTGTGTGTAGCAGTAGAAATAGTTTTGGAGAAACTGTGTAAACAGGTTTCAGTGGTTGCTGTGAGAGTTGACAGTGAGGTTCCTCTCATGTGCCTTTTGCATGGACCATTTAGAAACATGAGTGTTTGACAAGGACAACACTGATACACACAAATACATATAAAACAATACTAGAATAACGGACATTTACTTTTGGATTATCTGGAATTAGAAATCTTTAAAGCCTTATAATTTAATTAGGTTTCACTAGTACAATTTTAATTGACTGACATATAATAAACATCAGATGTTTATAATTATAGCATTATGTTGCACCAAGAATGATTGCACTGTTATTTAATAAAGAAATGGTTACAGTATGTAGGTAGCATTCAAAAAAAGTAATGCAATTATTTATTTTAAAGCAACTATAAATCAAACGTGGGGGAGGATGGATGTAATTTTTTATCTGATGCAGCAGACTGAATGATACTACTTTTGCTAGTTTGTATCTATATCAAATTGTGTGGAGGTCGGTTATTAATAACAAAATGACTCAAAATAACCAAAAGTAAGAGAAGAGGACAAAACATGTTTTGCTGCCAACATTAATTGGCATTTGTATGGAGCTTCAGTGTTGCCCGTAGATTTCTGTCAGACTTTTTTATTAATTTAACGTTACCTAAAGCTGAAAGTTTCCAATATTTAGTTCTGCCATTTACAAAAAAGCTAAGAATCTGTGTTGCTCCGTATCAGGTTACGATTAGTTTCCATATACTGTACACTGTGTCTAAAATAGTCTACTGTATATTAAGGGTAAGCAGTATTTTCAGTAGTACTGCATTATTCTGGCCTATGTTACTTAAAACAAAGACCCCACCGGCAAAGGTAAAGCACTTTTTCTTTAAAAGTAGCCTTGATTAAGAATAGCAGGTGCCATTTATCCTTTTCCAAAACCTCCTAAGAATTAATTGAGACCTCAACTACCCTCATGCATATTGATTGAACCTCCCATAATGTTTTTAGTCTGTCTAATGTTGTGGTTTTTTAAGTATTCAGTATTACGCATTGCATTGGGTTTTATGTTCATGTCATGTAACTATAGAGATTTAGTCATCTCATAGTTATCGTCTTTGAGGTGGTCGAAATAGTCAGGTCTTTGTGTACTCCTGCACACAATAACCACGGTCAAAAGTCTAAGAATTTACCTGTAAAATCGTAAAAAGATAGTAGAGATATAACTTTTAAGTTAATGAAACTTTCATCTCTTTGGAGATAAAACAAATGTATTAGTTATAAACAGAATTTATGTTAGATATACACAGATTACATCATAGTTAATCCCACCAATATACACCTTGAGACCAAAATCTTTCTTTTCATTTGTTTTTATATTTTTTTTGTGTGGAGGTAGAAAGACTATGTTAAAACAGGCTGAATCCGTACTGTCCTTTAGTTTCCTTTTTATTCCTGGCCTTAGTAACAAGTACTATATGGTCTTGTTGATTAGCTGTGATTTCTTAACACAAAATTATTTTTGTGCTAAAGACAAATGCACTAACTTTAAATAATATTTTTGAATGTAAATGTTGCTTTGCTGGACGTCGCTTGATCGAGACAAAAAACTAGCAAAATATGCACATGGAACAGACAAACCTCAGAAAATGGGTCACAGAAAGAACAATGGGTTTGAAAGAAGAGTGACTCATGTCAAAATATTACTATACACTCATGTTCAGCTGTTACAATATTCCAAAACGCTGGTTTGCAGAGGGCTGTTTCACGACCACTGTACCACACTAATAAATCAATACACTACAGATGTGAGGTGTTCTCTAAAATGACTTGAAATGCCAAAATAAAAACAAAAACAAATGGCCTGTACATATTGGTCAAAATAGCTGACAGTCATTTACGTGAAATACTTTCTTTACAGGAAGTTCTATGGTTATCGTCATTTACTTATATTTACTAGAAAAGTTAACAAAGATTACAAAGATACTGTACCTCTATAACATCTATTAGTTAAATTTAATTTTCCAAGTACATAGTTTTATTATGTGATGGATTCATTTGGCTATACGTTATGTACGCGTATCCATCCTTTGCATGTGACCTTATTAGTTATACGCCTGAATGTAATCGTTTAATAATCAGAATTAAAAGAAATATTTTAAGAAGATATATTTGAACAAGCTAATTGTCTTTATGGTACTAAAATATGCATATTATCGGGCTTGGCTTCTGTTTGCCCTGAGATGTTGTTGAGAAGATGCTGTGATATTTCCTTGTTTTTGGCGCTGTTTGAATCTTAGTTCTTTTATTCTTTAGTGCAATATTCTACATTCTGTATTTAAAAGCTTAAAAAGTAGATTTATGCTGATTTACTGTAAAAGGGAACCATACCTGGTGATCATCAATAAAAAATGAGCAAAATTTCCTGTGTGTTTTCTTTATGCATGCAAAAATTACAGTAAGATTAATACGTAACACTTTACAATAAGGATGTATTTGTTTACATTAGTAAATACATTAGCTAACATGAACTAACAATGAACGATGCTTCTACAGCATGTATTAATGTTAGTTCATGTTAATTTTATCACTTACTAATAATTTTTTTAAATTAAGAAGTTGTATCTGTTAACATTAGTTGACACACAATGAATGAACAAAAATAATTGTATTGACATTAACTAACATTAACAAATTTTCATAAATGGTTAAAAAAACTAAATTGCTATTGTTAGTTTATGTTAGCTAATGCAGTTACTAATCTTAACAAATACAACCTTAAAGTGTTACCGAATAATAAAATGAAGGTAAAAATGAAATTAATTCAGTTTTTAAGACAATCTTTAACCTCACATGCCTTTGCTAAAATGGGGTTTATATAAAAATCTAATATTTGTCTAATCTTATCTATAAAATCTATTTTTTTATGTAATCTGTCTAAAAAGCTTTGCTCTATAGACTTCCATTAAAGGAAATTAGTAAATACAATATTTGTTAGTTTTCTTTACACACTGTGAAATAAATGAAAATTATTCTCTGGATAAACCTGCAGTGATGCTGCCAATATGATGTATTAAACTCAAAATAATTAAAATATTAGATAATAATTATTATTGTCTATTTTTATCATTCTATTATTATTATAATTCTATGTCTATTATTGTCTAATTACTATAATTATTATAATAGTTGGCATATATCCACAATACCTCTACTGTAACTTGTAAATATGTTATATATGTAAATGTTATTTGAGCATCCACAGCAAAACTCGATGATGTTGTTAGCCTCAGTCTCTGGACACTGATCATTGACACACTCAGTAATTTGCACAACCTGCTGAACTAAAAGCTGTTGCTATGACAGTGTCCGTTTCACATTAGCAGGCGAGAGTTTAGGGAAGATGTGGTACTGGAGCAATCACTTAATTTTCGGATTCGTGCCATTGGTAATGTGTCTGGATTGTGCAAGGAATTTATATATGACATTAATAACTGCTATGCGATGAAAACTAGGCTTACAGTACTATACGCCTAATTGGAAATATCACTCATTTTTTAAAAGGCTAACACGGTATATTTCACTTTAATGTAGCTTAGACGTCAACTCCGGTGGGAAAAACATCCGGTGGACGTTAGACAAAAGTATCACCACATGAATGAAAATGAGCTTTCATAAAGGACAGTATGACTTCATCATTAGCTCACCGTCTGTCCCACACACACACACACACACACACACACACACACACACACTCAAATCTTTCGCAGTCACTCATCTCGCAGCGGAAGTCAATAAGCGGATCCGTCGTCATGGTAACACAGCAGCACAGCTGAGGGCAGAGTATGAGTCATCATTATTGTTTTGCATCACACTTTTGACTCTTCAGAGCACAGATTGAATTTCAAAACCACACAAATAACCCAGAGAAAACATCTCGTGCATGCAAAGTCAATGTTTTGATGTGGGGACAGCAGGGATACTACCAACATGTTGTTTTTGCTTGTTTGAAAGTTATTAAAGTCAGATGCAATTAAACTTTACTAAATTCACAAAGACAGATGTTGAATTCAGTGTGGACAGACTGTACAATGGCAACTGTATATGATAAATGTACAGTAAATACTAAATTGCGAAAAATCCTTTTGTTGCAGTAGACACATTCTTAAATAATGGAGGATTGGACTTAAAGGGATAGTTCACCCAAAAATAAAATTTTCATCATTTACTCACCCATCTTGTACTGTCATTCCAAACCTGTAAGATTTTTTTCCTGTGAAACATAAGAAAGTCTGAACGATGCTGATGGGTGTCAGTCATTAATATTCTGCCTGACATGATCATGAAATCATGAAGAAATGCAGCATGACAAAAAGTTGATATAGAAAATCCACTAAATGTGTACATACCTGCATTTTGGACATCACACTTACCCTTGTTCTCACGTCTCTAAGCTTAAAAGTTGAAACTTGATAACACAAACAAATTCACAGACACTTTAAACATCAGATATTTTATTAAGTAATATAATTTTCTAAAATTAAATATCCTTATTTAAACTTTACAGAGTAAACAATGGCAAAAACTGCAGATTGTACACAGTTGAAAACATTCTTTAAAGTCTTTACAGAGAACACTAAAGCTCATTTTACACACATAAAATTAAGGCACATTCATATAATCCCAAACAATACCTTTTACAGTATTACCACGTAATAAAATACAATTTTCATTTTTATTCCAAGCTCGAGATATAGTGCATTAACAAAAATCAAACCTCTAAAATGTAAAAAAAATAACATTAAAATACATAAACTAAAGCTAAGTGGCATAATTTCACTTAAAATAATAGTACAGTATCAACTGGCACTATAAATCAGTGGGATCTTTAAATACTGTATTTCCTATGTTCTTATTGGTCTATGTGTCTGTTTGACTTGCATTATTGTGTGCAATGTAATTGCATTGGTGTCCTGTAACAATTAAAAAAAATACAGAGATAATTACTGATGTCTATATTGTGGCTGTCTCTGTGCCACTGAATCTACGATCATAATTACTATCCAACTCCATCAGAAGTACAGCGGAAGAGCTAATTACTGGTTTTACTGCTCTATTTGCTGACAGAGCAAGAGCTAAACTTCAGCTTCAGCTAAGTGCCTCTGTGTATTGTTCTTGTAAAAGTGTACAGTAGTTGGTACAATGGTGTGAATATTATCAGTCCCGTCTGCCACCTCCTCATATCTCTTCAGTCTGTAAAACTGATCTAGGATCACTGTAAAAAAAAAAAAAAAACAAGTATTCTACTCGCTGTTGAATCCGAAGTTTGATGAGGGCTCTGCTACAGATGGAGATGATGGTCCGGCACTGGATACTGTGCTGGGGGGACCACTGCTGTCTGCACACACAAAAGTGAAGCGTGTCATTTTTGTCTAGTAAACACTTTAATGTGCAGAGACCTTTAAGTTTTGTATGTTTGTTTGAGCATCCATCCTAATACACCACATGGCTCAACCAATGGTGAGAGTTTGGGCCTGATGATCTGTTTGTCTCCACAACAACAGTCATTATTTTCCATCATTTATTGCCAGAAATTACATTATAGATTCACAGCATTATAGATAAACTGCTTTTTTTACAGTACATGCTCATTTACAGTACATGCAAACAATATCCCTATGTATTACATAAATGAAATGCACTATTAAGGTACTTTTGTCACTTAGCATGTTTCTTGCTCCCTTTTAAAAAATACAGAAAAAAGAGACAAAAGACAAAGCAAAGACTAACGCAACCTAGATTTCCTTTTACTGAGAGCAGCTGCTCTAACAGCCAAGGACTGAACATAAATCACCAAACTCTCAGAGGAAATTGTGCGGCATTAAAAGCCAACAATAATTCTCTAAACGGAATTGCTGGGAACTAAAATAAACTTGAAAAGTGAATGCCAAAGCATGAGCTCTACTTTGCAAATTTTAAGAATTCATATTTTGTCTAAGAAGAGTGACAGTCTTTTCATACAAAACCAAACTGTGGAAATAAATAGACAATTTATACAGATCATTTTGTCATATTCATACACTATGGAACTGTTGAATTGCAGGTGATAAGCTGTAGGTAAACTCACACCAGACAGGCCGACTAGACGGTTGGCTCAGCTGGACCGGAGTGGACACAGGCATCTCCTGATTCTCAGCATCTATGGAGGGCTGGGTGTGTGATTCAAACATGGCAGACAGTGCTAAAAAAACAAAAATGACACCATTTTATCATTTCAAACCCCGAGTTCATAAGAGAAGACAATGCAAGGTCTGATTTGTGAACCAATTGTTTTCTTTAAATCAGCAAATCAGACATCAACATTTAACCAAATCGGCTTACATTTCAGTCTCTTGAATTGCGACTCGCTTCCATTTTTACACACGGCTGTGAGGAATTCATCCACCTGCTTGAGGGACAGCGAGTTGTGCAGTGTCTCCAGTGGATAGATAGAGGGCACCATAGAGCAACCTTCAAACCCTGTGCCAGAGAAACACACAAACACATGGTCCAAAACACACTCCTCATGAAACACCATTATTATTATTATCGCTCAAGCTCAGTAGCATGTGCTTCTATTGAAACAAGCACTATGCCATCTCAGCTATCACAAACAACGTCCAATGCTATTTAGCGACTGGGTATCCATGGAGCAAGTATCCTTATACACATACGGTATCTACAGTAGCGTACAATGCAGACCAAACCACAAACACCCAACATGTATCACTCTATAGCTCTAAAATAGATGCCATATTTAATTTCATGTGAATGAAAATTGACTATACAAAACACATTGTCGTAAAGCCAATGAATTCTATTCAAGTTTTTAATATGCACTAAACAGTGGACTTTAATTCCTCCCAGACTAATTTTCATTCATGTCAAACTTAATATGGCATCTGTAGCTCAAAAACAGAAACCGGCCTTCTGTAACCATAGTAACCACACTTTACCAAACCGTTTTCTCATGGTCCATTCACAAAGTGTTTGGCTTTTTTAATAGTTTTATTTTACAGCATTATCAGCAGAATTAGGACAGATTGCAGATTAATAAACCAATTATGAGCTTTACGTGTTTGTTTGTGTAACTAAATAACAAAAAGAACATGAAAACACTACAAAATGACCGTAATATAAATTGAAATACTTTTTAATTGTCATGTGTTTAGGTTAATGGTAATATAATAAAATACTAATAAGGTGTAAATCTAAAACAAGAGTGTGCTTTCCGGTCTTTCCTGTTTTATTATTCACCAAAACTAAATACTAGAGAAAAAAAGCATCTTCACAAAGAAGTTTTGCCATACTATAGCAGTTCACCGTGACCATGAGATGTCAAGATTTAAAAAGGAGAAAAAGCACTATATTCAAGTCATCTGAAGCTATTTGGAGCTTGACAAGCTCTGGTCACGATGAACTATCATTATGTTGTTGTATCTACATGAAAGATTTTTAACCTTCTTTACTCATTTTCAAATGAAGAAACAATAGCATACAAGTCTGACACAAAAACTGAGTGTTTTCATTTTTGGTTAGACAACATGGTGTTTGGACAGAACATATGGCAACAAGACTTTAAATCACACTGTGATTCAACAACTTTACATTAACATGATTTATGTCTCTGAGCCAATGGTTCAAAATGTCTTGTTCCCCTAAACGAGATGTCTTCGCAAGTTGTTATACTTACTCTATGCAGGCATCAACATAAGCAAGCTGTCTTCGCCAAGCCATACGTACAGACATGCGATCAGAAACAGGAATATACAGCAGGTTATAGTGAGGAGTTAAGATCATAGAAAAAGCAGGATTAACATAAAGAGAAATTAAAGTAAGGTACTGTAAATGAGCAGTGAAGTGCAGATACAGTAATACATCTGAAGCCCCATAGACCACCAGCATACGTTTACATCACAAATAAGCCAATTAAAAACTGGACCAGGGTAACATGGCGGCTGCCCAGAAATGCATTCTGGGGGTTCCTGGTGCGAATGGAGCCAGCTGGTGAGCAGACGCAGGTGATAGGAGCAGTGATGTAGGTGATGGGTCAGAACAGGGTCAGCAGAAAGCCCACCCATGAGCTTTGATACATGCTGCTCATCAAAGAGCTCTGAGGAGAGAGAGTGAGAAATCATGGAGGAAAGTGGGGAAAAGAGCTTAGGAGGTAAAATGGGGGATGTTACAAACAAACATTGGGGAAGGAGAAGACAGAAGAAAGTGACAGGCCGATATAACGACCATGCCGTTAATATTTAACAGAACAAAAGAAGTGCTAGCCTTCCATTGTGTCATTTTCAAAAGCTACTTATAGCTTCATTAAGTAAATTTTGAGCAAATATTGTATGAAATAAATAACTTTTTGCTTAATGTTTAGTTGTGTGTATATAAATTATAATCAGCTTGAATTACATCAACTCTTTTCCTTTAAAATGCTGTGAACTGAGTTTTAAGGAAAACAATGCAATACAAACTTTTGGTATCTTTTGCATCTTTTGGCAGATATTTTACATACTTGTATTAATAAATGAAAACTCCATTCATAAATAAAAGAAGTCCTAACAAAAAGGAAAATGAAAACAACATTAGTAAAACGAGTCATAGGAAAGGAGTGCAGTGAGTAAGAGAATGAGGAGGGGTGATGTGGGAGTTCAGGGGGAGGGAGGGATGAGCTAAGCGTGGAGGTGGGAGCTGAACACAGAGAAGATGAGATGATGATGATGGAGAAGAAAAGAGGAAGAAGAATAAAGCAGGCAGCTCTGTAGATCTTGTTTTAGCCCCTGCTGGGTGTTTGTTCCTGAATGACTCAGCGACGTATAATTATTACCCCAAATGAATGTGTTTTGTTTTACAGGACCTACAACTACGTACAGGGGCAATTTCAGCCCACGAGGAAGAATCCTTAAAACAGAGATTTTAGGTGAAGCTCAAACAAATTTAAATTGATGCTTGATGCATTTAGATTTAATTGATGAAGTCTATGTGTAGTTTAAATGGAAAAAATCGACTATAATTAAGAAAAATAACATGCACTATGTTGTACTTATGTATTGAAAAACCCCATGAGATTCCTTCGTTTAAAAATAGAAGTTAATATACTGGCAAAGCGATTGACACCTATAAAAAAATATGTAACATGTTGGTATAGACAGGGAACATATGGTTTGTTGTAATGGTTGAAGGGGTTTAGACTGGTGACTTTCCCTTGAGGGATGTTAAAGTGTCACATAACTGTCACTGTTTATTTCATTTTTCACTGTTTATCTCATAAAACCTGATTAAACTAAATTCCCGACGGGGAGATCTATATTAAAGAAATATTCAGGATTTAATACAAGTTCAGCTCAAGGGACAGCATTTGTGACATAATGTTTATCACAACAATTCTGACTTGTCTATTAAAAACTGTGACTAGTCAATAAATGCTAAAATACTTATTTAAAACTGTCAACAACAGACTGAACCTAACTTGAATAAAACAGATTTTTTCTTTAATTAAACCGATTAAAAGAAATCCAACTTCACCTGGTACCGGTTTTGTACTTCACAAGCACCAACATGATTTGTTTCATGATGGAAAATACTAAGGTAAGTTTACTGGGTTAAAAACGGGAAATAATTTCTAAACGCAACTCAAGAAGCCAACAATTTAAGAAGTATTACGAATTAACACCCCGTAAACGTTATTTGCTGTTTTGACACAGAAACGGCAGCCTCTTTCTGGCACATAAACAGAGTAAGAAACATAATTTTGTCATCATTTGTATAAAGTTTTATCCCATGGTTATAAATCAACTTAAAAACAGACGTTAAAGGAGCAGTTAACCCAGAAATAAAAATTCTGTCATCATTTTTTTTCATTATCTTCTATAGAACACAAAATGAGATATTGGTAGCAGAAAGCCTCAGCTGCTATCTCCATGCAATAAAAGTAAATGGTGATCAAAGCTGTCAGGCAGATTTTCAGTGTATAAGGACTTCAGTTTTTTCCATGAAGAACATATGGAGTAAGAAAACGTGGAACACACCACGGGAGTTGTACGAACTATGATTTTTTTTTTTGTCTTATTTCAAGCCTTTTAACCTCTAGTCCCCATCCACTTTGACTGTGTGAAAAAATAGCAATCCTGACTTTGTTCAAAATGCATTTTGTGTGCCACAGAAGAAATAACAGGATTTTAATATTTGAGAAAACTGGCCCTTGAACCCTCATCTTATAAAAACTCATGACATGATCATCATGCAAATTTAAGCACAGTTACAATGATTGAAAATTAAGTTAATTATGAACAATAAAGATATATAAAGATGTCCATTGTAATGCACAGAAGGTATAGCATACGCCAGGTGATCATCAAAGTGCTACTGGTGGAAAGTGGACAAAATAAAGTGTATCAATATAAGAAGGCCACAGTTTTTCATCATTCAGTGCATACTGATTTACCACACAAACAACAATATATCGAGAAAGATATATTGGGTATACAACCCATGCAACTAGCCAATCAGAAGAAGACATGAATTAAGATGGGTGTGTCTTGTGAGAAATGGAATTAAACAGGTGATGGAATAATAAACCTCTTAGATTTAATAAAAAAAAAAAAAAATTCACACAATTACAAAAGACTACTTTGAAACAACTATAGTGGGCATGCAAAGAGAGTGCCAAAAACATGGATTCAGAAACTCCAAACATACCATTAGTCGGATGCCTGGCATACGACACAGAAAACCGCTTTACTGCCGGCATAGACAGCAGCTCTATGGGGAAAAAAAGAGGCACTCGGAGTTACTTGTGTCATCGTGCCCCTCCGCATTCGCTCATAAGCTTCATCTGAAAATCAATTCAGTCTCTGGAAAAGCTACCAGCATTTATATCCCTTACATGGAAATGCAACATCCGCTTTAGTGTCCCTCATAAAACCATCTATATGAAGCAGGTAAATGAAACAGCAGGGCCAGATCTTACCCTTAAATGTGGGATTGACAACAAACAGATGGTCACAACAAAATACCCAGAATTCTCAGTGCAAGAATGTGCTTTTTAAGTGCGACAGCATGACATGGCAGTATTTTGGGGTGTGATTTAAAAAGTCTTAAATCCTCTATCTCAGGGACACAGTGACACCCTGTGGACAAAACTGTTAATACTCATTTCATAATTTAAGTAAATATAACTGCAGTGTATAACTAGGGTATAATGCTAAAGCAATCATTTTTGATGATGCCATATTTATTTTAAGCACAAACATTCAATTCAGACACTCGTAAGTGTCATAAGACATAGGGGACATAATCCCCTTCCTATAGAACGCATCACAAATTTAATACATTAGAAATCCAATGTCCAGAAATGAGAAATGAGTTCAAATCTCATACAGCGGCATTGAACCTACTTACCCGTCATTCAGTCGTTCCACTAAAATAAATGTTTGATTTTTGCAACTTTAAAAGTAAATAACTGTCCAATTAAAGCAATCTGAAAAGATGAATGGTAATACCAGTTGTAAACATGTCCTACGTCAGACATATAAACAGCTAGATGAGTCAGAAAGACAGCAGCATTTCAAGCACTTAGACAGATTATTCATGCGTGTCAAAATACTTTTCATGCAAACTTATCATTAAACTTAATGTACTAAAGAATATTTAGTACATTAAGTACTCTAAAAAGCAGCCTAAATTTACTTGAAGGATCTTAAAGGTGAAGTGTGTTATTTCTGCAACACTAGAGGCACCAAAACAAAACCAGTGCGAAAACAGCTTTTGTTTGGCCAATGACAGATGAGCTGTTTAACTTTGCTGTTTTGTTTTGCCAGAACATTGTACCTCCTTTATTATAGAAATGCATGTTTTTTGGCAGGCTGATATAATGCTAAATTTGTGATTACTATGGTTTTACTACAAAAACTATAGTTAAACTATGGTAACTTACTGTAGTAAAAACATTTTTGTTGGGCTGTGTCAGATCACAGGCAGACAAAGTAAAATCCTACTGTATATACAGTATGTGTGTGTGATTGAGACATACCGCCTCGAGAAGTCAGACTCCTAGAAGGGAAGAACTTTTTGCGGGGAACTCGTGCTAGATCTCTCAGGTTGGGGTAGGAGGCACTGAAAAGTCCTGCACACTGGGTGCCTGTGTGTGAGGAGGGTGAAGGGTGGAGGAGTTGGGAGGGTGGGGGGTTAGTAGTGGTTAGTTTTTTACGGGTTAACATGCAGCTCACAGATGGTCTTTTCATACAAGACCCACTTAAACACAAACAAAACATGTAAATACATCTAATGTAATTTCAGCAAGTCTAGCTCTCGAAAGAGACATTTCTAACTTTAGCCACTAGATGGCGGTACCAAAAAGGTTGAATTAGTTTGAATCTGTGATTTCAGCAGGTTTTGCTTCAGGACCGTGACATGCAAATAGGACATGCTATATGCAACATGCACTTTGTTATATAAAGTCTTTAGTGAGGTGAAGTGTTCATCATTAGCCAGTAAGCAGTCAGCATCATGTCACCTCACAAGTGTTCTTGGATATAGAAACAGTATGGACAAGAATAGTAATCAAGAGTCCTGCCATTAGCCATATTTAGACCCCAACTGGCAGTGTGGGTACATTTTTGACGCAGTGGGCATGGCAGGATTTAATCTCTGCTCTGAATACACTTGTCGGGGATGACATCACTGATTCTATACAGAATGAGTGTGTTTAACGGTCAGTGAGGCCAGAGCATTAGAGGTTTCCCACTGAGACTGTCGACAGGAGAGATATTGTAGTGTAGTTGCTAGAGAAAGATTGAAAAACAACATGAAATCTGATTCCCACCTAAGCCGCTGGGTTTGATCTCAGGGGACTGGCGAGAAGATGATGGGAAAATACGAAACGCGGCTCCGCGGGAGGACGTGTTGCTCTCTGAAAGAACCTGCAAGGATAAGAAACAAAGACACTATAATCATACGCAAACATCCTCAATTTTAAAACAAACCTTTTTAATCCTGAAAGCTGATTGGTCAATAGCCTTGTCAATCAATTTTATTAAGCAAATCTATCATGCTGCTCATTTGCAGAAAGATGATGTATTAAAACAGTAAAAATAAATAAGTTGTAACTTATTAGTCAACATATTTTAGTACCTCCATAGATCCAGCCTTGCGGTTGCGGATTAGTGGCGACTTCCTCTGAATGCTAATTGGCTCAGACGGTGCAGATCTGTCAGGCTCGTCTTGGGAAAGATCTTCAAGACTGCCTGGGTCTGTCTGTTTCTCATGGTTCTGTTATATATGAAATAAAAATATCCAGAAAGGTCCAACATGCAATACTGTATTAAAAAAGTTCACCAAGGTTCACCAGAGGACCTAATATAAATAAACAACTCCCAGGGCAAGAAAAATATAAGATGTGATATTAGCAGTAAACACACCTCTGAGGAGGCGGGACGGAAGCCAAAACCCATTGGGGCGTTATCTTCGTCCTTGCAGCCCTTCACGCCCGGACTGAAGTGCAACTCCACATGAAAGCGTTCCTCTGATGAAGGGTCCTACAGATACATTATCAAAACATTCACTGCAGGGTACATGCAGCGAGTAACAATTACTCAAAGAGAAAATAACGTTTTGTGCACTATTGGCACATTTTGTACCTTGTTATTGTCTTCGTACAGCATTATAACAATCTGTGTCATATAGTTGAGTTCAGTCACAGCATTGAGGTAGTCCATAGCCTGCTTCCACTGTTCATCTTTCAACTCCTAAACATAGACACACATGCAGTTACTTGTATAAGAAACAATCATCAAACATCTAATGGTATATGACTCACGTCTAACAGGCCCCCGTAGCGGAAGATGTTAAGCAGGGAGTGTACGTGGCTCTCGCTGGTGAAATACAGCCGGGTCCGAACGTGCCGACCCGGTGACATTACTCCTCGGGAGTACCTGAACCACCAGAGGGGATGAATGACACAGTCTGATTACTCACAGAGGTTCTGGAGATCTTTAACACCTCCAACGTGAGGTCTTTCAACACAATGTTTCAAGTAATTCTGTGTTCTGCTTTAGTGCAGAGACTCACAGTGGATGTAGTTTGTTGACAGCTTCATCTTCATGAGTCCTCTGAAGATCCAGCTGAATCTTCTTCATCAGAGGAAGGCAGTAGGCACTGGCGATGTCAAGCTTCTCAGCTTTAGTGATTCCATACTCCTAAAACAACAAAGTCAATGGTTAATGGTTTATATTAAATTACATTATCAAAAGCTTAAAAGAATCACAAAACCTCAGCTATGTTTCAAAAGATATCCATACCTGAGGGATGATGATGTCAGCGAGAGCTCTCGACAAGCGGAAGAGCTCCAGCGTGTCCTCCAGTCCCAAAGAGCTGTTGTGTTGAGTGTCGTACTTCACGCAGTCGTAGATGTCCGGGATCTTGCTGATGTCATAGCGTCCGTTTTTCATACGGAAGTCTCGCTCCAGTTTGGACCACCGCTGAAGCATGAGCTCCAGAGTTTCACTGTGGTACAGCTGCAGGTCTGTTGGAAAACAGTCTTAAAACTACATCTTTACATTTTTATGACATTTCAAAAAAAGAGGTACTAACTTGCAGATTTGGGATCTTCCATTCTTTTGCAAATCTGAGAAGTGAGGCTCTTTATCAATGCGTGAACCTGATCACAAGTCATGACCGGATTACAAATCACCCCCATGGAGTTCACCAGAGAAGGGCTGCTGGTTGGAGCCAACTTAAAGACAACAGTAAACATTTATGATGCTAGGATTTTACAAATGAAAATTTGCAACAAAAAAGTTGTTACCTTTTGGTAGTCTTCCTCACTAAAGTCTCTGTTTTTTGCATAATCTCATGCAATCGAGCTTTGACTCTCTGCTGGCAGTCGGTGAGGGAGTCGCTGTCACTGTCCAGCAGCCCGTTCATGTTGGCGCTCTTGACCATCTGAACGAGGATTGGGGTCAACTCTCCTTCCAGTGCTAACAGACCCTACACACACACAGAAATGACACTTAACCCTTAACCATCCTCATCTACCGCAGTAGACAAAACTCAAACACACCTTTGCGAACGCCGCCGCTGTCATCTGCACTCGACCCTCATCGGAGGCGTAAATTTTGAGGTCGTGTCGGTACGTGCTGTGTAAGCGTAGAAGGCCACAACCAGGGAAACCAGCATAGTCTCCTGCAAACCCAAACAAAACAAGAACTTGAAGTGTGAGCAAAACATTGAGCGAATTTTTCTCGATTGCATAAACGCCATTTACAATTTACAATGTGTGCAGCACCTCAAACCCACTAAAGTTTTTATCCACAAAAGCATAAAAATTCACTTCATGCTTTTTAAAACATCCACACAGCTAAAAGCATCAGTCAAAATGGTTTTAGGTGCTTCTGTAGCATATTTGGGATGAGATCACACCAGATTTGCATCGCACCATAATGTCCATTTAAAATGGGTGATCTGTTTTAGTACGACATATGTCCATATCGTGGAATCTTCTACACAGTTCATGGCAAAGGTGAAGCATGGAATGTTCCACTGACGTCCCTCCGATGGCATTAGTTTAATGAGATGGTTGTTAAGGTATTAAAATAATGAATGAGGCAGGTGAGGCATTAACCCAATATTAGGACTACGCACACATCCAAAATCTCTTCTTACCACAGTCAATAGGGGATTCACAGCCGAGGGACCTGCAGCTGTCTAGTTAAAAATTCAAGGTAAAAGAACAGCACATTAACCAGTGCAAGATAGGTGACCTCTGCTAAACAGCTGACGGTGTGTCAGCCAAAATAGTCTGACCTTATAGGTCTTTGGAAACTCTGAGAAAATATGATGCCCGATTATGTCCACTGAATGAACATGAAACGAAATTTAAAGAGATAGTTCACCCAAAAATAAAAATTGTGTCATGTATTCATCCTTGTGTTGTTTAAAACCTTTTCTGCAGAATACAAAAGAAGATATTTTAAAAAATGTCTCTGTAGTTTTGTGTCCATATAATGGAAGTCAATAGGGATCAATGCTGTTTGCTTACCAACAATCTTCAAAATACCTTCTTGTGTGTTTTTCAGTAGAAAAAAGTCATACAGGTTTGAACATGATGACATGAAGGTGAGTAAATGATGAAAGACCATTTTTGGGTGGACTATCCTTTTAAGGCCCTGGAAGAGAAATCATTGGATGGAAATGGTTTTAAGAAAGAATCCAGCATGGCTAGGTAGTATTTTAAAAATAGGGTACAGAAAGATAAATGCACAACTTGTCATAAAACAAGTATTAATTCTTCCTTAAGCATGCAAGGAGAGTCTTGCCCTTACATGCTTCTGTATGCCAAGAACTCTGAACGGGCGGGTGGAACAGGCTTCCTGCTGAAGCTTGTTTAAAACAAGCACACTTGACAGATCACACAATATCTTATCAAGGTATAGAGTATGATAGTGTGCAGAGGGAGTATATGGCTTCCATTTAGATATTGACAATAGTGCATAATCCAAACAGCTGGTTAGTAACATGTCATATATACTATTTACCTAAAAAACATACTGTACAGCAGCCCAAAAGTATTTGGACACCTACGGCACGCTTGAAAATGTATAAATGTCACTGTGTGACATTAATAAACCAGTCCTGGCTAACTTCTCCTCTAGTATGTAGTGTGCAGTTGCATTTGCGGGATCATACCTTGTCCTCCAGGGTACATGCAGCGAAAAGCTCGTCCAAGCTCCTCAGCCTGGACTCTTCCTGCTGGAGTCAGCTCTCCTCCCCACTTTAACACCAGGAGCAGGGATGGACCCTCCTTTTGAGAGTCTAACACAGACACCAAACAGGCCAAAGACACCAAATAACAATTTTATCAAGTTACAAAAAAGTCATCTGGTACTGTGCACATAACATTTATCTAGCCATCTATTTGTAGTATCTACATCTATAGTATCTCTATCTTATTACAGTATATCTATAATATATCTCTATCCATAACATCCATTTTTATCAACATCTATATCTCTAAATTTACTGTCAATCTATCTTTAACTACATCTATCTATCATCAACTACTTCTATCTCTACATCTATATCTATCTTTAACTCCATTTATTTATCTTTAACTACATCTGTCTATCTAGATCTCTCTTTAACCACATCTATCTCTAAACCTATAGCTATTTTTAACCACATCTCTATATTTATATCTATCTTTAACTACATATATTTACTGTATCTCTATCTTTTCTCCCTGGGAATTGAACTCATGCCAGGATAGTAACTTATCACTTTACTTATTAAAATGCTTAAATACATGCATTTTAATAAACAGAAATTACTTTAAAACATAAATACCTTCTTCCTCACTGGACGCTTTGGGTTGTCCATTTGGCAGGTAGGTCAGCTGCACCTTCCTATTGATCCCTGAGAAATGGCCATACCTGAAAGACAATACACGGGATGGGGACACAGACATACCACCCCCTCTTAATAGGCATTCTCCCACTGAGAAACACAGACGCACATATCAGTCACAACACTAGCCTCAAACTGCTAGCAGGTGCTCTGTGGCCTCCATGTTTCTGAAAACATGTGTCTGGGTGACCTTCCCAAGCTGGCAGGGGTTAATGTGTGCCATACCAGGACTGTCTCGAGAGAAATGACGGGCTTTGGGTGAAAAAAAACGTGACCCTGCGTGTGCGACCGGGTCACGTTTTGAAAACATACAAATACAGCAGACAATAGGGTATTCTGGATTTGCATTATTACACGTAAAAAAATTCAAGTTGGACATCACATTTTCAAAGACAGAAAGTAAACTACTTTCCAAATTATTCTGATTCAGGTATAGACTTTTTGACATACCGCCATTGGCTCTGTTGCATTGTTTCATCAACCCAAACCAAAGCCCTTCCTCAAGCACCCATTTTCCTCAGTTAATGTACACCCCATAATAACCGATAAAATGTTGATTAGAAGTCTCATCTGAGCCCGGTGTAAAAAAAAAGGCATGGAAGAATTGTGAAGGATTAGAAACACTTTCAAAATGGCATGCAGATGCCACACAGAATTGCAAAAAGAAACCATCCGGGTATATGGTCAATTTTAGGTCCCCCATTAAAGTGTCAGTAAATTTAACAAGATCTCGGGTTAATGAGGGTTATTATCCACTTTGCCTGCATTTTAAAAGACATAGGGTGCGCACTGATTATCATTCAGGCTGGATTCCCTTTTGAGAGACCGGCCGAGACACAAAGAAAGACACAGAAAGAGAGAGAGAAGAGTTGACGTTAAGATACTGATCCACATGAGGACATCTAAGGAAGCAAAAATCTAGAATACTTTATACTTAAATTTATAATTTGTAATTAAGTACACATGAATTTCACAAAGTCATAGTTTTTCGCCGTATTTTTTCTGATTAAACTGAATCAAACTGAATCATATTTGTAACTTGGTCTGTGAAATCCAGGCTAAACTTTTATAATCTAATTATGAGATTGGGAGCATCAAAGTAGCCATAGCCATAAAAATGATTAAAAATGGTCATCACATGTGTGTTTATTGTTGTAAATGACAGATTATATGATACATTTCAAGACACAGTACTCAAATTTTCGCACTATAAATAAATTAAATTAAATGTTTTTACCACACTATGTTTTACTATTTTGCACAAAAACATACCAGAAATTTCAATCTTTCAATGGTCTTACTCGGTCAATATTAAAGATATCAATGTTATTTTCACAGAATGTTTTTTACATTATGTAGGATCATTTTAATAATTCACAAAAATGACTTTAGCTGGGTTTTCACAGATTGGGTCACTTAATAAAAATATTAAAAAATATTAAAAAGTAGCCAATCGGATATAAATCCAAACTGCATTCCAATGATGAAAATGTCAACAGAGATGAATCACTGAATTCAACATATTATAGAAATGGAATGATGATGGTCTGCATGCAGTGGATTTCTACAAGGTACTAAAGGGGATGCCAGGTATTTTATTATCAACAGCTTACTCACATCTCCAGAACGGTCTTCAGTTGCTCCAGTTTGGATTTCTTTTCCTCAATCTCGCAGTCATTGTGCTGGACAAGTTCTGCTAGCAGCTGACGGGCAATATCCAGCACTTCCTGTCACACAGCAAAGAAAGTGTTCAGTTGTCATAATGACATGCAATCAAAACTAAATCAGCATCTGTTCAAACAATATTGCTGTAGATAAGTTCAGATAAGCCAAAGGCCTGACAATATGGTTCACAATAACAACCCATAACATTCATTGCTACTCTGCTATACAGATCAAACAGCACTCGTTTCATCTAGCACTTCAACTCAGATCAACCTGGAGTTGTTTTGGTTTCTTCAGTTTGAGTTTGCCAGTCTTATAGCCGCCATATTTTTCAAACAGATCAAAAAACCTAAAAAAAAAATAAACTTGTCAAATGCGGAAAGCTATATAACATTAGTGAAATCAAGCTCAAGCAAATAACATAAAAACCTGAAACTTACAAGGTGTTTCTAACCTCCATCTTCATCTTCTGTTTGGGTGTACGGTCACCATGACGAATTACAGCAATAACACAACGGAGTTCCATCCTTCAGACAACAGAAATTTACACTTATGCATTTGGCGGATGCGTTTAGCGACTTACAATGTATTTTGGCTATATATTTGTGCAATGTGTGAAGAAATTTTTTACGTTCAGGCAAATCCACAATATACAATAGGAAAAAGTGATACACCCACATGGTTCCTGAGGTAGTCGGGACTATAGGGATGTCCTCTGCTTCCATGGGGATAGACCAGGGAATGTGGAACTGAGGAGCCAGCTCTCGCATTACCATGTTCCTGGATGTGACACAGGAAGAATTTCATGTTTTAAGTTTTTACCATAAAAATATGTGATTTCAGATCAATTATAACACACATCACTTGTCTCACCTACCCCAAAACTTTGGCACAATCATCATAGTACTTCATGGAGTTCTTTACAAAGCTAAAGCCATTGACGTCACAGACGAAAGAATGTCCGTTTGCTCGGAGGAGGTCAAAACCACACACTGTTTGCTGGGTTGGAAAGATGTTGACATCAAAAATGACATAAAAAATAACATCACACTTGTTTATTTTTCACTTCTGAGAAAAGACTCCTTACCTTAAATGCAAGACACACTTTTCTGGCCACGAGTTTCTCCATTGCTGTGAGCATCACAGGATACCGAATCTCTTTTCCATCACTATCTCTCTCCACCTTCCCATCTAAAGCAGGAGACTTACGAGCCTCAGCATGAGCATAATCGGGTCCTACTGTGTAAACCTACAACAATAGGAAACACAAAACAGAGTAAACGAAGCTTATCTGGCCAGCACATAGTGATTGTAATACAATGTCTTCACATTACATAACAAATACAAAGAAAGACACACGCACCTTTACATCTGTTCCATCTGTGGGCATGAATTCCTCATAAATGTAAGAGCCGGTCTTCCGGACGGTGCTTTCTGGAGAATACACACTACTCCGACTGCCAATCTACATGATGTAAGACATCACAGAAATTAGGTTACTGATCATTAAGGATGTAGATAATGGTCCGAAAATTCATAGCTATAGCCCGTCAATACTGTACCTTTCTAAAAAGACGCTGACTGCCTCCACCAGCCGAGGTTGGATAATAGATGTACACATTGTGGTCTTCTGCGCAGACGGGTTTCTCCACAAAGGGCTTATGAAATATTTCCCCATTCACTTCCACATGGTCCTCACTCTCTACCAAGTTACACTCTGATGTCACAAACAGGAACAACAAAATTAAAAATGAGAATTTACCTAGAACAAATTATTCATGCTGATAACATTGTTTATTAGCATGCTTTTTTGCATCTTAGAAAATGATTCACTAAACACTTGTAGCAAATTTGCTAAATATTATGTGCCGAAGCAAATCAACATGCTATGATCTAAATCTGCAATTTATTTTAGGCCTGCATGATATTGAGGAAAAACGCAATATATGATAAATCTATTTAAATTATATTAAAAACATCATCAATACATGTGTATTCTTTCTTAGAAATAAATGCACCATTAAAATGTATGGAAACAAATAGCCTTGTTTTACTGTTACAGTATAAAAAAACAAATATAACAATGTAATTGCTAATCATTGTGATATGCATATTGCAATATGCACATTTGCATGCAGTTACTGTACAATGCACAGATTATTGCTTTAAAACTGTTGCCCAAAACGTCTAACTGTGCATAAACAATGAGGAACTTCACAAAAAGTTGCTGCCGACGGCAGTCATTTCTGAACAACACAAAGCAGGAACATATTATTACAGAATCAATGGTTATTCAGTCTGCAAACCCCTTGCAATGATCAAATGCATCAAAATAGTGTCAAAAATGATGACCTTTACCCTCTGGTCTGTCAGGGTCCCGGTTCAACACTGCATAGCGTGGAAGGTCAATGCCTTCTTCCAGTAGAATCCTATACACTTCCCTCCTACAACCATAAAGACAGAGTTAGTCTTATTTAACAGGGTTATTTCTGAGAAAGATTGCACATTTCTTGCCATACCTGTCCAGAATGAAATTCTGCATGTTGAGGTCATTGATGAGAAGTGGGTTTCTTAGTTTGGCATAACTCACTGCTTTGTCAAGAGGAAATCCTTAAAGATAACCAAAAAATGTATTATTTAACAATGTGGATATTTGTCTCCTAATACTTGTAAGTCGCTTTGGATAAAAGCGTCAGCTAATGCCTAAATGTAAATGTAAATGGATAGCATACAAAATACTGATGTAATATGGCATATTTAAAGGTCAGTATGTCAGATACCTTTGGAATGGAAGGAAATGAGGCAATCACACAACGGCCAATTCTCCACCGGTTCATTCAGAATAACCTCCTCAGGAAAAATGACCACAGTGATGTACTCAAATTTACAGAGTCTCTCCAGGATTTCTGTCATTGGTTTGGACTTGGATTTCTTCATCATGGAGCAGATTCCCACCACTATCTGACCCTCCGTTGACTAACAGCAGAGGAATCAAAGAAAATGTGTTCGATTTGTAACAGTAACACTTTGAAATCTGTGCAAACCTGTAGAAATCCCGAAGAAATTTCATACCTGATCATCATCCTCCTCCTCCCCATAAGACCTTGAGATGTTTCTCATGTCTGTATCCTCCAGTTCTCTGCTCTCATCATCCTCACAACCAATCAGGAACCGAGGAAGTCCACCGTCACACGCCGCTTGCCTTGACTCCGACATTTCTGTGGAGTCTCTGTCAAACGTTCACATTCCCAGCATACCATCTCGTGCTGAAATTCAGTACTGGAACCATTAGATAGACGAGGTGTGTGATCCAGTCAGATGACAGTGTAGAATTTCCACTCCAGTCCAATGGTGTCTTGATATACTGATGAAGTGTTTAACCCTTTAAAGATTTAGGTTCATCATTCTAAATAAAAGTCATTCTTGTTAATGACTTCACATAAGTCCTTCCCGTTCCTACCTGCAATACAAAAAAAGTGACAATATTAAACATAAGAAAATAAATAGTCAATTATGTAGAGTATGTGGACATGTAAAATCCATGTTATAAAATACAAATAATACAAATAAAAATGTATTAATTAAAATAATATGTAAATAAGAGAACTAAAGAAACACTTGATAAAATTATATAAATATAAAAAAAGATAAAATTGTGACACAATTTCTTTGACAGTAAATAAGAGAAGAAAAACAACTAGAAATGTGTTTAAGTATAGCAGATTTGTTCACCAGTTTTATCATTTGAAAATCACCATTCTAAAAACAGTGTAAAACTGTAATTGCATAAAAAAAACATAATATTATGTTGTTTGTTGTATGTTGTTTATCCTGCAAATGATGATTTACACACTAAAGTTTAATACCTACTGTAAGTATGAGCAAGTTTCATTAAAAATACTGTACAAATATCAATTCTTAAAAGAAGTTACACACATTACACACGTCTAGTTTTGCAGTTTCCAAAGCAATGTCTTGTTGCTTAATACCTCCAAGTATGCTGACTACAGAGGAAAAAATGCATTCTGTTAAAGATATATTCTCTATATCATATCATATCATATTTCCATACTCATGCTGATATAGTTCTGCAGAGCGTGCAGCAGTTTACCGTAAGGTCATGTTAGCTATGCCTGTTAGCTATTCCTCTAAATAAACAGCCCACGGTTACTCCACCTAAATGATCCTGGGGCTAGTTTTTACATGGTGTATAACACTTCCAATCAATCATGAAATCATGTCACATCCTCATCTGATGTCAGCATGTTTTACGGTTCTTTTAAAGACTACATGATCGCAAACACAAGTGTGACCTAGAGCCCAAGAATAGCCCCGGGTCTATGGGGGAGGTGTGACACTTGGATCAAATGTTGAGGTCTACGGCTTCCAGAGATAACTCATCACATTGTGGATGTGTTGACAGGGAACATTAAGTTGAGAGGAAGCCGTCTTAAGCGACCCAGGGTCAGGGGAATACAACCGAGATAAACACATTCATTACTAAGTTACTACTTGTATTAAAAAAAGCAGCTAAAGCCACAAATGAATGACACCACAGTCCAATATGCAAAATAAGATGAAGATCTTACTCTAGTCAATAAGCGTGTAGTTCTTCTGGCAAAATTATGTTCTGACAAACATGTACAGTAAAATGCATACATCGACATTTCTGCCTTGTTTTGCAAGGACTTGCCTGTGTTGTGCAATCTAGCTCTTGTGTTAAGTAAACTTGTTAAGTAATTATTAGGTATGCGGAATGCACATACGTTATGTACATGTGTGACAAGTTTATTCATTTTTCAAGCTTAAAGGGACAGATTTTGTCATGTTTAAGTCTCTGGCACATTCCATGAATACAGTATATTTTTGCAAGGAATGAGAGACACAAATCCCACGATTTGTCGCAAGAATTATAACGGAAATACTATTGCTTTTTACTTTTAGACATTGTTATGATTATTATTTGTGACCCAGTCTGTGAAAACCCAGCTAAAGTCAATTTTTTTGATTTTTTTCTGTTTTCTACATAACATCATTCTATGTAATGTAAAGAATAGTCTGTGAGAATTTAACATTGATATCTTTAATATTGTCTGAGTAATGTCATGTCAAAGATTGGAATCAGAGTGAAATTAATAGGTGAAATCAAATTTTGAGGCTCGTTATTTCAGAATTAGATTTTTAGACCTTAGGTTTTCACAGACTAGGTCACATTTTTTTTACTAGGTTTAAATTGTATTTGGGACTATAATAATGTGGTAAAAAAACTGCAAGCCAGTTAAACATTTTATAGAAAACAATAAAATTATTTTTACTTCCCAAAGCTGATCAACGTTTTCTTAAGATTAAACACTGCCTAAAAAAAAAAAAAATAATAAAAAAGTTTGTTGTGGAAATTGACCTGTACAACCTCCTTAAAAATCTTTCATTTCTGCGATTTTTATAATGGTACAAATGATTTTAGTATTTTACAATATGGGAAACACATCATATGCCAAACCATATAAACCTCATGACAATTTAAACCTGTGATAATGAATCCAGCATTGCACCAGCTACTCACAGAGACTGACCTTTGAGACCATATCCTGTTAAGTGATTTCAGTATGGCCACTATTTAACAGCAAATTTCTGTTGTAAATGATTATCATTAAGATACAGCGGGCAAAAAAAACACTGCCACAACTTTAAAAATCTGGATTTTTACACTGTAGACGAAATTTTGCATTCATTGACGACACCACAATAAATGTTATTTTTATACATACCTAAACAATACATTTTTATTTTAGCAACATACTTTTTAAGTTTCATAAAAATCTATTTTTATGTTACATTAAACATATATTAAAGAGAGTATGAAGATTTTAAAATTGAACAAATGCTGGACATTTCACAGCTATAACGTAAATCTATGACATGATATGATTTTTCGTGATTTTTACACTTTTATTCAATTATATTTATGACATTACTGCTGTTAAATAATGTGCATTGTTTATTGTTTGTATTTATGCTCTCAAATTTCTAAAAACAAGGCTTAAAACACAATCAAATGAAAAGAGCTTACAGTTGAAATATGACCAGAGGTACAGTAAGTTGACTAACTGGTCTGACAAATGATTAACTAACAGTTTAATCATTACTGCTCTATAGTAAAACAATCCTTACTGTCCTAATGCACTTAAACCTATGTTTAAAGTCACAAACAAGTTATAGGAGTGATCAGACTGGGAACTTCTGCTAAAGCACACCTTAAAAGCTTTTTCTTTTATTAATATACACTTTTCTGGTGACTTTATAGGTTTAAAAGCATTTGCACCAACCTCACAAATTACCAATATGCCAATCCACAGCAAGAGAGTGTCTCTGTGTTTATGCTGAGAAAGACCGATGTCTAAACAGTGTCTGCATTTTAACACTGCCCTAAAAGTAGTGCCAGGAGACCATGACATGAAAAATGCAATTATGAACCAATGACTGGAAATCAAGCAAGAAAGCAATGCTATAAGCCTAATACATGAGACACCCGGCAACATATCCATCTGTTTACATGCAATCGACGAATAAAGACGAATAAAATCACAGTTGTCAAAACTTTTAGAAACGTCAAAGTGAAAGTTTGTGCCACTATGTTGCGTATACAGTGAGACCAAAAAAGCACTTTCTTATTACAACTACCCATATAGCAAAACACAGGCCTATATAAACGACAAAATCACAGCACATCTCATTTCGTCCCATCAAACATCATTTCATCGCTTCATCACTTATCTCATATACACTCACACAGCGTTTAAACTTGACAAACTTTAGATCGAATCTACAACAAACAGCAATGACTGCAATATGACATTGATCATACAGCTGGATACTCACAGGTTTGACAGAGATGAGCTGATGGCTGACAGAGTCTGTTGACAGCGGCATACAGTGTGAAACTAGATATCCGCATGAACTTACCTTCAGAAAACATTTGACAAGCGTTTTCATTCGTGCTATAAACCCTGTGAGATACAGAAAGCACATAGCGATGACTGCCACCTACAGCACTGGAGAAACATTTACATTTACATTTCCATTTAGGCATTTAGCTGACGCTTTTATCCAAAGCGACTTATAAATATTAGGAGACAATGAAGCGATACATCAAAAGTGTAAGAAACTTCATCACAATTCACCCAAACGACAAGTATGAAAGACTAGAAAAGTGTTTTGTATTATAAAAAGACGTGAATGCGCAGTGGCCAGGAAAGTATATCAAAAATTAAGGTAAGATAAAGTAATAAAAGTAATAAAAAGTATGTTAGTCTACTTGTGTTCTAACTCTTAAAACTCTTCAAATTAAATAAAATGTCTGGCCTAAAATTAACCGTTTTTATTAACACAAATTCTTCAAAATGACTAAATATCTAACATTTATTAAAAAAAAGTCATTACATTTATTTACCCCCATGCCATTACAAACTCAAATGTTACTGTTATTTGTTTAAAATGCAATTCCACACAAAAAACTTTAATATTTTGTGGCCAGCAAAGTGTCACCTTCAACTCTTAAAACCCTTAAAATTAAATAACAAAAAGTTTTATTACAGTAAAGTAATAGCTATGTTTTTTTGGCAGATTATTTGTCATTTATATAGTTTACTTAATATATATAAAATATTCTACAAAATCTTTGTTCAGTTTAAAGACAGTAATGTGTTTTTCTTTCAAGGTAATATTTACATTTAAAGTGAACTCTTGAACTATATGCTGGGTATGAGAGGTTGTTCTGTACTGCAGTATAAGTATTTCAGTGTTGATATTAAAAGGATAAAAGTCTACAAACTCAAACACACATAATGCACGTGATTATGTAATGCTGCTTAGGTGAAAAGAGAAGCACTGGCTCCACCAAGAGGCCTAGGACTCCACAAAATCCACAGGATGTGAATGAAAAGATGACAGAATTAATATAAGAGACATTACAAAATAAATGAGACATTATTACCTAAAATAAACTAAAATATTTTATTAACACATAAAACCTGTCTTTGTTAATCACAAACTATATGCATGACTTTAGAAACCCTAAAATATAATGCATGATGGACTGTTGCATACATATAGTTTCAGAGAGATGTGTGTAATATACTAATAATGTAACACAATCTCAGTAAATTACTATTAAAATCCAGCATACATTGCAACATAAATGCATAATAAGTGCATTTCAACAAACCAACTCAATGTCATTGCAATTAAAATAATATCCCTATACGCCGACAGTTGGCCACTGCATGTTCATATGTAGCAGTAGGGGTCTGTGGCTGCGACATCTCCATAATGCCTCCATTCATTTAAATGAAGCCCAGTAAAAAGATTGCTTTCCCCCCTTAACGGACGGCGAAAAGCTGTGTCAATACCCTGTTGAGTAGGAGAGATGGGAAGAGAGTCAAAGCGAGCTTGTTTAGCCATGCTCTGCGTCATATGAGGGTACGTGATGATAGGACAGTTTTAGGTTTGAGGGGTCAAAGAGGACAGTCAGAGGACAGCACGTATAAGCACTGAGAAAGTGTCAGTTATCGTTCATGTTTGTAAGAATGAATCATTGTGCTTGAACACCAATCCAAAAGTACTCACTGTCACTGAATCATTTCAAATATAATCATCATGTTTTTAGATGTCAGTAAACTGATTCCTATGGAATGACTAATTCACACCGTAAGCATTGTAAATATAGAACGGTTTCAGGGATGGCCAAATTAAGAAATGAAGCAGACGTCTAACATATTTGCACAGTGAATCACTTTCCATTTGTTGCATGCCAAAAACTAAATATAGAGATATTCAAACCGTTAGCATTAGTTTCCTTTATCGAACAGAGACTTTAGTAAGTTTTTAGAGGCAACATACTTTGTAGAATTTCTGTGAAATAAATTGCACAAACCAGAAGTAATAATACTTGAGAGCGATCTCACATAGGTATTATTTAATACCTAAAAAACTTGTGATATGCCAGGCTCCAAACAAGAGATGTGTAAGAGGTATACAGTATAAAACTATGTCATTAAAATCAAATTATTTGTATTTATCATTTTACTAAAAATTGTGTTTTTAGAGCAATAATGTCATCAGTACAACACAAACACTATTCATGACACAATTTAGATGATGTCATCAATTTACCTGTTCATGGCTCTTATTAGACTCCAGGGCACTGTAAAACGTTGGTCCTAATGAACTCACGACTCTTTCACTGAACCACAACAGTGATATACAGAAGAGACACCTTTTATGACTGTATTGCCCCTAAATATTATAGGGTCAGTGTTTCACCTTTAAACCAAGACAAAACCTGCAATTCACTCATTTCACTGACTTCATAAAAACCCAATATTATTTTAAGGCCTGAACATGAACATTGGTAAACCTGAATGGTCACTCAAGAGACCTCTAAGGTTGTTAGATTTCGTAACGTACGTGCAGCAACAATGCGCTAGTATGAGATTCAACAAGCAGGGCTTGTGCCACCAGACACAATATATATTTTTGTTTGACTCTTACAAGGTTTGCAGGAAAGTTAGTTTCTATTTTATGTGCATGGTTTATAGAGTGCATAAGCAATAATTATTAGCAGCTGGTTTAATATCACGCAGTTACTGATGACTTTAGTGTCTATGCTTGCAAGATTTAGCAAAATGCTGTTTAAAGGAGTTTTACAGTGAATAGCATGTCACCCTGCAGGATGTGTAACGTCCAACAGGTATCATGACAACAATATTTAGGTAAAGAATAAGAACTGTCCGATGTTGTTTCTTCACAGAGAAAATTATCAGTCTTTTAGAGTATCTAAATTTTTTGGTGGGTCATCATTTCAAAGACTGAAGTGTGAAATTCCAGCTCGATCAGAAGCAGACTGATATTTGGTTGAGAGATTCTTGCAAGCATAGACACTAAAGTCATCATTTACTGCGTGATATTAAACCAGCTGCTTATAATTCTCTAAAATCAGCTGTTTTATATTGTGATTTGCAGTCTTTCAAATTAAACATAACAGATTCTCTGTATACAACAAAAATTATAACCTAAACTAGATTTCTATGAATTATAACCGCTATTCCCTTTAAAAGCAGAACAATTAGTAATGTTATTTGAAATACTGGACTAAAAATTGCATTATGGGTAAAGTTGTGATTTGAAAACCCAGAGTGGCACACAAGGGCCCTCATCAGATGCCCACTCCCTCTCTCCCTCTCTCACCCTTCTGTCTCTCTCTCTCTCTCACTTACTTTGCTAAACTTGTGTTCAATTTGAATAAGGTCCCTTTCTGCTCCTGACTCACACAGGGAAGCAAGCAGTCCAAAAACACCGGAATCCTAAAATTTCCCAAATGACAAATTAATGAAAAACAAGGACATTGCAAAAACAACTAAAACAAGCAACTGGGATCATTCTAATTTGGTAAGTTTGAAATATTTTGGATTATTTTGTCACATGCATAATTCGTTTTTTGTTACATGCAAAAAAAACTTTTGCTTAATAACCTGATGCATTTTTTCACATGATTACATTTACATTTTATATTTAAAATAATTTATTGTTTTGTGTATTTAATTATTAACTTTGTAAATGCTGTAATGAAGGTGGAGTCTTATCATTATTTTTGTATAAATTCCTATACTAATATATAAAAATCTTTTATAAGTACTTAATGTTAATGTGTTCAATTCAAATCCAACATTCCAATATGGACTTTACACTTGAATCATCTGTCCTCTGATGTTATATTATCAAACTTATTTTTATCCTGGATTCATCTTGTAAGATACAGTAAGTCAAGGCAAATTAAACTGTCTCATTATGTATGAGTGTGACACACTTTTACCTTATTACAGTAGACGTGCTTACCTGCCACACCATGAGTGTGAATGTGGACAGTGTTCTGGGCATTGGTGCGTTAGGGCCTCTGCTGGAACACAGCATAGTATTTACATTGGCTTTAACGCAGGCCTCGGCCCGTGAGCGCAGACCACAGCATGAACAGAAGTCTGCTTATTGGCCTGAGCCTGATGGCAAGAGAACATACCACACCGGCTGAATGGAGATACTGTGGACGTTCTCTCTCCACCCCTGCCTGACAAGACCAGAATAAAACTGTAGACATGAAGTTGCATTTTTTAAACAACGTTTAAAAGGCACGTGTGACTGGACATTTAAAAAAAGTGTGTGTCCAGGGCGGGACTGTTTGACACAGTTGGCTTTTGAGTTGGAACAGGAGCTGGAAAGTTAAACGATTTGTATAGACCACTTTTATGATATTTTACTGGTGATTTTAAATCGTTTTTGGAAGGCTCTAGTTTATTGTAATTGGACGTGAAAGTGCAATCTTTTGTGTTTAGTGGAAGAAAATTGTATGGGTTTGGAATGGCATGAGTGTAAAGTAAAGATTAAAATACTTTTCATTATCCTGTGAATTGTTATTTTAAAGCAGACAAATGTTCACAAGAGAACTCAAACTCTTCAGATATGGATAATAAAATAATTTGTCTTTATAAAAATGTATACAGGTAATCCAGGACTAATCCTAATTTATTTTTGGAAGCAAGCTTTCATTATGAATATTTCATTTCAATATTCATTATTAGTATATAATGTTTCAGTGCAACAATAAATAAAAATACATAGATCAAAATTATTTTTAATTAAAGTTACATCTAATTCATGAAATTTATTCCTCTGAACTATATTTTAATCTAATTGTCACTTGGTCTGTAACAGAAGAGGTCTCCATTACTCATCCCAGACATCTCAGTTAACATTTCTGTCTTTCAAGTAGATGTTGAATGTGGCGCTTCTCACCCCTAGACATACTTGCGTGTGTGTCAGCATGCAGTGTGAAAACATGCTGTCAGTGCAGAGTACAAAAAAGAGAAATAGAATATAGAAAAGTACTATAATTACCTTAGTATACAGAATATATAATATTTCTGTAACAGTACAAAACCGTGAAAGGACATTAGCTCACTCCGGAAGTGTTAATCCTGATTCTTCTGGCACCTAACTCAGTAAAGCAGAAGTGGGACTTTTCTTGTGACATTAGCAGTGTAAAAAGCTACTTCGAGGCCGTGCCAGCCCTACACCCACTCGCTGCATATAAAACAGCTTGATTCAGAAAACTTGAGTAACGGCCAAAGAGAAAAATGTTGGCAATGTAGTGAAAGATACATTGTGCTCGTTATCAGATTGAACTTTATAATTTATAAAATGTACAGAAGAAGTTTGTGTTTTTTCCAAGCAGATTTTTTTACAGTAAGCTATAAATTAATTAAAATTCAGCTTACCAGGCCCAAAACACTTCCTGCAGCACAAACACTGAACTATTCTTCTTTAGAGTGAGACTGGAGGAAAAAGAGTGTACGTGTGAATGTTTCAATGGGACAGTGAATTAATGACGGCATGTTTCTTTTAGATCCCAAAATTTCCACCCTAAATACAGTAGCTCAGTCAGACTGTATAAAAGCCCTGGAAACAGAAAGAAATGTGCTTGAAATAATTGTTCTGTTTACTGTGCCACTGATGTATTAATTGGATCTTGTTCTGGCATTAGTTCAGTGGGATTTTCTTTTTTTTTTACACATTAAATTATTTATTCACCCTCAAGTCAAATCTGAAGACTTTCTTTTTTATGCATAACACAAAAAAGTATTTTAAAGAACGTGGGTAAGCAAACAAAACTGGTCTCCATTGATTTCCATTGTTTGGACACAAAACCACTGAGACCTTTCTCAAAATATCTTCTTTTGTGCTCCACAGAAAGATTCACATACAGTTTTTGATCGACATGAGGGTGAATATATAATGACAACATTATATAATGCAACACTGTGGAACTTGCTGTCATTAAATTAAAAAGAAATGATCAAATTTATATTAATTTTAAAATCTATTTTTATCCTAAAATGGAATGAAGATAATAATTTAAATAATTTAATAAGATATAATCATTTAAAAAGGCTATTTTTTTTCCCAGTTTCTATAGGTAAAACATGTCTTTGATTTTGCTTCTGCTGTGTGCATGTCTCAATGTCATTTCTGGCACAACAGTGTTTTTTGGAGACATGGCTGGTAGGTGAAAATTATATATGTATTTATACATATTTAAAATAAAGGTTTGTTTGTGTGTGTATATAAATTCATACAATATATGTTTATCTCACAGATCAGGACAGCACAATTAGTGTAAGCATCCCTGTGGAACAGTCATTGCGCCCCCTGCTGGGGGAGAGTATGGTCATCCCCTGCTACTTTCAAGACAACATCGTCCTAGACCCTGGTGCCCCAACAATCGCCCCACTGTCCCACCGTATCAAGTGGAGCTACATCAACAAGGGCAAAATAAGCCTTATTCTGGTCGCCACCGGAGGCCTGGTGAAAGTTGAAACAAACTACCTGGACCGTGTCCATATGGTAAATTACCCCATGGTGCCAACGGACGCCACCATTGAGATCTCTGAACTCCGCTCTAATGACTCTGGCACATACAGATGTGAGATTATGCAAGGGATTGAAGATAACTATGATTCAGTGGAAATGCAAGTTCAAGGTAATGCATTATCACACGTTTAGTTTAGTATAATTTCAAAATCCCTGCTGAAAACAATATTAACTATCTGTACATCTGTACAGGTATTGTGTTTCACTACCGAGCGATTTCTACCCGTTACACCTTGACGTTTGAGAAGGCAAAAGCAGCCTGCATCCAAAACAGTGCTGTTATTGCAACTCCTGCTCAGCTGCAAGCGGCATATGATGATGGATTCCATCAATGTGATGCTGGTTGGCTCTCTGATCAAACTGTGAGGTAACGTGAAGATCAAAAAAATAACTACAACATGTATAGTATGATGCAGTGTACATTTTTATTGTTTTCCGAGTACTTTCCTGTCAGGAATGAGAGTTGTCAGACAATAGGTTTAACTGTTTACCGTCATTTTCATTCAAGAGAGCATTTGATTGGACAAAAATCTGTGTAGTGCAGTATGAGTCATCAATAATTTTTGTCCATTTCTCAGAAAGAGAAAGACAAAAAGCAAACTTGGACTAAAAGCTATAAAACAAACATTTTTCATCAAAAACTATGTGACATAAGGAAATACTTACGATGACAATTCATACAATTCACAACAGGTATCCCATTCATGAGCCGAGAGAGCCTTGTTATGGAGACAAAGAAAACTTCCCAGGTGTAAGAACATATGGAGTCCGAGATGTCAATGAGACCTATGATGTCTACTGTTTTGCAGAACAAATGTCAGGTATCACAACAGATTTTTCCAAACTCCACATCCACAGTTGTTTGTTTGTATTTACTTAATGGATTCTCTCTGTTACTTAGGCAGAGTGTTTTACTCCTTCTCTGCTGAGAAGTTTACGTTTCCTGAAGCTGAAGAGCAGTGTGCAAATCTGGGAGCTCAGCTGGCCACCACGGGCCAATTATACCTGGCATGGAAGGCTGGCATGGATGTTTGTAATGCTGGCTGGCTAGCAGACAGGAGCGTGCGGTACCCCATTAACATACGTCGACCCCAGTGCGGTGGGGGGCTTCTGGGAGTGCGAACTGTTTATCTGTTTCCAAATCAGACTGGCTACCCGCATCCAGACTCCCGCTATGATGCAATATGTTACCAAGGTAAGTAGAGAGAATATAATAAATTTTTTCTATCCAAAATTAATTAAAAAATTACGAATCAGTATTTTTGTCTTAGAATAAAAAAAATCTAAACAAGAGATAATTACATGTGAAGCCCTATTACATCTATGATTTTGCAGAACAAGGAGCCAGGGTTGTAACAAAGACCACACCATTCCCTGAAATACACACTACTACAGATTCTGGGTTCAGTGTGGCTACAGTCACTTTAAGCCCTTCAGACTACACTGAACAGATGACCACAGAGGGGGAGGTTCGTGGGGAGGTAGTGACCGATGAGATGTTTAACATTACCAGTACAGAAGATCCCCTATCACTGCTTGCCAATATAACTGAGACCAGTTCACTGGTGGAAGAGGAAGTGATCGGAGGGGTCACAGCTCAGCCTAACCTAGGATTTGAGTTTACCAAAGACAATACAACCTCTGGTAAGTTGGTGCCATGTTTGTCATTTCAGTTGGTGTTTTAATCTCAGTCTAAGCAAATACTTTTTCAGACAAAAGATTAGGAAGATTTGTACAGTAGATTAAGATATTTTGACCCAATTTACAGATGGTAACAAAAGCACACAACACTACAAGCCAAGGAACTTACACATTGAATGTTTTATCTGTTTTTAGGAAATCTTTCTGTGCTGTTTGATGAGGATATGTTCAATGCTACAGGAACAGAGATTGATCTTAACAAGACAGAAACAGAGCTTCTGGGACCTGGTATCAGATATTTTGTTATCCCCAAATGTTACTGCAAACTTAACTGCATTATTGTCAGATTGAGTGGTGCTAATTTTCAGAGGTGTATGTTACAGCTCATCCAATCGTCCCTCCAATGTTTGTGGACATGTCAGGATCGGGTTCTGCATCAGGTCATCCTGACAGCGGTTCTGGGGATGTTTCAGGATCAGGCTCCGCATCAGGTCATCCTGACAGCAGTTCTGGGGACGTTTCTGGTTCGGGCTCTGCATCAGGTCTTCCTGACACCAGTTCTGGAGATATATCTGCATCAGGCTCCACATCAGGTCTTTCTGATCTCAGTTCTGGGGACGTTTCTGCATCTGGCTCTGCATCAGGTCTTCCAGATCTCAGTTCTGGGGACATTTCTGCATCCGGCTCTGCATCAGGTCTTCCTGATCTCACTTCTGGGGAAATTTCTGCATCTGGCTCTGCATCAGGTCTTCCTGATCTCACTTCTGGGGACATTTTTGCATCTGGCTCTGCATCAGGTCTTCCAGATCTCAGTTCTGGGGACATTTCTGCATCTGGCTCTGCATCAGGTCTTCCTGATCTCACTTCTGGAGATATATCTGGATTGGGCTCTGCATCAGGTCTTCCTGATCTCACTTCTGGGGACATTTTTGCATCTGGCTCTGCATCAGGTCTTCCAGATCTCAGTTCTGGGGACATTTCTGCATCTGGCTCTGCATCAGGTCTTCCTGATCTCACTTCTGGAGATATATCTGGATTGGGCTCTGCATCAGGTCTTCCAGATCTCGGTTCTGGGGACATATCAGGGTCAGGCTATACTCTCTTCAGTTCTGGAGACATGTCTGGGAGTGGCAAACCCAGTGGGCACATATCTGGCTCTGGAGAAAGTGGTGAGGAATCAGATTTTCTTGTAAGGTTCCAAGAAAGTGCGGACACCCTCATTTGGGGGACCTCTGCCTCAGGCAGTGCTCAGGAGGCAAAAGAAGGTAGTGGTGTTTTCATTACTTTAGGATCTGGACTCTATCAAGAAGAAAGTTGGGCTAGCGGCCTTCCATTAGGACTCGGTAGTGAAATTAGCGGTTCAGGGGCTAGTGGTCTTTCATCAGGATTCATCAGTGAAATTAGTGGTTCAGAAGTTAGTGGCCTTTCATCTGGACTCGGTAGTGAAATTAGTGGTTCAGGGGCTGGTGGTCTTTTTTCTTCAGGATTCATCAGTGAAATTAGCGGTTCTGGAGCTAGTGGCCTTCCATCAGGATTCATCAGTGAAATTAGCGGTTCTGGAGCTAGTGGCCTTCCATCAGGATTCATCAGTGAAATTAGCGGTTCTGGAGCTAGTGGCCTTCCATCAGGATTCAGCAGTGAAATTAGCGGCTCAGGAGTTAGTGATGTTCCATCAGGATTCAGCGGTGATATTAGCGGTTCAGGAGCTAGTGGTCTTTCATCAGGATTTAGCAGTGGAATTATTGCATCAGGATCAGGTGGAATGTACAGTGGTGCTGAATTTAGCGGGTCAGGCTTCTTTGATGTGTCATTTTTAGACAAAGATTTGATTGATCTAACTGCAAGTCCATCTGGAGCGCAGGAATTGTCTGGTGTTTCTCCGTTTAGCTTCAATGATGTAAGTGGTTCTGGCTCTGCCTCCTCAGCTTCTGGTTTCCCCAGCCACCCCTCAGGTGTTATATCTGGCCACACTGAGATATTAAAGAGTGAGATTGTGATTCTAACCGACGATGAGGTCTTTGAGATTGTCTCTGGGCCTATAACTAGAACAGTAGAAGGTCGTGGATCTGTGGAGATTAGTGGTGAGAGCAGTGGTCAAGAACATTCAGCTGAAGGCAGCTCAGCCTCTCCTAACAGAAATTTATATGAAGAATACTTAAGTGCCAGTGGAAAAGATGATCTCTTACCAGAAAAAGATGAGCAACTCAGTAGCACAACAGAGTCCCCAGTGGCAACCGCAGCATCCCCTATCTCAACATTCATCACGTCTCCTTCAGTTTCACTACAAATACCAGAGGCTTTGGAGGAGCCAACTGTTACTGATGGTAAGCAAAGTTTATTTTAGCTAATATGCAACTACCTACAAATTAAAATTAGGAAATAAAGGTATCACATGTCTATGTTTTACAGCTTTTGCTAATCCTTGTGAACCGAATCCCTGTGGCGATGGCCTCTGCTCTGTTGAGCATGACATTGTGGTATGTCAGTGCCCACCAGGATTCAGTGGGGAGAACTGCTTAAAATGTAAGAGAAAGACCTATGCTGAAAACAAGCTATGATTTTTTTATGCTATTTTTAATTTATGACCGTCTTTTTCTGTCCTTTATCTTGCTTTTTACTGACATTAAGTATAGCCTAATTAGACAGCCTGTAAAGAAAACACTAAAAATGAGCAAACTAATGACTCATTTACATTGCTAGCCATACATGAATGTGCTGAGGGGTGGATAGAGTTTATGGGCAGCTGCTACATTCACTTTGATGAGCGGGAGACCTGGGCCAGTGCTGAGCAGCGCTGTCAAAAGCTAAACTCTCATCTGGTTAGCATATCCTCTCAAAAAGAACAAGAATTTGTCAGAAGTGAGTAAAATCTGAGCTCTAATAAGTATTTGTGTTTACCTGTAAACTTAAACAGAAGTGCTAATACATTTCTGAATTACCTAGCTCAGGCTCACAACTACCAGTGGATCGGACTCAGCGACAAAGAAGTGGAAAATGAGTTTCGCTGGACCGATGGAAGCACTTTAGTGAGACCCGTTTCCATATATCTCCCCTAAATGCTCAAACAACATGTGTTATCATGGGTTTGGTTCTAAGGGAATGCATGAACTGAGCAAATGAAAGTTTGTATAAAATTGTCTGCAAAATGTAAATTTAATTCCTAATTGCATTACTGAATTATTATAACTTTAAAAAAATTTAAAAACTTAACTTAAAAAACTTTTTTATATATAAATAAAAATGTAAAAAGGTTTACTATGCAGGAATGCAAATTAGCCACTTTTGGCTAAATATAAGCAAATTTGTTGTAAGACAAAATGTTCTACTTTGTAAGTGTTAAAATCACTTAAAAGATGGGTACAAAGTCATATACTTAAAAATATAATTAATTAAAAAATGCATTAGTTTATAATTTCATAACAATACATTATAAAAGTAAATGTAACAATCTTTGCAGGAATATAGAAACTGGAGACCCAACCAGCCAGATAATTACTTCAGTACAGGAGAGGATTGTGTTGTAATGATATGGCATGAGGATGGCCAGTGGAACGATGTGCCCTGCAACTACCATCTTCCCTTTACTTGCAAAAGTGGACCTGGTAAGAAGAGGTGATAGACAATAACTTCAGCCAAGAATCAGTTCTTATGTACCTACTTACAAATCATAAGCTGTTATGACATTAGTGTCATTAAAGCAGCTGTGTCAAGGTACTTGTTTATAATGTGTGAGCAGCAACGGATCATGAATGTAATAATTTAATGGTTTTGATTTTGTTACTGTAGTCACATGTTCATCGCCTCCTGAGGTGAAGAATGCCAGGATGTTAGGCAGCCGCAAAGAACGCTACCCTGTAAATTCGATTATTCGCTACCAGTGTGACAGTGGATTCACACAGCGCCACCTTTCTGTCGTGAGGTGCACAGCAGACGGTCAGTGGGAAGAGCCACAGGTTGAATGTATAGGAGGTAAGTGTATCTCAAAGGATAGGACTGCCTTGCAAGTTTATGTTACTTGATATCTATCTTACTTGACATAACTTAATACATTTTAAAGTAAAAAAATACCAGTTGTAACATGAGATATCACAGCTATTACCTCCCTCAACAGGTAAAACAAACAACAGACTACGAAAAAGATCCCTCAAGACACGTCCCCAAGGAATCAGACAAAGTCGGACATGGAAGAAGATCCTCTAAACAGGAGAAAATGCAAATAATATAAAATATCCAGAGGACTGTATTATCTGTCTGAAACTTTAAAAGGGACCAACATTTCTGTAGTCCACCTTGATGATTTACTGATTTCCGTGCTACTTAGAGCATTGTTTTTGAAGCACAAGAAAAAGATTTGGGTTTATTTAACTGGAATTGTATTCTGCTCTATTTTTAATCCTGAATTGCTGGATCATAAAAGATAAACAAAACTATTAGGATAATACAGATTGAACTGCACAAAGTGCTGTTAAGTTAGCAATTGGAGTAAATTACACAAGCACCATTTAGTCCTTAAAATAAAAGCAATTTAGGGACATTAACTGTACCAGTAGTCCAAGTATTTGCGAATTTCTATGTCAGACCACAAGGTGGCACTGTTGCTGACTTGTGTAAACCGGTAACGTTTTCCCAACCTAATTGCACACTGCACAATGCTACACTGTGATTTGTATAATTTCTAGTTTGGAAAATACAGAAAGTATATTATAAGTATGTGGAAAGAGTATTTGGAAATAATTGGGTCTAAAAATGCCTTAATACCACATACTTGTCACATACTGTTTAAATCTGAATGTCACTTTACCTTATTATTACCTTACAATTTGTTATTAATATAGCTCCTATCAGAAACTATTCTTCTTCCATTGTGGTTGTGGAAAATATTTGCTCAAAAAGCATGCACACATTAAAATAGTTTACCATGCTATCTGCATACTGTTTTTGAAATTGTATCAGTTGGGACAACCCAAGACACAATGCTAAACTGTAGGTATATAACAGATGATAAATAAATCCCCTGGACCGTAGTGTGTCCTTAATCTTAAGAACAAGACAAAAGGCTTTAATGTCTACAGCTGGATACAACTTAAGCACATTAGTATTTTCAATTCTTTAATTATTGTCTTTTTGTTTGTTTTATTGTTTGTTGTAGTTTAAATGTCTAGTTTCATCACAGAGTGTTTTCTTTGTGAAACTGTGAAAGATAAAATCCTGTCCCTATTTTGTTTCAGCTTGCATAATACACAAACGTTTACTCATACTAGAAAGTTTTTCCTGTCTACAGTAGCTGTAATCATGAAATTCTATTGTATATTTTTGACACTTCCATCACTGGAAAAGAACGACTGCTTAACAGAATGATTTAGGATGCTTATTGTATATCTTGTGCAATGCATTTGCTTTTCCGTAATTTATTGATTCATAGATTCACACGTTCATATGAACATTTAACTTGATTCTAGTCCCAGAATCAGATTACTCACTTAATAAGAATTAATAAATAAATAAATAATAGCAATATTAGAAGTAATAGTGGGGTTGGGATGGTGATACGATCCTGGAGGAACTGGCATGGGACTGTGGCTTTTACACTATATCATTGTGTCGTGACGACCAAGCTCATCTTTTCTACTTTGACATCTAAAACACATTCTTTACAAATTTTGTATATTGTATAATGAATAATCCAATGAGCTGCCATGTGACAGAAATATAAGAACAGAATATTGCATTGCAATGGCTTTTCCATCCTACTGCCCCGAATCCCTAAAATAAACAGACTAAATGTGTCAATATAAGTGATCTCCTTCTAATAGCAGATGTGAGTATGTGGCGAATTTGTGTGTGTGCATGTGAGAGACACCAATGAATTTCTTATTTTGATCGTTTAAAAAAAACACAAACAGCAATAATATAATTCATATAATTATACCTATTTATGGTCATGGAAAAACTGGCAATATAACAGTATAGAGGGCGAGAGATGTACATTGGCCTACTTAGGAGTTTTTCCTCAAAGGAAAACCCTAAACACTGATTAATCCACTTGACTTGCTCAACACTGTGTATCTTTATGTGCAGTTCAGTGAAAGAGCCGGTCTGAGGAACACTGCTGGCTTTTCACGAGCTGAGCTTCCCCACCTTCCTCTAAGTTTTGGGGAAAAGGCATAAAAAGGCAAAACAGCATCTCTGTTGGCAAGAGATCAGGAAATTACAAGTATTTCTGTTTACTCAGTAATAGCTTAAGCCTACCCCTCCCAATCCTTAACAGAAACTCAGTGGCACCATTATGGACTTCAGTTCAGATCTGGGACTAAGTGTGTAGTTTCACCTCTCTGACCCTGGACTAGACTGCCCCCTGCTGGATAAAATAATAAAAAACTAACTGCATGTCACAAAAGGTTCCGTTTCATATGATGATTGATTCAATAGTGGAATAAAACACATGCAAAATGTTTAATAGAAAAAACTATTTATTGATAAAATCTATAGCTTTTTGGATGATGATTTACTTAAAATATAAAACAGTCATGCATATACTGTAAATGAGGTACTAAAGGACGAATTAATAAGCTGACTATTGTATAAGAAGCTACAAAACCAAAGCATTCTGTGATAGAAGAAAAGCTCACTATTTTTTTTTACAAATACCCCACCACCCATTCAACCTTAAGCAATGTGTATTATACTGATAAAACATTGCAGGACTTCACATGTTGTATAAAATATGCTGACCACACAAATATGACTGGACCAGTCCATATGTAGTATGAATCTTAACCTTAACTGTTTGTCCAATTAAGCACATGTGACATATTTTGGGATACAGTAAAGCATTTTAGAAAAGTCTGCTCATTTCAAAAGAAACAAAAAAAAAGTATCAGTAGTGTAAATTTAAAGTAGTAAACAGTCCATTGTATTTTTCACATAACAGAAAGAAGTGCTTATAGGTTAAAAAGTGAAATGTATACTTTACCAGCGGACTTTGTAACAATACACGCCATGTTTTAAATGCTTTGGAGGATAACCAAAACTGCGCACTGCTGGTTCTGACAGACCGCAGTTCATTCTGGGAGTGATGATTGGGTAACGCACACTCCCATCAGCTAACCAACCAGCATCACACTGATCCAATCCCACAAACCTCCACGCTGCGTATAACTGGCCAACTTTAGCAAGACGTCCTCCATCATTTCGACAGGCCTCTTCTGCCTCAGTGAAATTCAGCTTGCTGTGATGCTGCAGAAAGTAGACCTCACCTAAAATTAAAAACACATACAGTAAACATTGTGAATCTAAATGATTTATAACAGTAATGCACACTGTAACATATGTGGTATGTTGTATATATGACCACACCTTTAAAAATTGGCAATATATAAGCTAAGATAGACTCCAAACAAAACAAAGCTGACATATAAAGGCTAACAGCTTTTAAACACATGTATGGCTGATGAAATCAGAAAAAAGGACCGTTTGATCCTTGTTGGCTGGTTTATCCAACTTGTCAACCTCAACTTATAGCTGGACAGTAAATAAGAAAAATAAGAACATTTTCCACAATGGACAATTGCAGCCACATGTATCCTCAACCGGACCTAACATTAATTAATATACATCTCCATCAGAAATGTAAAACACCTGTTCAGCGCATGGGAAAATGTCAAAAATTCTTAAATGGAAACACAATAGCATAAGCCAGGACTGAATGAATGTATGTTAAATGAAAATCCTACTACCAAGAAATATACACTTAAAAAAAAGTAATTCACGATGACATCAAAGAATCATTTTTGGCCTGAACAGTTCCATAAACAACCTTTAACATCCACAGAGTCTTTCTGTTTCACAATACGGTTCTTTGTAGTTGAAAAAGGTTCTTTACCCCAAAAATTGTTCTTCCATGTCATCATGAAACATTTTTATTTTTAAAAGTGTATACTATAAAATATTCGGTTCTTTTAAGAACCTTTGGCTAAATGGTTCTTTGGGGAACCAAAAATTGCTCTTATGGCATTGCTTTGAAGAATCCACATTTATTTTTAGTAGCGCAAACAAATTAAATAAATAAATAAATGTGATTATTTGAGTTATTTGAGTGTCTCTCAAAAAATGTCTACTAATAATAGTATATATAGTAAATATTACTAATAATATATATAATCATTTTAATTAAAAGCATAATAAAAACTTTTATTATATTTTGTTGTTTTTGCCCACTTTAAATAAAAACTGTACAAAAGTTTGCATGCATGCATGATATGAAAACAAACGAATGAAGTCATCACGTGGTTTACCTTTAATGGATGAAGTGAAGCAAAATGCATCAAACCGGTCCAGAGTTTTGTCTCGAACGCCGTAGCTCCGCACGCCGGGAGCAAGATCAGTACCTCCACAGGCCTCTCGTGGCACTGAAACAGGGTATTGTGCTGTCCCATCAGCAAGCCATCCGGCGTTACACCAATCCAGGCCTTCCTCCCAGGCAGCAAAAAGTTGCTCAAAGGTGGCCAGGTGAGCATCCTGCTGTTCACACGCTTCCTGTGCCTCCTGGAAGTTCAGTAGATAGCGCCCTCTAGGGGAGTAATAGGGGAACACCACACCTGTGGGTAAGAACATGTAAATCCTGACATGAACATCATATTTATATAAATAAAGAATCAATTTTGATCAATGTGTAAATTAGGGTATAAATACAAACAATCCTTAATTAAAACAGCAAACTACACTCAACTACACAAAACATAAGCTTATTGAAAAGACGTTAAATGAAGACGTTAAATAAACATCAAATTACTCAGTATAAAAAAATCAGTTGTGGCTTTTATAGTTTAAAAGAACATTAAAGAGATTTTAAACCATAAAATATTTTGTTTTAGATAACAATGTACGAAGATAAACGAGTCACCTCGAAATTTAAGATGCACAGTGATGCTCTCGTCCTCCAGACCATCAATAATTTCACAGCGGTATCGGCCGGTATCATCAGACTGCAGTGGGTTGATGACGAGAGACGCGTCGCCCGGAGCGCTTCGGCGGAGCCGCACGCGCCCTTTGAAGTCTCCGTAACTCCGGTGACGTGTACCGATGGCCACCATGACGTCACGCTCCTGTCTTTCGCCGTACACGGGCTGCCAGAACCACTTGACCCGCGTCCTGCGGGGCGAGCTGAGCTCGGGCTCATAGCGGTAATGACAGGGCAGCGTGACATTACTGCCCTGAACAGCCGACACCAGAGGTTGGGAAGATTCAACGTGAAGACGGATTTTGTGGTAGTATGCTACAAAAACAACACAACGAACACAATAAGTTCGACAAGTAGGCTACAACATTTATCCATGCGGGAAAAAAATATACAAATGGTTTCCATTATCAGTAAGTTTACGAATCATCACCTTTTTACCATTAAAACCATTACAGAATTTTAATGCGGTGTGTTTGGGGTATTTTTCCAGTAGGATGTAATGGTAGTGTATTGGGCTAGATAACATCCCACCAATATAACTCAACACACTACTATACAACTCCCATTGTAACCAATAAACCCATTTGACTTTCTGTAATGGTTTCTACTGGTTTTATGGGATATCCAAGAACATTAAAAAAGGTCAGTCTGTCATTCTGAATCCAGATTAAATCAACATACTCTCCCCATTTCCATTTACAATGTCTTGATAATAATAGCCATTGGAGAATCGTTCTGCAAAGCTCCCGAGGGAAAGGTGCATGAGAAATACCAGCAGGTGGCGTATAATCCACATGTTCACGGTCTTTCCCTGTATCCCACAGCTTTCCAGCAGGGTCCTAGAAGTACAAGACAGCCCAAGATGTGTAAGGTTTAACATAAATTGCAAACAGTACGTTATGGTTCAGATATTTATTGTTTATTGTTGATGTCTTTCGATGATTTGTTTAACCAGAGAAAATCGATCTGATTACTATATCTCAATTCAAGTAGTCAATGCAAGCGAACAAAGTTGCAATATAAAACTTACGATAGTAAAAACAAAAGGCAAGAAACACAGAACAAAGAAACGTGGGGTGATATACAATAAATGACGCAAGTAGTGCGTATACGACAGTAGTCGGCTAATTTGCAAAAAGTTTTACTTTTAGGAATTTTATATATAAGGACAAAAGCATAACAGTATTGCATTAGTATGATTATTTTAGAAAAGTAACCTACATCTAAAGTTAACCTGTTATTTATAAAAGAAAAAATAATAATTTGCATAACTTACCAACGCAAAACACTTCCCTTAGACTCCTTTTGCTGTAACTACTCCGTTCATCGTCCGAGGCGAGGTATAATAGCGCTCTCTCTCTCTCTCTCTCTCTCTCTCTCTCTCTCTCTCTCTCCTGTAATAATATTGTTGAACCCTGAGGTGACGTCACCAGACGTCTCTTTTGAAGTTCTCCGGTTCGTGAACAATAATAATTGTGGGGTCTACAAAGCAGGCGAGGGCTCCCATCCATCATCACAGTATAATTTTACAACAAATAAGGTGTGTTGATAATATCCCTAAACTGAAACTGAAGCTTGCATTAAGTGTGCCAGCAAGAGTATATTTTACCCACAGTCTCTGGTTACTCACTGGTTTTATCAAAAAACAACAATTCTTTATGTCTTCAGCATTTTTTGTGGCATAATAACACAGTTGGTAATTACAGATTGTCACATACCTGTTGAGATTTACAGGTTGTGCTTTCAGGTAAACTAATCCTGAGATCTGTTAAAAGCTACACAAACTATTTTATAAATAGTACACATTTCATTTTCTATCCTAATGCCTCAGAGACGGATGAAATTTTACAGGATATTATTTTAGTATCATACTCCAGTTTTTCTTTATCAGAAATTTCTAGCTGCAAAACAAAACAATTGCCAATGCGTATGAAATTGCACACCAGAAATATGCCAGGCGACCTTTGACGATGTCTCAAAAAAGATCAGCAGTCATGGGAAAGTCAGTGATAGAAATTCCCCGTCTGCTAATGTGAAGCCCCCAAAGTGTGCTAATTTTCCAAAGTAAATATTAGAGAAAAGAATACATAGCCTTGCAGATGTGAAAATTTCCTTTTACTCACGACCACCGGGGATTCAAAGGTCCATCCCACAGTTCATATATTAACCACTTTTATCTTTTCCTCTAAATTTTACTTTTTCTTTAAATACAGGTGTTTCTTTTAGTGTTTGTAATAATTATTGGTACTCACCAGAAACTGCAGTTGATGTTAGATATCAGTCACAAGCTTTAAAGAGGAAAGGACTGTTTGACGGCCTTTGGGGCACCAGGATGTCGGACTAACAACATCACTCAGTATTGTGACCCCTAACCATATCACACTACACCACCTCATGACTGTCCCTGTCTAAATCATCCCAAAACAGAGAAACAAAGTATATGAGCGAGACTCAGAGATTTGCATCTCCTCCCTCACAGATGCTCAGGACCATTAGCGACGCATTTGAAGATCCCCAATTAGTCCCCATAGCCAAGATGAAAGCCCTGGCCTAAGGCAAGAAACGCCAAGACCCTGTGAATAGCTGTGAGCTTCACAGAAGCATAATTTTGGCAGCTATCGCCGGGCAGAGAGAACATTGTACTCTAATTGTTCGGCTAAAATGAATAGTTGGATGTAAAGGTTTGAACTCTGGATTTTACTCAAGCCTAGTTATTATAGCCTCAGAAAAGACAAAAACATTCAGGTCACCTCTGTTAAAAAAAACATAATAGAGAAAACTGTATACATTTTTTTAAAGAAAAATGTACACAGATTTTAACTAAGCTTTACGGATGACAGAAAAACTTTATAGGATTATACTTTGTGTTTCTTTAAGATGTGATCCCTTCCAAATGACTTTTTCAGTCTTCCGTATGACTACATACTTTTGAATGAATGGAATTTAGCTACACATTATTGTGGCTTTTATGTAGTTTCTGTCACACAAGCTTTAAGTTGATCTCCAGTTACATTTCCAGTGATTTTGACATCAACTTTTAAAGTTTACAACCCGTCATAAACCTGTCAAACCAGGAGGTGAACAAGGCATGATTTCCTTTGTTGAGATGTTATTAGAAAGTAAAGAATGTTAGCTCCTGACAAAATATTTGCCACAAACCTCATTCAAAATAACCTTGTTTTTCCAGAAAGGAATCCTTCCTGGCTTTGCCCATTGGGTTCTGCTGTTTTCCTGTCATTCTTTGGACTATCACTGAATTCTCTTCTGCTTTCCTGCCGCTTGCCTCTTGTCTATAAGTCTGTCTGCAGTCAATCATCCCAGATGAGAATGTGTAATTATAGCTAGGCAAATGTGATATCTTTATTGATTTGCTTATACTGTAATTTTTTTTCTTGGGTTGTCCATTTGTTTAGTCCGAAGAAAAATTCTCAGGAAGGACGATTCATAACAACAAAGAGCATGCTTCAGAGGCCACAAGCATCTACTTGCATTCTTTATTTCTTTCTACAGTTATTTTACAAACATGAGGAAAATATTTTAGGAGATACAAATTAAAAAACAGAATACAAATGTTTAAGAATCATTAAAAGAACAAAGAATACATTGAATAGAGTTACATGTAACAAAGCTGATGTGTTTATCGCAATATGGAAATCAAATGCTAATAACATTGATACAGACAGCCTACAGTAAATACACAACCATGCTGGATTTCTAGAGTATTCTTCAGTGTTTGTTACCTTTCTTCTCAGAAAATATCTCGGATAAACACTGCCCATACATTTCTAAAGCTCCATTAATATTCATTTATATTAATACTCGTATCATATTGCACAAGCCCAAAATTGTAAATTTATTCGAGTGGATTGGATGGCGAGGTCACTGTGCATCATTGTGAAAACATTATGTAGATTGGATGGTCATATCAAAGGTTCAGTGCCACCGTCGAAATTATTCCGCATTAGATTCGCACCCTCACCCCGCATCTTATTATACGGCGTGACCGATCCACTGACAGGATATGTATGTCAACGTGTATACTGCAAAAAGTGGCCCCACTTCAATAATCAACGCACATCATAATAAGGAAAAATGAGACCACTTTGGCTTTTGAGTGTACATTGTTTTTTTGTACCAACACTTTTGGTTTATTTCAGAATTATGCTGGAATAAAAATCAACAAAATAAAATTCAGTAGCACACTGCAATTGATTCAACTGCACCTGAGATCCGTGGCTGCGCTGGCCAAGGCATCATATTTTAACAATATCAAATGATAATAAATGATTGACTGTCACGTTTCATGTTAAGGTTTGATACAAAAGTCATTTCGAATGCATTACTTTAGTTATAAGACAGTTTAAGATGAAATCAATGACAAGTATTACTATACAGTAATATACAATTGAGCATAGACCACATCAAAATTCAATAATTGAATCCATAACCAATTTCTAATTTAAACCCCAAAACAACTGCATTATAATCAATCAACTAACACAAGAATTGTGAAAATAAATGCATTTGGTATGTACAGTATCAATCTTTCCAAAACTCCAAATCTTAATTTGTCCAAAATTATTGAATGCAGTCATTAATATGAATAACATTTTATCTTATTAAGGGCACTGCAGTACATAGCAATACAAAATATCTAATGCAAAACAATGGGTTTAAGCTTGGGCCGATGTTGGATTAGTCCCTGTCTGTGCAGAGCCGTGTGATGTTGGCGCCCTCTGTTGTTAAGAGCGAGCCAGTGCAGGTACAGTCCAGGGAGGAAGGAATGAAGGGAAGTATAAAAGAAGAGGGAAGGAGGGAGAGAAAGTGGGAGGAGTTCTACTCATCACAGCCTAGCAGCTCCATTCGCAGGGTAATGCTATCATGCCACGCCCACGGCAGGATGCGGACGAATCGTGAGATGAAGGGAGGTTCAAACACATTCTTTTTGTGCGCGTTGTTGTCACTGTTGCCAGGGAAAATCTGTAGGTGATGCAGAAGAAATAAAGATGGGGTGAGATAAAAACATGACAGACAGCTGGAAAAGGAGCAAAATATAGACGGAGATGTGTGGTCAAATGAACGTTTATGGGGGTCAGATCTGAACATACAGTATTACGCATCTGCTTTGTGTGTATTTTTTTTACTTCTCCGGTTCTCTTTTCCATCACATGTGCTTTTAGGGAAACATGAAAAGAACAACCAGGTGAGCCAGATTGGATGTCAAATAAAACCATAAAACTGTTTGGTACAGTTTGGTACTGTGATGCACAGTTTGGCACATAAACAAAATGAAATGCTTGAAAAGGAAAAAATGAAGGTGGGAGTTTAAATACAAAGATTGAGCTGATTATGATAATAGTCTTTGACAGGTGCTTGGACAGAAAGAGTGGAAAAATAAGAGGTCTCTGTGATGTCAGCCACAAAGAAGTTGTTTTAAGAGTAAGTTATGACGTTACGTTGAAAGATTGCAAAGACAATATTTTTCTTCGGAATAACGTGCTCTGATTAACAAGTCTGTTACCATGAGTAACAGAGTGGGAAAGGGTATTAAGAAAGTAAACATCAATTTTGGCTTCATGAAACAAACCTTATCTGTCTTTGTCTTTTCATCTTTGACTATGGTCCAGTACTTGCCATCGTCACTGTAAGCAACTTTAAATGCTGAAACAAACTGCACATTTCCAAAGTCTTTGGCCCCTTGTGTGATGACTCCTGTGATGCGCTTTGGTCTGAGCAGGTCCACCTGATATACAAAACAGAGAAAGAAAAGAAAGAATTGATTGATGTGTGCAAAAATTAGTGCCACATCACTTATGATTCACTGATGGTTACATTACAGTCACATTACCTTACAGTCGTAATCTAGATGTTAAAGATGCCACGCAAAAGTAAAAAACTTTCAGGCTTTTAGCAACATGAGGGTGAGTAAACGATGAAAGAATCCCTTGAAGTTATTCTATCCTTTTACAACCCATCAAGATTTCATCTCACCTGAAGCCACTCCGAGCGGCTATTGGTGGCCGCTGTCCAGGCATTGGTCTTGCCCTGCTTATCAAGACGGGCGTAATGCGGGTGCCAGGTAAACGCCTCTATCCCCCAGGTGCGGAAAGAGCTGGAAGCCGTTATCTGCCTGTCATCGATCAGCCGTGACTTGACACCCAGCGGCTCGGAGCAACCTGTCGTGTTGAAATACACTGTGAAGTGAGACAGCAGGAAGAGGAGGGGCGGGAACAGGAAGCGGCAGAGAGATGGATGGAAAGCGTGTCAGCATGATGGCACAAGCAGCACAAAACACATCAGAGTGAGTTTCAGCAGATGAGCGGCAAGATGCTGTTCGCGATGTTATGTGCTTGAAGCGCATGCAGGTGTGACGAGTCAGCATGCTGCTGTGATGGACAGCCTGAGAGAAACAGATGGGTGAAGTGGTACATATAATGGTATTATTTTTGCAGCTATAAATGAGCGGGAGGAGAAGTTAGGCACATTCATCCAGTTTTTTATTGCATTTAAATCAACAATAATATTTTGTGACATGTGAGCAGTTCAGGAGACAGGAACCCTTAATTTATTTTTGGCTAATGTTTTCTAAACTCCATCACAAATCAAGAACAACATGTACTAAGTGCATACCATACAAATTAACCAGTATTATTCATCATCATTCTATGCATCTCTGATATGTGCTAAATAAGTCAAATGTCTGAGGGATTTAAGCTCAGAACATTTGCTGGCTGGAGTCCCAGCCGAAAGAGATTTTTTCCGCCTTTTGACTTCCTTCCCACAGACAGAAAGACTCTTGACTCCATTGCATGATAAAGAGCAACATTATGATACAGGATTTCACTCTATGCTTGTAGTACAACATAAAGTACTGCCTTTCATGATGTAAAGTGCTAAAGGAAAAAAACTATTTGGACTTTACCACTGAGTTCACAGCCCACCAGCTCCATTCTCAACGTGCAGCCTTTACGGCACACAAGAGGAACGATTCGGATGTACTGAGCTATGATTGGAGGATCAAACAAATTGGTCTTTGTTCCGTCGTTATCCACGTTACCAACAAAAATCTGAAAAACAGACAAATAAATTACATCAGTATAATTCAAAATATAAAGATGAATGGAAGTTTATTGAAAGAAATATTTGTGCTCTGAATTTTTAATGATCAAAAGCAATATCACAGTCAAGTCTTACCATATCTTTGCTCTGGCCTTCTGCTCTGTACAAGGTGTAGGTTCGCCCATCTAAGCTTGATGCCACTTTAAAGGCTTTGATAAACTCTGCCGTGCCCATCCGACTGGCACCCTGGGTTATGATGCCAGTAAAGCGCATCTTTCTCTGCATGTTGATCTAAACATAAATATAAAAAAAATTTTTGTGTAGTAAGAATTTAAAGTCATTTAAAATGATTGATGTCTGTGTTTAAACAACTTTCCAAATTACTTTCCAATGTGGTGGTACTTAATTTTCAGGAATAGTTCATTCAAAAATAAAAATTATTTTATTTAATAATTCACCCTCATGTATGACTTTATAAAAAAAAAATAATAAAAAAAAAATTGCTGGTAGTCCAACAACACCACCTCAATTAACTTCCATTATATGGACTCAAAACACAGAGACACATCAAAATATCTTAATTAGTGTTACACAGAAAAAAGACTCACAGACAGATTTTTAATGAAAGAGGGTGAATAAATGATGACAGAATTTGTTTATTTTTGAGAACTTACTTGAATCCAGGGGTTTTTGTCATGTGTGGCAGACGTCCAGGCATTAACAAGTCCTTTGTTATTCAGCCGAGCCAGCTCAGGCCCCCAGCGCTGCAGTCCCAGAATGCCGTAGTACACAGATGAGGCGGAGATCTGAGACTCGGCGATACCTCCACCTTCCATTCCCAGCAGAGAGATGCAGCCTGGGGACCAGAGCCAAACATTAGCTGATAGTCACCCGCTCAGGAGACAAACAGTTATACGAACAGATGGACAAACAGCGTGATGACCGCATTTACAGGGAAGATACACATAGGCCTACATTGTGTTCTAAATCGTTTTCAGCAGATTTTATGCCAATTGTAACAAACTGACAGATATTTGAAGGAAATCACGAGTTCCTACTTACGCAGTTGGCAGTGCTTTCCAACATAGGGTGAAGGACATGAACAAGTGAAATCTCCATCCAGGTCTCGACACGTCCCTCCATTCTGACATGGCTGGCCGGCACAGTCATTCACATCTGCAGGGAACAAGTTATAAAGTTTTAATAAAGCTTTGGGTTTAAGCAAAATAATGGCACAACACACTATTAGACATGAGATGTATTGTAGTTTTTCTTTGTGACCTTTAGGTGGTGCTCACCGGCAACATGCACTAAAGGAGAAAATTAAAAGCAGAACTTATTCAAAGGATATGTTTAACTAATACACATATTCATCCTGGAAAATGTTTGCTACAAGGAAAAATTTATTAGAGTTGTTCCCGTTTGCTTAAAGACTAAATGGTCCATGCTAACTTACCAGAATAATAACAATTCTAAGTCTAAACACATTCTTGTTGCATAAACACACTTTATGCTCCCATTTTGCAAATTACTATATAGAATCACTTTAAATGAGTGAAGTTTTTCATTTATACAGACGTGCATTAAAACACATCAACAAGAAACATAAAGCGACATTGTACAGTACCAGTCAATAGTTTAGATACAATTTACAAAAATGTTTCTCATGATTTTTAAAATCTTAAGGTGTATAATTCAATGTGTTAAACTATTTTTGAAAACAAAAATATAATGCATATTAATTTAATTAATTATAAAACTAAAATTGTATTTAAAAACTTGGAGCAAATAATGAATAGAAAGAATAAAGTTGAGATCTCAAGAAACTGGATGATAAAATGTCAAGATTATGATTTTGCAAGTTGATAAAATATAACAGTGTTCATTTATTTTGGATGCTTTGAGTCACAACTTAATTCCCACAGTTACAATTGTGTTATTTTATGGTTTTGATGAGTTTACTGCTATTCTAAAATGTGGCAAAAATCTAAACAACAGTGAGTACGTGTTTAAAACTTTTGACTGGTACTGTATAAAACCGAGCAGTATTTATTTTAAAGAATAAAAGCAAAATTTACAGCACAACATTTTACAAAAATTGTAATACAAAACAAACTGCATAAAGCAATTCATCCTTGTGGTGTTTAGTTCTCGCATATAGAATTGAGCTCATAGGCGAATGATCTAACGAAGGGACCTCTGTTGTATAATGTCAACTGAAGATCCCACAATCTTTACAATCGTTCTTTAAGAGGATATACGGTAAGCAGCAACTGATCCCAGACCTGCTGAAGTTTCTAATCCACTTATGACTGAGAAAGCCAAGTATGCTCGTGTCTGGAAATATTAAAAGGTCAATGTGATGAGTCAGAGCACTGCTGTATAGTGGACTTTGCGCTTGTGAAAACACTGCACTATATGCTGTGCACAGTTCCAGAGATTTGAGAGAAACAACCATAAAACTGCAGAAAAAACAGGAATGGATTTCGGCTTACAGAGGACAGATCAGATTGACAAGGCTCTGCAACAGAACATTCCAGAAAAACTGTCGGAAATCAGGGGGATTAACTGGTGTGTACAGATGGAGTATTATACGGTATGACCGGACACAGCCGTTTAGCACCAATACAGTTCTCAGACATATAAAGACACCTGCAAACCCCTTTTTTAATATAAAAATTGATTACAAAAAAAATATATGGAGGATAGCATGTCACGATGACAGTACAATTGCAAAAATATTAAAATATTTTTACATTGCTTATTACAAAAATAATTATTAATTTCTGAAATGAGCCATTTAATGTATTATATATTCTGTTAAAACCCAAAGCTTAAAAACTAAAGGCTAAATTTATTCCTAATACTATTGTTAAAAAATCACTGTGGCCCACAGATGGAGAATGGAGAGGCAATTCACAGTAGTGTATTGTATTACTCTGTGAATGTCGATAGCCTGCTACACAATGTGAAATGCAATCTTATGTCAATTACAACATCATCCAGATCAATAAACGACAAGGTTAGCAGATCTCTACATGCACTTTTCACATGTGAAAGTAAAGTGGGGCATCAATGAAAGCGCTTAAGAGAGAATGGAAAGCTTTTGTGACTTGCCCTGATTTTTTGCCATCTTGTGATGATATATCATACAGGCACAAACCGAAACAGCCACTCTTCAGCAGCTTTCCCAGCGAGAGCAGAGCCTTCTGGCTTTGGAGAAGATGCCAACAGGACTTTGCCTGAGGTGTGTCTCGGCCTCAATGGCACACTTAGACTGCCAACGGCTCATTTGCTCACCACTTAAAATCTATATATTGCATACCAAAGCACGGCACGTAATACAAAATTAATTGTGATTTGTTGCTTTAAATATCAGTCAGACGGTATCTTGCTGTCTATGATTGGTTATTATCCACAAAAGTCAAAGATCTGGATATGTAAGACTATCTGAGATACTGACTTGAGCAGTTTTAGAAAAGCTCTGAACTAAAACCACTCTAATTAACATCCCTGGACCATAATGAGACAGATTTGTGAGAAACAAGACACTAATTAAGTAAAACGCAGCAGTTAGATGAGAAGTTAGGTGCAAAAACCATCTCTGATTCAGAGAAATAAAAAAGAAATGACACTGTAGTGGCAAAAGGGCATCTCTGAATTTTAACTAGCTTCAGATACACAAATCCAATCCACAACGTACCTTAAAAAGGCTTGAACTGTAAAATTAAAAGATATTTCATCTTAAAATCAACTGTTTACATGGCTCATGGCGTTTGTATAGCTTGAATGTACTGCAAGTTGCTTTGGATAAAAGGATCTGCCAAATGCATAAATGTAATCTGTCATTTACCTACTCCCATGTTTTCAAAACCTCCATGACTTCTTTTTGTCTGTGAAACACAATAAAGTTATTTCTAGCAAAATGTCCAAGCTGTTCTTTTTCATACAATGAAAAAATCTGTAAATGATATACCTTACAATATACCTTATGTCGCCTTTGATGAACAGCAGAAAGAAAGACAGTCAACATGACGCTGAGTATATGACAACAGAAGTTTTATTTCTGGGTGTACTATTCCTTTAAACAGCAGGTTTCTGTCCACTTCAATCACGGCAGTGAATGTGTGACCGGTACTCCACTGCGTAAAAGCTTTTGAGACAGATTTCACGGCCTCTCGCATGACTTTCAGACCAATTTCATGCTGTCAGTGAAACATTTCTGCCAGCTGAGAACCGAGAACGTGCGGACTTCATTTACTTTGCTTCCTCCACATGCGTTTTACCCCAGCAACAGGGCCAGTGTGTGTGTGTGTGACAGCGACAGCGTGGGCGAGCTACGCTACAGTCGTATTTTAATTTGTGCTTGCAATACGTTTGCCACTAAACTGTACAGTATGTCCTGCGTTTTTCTGAGGTCTACAATCCTTACCATCCACCAAGCATGATTTAGATGTCTATGTGAGGGATTAAGACTCTTTTAAACAGTCAATTCAAAGTCATCATCGTTCTAATATAGCCACATTTAAACCACACTCTTAAATTAAACCAGTCAAAACAGCATAACCCTGCTATCAAGTGTGGGAAAACTGGCACCGAAGCCTTAACGTCCACCATAATCAGCAGGAAAGTGGGGAAGTCCCAGCGGTTAACTAAATGATCCATGCTGCGTAAATGTATAGCGGGGAACTGGGTTAGGATTTCCGGGATTATCTTCATCTCTCGGTGCTGATTCAAGATGGGAAGTTTTGAAATACATAAATGACAAAAATCCAATGAAAAACGTATTTATATCTTTACAGGAAGTTTATTTTTTTAGTAAATATTTTTCATCCTTGTCTCATTTTAAACCTATAAGACATTCTTCCTTCTGCAGAACACAAAAGATGATATTTTAAAGAATGTTGGTAACCAAACAACATTGACCCCCATTGACTTCCATTGTATGAACACAAAACCACTGAGACATTTCTCAAAATATCTTCTTTCGTATTTCATAGAAAGTTTTAAACTGGTTTATAAGGACAGAAGGGTGAATAAATGATGACAGAATAAACATTTTTGGCTGAACTATCCCTTTAAATACACATTCCTGTTTGGTGCACTTTATTCCAAAGCCAAAATGTTATTAGATTATAATCTTTCATCTAATTGTTATAGCCAGGCCAGTCTTCTTCGGCCATGCAGCCATTACTTAATTGTTTGTTTGCAGCTGTGTGTTGTTCTGAGAGCTGTAGGTCTGTTTGCCCATCAGCCAACATCCAGCAGAGAATCAGTTCTGAAGCAGTTCCGTGCGTGCTAACAAATTCATCCGTTAACATATCGGCCATCTGCCCTCATTACATCCTGAGAGCTTCTGGGATTGACGTAGACGCGGTACTTGGTAAAGTAATTAGTCACACATTTGTGAAGCCAACAGCTGCATGTGATCTGTTATCCTTTCTGTGCAATAAATACTCTTCTGTAAAGTGTTTCTGCAGTATCTAGTTTACGTTTGACCCGTCAAACTGTGTGAATACATTCAATGAAATAAAATCAACTCACTGTTCTGGCAGTGGATTCCATCGAAACCCATTGCGCACTTGCAGACGTATTCACTGAAGACGTCTCCTCGACGAGAGCTGGAGATGACCTCACAGATGCCGTCATTTTTACAGGGGTTAGGATTGCAGGGCCCTGAGGGCAAAGGTCACAGTATGACATCATCCACTGCTGTAACAGATACAAGCAACCTTTGCACTTTCAACTTAAAATCTAAATAACTGATAAATCTGTTACCAATCTCGGTCTCATTGCAGGTGTGTCCAGTAAAGCCGTCAGTGCAGATGCAGATAAACGGATCCTTCCCTGTTCCCGTTACACACGTTCCTCCGTTTAGACACATGTTTATCTCACAGTATTCAGCTGGAAAGACAAACGGGGTGGATGTTATATTCACTATTGACTCAATGTGCTTCATTCATTAAAAATGGGTAGGATGAATTTCTGCGCAATTCATTCCATTTTCACATTTGAATTAATGTAACAACTTATGTAACAAAAATTCACTCTGCTTGTGTTTTATGAATGAGTCCCATTGTGTCCAATTCTGACATCATCAGTATTTTCTGAAGAGAAACGTTCATGGTAATAAAAACATAGATGTTTTAGATTGACAACATGTTGTTTGTATTCAAGAAAAAGGAAGTGGAAAAGATACTAGATGCAGTTGTTTATGTTTTTAACAGGGCTAGCCGGTCAATTTGGCCTAAACTGCTGACCATGCATCTAACATTAAAAAAAGATGTTTGTTTACAAATTGCAGCATTGTATGTGGGACAGCAAAATGCAGAGAAAAAGAAATAAGTATGAGTACCATATAAAAACATACTTAAAATGGTATTTATGGTCTAGGAAATCAACAATGTAAAGAAATAATTGATACATAAAGGCTGTTTAAATTTTTTGGGGGGTAAAATAACATCCTCTAAAGTACTAAACTTTAGTAACACCTCTTACTTTTTTGCTATATATCAAAATGAAAGCCAAGAACATCACATCGCAGTGTCCTCCCCTGGCGATCATCCAAAATACCACAAAGAGACACTCAACAGAGTTTATTTGAGGTGAATGACACTCAAAATGATAAAAAGCTTCATGCAGTTCCTTCTTGTTTCTCACGAGACTTCATATGGTAAACGGTCTTCTCTAATTGCAACAAAAGGCGGAGGCCTTCACGCTCAGGGTTAGAGTCTCTGGGATAATAATAACACCTCGGCCTGCATAAACAGAAACCTTCTTATCCAAACGATTGGCCTGGAATGGAATGCATCCTCCTACAAACACTTAAATGAAACCTCCTATAAACGAAACCAATTTTGAGTCTGAAACCCTCAAAATCATTCCACCTTTAAAGGAATATGCCAGGAACAAATAATTTAGCACCTCGGATCAACCCATCCATCAATGATATTCACATGAAACTCGGCAGGGAAACGAAAGTGTCTCATGCGCATTTCACGATAGCTTCAAGGGTTCACACTTAACAAAAGTGGCTCTTGCTAAATGGTTACAGCAAGATTGACAGGGGGAAGTAGAGCTGTGAAAGTAATTCATAGAGGATTAATAACTTTAAACACAGCTTACAGCCAGTTACATTTCTCCTTTTGATAAAAGCTTGTAGGTTGTGAATGACCATTAAGCAAAACCGAACGCATCAGCTAAAAGCCGTTTGATGGAGGGAAACATCTGATCGGCGTCTCATCAGCTGAGCTGGCCTCTGAAATGAAAGTGAGAGAGGATTATTTGGATGGCTTTAGGCTCTACAGTATATCACATGGTCTTTATCAGAGTTAAACGTGTTAAGGCAAGCATCTGTGGGAGTGTTTGTCGCTCTCGCACAAATGAGGCACGCAAACGGGGACAAAGAGAACAGCAACAGAATTTGCAGAATAAATTGTGCCCCAGAATAAACAAAGCGCGGCACGACCGAACCAGTTCTACCGGGTCGATCCCCGATATGGTAAAAAGGTTTTGGGAACAACTTAAAATAAACAGTTCAATAACAAACATTGGCTTGACAATGACAAATTAAGTGATGATCAAATGGCCCAGAGAGCTGAAATTTCCCAGTGGAAATGTGCAAATGATCAAAAATCTCACAGTCTTCAATGGAAACCTTGTGACTATATTTGCTCACTAAGCTTTTAAGCTATGTCCTATACTTAGATGATTTTAGTCAAGCCAACATTAATAGTTTGCCTTAACAGAGAGGAAACTTTAAAAACAGTATCAACTGTCATCTTATAACAATTATATAATAACTAATAACACTTAAGGGCAGGGAAGGGCTTTTTAAAAGTGAGTCACAGGCATGAAGTAACAATCTGTTGAGCGGCTCCCGCACACTTGGCCAACAAGAACCCTTGACAATCGTATTACGAACAGGTGCAAAACAAAAACAACAGACTGCTGGACAACCAAAACACTGCACATGGCATGTATGTGCATGCAAACGCAAAATCTCTGTTTGACTTTAGGACATAATCAACATGTAACAAAGGGAAGTGACAGGATTCTAACTGTACTGTCATGCGATTCTTAGTCATAACTGCACAGTAGTTCCCACAGCCAGTTTTGTTTTATACACTAAAAATATGTATAGTTGAACATTTCTGTATATTTATGTCTTTTAAAGAAATCCTAACCCTAAAATAAGAATTATTTTATCATTTATTCACCCTTATGTCATTTCAAACCTATATGAGTTTCTTTCTTCTACAGACCACAAAAGAATTTGTTTTGAAGAATGTTGGTAACAAAACAACATTGACCCCCATTAACTTCCATTGTATACAAAACCACTAAAAATTCTCAAAATATTTTCTTTTGTGTTTCCACAGCAAAAAGTGTCACATGCAGGTTTTGCATGACATGGGGGTGAATAAATGATGACAACATTTTTAATATATTGGTGAACTATCCCTTTAAGACAGATTTGGACATGTACATGGTCCAAATGAGATTATAGTGTGTATCAGCTAGATAGATCCTGACATACCTCAGAAAACAGCACTGGGGAACTTTGTGTTCTGAAACTAATGTTCCTGACGTCACGGTATTTCACGTAAAAAAACTCCCAGAACAGCTGAATGCACTGAGGCGTACAGCATCAAGCGATGCGGGATGAGGCCCGCATGTGATGGTCAAAGCAAATGACCCACAAAGATACGGTTATTAAACACAAGAGACGTATTACATATGTAGACCATTAAAGTAGCATATAAAGCTGTAAGCGAGTACATCTTCAGGTGAGGTTTCTGTAATCTACAGACTTTTTTCCTCTACACCATCTGTATCTAAAAATACACTCTGACGTACAAAAAATAACCATTCTCTAAGGCAACGCTAATATGCTTGTCTTTCTTGAAAATGCCATAATAACACAAGTCGTAATATTTTGATATACAACAAAATCAACATAAATCATGCATGTTCTCTCCGAAGCTGGTGAGAAGTTTGTCAAGAAGCGTTGGAACGGGGAATCGTTAAAAAATTCAACACAGCAGATTGAAAAGTGGAGCATCAGACAAGGATGGAGCGAATTCATATGAGAAATGCCATGTTGCGGTGGCTATGAATGAAACATTGATTAGGTCTTATTGAAAATTAATCACCAGAGAAGCCTCTCTTATTGGACCGGTATTAGAAGTGAAGTCATCAGGACAAATGAGCCCGTCCCCAGAGGGAAAGACCCTGTTGCCAGATGGCACGGGCCACGCGACAGCTTTTGAACGGCTTGTGAATGCATTCTTTCAGAAGAGAGAGAGTAAAAAGCGCTAGCCTGTATGGTTGCTATAATTAGTGCTGACCTAAGAGTCCTGTGTTTGTGTTTTTTGCATTGCCAATTTGAGATATTGCTAATGAAGGTAAGATTTTGATGGATGTGTGCTGATCTTACGTCAGCTTGAGAGCAGCTTCCACCCGAAGCTGTTTACCCTCGCAATCCTATAAGTCTGACAAACCATCCTTAACTCTTAAAGGGAAAGTTCATCCAAAAATAAAATTCTGTCATCACTTAATAATGACCTACATGTCGTTTCAAACCTATAAAAATGTCTTTTCACCATCATGTAGATAAGGATTTTTGGCAACATGTGTATGATGCTTTTTAATACAATTAAAGTATTATGGTAATAAGGCTTTAATATATGTAAACATAAATAAGATTTAAGACGAGAGGACGTCATCAGTGAATGTCTTGCTCTCACACGAAAACATTGTATGGCTTCAAAGACTTTCAATAGACTTTCAATTAACTTCATGGTGCTTCTTGCGCTTTTTGGAGCATGACAGCCTGTGGTCACCATTCATTTTCATTGCATTAAAATGAGTAAAAGTCTATAATAATGCTTTAACATGGAAAACTTACAGTACATAACTTGACTGTAGTGAGACTCAGCAGAAAAGTGTGCAAACCTGTCCTGCTGAACTGGTCATTAGTGGCAGGAAATGCCCTGGTCTCATTGGGCTGCACTGCATGTTTAAGTGGCCACATTCACAGGAAGTGACTCAGTCCTTTGGTCACTGGAGCCACTCCCACAGACTATAGCCATATAATGGCCCAGGGCGCAACGACAGCTGGGGAAGTGTATTCTTAAACAGAGAACTAGATAAGCTGGGGACTTAAATGACCAAATAATTCATTCAGACAAAAGCTATTCAAATTCACACAGGGTAAAACCCTACAGTACAAAAAGGTCATTGCTATGTTTTTGTTAAGGGGATGTGAGAGGAACTAATTTAGACATGAAGACCAAAATCTTTTGCTTAAGAATAAAACTAAAAAAGCCACGAGTGGCCAAAGAACAAGGTTAAAAGAAAAGTGCTCAGCAGTCAAATGTAATAAAACCACTAACCATGCAGCAATGGTCATCTATTCAAGCCTGTATTTCACTGGTAAAAGGATAAAAATCAGGACATGATGTTTTGTATACACTAATTTATGAATAGACGGACAAAGCAAACAGCCCAGGGCATTCAAAGCAAGTGTGGACACGCATAATAGAATGTAAAGATTTTTGATCCAGAGATGTCCAAAGGAAAGCTGCCATCTGAAATCCCACATGAAAAAATACTGTGGTTTTAGTTATTGTAAAATCGTTGTAAATTACAGTATGCTAGCACTAAGTATAATGAGTTGACAAAATGTAATAAATACTGTAAAATACTGTAAAAAAAAAATCCGGGTATGTTCTTTGAATTTTACTACAGTTTACAATAGTAAACACTACAGTGTTTTTTTTTTACGTGGAATGTTTATTAAAAGACAGTGTTGCCAAAAATCACATATTTACAAATTATATTGGATTTCAGTCACAAACAGAACGTCATTCAAGGCAAAATATTAGACGTGTTGCGTGAAACGACAACATTAAACAACATGCTTTAAGATTAAAATGAGATAGGTCTATTTGATGCCTTGTTAATTAACCAAATATATAAAAATAAGGATTGCAGACTTTAAAGTAACCACGTTCACTTGCTTTGTTTACAAATGTAGTTTGCCATGTAGCGCTCCACGCGCGGACGATAAGATAAACACTTACCACTCTCTGTGGAGATCGCAACAACGAGAAAACAAACCGCAAAAAGTTGCCAACTAAAATACAAGCTTGGAAAAGTTCTCATGGTGCCAAATTACAGGTCTTCCGATCACTTCTTGTACGTCTCAAGAGTCGCTCAGTATGTGTCCGATCGCCGTTATGACTACGGGCAAGATTAGAGACAAGAGAGGGACAATATGTGCGCTCCCACGTGTATCTCTGCTCCCAGCCAATTACATCCTGTTTTTAAAATGTGACCACGCCCACACCCCGCCCTCGGGCAGAGATTACGGAGCGAATAACTGTGCGCTTCTAGATTGATTTGATACAGTAAACAAAACAGGTATGCCAAGAATTTGGTGAATTTAAGCATTTAGTTGTGTTTAAATGTATTTAAGATGGCTCATTTATATACATACCACGATCATTAAGCGCCTGGTTTCCTGTTAAAACCTTTTATTCAAACACTCTCCAACTTGGGTGGGACATTTTTTCTTTTTAATCATACAAAGAAAAACTGAGATTTATTCTTTTGTGGTGCTAGATTTTTTTTCTCACAGCAAATGCTGCATACACAAAAGCACTGACTGGGCTTTATAAGGTTGTGGGTGTTTTGCTCTGGTAAAAATGCGTTTATGTATGTAGATCGATGCAATGTGTGGGTGTTGGTCAACTCGTTAGTGATGTTATCTAGTTTGTTTATGTTGTGTTATTTATCTAGAATGTATTGCTATAATGTACAAAGTCGCCATACTAAGCAGACAACACATAGAGATGCTATTATTTTAATTCATCCCAAACTTTCAAGGACGTTGCAAAGTCAAAACCTTTAAGGTCGATACCAGTTGTTCATGCACTACTTGATTCAATTTTATGCTTAATGAAGAATGGCTTGTTAATGTCCATCTTGGCTCCGTTGCTGGGGCTCTTAAGCTCGTGTATAAATGGCCCTCCACACTTGAGCTACAATAGTACCACTTGATTTGATTGAATATAAAGTGAGCTTGATTTTCATCCAGTGGAGCCACTAATCTGTAATAACGTAATGGATGTAGGCTGCGGAGCTGGATTCAAACATCAAGATCTTGGTGGTCTTGGTGGCAGAACATTCATCTCAGTTAGAGTCACTCGGAGTAATTTAGTTTCATTTGTAGCACTTACGGGAAACAATACAATCATTTTACGATCAAATCAGTTGTGAATTATATGGTGCATTTTCTTCTTGCAAAACTCTTGTTGTGTACATGCTATATTTAGTCATGGAGACGTTCTTGGATTGCTGATCCACGGCTGTTGTCACTTTTGCATCTGGCCCCTCTAATTCCCCGAATTTCTCTGAGAACATACCACACTGACGAAAGCTCCTGTAATACACAGAAATTGTAAACAACTTGTTTCATACGGCATGTCATGATGTTTTCAGTTGTACACTGCCATCTTGTGGTTACAATTAATTACTACACTATTCGTGATATTGACATTGGAAGTTAATCAACCTTGAATCTTAAATAGTTTGTAAAAGTATATTTTTATTCTCTTATGATGATATTTTCTTGCTCCCTGTTTTGATCATGTCAATGCTGGGATATAGATTTAAATAAATGTACGAAAGAGTGATAAGTCAACGAGTAAAGACGGGAAGAATAATTATTCACTTAATACATAGAATTAATATTTTTCACTTTTGCAAAATATAACTATAATTACAACTGAATGAGAGTTAAATATTTTAATATTAAGCATTATAATATCAATACGCAGGGTTAAAAAAACATATTGTAACGACTGCGTTCCAGACAACTAGGATTTAAGAAATTTCCCACCTCTAACCGGGAATATCGTCTGGATTTAGTATTTAGTAATAATAAAACATTAATGTTAGATTAATGTTAGATTAATGTTACTACTGCTTTTGTTTAAAGATTAAAATAATTTCCGAGGTTAAGGTGGTAAATATCTTAAATCCAAGGTGAATGGAACGCAGCGTAACTTTAAATGAATTTGACAGCGTTATTCCCCAGACTCTGACGTCATTCTGACGCTACTCCAATAAGAAAGCGTGAATGAAGACGCGTCCCTGCAAGCGCGCTCTAGTTGCTGGGTATAAAGTGAATTATGATGCGCGCTACATGTTGTTTGTTGTCTAGTGATGTCTTTGAGCTCGGTGAACATGTCAAGAGAAGCGACACAGAGTCATTGGACTACTTTGGAGACAAGATTGTCTGCTTTTGACATGGTGTGCATTGTTTTCTTTATGCATGTTGTGCATGCTGGGACGATATCGATTAAATCTTTATCTAGAGCAACGTAGGAGAATGTGTACATTGCTTATCGAAATCTTGTCGGATATTTGTGATTACATAAGTATGAACTTGGTAATGTCAGATGTGTGCAGTATGCAGATCTATGCATTGGGTAAATGTATCATGAACTACACTAAATCCTATATACTGTTCTAAATCTGTACTCTGTTTGGTTTGATAAGAGTAGAGAAATTAGAGATTTTTCCTTTAACTCCTGCATGATGCAGAATACTTGGACTGAATGACACATCTGGGTCATAGGAGTGACTTTATTTTGCAGGACTAATTGACATTTGGGATCTTCAAGTTACCCATCACTTATTTTTCAAGAGTCAATGTGAGGTATGTATCTTATAGCATTATATGTGCAATACCAAGTCTTATTTTTTGTATCTGTTTTCATTTACATTTAGGCATTTAGCAGATGCTTTTATCCAAAGCGACTTAAAATATGTTTGTGCATGTGTGTACAGTAAATGCATACTGTATACAGTACTTATCTATAACAATTACATAAATTTTTAAGTGTTGGGTAAGTTTCCAAATAGCCGTGTTCAAACGTTTAGGGTCACTTATTTATTTCATTAAAATTGTCTTTGGCTAGAATTTACACAAAAATTTCTATTGACATTTTATCAAGCTTCTTGAGGTTTCACCTTGACATGCTTTTTAAACAGTATTGACGGAGTTCTTATCTTTTCTGGTCCAAGTCATTCCATTAAAATGTTTATTTAAATTGCTTAGTAATATACAAATGTTGGTTTTTAATGTGTTTAATCTTTTCAAACTAATTAAGTCAAATATAACTAACAGCCTATTGGTCCACTATGAGTGCCCAAGTCGACGCAGATGTCCGCACCATATCTCCTGAAATGCCTGCCATGTTTGACGGCATGAAGCTGGCGGCTGTAGCCACGGTGCTGTATGTCATAGTGCGGTGCCTAAACCTGAAGAGCCCCACGGCGGCCCCTGACATCACCTGTCAAGATACACCTCTCAATCTCTATCTGCTGAAATCTTGTCCAGGTCTAACCAAAGAGTAAGTGCTGTAGGCTGTCAAGCTTTGTGTCTGATCTTTTTTTCTGCTTCTGTCACATGGCCACGTTGATGGTCTTTTTAGATCAGCTCTTCAAACCTATTTTAGAGCTAAACTGCGTATAATCTTACATTATCTTCCATGTATACAGGTACATTCCACCGCTGTTATGGGGAAAGAGTGGACATCTCCAGACTGCTCTTTATGGAAAAATGGGTAGAGTAAAGTCCCCTAGCCCCTGCGGACTTCGTAAATACCTCCCCATGCCAGATGGAGCCACGGCGACCTTTGACCTGTTCGAGCCGGAGGGTGTCCATAAAACTGGAGGTGAACAGTAAAGGGATCATCAACATACTCTCTTTTGTTATTTGCACCCACACTTGCATTATCTGTTTCATGAAGGGTGTTTGTGATTTAAGATGATTCCCCTTGAGACACTAAGGTGCCATCCCTACTATTACTAGAGTTTATCTGCCTCTGTCTCATCACAGATGACATCACCATGGTGATCTGCCCTGGGATCGGTAACCACAGCGAGAAGCATTATATACGGACCTTCGTGGCTTATTCCCAGAAACAAGGCTACAGGTGCGCCGTTCTCAACCATCTTGGAGCGCTGCCAAACATCGAGCTCACATCCCCGAGGATGTTCACTTATGGTTAGCCATGTGTTTTTGTTGTTAAACAAGCATGCTTGTGAAAACAGCAAGGGTGTTGAAAGCTGTCACAGTAATTTCATCATTAAGTAGGAGATTTTTCTGGATTGTTTGTTTTTTTCAAACAAAATGATTTACTGTGGCAGCTTTAAGTGCCAAGAACATTGTGTTTTCTTGACAGTTAAAACCACAGAATACTAATTTTTGTGATGTTTGTATACAATGAAAGGTTGTACATGGGAGTTTTCAGCTATGGTGGGCTACATTAAACGTACATTCCCACAAACCCAGTTAATCGTGGTGGGCTTCAGTCTTGGAGGAAACATCGCCTGCAAGTTTTTAGGCGAGAATCCCACCAATCAGGAGCGAGTGTTGTGCTGTGTCAGCGTTTGTCAGGGATATAGTGCTTTAAGGTTAGTAAACATGATTACATTTTGTACTTAATGTGATTTAGGAGATTATATAATAAGGTTGTGCCTTATTTTTCTCTGATTCTGTATGCTTCCTATAAGGGCTCAGGAGACTTTTCTACAGTGGGACCAGTGCAGGAGACTATACAATTTTGTTATGGCAGACAACATGAAAAAAATCATTTTGTCTCACAGGTTAGTATTATGCCAGTATATGGTATATAATTGCTGCCAGATTGTATAATTAACCATAGTCATATATATTTTTTGATAAGTAGCCAAGGGTCTTATATTACTATACAAAGAAGTTTGTTTTGTGACAAGACCATCCAAACATGTATAAAAAAACTAACTACTAACTAAATGAAGTAAATCTGTCCTGTAGGGGAAGTTTATTTGGTATGAGCTCCAGCAAAATGGAGTCTGCCGACCTCAGTCGCCTATATACTGCCACTTCACTTATGCAGATTGATGACACAATTATGAGGTACCTGCTCTCAATGAATTTCATTTAATGTATTCAAACCAATACTTTATGCATCTATAATAATTGTCCTACATGTCAGTCTCTGTTTTACTTTTGATGTGTTAGGAAGTTTCATGGACACAGCTCCCTAAAGGAATATTATGAGAAAGAGAGCTGTCTGCAGTATATTCACAATGTAAGTTATTTTCTTGAAAGTAGGTCAATTGCAGTGGTGCTGGACTTCTGAAATGAGGAGAAGTGACCTTTCTTGCATTTCATTTTGCAAATCAAATCACATTTCAGTTTCCTTTGATATTTACATGACTTCTGAGTGAGCGAAATCGGGACACAATTTACACTATTAGCAACTAACCAATACTAAAATATTTGTGTAGCTTTACATTTACATACTATTCATTCAAGTCAATGCATATCAAAGTATGCATTTTCTTTTAAATTATTATTGCCTCAAAAAAGTTTTTATGACATTGTGGTGATTTTATCGTTTATCGTTTACCCCAGATCAATGTTCCTCTCCTCTTGGTAAACTCCTCAGATGATCCTTTGGTCCATCAGTCCCTGTTGACCATACCTCGCACACTTGCAGGTATAAACCTTTTCAATTTGTATATATTATGACAATTTATGTGTTACTTATTGTAAAATCTGATAAAATATTAATTAATACAACTTTTCAATAACTGTCAGTGACCATGCTAACAGAGCCAACCCATGACCATTTGAGTTTAACACATAATTTTCAGAGATTGTGTGGTATAAAAAACTCTTTTTTATTTCACTTTAACATTACAATAAACACTGTCTAAAATACAGTTATCAGCACTGCAAAGACCAAGTTCATGTGGCATCGACACACACAACCTAATAGTGCTTTTAAGACCATTAAGGCTCACGTCTCCGTGTGCCTAAGATTCGTGAGTCTGACACCGGTGCTGAATTTTTTAGGGCCATCTGATCCTTCCCTGTGAGATTGTTTATCAGATTACTGCTGTAAGATCCTTCCTTCGGCCTCAGGTGAAAGATTCAGCTTTGAGTCTCTTGTTAGCAGGTCGAACTGCCTCACACAAAGGAAATACTGTGTAGTTCACCTGACCTTCAGCTCCTTCCCTTTGAGCTTCAACAAAGCTTTGAAGCGTATACATATTTAAAGAGCCCAAAACCGAAGTCTTTGCAGCCACACAAATGGCTTTGAATGTCATTTTTGGCCTTTTGTGTGCAGGTCTAATATAGATTCCTTGTTAAAAATTATATCTATATACTGTATACTGAGTGATCAGTAACATCAAAATCCATCAAAATTTAATAAACAGTTAAAAATGTGAGCAGGTACAAAGGTTTTTTTTAAAAGAGAATGATGGATTTTAAGTTTTGTGTGTGTTTCTTAAATACAAATCTGCTTTCCACTGACAGAAAAGAAGCCAGATGTGATCTTCGCACTAACACTTCACGGTGGCCATCTTGGCTTCTTCGAGGGTGCCGTTCTCTTTCCTCAACCTCTCACTTGGATGGACAAACTTATAGTCAGTTATGTCAATGCTATCTGCCAGTGGGAGAAACACAAGCCACAGTGCCACTAGGCAACATATCACACACCTAAAGCAACACTTGCGGTGGTGTTCTTATTTTCTCCAGATTCTGGTTGGATGTTAAGGTGATGGCTTACAAGTTCTGACTCACTAGCATTTTTGCTGCGACCTTCAAGGAGGCATTCAGGACGTCAATATATATGTTGTTGCTACACAAGAGGATTCGTAGTATGTTTGAAAAGGCCATACTTTACCTTGTAAGGTAACAAGATGAGATTAAAGCTGTAAATTTACATGTATGTTATTTAAACGTTTTTCTATGTTATTGTCAACATGTCCTTAACAATAGTCAGATCCGCCTTAATGAATGTTAAAATCAGAAATGTTGTATATATTTAGCATTAGAAAGTTTTTACTACTGTGGAAACTGAATTCTTGCTTTTGAATAGTCTTTCAGGTTGCCTTATGTTGTTGTTAATTTAATCCATGACAATTATAAAATGATCACTTTCTTACTGCTTTAGTGTCACAATTTTCTCAAACACCAAGTATTATTTTGTCAACGTCTCCCCCTACTGACCTTTTAAAAAAGTGCACGTCTTCTAAACTGCAGATGTGAAAGATTTTTTTCTTTTCGATTTCTTTACAGCCAGTTTGTGTATTATTTGTTTATTTAATGTTTATGCTTGAAAAATACGAAGGAAAGTATCCTCTTCAGGTGTCCCAGTTTCTTTTAAAAATTGAAACCTTGTATAATATTATATAAGAAAATAAATCTTGAGATCAATTTTTTTTTATTTATGTTTAAAATAATACAACGTAATACAATTTTAAGTGTGCACTTTATAAATCTCAGTTATTTTCTTTATAATAAACGTTCTTGAACTCAACTTGCATTCTTTTTTTTTCTTTTTTTTTCTCTCATTAAATTGACATTAGCAAGAGGAATGTCTGGCCTCTGCCAGAGACTGACCAAAAGGTATTTCAAATTTATTTTATTTGTTTTAGGATGAATCTGAAATCAGGACCCTTCCCAAAATTAGCAGAAAAATGCCAAACACTGCTGTAGAGCTCAGTATCACAGAGACCATGTGCCCATACTTAGTCTGCATTCCTCTTTGACATCTGGGCATTTGTCCAATGAGGTTGGCTGTTTGGCATGGAAACTTCTTTATTCTGCTGGGTTCAATCTCAAAAACACACAAGCACATTCAATGATTCGGTAATACAGCATGACTAAAATAACAGATGGTTTTGTTGGTCGACAGACAGCAAACTTAGTCAAACAGTTTTGTTGCTGTGGCCTTGCCGTCATATTTGGAGCCGTTCCCATTAAAGTCTGATGGCAGGATGTCGGCATCAAACTCCTTGAAATAATTTTCCAGCTCATCACCGTGGACAAACACCTTGAGACACAAGACATCAGATTTTTAGATCACTACAATTACAAATAGTTACAAGTAATCCAGTATTTAGCTATTTTGTTTCTTTAAAACCTGTATATGAAAATAATATCACGCAAATAAACATCACTTAATGTAATTAATACATGTTTCCAGAAATGATCTGGGTGGCAAGACTATCATCCTATTGTCTATAATTTTCTTTTTAAAACTTTTTAGACAACACAACGCACCCTTTCCAGAAGTTTGCTCTTCATCAGGGGCTTGACTACATTGTAAGTGGTGGTAAAATACCAGGGCTGGTGGATAAAGTGCACTGCTTTAAAACGAGCTGGGAAAGAGTCCTGCCATGCACAAGTATACAACAAAGAAAGCATGATGAATATCATGTGAAAAATGTATAAAACAAACTTTAAGATTTAACACTCATCACCTGCAACATGTCCACCATTTTCTTCAGCTCTGTGGGTTTGATGCCTGAAGCTTGCTGCATGGTGAAGCCCTTGAAGTTCTCAATGATGCAAAACCCATTGATCTGAGTCTCTTCATTTTCCAGAAGCTTCTCCAGGATTACACAATAGGCTCTGAGGATCTAGAACAAACAAACATATTAAGAAACTATTTATTTTAACTTTCTGTAAAACATCCAGTTTTGCTTCTGGAAGGCCTTCAAAGTTCAACTCCATCCCTATACACGTGGTCACTTTTCATGCAATTTTTTCAGATTTACTGTACCTCATCAAATGTGATCTCCTCATAGTCCCAGTTCTCAATATTAAAGAGCAGCACCACACGGCCGTATTTGTCTCTGCTTGGCAGGATCCCTGGGTAACCGGCCTCAATGGTGCTGCGTACAGCCTCTGGAGTCAGGTTTTCAAACAGCTCAGGGTAGTTTTGCCTAAAGCGTACATAACCTTAGGGGAAAAGAAATCCAATAACAATGTATGTTTTAGAATTCTGGTAGCTCTTCCTAGATATTATATACAAAATTCAACACAATATCTGTCTGCACACCTTTCATTAGCTCGTAAGCCCTGTTTACTTCATATTTCCTGGCCCGGATGAACCTTACCAGCACGACATCGGGTTTGTCTCCAAAGGTGTCCTGAACACCCTTAGTGACATCATCTCCAGATTCTGCCTTCTCTTTTATAATATCTCTAAGTTCCTTCACGGCTGACACACGGCTCTCGCTCGTTTCATTCAGCTCATCTTTAGCCTGCAGTGACATATTCATGATATTCAACATCAGTGTAAAGGCTAATTGTTTTTTGTTTTTTTAATTTATAAAGACTTAGACACACCTTCTGCACTGTGTGGTCGGGTAGCTGTGCGCAGGTTCCAAACACCGGCCCGTGATCTTTGACCGTGAGGTGCTCCAGTTTGGCTCTGAGGGCTTGTTCCTCCTCTGACACCATCCGGAATGTTCCGCTCTATTGATATTTATGGGAAAAAATGTCTTAAACTTGAAACTGATACAGGATCGGCATAGAAACATTCAAATCCTGTTTTTTAAAATAATCAATAGAAACTAGTGTGGGCCGATGCTAAGCTCCCTCACATGAATTGCGTAAAGTCTGTTAAACCCCCGTCTGAGATTGGAGATAAGCCACTAATACTAAGAGCTGCCTTGTTCTCAAAATATTTGTACAACAATTCAACAAATGAGAAGAGGTTTGGAGGAACCTGGGTTTAGGCAGGGTGACATCACAAGATGTATGACATAACATGTTTTTTAATACTTCTTATTACTAGGGAATTCTTATTTTATGTGATAAAACATGAATTTATTATTAAAATCGACTTATTGAGTATTCAGGCTATAAATTTTTTTATCATTATGTACATTGTCTGGGAATCAAACCCAGGTGGTTTGTGAAAGCAGTTTAATTTGCATCTTATAAGGACATTAAAATGTACTTACAACAACAGCCATTTCTTCGAATGTGCAGTGGATTGTTCTGATGAAATAAATATATATTTATCTTTCACAGAAAGAATGTTTTTACTTCAACAAAAAATAAAGGCATCTTAGTTAAGATAGCTCAGGGCAAAAACTTTTAGACTTTCAAAGTCATAAGCAGCTTGTATATTCACCATAATTTCTGTCAAACTTCACACTGTAGACAAATTCTCATTAGTTTAGTGTTAGTTTATCTTGAGAATAAAACTCGTCACTAATTCCCCCATTCCTCCAGCCTCATTAAAAACAAAACTTTCAAATAACAGAGAATTATGCATTATTCATCACCACCAATTAACTTCAAAACATCATTAAAAAAACAAATGAACATAACCATTAAAAATTACATAACAAAGTAAATTCTATTTCAATATAGTAAATAAGAATGAAACTCACCTGACACGATGTGCTGCAGCTGAAAATCCCCAGAACTGAGTGAGGTAAAAACAGCAGACTTCAATCATTTGTAGTGTGACCACAAATGGATTAACACCGTCATATGGGATTATGCAGAGCAGATTTTATGTTAATCAGTAAAAAAACACTGGGAAAATGAGGAAAGAGAACATTGACCAATAGCCTGTAGCCAATAGCCAGCAGAGATTGCTCTTTTAATCTGGTTAATGGGAAAATATAGCATGTGCAAATATCACAAAGGGGCTGGGTAGAAAAGTGTTTGTCTTAATTTTATGGTTGAATGTGAGGGAACAGTGTGGCAAGCCACTGACCAATAAGATTTGACTGGATTTCAGCACCAGTGAAAGTAGCTATTGTTACACTATGTACTAGAAATAGGTTCAGCTCTAAAGCTGTAAACTCACATGTAAAGCTTGTCATCCTTTATTGCAAGTTCTCACATCACCACAACATTCCTGCAATGACCAGTAGAGTGGCCATAATCCTGTAAAGCAGGATTTATTTTTTCAATGGGAGGGTCTGTGTAACCAAAGCAGGGATTGCAGCACAATGCTCGTCTCTGTGCTACCAGAGAAGCTCAGCATCTGGTTTATATTTATTAAATATGTATCAGTACCCCCCTGCCTGGGTCTATGGAAGACAAGTTTGATCGACAGTTAACAAGACTACTTAAATTGACCATGGATTTAATTATTCTGTGTATTTTGATGGTTTTAAAGAAAGTGTTTGGGCTACATACTGTTTTAGCCTATGCAGAATGTGTAGATCAACATTTAAAACTGAAACTCACACGCAGCACAGAACGTTTAAGATATCACAGCTTGATTTTAGTTCTGGCCATGATTCTGAAATATTAAAGGAAACATGAGAAAGCAGTTTTACAAAACTAACAAAGAAGATTTGTAGTGTGAGCTGGTAGATCACCGAGATTTAGGATTAAAATGGTGATGCAATTTCAGGTTAGACAAGGGTCAGAAATGACCTGGAGCAAATATTTAAAAAATATTTTTAAACCTGCGAGCAAGGAAATGTCCTAATGCAAATGTATTATTTCAAGAAATGATTTTATAATATTCTGCTTTGGTTAAAAAAATTATTGTCCCACATATTCAGTTTAAAATGTACATCATCAAAATTTTATTGGGTAGGACAAATAGAAATGCAATGAATCATCTTGTGTCATAATATTTTATTGAGACCTTTTCTAACCAAACTGTCAGTATGGCAACATGGAAGTGGGTAGTGGCACCGACAATTTGTAGGAAAGCAGCATTTTTTCATTAGAAGACATGAACATTGCGTCTCGTTAACAATTTCAAGTTATTCCATTAAATACAGTCTGTTTGTAAACTCTTGAAAAACTTGGAGCTAATAGAACTATATGCTAATTTAATATTTTAAATCCCTTAATAAACAATAAACTTTTACATGATTGAAAGTTCTTTGTATGGAAACCACAATCACATAACTGTTCAATAAATAGTTTTCATGTGCAACACTTTAGTTCTAAAACTCAATTACACAGAATAACATTTTAGTAAATCTCAAAGCTCAGACGTTTTCCTGTATTTCTACAGTAAGACCATAGTGATCTATCCTTAATGAATGTTAACATCTCAAGTTTGCGGTTTAAATAATAAACAATGTTTAAATAACATTACACAAAATGAAATACATTTCCTAGCTTTGAGGTTGATGGTCTTAAATCTCAGTCTAGTGCTTTTGTTATAAACTGCAATCCGTTACACTTTCTGGCCAATACTCGTCTTGCATGTAGTGCTCAAGGGAGAAAGTGAGGTCTGAGATACGATTTGTCGAATCTTTGGAGAAGAGTTTTTCCCACTGGTCCTCTACCAGCTTGTACAGATCCAGGGCAGCACGAGCATCTTCTACAGAGCAGTGACCCTTACTGCCAACCTTTGGAAAATAACATTAAGCTTATTAATTTGATTTTAACCCAGGAAAGACAAAATGTTAATTCAAGTCTTTAAGATTAAACAATGTCTTAAAGTCTTACCTGTATAGGTCTATTGAGTAGCTTCTCAGTTAGTTTCTTCAAAGACACTCTGCATGTATGAGAGGCTTCATACATGTCTCGAAGGATTCTGCATGAGCAGGTATCCCTAACCTTATGTCTTGGGACGGACATGTCCAGAACCTTGAAGTCATTAAAAACGGAATGACCAATAATGACCTTTCCTTTGAGGATGCCAACAATCTGAAGGAAAAAAACAATGCACACTGTGTCATTTAGAAATACTCGAATACTGACAACAATAACAAACAGAAATAACCAGTAAGTACATGCTTGGATCTAGGACAACACTGACAAAATAAAAGTCTCTTACCTCTCTCTGAGCCTTCTTATAAGGTACTGCATGTGCTAAATGATGTTTTTTAATGCCACTCCATCTTGTGCGGTAATCTGTGACTGGCTGCACAGGCAAAATATATTCATCATAAAGAACACTACCATAATAATTTACAATGCTGCACCGTGCCAATTCACTACACTGGCCTCCGGGCCCCGTGCCCACCATTTCACAGTCCATGGCTACTAGGTTTGAATGATCAATGCATGGCGAACTCCTGCCGCTAGCGGATGGACTGATCTCAGATGAAAATCCACTGTCAACTTCCCAGCTGTCACTGAGCAATACTGCAGACTTTGCTTTACCAGTTACTGTCCGTGGGTTGTTCCTGGGCCTTTTTATTGGCAAATGATTTGTCTGCTCCAATAAAGGATTCAAAGCATCATTATGTCTAACACATTTCTTTTCATTTTCAAGAATATCATTAGACTTTCTTTTTATTCCTCTTTTCTGATCACAGTCCTTTTGGTGCAATTTCATTGCATGTGCTTTCATTTTGTTCTTTTTCCTCGTTTTACGTTGATTTGCTTGATGAGAAATCGTTTCTTTGTTGGAGCTTCCCAAAATCTGATCCACACCATGGTCGGACATTGTCACTTGGTTGATTTAAATCTGTCAAGACAGAGCACACTTGTCAATATCCGAGGAGACTCCAATATTAAATCAAGCCACGAAAAGTGAAAGCAGTAAGTCTGTCTACTAAAAGACAACAAACATAAACATGAAACAAGATTATGAAGTTAGTTTTGACTATGAAGTTAGTACCTTTATGTGCTCTAGATTGTCAAGCTAGCAAGTTAGCCGATAGCTAATAAGATCGATATTGCCTTGATAAATGACAAAATACACAGAATACATAACCGAAAAGATTGCCTGGAAAGTAATACACTGAATAATCGCTTTGTATTATAATCGTTACTATGTTGATAATTCTTCAGTCAAGTCACGAAGCACCCGCTAACCACATGGGTCCAAGAAATAAGCAGATTGTTTGCCAACTATCGTGTTTTCAAATATAACATTTATTATTTTATATTGAAAAACATTTTGACAAAAAACGGCTAACATATATTTTGAAAGCATCATAACACTTTAATAACTCCAGACACAAACCTTCACGCACACGTGGACCCGGCGATCAGCAACGAAGAACATGCCGAAACACGACACAAATCCAGCGATTTGATACGCCTAACCGCATAAGACCCTGATTGGTCAAAACAACACACTCGGATGTACATTTAGGGGCAATGACGTTTTTACAACGTCACACGCCATTTAAACGTGTTAGGGAAAAAAGTTTAATTCCTTCCCAGTGAGCACGAGAATAATATTTTTGAATTTTTTTGTGGAAGTGTTTCTAGAATCACGTTTTTTATTGGATCGTCAATCACAGAGCAAGAAATTAAAGGTAAATAAATTAAAAATTATTGTTTTTGGAAGTGGGTACAGCGCTTACAGTGCTCTTCGTTTAGCGTAGAGTGTACAAAGACCACCGTATCACCACTAGATGGCCTCGTCCTTCAACAAAACCCAAAAGCCCACTGTTCACTTACACTGATTGGATGAACATAGACCAACCTCCTAAAATCATTATTAATCCTCTTACAGAAAACATAACTCTCACCCAGCCAATCAGCTGCCACCCCTTTCAATGTGCCCACCCTTTTCTTCTGGCTCATCTTCCCTCCCCATGCCTGTGAACCCACCGTGGGGGGAGAGTGTAATCCAACTGGATTACACTGTAAATTGGGTGATGGAGGATTGGACGCTCTGTTAGTGATTCTCAACTGCAGCAAACAGTTGTAGAGACTCTGCATTGATCAGCCGTTCCTATTCACGTGGATTGAATTGTAGTGAGTATTTTTTAACGGATTATTTAATAGAATTATGAATTTAATAGAATCATGAATGATGGTTTGAAGATGACATAGCAGAGCAAATCATAAAGTATTGGATATTGTTTCTTATTAAAAGAAAAGAAGAAAGAAGACCATGAAAACATTAATTGGATTACTTGGAATTATCTGTATCATGCTGCATATAAAGAGTGTTGACTAGTTAAGTGTCAGCTCAAGGAAAGTTTTTGGAAGATCTGAACATGATTGCCAGTCTTCTCATGTGGATAACCAGGCCTTCTGGATACTTTGGGATGTACAACATGTGCAGTTGATGTGGAGCTCAGAGGGGTCCAGAGAGACATAAGAAACAATTTTGGCCAAGATGAAAATTCTTATTTGGAAACAAGCGAATGGAAGTCGGGAAGCATTTGCAGTAGTGGTACTGGAGTAGTGGATTCTGAGGACCTGTTTCACATGAGTACAGATGTGGCCCTTTAGGATTGTCATCAGCATCATGTGTCATAGAAGAAAGTTTTCTTTGGTCATATTCCTCATGATCTATGCAGACTGGCTTTGTATTTTTACACATGCTCAAATGAAGATTCCACCTGAAACGTAAGATTCACCTTTGCGTTTAAGATGCATTAATTACAGCAAAATGTAATTCATACTTTGGATTTGCAAACACATACTGTACTACTAAATAAAACTAATATTAATAGCAGAAACTATTAGTCTAATTAAAAATGACAAAACAAATAGACACTAAAATTAGTTTTTTGATTAAGTGCTAAATAGCTGACAGTGTTAATTACTACCAAACCTTTGCAAACAAACTACATTTTTGCATTGCTTTTTTGTGTTTTTGGGTGCAAGTTTCTGCAGATATCATATTAATATTGTTTGGTTTTCATTTTGTATATATCTTTTAGTGGTATACCTATTCTTATTTAGCCAACGGTTTGGCTTAGATATTCTTCTGGAGACAAGGAGGGAAATTGCTTAGAGAGTTGTGCTATCATTTTTAGTAAATCCCACATCAACAGAGTTACTTGAGGTGTAAAATTCATTTCTCAGGGGACTTGGAAGTCGTTCAGTACAATAGCAGATGGCAGAGATTTTTCAACATGCATAAGCAGCAGTAAAATATTTTAAGATAGAGACCAGACATAATATTGTGGGCATATTCTGATTTTGTGGTGTTATTATAGTGAATAGAAACATGCATAATTTTCTCATTATCACATCTGAAAAATTAGGTCAGGGTGTTTTGATATAAAACAACAACGATGTGAGTTGTAATTGGGGATGGTGGATTCTGATTGGCTCAAAAAAAAAAGAGTTGTTTTCAGGGACTGCAGGTTTATGTTCTGGCTTGAAGTGTCACTGTTTTGAGAGGATAAACTGATACCTCTGATAATGCCTTCTGGATAACAGCCAGAGACACAAGCTAGCTCACAGATGGTCATACAGGGTGTTAGCCCTGTGCAGACAGGAACTTCATATGAGAACCTCCGAGCCTTCCCCCGAGTACCATTAACATTACTCTCATGCATCATAATTTCACAGTTTTATCATGTACTGTGACCCAGTTCGGCATGTAACAACAAACATATTTCATGGCTGAACCTGTGTATCTGTTTTTGAAAAACAAGAACAAGGGTATTTTATATTACATTCTATTAGATTAATTTTATTTACATATTTTTTTCCTGTTGGGTCAGGAATAGGTTTTGACTCCTCATGGATTTCCCTTCCCTAGACACTTGTAATAGTGTCATAATCCCCAGCATTGCCAAGCTATTAACTTAATTCACTTGGATCCCTTAAGATCCAAGATTTTCTCAGGTCAACAGAGATGCTTTCACACCGACAACCTGATGGAGATGTCACTCCTTATTACAACAAAAGTGCTGACAGGACATTTTCTTTTCACAGTCTTAAATTTACTATAGACTAACTAAAATGCTTTATTTCCCATTTTGCCCAATGTACTGTAGAGGATGACAGTGAAGTTTTACTTTAGACTATGTGTTTGGGTTTGATTGCAAAATGTACAAAATTGTGTTTGTATTTCAGGATTCAAAAATGGGCCAACACTCTTTCAGAGAAAATAAATGCCATTGCAGCAAAATATTCAGGAGCTGCTCTCTTACAAAAGGTTAACATACAGTACATTATCACATTCTTCTGATAGTAAAAACGTTCCATATATTGATAATAACTTGTGAAATGCTAAAGAATCATCATGGTTTGTCCAGAAACTCAAAGATATTGAGCCCATCATTAAAATAGAGGAGGTGGATGGAGCACGGCTAGTTCTAGAATTTTCAGATGATATCGAGAGAATGCTGGGAAGCAAGATGAAGTCTGTGAAGGTCAGTATAAGATTTATACTTGTTTTTTTTGTATTTAAGCAACTTTATATAAGCAAGTACTACTATTTTTTCGGTTTCTCCTCAGAGGCTTGCAGACACAGCTGAGGATGCTGATTTGTATCATGAGTTTAATGCATCTTTAAAGGTAACAAATTGTCATGAAATGTCATTTAGTGTAAGACATTAGTATTGTCTAAGACACGATATATACAATATTTTTCTGTAAAGCTGCTTTAAACAAAGACTATAATATTAAAGCTGATTGGGTTATGAGATTAATGTATGTTGAAAACAAATAAATCTGTAAAATACCATTTATAAACTTTGCTGATATTATTTACATTACATTGTCTGAAAATAGTGTGTTTTTGTGTGCTATATTTTTTTGACAGTTTGACTATTTCAATGCATTACTGGTAAATAATATGGATGAAGAGGGAAATTTCATTGAGCTTGGAGGTGAATTTCCATTAGAGGAGAATGAGCATTTCAACAAGCTTGCCGTCAACACTTTAATGAGCGACATACAAGTTCCAACCAACGTCTATAACAAAGGTATGAAATTTTGCCTATTCTGTGTATAAGAAACATTCATACATCAGGCCTCAGGAATTTCCATAAAACAAATTTCAATCACAAATTTTTTCAGATCCAGAAATTCTAAATGGAGTCTATATGTCAGAGGCCTTGAATGATGTGTTCATTAGTAACTTCCAGAAGGATCCAACGCTTACATGGCAATATTTTGGCAGCTCAACAGGGTTCTTCAGGCTCTATCCAGGTATAGTAATATTCTGCTTTCATGTTAACAAACTACAGCTAGTGCAATTAACAAACAAATGAAGTCTTGCTTGTTTTTATCACATAGGCATAAAATGGACCCCTGATCCAAATGGCGTTGTTTCTTTTGATTGCAGAAACAGAAACTGGTGAGAGATATTTTTACAGAGACATGCGTTATGGCACAGAATATGTACAGACAGCCAGGCATTCATTTAGCTATTTATATTTATATTTCCTTAGGAATAACTGATTTTAGAATGACATTGTCTTTAGATTGCATTTTGCGTTGTTGCATATTCAACAGTGATTATCTGTGTGGATGTCACCCAAATGTCTGCTTGTTGTTTTATGGTAGTTTAGCCAGTTAGGCTCTGATCCCACTGAAAGACTTAATCTTAATCTTAGGTGGTTAACAGCTCAGCTGCCAGGTTAGTAGGACTGACATAGTCTACATATATGACTGTTTACGCACTAGTAAATGATTCCTTTCAATCTGGATAAACACATCAGTATGCATCAATCTCATTTGTTTTGAAGAAAATAAATTAAAATAATTTATTTAAATAAAATAAAAAAATAACATATAATATGTATAATTACAAGCATGCACAATTTGCTACTAGTAATTTATTTCCATTATTCTTAATATTTGAAATTAAGATTGGGGAATTTATTTAAAATACTGTGTCCTTAAATCTGATTCTTCTGTCTCAGGTATATCCAGGCTGCCACGTCTCCTAAAGATCTTGTCATCGTGATTGATGTCAGTGGCAGTATGAAGGGTCTGAAAATGACCATTGCCAAACACACCATTAACACTATCCTGGACACTCTTGGGGAGAATGACTTTGTCAATGTTATTGCAGTAAGAGCATCCTTTGCTTTTCATGTATTAGCAATAACATTTTTGAGGTTGATTTTGTCATGGCATGTCTTCTCCTTAGTACAGTGATTACGTCCGGTATGTGGAGCCCTGTTTTAAAGGAACGTTGGTGCAGGCAGACTTGGACAACCGCGAGGTAAGTCGATTATCCACTTCGCTTAAGTCTGATAAACTAAGCCAATGACTCCAAACGCCACGGCAGGATTCTGCTCACTGCCATTACCCCCATATGCACTCACAGACACCTCATACACATTTTTTTTACATTCTGTTATTTCTTAATAGATTTTTCTAGATCATAGTAAATTATGTATGATTTTGATATGATAACCTTATCTTGAATTGTTTTTATTGTCTATTTCCAGTCAATATTACTTTAAATATGCATGTAAAGCTGAAATGTGTCATTTCTGCATCAGTAGCTGCACCAAATTCAATTGCAAAACTAAAGATTGCTTATTCTTATGCTTCAAAGTTTTCCTGTAGTTCAGCTGGTCGAGCATTGCATCAGCAGTGGAAAAGGTTTTGGGTTCGATTCTGAGGAAACACACATACTGATAAAATGTATAGCCTGAATGCGCTGTAAGATGCTTTGAAAAAAAGCATCTGGCAGATGCATAAATGTTTCTTTAATACTAGACCCATTCTCTTTCAGCCCATTCATTTTTAACCATGTGATAGTCTAGTGAGTGAGTTGATCTGATGAGCTCATTTGCTCGTTACTGTATATATCAGAGAGCAAGTAGGGACGATCTCTAATCTCTTCCGGTTACGAAATTACAGAGTGATTTGATAGTGAACCCATTGTAGGTAGCACATATTTTCATTTTGTGTCAATAAAAAAATATTTATATATAACTATGACTTATACATAGTTTTGTTATGGTCTTGTTGACCAATCTATTAGATAAAGATAATAACGGCAGGAGAATATAAAGCATGTAGGATCATTGTCTACGATAGTCGGATAGTCCATGGCACCACAAGATACACTGCCACACTAACACTCTAACAGAACATGTGATTCCTAAGGTGTCATTTTGCAGAAACATTAAAGCTATTCAAAACTAAATGAATTCTCTTCTGTACATCTCAACCTTACTATCCGTGTAGCACTTCAAGCTGCTTGTAGACGAACTTCATGTGAAGGGAGAAGCTACAGTGAAAAAAGCCATGAAGGAGTCTTTCCGCATCCTCGCTGACGTTAGTATCGTTCCCAAAATGGGTACATTTGTTTACGTAAACACATGCATATTCAAGCCTACGTTTGCAGTGCCAACCCTCCGCATGTCCTCTCTGTTTCTCTTCCTGTCTTCTAGGCCAGAGCAAATGGTCAGGGCAGTCTATGTAACCAAGCAATTATGTTGATCACAGATGGAGCCATGGAAGATTTCCAATCTGTGTTTGAGGAGTTCAACTGGCCTGACAGGAAGGTAACATGCAATCTGCTCGCTTTGTAGGGAGCGGAGAGAGTAACAGATATGACTTACTATATAGATACATCAATACACTTTGCTGAATATTTGTGTTTGTGAAAGACATAATCAGTGGACATTTAGACATGCATATATATAAAATGTTTTGAAGTCTCAGACAACTTCTACATTATTTTTTACTTGTTATACATCTACTGCAGTTTCCTTAAGAATAATGATCCAATTACAGTAATAAATTAAACAGTGTTGTTATTGTCCCCTGCAGGTTCGGGTTTTTACTTACCTTATTGGCAGAGATATGACCTTCTCAGAGAATGTCAAATGGATTGCCTGCAACAATAAGGGTGTGTATAGCCTAATGCAATTGTGCACTAATATCAGTTATTTTGAGTGGTGTTTCAGGACCTCTTAATAGATGATATTTGTTCATATTTAACCCAAAAAGATTTCTGCTTTAAAATATCGATCCACTGCCTGATCTGAGTATATGTCTCATATATTTGATATTTGCAGGGTATTATACTCACATCTCTACACTGGCTGATGTACAGGAGAACGTCATGGAGTATCTTCATGTTCTGAGTCGACCAATGGTCATCAACCATGACCATGACATCATCTGGACTGAGGCGTATATGGACAGTGTGGTGAGTTGACTGAATTGAAGAAAAATTTAATCACATTGAAACTTGACATTACCGATTGCCACTGAACTCATAGACTATTACGTCCACATTTCTGATAAATTATATCACAAGTTACAAACTGATTCCTGGCACATTTTTAGCATTTAGGACCCGTTCACAGTTGATACTAAAATCTCGTTGACAGAGAACCACAAAGTTGCCCCAAAATTTGAAAAACCTGTACTGAAATGTGGTTCTAAAAGATCTTTGACCACATTTACATCTGTTTTAGGTTATGAACAGTGTTCAATATAGATGTTAATACCAGATGTAAATTACCTACAGTGATTGTTGCGTTATTTGCTAACTGTTTTGTTTTTATCCCTTATCTTCATTTTATACAGCTTCCTAACACTAAGGAGGTAATGAGACATTAGAATAGTGGCCTACAATTAAGTAGTACGTTAGTATGCCTGAATAGAAGACTTTAGATATTTTGCCTGTAGACAGTGTATGTTGTACATCCTGACAGCACACAGGGACTTCTTGTATTAGGACTCCCTCTACTGTTTATTGTCATGTCTCTCAATTTGCTGAGCCCTGTGCTGAGTGTGAAACTTGTATTTCCAAGTGAATCATGAACAAAAATGAGCGTTACAAACCAGAATGCAACCAGCCAATAAGAAATATTATACTAGAGACAGATGGTTTTGCTTTTTTCCATAGCTGTTTAAAAGCAAAGCACACAGTCTGTTGCTGATGACGTCGGTGGCCATGCCAGTGTTCAGTAAGAAGAAAGAAACACTTTCTCATGGCATTCTGTTAGGAGTGGTGGGAACTGACGTTCCACTTCTGGAAGTTATGAAAATAGCTCCACGATATAAGGTAATTGTCACATAACATTTACTCATACATTTACATATAAGCTTTCGTTATAGTCTTTTATCTTCTTTTAGCTTGGGACACATGGCTACGCCTTCCTCATCACAAACAATGGATACATCCTGGCACATCCCGATTTGAGACCTCTGGTCAGTCCATCTTTAACTTTTTTATCACACAAACATCATGCTTCACTGTCCACTAGGTTTTGGCCTTTATGCAATAAACAAATTTTACATTCATTGAAAATCTCACTTGCTGTTTCTTCACTCGTGTTGGCAGTACTATGATGGGAAGAAGTTAAAGCCCAAGCCGAACTACAACAGTGTAGATCTGTCAGAGGCTGAGTGGGAAGACGCAGAAGACAATGTGAGTCATCCACACGTACACGGTTCCTTAACGTGTTTTATTGTTTAATATCTTTACAATGTCCTGCTATGTCTTCACAGCTGAGAACAGCCATGGTGAAAGGAGAGACCGGTACTCTGACTTTAGATGTGAGAGCAGCTGTTGATAAAGGGGTGAGGGTGTTTACAAAAAAAATGCCTAATAAATTATATTATGTATATATTTGGGAGTTGGGGATTGCATTAGGCAGGAACTTAAAAGAAGAAATATCTAATGGCAGGTTTAATTTGATCTTCCAGAAAAGACCCTTGTTCCTTAAAAACGATTATTTCTACACCACTATCAATGAGACTCCTTTTAGGTATGACACGTTTCCTACATATTTTAAATATCAGAGATCTTTCCTTTCAGCAGACCTTTATAAAATCGTTTATTGTGTGTTTCAGTTTTGGTATGGTGCTTACAAGAGGTCATGGGCAGTACATGTTCTTTGGGAATGTTTCTGTGGAGGAGGGTAAGTCTATATCTTTATGATTTATAGCTTGTTTGATATATGTTTTTTTGGCCTCTCTTAATAAGAAAGTGCAATATGAGGGTGAAATGCCTCCTTTCACACTATTTCTGGTCTATTATATTTTCCTACTAATAGTGTCTAACAGTGAACATTTTTCGAATAGTCATAAACATTTTCACTGAAGTCTTTATATTTTAGCTCCCGAAAAAAATATTTTAACTTGTAACAAAAAGTGAATGACTTAAAAAAGTGAATAAGGTGATTCATCATCAGGAAAAAGCATAAAAAAATACAAAACATATATATATATATATATATATATATTTAATAACAGCTTCCATATTAGCCTTTGATGTATCTGCTCAGTAATTTGATCTTTTTCTAGGCCTTCATGACCTTCAGCAGCCAGATCTCTCTTTAGCCAATGAATGGTAAGTATTGTTGAGGTGAGAATATCAAAGCTGACATGGCCAATATTTTATTTAATATATTTAACAAGTCAACCGGTTCCTAAAAACCTCAAAGATTTTTTGATTTTCCCTACAGGACATATTGTGAGACAGATATTGACCCACATCATCGTAAGCTCACTCAGCTGCAGGCTGTGGTCCGATACCTCACTGGGAAAGAGCCGGACTTGGAGTGCAAGTTTATGATTTTCTTTCTGTTGTATAGATGCTTGCATCTGCTGTGCATTTTTGTGTTACATATCTGTGATATTGTTTTGACAGGTGATGAGATTCTGCTGCAGCAGACACTTTTTGATGCTGTGGTAACCGCACCACTTGAGGCCTACTGGACAGCCCTGACGCTTTCTGCTTCGGGGTAAGAGTCTTAATGTAATCTGTGTATGTTGTGCATTGACCAGTGTTTTGTGTTTATACCTGTCTCTGTGCCTTTTTCATCCTGTAGCGTAGATGAAGGCATGGAGACGGCTTTCCTCGGAACCCGATCTGGTCTGATGCGTGTCATTAGATATGCAGGAAGTGAGAAACGAGTGGGAAAGTGAGTCAATTATTTGTAAAATGAACACTTCAGTTGTATACATAATGTACTATTAATAAAGTGTCAGAGATTAAAACCATGATGATATTTATAGGTGAAATTACACTTTGATGCTTGATGGCAATATGCAGAGAGATGACACCCTCTATAATCTTTATTTACACATCTACTGCTGCTTTGATCTCATAGAAAGTTCTTGAATCCCGCTGACAAAGAAAACCTGTTTACTGTGGACCACTTTCCCATCTGGTATCGCCTGGCTGCTGAAAACAAGCCTGGACAATTCTACTTCTATGTCCCGCAAGATGACTTAAACAAAGGTGAACAATGACAACACAATGTTGTTTTAAATGTCATTTTTTACAGAACATCTCATGTTGTTTAATGCTTAAAATGGATTGGAAAGGACAGACTTTTGACAATGTCACAATTACAAAATTACAAAGTTGTTGTATGAGCTACAATATCTTATGACTTCAATAGGAAGGAACACTTTCGTGGCAGTAACGTCCGTCACAGTGACAGAGGGGAAAAGAACAGCTCTTGCTGGAGGTAAGATATCTACCTGTTCACATCTTTGTCTGAAGGTTATTCTGAACAGACCAAATTTGGTTGAAAAAGACTTTGGGGTGTGAAAGTCTGACATAAGCAGTCTAGTATCTGCAGACATCCTTTTGTTTTTTAAACACATACTTCGGGAGGAAATGCCATCCACCCTGCACATTCTGAAGCGTCCGCTCCCGTTCTGAAACTTGGCATCAGATCCTCCTCCTGTTTCTTCATTAGATCTTGCTCTGGTTCTTTATCTACCATCAGCGTCTGCTGGTGATTGTTTCCCTGTTTCAGCTGCTGCTGTTCGTGAGCAGCCAGCATTGCGTAGATACACCCGTAGGAGGCTGTTACCACCATTAACACACACACCACACCGCAAACCACCCCAGCTACCACCACTGTGGCAGCTGCTCGACGCACACTCACTGGCCGGTAATGCTGGCGTAGGCAACCGTCCTCGGTTGACCCTGTTTGGCTTTCACCAGAAGATGGATTCCTGGTCTTGAGATATGGAGAATAACAATGATTAAACATCTCGGTAGGGATATCGTGAAGATCTTTGCCAATCAGATTTGTTGGGGATGAGCAGTTGATGGAATCTACATAGCCACCTACGGGATGACAAGTGAGCGAGACACAAAAATTATGTAAAAAAATTAACAAACTTTAACAACTTTAACCCCTATACAAAATCTTATAATATAGTGTTTCTCAGCTTAATAACTCTCACTGCACATATTAATCAAACACATGAAAATCCATTATTGAGACTACTAACTGTTTAATCAATTTTGGAATTTTTTTTTATATTTGTAAAAATAACATTAACATGAATATTTTTTAATAACATTTTTGTTTATCTTTATTGTTTTAAAAGTGTTTAAAATATTTATAGTTTTCATGATTAGATTATAATTCTATAAAATATTAACCTAAGTGTTCCTCTTGTGTTTTACAGGGATACTTCACCCTCCAATTGTTCCAAACCTGTATAAATTTCATCGTTAACATTAACACAAATAAATATATTTTAATGAAAGTTTGTAACTAAGCCATTTTGGGTCACTATTCACTTCCATAGTAGAAAAAAAACTACTATGGAAGTCAATGGTGATCCAAAACGGCTTAGTTATGTAACTTTCATTTTTGGGTGAACTATCACTTTAAGGTTAAATCTTTGTTTAAAATATAAATCTCTATACCAACCTCTATACAAGATCCATTCTAGCAAATGCTTGAATGGGATTAAAGTGCAGCTGCAGTTCCACGGGTTCCCCTCCAGCAGAAGATATTGCAAGGCAGTAGTTTGCTCAAGTACATCCCGTTGTAAAGTTCTGAGCTTGTTGGCAACAAACGAGAGCCACACTAGGTTCTGAAGTTCATGTAGCAGGTGTTGGGGCAGAGAACTGAGACTATTTAAGGAAAGGTCCAAACGCTTAAGCTCAGTCAGGCCTTTGAATTGACCCGGGTTCAGTTCTTTAAGTCTGTTTTCTTTCAAAACCAGTTCTTTAAGCCTCCTGAGATCAAAAAACAGGTTAACAGGGAGCATCACCAGAAGATTTTCAGAGAGGTCTAGGAACTCCAGGCTATTTAGATGGGAGAAGCTAGAAGGATGAAGGGTGGAGAGAAGGTTTCTAGAGAGGTCTAGATGAAGCAGGTCGCTGAAATTAGAAAAGCTTCGGGGTTCCACAGTTGTAAAGTTGTTTTTGGAAAGGGTGAGGAAGGTTAAGTCTGATGGAAGCTGAACCAGGATGGAGTGCATGGGGATGATCTGGTTAAGGTCACTGCAGTCAGTTTGGTTTTTATCGCAGGAACATACAGATGGACAGCTTGTAGATATTCCACAAAGGCTTAGAATGGTCACAAATACTGCAAAACAGAGGAGGTTTGAATTTAGTGCTGGATGAAAAGACATTTTCAATGTAATGACATTAAAGCTTACTTTTCATGTTGATCTTGGTCCCCATGGTCATCCGGACTTTGTGCTGAAAGATCCTTCTTGAGGATCGGGCAAGACGGGCAGGGTCTTTCAAAAATAAATATCATTGTCATTGGATTGCTAAACTATGTATCATATACAACAATATGATAATAGTGAGAATCTCAATCCTAACCCCTTTAAGGATGGATTGGTTTAAATGATCGGTCTTATGCTGAAATGTTTTACATTTCTGCACAGATAAAAAGCAGAGGTTTTTAACTTTAATTTAATGACCTGGATGTGATACAAACACTCAGCACTCTCAGTTTTAGGTATTACATTTTTTTTGCATTCAAAGGATCAAAGATTAAACTGCGCACACCATTAGATAATAAACTAGAGCTAAAAACAGCATCTGCTTTTTGAGTGAAAAGCAGATCAGTGGTGCAAAGTGCAAATCTCATGGAAAAATAGTTTTTTAAATGTTAAACTAAAACAAGAAGGATTACAGACTACAAATAAATTACTTGCTGTTAGAACTAAGATTGCAAATTATGTGAAATAAACTAATTTAAACTGAGAACAATGACCACGGCTTATTTTCTCCAATCAGTCTATCAAGAAAACTTAACTATATGAGTATTTAAACAAATGAGACATTAAACATACCTGTTATCGCTTTCATCTGTCGATCCTCTAAGAAACACACATTCCTCACACCTTCCAAAGTACAATGTTTGTGCGTGGGATAGGACTAACATCATAGCAGTCAATGAGAGAGAGAGAGAGAGAGAGAGAGAGAGAGAGAGAGAGAGAGAGAGAGAGAGAGAGAGAGAGAGAGAGAGAGAGAGAGAGAGAGAGAGAGAGAGAGAGAGAGAGAGAGAGAGAGAGAGAGAGAGAGAGAGAGAGAGAGAGAGAGAGAGAGAGAGAGAGAGAGAGAGAGAGAGAGAGAGAGAGAGAGAGAGAGAGAGAGAGAGAGAGAGAGGATTGATTGAAGATGGGGCAGAAAAGCTGTCTAGATAATAGTAGTCTGTTATGTTTTTGCCAGTCATGTGTCTTTGCTGTAGTTATGTTGTATAAGGATTTGTCATATATTTGAAATTACATTTTAAGTTTTAATGATTCCCTGTGTTTGTTTCATGTACAGCTATTGGAATGCAAGCATCTCTGGATCTTCTGGAGAGAGTGTTTTTTTCTGTTGCCAAACAAGTGAGTTTTCTGAGGAATAAACCTTTCTTGTTCTACACAAACATAAACTAACGCTTTTTCTAAATCAACCTTTCTCTGTCCATATTTTCTCTTTTGCTCCTGTCAGCCAAACGACACAGATGTAAGTTTTCCATTGTTGCTGTTACTTGAGGCGTATATACAAAAAACCAAACTGCATGTGTGTCTGAATAGCTGGTTTTCATTTTTATTTGTTGCGTTTGTGAATGAAATGGACTTAAAAAGTCTGTCCATTTACTAAAGGCCCTGTGGATATTCTTGCTTTTTGCAGTGCAGTGATGTGGATGGTATTTGTCCTCTTAGCTGCGAGAGCATTGTGAGTAAAGCCTTTAACAAACTTGTTTTTTGTGTTTCATCCATCTTCTGAGGGAATTACATTATATAATAAATAAAAGTGCTCATATGTTGATGTTTGGAATTAATATTTCTAATCTTAACCATTTCTCCCCACAGGATGTAAACTGTTATCTTGTTGACAATAATGGTTTCATACTGGTCTCAAAGGAAAGAGGAGATGTGAGTAAATATAATCCCACAATGGTGATTTATATAGTGTTTATGGGAAACTAGTTGTTTTATTTTAGTGAAAATTTCAGTATGGGATTACAGAAAATACATTGGCATGTTGAGCTGTGAAAAGCACAATTGTCAAAAAGGCCCACTGATGAAAGATAGAAGATGTTCATCTGTGGGTGTATGAGTCTAGCTGCACGTTTCATTGCTCTGGGGGTTACAAGTGAAGGGCAGGTGATGTGGGGGGCGGATGCTGTCCCACCAGCTTGTCCTTGGAGTGAACAGATGGGGTCCAAAACGAGACGTTGAGTAATTGAGTGAGTGGACTGCAGAATAAAATCGAATTGATTGGAAAGGGTTGATTTTTCTGTGCAGGTCTACTAGGTCTGTCTTAAAGGAACAGGTTTCTTTCATAATTTATGAACACATATCCCAGCTGTATATGACTTTCTGATAACACTGGTCTCATACTACAACCCCAGCTGTTTGTCATAACACATGCACTGTAGCTATGTGAGCAGTAGTCAGAAGATTTATGCTTATGTAGACTAATCCCAGATTGCCGTTGACCAGGCAGGCAGGGGACTTATAGACATCTGTTAGCACATCTGCACATTAGTCTTTCTATGAGTGTGTATTGTGTATTTTATGTGTCATTCTGAAATGGTTTCATATTGTCTTGGCTATTGATTCTGTGAAAATGCATTTTCCTATTCAGTAATCTCTAGGACCAGATGATTCTGCTAAATAAGACACTCCAGGCTTTTCAATCAATATGGCATGCACTACTAAAATGTGTGCTGTCTCTTTTTACACAGGTTGGTAAATTCTTTGGGGAAGTAGATGGATCTGTCATGGCCCAGCTATTAAAAACAGGCTTGTATAAAAGGTCATTTGGTTGCATTAACAAGTTGCATTAAATGTTCTTTAGTCTTTGTTTTGTAAACAGTGCAAATGGGAAGTCTTTTTGTCTTTTTTGAAAATGTCTGGTGAAATTTTTATGTTTTGCCATTTAATGAAAGTAGATGTAAATCCTGCTGTCAAACACATAACAACACCATAAAAGTATACATTTGGTGCATACCTTGTACATTAAATATTTGTAATAGTGTTTTAATGTTATGTTTGGTAATGAGACACAATGAGAGCAAAATATGTTTGGTCACTGATGTCATACCTCATATTCCATGCCGTATTTCATTTGAAAGGTTTGTCAAGGGGAGGACAAGATTTTTTGTAAATATTGACCCAAATTTCAAAATGTTAATTGAATGGCTTCAAAAAGCTTGCCATATAACAAGTGCATTATATTAAGTATTAAATTATGCTTTTAAAGTCATTTTTGACAATAAACATTTTTAATTTCTATTCCTTTAATACTTTGGTGCAACTATCAAATTTTAAAAGTTAATTAATAGTAAATGAAAACTGTTTTTTTTTTCTATAGGGTGACACTGTATGACTATCAGGCCATGTGTAAGAATGCTCATCATCATTCTAGTGGAGCTAAACCACTGCTCAGTGTATGTATAAATGAATTTCTTTAAGATCACAATTAAAAAAGGAAATCCTCATTACAATGCCGTTTTGGTAAAGGCACAGAACCAGATTTTATTTTATTGGCTAAACCTCAATGTTCATTTCACAGCCTTTCTATGGTCTACTGGCGTTAATAAAGTGGTTCTTCTCAAATTTCATAATGTAAGTGTTGTTTAAGGTTGTAACATGAACTATTTTAATATTTCAAAATGATTTTTGATTTGCCAGTAAAAGTTTATTTTTATTCAACTTTTAGGTTTTTATTGGAGTTCAACATCTGTGGACTTTGGCATAATGACTATGTAGCAGATGGTAAGTTAAGACATTATGATGTAACAGTGAATCTGTGTCCTCACAAATCCATCATCTCCATAATGTTATTTGCATCATTTGTGTCTGTTGATGTCTGTTTTTCATTTATTTCCATCTTTTTACCACATTCATTCATACTGCACCTTCATTGTTGTGTGTAATTGTCCATCATGGCGCTGTGCAGCTAAGGCTGTGTATCATGCATGTAAGTATCCTCAAGTCCTGGTGTATGTGTACATCATCATGTTGTCCGTGTTTACAATGTTAGTTTGTAGTCCCTTCCTAAAAGTAGGATTTGGCAAGATCACAGAATGCCAATTGTCCTGCCTTTAGTAGGCAAGATCATATTGCATGTCATTTTTTTATTATATAAAGCATCAAAAATATAAAAATAAAAAAAACATTTAACTACATATTCTCTTCTTCAGCATACAACAAACAGAAGAAAGTTGATCAAATGCAGCCTTGCAACACGGAATATCCCGGTTTCATGTATGACACATCAATCCGAGAGACGAACAGCATCATCAAATGTGGCCGCTGTCAGAAGTAAGTCCATTCATAAAACTGTCTACCGATGGGCAGGTGAGTGTCAGTAATAATGAATCTATTCCTCTTTTTCATGATTCAGGATGTTTGTCCTACAGCAGGTTTACAACAGTAACCTAGTCATGCTGGTGGTTCAGGCAGACTGTGACTGCTCTCGACAGTATGCTCCTATCACTCTCATGCCTAAGGAGGTCAAATATATCCTTGCCAAGAGATGCAACAACTTGCTTGTGATTTTGGTTCATTTTGTTTGTAGAACTGTGAAATAGTGTTGTTCTTAACTCCTGTGCACATAATGCCACAGTTAAGTGCAACAGGATGAAATCTCAGAAGATTCGAAGACGACCCGAGTCTTGTCACGCATACCATCCTCATGTAAGCCTCTTTAAATTTTAAAAGGTTTTGTGATGCAGTATGAGGAAGGTAAATTGTTTTGTATTTTATTCTTCTCTGACAGGAAAATGCCAGCGACTGTGGTGGAGCATGTGAGATAGTTACATCTCTAACAATATTTTTCATATGTTTAGTTACATCAGTGGCCCTAAGCTAAATTAAAAAAAAATAAAGAAACACAAAACTGCTGAGCCCCCTACTGGACTCAATGTCAAATTATACACCACTGTACATACAGTAAAACATTTGTAGATGTTCTCAGTGGGATCAACTGAGTGTGAGAGATAGTCTTAGATTTTCTCTTGATGTTATACATCAGCTGTGCTATTATACAGTATTAAAGTATAATAAAAATGTGCAAAGATGCAGCAGATGTAGTAGTGGTAGCAAGACTGCTGTTTCTTTTAAAGGATAACTACTTAATATTTTTAACATTTTCTGAATCTGTATTTGAACTATGGTAATACAAATAGTATACAAATACTACACTTTTACTAAATAAAATAAAACAATGGGTAATTTTTCTAAGGATTATGGTCACTATTATTGCATTCCAGATTTTAGGATAACGGACAGTTTTGCCTATTATTACTAAACTTTCCACTTAGACTTTGGAAAAAGTTTGATGTTAAATTGATTTGCAATTGATTTTCAGGTCATGTACTTGATAAAACTTTTTGTTTTCTGTGTTTTGGAAATGTCAACAAATATGAATTAAATAATTTTACATACACATGTTTTGTTTTCTTAAACAGGAGGCAGGTGTACTGGTAATATTAAAAGCAAAACGCAAAGTTCTTTACTTATACGTTTAAATATTTTGATCAATTGACAGCACTAAAAACACACATGAAAACCACAGTAAAGGGCAGAAACATTTATTGAACACTGAATGTTCAACATATAAATATAAGTGTCAAGAGCACTGATGTCCAGTATACTCTCTACCGAAGTGCGAATAACTTCAAAACTGACTGATTCATGACTTGTAGACTCTTTTCTTCAGATGATGTATTAGTCAACATCAAATAATTAGGCAGCACTTACTGCACAGTGCTTAAAATGGAATCTTACACACACATCCACAAGTGCAAAGTGATAGAAATCCTTAACTGTTCCAAAAATTGTTTGACGTAAAAGGAATCTGAATATTACAGGAACCGGATTCCAGCCCCAAACTGCACTCCATCACAAATCCTATGATACAAGAGACATATTATACATTAAGAATAGAAGAACAATCAATAATAGAAGTTAACCATCACAAAGGACCATTGCATGCGAATGCATACCTGTCTCCCCTCTGGACGCCCATGGGAATGCAATAGTTGAGCTCCAGTCGAGCAATGTTCCCCAGACGCAACACAATGCCCGCCCCGTATGACCAGCGAATACATTCTGCCAGCTTACTCAGGTGTGCTCTGGGTCCTTCTCCTAGCAGATGATGAAAAATACAGTGATTATTATTTAAAGCAAATAAATGTGACCTTACCACAAAACACATGCTCTCACTTATATGACAAAAGTGATGTAGTAGCTCTATGTATCTCACCATAGTTGAGGTTACACAAATTTCCTGCATTGAGGAAGAAATGTGTCCTAAAGAGATCTCCAAAGCCGCCTCTGCCTGGTCTGAATGGGAGAGGGGTGTACAAATGAAGACCTCCAGCCCAATATGCTTCCCCACCGAGGTAATCACCTGTCACAAAAGTGAGAAAATGTTTAAAAAAAACAATATTTCTAAAAACAGATAAAAGCATCTGCTAAATAATTCAAAGTAAATGTGCACATGCTACTGGCCTGATTAATTAATCGTAATAACAATATTTAACTTACCTTCACTTTGAGGACCAATGCTGTACATGCTGAAGCCCCTCACACTAGTGGGACCACCCAAATAAAACCTACACACAAAATCAAAAACAGTGTTAAATGTGTAAATAAGATGCTTATCAAAATTATAATTCTTTCATACTGTATTTGTATTATTTATCACCAGTGACAGAAGAAATTTACCGACCTATCAGCGATACTGGAGGGCTTGTCTCCAAGAGGCAGCAACATACCACCCCACAGAGAGGCAGAGAGCACCTACACTAGCCAAAAACAAAATAATTCAGTTTATTACAACAAACAAATTATTTAAAAGTGTCCTGTTAACACTGGTAAGTTTATTGCAAACCATCTCACCGAGTCCCAGAAGAGAGCCCTGTTAAGTTGAATCTCAAAGTCTTCCTTCAAGAAGGTTACATCTCCTCCAGTGTATCCTGCCAGTTCCTGACAGGCCAGAACATTTTAGACAAATAATAAGTTAACTTACAAGAAAAACTGGGTTTTTAAACATCAAAATGTGTTAATACGTGTCTCCAGACCTGGTTGATCTTCAGTAAGGCACCTTTCCTTGGAAGGATGGAAGAATTACGTGTGTCAATGACCATTGCGTGCTGTCAGGAAAAAGTTAAATATGATTTACTGTAACTCGCTGCAATCTTTTAGCATTCATTTAGCCAAGCACATACTGTATTCAGACAAACAATGTAAAGTAAGAAGGGGAAACATACAGAGAGAGAGGATTTCAGAGAATGGCCACTCTCCTCCCTGACAGCAAAAGAAGCCGTACGGGCCAGACAACCCAATTCCCTCCACGCACCTTCCCACTTCAGGGTGTGGTTTGTCCTCCAGATAGGGAACTATAGATTATAAGATGTTATGCATTTTATTGTTTGCTGCTTTGTCTTCATAATGCATTTTTAGGGTCTTATAATACTATATATCTTTATGTATTATATTAAAGTTTAGTTGAGAACAAAAACAAAACCACTATAAAAAAAATAATCGTGGAGAAAGTCCTTACACTGATTTCTGTTGAGACTCCTTTGTCAGTCTCTCTGAGTGAGCTCCATGGGAACTGTCCCGTGACTTTATACAAGTTAACGGAGAAGCTAAAACAAAAAAGAAAGTGTCAACAGCAAACACTTGTTTGTTTTGTAGTTAACATTAAACAGTTTACACATACACAATCAATGTTTACTAATAAATATAATCTTTAATTCCGAGCCAATAAACATACTTCCGTTCAAAGTATCCAGGTTGTGGTTTGAAGAATGACAGACCATATGATGTTTCCTTTGTGCCGTAGGAGAACTGGAAGGTCAGTTTTTCTGCCCGACCAAAAACATTGGGCAATTTCAGACCCAGCACCTGAGATGAAAATCAGATCTCAGCACTTCAACGATTTGTTTCTTGTTGTAGCCATTGATTTGTGTTCAATAACCCCAGGCAGCAAAATAAGTTTTATAAGCATCAGTCAGTAGCTCACCATGCTTCCCTCATTGTTCCCAACCATGGTGTTATAACTTCCTGTCATTCTCCTCATCTCCTTCACCTCAAATGTCACATCCAGACCGTTAGGCAGCGCATCAGCACCTAATGTTAAGCACATTTTGAGATAAATTAAGATTTTGATGTGATTACTGTTACGTATACTTGTTGCAAAATCACTGTACCTTCAGCTGTATCTATAACAACTTCCACATGTCTGAAAATCCCTAGACGCAGCAGTTTCCGTCTGGCCTCATGGGACTTTTTCATTACCTGTAATGAAATAATTGCAAATATTAACAAAGCCTACACAAAGAGATGTTCAATAACCCCAAGCCATTGGTGAACTATTTTCATTTCATTATTTAATTTATACAAAATTAAACTAAACTTTGAATACTCACATCAATCAGGTTTCTGGCTTGAAAAACATCTGCAATTTCATATGTTAAAATGTCTTCCTTTGTTCTTCCAAGACCATCAATGTGTACTCGCTGTACTATTACCTAAACAATTAAAATGGATATGAAAATAATAATATGCCTTTAAAAACAAAAGAAACATGCTTAAGCAGATATACCAATAACATGTGAAATCTTACATCTTTATTTTCAAGAACTTCCTGTTTCTCCTCATGTTGTGGTTCCCCCAAGTCCATATCATCCGCCTGAAGCCCCAGTTCAGGTCCTTGCATTGGAAGAGGGTCCAGACTCTGCATCAACACACATATATTATTATACTAAGTATACTCCGATTATTATCTCAGAATCAAACAAACACATGCCTAACTGTAAAATGAAGTAAGATTTGTCTGCATAAAGAAACAGACAATGATGCACGTAATGTATACATTGCACGTCATGTATATACAGTATTATACATTCAGGTTTGAAAGTCCGTTTCAAAGTTTAGTGAGAGTCTATAGACTGGTTATGGGCAAATGTAATTTATTTATCAATTTATTTACTGCACCTTAATCCTTTGAACAATTGGATCAATTGGCTTTGTTTCGTACTAAACGTCATTCTGATCTCGGCCTGTCATTCAAAGACTCTTTTCAGAGGTCACTGCTCAGGCTTAAGCGACGAATCTGAGAAAACAAACACTTACCCTGGCATGCACGGTGCCCATATTTAAAATTCTTTATACAAACAAATGTCCCCAGTATGACAATCAAAACAATTCAACCACAAAAGGGAAATATCGACGGCTTCTCTAGCACACTACAAAATACTCCCGGTGGCTGCCATGACACTTGGTAACCACGCCCCATATGCGTAACCACGCCCGTTCAAATGACTATTGGCCGAGGACGAAGGAAAAAGCGTTACGTCACATTTATTCACTGTAAAATAATTATTTTAGGTGGTTTGGGTGATTTAGATTTTTTTATGTAAATGATAAATCAAAATGATTTAATGATGTTTGTTGTAAAGGAAACAAACCAGTGTATGTATATTCTGTCCTAGATTATTATTTGTCACTGACAATTAGCAAACGTAACATTAATGACATATTACAACAGCAAAAGATGGCAATAAATATATTTATATCTCTATAGGCAATTGTATAATTATAATCAGTTCAATAAGGTTTCAGCATCACTTTACAGTTTACTCGTGCTTTTTAAAGACAGATATAACTGCATGTTATCAGGGATGATGAAAGATCTTCTAATTTGGCCAAATTATAGATTAATTCCAAATTGTTGAAAATACAGGTTGCTATCACAATAATTATATTGATATTGAATGATATTAAACGCTTTTTTTCATGTGATTTTCCTTCTCTCTCCTGACTTTTATTGACACAAGAAAATACCCATGAACAAATAAAAGAGTTACACTGATAACCTGTTCTAGCTGTTAAAAACATCTAAACCTGCCAATCAGTCTTACAATTTAAATTACCGTACAGGCAAATGTTTGTTTGTGGTTGGGCTTAAACTTTTTCCAACTTTGCTTGATCTTTAAATGAGGCATTTTTAAGTGATTGTCACTTAAATTGCATTTAAGACTTTCAGCTTTATAATGAAAAAGATGTCTCTGACACATGGTTTAAACAGTCCTGTTTAGCCAAACCTAATTCTCCCCTCAGTTTGAAATTGTGAACATCTGCTATACTATAATTTTTTGGTTTCTCCGGTTTCTATCTCTGAATGCTCATTATTAGGTTATTAGAGACTGCAGGCGCTGCATCTTTATATCCTGCTTCATGTGATGATGCTGATGCTGCCCAGACGATGTGCATTATTCGATGACGCATCAGGCCATTTAGGCCCACTTTAAACTTGTCCAATTAAATTCAATAAATAGCAAACAGTAACTGACTGATAGATAAAACAACTTAATTTGCTGTATTTTCGTTTTGCTGCTGTGTAACAGCGAAAACTTTAATTTATTTGCTTGCTTTCATGTCTACACTTATGTAAACGCGTCTGCTGGCGCATCTTCAGCGGAAGGGGTTAAAATGAAGCGCGTTTGGCGCTAGGAAAGGTTTTAGAGGATACAACAACAGCCCGGTATACGAGTTATTTTCTCTCATTTTATTAAACGAACACTTGTTTATTACAACGATTCATAAAAACGGACTACATTTCTGGACCTTTGACAATAAGGGGTGAGTCACTTCGGGCATGGTAAAGTAAATTATTTAAATGCTTTCATACTTGTAAATCGCTTTGGATAAAAACGTCTTCTAAACGAATGTGTAAACGTGCTAACTTACAAATTGCACACACGCATGCGCGTGCGTAGCAGGCGGGATTTCCTGATTGACGTACGGACAGTCTCCGTGGCAACACCGGAGCGTCTTTGGCTGGATGGGTGTTGTGGTGAACTCCTTGATTTTAGATACTGATTTCAGTTTGTTACAAACCGAAATAAGGACAGCGTTTAAGAATTTAGGATGCGTCCGAGATCAGCTGTGGAAAACTGGGTTAGTATGGGTTAGTTTTACCAATATATTTTTAAGTAAATATGACTTTACATTGCCTAGGATATCGATACTTTTATAGGTCTGCTGGTCTTTGGTTCAATCTTGGGAAGTTTCAAATTATTACAAAGTTTTGTAAAATAAAATGTAATTTTTATAAATGTGTATTTTACACTATTTCTACAAACACAATTTTACCAAAATATTTAACAAATCATACTGAAAAAAGTACAATTCTACAGGTGCCATCAGTAAGGTCAACACAGGCGCTTCCATGCTCATCTCATATGGATCTAAGGCCTATAACACAAGGTCTTGCAATCATCCCCAGGCCTAAAAGTGCTTCTCGGGCATCTACTGGAGATTTCTCAAGAAGGAGCACTCTGAAATCTGACTCTGGTATGATTTTTGCTGTTTATTAGTGTTACATTGTCTTGGTAGTGATAGAAAAGCATTGAAATTGGAAAATGTGTTTTTTCAGTCTCGTCTGTGCAGTCAGTGGCAGATGAGAGTCTTTCTTTGGTGGACATTGAGAATCTACTCTGTGAGAGAGTCAAGGACAGGAAAGAAGATTTAAAGGCTGCTTTTGAAGCTTGTGACCAGGAAGGTAACAAGACTGTCACCAAAGGAGAATTCAGACGTGTAATTGAGGGGTTTCTGGTGCCACTTACTAAGTCTCAGTTTGAAGGACTATTGGCGAAGGTATGTTCAGACTACAAGAAAGTGCACTTTTTTTGTATTGTTCTACTGAGGCAATGATTTTACATAGTGGATGTTTACCATGTTCATTTGTTTTATGAATTGTTTTAAACTCAATAAAATAAAATATTTCTGTAAGATTGAAATAAGAGAAAATGGAACAATTCCTTACATGGAGTTTCTTAGAAAATACTGCAAGGTCTCATCTGCCACAAACAGGTACGTTTTGTTTTACAGGTAATTTACATGTATTTAAAAACTAAAGATTATATTAGGATATTTAAATAATTGTGTCAATATGTCTCTTAATAGAATTCCATACATAAGTGCAAGTCACAGAAACTTGTCTCTTGGAGAACTGCAGTGTCATTTAAAAGAGAAGGTATGGGATACGTTCTAAATAAATATTTTTTTATTTATTTAAAAGAGCTATTTACATTTAGTTTACTTTGTCATTATTCTTATCCTTTAGATAGGAGACAATTTGAAAAACATCACAAGGGCTTTTCGTCTGTTTGACTACAACAACGATGGGCAGATACAGAAACATGAGCTACGTAAAGTGCTGGAGGGTTACTGTTTTCCCATGAGTCAACAAGAATTTCACAGGTTGGAACCTTAAATAAAGTTCATTTAAATAATCTTGATATTTTTAATATTGAACTGTATTGAAATTGTTCAGTTAAAATATTATATATCAGAAAGCTTAATAAAATCCAAATTGCTTAATGTTTTTTTTCTGCAGACTGTGGTCACACTACAGCTCCAATAATTATAACACAATATCTTACAAGGGGTTTCTTGAAAGGCTTGGTATTGATTGTGAAAACTATAGAAAGATTGCACCGGATTCTATAAAAATGGGTATGGTTATGCAAAATAAATCTCATAGTATGACACTTTGCAATAAGGTAATTACATTAATGCATCTGGCAGATGCTTCTATTCAAAGCTACTTTCAGAATAGCTTTATTTCTCTGGGAATAAAAACTGTATGACTTTTGCTTTTCTTTTGCTCTGCCATTTACTGAGATTAATGATAAAGTACTCACTTTACTTTTGGCTTTTTGCATCAGTGGTTATATATTAAATATTCTATGTTGTACACATGTGTTACCAGCACTGACCTGGGATGCTGTCAGTCAGACTACAAGACCTAAGAGTAAAACAAGTGTAAGAGCTTTTTCAGCCAAGTCCAAAGACAACTTGGATGAAGTTCAAACCAGGTTTTTGAGCAAAGTAAGTATGACAGAATATTATTGTTTCACCTCATCTGATTTAAAATTAACATCTACTGTTTGGAATTCTGCAGATGAAGAAAAATCATAATCTTGTTGAAAAAGCTTTGCAAGCATTTGACCTTACAAACAGTGGGCTTGTATCTTTAGAGGATCTCAGGTCTGTCTTCAGTAATTTCCTCTTCCCAATGGATGAAAGTGTATTCAGAAGTTTATTAAACAGGTACTCAGCCTTAAACAAATAATTTAAGATTTTACCTGAATGCCATTTAAAAGTCATGAATTATTTTCACAGACTTGGAGTGAGCACCACAGAGCCTGTTAAATGGAGAATGTTTCTGGGCTTGTTTAAAGATGACAAGCAGTCTATAGCTGTACAGTAAGTCTGCCATAAAATTAAAAGATATTTTATTTTTAGCTTGATTGTGGTGACAAGTATATGTTACTGTCTCAATCAGGAAAGATTCTCCTCCAGAAACTCCAAAAACTGTGTACAGTATTAAAGCAATTCCACCAAAACTTCATCAACAATTACTTGAAAACCAGCCTTGTTCGATGGAAACCTTTGTGAATGTTGACAAAGTAAGTCTGGAGTTTTCATGGGTGCCTGAAATACCTTTGAAATCGTTTTAATCACAGTAATTCATGGTTTGTTTTTTTTGTACTTGTTTTTAATTCTTAAGAACAGAACAGGTTTTAGCAGTAGAGATGAACTCCATAGGTCTTTGGAGAAAATCAGCATCAATCTCACAGATGACCAGTTCCAAGTTCTTCCTGATCATGTGGATGCCGAACATGTGGATGCCATCAATTACCAACAATTCCTCCATCCACAAAAGCCAGTCATGGTAAACAATTTGTAGTACCTAAATATCATTAAAAAGCCTACTCATCAGGGCCAAATTCTGCTGTTTTAACCTACATTCTGTATCTAGAACATTCAAAATGTTCATTATGTTAATTTCAGCAGACACCAAAGCTCAATGAAAAGAACCCAGAGCAGCTCCACACATTTGACTCTTCCACACCAACACAAAACACAGTAAGTAAAGTACATAAATTACATAGATTTGTTACCATGGCCTATGTTTTATGTGCTTTAGTAACTGTAAATACTAGTTACATGCTACAGTAAATACTAGTTCTATCATGCAAATTTCTCCAAAGGTGGAAGGAATTCTAAAGGAGAAGCTTGCTGAGAATTATAACTCGCTCATTGAATCCATCGCCAACGTGACCCAGAATCAAAGTGACAATATCCCTCCAGAAGATTTGAGAAGACTGATCCAACAATATGGACTAACGCTCTCTGAACATCACTTCAGCAAGTGAGTTTCTCTTCTTTGCCATTTAGTGAAACCCCAGTAATCTCATGCTGACTGATTTCTTTATGTTTGCTCTCAAAGGCTCTGTGAACCGTTTTTGGAGGCTGAAGGAGTGAACTACAAGATGTTCTTTAAGAACTTAGGTGTTCCAGAGAGGAGAGCAAACAGCGGCAGTAACTTTGAAAGGTTTGTGAATAAATATGACAGGGATTTATTGAAATCATACAAATTATGAATTTGAATAATACATGAGTTTGGGTATTTAGGGAAGATGTGACACAAAAGGTTGAGATCTTGAACGTAAAGACACAAGCAGTCCAGGACATTGTTCTGAGGAAACTTAAAGAGCGGCTTCAGAGACGAGGAACGACCCTTCAGGACTATCTGATGTCAACTGGGAAAAGCCAGACGGCAGTTCTCTCTCTTAGAGATTTCTGTAAAGTAGGCTCTGATTAAAAAAAACACACATTTTTTTTATTTTATCTGTATTTTAATATCTTTGAGCTGCTTATAGTGACTGTGCAGTTGTGTGAGATTATTTTACATGATTCTAGATTCTGGATGGCTGTGGAATCTTCTTGGAAGGACCTCAGTTTCAGATGCTCATCGAGTCTTTAGGTTTTAACTGTGGACTGATTTCTGTTACTGACTTTGTGGCCAAATATGAAGGTGAGATATTTGCTTCAAAATTTGGCACAAGCTGGAAACACGTGATGTATCTGATTCTCTTTTACACAGACACAACAACATCAGAAAAGAATGGAGAGACTGATAAACAGAAAGAAAATGTACAAGATACCAGCATTTTATCTGCTGAGGATTGTTTGAGACAACTTAAGAAAAAGATTAAGGAACATCATGGGGTATGAATGCAACAAATTATTTTTTCTTATTTGCAACTAACTTTACAAATAACCACATCATATGATATCTAGACACTTAAAGTGCAACATGAATGTCATTTCTTTAGATAATATAGTATCAAACCAGGTGACATTTACGTCAAGAGAAACACAAATACATGTTTCAAGGAAAATATTGTACAAAAGAAGCTAAACTACAGTATGTAATTTATGTGCTAATAGCATCACAGAACAAAGCTGCAGAAATAATGATCATTTTTATTCTTGATTGCAGGATCTTCTGACTGCATTTTGTCTCATGGACAAGAACCGAGATGGCATAGTGAATCGGAATGACTTCAGGGCTTTGTTTGATAGCCTGATGTTTGTAACCAAACAAAAGGAGTATCAGAGATTTCTCGATCTGTTGGGCCTCACACCTGGCGCCACATTTAACTACTCTGATTTCTGCAACAGGATCCATTTTAGCAACAAAATAAAACCACATGAACACAACACCTTGTAAGAACCATTTATTTGACAACTTTATGTTCTAGAATTAGTCCTCTAGTTTTTCTGTGTAAAGAAAGAAGCTTTTGTCCATTTTCAGACGTAATGGGTGGCTTGGCAATGCATGTGACCAAGTACATAACCATCTGACAGCCATTGCACATGAAAGATCTTTAGAGTTCTCAAAGGTATTTTCCATCCAACTCCATCCAGGAAAAAGTAGATAAAGTTAACTGTAAGATTAAGCTACAAAATCTAATACACAATTGTATTTCCAGCTGTTTGGTCATTTAGATGAAGATGGTGAAAGAATCATGACCAAGAATGATCTAAAACAGCTTCTTTTTAAATACTCCTTGCCCATTACACCCAATGATTTTGAAAAACTATGGAGCAGGTAAGCGTTCTCTCTCATTATCTCAAGCGTGAATGGACTTTATCAGCGTTATCTAACTACAAAAAGGATTTTCACACTTAACGCTAAAAGCTACAATTTTTATAGGTATGATGAAGAGGGAAAAAGCTTCCTTACTGCAGAAGAGTTTCTAAGAAAGCTTACAGTCACACCAGATGAGGACTGTCAATCAAACACATCACAGGAACCGCCTACAGACAGAGCAGTTTCCACGACAACACCAGACACAGAGGTCACGCTACAGAACCTCAGGTGATCTTGAGATGATCTTGATTTTGAGATGATCAGAATCACATTCTTTTATCTTAATATGATACATGTAGACTGTTACTGTATTTGTAGGAAGTGGATCAGAAGTGACTTTGAGAATGTTAGTGGAAGCCTCGTGCTTCTGGATAAAAACAAAGATGGTCATGTGACCATAATGGACCTGCTGTCTTTCCTGCACAGACATGGCTTTCAGCTAAAGGAAGCACAGCTAAAAGATCTACTGAACCTGTAACTCCACCACATCCAATTATATACCTACAAAACACGACTAATGTGAGCCACTGCGTAAAATAACTATAGCAGCCATTTTTCTCTCCCTTTAATTTTTCAGCCTTGGGTTTGACATTTCTCATAAGAAATTGTCATATCTTGATTTTCTGAAACATCTCGCTGGACCTCCATTGTCCAGTTGGTCTGTAGATGTAAATTTTCCAGAATCAGTGGAGAATATAGAGGAGCTGAGCCCAGAAAAAGCCATACAGCAGGTGAAAGAGATGGTAACTGCTTCCTCAAACATTCTTTACAAGGTAAAATTCTAATTTCATAGAAGTTGAATTGAGTATAATGCATATGGACTTGCAAAGCAGCATCAAAAATTTTTCATATTCATTTCTCCTTTTTTTTGCTTTTCCAGGCCTTCTCTGCTTTTGATAAGTCTGAAGGTGGCATAATACCTCAGGTAGAGTTTCGGCAAGTGTTGAATCATTTCTGCATGCGTCTGTCAGATGTGCAGTTCAGGAAGTTACTGTCCAAACTGGGTTTGAATGAAGGGGAAGACATCATGGTTGACTGGAAGGAATTTCTGGAAGTTTTTAACCTCCACAAACAAGAGGTCAGATATATTTGCTCATTTAATATTACAAACCACTTATATATGTGAACAAGTTGTTTGCTGGACAATATTAAACCCTTATTTGTAATGTCTAACAGACAGCAGATGAATGGCTGAAGAAAGTCCAAAAGATGCGTTTTCCTAATCAGACTCGCCCATTACTGATCAATGACATCCTGAAGAGAATACAAGAAGTTGTGTCGGCCCGTCTCTACACCATCACTAGGGAGATGGTGAATCTTGATTATGCCAAAATAAACACAATCTCAAAAGAGGACTTTAAGAGCATTTGTGATCGCCACTTCATGAGGCTTACAGACGATCAAGTAATTTTGAATTCCTGTTTACACCAAGAACTTTAAGATAACAATAAAGAAATATATATGAGCATTCTATATGAGTAAAAAATACATTTTTAAAAATAATTTTTTAAACTTTATACTGCATGCCTTTACTAGTACCTTCATTATAATAAGTAAAAAATGCCTTCAACTCTTCCAGTTGCAAGACCTGTGGAAAATGCTTCCAGTTAACAGCTTTGGAAATCTAGAATATCTGGAATTTCTAAAGAGGTTTGGTGGAGAACAGGATCAGATTGAAAAAGTTGTTAGATCATTACCAGGTTCTGCAAGACCAGCATCCCTGCAACGCCCAAAAACAGCTCCCTGTACATTTAGATACTTCTCGGTATGACATCATATGGAAATGTCTGTGATTTCCCTTTTTATTGTGATTTGTATCTCACTCCTGTTCTTCACCCAGTCATCAAGCTCAGAGAAGCTCAGGAGACCATCCACGTCAAGCAGTAGGCAGACGCCGCTTCTAAACTGTGAGGATGTGGAAATGAAGGTGCGTCCCAAGATCCAGGAATGTTGGAGACACATCCAGAGGAAGTGCCGGGAAGCGGACACTGAGAGGACTGGAGAGATAGATGTCAAGACCTTCTTGGGTATATTTTTGCTTTAAAAAAAGCCAAACTTCTGATAATTGAAATATTTAACAAATCTGGAACAGAAACATCTCATAGCTACAAGTATTTTCTACCATGTTAATTATTCAGAGATACTTCAGAGTCTTCGCATTGAGCTAAGTTCAACTGAGTTTGAGCAGCTGGCCATGAAATATGACATCAAAAACAGCGGGCGTCTCTCGTACCCTGACTTTCTGCGGCACTTTGTGCTCATGTTCAGTCCTCAGATCAACACCTCGATCTACAGACTCAAACTACAGCTTCCCAGAACACCAGTAAGATCAATTAAATTGCTTTTTTTAGTGCCTCCTAATCTGTAGGAGGATGAATTGTTTGCACTCTTCTCTAAACTTTCTTCTTCAGATGAGTCCTGGACCACTCAGTGGCCCATGTGCCGAAGCCATGATGAGAATTTCTGAACCTGTCCAGCTGTTCTGGAGGCAGATGAGGAGAAAATTCATGTCCTTTGACAAAGAACGCACTGGAAAGATTTCTCTTCAGGACTTTAGGAAGGTAAAAGTTGCGATTTTATGTTTGTAAATAACTTTTGGTTAATGATTCAACATTCGTCAGATTCATCAAACAACTTTTTGGTTCCAGGTTCTGAGGCAGTTCAGTGTGAATCTGTCAGAGGAAGAATTCTTTCATTTCACCTCTTTTTTCGACAAGAACATCACGGGGAAGATTTACTACAATGATTTTCTGCGTGTTTTCCTAAAATAAGTGCAAAAAGCGCTAAGGTTTTGAGTGTGGTGTTATAATGTTTACGTACACACATTTGTCACAATTTAAAAAAAAATCTGTAATAAACTCAACAAACATATTCTTGATTCATGACTTTTTTTGTTTTTGTGTGTCTCTACAGCTACATCTATGTTTTAAAAAAATTATATTTTCCACAAAGAAACTTACAATAATTTTTTCTTAACAAGAAACAAGTGCAGTGCACTTTAATAATGTTTTGAACAACAAAATCACTGTTTTTACTACAGATGTTGTTTTACCGTAGTACTTGACCCCTGTTATTACAACACTATGGGTAAACTTGGTTTCACAATAGCAGAGTGTTGACAGATACTGAGTGCTACTGATTGACTCCTTGCGCTCCGTAATGTCAAAGGGTTTAGTGTTGAAGAACATGCGAGTGTATTCTACAGAATGGAATATTTCATTTGCTGGCTGTGGATTTCTGATGGCGTACTACTGTGGAGTCTATAGCTGTTTATTTGAACGTGCCCCGTTTCTTCTGGATGGGTTAAAAAAGATTTGTGGTGCGTCATCTGGTGCTCTCATGGGTGCTATAATAGCATGCAAAATGCCTCCAGGTTAGTTTTTATATGTGGTTAACATTTTAATCTTCATACTGCAATTTGTAATATTAGTGTTTACTTCTGCATTTGGCATAGTTGTTTACAAAGCTTTCTGGTTTAGTTTTCTTTATTTAAATTGTGTAAATAAATTATATAGTTTATAAGAATACTAAAATATAGTAAATAGTAAAGGCTCTCTTTTATTTATTTTGTTAAATATCATGGTGATCAATGTTGATAGTTCTAAAGGTAGCTCCATTTTGAAGCCAAAGCTTGTCAAAATTTGCTGGAAATGTCCCAAGAAGCTCGGAAAGGCACTCTGAGTGCCGCACATCCCTCCTTTAACCTGTTGAAGATCGTACGAAACTTCTTGATCCGAGACCTGCCCGACAACGTCCACCAACTCACCACCGGGCGACTGTGTGTGTCCCTCACACGCGTGTCAGATGGGACAAATGTGTTGGTCTCTGAGTTTGACAGCAAAGAAGATCTCATTGAGGTAAACTCAACACACCTAATGCATGTCAACTCTCAGTTATCTATCTAAAAGATATCCATTCAGATTTATGACTCACACTTTGATCTCTGCATGCAGGCTCTGGTGTGTAGCTGTTTTTATCCTTTGTACTGTGGTGTGGCGCCTCCAAGCTATCATGGAATTGTATGTAGACAAAAAACTTTTTGTTATCTTTATTATTAACACAATTATTAATGCAATTTTGTTCCGATTCCAGAGGTATGTAGATGGAGCATTAAGTGACAACATGCCTTACTCAAATCTGAGGGATACAATCACAGTTTCTCCTTTCTCTGGGGAGAGTGACATCTCTCCATATGACATCCCCTTTAACTTTCATGAAATACACTACAATAACGTCAGCATTCACATCAACTTCATTAATGCATACAGAGTTGTCATTGCATTCTTCCCTCCAGGTCCAGAGGTACATTTCCAGAAATAAATCAATGATATTTATGTTTGGTTTTACATACATTTTAACATACATATTCCTTTAATAAGGTAATGGCTGAGATGTGTCAACATGGATATAAGGACGCGTTCCTGTTTTTGAAGGAAAGTGGTGAGTAGCCTTATGCATCTAATAAAAATTACATTTTCTGGTTGCTGTTGAGATCTACCTTTATCCATATCAGAATTGCTGGAGCTCCAGTCGCCACTATGTGAGTTGACCCTTACGAATAAATGGGATTCTTTTCCATCATCCAGAAGATACATTAAGGAAAACATGCTAACAGAAGACAAAGATGAAATCACAAGTTGGCCTGAATATTCTAAAAATATCCTACCAGATTCTATCAATAAAGGTGAGACTAACAACCACCACTATGTTAGCATACTTACTTGGAAAACCAAAACATTTGTAAAAAAAAAAAAAATTTTTAATCTGTCTAGTATTTCATGAGGTTTACATGAAAGAATGTGAAGAAATAAGAGGTTCTTTCTTCGTGAAGTTGGTAATGTGGTGTCTTCTGCCTGTGGAGATGGTTTACCTCATTCTGTTAAGGTACATCTGTCTATAATCAAACTCTAAATTGTGCAAGTAACAATACACATAATGTCGATTTGATGCTTTTTTGGTGCTGATATTCAGGATCATTGACTGGTTTTGAGGTTGGATCTGCTGTGCATGCAGAAGATGACAAGTGAAGTGATCAGACTGGTATGGAAGAGAACTTTCTCAAGAAGCTCTGAAACCTGATTTAACATCTTGAGGCTCATATTGAGTCTGAAATGTGTTATAGATCTAAAGAGGAATATGTTGTATCTAGCCATTTATATGAAAATATGTATTTGAAGGCCCTTCATGTGCAACTGACCGAGCAGCACCAACCCCTGATTTTTTTTTGTGATAATGTAAAATTACAATTGTTTGGAATAAAGGTCAGGATGAAACCAAGTCTTGAACTTATTATAGCAATTTATGATTGACCTCAAAATATACTGCATAACCTTATTAAAACCAGGTAATGTCATTCTTTTTATTTCAAAAGGTATTTTTAAAGTTATTTTAAAATATAGGGTATACTTCTGAATTACAATAGACAAATAAATGTGCCCAAGCAGTAATCAGCATACTTGCATTTTAATGAGCAAAAAAAATCATGTTTACAGTGAGTTAAAAAATAGCACCATGAAAAAGCATTTAGATAAATCCTAAATTTATGGCATGTTCACTTTTATAAACAGCCACAAAGTATTGTGACTTACAGTACTGCAGAAGGCAAAGAAGTGGTTATGATCACATTTTAAACTTTGACATGTTTCCTCATATGAAAAAAAATTGTACAATCCTCACTAATTGTAACATTGTTTTTCCATTCATACCAGAAATAAAAAAGACCAATTTGTCTCATGACACTTTAAAAACAATACAGTTTAAACTTGCCGGATTTGACATTATAACGTAATTGGTGTTTAAAAATTTAGGCTTTAAAATGATTATGTAGTTATATTTTAAATATTACTACACAAGCGAACAACATGGTATGTTTTATGTAACCCTTCTTATAAACAAATCAAGTATCAGTCCCTGATATCACATGAAAGTAATGCAATAAACCAGTGCTCTAAACCACTGTACACTAAACTACTGAAAGTAACAATAAGAACTCTAAACCAGAGGTGTCCCGTTATGTTTCTGTCCTATAAAGCTCCACTACAAATCAAAACACACCTGCCTATAATTTTCAAGTAATCCTGAAGACGTTGATTAAGTAGTTTAGGCGTCTTTGATTACAGCTTTCTTTCAGGAACAAGATTGGACACCCACTGCACTAAACCATTAATGTAAAAGATGAGTATATATTTTTCATAGAAATTTCTAATTTCTAAAAAGATCTAATTCAAATTCATTGCAAATGTTCTTTAAGAGTCTTTTCTTGGAAAGATATATCCAAGATCTCGAGAGCCTCCAAATGACATTGTGAGGTTTAGTCTCTTTAGTGGATAGCAGCTATTGGACTCTCCTTGTGGGGTCACTTTGCATTGTTCTGCCATTCCTCAAATCATTCTTTAAACACCACGCTGATCTCAGATTGTATTTAAAATGTAACAGTGAAGCACGGGAGATGAAAACCAGTGCACTTTAGGACTCCTGGGGTAGGTTCTGAGAAGAGCTGACAGGAGGCACGGCATCTGTGAAAGAGCGCAGGGACTTTATATGAAGTCCCTCGTCATGGTCTGTCCTCATACACCCCAGGTTTGGGTTTGAGAGGAGCTGCCGATGTCTGGAATCTGATCAGCGAAGGATTGTGTCATCCACTGGCCGTCTTGAACTTGTCCAACTGGGTTTGGATTCGTAGGTGCCTTCTCGGCTGCTTCTGCTGAAGGTGGAACACAGGAAGTGATGTCAAACTTCACTAAAGCAATTCCGTAAATGAGGTATCTTTTTAAAGTGCCTAAAGATTTGTACTGGGCATAATTTGCACAGCAGAATTTCTTATTTCACACAATTTGGAATAAGGTAAATATCTATTTATAGGGGTGAAGCGCTATTCATAATAAATGAGCTTTAGACTCTCATTCCTATTACACTGACTAATCATGAATCTTAAAGAGGCTACCAACCTGTTTCCCCCGATGCGGAGAAGTTACAATATCCATTACTTTGACCCATTTCAGGTGCAGATTCTCCATAAGCTCCTCCAAATGCTGTCTCATAACCAGGATCATACTGCTCCTCCTTAATGGCCATTCTCTTAGCATCCTCTGTAAGAGAAAAAATAATTGTGCTAATGAGTTTACAATATGACTAAGTAGTCAAACATAGCCCATAACTTGTTTAAGGAAAATAAACAAACCTTTGGCCAGGCCGAGATCGAAGCTATAGTTCACTTCTTCAACCTCCTTACTTTTAGCCACACCCTTCAGCTCGTCCCTGAGTTCTCTAAGCTTGATGTAAAAGTGCACTTTGTCCTGAGCACGTGGGAACTGAGCACAGCGAGCACTTGAAGAAGGCATCAGGTACAGCGCCTATAGAAAACAAGTGAATTTTCATATCCTTTTTTCGGAGTCTTTATCTTGATAATTGATTAATGAATAGGGTTTCTTACCGTGTCAGAGTCTGGGATCTTGTGAGGTTGTAGTCCAAATTGAAGCGTTTTGGGCTTTTTCCCAAATATCTCTCTACAGAACATTTCATAAATACCTGAAACACAGGAGACCATAAAATTCAGTTCTTTTCACAACAACTGGGCCCAATTGATTAAGTTATTATTATAAATATAAATAAAGTAGTATACTTACATTTCCCATTAAAAACGGCTATGAGTGGCTTAAATATCTTTATTTTTTCCACTAGGATTTTCCCACCCTCTCGAAGCTCCTTACTATAGAAAATATAGGTTAGATACACAACATCACATAAGTATTCTCAAGCCCTAAATAAAATCAGTGTCAGGCATTTGCTGTACCTCGAGAGATCTTTGCTTCCTGGTGTCGCTCTTGCCACCATATTTGTAAAGCCGATGCCATACTTCTCAGGCAAACTCTGATCGTCCATGTGATTCAACAGCTTCTCAGTGAATCCAGACAGGAAAAGACACTTCCCTGAATGACAAAAGTGCACATTTTTAACAATCAGTTTTTTGTGAGTAAAGACAACTACAAGGTTTTAGTTCCAATAAGGTTGTTTTAGGTGTACTTACAAAAATGATTTCCTGGTCCAGGAAACCATCTTCCAATGTATGCTGCCATCAATCCCGGATTAATTCCAATCTGTGTCATGAAAATAATAAAAGAAGAAGTGCGTCATTTAAATCTATTTGGTCACAATCTCTTCTTTGTTTTACAATACCTTTAAGCATTTTAACAAGGTTCCTTTCAGACAGACACTATGTAAACTTACAATGACATAGTCCAGGTTTGGGATAAGGATGTCTGGTAGAGTCTTCTTCATGACCTCCTCTTCCGACATGCCTTTAAAGCGATCTACCTTCCTCTTCACCTTTTTGAAGGATTCATCAATCTTTTCTTGTCCTTCAGCAGGTGGGGCCTCCTTATCCTCCTTTGCTTTCTTGGGTTTTGGTCCAGGTTTGGCTCTGGGTTTGGGCTCTTTAGGGGTTGCTGCCCTTCCTCTTTTGCCTTTAGCAGGTGCTGGAAGGGGAAACACTTTTATTTACTATAAAATGCATGAAAGAATACATTACACAAACAAATAAGGATGACAATTTACCTTTCTGTGGCGCGCCAGGCTCTTGTTGAGCAGCATCCTCCGGGTGTACAGGCATCTGCTGCATGTTGCCCTCTTCTCTGGGTCCCTCCATCATATAAGCACCATTGCCATTAGCCATGTGTGGATACTGTGCCTGAAGGGCTTGCAGATGCTGTTGAGCTGACTGAACCCTATTTCAAAATTAAAACAGGGCAAACTTCTGTAAAATGTCACATTTTACTAGTTAACCTTTAATAATATTCATATATATATATAACTGACATCATTTGCACAAATCACTACATACATTAATACTGCATGATTATTATTATATAGGACACTTCACCCAAAAATGAAAATTCTCATTCTCATCATTTACTCGTCCTCGTGTCATTGCAAACATGTATGACTTTCTTTTAACTGCAGAACACAAAAGAAGGTATTTTATAGAATGCTGGTAACCAAACAACGCCGGACCCCATTGACAAACCATTTCTCAAAATATCACCTTTGTTCCACAGAGAAAAGAAAGTCACATACAGGGTTTGAATGACATGAGGGTGAATAAAAGTTTAAGGAAGTTTTATTTTTGGTTAAACTATCCATTGAAATTAAAGCACGGTCATGTGTTTGATGCATGAGGAATTCATCTTGTTAAGATGTAACTGCAGAAGCACAGCAAGGATCAGGTGCACTGAAAACAAAACACAACTGGCAACACCGAGACATCTTCCTTACAATGAAGCTGAGCAATAACTGTGCAAGCCGATACAGACTGGTTAGTAGCATCCAATATTTGTTAAAGCAGCATTATAATATCAGAGGGATCGTATTGGCGCCAATTGATGACAAATATGGGACACTCACCATTGTTGGAGATATTCCGAAGGGGCATTGGGCAAAGATCCATACAGCCTTTCATCCATCTTTACGGGATTTAAATAAATCAATATTCGTGTTCATTTCAAAAGCAATTTCAGGGGAATATGTATAACCAGCTTTTGTGTATAGTGATCACCTTTATGGTCCCTTTTTCTGCAAATTGTAGTCAAATATACTAAACCAATTCATTATCCATTATTCAAAGAATCCAAAAATTACACAACATAACCTAACAATACTTGCCTAAGCAAGACCAGAAACACAGGTTCAATATGTTGGATTAGCTACGTACTCCACGTAGTCACCCAGCACAAATCACACCTAATAATAATGCTATTTTACAGCCAGCAATCATATACACTGCTATGAGTATGGAGATCTTAAACTACATTTGCAATCACATATCTATTTATAAGGATAAATACAGGTAAACTGCAAAGATCTTTTATTTTTCCCGAACAAAAGAAATGTATTTTAAACAGCTAGCATGGTCGGCTAACTGCTAGTACAATGAATGATGGTAGCTAGCTAACTCTGCAGCACGCTTTCTATCGACATAAAAATGCATTTCCATAGAAAGATATTGATATTAAGCTATGTTTGGTGAAATGTATACATACCGTTGTGGTACGATTAAAATGATAATCCACCAAAATGATGATTTTCTTGTTTTAGGAACAAAACCGGTGAAAGCAACAAAGACTAGACCGAAAGCGAGAAATCAATTTGACAGTGGGCTGTACCAAAGCACTGATACTGGGGTTGTACCAGGCAACGTATGTCTATTTTTTATTATATATAATAAAACAGACAAATAATTCACAATTAAGTATTTGGATTGTATTATTTTAATTTAAGGCATATTAAGTATAATACAAGCAATTGTTTTTTTTGTTAATAATATTAATATTAATAGGGCAATGGAGAGCGGCACCCCTCTAAAAGCTATACTTTTCCACCTCCCTGACGTTTAAACGTCTCAAAGCGAGCCTCCCATTGGAGGTTTAATAAATGTCAAAATAAAGGTCTTTAATATAAAATCCACTACCGGTCATTTCAAATGCAACATTTTCGTTTATGCAGTAGTGAATATTATCATGTCTTCTACCAGGTTTACAACCATAATAAAGGTATCAGAAACAAATATGACCACTCTAAATAATTTCAATTCTATAAAGTGGTAATTAAAATACACATTTTTAATATAGTAAAACTAACTGTAATAATGATGGCATTTTGCTCTTTTATTTAATTTGTGCATTTCATTTGTAGCATTACAAATGTATATACCAATGAGAATAAAAAACGAGTATTTTTAAATTTATTTTTGTTTAGTCACACTGTTTTTATTTTGGCTCTGAAAACCATTAATAACACCCACATTTAAAAAATGAATAAATGTAAAAATAAAATATGACCTACAAAATGACACATAATACAGAATGCTGCATTGTTATTATGATGTAACAAAAAGGTACAAATGGTACCATATAATTATTCCATACAACCAGTCATGCACATTCATTATGTGCACAAAAACACAGTTCTAAAAAGTCTAGAATAAAAACATTAAAACTGAGGTAAACTGAATCATCAGTATTAAATAGTAGGGCTGTAGGTCTAATCTAGGACTTAGCATGCCATCAGCAATACTACATGAATTTAAGGCATACACCCTTCTATATCCAACACTGGTTTACAGATTTGTTTCACATGAAGTCTCTTTCTGCACATAGAAGGACAAAAAGTTCAGTCAGTCCTTTATATAAAAAACTTGTGCGTAGCTGATTACATACAAAATAAGTATGTAGTAAAAAACAAGTATGTAGCTTATTACCATACATACAAAATTACAGTTACATTAAATAACCCATTATGACAATTCAGCACACATAAAATCAAACATAAAATTAAAAAAGAAACAATAAAAAGGAATGTCCTGGTTGGTCCTCCTCTGTACAGTACATGCAGTTTAGACAGTGAGATGGCACTGGTCTTTCTCCGATAACCTGTTCTCAGGTTGCTTCATTGTTGCTGCTACATCTGATGTCTGGAATCTGTTCTGCAAATGGCTGCATTGTCCACCGGTTGTCTGTTGCCTGGCCTACAGATTTCTGTCTGTTATTACTAGCGCTCAAGGTGTTCATATTTTTGTGATGATGAGCCACATAATATTGATAAAGCATTACAAACATATTATGACATGGTATTCAGTTATGATCAATTTAAATTGATGTGGCAAATAAAAGTACCTGTCTCATTAGAATGGCCACCAAATGCTTGCTGTGGTTCTTCCCAAGATCCATGGCCACAGGTCTCCTCATATCCAGGATCATGCTGTTCTTCTTTGATTGCCATTCTTTTGGCATCCTCTAAAAGAGAGAACAATAAGAGACTTTGCTTAACTGAATATGAACATTTCATTTTTAAAAATTCATTAATAAAAACATAAAAGCAAAATATCCCACTTTACCTTTAGCCAGACCCAAATCAAACGCGTAATTTGTCTCTTGAACCTCCTGAGTCCCGTGCTCTCCCTTCAGCTGATCCCTAAGTTCTTTTAGCTTAATGTAGAAGTGCACTTTGTCCTGAGCACGAGGGAACTGAGCACAACGTGGGCTTGATGATGGCATCAGATAACAAACCTGCTCAACACAACACCATGTTACATGTTGCAACTTTAACAAGAATTGTTAAACTCTCATTCAAGTGCTACTAAGAAACTCATACCGTCTGTGTGTCTGGCACTTTGTATGGCTGCAATCCGAATTCTAAGTTCTTGGGTTTCACTCCCAAAATCTCCTTGGAAAATATTTCATAAATACCTGAAATATCAAACAGAATTAAAATATGTCACAGACAAAACAGCATTAAGTAGAAAGTCAAATCTTTTTACCTTTGCCATTAAAGACAGCGATTAAAGGCCTGTACACCTGAAGCTTCTCCAAAAGTTGATGGCCACCTTCACGGATCTCTTTACTGCAAAAAAGTTTTATTAATTAGAGAATTCATCTCTAAAAATCTACTGCTGAATATGCAAAGATGATATTGGAATTACGATTTTGGCAAAGCAAGCATGGTAAAACATACTTTGAGAGGTCTTTACTCCCAGGCGTAGTCCTTTCCACCATATTCGTAAAACCAATGCTGTACTTTTCAGGTAATGTCTGATCATGCATGTGGTTAAGCTGTTCATCAGTCAACCCAGAAAGAAACAAGCACTTCCCTATGAAACAATCACATGGGAAAAAAGGACATATTAAATACCTGCATAAATGTATATACAAACATCCTTTACAAAGAATAAGCTGAGCTTTTAAAAACATACAAAAATGGTTGCCGGGATTTGGGTAATGCCTTCCCTTGTAGGCGGACAACAGCCCTGGATTGATGCCAATCTAAAAACAATATGACAAAGAACGTCAAATATTGTACAGTACATACAGGTAAAAGTCAACATAGTTCAGAAACTCACAATTAGCATATCAAGATTATGGGTGATGATGTCTGGCAGCTTTCTCGCCATGACTTCCTCTACAGACATTCCATTGAATCTGTCTAATGTCCTCTTGGCTTTTTTTGCAGAGTCTTCAGCCTCTGTCAGCTGTTTTCCTTCACCTTTCAGAGGCCGTCCCCGTTTCTTGCCTTTGGTAGGTGTCATCGGAGGATCTAGAAAACAGAGATGTATATGTAAGTAGCAATACAGTTGGAGTGCAGAGAAACCCCAGTTTTGGTTACATGTGTTGTGTGTCTGATTGGTCATACCTGGTGGCTGGAAAGGAAATTGTTGGGGTTGTTGTTGTTGATGATCCAGATACAGATCTTGATGTGTTGCTAAATCAGTCATGACTTTATTCTCCATAGGTCTCTCATTATACTGGGCGGCATTAACAGTCTGGTGGTACTGTGGCACCTGCTCAGGCTGAAACTGCTGCTGATTAGTTTGATACCTGATTAAGCAAACCATAAAGAATAAGAGAAATACTTTGACCTTGCTTCAAAAGTTCAGCACTAGGAAAACCTTTAAAAAAGTCAGGTTTTAACTCAATACACCCTCATTTACAATACAGTTTTCAGACGAGAGCATTTGTTTGATGAAGTTGTATATTTTAATACATTGTTTAAGAAAATGTAAAAACATGTACTTAAAGAATGAATGCAATTGTGGGATCTTTTGGTAAACTCACCAGTACTGTAGATAATCCATAGGAGCCGTCAAAGATGAATACTGCCTTTCTTCCATCTTAATAGGTGTTCTTACTTTAAAAGATTAATATTCAAGTTTTTTACTGATATATCAGCTGGTAAACCACACCTCCCCTTTGTTTAATTGGTTGTTGTACTGGTCATTACGATCAAGCTTCTCGAATAAATGGCAAAATATATTATCCTTAAATACGATTTTAAACATGCGTATTTGGTAAACAATAGTAATACTACATGAATCTAACCATGCAGCTCATTGCAGCTAAGAGCTGTGTGGATCATTGAGTCCCATACAAAAACAAAATAACTCGTTTCGCTACATACAGATATATTAGTATGTAATACACTTGTAAATCTTACCTGTCATATACGTTCCTCAGATCTTATAGTTTGCATAATAGTATTTAGTACAAAATTTAATGGGCCAGAAGATACTACACATGATTTATGAAGCCAGTGTAAGTAAAAATGTCAACAAAGGTAACGATAAAATTCAAAATAAAAGTCCACGTTTTACCGCATTTTAATGAAACGTAAGCGAAAACATATATGTTTTTATTATGCAAAGCTTTACATCTTGTATGTATAGTATACCACAGTGTACGGTCAGAACATTATTATGAGCAGAATTGTTTTTTAAGACAAAAATATGAGGTAAAATGTGCGCTTTTATACAATGAGTCGTTCGCGGTTGGTGATGGCAGGGTTCACATTTTTGGAGCGTACCATTGTTTACTAAGGGGGAAATCCCATATTATGCTCTTAATACACTTCTATGTTAGAAACATTTTGTAGCGTGTATAATATTACCAATGCTCAAATACGTTTGGCCAAGTATTAAATTAGAGTATGTTACTTAAATTAGAATTTATTTCTCATTTGTTTAGTCAATGTTTTAGACACTACTCCCTCTATGTGATTTATATCATTCGACTCATTGGCAGAAACATGTGAATCCGTCTGGCATGTAACAAGAACCTTGCTGCTAATGTAATGTACGTCGTATAACAATTGTAAAATATATTAAACATACATTAACAAAGGCGAGTATACTTTTCTTAGATTTTATTTAGTATGTCGGGTGTGTACTATTGCTTTAATTGAATAGCCTGTATATTCTTTACATGTTGCTACTTTTTAAGATAGCTAGCACAGTCATGGAATGACCTTCTAGCAAATACTTACCTATACTGTTGAGTTGACAAAAAAAATGCCATATGATTTAGGATGAAACTTGTCATGTCTTTATTTACTTACAGACACAACAGCTGTAGTGTGTTAAGAAAATATAGTTAGTTCATTTCCAGGGACTGTATGTTTAACTGGACCCCTTCTTTTTGTAGGTAAAAAGTATCTGTAACCACACAGGATTTAAAGATGCCAGCAGGTGTATCTTGGCCAAGATATCTAAGGATGTTTGCAGCCAGCATGTTGTCAATGTTTGCTGGAGCACAGGCGGTCCATCAGTATTACCGGCCTGATTTGGTAAGTGTTAAGCTTTCTGTATTTGCCATTTTTTTAGTCCTCATAGTGCAAACATTATGGACCACATGGTTATGTAAGTAAAATGTCAAAAGAGAAAATGTTATATATTAATTAATGTATTGTTTTTTTGCATTACAGACCATTCCAGCTGTCCCACCAAAACCTGGGGAGCTAAAAACAGAACTTCTTGGCTTAAAAGCAAGACAGACAGACTCAGAGAAACAATGACCTATCGTTATGTTTTATAATTACTGTAAATATGCACATAATGTTGTAAAGCCTTCCAAAACCTGAATAAGATTAGACAAAAATTCTTATTTTATTCTGTGAATAAATTTTCTTTTTGTACTAACACTTTGTCTTCCTTGTCAAAGAACTTGTGACTAGGATGTGACATTAAATCATTTTATACATGTAAAAACAGTTTTTCTGTTTGAAAAATTTTAGTTGACTTTCATTATATTTGCATTATTGTACTGTGAGACTAATGTAGTTTTGTGGCAGTAGACGACAAGTCTAATGGCAGTTGTATTAGTAATAAAACGATATACTATATTATTACATACCATACCAAATGAATAATGTAAAATATTTTATGCTAAGTTACAGATGGTTCACGTATCGGTTTACACAGGACTTTTATTGTGAAAGTGACTTGTGAATGTGAAAACGGAAGTCTGCATGTGTATATTTGAGACGCTGTTTTGCAGACCATGTACCGCTGAACGCACTTGCCTGTCATACAGAAGGCAGCTGTGCTTTGGGGGAGAAATATGCCGACCTTGTCATTTCCCCTCACAAATCTGATCAGAAATAAGGACAGCTTAAAAAAACTTATTACGCACTTTAAATACCTGCACACAAAAAGCGGGACATGTTTGCCCAACAGCAGCTCGTGGATGTTTGGCGCTCGGGGACGGATATTCTCAATGGGAGAAGTGACAGCAGCGAACATGTGCACCAACTCCAGTGACGACAAGATCAGCTGGCTCTGGTCTGTTTACAATGAAACGAAAAAGCAAACAGAAGGTTAGTTTTCATACATGTCATATGAGGTCATGTTTTCTCCTGTCACAGTCTGTCATAGGCGTTAATACATCAGACTTCGAAATCGTATTTTGCTGGCCGTCTATAAATCTATAGGCACTACATATGGAAATTTCTATTTATAGTGTCAAGATTTACAGTCATGTTGTCATACTATTATAATAAACATTTATGCATGTCAATGTGTTAAAATATTTATGTTTTAATAAAAGGTATTCTTTCTATTTTTTATGTATTAAAACACAATGAAAACATGATTGGCCAGTTATTTATTAACACACAAATATGTTTATCCCTCAGATTTAATACCAGTGATATCAAACAACTTTGTCAATCCAGACACCATCTTTGCTAATAATGAGATGAGTCTGCAGGACACCGAGATCTATGGCTTTGATTATGACTACACACTAGCGTTCTACTCCAGTCATCTCCACACCCTTATTTTTAACATCGCCCGGGACATCCTCATACAGGAGCACAGGGTGAGTGACCCATGACTTCATTTGTGCTGTAGATTGCACTTGGAATTTTTTTTATTTAGTGCCTGAATATTGAATATTTCCATTGTACTGTAAAAGTTTCCAGTTTTCTTATCTAAATTTATAGGTTGTACATGTCATTTTATGATACATTTTGTTATGGTGACTAAGTGGGTGTAGTTAAGTTGCAATTAAAGACTGCATAAAATGCATGTCAATACTGTAAATTGCTTTACTAGCAATAGTAAAACCTTTAAATATGTGGTCATGGTTTGACACAAGTAACAAATTCATTTTGTGATGTTTTTAATTTCTTTACTTTAAGTTAATTTTAAGGGCTGTTTAAGGGATGCAGTTATAAAAACGCATCTGCAACAACATCTTGTTCTTTTCTATTCTCATATCAGTATCCAGAAGGATTAAGGGAATATGAATACATCCCTAACTTTGTGGTCCGTGGTCTGCACTATGACGTTCAAAAGGTATGAATCCGTTTCAAATTGCTCATGCCATTTGTGTTACAGTTACAGTAATCTTTAATCTTTTATTTGAATTCTAGGCCTTACTAATGAAGATAGATGCCTTCCATTATATCCAGCTGGGTACAGTATACAGGTAATGTGAATACTTACTGTAATGCATATTCCTGTAGTATAACCCACAGAGGGTCATACAGTGTTTTAGTCTCTGCTCACTGTCATGTAAATGTTTCTGTAGGGGTCTTAATCCAGTGCCAGATAAGGAGGTCATTGCTATGTATGAAGGCTGTCATGTACCTCTTGAAATCATGAGTGATTTTTATGGCAAGGTCTGTGGCCTTATCACAACTCATTTATTTGGAAAAAGCTTTTTCGGCTGTCCTGATGTGGTTCTTTTATTCTCATGCCCTGTACAGAGCTCTCATGGTCACACAATGAAACAGTTCATGGATATCTTCTCCCTTCCAGAAATGACGCTTCTTTCTTGCGTGAACGACTATTTTATGAAGCACAATATCGACTATGAGCCTGTTCATCTTTATAAAGATGTCAAGGTATAGTTACATTGTTTACGTAAAATTAAAAACCCACTTCTTCTTTATTAGCTTTTTCCATATTTTAGAAATTAATAAATATGTGGGTGCAAATGATCATTTGCACCAAGCTTTTAATCATAAACCTTTTGATCATATAGATTTAGGAACTGGTTTATTTGAATGTATCTAAATATAGATCAAATAAATATTGATATAAAATACACATTTTCTCTAACAAGAAAGCACTGCAGATGTCAGAACTCACTTGATCCCTCCCTTTAGCTCATTCTGACGTTGAATAAATATAGATCCAGCATGTTGCTATTTAGGTTTGGTGTGAGCATCATGGACAGATCTAATTTTAGACTGAATGTTTGGAAGCACCATCTGTGTCACATGCTTGATGATACAGATCTTATATTGGATCTACAGAGCTTGAAAAAAAGCTTAACTGTTATTATGAAATAACAAGTATCAAAGGATTTAGTGTTCTGTTTCTACATAAATCAATTTGCTTATATTAAAGAGATCTATCACAGGAGGTGGCTGGCAGCACGTCATGTCTTTGTGTGTTGTTTCAATGCAGAACATTGATGTGCATCCTTTGCTTTGATATTCTGCCTCTGGTCTGTTTCTCTTAACCCAGGAGGCCATAGGAGACGTCCACGTCAAAGGGATTATGTATCGCGCCGTAGTAGCCGATATCGGTAATGTTTCAATCTTTTGTATTTGTTTTAGCCGTGATTCACAATATAAGCCCATCCTTAAGTGTCTTGCTTTTATAAAATTTTTACTACATAATATATAATTTAAGAATTTTTTTTTCTACAGAGAAATACATATGTTATGGTGAACAGACACATGCTGTTTTACGGAAACTCTCCAGAAACGGAAAAAAGATGTTTTTGATTACCAACAGCCCCTTCGATTTTGTGTTAGTGCAACTAAGATTTACTAGCTGGAATCACCTGATATACACCATCTCATTTGCATTTTACAAAAAGCTTTGTAATTTCCTTATTATAGAGATCGAGGCATGAACTACATCGTCGGAAAAGACTGGCGAGACCTGTTTGATGTTGTCATAGTGCAGGCCGACAAGCCGGGCTTTTTCAATGACAGGAGGAAGTAAGTTTCCTGAAATGCTAAAATCAATCTTGGATTAGTGTTGTTCTGTTTGTTTAAATCATGATTAATGATGTTTATGGAGGTTTTTAGGCCTGTAACATCATGCTGTATGTTTTCTGGTTGTTAAAGACCATTTAGACGGGTTACGGATAAGGGCGTGTTGTTATGGGACAGGATACACCACCTTGAGAAAGGGCAGATCTATAAACAGGTAATCTTTCATGCCCCAGTAATTAGCTGCGAGCTCTTTCTATTTAGTATTAAAGATTGTGGAATGTGATCTGTTCACTTTATCTGTTGCCAGGGAAACCTGTATGAGTTTCTGCGGCTTACGGGCTGGAGAGGCTCGAAGGTCTTGTACTTTGGAGATCACATTTACAGTGACCTTGCTGTAAGGAACTCACTTTTTTATATGCACAATAACTTATTCTTGGGTTCACAGTCGTTGGCTTTTAGAGCTGTTGTGTTTCATCCATATAGCTTTGTCCCAAAACCTGGTAAGTTCATTGACTAAAGTTCTTTTTTTTGTGTAGGACCTGACCCTGAAACACGGTTGGAGAACAGGAGCCATCATTCCTGAGCTCCGTAAGGAAATTAAAATGATGAACACTGGGGAATACGTCCACACCATGACCTGGCTGCAGGCCTTGACCGGACTGCTGGAACAAATGCAGGTCAGACCACCAGACGTCTGAGAGTTTAATTTATAGTATTATTGTATTATTTATTATTATTAATATTAATAACTTAATATTTCCATGTTCACTCTACCTCGCTGACTTGCATTCTGTAAAATGATTGTTGTATTTGAGCATGTTTTTTATTTGGTCAAAGCAGATGTCCACTTACTTTAATACAAAGCATAATCAGATCTGAGCATCTACAGTGTGAGATCACATGTCCAGGCTGTCCAGCTTTTTTCTAAAGTTGTGTTTGTCTTTATGTTGCAGGTGCACAGAGATTCTGCGTCACAAACAGTGATTCAGCAATGGATCAATGAAAGGGAAGAAATGAGGTAACTAATCTTTAGACCTTTACTTTTTTTACACAGACATACAAAAATGCATAAGGTTGAAGCGACATTGAACTTCTTTTGGCAGGTTGCGAACGAAAGACATCTTCAACGCCCAGTTCGGGAGTCTTTTCCGTACGTATCACAACCCGACCTATTTCTCACGCCGCCTCTCACGGTTCGCTGATATCTACATGGCCTCTCTCAGCTGTCTGCTGAACTACGACCTTCAGCACACCTTCTACCCCAGACGAACACCCCTCCAGCATGAGTCTCCAATCTGGCCTGAACAGACCAGCACTGCAGCCATGAACGTCCCATTTCAGAACAACAGGATCAAGACGGGTCAGAGTAAAAAAGTCGTAAAAGACATCTTGTATTTCTTTCTATTTAATAAAATAAGACACTAACTCAGACTGCCCATCTTCAGAAAAGTAAATTTTAGTCATAGTCTGTCTTCTAAAACCTTTTTACAACCGTTTTATAACCATGAGTAGATGAGCAGAATATTATTTTTGGGTGAATTTTTATCACTTTACGGATTCATTTATCTTTAGCTCTAATTAGGCAGGTGATGCTTATTTTTAGATTTCATTTACATTTGCTCATTTACAGAATTCAGTTGTTGCTGGGATGCGCTATAGTACACATGGTATGGTATTACAGTAGGCTTGTATGCAAATATTCTGTGTGCCGTGCGTAATTAAACTACATTACAAAATAATCGTTTTCCTATTGGAAAACAGTTTAGCCATTAGTTGAGTCAATGACACACTTTTGTGCACGCTGAGATAGGTGTATATTTATTAAGCGTTTACACTTTCGAGGGAATTCAGCCTACAAATAGATTGCTTGTTGTTTTTGCGTATTAAGTAGAATAGAAGAAAATATTTTTACATTTGAAACTGTCAGTACCTTATTTTTGTAGTAACAATGTAAAATGGTTTAAGATTAACTGTCTGTATGTGGACAGAGAAGTATTTGTGCTGTTTTATGAGAATGTGCCTGATGGTGTAGGTAAGGTTCATTTATAAATGTCTTTGTTTTTAAGTTTTGACTTTTGCTTTCATCAGTGGCCTTTGTATGCCCGTCTCCATTAAGCCTATAGAAAGAAGTAAATACTTGAAGTTTTACACATTTAAGTGCATGTACATGTTCAATTGTGATACAACAAACTCAAACTGGAAAACTGGTTAATATCAAAATGGAAAGTTTGGGATGGTTGATAGGCACTATGTATATTTCTTGAAAAGATCATAGAAAATGTCAGTGTTTTAAAAGCCTTACATACTGTTTTTGCAATGTATGTATATTAATATACAATGTATATTAATACACATTTTTATCAGTGACATTGTAGACTTTGTAGACATTGTATGAGTTTTTAGATATTAAATATAGTTATAGAAGAATATATAAATTTTAGAAAATATAAATTATAGAAGAATATATACCATGGCTGTATAAGGAGAGGTTATAAAATTTCTTAAGTATATTTGAAGGAGTGTATTGTATTTTTTTGACAAGTTGGCTTGTAGGGCATTATTCCTGTTTTGTTGTGTATGTGAACATTTTTCTTCATGTTGTAAAGTCAGCATTGAAAAGGTGATGCTTTGTTGCAACTTTAAAAACGCACAGTTTTTATTTATCATGAATGCAGTTGGAGTCTTTATTTTTTTGTGATTCTTAAGAACAGATGTACTTGCTGTTTTAGTATATTTGCCTTTAATACTTATAGGGTCAGCATTGTTCAAACTGTTTTTTTGTGATAAATCTTATTTGAAGTGTATTGTATTTGTGATAAACTTATTATTTGTTGATGCATTATTGTTTTGTGATTTTTAATGTGATAAAAATCTGCTATGTCTAATTGTCTAATTCTCCATGCCTGATTTTCTTAATAAGATTATTCATTAGGCAGCACAAAGCAATTTTACAAATGGCTTGTAACTAAGATGAAGAAGATATGGGTGAGCAGATGCTTCATGTTATATAAAAGCTTTGTACTGGTATAAAGAAAAAAGCCTTTTATTTAAAGCCTATAATATGAAAGGCTGACCATCTCATAACGCACTGCTTCACAGACTTCAGTTTTTAATAAACAGTGTCACTCCAGCAGATATGACGGTACAACCTACTATTTTTCCTCGTGTGGGCTACAGCATACTGTCGTACCTCATGTTTATAAACACTTTACTATCTGTGTTTAATAACTTACTGGTGATCGCCGTTATGCTAAAAAACCTGCATTTTCTCAACGCCATGAATGTCATTATTCTCAGTCTTGCGGTCTCAGATCTTATGATCGCCATCTGCGGCTCTGCAATCGTCACAATCACAAATTATGAAGGATCGTTTTTTTTAGGGGACCCGTTTTGTGTATTTCAGGGTTTTGCCGTGAACTACTTCGGTGAGTACAGCTTGGCTATTTTATTTGTATACAGTTTGTTTATTATTGCTATATACATTTTTATACTTTTATTTACGCTCATGTTATTCAAACCTTGCATATGACTCCTTTTGTGAAACGCAAAAGAAGATATTTTGAAATGTCTTAGTGGTTTTGTGTTCATACAATGAAAGTCAATGGGGGTCAGTGTTGTTTGGTTACCAACATTCTTCAAAATATCTTCTTTTGAGTTATGATAGTCATACAGCTTTGAAATTACATGAGGGTGAATAATACATTTTTACAAACATTTTTGTGTGAACTTCAACCTCCAACAATTTGAAACCTGTATAAATGTATATTAATTATAGCAATATTATTATATCATCTTTTATTCTAGATATTTATAGCAAAATATCCAACATGTTTTCTTTTCTTTTTTCTGGTTGGGTTTGAAAAACTGGTCTCCATTCACATTTATAATATCAAAAGTGTTGCATTTGAAGTGTTTTAGTGAACCGTCCCTTTTCTAATGTTTTTTCTCTAGGTTTGGTCTCTCTGTGCACTCTTACATTACTGGCATATGAGCGGTACAATGTTGTCTGCAAGCCTATGGCGGGCTTCAAGATGAACATTCGCAGGAGTTGTGTGGGTCTGGTGTTTGTCTGGCTTTATTGTCTTGTCTGGGCCGCTGCCCCGCTGCTGGGCTGGAGCTCATACGGGCCAGAAGGTGTCCTGACGTCCTGCTCTTTAGGTTGGGAGGAGAGATCCTGGAATAACTACAGCTACCTCATCCTCTACATGCTTCTGTGCTTCATCCTACCCACAGTTATCATTATATACTGCTATACCAATGTCCTTATCTCCATGTGGAAGGTAGATGACTGTTCTGTGCAGAACAATATTGTCAACAATCCAATTATTGTGTTACATTTATCAATTATCACAATCTCTTGCTCTCAGATCAACAAAAACATTGAGCTACAAGGAGGAAAAAACTGCATGGAGGACAACGAACATGCATCTCGGATGGTCCTGGCTATGATCATCGCCTTCTTCATCTGCTGGGTGCCTTACACCGCCGTCTCTATGGTTGTAGTTGTAGATCCAGATATCTACATCCCACCTCTAGTGGCCACCATGCCTATGTACTTTGCCAAGACTAGTCCTGTCTACAATCCCATCATCTACTTTCTGACCAACAAACGGGTTAGTACTGTTTCATTGTGCTTTTAACTGTAATATAACTATGTGCAGCAGTCATTCATGATTTTTCATTTGTTTATCTAGTTTCGAGAGTCCTCTCTGGAAATCTTGTCCTGTGGTCGATATATTCCCCGTGGCACTGCCACAGTAGGTCTAAATATGTGCGCACCACAAGGGAGCCATCCAACCAGCACAAGCTCCAAGATAAATCCAGTCTGATCTGAGGTCTGTAAATGTGAAACATCACATAATATAGCTAATAAATAACACTGTAATGCTTTTTTATGATTTAAGACCTAAGAAACAATAGATTATCTAATAGAGAATCTGTTTCACATTAAAATTTACAGAAGTGATAATCTGGTAAAATTAGAATTTTGTTTATAATAATTTTAAGGTTTTTATTCTATTCTAGAATATACCAAATTTGAAAGTATAGATTTAGTTTTCCTTTTTTATGATCCAAACCAATAATAAAGTAATGATGAGAAAAGGTTTAAAGTGAATGTCTTAATCCATGATGTAAAACTCAGAGAGATGTATTACATAAGATCTTTTCAATATTAATCTTTCTTAATAAGATTACTGATCGCTATGACAACCTGACCAACAAATACATCCTTAAAGATCTGTACTTATTCTGTATCAGAAAGCATGCATAATTTCACATAATTGCAGTTGCATCTCAAAGGATGAACAGAAAAAGGTTTGTTATTTCAAAAATATTATACAAATAATCATATATTTTATAATAGCTCATAAAACAATAAAAAATCTCAATGGCAGAAATGATTAAAATCTCATATGCACCCCCATGCTGTAATTGGCAGAGTTCATTTCTGGATATGACATCTAGGAAGCAGCAAATTGCCTGATAAAACACAAAAAATCCCTGGTGACCAGAAACCCTGCAGGGTGTTAATTGAGAAACCAAACAACTGAGAGCCATGGTGATGATGTCACTAGGGTTAAATAAAAGGGTTTATTAGTAGAGGCTCTCAAAAAGCAGAAGACCAGCTATGGAGTGAAAATGGATTTTAAATAGACATGGATTTAACGAAACTCGATTGGAGATGAGAAGTAATTTTACTGGAATTTGGGGACAAGTAAACAGCACATATCAAGACACTTTGGAAGTTGCGTTTATGGTTGCCAACTGCCTGGTTTTGCTTGTAACTTTGCACATAGGAATTCTCGCGAACTGTTTCGTGACTTGGGCCGTTTACCATCAAAAGTCGCTCCAGACGTCCAACAACGCGCTCCTGGTGAATTTGGCTGTTATTGATGTCTTGCGATGCGTTATTGATTGTCCATTACTTCTCAGTATTGTGTTGAGCGCTCGCAACGCAAAGGACTTCGGGATTGTTTTCTGCAGCGCGCAGATCGCGTCTTTTTCTCTCATTTGTTGCGTGCAGTTGTTCACGTTGGCGTGCATCAGCGCTGAGAGATATCAAGCCGTCGCGCGTCCGTTTAAAAACGCCGAGCGTCGGAGGCGGATAACGGTGTCTATCATATTGACCTGGGTAGTTCCGATCTCCATATCTGTCCTGTGCGTAATATTCGCCAAAGACTCGCCGGTGTACGTCAAGTGCAGGAGTTTGCGCGTGGAGACTTTAGGGTCTTACGACACGTTTGGATTTTATATCTTGACTCCCATCTGGTGTGTGTGTTTGGCGGTCATTGTTGGATTTTACGCACGCATCTTTCTGTTAGTGAGAGCGCACAGCAGGAAAATATTTGATAAGGGTTCGTGTCCAGCTCCTGATAAGAAGGAAGAGAAAAAGAAGCAGAATGAAGAAGCAATAAAGACAATTATTAAGAGTGATCAAGAAAAGCTACCGGCTATAAATATTAACAATAATTTACATCCACTTGAAAAGGAGCCTGATGGAGAGATAAAGACATATGATTTGAAAACCACTGGATTTACCAGCAACTGAAAATGAGACTCCAACCACGATTGACCCCTCAGATATGACAAAACTGGACAGTGTGCTTGAAATATCAAAAGAAAGAAAAGTCACTTTTGTAGATAAACTTCCCAGTGAAGAAAAAGGAGTTGTAGATCTAGAAGGGGTTGACAAGCTGCACACCCACCAAGAAAATGTTGCAGAAACGTCTCCATCACCAACTATTGCTGAAGGTGATGCAGTAGAGCCAAACGTCGAAGATATGGATGGAGAAGTTGCTGTAACGTTAACGAATGGAGAAAGTTATGTCAAGTCAAATAGCCACCAGAATACTACTGAAGAAACTTCTCCAACTTTTGCAAATAAAGAAGAAGATGGAAAGGTAAATGGATCACCTACTCCTACATCACATGAAGAAGGTGGTGCAGTAGAAACAACGGATCCCCGAAACCTAGCGGTAGAAACATCTCCATCAATATTTAACGAAGGTGGTACAGCGATATCAAACGCTGCTCAGGATACTACAGCAGAAACATTTCCAGCATCAAATGGAGATGCCCAGATCACAACAGCTCCACAAGAGGAAGAGGTGGTAGGGGCCGTCTGCATGATGCCATCCCTCGCTCAAAGGGAAAGGGGGAACGCCAAGAAGGAAAGCAAGCTGGCCAAGCGCTCCGCATATATCATTTTCACCTTCCTCATATTTTGGATCCCTCTGATTGCGACAGTGGTTTTAAATCACTTCTACAGAGACAGCAATCGAACAGTGAGTTTCAGGGTACCATGTACACATTAATAAATTGTCATCGGACTTACAGTATACTGTACATGTTATAAGCTCAACTACTTAACATCTTTGACTTTCATACTACTGGTAAATTTCAAGGTTCTTCCATATATAAAATGCACATCTAATAATGTTTTTGTACCCTGTATTTTATGTGTTTCAGGTGGAAGTTTTCAACAGATGGAAATTCTTACTGTGTCTGTGGTCTGCATGACATCCTTTACCAACCCCATCATCTATGCAGCGGTCAATCCTCAGTTTCGCACAGAATTTTACAATCTGAAGACTAAATGGAAAGCATTTTTTACAAGTTCTTAGCTTTCTGATGGTTGTTGTGACATTTGTTGGATTGTGGAAACTATGCTAAACACTAATTCACTAATAACATTTCACTAAATATTATTGAACACTAATTTAATTAGATGATGCTGATTTCATAAATGCTATTTGAACTAAAGAGACTTTATCACATACTGTTTTTGTTGGGGTTACACTAAAATTCATTTATTGTGTTACACAATATTGTATGACAAACATGCCAGTAGTATCTTTTAACAGTGTGCAACAGTGGGAAATACAATATATCACCATTAACTATATTAATAAATATATATTAATAAAAGTCAATATAATGTAACAATCAATTGCTTTACCTTACTGCTTGCTAAAATACTGTTCATTTAAGAAAACAAAAAATTCATCCTAAAAGCAATATATTTTTACTCAGACATTTGTAGAAGATACAAGTAACGTCTGCAACAATTAAATGACACATATGTACACACACAAAGAAGCAAACAAATTAATATCGAAATATAGACAGTGAGAAACATATAAAGGACAATACAATACTGTAGGTACAAGTAGCTGTTCATAAAACAGCTTCAAATGATGACTTTCCATGATAACATCAGGAAAACATCAAGATGCATTTTAAAATCTGTTTAAATAATGATAAACCATCAGGACTGTACAAGCTCACTAGTACCACATTAACTACAACTGAACTCTTTATTTTGCAAAACGCCTAATAGGTTCCATAATAAAATACAGCTTAAAAATATTACCTCTGTACAGTCAACAATATATATTATTTATTGTGCGCCTCATTTTAGTCCTTCCATTGTCTTAAGCAGTCTTTTGTACCTAAAGTATATGACTAAAAAAGTGCTGAATTATGTCTAGTCCTTATTGCAGAACTGAAAAGAACTGTTAATGATGTGCTAAAGGATGAATTGTTAATAAAACAGTGTAACACATACAGTAACACTTAAATCAATCTGAAAAAGTTTACATTTCAGACTGAAAATTCACACAGTAAATGCAGTGATGCATGTTTGTTCCTCTCAGCATCCAGGAGGAGAGGGTGCGAAGAAATACAGTGCAAGCAGGATAAGATACACCACCACTAAAGCAGTACCTGATAATACAAAACATACACAAAAGACAGTTTACAGTTTTATAAGATTTACTGAAATTAATTGAGCTGTCTGATTTAGAATTTTAGAGAATTAGTTTTTACCCTGAAAGTAATCAGATTTTCCATCCATAAAAATATAATTGACGATAAGGATGCTAAAGATGCTGGCCCACAGGTGCAGGTCACTGAAGAGGAGTACAAACCCAACATCCTGCTCCAGGAACATCACACAATAACACAAAACGTTCTTCACACATTAGCCACTATTATAGTATTATTTTGACTACAGAAAATTTCAGACTTTAGACTTTTTAACCTTTTTTTAGCCAATATAATAACAATTCTGTTATTTTGTGTTATAATGCAAAATCCAAATGCACTCACATAAAAGATGTTGAATAAAACCAGAATCGGGATCTGAATCATACACACTTGCACGGCGATGCAGCTTCCAACCTCAAAACTGTAAAATAAAAAACATTTTTTTAAAAACGTTTTATCCATGGCTTTACAGAAAGTTTAGTTTAGTAACTTTTAGTGCTATGCTTTTAGTTCATCAAACTAAAAGCATAGCCAAATTCAAATCAGGAGTTTTATCTTTGGAGTTCATTGGCTATGAATCTAAAAAACAAATCTGACCTCAAGCTGATTTTATTCTGAAGAGCAAACTGGATTCCATTGACAATTTCTGGTATTTCAGGAATCATGGCTAAAACAGTCACACCTATGAAATACTGATATAAAGGAAAAAGTCAAACAGATCATTCTGAATTAGTCATTTACTATGATTGTGACTGTGTAAGGAGTGTTAACCTGAGATATGGAGGAGTAATTGAGTATGGGCTGAATGTGTTCTGTGGTCAGATCTGCACATGCAGACATCAACACTGTGGCGATGATCAGGATGAGTAAAGATCTCCAGCGGGACCAGTGCACTGATGCTCCCAGGTGACATGCTGTACACATACACACGTCATGTGTTATATCATGATGAGGACCTCCCACTGACATGTATTGTTGAGAATTAAACTAATTATGATTTCAATCACTTGTGTAAGAGGAAGAGGACATTCTCATAAGGCACATGTTCTATTCTGTGTTGTCTAGATGTTTTTCAATGCAAGAGCAAATTAACCCTTTCAAAAATTATTTGGCTTCAAAATGTAAAATAATCCCATATTAGTCTATTTACGAAGCTGCTTAAAAATATATATTTAAAAAAAGGTTATGTTGTGTTATGTTAAGGATGTGTAAGACCACACACACACAATAAATAAAAAACTGCATAAAATGAAAACTTTTTTTGCATTCCTGCCTATACATAACTTGGACTGTGGATAATGTACACTTACTACAAAATACATAAAATATTATTGATTTCTGTAGTTCAGCTGCAATAGAATGGAGCTAACGTGGGCAACAGCACCAAGTTTATGGGTTCAACTCAAAAGCACAAAGGCAAAAAGTACATTTACAGTATTATACACAGTGTTTGCTGGAGATAAGATAACTTGGAAGCTAGAATACATAATGTTTGATTTTTATTACAGGATTAAACAAACTCACCAGTTCCATCACCAACATGAATGTCATAAATGTGTGAATGAGTTTTAAGAGTAAAGATGAGACCGATGATATAGGACACAGGCAGAAGAATACACACGGTGTACACCAGAGGCCTAAAAACATATCAGATATTAATAATGATACATTATAATAATAATAATAAATGCTTACAAATATCTTAAAATAAAACTTACTCAATGTGACTGTGAAACAGGCTGTAATTATTTTCACTCTAGTCAACAAAAAATAATAAACAATGTTCAGAATTGAACTCGTGTTGTCTTTTTAATGTTTTAAAATTGTTTAAAATCTCACCACATCATAGTGACAGTTTCTGCACGTGAAGGATCCAGTGCTGTTGATTCTTGTGGAGTTTGTACAGTCCTCACATACTAGATTCCCATAAGCTTTAGAGAAGAGAGTGGGAGCAAACACTCCTAGAGACACAAGAGACCACGGATGAAATGATCAATAATCATGTTCGAAGAACATTTGTTGTCATAGTATTTCATTACAATGTTCTAAATACGTTTTTTTATGATTTATCCAATTATACATAATACTAAAGGTGAGGTGTCCAATTTTTTTTAATAAACATTTTCTGTTAAGTCTCCTGATAGCAATCAATAACTGAAGTACATTCGGTCTAAATGACGTTGTGAATGACGTTTTATGTTGTTTTTAATTACTGTAAAACGAAAGAGAGAAGATATACTGACAAGGGCAAAATTAAGTAGCCGGATTGTGGCTCACATTAAATCTTACCCCCTATTGATATGAAGAGCAGCGAGGAGCTGACCCCTGCCGAGCGGCTGTTAAACCTCTGTTCCCTGTGCCTGATGCCTCCGATTATCATACAAATCCCCTGAGAGACAGAGAAATATAATGCTTGCGTACTGCACACTTTGCAGATGTGAATGAAAGTCTTATTAAGCCATCCGCTCAAACCCCAATGGGTAACAAACATACTGGTATAAAAAGAATGCAGCCCAGCAGAGTCCCCGTAAGAGCCGCCTTTACAATCTCCTGCAGGCAATTATTTTTCTGGTGGTGACCTCTGATTAATGCTGTGATGTAAAAGGTCAACTCAGTGATGGAGCCGAATGTCGCGTTCACCACGGCTCCGACAGCAAAGTTACTCTGCGCGGATATACTGAGAATAGAGATTTTAACAGTTAGGTATTGCATGAATCTGAAAAAGTATTTGTTGTGTCTTGTATCTGCTCACCTTGCAATGCCCATGCCAATGTAATAGGACAGAGGAATGATGGAGCTGACAGCGGTGGCAAACTTGACTTCAGAACTAGCAAACTGGTTTGTTTGGTCAACATAACCGATCACTAGTGTCACTATAACTAATGGTAAGAGATCTGAAGTAATAGTATGTGAGTAAGGAAATTATTATGAAAAATGCTTAGCCTGTACAGCATTATCATTCATGACAACAGTTTCAAGTTGTTAATTTCTGTAGCATCTTATAGGTATTTCATTTGTTACTGGCAATCTTTAAAAATAAAAAATAATTTGTTATTGAGCAAGAACACAGCAGATCAATGTTCAAAACTATCTACGTAACTAAGCTTATATTACTGATTTGTAATTATTAATAAATGTTTAAGATAATATAATGTGATGTGATGTAATATAATATAATATATGAAATTTAAATAATTATTTTAATCTTTTTTATTTAAACTTACCAAAAATACTTAATAAATTAAAAGATAAATCAATTTAATCTGAATAAATTAAAGATAAATACATTTTAGCTTGATCTTTCTAATGGTAGAGAGGCATATTAATAGTAGAGTGGCCCTTTCTGACCATCACAGTGTTAAAGAATATCCATCAAAGTCAGACATTTAAAATCTTCTGCTAAACATAATATGATGATCATATGATGGGTTTTACATTAGATATGTAATTTTTGATATTAAGGATACTAACAGCAAAAACATTGATTCCATCCACTGTGTATTTATAGTAATAGAGGTTCACTGCGTGATAGCAGCACAGCAGTACTTGGCTTTCCTGTTCCTGAACCTAAATATAAAACACAAGAATTAATGATCACTTTTATCAAGTGGAAATGAATCCACTTGAATCCACTGGTTGTTAAACATAGAGACCACTTGATTTATGAATTTATTTAGCTCTTACGTCCGTGTCTTGGCTGATATAAATGTATTCAGGAGAAATGAGCAGGACGCTATGTAAGGTCTTGGCGCTCATCTTGGCCACAGGGATGGTGAAAACCAGCAGCCAGGAGATCAAGCACACTAAAAAGTGTGTGAGGGCTAGAATAGGGTAACCCACCAACAGCCACACGTATGTGCTTACACGGCACTGAAATCAGATGAAATATGGAGGGACATTAAAGGGCATTCAGCTAATCCACTGCAGACCTTCACATACATGTCTTACCCAATAGCGGTCATCCTGAGGACTTTCTCTTAATTCCTCCATCGGCTCTTCTACAGGTGTGGGCAGTAAGAAAGGAGAAGTCTTCCCATCCTCATCTGTCTCAAAAGCAGTACCATCCTGATGGATCATCACACTGTATGTTGGCACTGAGACATTGACCTAAAAAAACATTTTGTTCATTATAACTTCATTATCTCCAAACAGCGTTTATGAAAAGGCTTGTTATAAAAGCAGTATTTGCCAAATTATCATGGTGGCAGGGCAGAGATTTTTATAAACAGGGAAATAAAAGTCAGTTTAAAGAGATACATTGAGTGTGATGCGACACATGAACATCATAAGGTCTCTGACAACAACGCAGTGTGGAGAAGCATATAAAATGCATTTAGATATAAAAAAATATATAAAAAACCTTTTCAATTGCTTTTCCAAATGGCCACAGAAAATAGCAGGACAACCTCCAACAGAGTTTCCCTGAAAGAGTAAAAGGCACTAAATATTCCATCTGTCAGGTGGTGTGTTTTCTGGGAATTAAACCCATGACCTTGACATTACAAGTGTAATGCTCAGCTACAGAAACTTTAACCAGAAAACACTTACCGTAGGGGATTCCTATAATTGTGAAAAACATTAAGACTCCAACAATAACATAAACCAGAGAGATCCACCAGCCAAACAGGAACACATAAAGTATATTGCCACAAGTGAACAATGAAGAAGCTGAAACCCGAGAAAAAGAGATTGATGTAATTACAGTGAAACAGGAACAAAACTGAAATTTCTCTTTTTAGTGACACATAAGATTGATTTGTGTCATATGATCAATGCTTTTCAATCTAATTAATAATTTAGTTTTGACTTTTGACTTGTCCTGTACCGGTACAGGAGGGAGTAATAGCAGAACTTGATCTGACCTGAGTGAGGTTTAATAACGTTCAGCTCCGAATAAAGCTCCTTTACAATGTCAGATCTGTTTTCAAAGGGTCGCTCCGTCACATGGCTTTTCCATTTTCTGAATCCAAACTGAACACATACATATACAAAAGATCAACATCAGGATCAACAAATCCTAAAACTAGAAGACATGCGTGACATGATTTACCTTATAATTATTTGCAAGTTTGTTGGCTTCTACTTCATTCTCTGCACTTATAGTGGTCTTGCATGGGATCTCGTCCCATATTTCATCACCGAAACTGCATGCTGAACAAACACGTTGGGTCAGACTGTTAGTCATGAAAGTTAAAATAATACTAGATTATGAGTACAAACATGGGTTTTATAAAAGTGCATATGGAGTCTCACTTCTCTGGGGGTGTTTGGGTGTGGAGGAGTTGGTCTGCTGTAAACAGGATTCATTGTGGCCGTCACCAGCATCTGAATGCACAAGAGCTGCACAAACTCTGTCACAAACTCCAACATCATTGTGATCCTCTGAGGGATCTGTGGAAAGAGATATAATGAGTTTTGAAATATAATTGCATTACAATACAAATACAATACAATTGAAATATAATCGTATGTCATAATTACACAAATCAAAAACTTACATACATTTTACCTCAATGAAAAAGTTTATTTGTACATAACAACACCTTGTTATTTAAACCACCGTTTTCTTTAGAAATACACATTTATGTTTATGGTAAAGCTTTAAACTTGTTCTGATTCTTATAGAACATTGTTTTTCCTAAAACTAGATTTGTTTCCATCTAATTTCATGATGTAGGCAAAAAAACATCATCATCCATGTGAGAATATTCCATCAAGAACTGGCAAGGTTGCAAGTGTCATAGATATTTGTCATACAATGCATTACTAAACAATGCATTGAATTAAAAAATAAATGCATTTTAATAAAATCTAAAAAAAAAAAACATTTAACCAGAGTAACACAGATCTTGCCGAAGATCTGAAACCCACCGACAGGAAACAGTGTACAGTAACTATAGGGAAGTGTGGACTGATGCGGTCTCGCAACTAGAGAACTTGACTGACAGCAAATAATTTTTTAGCCCTAAATAAATGTCTCAAAATGCAACATGTCTTGGTACAGTTAACTTAGACAACAGGGTTAATTTATTTATCATTATTTACCGTATCAATCGCCACTAGCTACATTAACTACATGTAATGTGTTAATAACACGCTGCAACACGCACTTCACTTTACTTCAAATCAACAGTTCAGCCGTCCGCATTAAAACCCTCTCCGTTACCTTGTTTTTCTGCGTCTCCGCCAAGTTTTCTTCGTCGTGTCTCTGCATTGGTTGTCATTTCAGCTCATTCTCTTCTCTCTCTGTAATTTCTTGCAAAGTCTCACAATACAGCTTTAATAATCAGACTCATGTGATACAAACGCACTTGCGGCGAGTGAAGCGCAGAGACTTGTGGGAAATGTGGTTCAATCAACGACGCGCGCGTTTGCTTATATGACGTGCACAAATGAAACCAAACACTAGAGATTTAAAAAATTAAATATTTATTTTAGGGAAATTCCACAAACTTAATATAAGGGGCAGCAAGCATTTCAAAATAAAAATCCAGAATCCACTCATAACCGCAATAATCATACTGTGAAATAGCAATCTTAATAGTTTATTACCGTATGAAACGAAATTCATTAAATTATATAATGCTGGGCATGTCTAATCCCTTCGTCAAGCATCACAAATCACAGTACAATCAATGACATTAACATGCAGTTTCTATAAAAATAGTCTACTAAGTTCAGTGCTATATATCAGGCTCACCGGATTGCATTTTTTCTTCCCTGGTAAACTTCACTTATATTATGCAGTATTAAATCAATACTTTAATTGTTTAAGGCATATCCAAAACATTCCTAAATACATGCAAAGAGGTCAAGTTCCTTCCACCACAAGACTGGGTATTGAAAGCACTTCGTGTGGTAAGACAAAACACTTCCAAGTTTGTGATTTTCATTTGCTTGGCAAGTAAACATTTGGCAGTCAAAGGGTCTCAAAGGGTTAAAATTGTCAGCTATAACATAATCAAACATTGCATAAAATGCCTGAGGGAGTATAGTTTAGTACAGCCCATGACATTTCTATCCTTCCCTATCCATCCATTTCTTGTCTACTGGCAGCAAAGACTGAGGACACAGCTGACTTGTTAGTGCAAAGCCTGAACATTTTGAAGGTTAACAACCTTGTGTTACCTTCTACACACAGAAAAACAAGAATAGAGAAATAGATCCAGTGCCTGGCAGTTAAAGAGTAGCCTGGAGGTTACGTGAGGAGTCTGGCCACCTGCGCCTTCACCTCCTCATCCGGATGAGAGAGCAGCAGCGGCAGCTTGTGATGGAGCTGGGAGGAGCCGTCCAACAGAACGCAATATAAAGAGTCCTGTCTCCTCCTTAGAGCTTCGGCCACCTGCACGGAGGGTCTCCACGCCCGCAGGTTACCCATGAAAAATAACAGGCGCAGAAGAACAGGAGTGCTTGTGCAGCTGTCAAACAGCAAAATTAAGGAGGCTGGTGCCTGTGAAAAAAAATAAATACAGACAGTGTGAGTGTGTACAAAGACATAACAATTCAAGAGTATAAGTGTATCAACTGTCATTGGCACCATAAAACAACCTTAAAATAGATATGGGCATCAACAAAACAGGACATTAGCAACCAGGGTTATTATTTATAGTAAACTGTATCTACTGGATTAACTGCATGTGTCTACATTTTTTTAATTCTTATTATATTTGTCTAACTGAAAATCATCTACAGATACTAAAAGATAAAAAAAAACAATTTCATAAGATACATTTGCTTACCTGGGCTTGTACAATATCATCCATCAAATCTGGATTGGATGACAGATTTACTAGAACCTTCAGGACCTGGATCTACACGACAAGATGAAGTCAACATATCTAAAATATCACAAATAAAATAGAAAAAAAATCTCACTCTACAATCACCTGTAGGACTTCATTGCTCACTACGAGTAGTGACAGGAGGAGGGTGATGGAACTCTTCATCAGATGCTGATGATTATCAGTGACTGATAGATTAGTGAGTAATCTCAGCGCTGCCAGCTGAAGGTCAGAGTTCACTGGTGACATCTCGATCAATTGCATCACTGAAGGGACGTATATCTGAATGACAGAGATATTTCCATTTGGTAAACCCATGGCATATTACTAAAGCATGTATTTAAAATATCACAAAAGTACAGAAATACCTTTAGCTGCTCTTGGTTACGGATATTCAAACTTAAGTTGTTCAGTGCATTCAGAGTATGTTCCCTAATCTCAGGGGAAGGATCTGAGAGAAAGCTCGATATAATATGAAGGCCTCCAAATTCTCGCAGAAGATCCTAAAAAAGAGAAAACGACAACAGTATGAAAGATCAATCAACTGCACAGCCTAAAGAGCCAACAACAAACTCAGTGTGATTTATACTCCAAAAGTAAAAATAAATATATAGATGACCTGGTTTACTGTAAAAGCAGCAGAGTTTCCTAATGTAACAAGAACTTTAATCCTCTCTTCTGGATCTGGACTGCTTTGCAGTAAAGACAAGAGCATACTCAGATGTCTCGGTTCAAGACTGGCTGCAGATCTCGAGTGAATTTCACCTTATGAGAAGACAACAAAGTATAAATGAAACTTGGGAAATTAATATGAAGTGAACAAACTGTACCAATATATGTTTCAAATTATTAACTATTTAAATGTTACGTACTTGATTTGGTATCTGCAGATGGATCCAAATTATCAGTCTTACTGACGACTTTAAATCCGGCCACTTTCGCCATCAAACTTCCAGGCTGTACGGCACATTTACCCGATTTTATTTTGTTGACCTCACCATCCCGACCAAAGACCAGTTTATAAATGCCGTATGACGCTCCAGCGCCTGCTACAATCCCCAGCAGAGCCTTCATACTGCCGAGCCGGGCAATGACATTGTCATCTCCCATTCTGTTATTCAGATTTCATACATACATGGTAAACCAAACTTCTTCGACAGAAGAGAAAATATAAAGATTCACACACTGATCCAAAGACTACACAGTGAACATGTCCGTCAACTGTTTTTAGCACGTTGGCGCGTGTTGCATCAGTGGCCGACCAACATCTTTCACGGAGTTGCATCACTTGAGTTGTCCAACAAAGTGTTATAAAGATTTCGGCAAGTTTGGCATCAGTACAGATATTTAAAAACAATATTGTACTTAATATTAATAAATATAAACCGCCACACTTAATATTAAATATTGAATGGATATTATTTTATATAGAATATGCTGAATATTTACACTTAAAATATTTTTTAAAATACACTTTAATATAGACACAACAACGTAAGATTGGAGATATCCCTGGTATTATTTTTTCTGACCAACCATATGCTTTGGTTACCAAGCAACACCGTGTAAATATTGACTGAAGCTATAGGTACCAAATTTTTTTGTTACATGGCTTTAAATCATTAAACTGTCAGTGCAACCTCTTCACGATGACGTCTTTACAAGATGCAGATCCAGTTTTAAGAGACTACTTTATTAAACATTCACTTCCTCAGATTTACAAGGTGATTTGCACATAAAAGATCTAATTAATTAATTGGTTATTCAGCCAATATTAATGTACGTATTTATTGTTATCAAACTTCCTGTGACCATATCAGAATTAAAAGCTAGTCTAAACTTTTTTAAATACAATAGACCACATAAAAAATATATTACAAATAATACATACAGTAAGACAGTATAAATTTAATGTTTTTTATGATGTTATATTTATTTATTTGTTTTTCAACCACCAGGCTTTAATTGCTGGTTTATGTGTCTCATGCCCTGAAGATCCTTTGAGTTTTTTAAAGGAAAAGATTCTAGAAATTTTGGAGAGTCAGGATCTTGAGATTTACTGGTATGTGGATTTAGGAATCGCCTTTGACATTGGGATGTAAATTACGCCTTTATAAGCTTTAAGCAAAGATTTCATGTAGTAAACAATATCTCTGCTATAAAGTGTAAGTTTCTGAATTTTCCAGGCATACATTTATTGACAAAGACAAACAAATCTCCTCATTGACTGGAGGTTTTGTATATGATATTTTTGGGAATCTAGAAGACAATCTGGTAAATTTAAAATATTTACTAAACATTTTAAATAATAATATTTAAATTCTGTGGTAGTTTATTTACTTAAGATTTTTATGTGTATTTCCTCCACAGTGTATTTCACATTTGCTGGAGAGAGCATACTCCTGTTATCAAAACAATCTGACAAAAATGTGTTTCATGTAAGTGTATTACACTATTGGATGTAATAAAGTCCAAACATACCAGTTAATAACACCATGCTACTGAAATATTGGGTCCGTAACTGTTAAAGGGGTTGGAAGAGGTATATTTTGAAGAAGAAGGCAAAGGCTGCCAGGCTCCTGGAGAGGATGGAGGAGGCTGAGATCTATCACACACAGAGAAAGATGAAATTGGCTTTCATCAAGTGGACAGCGTGGATTCGGTTTCACAAACAAAATCAAAATGGTACCCGGCTGTTGTTTTGTTTATATATTACAGTATGTTTTCCACTGGTCCAATCAGGGTTACATATGAAAATCAACTATATTAAATTCAGTTTAACCCCAAGTGTTATGTTTAATGTAAATTTGCAACACAAACTGTAAGTCATCTGTTTTAACCAGATGCTGTTCAGAAACTACAGAAAGTGCAAAAGTCTGTTTACTACAGAAACATCATCACAGCTTGGCGTCACGCTGTGCAAGATGCTAAAAGATTAAGGGAGTATTTTAAGGTACTGAAATAAAGCGACAAAGATCAGTCTACAAGGTGTTAAAAGAAGCATTTAGGTTGTGTTTGTGAATATGTATATCCGTACAGAAACTAGAGAGAGAAATCCAAGAAAGTCAGAGCTCAGAGATATCACAAGGCAACGGACAAGACAGACTATCGCTGTTGCCGAACAAGCTCTCTCTTAAGGTAAGAATGAACTTCTTCAATGTTGCTATTCAATCATTGCCAACTTATTTAAAGCTACATCCAGGAAACAGAATATCATTAAGACATGGGCTTCTTTTACTTACACAAGAAACCAACCAGAACAGCAATGCATAATACACAGTTGTTTGGTGCAGATCTTTCAAAATCTAGGTGCGGCTGACCTCCTAAAATGTGCTCAGGTGTGTCGTTCTTGGAAGGCGATCGCTCAAAACAGCTCATTGTGGACTGAGGTCAGTGCATCTTTCTTTAAAACTAGCTTTAAAGTTACTCTGTAGCCAGTATAACCTTATAAAAGGTGTTTTCTATCGCAGATCAACTTCTCTGAGAGCTGCTGGGTCACAGATAAGACTGTGGGGAAATTACTGCGGGCACATCGTGTCTATGTGACTTCTGTGAACTTGTGTGGTTGCACCATGTTGCAGGGGTCATGTTTAAGATGCATCAGTACATGTCTTGTAAACAAACTTTAAATTGCATAAATTTGCAGTTGAATCAATGATCTGATTATCTTGCGTGTTTTCTGTTTTGCAAAGGCCAATGCAAGAATCTACAGGAACTTAATCTTTGTGAATGTCCTAATGTTAATGTGAGTGTAATACATACACACCATGTTAAGGTTTTGCTGCCTTTAACAGTCAAATTAATGATGTTTTGTTTGATAGGATGAAATTATGAAGATGATATTAGAGGGATGTCACTCTCTTCTTCATATTAATTTGGCCTTCACCTATGTTACCAATGCCACTATAAACGTCATTTCAAGGTACAACCAATGGTGCATTTATATTATTTTCATTATTTACAAAAGTTATTCTGTGTAATGTATGTGTAATGGCTTTTTTGTTGAAAGGTGCTGTGTGACACTGCGTTCTCTAAATCTTGCATACTGTCCAAACATCTCTGATGAAGGTCTACAGTATTTAATCACAGGGAAAGGCTGCCATAGACTTATTCAACTAGATCTCTCTGGATGTTCCCAGGTTTGGAAATCTTTACATGTATATGACATGCTAAGTTAACCTTATGCTCAGTGAAATAAAGAAAATATATTTTTTCAATTCTATAATGCAGTTAAGTACAGATGGATTTTCATATGTTGCGGATGCTTGCGGCTCTCTTCGAAAGATTGTGCTGGATGACCTGCCCACCCTGACTGATGAATGTGTGCAGGTACTACATAATGTGTGGACAACATTACCATACTAGATCTACTAGATTTGATAAGCACGTTAACTAAATATTATTTTCTGTTACAAGGCATTAGTGTCTAAATGTCGCATGCTGACTGTGATCTCCATACTGGACTCGCCGTGTCTCTCTGATGTGGCTTTTAAAGCTATCGCAGAGGTCATCAGCCTCACCAAGATCCAAGTAGAAGGTTTGAGTTCATTAACAATCCAAAGTAGTACAAGAGGAATTGTGTGTTCTGTATTTGAGGTTTTTGAGGTTTCAGGTAATAACCGAATAGCGGACAGCAGCTGGAAGGCCCTGTGTCGCAGTTCTCCAAAGCTCAGCGAGGTTTATGCATCCAACTGTCCTCGCATGACTGACGCCAGTCTGAAGTTTTTAGGAAGTCTGACTAAGCTATGCAACCTAAACATCTCAGGCTGTATCAAGTAAGAATGTTTGGTTACGTTCATGACAAGCATGCAGTGTCATCCTAGACACTGATTTATGAAGTAAGCTTTTGCATGATTTAGGGTGACAGATACAGGAATCCGTTACATTACCGATGGACCATGTGCCGTTGAACTGCAAGAGCTTGATCTATCCAACTGTCCAAAAGTTAGTGACATGTCCCTCAAGAGAATATCTCAAAGGTACTACAAACAAACCTGTCAATTTTTTCCATTTGTGTTTTTTTTACATATACAGTCTTGAAACTAATTTAATTTCCAGATGTACCAATATGTCTCACCTGAGTGTGCGTTTTTGCGAGAACCTGTCTGATAATGGGTTCGAGTGTTTGGGCGAATGTTCTTCCCTCAAGACTTTGGACATCACAGGATGCAAAATTCACGACCAGGTATCTCTCTCTACATTTCTACAGCTTTAGTCAATATAGTTTTTCCAATAAATGGTAAGTGTCCTTTACAGGGACTAGCAGCCCTGGGATCCAACCCCAGTCTGAGAAAACTAACGGCAGCTGAGTGTGTTTTCCTAACAGATAAAGGAATAAAGGTTTGGTGCGACTCTTCATCATTCAAATCTCACCGTGTTTAATTAATGACTTGTTTTGGAAATGTGAATGTGACATATATTGGCCTCGGTGCAGATGTTTTGCAGACAAGCTCGTAATCTGGATCTGTTGGATGCGAGTCACTGCGTGTCTCTGTCCGATCGGGCGATGAAGGCTCTTTCCTTTTTCTGCAGAACCATTTCCACAGTCAGAATAGCTGGATGCCCTAAAGTAAGTCTAAATCAACTTAAATATTTGACTGCAAACTGACAACTCTCATGTTAACAGACTATTCTTTGCTACACCAGATGACAGATACAGCTGTAAAGTATTTCACAAGAGTGGGTTACTTTCTAAAAGAGCTGGACGTGAGTGGCTGCACTTTGCTGACTGATCAGACACCTTTCTATCTGCTGTGCAGCTGTCCGCACCTGCGCTCAGTCAACATGCTCTACTGCAAGAACATCTCAAAGTAACTGCTAGTGTCTTATTCAGTCAGTAGACAGCAAAATTGACATTATGAAGATATTTTATTTCTTTATCTTTCTCACCTCAGACAGGCCGCTCTGAAGCTGCATTGCCGCGTCCAACAGTGGAAACATAGTGATGATGACGCCCCTATAGTCTGAAATAATAACTACAGCTCACATTCAATCTGGACAACCTAATGAGAACTATAAAAGTGACATTACTGATTAAGACTCAAAGCGCACTGTTTTAAATCTTGTTTTGTAAATAAAATAAAATAAAAAATGTATCACTTACCAATTTACCAGGATTGTTTTTTCATGTTTAAGCATGCATCTTAAGACTGACAAAACTGTATTTTAAACTGTAAAATTGTATCTTACATACAATATATTAGAATACAGATTATACATACATTTAATTTTTTTTTTGTATCACAAACCATAAACATACACAACTGTTTTATTAAACCATGTATTCCCAACCAGGAGAATGTATAATCATTGTAAGAATGGCCACATTGATAATATTAAATGCTAATGATATTAAGTATAATGGAACACATTTCTGGTTTGATGTCATGGGGTTACAAAAATACAAAAGTTGAAAACCACTGTATGAAACCATTTAACTGCCTTGCTTCATTTTCAATAAACCTTAAAAGAAACGGATAAAAGACACATAAAATGCCAGTAACATTTGATATTTGGTTCATTGTAAACAAAGAGTCCTTTATATTCTGACTAGCAAGAAGTCTGTTGTATCTGGTGTATAATTACATTTTTATATAATCTGTTACACAAAACAGATAATGCAACTGAGACTCTTGTATCTTATATTATAGCACAAATTATGCTATTATATTTAACTTTGTACATTTTGGATTGTGTTGACATGGACAGATATAATCTGCAGGATGAATCCTAACTGTTCGACAGCTGGTCTCTACATGTTTTAACTCTCTGCTCCAAGTCTGAGGCTTTCAAACCAGCTCTGGCTTCTCAGGCTGACGGCACCTTTATCAGCAGTGGCTTTTATCCATCGTTCTTCACACATGTCACCATTCAAATGACCTGCACGTAAACAAATTCAATGAATACAAAACTTTCAAGACTCCAAGATTTAGGCTATCAATTACACATTATACATTGTTGTACACTGGGTTCCACTCACCAATGACTGTCGTCTTCCCCTTAGATGAAATGCGTTCAGTCTCTTGACATGCAATTTCTGAGCTGATGTCCACAGAGGTTCCAGACAATTTCACTCCAGTCTTCATAGTGGAGGGCACACGAACACTCACAGTACCTGCACAACAACCATGTGTTGGACTTAACCACAGATAGATAAAAAGACATACAAACAGGTAAATATATAGAACGATTTCTTGATGTTTATATGTGGAGCACCTTGTTGGGAGTAAAGTTCTGCTGTGCCATCATGGCCTACATAAGCATCAATGTTTCCAGCAGCAGTAAGTACCTTTAGAGAACCACTTGAACTGTCTGAAACACAAACAAAATCATTAGGTTTTTGCAATAGTTATATTTTACATGTTGACTACAAGCATTTCTGAATTAGAGATGACGTGTCACTTACCAATAACAATGTTTCCTGTTTTACTTTGTACAACAGCTTCACCTGTTAAACAACGACAATGAAAAGTGATTAGATCAAGTCATTTCTAAACTTTAGCCATTATTGTCTCTTTTTCTCACCATGTATATGCCCAATCTGAATATTTCCAGAGGAGGTGGACACTGTTGTGGATTCACCATAGATGGCCTTCACCTTCAGATGCCCATGTTCAGTAGACAGATTCATAGTAGTTCCCTGAATTTTCTTAACATCAATATTCTAGAGAAAAAACAATGCAGTTTAAAGGCAAATGATCATCACAGATGTTACAAGATGTTACCAGAATTACTCATAAACTATTTACACTGTCCCCAGATGCTCGGATTTCCACATTCCCATGTACGGTGTGAAGTCCAGTGACATTTCCTCCCATGGAGTGAACCAGAACTTCATGACCCTACATTAATAAAAAATACAATCAAACTTTTTCATAATTAAAACATCATGTCTAGTTCTTTATGACAAATGGATCACAGAGAGATAAGGAAGATGTCATGAAGATTAGACTTTTATGTACATTTTTTACCTTCATAGCTTTCAGCACACAATCTCCTTTCTCTGTGTGCACGTGACAGAGGTCACTCTCCATTTTTGCGACCTTTACATTGCCTTTGTCCTTAGTCTTGATGTGGAGATCTGGAGAAATGGACATGTACTAAAAGGATTGAGCCAAACACATTATCTGTTGTTTGACATTACAGGAAACTATCTATTACTCTATTCTGTCTATTACTATATAAAGAGACTTTATAAATAAACATGAAAAGTATTGTATTAACATGCCTATATTGCAGATTCTTACCACATTTAACAGGCGCTGTCACTTCAACAGACACATCACTATTAATCTCATTAGCTAAAATCTCAAGTTCATTGCTTTGAGGATCATAATGAACATGAAATCTGCTCAGATCTTGATTCGCATCTGTCGCGTGCACATTAATAAACGCCCGATCCGCCTCAGGAAACACATGTGGATCCAGTGGTTTAACAGATATATTACAGCCTAAATGACATTTAATTTTGGTGAAAGGACTAACGGATAAATCCCACTGCTTTACAGGTTTATTCAAGTCCTTGTTTGAAGGGGAATCTGAAAGGGTTCGGAAAGCCTGAGATATCAAAGACCCGGTGAAGTTTCTTGAACATCTTTGCAGTGAGCCCGTGCAAACACCGTGACGTAACCGGTGCTGAATGAAAGAAACTAACATTACTAAAGCTATACGTTATGTGATAAAGCTAACTTAAATAAGTAAACATTAGATTAAGACTTGCGGTAGCGTGCAGAGGCAATGCTTAGGAGAAATGTTTACATCACGAGGTCACACACAAATGACAACCGGAAGAGAGAGCGAGTGGAGTTATGGGAAATGCAGTCCATCAATTCTGAATAAAGTTTAATAAGTTTGTTTCTCTATGTGAATCTTTATTTAAAGTGTTAAATAACTGAGGCCAATCTGCTTTAAAATAGTCGATACTCCTTACGGTTTTATTATAGTAAAATTATAGTAACCATTATTTTGGATTGATTACCATTTGTATTATTGTTTTACAATTTACAATAGTTTAATCATAGTTCCTACAGTTAAACAATGGTTAATGTGGTTACTGTATAGATTATAGTTCATTTACGTAAGAGACGTACATTTATTGGCAGCGGTTTAAGATTACAGATTAGATCAACTACACTTGTTTGTTATGATTAAACATTTTGTTTTTTATAATATTAATATATAATACAAAAGAATACATGAATGCATAACAAATAAATAGTTTATATAATATAATAAATTATTTATATAATACATTTTTATAAATAAAAATTGTGTTAGTAACATTTTTCTGCAACGCACAACACGTGCGCGCGCAGGCACGCGGCACACCTGTTAAAGAAGTGCGTCTTGTTCGTGCCAGCATAATACTGCTGTTATAGTGTTATTGATGGAATGTGCTACTGTTGTAAATAGCTTATAAATGTCATGTCACTGTGCTTTTTAAACTCCTAGTGAAGGTCGTTTTAAAGCTGAGCAGACAGACGTCATATTGGGCGGATTTTCCGTCTGGTTTTCCAATAGCTGGAGGCAGTATTATTCACGACACTACATCACTGCCTGTGTAACTTGCCTTATTTCTGTCAATAAATACGCAATGGGATTTATTTATTTCTGAAAGCAATTTATGGTTCTCAAATAAAAAGCGTCACACTGAAAAAGCATTAGTCACTACGGTTTAAGGTCTTGGTATATTAATCGTCCAGTAGGTGGCAGTCTAGTCGTTCACAGCGAGTAACAGAAGGATACAATAGAGCCCTTTAGACAATAGATAACAGTGCATAGTGTCTCATGCCCTCCTCCACAATAGTTTATGAGTTAGTGTTGAGTTATGAGAAGTAGGAGGGATGTAGTATTTGTCCTCTAAGTTAGGGCAGCTCAGTACAGTTGAATGCATTAAAGCAGCTTAAAGCTGAACAATAAAAAAAGGTTTGATTTTTTTGGCTTACTGAATACATTTTACATGCTAGATAACATGCAGTTATATATGCATTAATAACAAAGAGTTTCTATAATGCTCTTATATGTATTGCATGCGCTGCCTGCAAATAACATTTAATTAATTTTGCTTCAGTGCTCTTTTACAGACAGGTAGTGTTACCCTTCTTTTCAAGAAGAGACCATAAAGGAGGATATTAAAAAGCCTGTCTAGACGACAGTGGCTGAAGGTTGAGACAAGAGCACTGAGGGTAATCACAAGGTCATGGTCAAAGTTCACACTGAGAGCCAGCGAGATGGATGAAACTCAAAGGTCTTGTATAGACAAACCAATATAGCAGGAACACAATGAATTTCATTTCAAACACATACACACAAGATAAAATTTTATTATTGACACTGCAACAAGAGAAGTATTGTAATATGTACCATTATTGAATCATTTCCATCCCCAAATAGCTCACGAGGAGACCGTTACAGTTAAAGCTTTAACTAAAAAAAGACAGAAGATTGAAAAATGTAAAATCTTATACTAAATGATTTAAGGTTCAATTCGTTTATTGGTCAGTTGTAACAAGAACAAAATGAAAATGATCAATCTAATGAATTATTTGACTGATATACCGAACTGTCTATACCGTAAACTGTGTTCATAGGCTATATATACATGTATCACACAGCAAGTCAGACATGACGGGAAGTGAAACAAATTATTTACATCAAACAGTAGTTCATTACAGAAACTCACATTCATCGTCATCTTCACTACACAGCAATATACTGTACAGGCCTGTATGGAAACTGTGGCTATCATTCACACAATTCTACACAACAATCAATCATCTTATGTTGTTTAATACATTTTTGGCATATTTGACCATTTGCTAATGCAAATAAGATCAAAGTACTGTCAGCTCTGTTGTCATTCAGTTATAAAGGCAACAAGAAATCAAAATCATCCCCTAATAACTTATTTTGCATGATTAATCTGTTATTCTGTAAAATAACGCTTACTTTTAACAATCCAAACATTTACCGAAAGATTAAATCAAGTCTCACATTTTTGTCTCAATAAATGTGACTCTGCCTGTCAAACCCAGCTGAAGTCATTTTTTGTGATTTACTGTTTTCTACATAAAATCATCCTTCATGATATAAAGATCATTATGTAAAAATATAATCTATAAATATATTTAATATTGACTGAGTAACAACATGTCAAAGATTGAAATCATAGTAAAATTAATGACTGAAATCAAACTTTGATGCTCATTATCTTACAATTACAAGACTTTATCCTGGATTTCACTGATAGGGTCTCAAATATGCTTTGTTACCTCGAAATGTGTCACATTACTGAAGTGAAAAGGGTTATGAATACCATTTCATGTTGACTTCATTCATACAACTCACAAAATGTGAAAGTCACACAGTTTCCATGTGGGCCGAGTAATATCCTATTTAAACAGATTCTATTAAAAATATAGAACAACTACTGAACTACAGATATTTTGTTGAAATGACCAGGTCAGAAAATCATCACAGCATTTTACATTTTTTCCAAACATGTAACAAAAAAAAAGAAAACAGAAATGGATGATCATAAAGAGGAATCGTGTGAGTCCGAAGTACAGAACACTGACAGATCTTAAGTCAGTTACAAACATCACACGCAACCTGTCCAGTGTTCAGAAGAGAACTTCATTATGCTGCGATCAGTTCATAGTATGAAGGCATGCACAATGTTATATTACATTTTTCACAGAAAACAAAGTGGTCGACATATGCTCAGATACCCCAGAGAACACAATGCCACTAAAGAGTTTCTCGATTTTAGAAACCATCTTATTGAACAATCAGAGACGGTCTTGAAGTCATTCGGTAGGAAAGCGTTTGCCAACAGCACGAACGAATCAGATGGGCACAGATTGCAAAAGCGTCTGAACGCAACCGTACAAACGAACAGATGAGATATTAATGGGTTGACAACCGACCAATTAGAAACCGCGTCCAACAACCAACTCTTATACCATTGAAACATCTATGGCTCTGAACGCATCACAATCCAACTCGCTTCTGGACCATCTCGTGCCTGAGCAGAGAACATCACCTCCACAGTTCATGGCTCATCACAATCTATGTACAGTGATAAAGGGAGTGTGCCTTTAAAGTCTTTCACGCTGTCCTTGGGCAGCTTTCCTCCTTCTTGAATGCTGAAAGCCGACCAGCGAGTCTCTTTCATAAACGTCAAATAAGGCTTTGGCTTTCCTCTTGTTGATCTTCTCGTCCTCTTCATCCCTCCCTCCGTCTAGACTTCTGCTCTCTCAGGTACAGCAGTCACGGTCCAGGTTACTCTGAGAGGAGATGAGGGAGGGGTAGGGTGTCATCTTGTCGATGTTGACGTAGGTGGTGTTGAGGAGGATATAGTGCTCTCCGCTGAAGCTGGAGAAGATTGCGGCGATGCGGGACACCAGCTCTGAGAAGGTGGGGCGGCGCTCTGGTTTGGGGTGCCAGCACTCGATCATCACATTGTATCTGAGATGAGAAGAGAGTTAGATAGTTATAGATCAGATTGGATGAGAACTAAAAATATTTAACTCCCTCCAGTTCTAAAATGACTTTTCATTTTTAAACAAAGTCACGTGAACAGTAAAGAAGATTTTTAGCGTTTCTGAAGCACAAGTGAGTCATGGATGCATGTGTAAAGGTCACAACCATGTGACTTTCCTAATCTAAAGTATGAGCAAAAGCAATACTGATGCATGCTGGTCCTTCAGGCCCTTTATTCCATCCACACCAGCTGTTTGCTTTGGCAATGCACTGGTGCTTTGAAATGTATTACCTACAGTGAAAACCTTCATCACATTTCAGAACGACTTTCTATTGTTTTTCCTGCAACAGTCTGCTGAGCAAACCCGACAGAAACATGAGACTGATAGGGCAGGGAGTGATGACCCACACATCTCTATTCACAGTGCCACTGGCTGATTATTAGACAGCGGTGTGTGAAGAATGTTTGGAGGTTAAATCATATCAGACAGGCAGGGCTTTGAGTCAATGTGTGTTGATCTCAGGTAGTCATGCACAGCCGAGTTGGCCGGGAGTTCTGATGAACCGCGACTGCTCGAGTGAATCTGCGGGTGGTTAACAATGGCCCTCTGTTGTACACCCTGGTGCTCATACCCACCCCCCTCTCGAGTTCTGTACGTTGGTCATAATAAAAGTAACGTAAAGTCTGTACTTACAGGGCGTCCGGGCAAAACTCGGGCTGCAGCAGTCTTCGGCCCTGGAGGAGGAAGACCGTGATGTCGAAGGAGTTCACGTCGGAGTACGGCGGGGCGCCGCGGGTCATGAGTTCCCATAGCAACACGCCGAAGGACCACTGCGTGAAGATCAAATGGAAAAACAATGAGCAAAGCAAGCACCTATCAAAACAACTGACATTTGTTTGAACTCTGGACGACTCCAACATGTCATCAGACTGATACAAAGGGAATACAGTGTGCCAAACAGAGGGAAGCTCAGGAACGCTAAACCCATAAATCCATTTAAGGGAACAGCCTAGTCTGTATTTACAGAAATGTTGGGAAATAAATTTTTTCCTGAAAATGTGGACGTGCAGTCATTTATTTTATCTGGAGGTAGGCAGGTTAGACAACAGGACGTGAGTCATGGCACACCTTGGGCCTGACGTGTGTGTGCATGCATGAATCTGTGTTTGAAGAAGGATATTTAAGTTAATGAAGTGAAGCATATAAATTTAGTCAATAGAATCCCAACAGTACTTGTTGAAATATTACAAATACCAGAACTGGAGTCTAAAAACTCGACTGAAAACTAAAGCAATGGCAGACATAGGAATGTTCCATTTGATGCACACATGATGAGTTTGTAAACATCCCATTTTTTTCCTCTTGTTTAACAAGTAGGTTAGGATTTGGGTTAGGCAAAATTACGATGGGTCACTGGAGTTAAATTAAATTTAAATCATAAAATTTCCAAATTTCAGAGTCAAATTTCCTAATGTTATCCATTATTGAAAACTACTCACCACGTCAGATTTGGTGGTAAACTTGTGTGTCTGCAGGCTTTCTAACGCCATCCATTTGACGGGCAGCTTGACCCCGTGCTTGTTGTGCACGCTGTAGTATTCTTTATCATACACATCCCTGGCCAGACCGAAATCAGCCACTTTCACTGTGTAGCTCTCATCCAGCCTAGAAAAGACATTACAAATATGTTACAGTTATAAATCTTTGTACAGAAAGAGATACACTAGAATAGTTGATAAACTCACATGCAGTTTCGGGCTGCAAGGTCTCTGTGAACGAATTTCTTGCTCGCAAGATATTCCATTCCTTTAGCCACCTGTAGCCCAAAACCCATCAGGTCTTTGACTGTGGGGTTCTGAGTGGAAATAAAAATATCACTCTTAGATCGTTAAACAAAAACATGTTGCACTGTAACCAGAAAGACTTAAAGTTCCATACGTGAGTCTCATCTCTGATAAAGTTGCGCAGATCCCCGTGCTTCATATATGGCAACACGACGAGAGGCGAGCCCTCGCTCGGCAGGCATATCCCCAGCAGCGAGAGCACGTTGGGATGGCTGAAATCTTTCATGATGATGCCCTCCTTCAAGAACTGGGACACCTCCTCAATATCTGTGATCCCTGCAAACCACACATATGCATAATAAGCTTTACTCGTTTGAAAAGAAGTCTGCAAAATCCTGATAAAGCACAAAATCACAGCAGTTCAAAGGTCACCGCGTCTCAATCCGTTCTGCTACCCCCAGTCTAGATTTACACGCTTGACCCAACTTTTAAAATCTATCCCGCTATACGTTCTCTGGTTAGCAATAAACCTGCCAAGTTGTCATTGAACCATTTCGCCATGACATATAAATTATCTCCAACACTATCAAGTGTTTTATCACACAAGGCTTGATATTTCACCCCGGGTGGAGCTCTCTGTTTCAGAGCAGAGACTTAATCCACTGTGTCATGACCATGCCATTACTAGTTGGTCCTGCTGTTTTAGCTGTGCCTCCCTTTAATCCCGTTGGAGGCTCTTTCCCATTTTGAGAAGATTAAACAGATGTTTAACCTTTCACTAGGAGAAAGAGAGGCAAACACAAAACGAAAAGAAAAGGCCTGTGTATACGTGTTGTGTTTACAGACGACTGATTTTGAGATGATGTAACGCGGAGCTGCTGTCAGTATTCTCAAACTGATCTGGGAACAGCTCCAAGCATTTCCAAGCAGATCGATACTTGTTATTATTTATTCATGATGTCCATTCTTACTTCTTGTTGCGATTGCAACAAAAATGTGGACAAATGTGAAACTCGACAATACTTGAAACATTTAGGGTCTAGTTAAGCAACGCATCCTGTTGAAACAAGTCTTCATTCTAAAAAGCAATTATGAGCAAGAAAAGCAGAGCTCGGGTCATAAATCTAAAGCTCAGTGACGTGATTAGGGGCATCTCTAATGCGATATGGCTGTTCTGCTGTTCATTCATCATCATCATCTTCATCACAGTGTCATATTAAAACTAACCCCATGTGTCATACGTCATGTCTCAGTACAGAGATGTTCTGCTTGTCAGACCGAGTTCAAATCAGAAATCTAACTAGTATAAAACAAACAGACGGCGTAATTATGTATGTCGGAAGCCAGCAGAGATCCAGAATGAAGATATTTTGTTGGTAGAATATTTTAAAAGGACGTCATGTATTTCTATTTGGTTTCAGTGATTTAAGAGAGTTAATTAAAATATCATTAAATCTAAAGCGCCATTTCTGTTGCACAAGTGTTGCATATGTCAGCCAAACATATAATCCCACCCCAAACCACATGCATTTTGCATATTAATCTTAGAATGCCAGAAAGTATTTAAACATCCAAAATGGCTTTAACTGCTGTAAAATCCATACCAGGGTTGTAAAAACCCTCTGAATAAATCCTATTTGAATGTGCTTTTACCCTCGAACTCTGATCATCAATTCATCACTTCAACACAACGTCATGATGTCAAACTCACGGTTCAGGGACTTGACAGCGCAGTGCTGCTTCTGGCCATCTGGTTCGAGCAGGGTCCCGTGGAACACGCAGCCAAAGTGGCCTGGGCACACAAAGACAGGAAAAGATGCCGAGATTATTACCACATGAATCTATCAGAGCCTTTTATGAGTTTTGGCATTGCAGGTGCATATTACATACAGTACAGTAGCCTCCAAAACCAAGAACAATGAATTCTGCAAATCAATGGAGTGTGAATATAGATTTGTGGTGGTACCACAAGCATTTTTAAAAAAAGTGTTTTATGTTGGTCTTTTTGCAACTTCAGACAGTAGAAAAGGGACGCAATTCAGAAATTGCAGGTGGATGCCAGGCAGTTGCTATAGCACTTATAATGGTTGCTAGGGTGTTGCTAGGGTGTTCTAAACAGTTGGTGCAAGAATATTTTGACTTGTGAATGTGAACAGAAAAACAATTACACGATCTGTACCAGGTGTTCTCTCTAATTAGGGCACAGCGAATATAAGGTGAGAGTCAGTGTGTTGTGTTGGAATAATGGAGCGTGGAGCGCTGTAATCTCTCTCCAGCACCGCTATCACGTCTTCCCAGATGGGAGGCGAGTCGGATTACCAGTGCGGAGCCCTGAGACGGCCCAACAATGAGCCTGGAATTTAACACGAGAACAAATCACCACACATGCCACCCCGACCACCCCAACATACTCGCACGCAAACACACACATAAATCGATTCGTGTCACATGCGCAAACACACACACGTTAGGCTTGACTTTCCCACAGGGGTTCTTGGTTTTAGGAGTATATACACGGGAGAGTGGTTTTCACCTGATCCCCCAAAGTAAATACGATACACGCATCACACCCACACATCTGTAGTACAATGAGACGACGGGCAATTTAATGTTCAAATGTCCAACCTGCCGGGCTGATTGTGACCATTTAACCTTTTAGCTTTTTGGAGTTTAACCACGTCTGAAATTGATTCCTCCTCCTAAATCACTAATTTGGGCTATTGAATTTCTTGTAATGCACTCTTTTCAAACTTTAGCAGCTGGATGTGCTTGTAAGTTGTAACAGCTTACTGTATCAGTAAAACACAAACTATATTGTTAGATCAATTCATCAGTATTTGTCACCAAACCCATAAGAAAATCATTTGAACATTTTAGATATTTGTGTTCCCTCACCTCTTCCGATGATCTCATTCACATGTAGGAGCAGGTCCTCTCGGGCTATGACCACATGCTGAACTTCCTTCAGCAGCTCGGGGTGGAGGCTGCCCAGATCTATGGGAGCGTTAGAGGGCAAGAGCGGTGAGGCCAAGTCCCCTTCCATCGCCCGAGCATGGGGGACAGGTCCACATGGGCATGAGCGTACAGATGAGGCCGACACGACTCCGTCTGGGACAGAGGCAAGTTCTGGTCTGCAATGTGAAAAGGTCAAAGGTGAAAAGTCAACGACTTGTTCGCAGAGGCCTGGGGTCACCTGAACAAAGCGGGGAAAGTCTGAGGCAGAGTTATTACACCAACTACAAAGAGCGAAGGAAATTCAAAACCCGGTTATACAGATGACAGTGGGAAAGTCATAAGCAAGCAAAAAGGAGCATGCAAAAAGAGAGAGGAGAACAAAGGTTGAGGTCAGAAGGTCTGTGTTTGGAGAACTGGATAAAAGAGCTGATCTAGGACCAGCCCTCCTAATCATGATTTTTAACCCAAGCCGAAGAAAGAAAAACAGCAAAGCTGGTGTGAGATCAGCAGAGATGGCGGTGTGTTTTGAGCGAGAGGCAGCGAAGCGTGAGAACATACCCTCAAGCAAAGTGGTTCTATAGTCCACGGACTCGTGAGAGACCATTTCATTAGTCGGACTGACACTCCTCGCGTTTGCCAACATGTCCAAGTGTGGAATGTGAGCCCGGCCGTCATACCAAACCATAGCCTTAGCTAAATCTACAACCAGAGACAGAGAGTGAGAGAGACCAAGGGAGAGAAGATGTCAGAAAAAAAGGGACAGATCGCTCCACCGTGGACTTCAGCAGCATCAACTCCCACAAACAACCCGGAAACCCATTTCTCTCTATCTACCACTAGAACTCGTACAGCTTCTTTGGCCATGAAAGTGGTGGTTTTGCAGACTTTAGACATTTTATTTAACTTACCTTTAAAATAAAGAAAACTATACTTCAAGGAGCATTTAAAAGCTTACAGGCTTATTCGCTGTATCTAATGTTGGTTTGAATGATTAAGTGCATCAGTGTGAATGTCAGTGGAAATATTTGCATAATATTTAATGGATTTTACTTGTAAATTTTTATACAAACGATTTCGAGAGAACAGCCAAAGGAGGAATCTACTGACTAATGATAGCTCATATACTCCATCAGACACACACACATGCAGACCAAGACTGCAAATACACAGTTACATACCATCGATATGCTTTTTCCTCTTGATCCAAACAAAGATTCCGATTAAGACAAATAGAAGGATAGACACACAGATGACTCCTATGATCAGTTTCTTGTAGTCCTGGTCTTGAGCCAACACTACCCGACCCAGGATCACAGAAGATGTGGCTTGCTTCCACTGCAATGCACGACACAAATTAATTTGACACTTTTGGACTTCAAGGAAGTAAAACTGGTCACTTTAAAACTTTATTCGGTTTAAGTATTAACATATACTGTATGTTACTACCCTCTCTTCTACATTTTACTTGTTATTTGTGATCCTAGAATAGGCCACTAATACACACAGGACAGACTGGGTTGCCAGATCATGATGGTTGCCAGATTAGCTTTTAAATGTACTTTCACTCCAAACAGACCTTGCATATGAGAAACGTTATCAATGATTAATTTTAATGAAAAATTACTGTATATATAACAGATATTATTTCTCAATATTATTTTTACAAGCATACACATTCAAAATCGAAAGGGTTCATAAAACCGCTGAAAAGCCCCACTTAAAGATGCATACACTTCTAAAAGATGATCAGCAGAAAACTACATTGTAGTCACATTAACCAAAAAAAGATTTTTATACGATCATGTCTGTGACGCATTTGCATCAAATTTCATACCAATGAAAATTGTTTACATTTAAACCTTTAACATCACAACAATGCATCTAAAAAACCCACAGGGAGCTTTTAGGCTCAGAAAAATGGCTTCGCTGGTCATAAAGCAGCACGACAAAATGAAACGCACTTCTACTGCAAGCAGAAGGGAAATTGGATCAGAGATAGAGCTTCTCTTATGTGGCTGAGCATTATTGAGTTTGGGTTGAGATTAGCTTCACTGCGCCGCATTGTGATGGGGTCAGATTAGAGCATCGTGTCACACACACGCTGTCCGTCTCTCGCTGACAGATAAGCACTTTATGCCGAGGCCAACTTTGCTTGATCTTTGTACCAATCATATCAGTCTGTCTGGGGGCCGGTGCCGAGCCCCCAAAAACATTTTTTTTAATGTTCTTGTTGAGCTAATGGTGACCAAAAAGGAAATTCAGAGAAGGCATCTTATCGGCCAGGTCTGGAGAATATATAAAATTACAATATAAACGGCATTGAGGAAATTAATCATTGATAGCGTTTCTCATATCCAAGGTGTGTGTGGAGCAAAAGTATGTTTACGAACTAATCTGGCAACCATTGTGATCTGGCAACACAGTTCGTCCTGCGTGTATTAGTGGCTTTTTCTAGGATCACAAATAGCCAGTTTGACTCGCAAACTGCATTAACAAATATATTTGATATGTTATAAACCTTGTAGTCTTGTACATTAATATTGTCTGGCTTTAAAGTTACTGAAGTTTCTTGGCTTTGAACTCTTAAAAATAATTTGTTATTATTATATTTTTTAATTATTATTATTTTTATTATTCATTTAATTTTTTTAATTATTTTTTAAACTCCTAAAGACAATGAATATAAAAAAATACTATTAAAGCTTCCGAAAAATTTGGCAGTCACAGTTGTGCTCTATTGGGCAAGCTAGCCGACGAGTGGCTCTTATGGGGGCCAGTCTGGATTCAAGTAGAAGAATGAAAGACAGTCTTGTACCTCCACCTCCAGCTCTTTAGTGGCGGTCTGGAGCTCCACGGGCACGGTGCATTCAAGCGTGTTGCCCACCAGAGTGATGCTCTCACATGTTCGGTTCGAAACTTTAAGCACCTCGCCGTTTTTTACCGCCTCCTGATTCACAGGAGGAACCTGCAGAGAGACAGGAGAAAAATAAGTTGTTATATGACAAATCCCACAAGACTATGCTATTGGTTTTAGTGCCGATAAATTGCTTGAATCTTGACTTCAAGTCACACCTGGTAGGCCAACATATGGCCAGGCACACTACCATACCACAAGACATTCACACTCATTAATGTAATAGTCTGTGACTTTCTGTAAATTGGCCCATGACTTGAGGGGTATACGGGACGTATAGATTGCATCTTTTAACTCAACCCGCTCTGTTGTATGGTGCAAAGCAGAAGGCAATAAAGAGAGCGATCACATTCCTCACATGACAGCCTGAGCTTTGCAGATTGGACACACTCCACTCCGGCACCTGTTACTATACAGTACAGGCCAGCCTGAGATCTGCTGAGAACCAGCACACACACATGCAAGAACTACATTTCTAACAGCCATTCACAAAAAGTAAAAGCTCATAAGCCTTAATTCTACTTTAAAATTAAGTCATTTATCAATTATGATACATGACAATAGTTTTATGTTTTAAAAAAAAGTGTGTGTATGTTGTCGAGGAGTTTGACACATTAACAAAAATAAAAAAGCATCAGTGATTCAGTTTCATGTCTTTTTAATGTCCCATGGTCACCATTTACTTAATCTGTATGGAAAACAATAATATTCTGCAAATTAAATAATTATTTTTGCTTGCACTATACATTTTAAGGCATGTAAAAAAAAGAGATGCAAAAATAATAATTGCAATGTCTTTGACAGTGACACACAAACATAACTAAAATAAAGTCAAACCCAAACTCTCTATTACAAACCCCCTTTACAACTGTAACACACAATCTTTGACATTTTGATTCCTTCTAAGTGCAAATATATTTCTCTAAAGTCGCCCTTAAGTATCAACCGGCAAACCTAAACAAACAAACAGCATGGGAATGACCGCGCATAATAGGCAGTTTAATGACAATTAAGCTAAACTGGGCCACTACTGCCCATTACTGAACACATAGTGCCTTTAAATGGGCTTGACGAGTACACAATGCCTAGCGTGTGTCTGTGTGTGCAGGATCCCGAGGGATGCGAAGGGATTTGAAGCTGAAGCCTCGCATGGGAAGAAAATGTCAAATCTCACATGCCCCCCTCACAACAGCTGCACTTGACTATTGAGTGGCAGTTTTGAAAAAAACTGTACTCTTATATTTCATTGTTAAAACGCAGGGTTTTTCAGCAAGTTCTTCTGCTAAATGTAAAGGATCTCACCATCAATGTGTCAGAGGCTGTAATCTTCAGGGGCAGAGAACAATGTCAGAGATGGAGGGACGCAGGAGGTTCTCGATGGGAAACAAACTAAACTTCCTGTTTTGTTTCAGTATTGTTTCCTTCCAGCTTAAGAAGCGTATGAAGCACTGTGCGTGAGATCTTGTTTAAAGACCATGTACATTTAAAATTCAGTTTTGTGGCCCATCCATACACTAATGTATCATTAGCAGATATACATATGACAATTGGACCAATAGCAGAAAAACACATTTAACACTGGTTCGTCTTACCTTTATCTCCAAAATGCTCTTGTTGCCTCTCGGTGTAAGCGTGGGCTTCTGAAACTCCTCAAACTTGGGGTCCTCCACATACAGCAGGTCGTACTGTTCGGTGGAGAAACCATCCAGCACAAATGTGATTTTGGTGGCGACTGGAGGCTGAACATTGAGGCCCTTCAGGGAGGGAGTGATACACAGAATGTTCTGCTTGTCCTCGTCGTGGCTGCAGGTCTGGGCACAGAACAAAAACGCAAAAATCCATCTCTTCACTCACAGCTCTGTGCCAAGTCAATGCTGAGGCATGTTACACTTCGCAATGCTTAACTTCTTTTGTGTGGCTAATTTCGCTTTTGTGTGTTAATGGCATCTTTACATCCAAGTTTCATAGACAGACTTAACCAAGGTTCAGCATTGTGCTATTTTCCCTCTTAGATAAAATGTCAAAGTAATAACCTCTTCTGCAGTAATAACATATCATGTTATATCATTATGACATTTGCCTTAGTAAAAAACACCGGGCTATTATTTTTATAATGCAGATTGCGTGCTTTGATTAAAGCTCGCGCCGAATGGATCCGTGCCAGAGTACACAGTCTTCAAATAATTTTGACATTTCAAAATATTGTGGATTTATGAAAATTAGACCCTTTGAATACCTTAAAGCCTCTGAAATGAAAACGATGTCATCAAAAATCTAACATTGATCCTGGTAAACGAAGTAAAACCCATCAGTTTGCAAAGCATTGTGGGGGTATGCGTCAGTATTTTTAAGGGCAGTGGACAACGGTTCTTTGTGAGAGAGAAGGTGTGACTCATGCAATCATGGGCTTCAGGTACCTGCAGTGACTACATATCTTGGCAGCGCTCTCAGGTCTATCCACGCACTATTTCCATTTACCATTATAACTCCAAAGGACCCTAATTAGTTGTTTTTCTTGCACATCTGTCATTCGCTTGTCAACCTGGTTTAATATTCTGTCCTCAGGTGCACTTTTCGAAGTGTGTTTAACAAGCTTTCATACAGTAAACTTGGGTTCCCTCTGTGCACTCCACATGTTAATAACAATCCTGACAAAACCACATCATTTTCTTTTCAATTTCATGAGAACCATAAAATGTTTACAAAGTGTCGACTTGAACCCATGACATTAGCGTTGCGAACTCTATGCTCTATTGCCACCATGTATAGGAGACTTTAAGTTATAGTTTAAGAACATGTCTAATGTGTGTTTTTCTATTATTTCGTAAATAATTCCATAAGAAACATCTAACATAATTGTCTACAAAATAAAATGAACGTGGAAAAAAGCTTAAAGAATTTCATGGGAAATGTTCATATTGAAATCTCAGACTTTGCTTGCAGCTCTATGTTTAGGGAAAATAAAGACTAAAAGACTAAAAACTAACCATTAACCATGTAACAAAATACCTCATTGTAGTAATTTGTTATTATCAACATTATTTTCTGATCTTGTTGACAACTTCCTGTTAACATCTGTTGGACACTATCCCAGATGAAAAGCAAACATACTCCTTAACGCTTTCATTAAGATAAAAACACACAGACTCTCAATCCTAACCATTAAACTATTAAAATGTCCATGCAAATCAACACAGATCTTATATATTTGAATAGCGAACAACTAACTCTTTGCATATTTGGAAAACTTAGAAGCCATCCACCGAGACTAGTCAAATGCTTGTAAAGCACTTTGGCCTGGTGTGCCGCTTGACAAACACAGCGTTTAATTGTTTAGAATGGATCGAGTATCTCAAAGTGCTTGGGGGGGGTTGGATAACAGCTGCTAAAGAAAGCAGGCAAAGGATGATGGGAGACACTAAAAACATTTCAAATCAGTGTTTGGGGAATGGATATCTTCAGTGGGAATTAATATTCTGTTTTATTACAGGATTTTGATAGGAAATATTCCTGAAGGTGTTTCATACTTAAACTTTTTGCATCATCTTTTGATGGTTTATTTTAATATGAACAACCAGTTTAATAGTGAAAGCAATTAGTTAGAAGTATGGACTCCTAATACATGAGCATCCCATGTTGGGGACCAGCATCCAAACCACAAAACGTGACAAAAACACAGTTTCAAGCAGGGAGATGGGAAAGCCAGGTTTGGTTTGTGTTACGACATGAAAAAAACTTTCTTTGAATCCCAAAAACAGGTGTTCTCTCGCTAGGATGCCCACTGTGTTGTCTGGAGCACGTTACGGGATGTAAACACCTCTTGTACAGGACAAAGCAAAACATGAACATGACACTGGAAGCTTAAATTCTTGGGTTGGAAGATGCCATGCTCCAAAACAAACTTTAAACTTTAGGTCTAACTGCAGACAGTGCCAACATTTAACGGCAAGCCATGGCCTGTGATAAATGCTTTTCATGACGGTGGGAAAGGCGAGATCGGCTGATCCCTGGATTTAGCAAAGATCTCAGAAGTAGATATTCAGGAAAGCCCTTGAGATTTCTTCCCTGTTTTCCTGAGTCCAATAATTTGCCTTGATTCTTAACAGCCCATTCTGTCTGCTGACGTCCATGAATGATTTCAAATGGTCACTGATGGTTAACAAGTATTCACGGTGTTCTTCTCAGGAAATATAAAAGCCATCACTGTCCGCTTTGCTTTCATTTCTGTCAGCAGCTAGACATGACTGCAGCCCACGAGAAACCTGAGCTACTGACCGCATTTCTGTTTCCGCCATCGGTGATCGAACCTCAGCGTAATAGATGACAGCTCGACTCGGGTTACGGGCCGTAGTCAGCTTGATTCACAAAAAAGCTGACGGAAGACAGGAAGTTTCTACCACACTGCTCCCCAATAAAAGATGAAAACAATAAACCGCTTGTGCTTTACAAATTGGGACAGGAATATAATCTCGACGCCCACTGTTTATGGAGAAGAATTTACAATCCAACAGCTGCAGAGCTGTGCTAAATCATTTGTAAGGATGGTCTGTGTTTTATATATTATTAGCTGATTTAGTAATACTTTCTATTAAGATCATCTATTGATGCATTTACTGTTAAATGGTGGAAATGTTCCTTTTTACATCCTTGGATGATATCTCATTATTACTTAAAAAGCATAATGGAGACAAAAAGATGCTTGTTGAGCATGGGCCTTTGTCCTGGGCTATGACAGGACTTGTATGCTTAAGATCAGATAGCTTTGTTCTCATGTACCACTGTAGGACCATGTTCCGCCTCCACAGATATCAGATAAGGAGGAAACTGTGTGTAAATGAGTAATTGTCTGCTCCTACTGAGAAAGGAGGAGTTCAGGTTCGACCACAGCACTCAAGAGATGAGGAAGTGTTTTATAGATGAACATTTTGATTATAAAAACACAAAAGTTCTACCCATTTTATAATAACCATAGTAGCGGTCTGCTTTGGGAGCCGGAGGTAATAATCACATTTAGCACAAGTGATTTTTCCATTTCCCTCTCACGAGTGCAGATCTGGAACAATGCTGTACTTTCTTTATTTTCAAGACCTGTTTTTCAGTTCAATAGGGTTAATGATAATAACACGCCTGTGAAATGGTGGGGAGGTATTTGATGTGTCGGCATACAGTGTGGGCTGTGTGGTCTTACCACAGTGCAGACTTTGCCCTCGGTGGCAGCGGTGAGAACCATCTGAGGTTGAAGGGCTGAATGGAGGTGGATCCCATTCACTGTCACTGTGCTTCCTCCACTGCGGACACACACGCAACAAACACAATTTAACGTGCTGTCCAATGTACCCGAGCCTGATGGATCCTGATGGGTATATAAAATTTGGAGGCCGGCTGACCTGATGAAGGAATGCTTTGGCTGGACGGTGGAGATGTGTGGGTCCTTGTTGTATGTGTAGCTGACTGGAGCCTCACGGATCACTCCATCAATGTGCAGCTGTACTTTGTATTTGGATGGTGATGGCTGAGGTGGAGTCCGACATGTCAACATTGTCGCTGATACACTGTGGGACGCAAAGTAAAAATGTATAAATTACTATAGGCCTTTTTGTGCAATACACAGAAGTGTTTAAAGATGCTTACACTCACCTTTGTAGCACACATGAAGCATTTCCTATTGTAACCAGTTGCATGTTTCCGCTGTTTAGGAATGAACCTCTGATAGTAAGCATCGTTCCGCCAGACTTTGGTCCAAACTCTGGGAAGATCTCTGTGATAACTGGGTTCTGTACCAATAAAGAAAAAAACAGATTACATTTCACAAAACACTGTGTCAGGGAAATAAAACGGGACCACACATTGAGGTCTACATTGACAAAAAGCACAACACTAAGTCAACTAGTTGTAAATCACATGATATCAATCTGCTCATAGTTTCTAAAGTCATTTTGTGTAATTTACTGTTTTCTACATAAAACCATACTACTAATGTAAAAAACATTCAGTGAGAACTTAACATTGATATATTTAATATTGTCTGAGTAAGACCATGTCAAAGACTGAAATCATAGTGTAATTAATAGGTAAATGCTCATTCTCTCAGAATTAAATTTTTTAGATATCTGAGAGTTTAAAAATCACATCACAAGCAAACAGTGCCAGCACTATGGATATCCGAGATGGTCCGAATTCATGTGGAATGTCAGCATGCAAACCAAAACGCTTGCGCACGTCTCCGAAACGAATAACGTGTCAGCCAAAGGTTGACAGAAACTATGAGCAAACGAGACGTGACTGTTTTTGTGTCATTTGTGAGGATGCAAGCAGCATGTATCTGGCATTTCACATCTGTGCGCTTTCGTCTCATAGCAGCTGCTGCGTGATCTTTCCAGATGCAGCGTTAAAGCAGCCAGAAACGGTCATTTACATAAGGTCGGCTACAGAAAAATAGTAACTCAACTTCAAATAAGTGTGAAAAAAATGTATTACTTTTTTATGTGCATTATAAAACTTGCAGTACTGGAACGGAGACAAGCACAAAATATGCATGCTGTGAATTTGTGAAGACTCTTACCACAAATGAGAAACCGTCTTTCAGGGCCTCTTCTTTGCCGCTGCGCACCCTGACCGCAGAGTCAACATTGGAAGCATTCACATGATCCAACGCGCAGACCAACCTGGCACACAACACAACATTAACATCTCCCGCCACAAAACAGTGAACAAGGCGTGGTTGTAAACCAGTGGAGTAAGCAGCCTATTAGTCGGCTATAATTTAATGATAACCCTACTACTCGGCAGAAACTACACAGGAGCTATTCTCTAAGGGAATTTCTTCTTTCCTCTCACAATAGGACGGCTGTAGAGTGGTATGTCCGGGGGCACAGAGACTCGTGGGTTGTGTGTGTTTACGGTACGTTAGTTTGACATGGAAGGCCACGATGCACAATAGAGCAATTTTGCAAACCAATTTAACGTTCTGCAGCGTTGCAGCAGTACTGATACGTTGGGAATGTGACCTAGCATGTCTCTGAAGTTGTATTTACATGGTCTGCAAGAGGATTTCTACACCTACTTAAACCACCGGAGAGAGCAGGATAATGAATAACGGGTTAATTTAAACTTTTTGTAAGTATTTCTACTTACCGATTATTGCTACTGTCCTTCCTTTCCAGTTTACACTTCGTTCCAGCAACAGTCACGTCGATCAGCTTGGTGTCAAAACGGTCTCTCTTATTAAAGCCAAAGTTTTTGCCGCAGATCGTCACATTAGTCTGACCCCCGAGAGGTGCGGAGGACGGAGAAATCTAGAAAAACAAAGACGTTGTGAGGTCAAATTATGGCAGTAGTTTTATTTTACAGTCCACTCTCCTACTGTGTTTCTTTATGCCAAGCGTTTCCCTCCGATCGTGTGGTCGGTTACCATTGACAATAATTTGTTTTGCTTGTATGGACATTCTAAGGGCAGGGGGTCTTCCAGTAAATAGTGACGAAGACAAAAACCCAAGAACAAAACAACTTTCCCGTCTCCCTCTGTGCTTTAGTCTCTTGGGTTAAAAGTGTCCTTTAAGTTAGGCCACAAGCTGAGGTTAACAACACCGTCACGTCTGAATAAAATCCAACCCAATCTTGACTAAAATACTTTCATTCGGTCAGTTTTAAAGACAAGATAGATGTTATTTTGTTTTGTTAACCTGGTTAATCCTACTGAAAAGCAGATGGTGTTACATGGCCTTATTTTGACTCGGTTAATTATTAAGAGTTCAGATCGCTTATCATAAGCAAAGAGATCTTACACAAATAAACACAGTTTAGGCCAGAGGTACAAAACAAGGGCTGATGTTCATATCCATGCATGAATACTTTCTGGCATTTCGAATCAATTCTCGTATTTAAAGAACAAGCGGAGGTCTCTGGAATGCATCCCTTGATGCTTAACCTCAAAACTACTGCAAAGCAGGCGAAATCAATAAAGGTCAGAGTTTGATATGCGGTCTTTTACTTAGAAAGCACTTATTCTATTAGGTATTTGCTATTAGGTGCTTTAAAACCATGGTAATACTGTTTGCGGCAGGATGGGGAAATTACCTTGGTGATGAGGAGGGGGCAGGAATCCTGGATCCAGTGAAAGGGGGAGCATCGAGAAGCCCTCGTGCAACGATCCGATGTCTTACACCATCCACAACCCATGAAAACTGGGGCTAAAAGACACGAGCTACAGGACCACAGCTGTTCACAGCCAGGGCCTATCAGAGGAACCTTCGAGACCTGGAGGACAAGCATAAACATATTATTCTTATGTCATGAGTATATTACAGATGCCTCTACAAACGCAGATATTGATGCAGTCATACCCTGTTTACTACATCACTACCCATAGGTTCATTAGTGATTTTCCAAAGAAATGTTTGGCATATATCCCGTGACATTTTAAGAATGGCTGCGTCATTCACCTTGTTTCCTGTAACCAACAATAAGGAGCCGTCTTGACTCTGTGGAGACAGCAGGGCCATCTCTGAGGACACGGGGAGCGTGTCCAAGCGGAAGTCCACATGCGGCTCTGTCTTGCCAAAGCGGGAAACCACCACCTGTGGAGGATGCCAGCAAAAAATGGGTGGCCTTTTACATCAAAAGCTTGAACGGTAAATGCAGGATCTTAGAAAAGCATGTTTGCCGTTTCAAAACAACCTCAATATAGCATGTTTACTGGAACATAACCGCATACCACATTGATGATTAAATGCTGGAATTGGTTGATTTAAAATCTCTCGGCCCTGGTGCAAGTTATTTATAGATGACACGTTTCACAATTGTATTTAACAAGACAACGGTATATTTATAACAAAAATAAAACAAATATTTTCTTCATTCTAATTCCAACTGTAATGCAAAGAAAACTAGTAGGGATGCTAAAGGAATAGTTCACCCAAAAAAAGTATTAATCTTCATGTCATTCCAAACCTTTATGACTTTCTTACACCGTGAAACACAAAAGAAGAGATTTTGAGAAATGTTTTAGTGGTTTTTTGTCCATACAATAGAAGCCAATGGGGCTCAGTGTTTCGTTAATAGTGTTGGTTTTGTGAAAAAGGTTTGCAATGACACCAGGGTAAGAGAATAACTTTTGGGTAAACTATCCCTATTTAACACACAGTTAAACTTAGTTATTTTTATCCTGTATATAAAAAATAAACATCTCTCCAGGAGCTGGTGCATCTAAATCCCCGACAGGCTGTAAAACATTAAATTACAGATCATGTGTGGAACTTTCCTTGGGAGAGAGGCAGAATCAAAGGAAAGGCAGTCTTTGTAAAAGGACAGAGCCTCTGCTTGCTATGGATACTGTAATAACTGGTGTCTTTCCCTCTCAGGGCAAAAAATGACAGATTGAACTGCGGTGGCTGTGTGTGATGGCAGGGAGTGGGAACAGACAAAAGCTCGTGCCTGCAGGCGAGTGCAGCCGCAAAGACCTCTGAGGATCTGGCATGTTGGGAGGTGTCAGAACAGTGGCTCCATCCACACACCTGGACTAACATTTATCATGGTTACATTGCAATTACAGGCCTTCAAGACAGGTTAAGTATGAATAACGTCTGTTCTCCATTAGCGATCAGCGGATCGCATCATTAACAGCCGTGGGCTTTAAGAGTGGGGCATCTGGTGTGATGTTAGATTGTGGGAAGTATGTCATTATTGTGGTTTGTGTAAATTTAGGATTGTGTGCATAAGATACCTCCAGCTCCCTAACAATAGCGAACTCATTTCATACCTCCAAGTCTGTATTTTAATACTCATAGTAATGCCTTTAACTTAACAAAAGAGATTGTACAGTGTTAAAGTTAAGGTTAGGATGGTGCCTTAGAAGGCAGCAGACTATGTAGAGAGTAGGTAGCTCACTAGGTTCTGAGACTATGTCCTGGTGATGGGCAAACGTGATGTTCTACATTCATAATTTTTAAACCGAAATCAATCTTAGCAAGTCTCAAGTGGCTCCGAGAGTATCCAAATGTGTTAAGCCATAAAAGGATTTTGAGTCCCAGAAGCGCCTAAGCTAAGCCAGGCTTAATTAAGCCCGGGCATGGCAGAAAATGGCTACAAATGGACCCGTTATTGAGGGAGGAATGTTACACACTCTGGGGAAAAATACGGGCCTAATAACCGTGTGACTTACATCTCATTGTGTATGTAAGGGAAGTCCTGCTCGCAAACACAAGGCAAGGTGTTGAGTTTTTCTCACCATGAGTGGGAGCACTTCCTCATACAGAATAAGGACCACTGGGACTGTTACTTCCCCGCTGCCCTCCCTCGTCCCCCGCTTTTAAAAGGCTTGCAGGCTCTTATAACTTTCATTCACACAATTACCCTTTACTCGGCACTCATCTCCCTGGCGCTCATATTTTATTTGACTACGTCATTTCTTCGCAAGCATTTTCGCATTCCCATTGTCAGGGCCTCTTAAACACTCAGGCACTCTTTGTCTTGGAAAAAAACTCTCTCTTTATCTTCCTCTCTCTCAAATGGGACAGCTGGACCAGCACTCACCCCTTACCAGGCCTCAACATCCAGACAAAAGAGGCGAGAAAAAGTTGAGAGGAAAAATGTAAAAAAGGAAAAGAGAGAGGAGGGAGAAAACGACGACAGCTGCAGCCGTTCCAAGAAAATGCCATGCGAGGACGTGTCATCGAAGCCTAGTGCTTACTATTAGCGTACCATTCGGTTCCTCCGCCGCGCTTCCGCGCAGCTGTCACCATTTCTCTCGCCACTCATTTCGAAAACATTTTCTTGTGGTATTTACAAAACATGAATGGAAGGTTCTGGTAGGGTATTTTCTATCCGAGACCTTCTGGGTTGTTCGATATTTGGGTCTGCACAGTTTCTTAATTGTTCAGACAGGTTGAGAAAACACTGATAGGCTAAAATGTACTTTTTAGAAGTGAGAGTTGGAGAGGTGCTCAGGGGTCAAAGGTGAACAGACAGCAAACAGGAAAGCACCATATTTCCCAACCTGCCACTGGCACCTGCATTTAGAAGTGTTTTCACATCCTGCCTATTTACATGCACAATAAAACGGGGAAATAGTGCTGGCAAAAACAGGACTTTTGGTTTACTTTTAGATTCTGCAAACGCCGTTTCTTTCTTTTCTTGGAATGAGGTCAGCCGTACCTGTCCGGCATCATTACTCATAAGCACAGTGGCAGTTTAACTGTTCGAACCTGTTTACCTATAATTCCCTGGATTAGACAGTCGGCATTTTTAGACAAGTTTAGCATTAACAGCATTAACCATGTGAGTTTAATACACAGTGTGAGAATGGGCTCAACCAAAAATTTCATCTTACCTGGATGACTCGTCCTTCAGCGGTTCCTAGGCTGACCACTGTGTGGTTTTGAATCGGGACTACGGCTATGGAAGTGAGAAGAACGTTCTGGAAGCGCCCGTGGAAGTAGTCCCGACGTGGGTTGGTGCTAGTGACCTCGAGTCGGTAGCCCTTCTCGTGCTTCCCACAGCCGACGGAATCTCCAACAAAACTCTGAAAAAAAAAAAAAAAGTGGTAAATCTATCTAGCAACAAGTGCAATTTTTAACACCCTAAATACTTTTGTATAAAATTGTTTAAAATGAATTTGTAATGACCTTTGTGCTGATATAGAATTTTCACTTTTTAATATGGCCATTGGGTTTTCTACATATACACTTGCACACGCACAAATAACCCTTTCTCTTGTGTAAATGCATTCTGTTTTCCAACACACAACTGCTCTCAAATCCACCATGCTTAATGCAATTTGTGGATAAGATGCCTGTGGAAAGGAGCGATTAGGCCCCAAACAGTAAAGCTCTATCTAAGCTTGCCATCTACTATTTCATCAGGGCCAGTGCAGTTGCGCCTCTTCTCTCATGGTGCTTGGATCATCCTTGCAGTATTCAGATGGCTGTGCTCACAGATGGCAGGAATTCATGGGAAACTGTCAGGAACGCTGGGCTTGCTGTTGCTCTGTTAGAGCTCTGATCGAGTCCAGCTTTATTTGGCTGGGATCACTACAACCTGTGGAGCTTTGTGGATATATTGTAATTTCAGAGAGACCATATATTCTCTGAAATACTATAGCAGCCTTATTTAGCTTATGTGACTCTGTCTGTAAAATCAGCCTAAATTCTCAAAATCAAATTATGAAATAACGAGCATCAAAGTGATTTTAATCTTTAATATGTCATTACTTAATATGTCAATATTAAAAATATCAAGATTATATTTTCACAGAATGTTCTTAACATTACATAGGATGATTTTATGTAGAAAACAGTAAATCATAAAACAATTACTTTAGATGGGTTTTCACAGGCAGGGTCACATGATTTTTTCCCTACAGGTCCAGTTATAATGTTAATAAAGCATTTCTGACAATTATGCTTTATTTTATAATTCTACTATGCCTTGCATTCTAAATACACAAAGACTTCCTTTTACATGTACCCGTGTTAAGACAAAAGTCAGTAGACTAGTGTAGTTCATACTTCCATTCATCAGGAATTGCCAAATACCTAATTGTGTGTTTATATGTAAACATACAGTAGGCAGTCACATGTTTATGTTCTCAGGATTGTGACGTTAGTTTTCAGAAATAGTCTGAGTAATAGACTGGCAAAGGCTTCAGAATGTTAAAGCACAATTATTTCAAAAGAGCTGTTTTCTATTAAGCACCCAACAAGGAACTGTTCTGACGAACATCTACTTGATTATCTTAGGTTAGTCAAGTTAAAGTTTATTTCAAAGTTGAAAGTCACCTGCAGTTGAAGACAAAGGAACGGTGCACCTGAGGGCTACATGGTGGTCAAGCTCTAAGGGTCACAGATCCTAACATGAAAGTCAAGACATTAATAATTAATGAAACCAGACCATGGCACCACAGGCCATGACTAAAGACCCTGCTGGAGTACAGAAAACATGCAGTTAATGATTAACACTGTGCTCACTCTCTGACTCTGCTCAGATATTGTTACACAGTATCGTGATGGCACCCCTAAAGAAATACTAAACACACCCATGAAATTTCAGACAGGCATAAAAAAGGACACCCGTGCTGTGCCAAGCAGGTGTACAAGTGTATGGGAAAAAAAGTGTTGTTTCTCAACTTATAATTTACCTCTCTCTCTCTCTCTCTCTCTCTCTCTCTCTCCATCGTGAGTAAGCACATGAGTCAATGGCATGACTGTGGTTGCAGCTTCGTTTTGAGGGCACGTCTCAAAGGGCCGCTTTGAAGACGTGCAGAACAATACAAGCTGACGATAAATCAGGGCCCTGCTCTCATTACAGGTCTTACAGCTTAGAGGCACAGAATCGCTATACACACAGACAGGTGAAAAAGATGGTGAGATTACAGGGCAGCTTATCCCATCCCCTGAAGGTACAGCAGGACTGGTACAGCAGCCAGAAAGAGACAACCCACTATAGACAGAGAGACACATGTAGTATGGGAATTCATCAACTATGGACAAGTTGTCCTTTGATGCGTCTAAAGTTTGCTTTGCTAGATTATGTAAGCCCACTGTGATCCATTACAACAGCCTTTCAATAGGACTTGCGTAAGCGTGCGTAAGAAAGCGCTGTGCTTTTAAAATGATTCGGTGGACTCTCTGAAGCTTGACCCATCACCAGCTGAGAACTCCCTGGGGATTGAACACAGGTCTTAAAAGACGGTTTGTGGGGGGATTATTTTCATAGCAAATAAACATAACGTTTCGGTCCGTGTTTGGAAAGGAAGAAAGAGAGAAGTGTGTACATTCCACTAGCTCAGGGTATTGCGGGGATCAAGGGCAGATATTGAAAAACCTGGACAATGTTTTGACAAGCTACGCTTGATGTGATCCTGAGGCTTCTCCACCAGGCTGGAGTCCAAACGTTTTGCCTTGAAGCTATTGGAAGTCTATGCAGAACCTTCTTTCTCTTCGCTTACTACTGTGACCTTACCGGAAAGTGCATTTTAAGTATTAATGCAGAAAAATATCTAACAGCAATGTGTTATTACAGTGGTGAAATAAAAAGCTGTTGGCAGCGCATAGCTTCTCTTCAACACATTAACCAGCTCTCATTGTGTCCAGCACAATGCAGAGGTTATAGGGTTACCGCGCCCCTCCTTTGCTTCTTTATAGCTTTGTGGCCTTTGGCGTCACCTCCAAGAGGTCTGATGTGAGTGTAAGGAGATCTGTATGACCAAATGTCACCTTCACACACTTTCTGTTAGACTTTGGGTCTTAACACAGTGGGCTTGTTTGTGCTACAGTATGTACAACGTTACTGAAAAGTGCTCTGCATTTCTACTACTCAGCTGTTCTTGACGAAAATAATGACCTTTGACCTCATGGAAACTTTACTAATGCTGTGTATTTGTATGTGTGCATGCAAATAGAACATATCATTTGCTTATGGCGTGCTCCACCTGTGCATTTACACGGCACGTCGCGAAGCAACCCGATTCTTATGTTTGTGGGGCTCGCATGGATTACTGGGTCGTGAGGGTCAGTAGTCTGGGGAGAATTAGAGAAGCTGACAATATTGTGGGCTTAAAGGCTGGCAGTCCACATACACTTGGTGCCTGCCTGTTGGTTAGTTAATACTTTTGGAGGTCTCAAAAAACATGCTGTGAATAATAACCTTGCTTTTCACCAGCTTTACTGTCTAATGCGTTTATGAATCTTCCTTTTTTTTTTCTTACATTCTTGTGCATGACTTTACAAATATCTCATCTCTATCCTTTCATTCAACGTTCAATACATTCTGTGCAACTCTGTGGAGAGAGAATATATTCTTTTCTTCCCTCTCCACCTCTCGCCCCCCTTGACTCTCTCTCTTTCTTTTAACCCAGCAGTCAAGTGATCTGTCAGCATGGAGCTTTGTTCCTCACTAGAGCTTCCAAAAGGCAAACACATGGTCCAATACAACCGCTTGTACGTTTGCTAAAAAGTAATCAGTTTATTCGACTGTTTATGGTTATCCAGTGATATGACTAAACCTGTTGCTGTGTGTTGGATTCCCTCAAAAGGCACCGCGATTAAAACTCCTGGACCAAACCAGCGAGACAAAATATCTTCTAGCACTAAGTCATTAATCAAATTGAAATATAAAATCGCAATTAATCAAAGAGATTTGCTAAAACAACAAAAGTAGAATTAATAACTTTGCTTCTCTCCAGACAAAGTATGATTATTTATCATCGTTTCTCTGCAGTTTAATGAGCCATAAATCACAGTTTGGACCAACACTACATGATTTACACCAATAAAACAAGCAAGTACATAAAGTACAGGCTTAACTGCTGTCTAAGTTAGGGGTGTATTGAAAATCAAGATAGAGAGAGAATTATCATTGTACTGACATGCACTAAAACATATTATGGAAGTGCTTATGAACCGTGCACATCTATTCAATTAGATAAACAGACAAAAGCAAACCGGGGATAATTTAGTGTGGAGTCCATTCCAGAGACCCGGTCTATCATTATTTACTTGCAGTATGGATTTATTCAAAGCATTAGTGGAAACGTCTATTCATTAAAGTAGACACGATGAACACGTTCAGAGAAATCTTTTCCTGCCACAGCACACAAGCATGCTCAAATACAGGGTAAAATGCAGTTTCATGACCGTGAAGCAGTGAGACCCTTGGAAAGATCAAATCCAGCCCTTTATGGAATAGAGGGGCAGTAGACCATTCAAATGCCTGGTTTGCAGTTGGCCATAATAATCAATTCCAATCGTGACTGTTAAGGCTTGGCAGAGCCGGCGTTTCTGCGATGATCTTACAGTTTTACACATGTCTGAAAGAGCAAACCATGCCTCTGACAGGACACATCAGACACAACTGCCGTTTTTTCAGGGGGAAAAGTTTAAAGGGTTTTGCAGATTCTCTGTTCCTAATTTCAGCTTTTTTTCCCATGACATTCTGCAGGGAACATTCCTTCATACAAACCTTTTAAATTCATAAAAAAAAGAGCGCTAATGCGTTCAAGCCCGGCTTTTTCTCATTTAAATTCATTTTCTAAAAATGAAAATCTATCATTTACTCACTCTCATGTTGTTCCAAATCCCTTTTCGTGACATATACACACAAATCTGGGTATAGATCTTTTCCATATACAACAGCAACATTATCACCACAAAAACGCATTGCAAAAACACTTAAGAAGTACTTTGTTCCAAGAACTACATTCATTTAATAGCCTTATTATATTTACAGTATAAAAATATAAATTATTTATATTAATATTATTATTATTGTTTCAGTATTTAAACATCATGATGTCAAAACACTAATAAATATATTTGAAGATTTTTTTTAAATTATTATTTGTGTTCCACAAAACAAATGCAGAAGCATATACAGTAGGTTGATAACAACATGAGCATGAATAATTCTTGACCTTCCAACCATTCCTATAAAAACAATAGGAGGGGACATCTTGATAAATAACTTATCATCTCAAATATCTTTGAAGACATAATAACGGTTAACACACTTTAAATGGACACTTATCAAAAAGTTGCCTTAAGCTTTTCTCCCTGAAGTTAAAACATAGAGGCACATATGATGAAATCCTTATATCTAACATCAACAAATTTCACACACGGCCTACGCTGCATGCTCAGAACAAAGATCAAGGTCTTTCAAAACACCCTCTCTGCCAAAAAACAACAGATGTGATAAGGGCATGAGTATGCATGCAGAAATTCTGTTTTTGGTAGTCATCATACTTTTTATAGTGCGATTCAAAGAGAGCGAGCAGGTGGCAGCCTTTCTATGACACACAATTTTAGTCTCAGACAACTACTATACGAAACAATGGAAAACAAACAGAAAAAGAGTGGCAGAACAATGCATCATTGAGTAATCCTTTAGTAAACTGCTGGAATTTGGCATCACTTTTTATTGTCTTTTTGGTCCAGATACCTTAAGGGATTATGGTCAGAGTAATGCATTAATAAAACACATCTGTTTGTTTTGAGGAGGAGGGGGTATTGATAAACAGGCTAGATGACTTCACACTACGCCGAGCTGAATACAATAGTTAGAAGGTGATATCTCTTTTGTTCTCCTGTTTAGATTATTTCTTTTGAATTTTACATGAGATGCTAGTTAAAGGAAACAATAGGTTTATTTACGACAAACCCACTGCGCTCATGCATCATCAAACCCTCAACCATGACCGACACCTAAAGTCCAATCCTCAGGCTGACCAAACATCATCCGTCACGCCCCACAAAACTCACAAGTCAGGTATCAGGTAAAAGCTTGCTCCCCTTTCACAAACCTATCGCACGGCCTGTGTCTACCGAAAGGATAAACCTGGAAATATCTGACTGACGTGCTGAATGAGGTGGAAGCTGCAGATAAGCTCTTATTTGTGATGCATTGTTGGCTTCTCAGCAGGTGATAAAATACGACAGTTTCTGTTCGACCCAATCCGTTCCATTACTTAAGCACACATTCATTCAGCCTGCGTCTTATACACCCCATTGTGTCGGCATTAGCACTGAACCAGTATATATAGTCTAATGGCACACTTAACCTGGTGGGGGAGGTTGTGTCCTACCAAATCCCCAAATGTTTATTTGTGGTTCCTGCTACATAAGCCACAACAATTAGTGGAGGCCTTTGAACCGCACCAAACAATTAGTCTGAATCGGCTCGGTCATTTAGCAGTGTTGGCAGACTGATTGAATATCCAACCTGACTGAGTTCATTAAATGCTTCAGTGGCTGCCTGATTTATACCTGGATGTCTTTAACCTGTTGCAAGATTAAGTTCTCTGATGGACCTAGAGAGCAGGAAATAATGACGGGGAGGGAAAAAAATAGGATGTTCGGCGAATGCCAGAGATAGTTCAATAGCCCTGTAGGCCACTGACTCATCAGCCTCACCAAAGCAATCCATTCTTCCGCTTGACACTTACACATGTTTCAGAATTATGCCCAAGTATTTTAAGCCTGAGGCTGCGAAAATATGTTGAATATGGGCCAGCCACCACAACATACAAGAAGGAAGCTGTGGCACAACAAATCGGGTGTAAACATTGGAGTTTCAGCCAAGCATGGGTTTGTTTGTACGTGAAGCTCCTCCCAAAGGACAGATTGTGAGTGTTTATCAGTTATGTCTGTATTCTTATCTGGTTTATGAGAGTATTTAAGACAGACAAGAAACAGTGCGGAAAAAACGGTTTAAGGAAACAGGATGAGTTGGATCCTTTTAAACAATATATAAAAATACAGACACAAAAGTAAGGACATACCCTCACACATGCACTTTTTCCTATATGCAGATGAGAGGTCCGATATGCACCTGGATGCCAGCTGTTCGGTCTCCTCCAGCTACCATTATGACCCAAAGTCACGCAGGTTTCCCGCCAGGGCAAAGCTGCCAACGTGAACTGACTGCAGCAGCTTGACGTTTTGATAAAACACACACAGCTGCACACATCCACCTGCCCTCTGGTCAGAGTTGTTGTTGGTCTGACGCCTGCGTGTGCGCTTTCGCCAGCATTGATTCATGCTGACTTACTTCCCCAGCGCAAACCACAAATCACCCACATAAAGTACATTTCTCATACACGTATATATACACGCAGCAAAGCAACCATGCACTGTGGCGTCTCCCAGCAAAGACAGGACACAACAAGTACCACGTCTTTCAGCACGGTCTTGCGCCTTAGCGAGACACCTCCCAAAGCGGTGTCTGTGCCCTGTACATGATCTAAGTTTTGCCATTTTTGCACAAACACATCTGGGGCATACGGGCACAAACAAGCTAAGGCACGCGCATGTTCATACGTGCCAACTCCAGCACGTTAGTGTGTTCTTTCATTATCAAAACATATTACAATGTGCCACGAGATGCGTGTTGAACATTCCAGAAATGGAGCGTGAATCATTCCTCTCATTTACATTGATATTTGGTTATGCACAACATTCAAAAAAGATGTGGGAAATTTTACACAAAGTAACTTCAAATCAATGCTTCACTAACGCCTTTTTTAACACTTTAAAACTCGCTTTCTGTAAGCTTGTGTTCATTTCGCCTCAATGGCTGTAATAATTAAAATGCGTGTCGATCAAAACTCCCACTTTAGGAATTATATTACAGACGGCAATCAATCAAGCTTCAGATTCGATTTTAAAGTAATCAGCCTTTGCCAGTTGTTCCTCTGATCAATCGTAATCTAATGATAATTTTGACCTTAAATGTGGCTGTTTGTTATTGCTGGTCTCAAGTGTCCCTCTGCTCTTTAAAGACGGGGGTGCTAAGCTCTTTGGGGCGAGTCCAACCTCAGATGACATATGCCCAGCGCACCTCCATCATTCCAAATAATAAAGACTACATTTCTGTCTGTTTTATTAACGAATATTGCTGAGCAAAAGCAGACTGGTGGATCGATACATTTAAGAGCTTGGGTGAAGTCTAAAAGCTGTTGTGTCTTTTTCGAAGGGTAAAAGTGTATTACGAATTCAGAAATTTAGTCAATAGGATATTTAAATAACTTTGGCTCCACATTAACAGATAAAACAGGAAAGCAAACCTAAATCTAATCAAAACAAAAGTATATATTTGTGTCAGATACTTATTGTTTCCACATAAAATTAAACTGCTGCCAACCAGCTGGAGCCCAGTGGAGTCAGTCAATCTAAAGCGCAAAAACAAGACATTGGGATCAATTTCTTTTTACAGCATAATTGTTTTATGACACTATGTCTACTACTCTTTATGGGACGATAAGACAGACTCTGCATAACATATGCTACCGGTATCATAATTCTCAAGATAGAGAGCAAACAAACACACATGGCACACATTCACACACGCATGCACACGCTTACATATAAATACATATGCACCATATTGCAAACAGCTGAATAAAAATAAATATATCATGCATTATGGCCCCTTTCAGGAAGCCTGGACCTTTCAAAGTTGTAAGCAAACACTTCTTCTAAAATGCCTAAGGAAATATTTCCAAACTAAGTTGTTGCTTTAAAAGCCATTTTAGCTTTTTACATGATCCACGTAATGAAAGCTGACAAAACCACAACTGACTCCGAGCAGATGACAGTGTTTGGACCAAAGATCCACAGAACAAAAATATTTAAAACGTCTGGAGTGAAAGCCTGCAGGTCTTCTGCCGTGACTAATGAGTGAGAGCACTTTGGGCAGATAAAGTTTAGGGCACAGAAATGACTGGAGAACTGTTTGACTCTGATCTAGCCCATATGAACTGCTAAATCCACCATACGAAGACTGTTAGAGACAGTTGAAGAACACCTGCTGGGAGGTGGTCTGGGTTTCCCCGCTGCTATGGACTCTGATAAGACATCACAGGCAACATGTACAGGGAACAGACAGAATGAGTAACGCTTGTTAAACAACCCTGATTACGGTGGACATCAAACAAACATAGCCTTAATCTTAACCCAGTTGTAACTAATACAACCCTTAATACTTATAAACACAAAATGTTCAACGCAATAAACAACAGCATTGACAGTCAAAGTAAACTGAATAAAAAAGTAGCAAAATGAGTGTTTTTACTAGATGTTTACTACAGATTTGCTGGATATATGTTCATGGTGACAAAGCTTTGTAATGTACTCTGGAGATAATAGTCCCGCAGTTATCGACAGGCCCTTTGGGGAATCGTCAGCAGTAAAATTCTTGTCATTTATTGATCGCCATGATTTACTGATTGATCCAATGAATGGTGATGGATAAGTAAAAAAGACAGAAGGGTCAGTGATTTATGATAGCTAGAGGATAAAGACAAGCAATTTAGTTGACAAGAAGTCAGAATGGCTCTCTGATGGGCTGTTTTTCAAAAGGGTCAGCTAATATCCTGTTAGACAAAATGACCTAAACAGCACTTGCTGCTAAATGGTACATTTACTAAATGACACAACACACTTGACTGAACAGCTGATGCTTTGATTGCTTAAATAATCTCAAGCTCTTACCTGGTTGTAGATTTTCTCATCTGATCCTGTAAAGTGAGAGAGTTTCCTTGTGTATCCCTTCTGCATGAAATCCCTGAAGAAGTTATTGATGTCCGTGATGGAGATGAGGCACACGGCAGAGCTGGCGGTGGGCTCCGGAGAGTCGGGTTTACTGCGGGCGAAAGCTGCGAACAGCACATCCTCGCCCTCTTTCAGCCCCATCTCCTGCTGAAAGTCAGAGCCGACCTTGGCTACGTGCGCGGCCTGCAAAACATTAAAAACCACCTGCACCGAGCGTTTCTTTCTCCTGCGCTCGGAGTAAATGCACTCGAAGGGCATTTCTACATATCGTAGAATCTCAGGATCCGAGGAGCACATGCGAACGATTCGTGTGTGATAGGCGTTCGAGCCGGGACCTTCCCGTTGGACGGTCAGGAAATAGGCGTACGGCCCGCTCTGGAAGGAATAGACGTAACGTAGGGGGTAGTTTCCACGCAGCCCAGGAGCGAGGTCCATGTACGATTGCTCTGAAAAGAACTCAAAGCCGTCTTGAGTCTCCCTCATTTTCCGAACAGAGATGGTGTGATGGAGACGGGGTCCAGTTGGGTCAAGAGGCTCGGAGTTAGCGACGAAGAACCGTACCACTCCGCTGCTCATCACATTGAGGATCTGAGTACCTGAAGGACCCGCCAGGCAATCTGGGCAACCGTGACTGCTGCCGTCATTCTTCTTCGAGTACATGCAAGTTACTTCCTCATCCTGGGGAGCATCTTCTAACACACGACGGGTACAGACGCCATTCCCAACCGTGCCACAGCTGAAGAGCTCAAGGTCGTAGAACGTCTCCACCACCAGGGCCATGTTGGTATTGTCAGTGTTCTTCATATTTTGGGTCATTGGTGCACATCCAGCGCATTGGTCTTCCACACTGCATCCTGGATTGTCACGCACTGGTCCAGTATCATACTCGTGAACCTTCTTAAGGTTTTTGTTTAGAGCATAGAGCTTGTTTATGGCACCTACATATACAGTTCCATTCAGTTCCAACAGCTTCTGGATGGGTGTGTCTGATATAAAGTTGGAGAGGTCATAGGTCACAGAAAGGTTGAGTTTGGAGCTTTCTATCGGTTCCTCACATTGACAGCTCAAGCCCCACCACAGCGTCTGAAGAATGAGGATGCAAGTGGCTTGAGTATAGTAAATTCTCATCTTTGTTGCTCTGCAGAGTAAAACATAAAGCGATTAATGCAAATCAGCATACAGAAAATTTTATATTAAAAAACACACAGCAGCTCCAGTTTATCACAAAACCATTAGTATCAGACCTTCATTTATTTTAGCATATTAAAACAAACAATATACTAAAAGACTTCTACAGGAATTCTATATATAGAACCCATTAGTGCATAAAGTCAAGCACACAAAAGCTTTTTGGACTTGTGACTAAGACGAGCAGCGCTGGACAAATGACACTTGTAAATCACAACCACACACAGCGCAAAGACAATGATATCACTAGTCTGGATGCATTGCGGTGGACTTTTTCGAGCACCGAAAGCCTCAATAAGTCACGACTCACTGTGTATGACCAATCCATGGATGAAAGAAACAGGGCAAATGGAAATGGTTCTCGTGCTTCTGACTTCGACAGCACTTTTGTGGCTGTGGCGAATCATCAGAGGCGGGCAACACTGAGTGCACTGCGGTGACAAGTCTAACTTTAGACGGCCTTCTCAAGGGAGTGGTTGATAAACTCAATTAAGCCTGCTAGGCCTACAGAAGTGATTTATTGTTGGTGTAGTTAAACGCTTTCAATACGAGGTCGCTTTTAAGTGTGAGCCAGAGAGAGACCATAATAATGGGATTCATCCTTACAGTTATCTGAGCCACTGGAGCTTAGTAAAGTGTGGTTAACTGCAAAGCTTGACTTTGGAACTGTCACTATATAATATGCAATGAAATATTAAGTCAGTATGTTTAAGTACATTACATTGTCTTAATCTTTACAGTAGCTGCATAAAAGAAATCTTTTAGGTATTCATAACAGCAAACTTCAGTATTTTACACTTGCACTACAACCAACAAAATACTTGGCACACTTTGAATGCTTGTTTCTCGCAGCTTTTAACGTTCTTAAGGTGTTTACAGATACATTCTTTAGCAAGTACATTATAAACATTACAGTGTTAGATTTGCTATTAAAAACTTTCGTTTTCATATCTGCAATCCAACGAAACGTAATGACTCATTTTGTCAACAAATTAAAGCACTTTTCCTGTCATTTCCTTTAAAAACGTGACGCTAAATTACAAGGGCAATAATAAAAAGCACTCAAAAAGACAGTTTACGTTAATAGTTTATACATGAGGAAAGAAGTATTGCTTAATTTTAACAGTGCCCTGAATACTACATTTCGTCACATTAATACTGATGGAAGAAATTACTTTTATACATGTAATTCATACAGAAATAAAACAAGCACTCGCTCACCTGTAAAATAAACACACCTGCCGGAGACAGAAACGAAAATATAATCACATCTTTTAACAGTCGGTCTCGCTGGAGACGCGCGCGCGCGCACGCAGTTTCTGGCAGACAGCAGCGGTCTCGAGATGAGATGCAGCGGTGAGTTTCTTCACCCCTCTGTTAAAAAGTTGCCAGCTCTTCCTTCCTCTCTCGGACCCGTAATACCTCAGTCACTCCACTCGAACGGAATTAAAACCCGGGTGACTCACGCTCACAATAAGTCACATCAGTTTAAAAGGCTCGTGTTTTCTCTCCCCGCAAACACTGCGGGCCGTTACTTCGCGTCGCGCGTGCCATTGGACAGAATGGGTCTCTCAGGTGAGTGCACTCAAATCACTGACAGTTGCGTCACTGGCTGCGTGTTCGATGATTGGCTGTTGAGCAAATTCGCTGGAAGTTTAATAACAAGTGTAGAAAACAACGATGGGAAAACAATTACTTGTTTTACTTATGTTATACATATTTATATTATGCTTTAAAACACAATTTAAAACATAAAGATTACGTAATTAGTTATAATTATATACAACGCATCCACTGCTTCAACTTAATCATAACGAAGTGAAGCGCATTTTGAGTATATACAGTCATTAATAACAAAGTCTTATTGTAGCTTATTGTAGGTTTTTTATGCGCAAGTGTGCTGCCTTATTGTCAGACTGTTGTTCAAAAGACAGCAAAAACGGATGGAGGGAAAAAGTTTACTGCCGATTTTACGCTGCCATCACTAAACCCAAAGTGTGAAATCATGGACTTGACTTTCTCTCCAACTATGCAGTATTTTAATCCACCACCTGCCGTGGTATGTTACTGTTTCTTTACGGGTCCTGTGGGCATGACACATTTCATAAATATGTTGTGACTATTGTTTCGTTTCGACAGGGAAGATTGTGTGAATATGATACTATGAAAAAATAAAAACAACATATTTTTATAATGATGGGGTCGATATGTTGTTTTAATGTTATCTTGTAATGTGTTTTTTACTTAAAATCCTAATACGTCTCCTAGACAGGATAACTGCAATCGGTACAAAGATTAGGCTATACAGCATATTTTCCTAGTATATTAGCGCCACCTAGTGGTGACTTGATGCTTACCAAACTTGCTTTTAGTGTTAAAATTCACCTCATCGTCAATAAAAGGTGTGAGCTTCGTTTTCACACAGGGTGAGTGAAAGGACGACACAACTGATCCATTTAGATTTACCACCCACACTATTCATTGCCTTAAGTTTACCTTAGTCACAGGATTTATTTATCACCTTGTGGTCAATAGGATCTAGGTTAATGCTGACCTGGTCACTCTTCCACAGTAAACCCCAATTGATGGCTGACCATTTAAACCTGCCAGGGTTAATTTGGAAGGAGGCTGTTAGCTGTTGTTCTCATCAGCACAGAAGTAATTTAACTGCCCTCTTGACGTTCATATATTGCATGACCATTCAAAGATTGCCTGCTGACAATGGTTTGACCATTAAAGTGAGACTAAGTCTTAATCATTTGTACATTTTAAAAAACAGATTTGTTGTCTATTTTATAACACACCCGAATAATAAAGATGCCGTTTTATCTCTGGCTATCTTTTTATCTGTCAAATCATAAATTAAAGATGTTTGCTAGAGATAAAGGGAGGATGTAGTATAGAACTGAAAAGAAAATGCTAAATATACAGAAAGTATATTTAAATAAGAAAAAAATAAGTTTATTATGAGGGTGAACACAGTGCTGTTTTAAAAACTTTTGTTTTAAAGATATGCTCAAAGCACTTAAGCTGATTAAATCACCCAGTTGGCATTGGTTCTTTCAAGGTTACAGATATCTGATTCATTTAATAAAAACACAGATTTTATAAATGGTCTTTAATACCCAACACAAACAATTCAATTTGAGGCTGCAGTCTATATTAAAATTAAACCTTTTACGTTTACTTCATGTAAGGATACAGAAAACGAGCTTTCCTTCATTCAGTCTGCATGGTCGGTTATCACACTTTATCCCGGGAGGGACACATTCTCTGATCTTGTTACATTTTTACAAACAGTGTTAGTCACTAAAATCCTTCCTTTGTTCATTCAGTATGTTATTTTCCTGAATGCCTTAAAAAAACAAACCAGTTACACTTCAGGGCGCATTAAAACACATTTATCTCAAGAAACCCTATTCAGCACTCAGAAACAATAGAAAGACAGAATGGACACAATTTGAGGCCATTTCCACTGATTACAGTTTTCCAGCAGCTGAATATACAGTATGACAGTCACAGGAGGTATACTGTTTTTTCTCCTGTGTGTTTGTTTCTATGGTGATAATGATTCAACTGTGTTGCCCGTGGTCATGAACACCTGGAACAGAGAAAGTTACCATCCATTCCCTATCATGAATGATGTCAGTCTCTCTTGAAACAGGCATAACGTCACCCGCAATCAAAACCACAAGAATCTTGAACTTAATTGGATTTGTGACTAAAGTCTTTGTTCTTCTTTCCCTAAAAGTTCTCAGAAATCTATGATTAAAATTTGATTTGACATGTCATCAAGTAGGCTACAAATCTTCTTTTGTGTTGCATAACAGCTACTGTAAACAAAGATGTTTCATGACTTTTTGCTCTTTGTTAAAAAAATTAATACTTATTTTATTTAACCAAACTTCATACTGTTTACTGTACAAATACTTGTAATATGTGAGTAAATATTACAGAGTTTGCAAATAAAGTCTAATTTTTATAGATTGTAATCATGTCTTTAATGTGAAATGTGCTTTTTTATGTTAATACACACAATAACACAAGGGCCAACAGATGTGTCATACTCTGGCCTGCCCACAGATGGCGCTAAAATACCATCGTAAGTTTTTACAGATTTGAATGTATATTTTCTTATCAGATGTCTCTCACATAGTGAATAGTCAATAAATACTGCTTTACATTTCCATGAAGGAATTAAATGAAGTATTTTTTTTAGTTAAACCTTAAACAAATATTTTGTTAAACACTTGTACTCACAGACCAATATTTTTGCAGTTAGTTAGTTCTCAGCTATAGCCTTACAAACTTCCAGGGGGGCTTTAAGATACTTAAAACAACACAAAAAACATTACAATAACCTAAACAAGATCATTATTAGCATTTTGTTATTTTTATAATTAATATATCAGTGGTAAAAATTAAGTCGGGGTGACCTTTCAAATATTGTGGTGGGTTGTGGAGATCCACAGCACTATAGTGAACGCATAAAATCAATAAATCTTGTGAATTATTTCTCTACACTTTATTTAAGTAACCGTGATCTGAGGTGCTCAGTTCTGTTTAACTGGCTGCTCTCAAAACACTAATATTTATGAAGCAATATTCATTGGCATGACTTCAAGGACTGTAACAGTCTCATGTACGAATGCAAAGCACCTTAAGGCATCCCAGAGGAACTTTAAACAAAGTTCTTAATCTAAAGCAAAACCATTTAATCAAATACTTCTTCATTACATACGAGGCATGGACTAGCCTTGTTACTTCAAACACACGTGCCACAAATAAAGATGTTAAATAACACAAACAAAAATATCAACTCAGTTTATATTAAATTTCTTTAATGTGCACAGCATTATGTGATTTTACAGTAAAAGCAAGGGAAGAGAATTTCAGTTTTCATATAAAAATATGAATAAAAATATGATCTCATCTACAGAGGCAGAATTAAGCACTGCAATAGGTACTAAGACAGCAGGTAGACAGGGAGGTGATTAAGTCAAAGCAACTAGACAAAAAGGTGACAAATATGAGCTTAATGTCAGTACAAAATACTATACCCCACTTTACTTCAGCAGCTGGAAACTTAAGATTGCTGCCAGTCTTTGCCAGTGTGTGTAAGTGTGTTTGTGTCTAACATCGAACACACAGAAAATCAGGTTTGCATCTGCAGGGGGAAATTTCTATACCTATAAGATGTCACTTCATAACGCAGAAACAACATTTCCAAAAAAATAAAAGCAGGTTCTTCATGTTCAAAGAAGTATACGTTAAAGCCGTGGAAATGTGCTTTCGTGTTAAAAGTTCATCAATCATCTGCTGGAAGATTTCACTAGTTTGAAGCGTTACGTGTCACAGAGTCAGGAACAGTCTCTTTGTTAATATATGCTGTGTTGACAAAGGGTTCATCGAGGGCACCTGTGTTTGGGCCATTCATCATATTCAGTGGCATCATGCAGTGTGATGGGCAGTCTTGACATCAGCAGGGCCACGCCCACTTTCCCTCCAAAATCCCCAAAACAAAATATCCCCAGTGATGACCACAAATCTACCAAACCAAAGGCTAAAAGAAGTTTTAACAAACTATTAAACTAAACTGTTAGACTATTAAACACAAATGAACTAATACGGACCAACAAATTGGATGCATAAATCAAGGCGAAACAAAAACAACAAATTCACAGCCGTCACAACAGGCAGATCTTAAACACAAGTCAGGCTAAACGGTGTTCCTACAATGTTAAACAAAAAAGCAAATTTTTGTTTGCCTTTTTTGTTAAAAATTTACAAAAAAATATTCATTGGGAAGGCAACAGATCTTATGTCCCAAGAAATTCAAAGCAGAGATCATTGACTCACTTTCTGCTTTCGTTTCACTCTCCGTATTAACAAATCTAAGCTTCATCTCCCTGTGTTGGACCTTAGTCTCCATTGCCCGATCCCACCCTATCCCTCTAACTGTCATCTTTTCCCGGTCCCTAAACCACTTTGGTGGTGGTGATCCGGACGCTGCTGAAACACTTTCCCATGGCTTCAAATAGAGGATCGCAGAAGGTGTGCACACAGATGGAGTAGACTCGACTGACGCAGTGGATCTCGATTAGGTAGCTCTTCACGCACGGCACCACGGCCCAGATGTGGATGAAGGAGAGGATGGCGAAGAAGATGCCCCATACCAGGGCGAGCGGGATGCCAACCAGAGCCGTCAGCAGCCTGTAGCACCAGTACTTGGTTACTGTGAAGGTGGTGAAGCTGGCTTTCCAAACGCCGTCGAAGCTGTAGGTGCCGGCTGGTTCTGCAATCACATCCTCAAAGTCCACCTGGAGGCAAAAAGAGTTCAGAATTGTATCATTTATTATATTATTCACATTTTTTTATTGCATTCCAGCTCAAATGTTTGTAAATGTCTCAAATTTATTAATAACATTCTTGCAGTAACTTTTAAAGAATGTTTATCAACATTGTATAATGTTCTTAAGACATTAAAAGTATTTGTATAAAAGCGTTATTCTTACATTGTTAGTGCAGTGTTTTAAAAACATTTAGAAATACTGTTTTTATAACTTAATTGGGGTGTTAGTAAAACGTTTTCATATTTTTATTTGGTTTTTGGTTCTGTATCTTTAAGACTTAAAACATTTTCAAATTTTATTGTTTTTTAGTTATGTGTATTGTTATAAAATATTATTCAATATATAGTTTGTCATGATTATATTAGAATTCAATATGAAATAAGTAAATAGTAAAAAAAAAAAAAAGTGTGGAACAGTGTCAGTTATCAGGTTAAAAAGCAAGAATTTTATGTGATTTATATTCCCAAAAACACTTTTAATTGGAGAAAAACAAACATTAAAACCTGCCAAACATTTTACTCTGCCACATTCCAAATTTGTCGGTTTAACAAAGAAATGCTTTCATGAAGCGTGTTTCCTTCATCCATCAGACATTAGAAGAACCAGAAACCATTTCTCCTCCACCCCTACATATCTACATTCCTCACCGACAGCTTCTTTACATTATACAGTACTATGGTGTGGTTCACCCAGACTGGTACGGCCTGTCTCACGCACAGTGCTTCAACCTCCTGCATCAAATACTCAAGAATTGATTTGCTCCTGACACCAAACACTAACATTTACAGAAGACCTCTAAATAAAAACCCCATTCCATCTTACAGAAGATTAGCGTTTCAGTGCCCACACACTGTATCTGTACTACAGTACACCTGCTTCAATACATGTGTGTTTATTTAAGCTGTGACACTGCGAGAAAAAACACACACAAACACATTTCTTCGTCCTTGACAGTCAGTTGTTAGAGTCCAGATAAAGCTAATATTTATTTAACAACTGGTTTTTAAGGGAGCGTGTCTGTTGGATGGGTTTTGTTTTGTGTCAGCACAGTATTTTATAAAGCAATAGTTTGTCTATGGCAACTAGTGGAATTAATTAAAGAGTGTTAGAAGGTAATTTGAGGATGTTTCCTAACAGTAATATGATTAGAGATTACTCGCTCAAGGATTTGAAACCATCATGGCTGAAGTTGGCAAAGAACCTCTAAATTATACAGTCATATACTGTAATGTCTGTCCTTTCTGTTCATTCATCTGGAGAATATACTGAGGGCTGGATGCATATTTCCATTACAGAAATATCACAACTCCTACAATGTTAAAATAAACAGTTCTTGAGGTGATAAAGCATCAACTTGCATTCCTTAAACCCAATCTTATTTATGACCCATAACATAAAATGCATCTCACTTGCACGGACAAAACAATGGCATCGTTGTGGATGTATCCCAGTCTAAAAACAACCACTTTGTTTATTTGTCTGAAAATCCTCAATCGCCATGGCAACAACTTATGACTCATTTCGAAATGCAAATTCATGTGCAGTGACTGCAAACCCACCATGGCCTCATTACCGTAACTCTATTGGCTACAGAAGTTTTCCTATGTTAGTCAATGAGGAACGACGCACAGCCAAAATTACAAAGTGGGATTCCACTCAGTGTGCTATTAAAAGAATGCATTTTTATGATAGGAAAATACTCTGGTTCAAGGGAATGCGACACATGTGTTTCTGCACACAAGAGTCTTTGATGTGGATATCTGTGGGAGTGCACTTGGACCGTGTGTGCATCGCGGCCTGGACGTCCCGCTGGAAGAACGCCCCATGTGTGTGTTGCAGAGAGTTTGTGAAAACGGAGAAGGGAATTCCCTGCTACGCTCTCCTACGCAAGACCACTGTGGGATAATTCGCTTAACCCCTTTTAAGGACAAAATCAAAGAACCATGTGCGTTCACAGTCGGTTGTACCCAAAATGAATTTTAACCCCCTTGTGACTTCAATCCCATAATCCTTAGCAAACACAGAAAAATAGAAAAATTGTGTCCTCTGGATTCAATTTTCGGACACATCATAAGAACTATTCATATCCGCGTATCCTCGGGGAGGTGAGTCAGTGTCATATTGTGGTGGGAGGGAGACGGAGATGTAATGAAAGGGAGAATAATGCAGCAGGGGTGGGAACAGGGTGGAGATGAATGTAGGGGGGGGTCTGTTTTTAATACAGTAGGTGCTGTGTATTGTTAAATCATCAAGTCACCATAGCAAACAACTGAACCCATAAGGGCCCACTATTCTTTCTTTAGAGGAAAGTTGCTATGCAAGGAATTACCCCACGCCCAGGAAAATTTTTGTTGAGATTGTTAGGTGTACAGCCTCAAAAACAGGAAGGTCTTAATATTTCCTCTATTTAAAAAAACCTTGACAGTGTGTCTGCATGGGAGTTAATACGGCTTGAGCATGTCAAAGATTTCACAAACTCACGCCAAAGTCCAAACATTTCACATTTCAGAGACAGCTTTGATAATTGTTTCCAGTGCCACACTAACTAAAACTATTTACCAAATCTTTACATTTTTATCAATGTGCAACTGTAGTGCTACAGTATATAAAACACATACTTTTGCAAAGTGGCTTGCAGACATTGCATTATTTCATGCATTGATTTAAAAATAATATTTCTGATATATTTTCAACTTTAAAAAGTAGAAAAAAATACATAAAGCACAAAAAGTGTAAGATGACGGTCCTACCTTAACAACTTCGTCATTTAAATGCTTTGGGTCCCGGTTGACCAGGTCAATCTCTTTGGTGTGGACATCATGTAGAGTCTTTTCGTTGATGCTGTCGTTATCCATTTCTTTATTATTTGGTTTGTAAATGTTTCCCTGTTTCCTGATGAACGGCGAGTGAGCGTATTCCTGCGGTTCCAAAGAAAACAGAAAATGAAAAGTTCATGAGCTTGCAGGGGAGACTGGGGCGCAACTCAGCAGACAATCCTGGCATGGGACGCTTTTAAACGGATTGAAGTGAAGCACCACACCCCTCTGGAGCGCTGTACGGCGTTACACCGCAAGGGGGCGTCATGTAATTTTGCGCACGAGCGTGAAACGCTCAAATTGCAAAAGAGAACATACATAAAATAAAATAAAAAACACATTGCATATACAGTTACAAGTAATATATCGTGTTTAGTACAAATTAGATAACTAGAGAGAAAAAATGAATTATGAGCTTTTCCTTAAATGCTCTACGTGGGCATACGTTGCGCGCAGGCAGGTTACGCACCTTTACGCACTATTGCAGATTTGTAATCAGTCCATAATATTATTATTGCCTGCAGTGTTTTTTTTGTAAAACGTGTATTTGGTCAATGAACAAATGAACAGGGATAATATTTTACAGCACTCAGAAACGAGTTGACACAGACAGAGAGAATGCTCTCAAGTGTTTGCCAGAAAAAGATAAGACGCAAATTGGCCAACGTGCGCGAAAAATAGCCAATAGTGGACCAAGATGCCAACACGCCGCCTGTAAATCTAAGATACACCCCGGAATGTGTTTGAAGAATAAAAACTATATATCAACTTATTTTCAATCGTACATGAAACGAATAAAAGCTTACTTCATTACCAAACACAGCTGTTAACAAAATAAAAGACACGAAAGGTCATTCTTACCTCTTCAGGTGTCCCGTCTTTGTATCCGCTAGTCATGCTGTCTCGTGACTGAAGTGCATCAGATCGGTGTGTGGAAACAAGACAATCACTTAACAGAGGAAACTGTGGGAGGCGTGGAGAACCGAAACGAAATCGACCAACACTTTTTAGAGTCCCATGATGCTGTTTTATCTATCAAACAGTGTTTTATCTGCTCTGTTGAATCCTCTAATGGCACAGATCGAGTGGGGGTTCTCACTCACTGCTGTGTTTAATGAATGAAACTCTGCATTAGTCTGCCACTGCGCCGTGTTAGTTGTGGTGATTTTGACGTGATTTTCCCTTAATGGGAGGTATGTCTGGGCACTGTAGGACTCAACGAATCCCTCAATTCCATGTACACTACATAGTCAAAAGTCAGGACACACCTACAGTACTCTTATCTTACTAATTTACAATTATAAAGTAATAGGAAAGTCATTAAACACACTAAACACACATGGAAAATGTGACCGGCAAATACAACAAGGATATTTTTGAAACGGTACTGAAGGAGTTGGTCATTTTTTCTGCACTTCTGGCCCATTAATAGTTTTTCGGATCTAAAGGTTACATTTATGCATCCAGCAGACACTTCTATCAAAAGTGTCTAACAATGCATTACATATACTTTTAGAAGTGTGCTTGTTCCCCGGGGTTCAAACCCATTACCTTTGTACTGCTAATGGAAGATCATGAAAAAACATTTCAGATAGAATATTTAAAAACTTTTGACAGGCAGTATATTTAGTACATGGCATGAGAAAGTGATCTGAGAAACGTATACCTGAAACTTGCACTAGGCAGTGAAGTTAGTTTGCATTCCAAAATTTACCTTAAGGCACTTTAATGTGGAATGTTTTCAACAACAACATAAATATACCTGTTACAGTTCAATATTCTTGTTTTTTTTCCAGATTTGCTTATCTTGTTATTCAATAACCTATATATATATATATTATTGGTTATTATTTGGAGCAAACAAGCATGACTTGTTTGTTCAGGTCAGGTGCTGCATAATGAGAGGTGTGAGAGGCGATGGAAAATAAGCAAACAAAAACGATGATTGTGGACAAAAGTAAACAGGCAGGTGTATTAAAGAGCACCTTCTCATTTTTATTATAATCTATAGCAACATATGTAGTTACAATTTGTATAATTGTATTGGTTAATATGATTATGTATTACAATTAATTTCAGCAGCATGGAAACACAATGCTTCTCCAACAATAACAAACTGCTAACTAAGATTCAGCTGAGAGGTAAACAGAATGCAGATCTACAGCCAAAGCCTTGTCAAGGTCTTGCTCTGCTGGATTTTTCTGTGCAGATGAACTCGATCAGGACAACCTGCAGAACTAAACATTTCATTGCGAGGATTTATCATTGCAAAAGCATTAAATCTTCTCATATTTACACCATAGCACATTCTGAGTTTCATTCAAATTTCAACTCTGTGTGATGTGAGATCAAAGCAAAAGCCCATTATTCAGGAGGTGAAAACACATCTTCACTCCAACAAAGATTTTATTTGGTCATGTGGTGCATGCAGTTCTTTAGCTTTTTCTTGTATAAACCGAGTTGTGTTGAGCATGTTTGCCATATGACATCATTTGAAAGGGGCGAGGAAATGGCACCTGAGACTCTTATGTTCCACTGCACAGTCAAATATTCCATTTACTGCGTGGCGCCACTAACAAAGCACAATTGATGGCAAACAGCACGTTAAACGCAGCTTTGCAAGGCAAACTAATCGCCATTTTGAATGATACAGATACATGGTTATACTGTCTAAAGGAATCTTTATTACAGAAGAAAACAGTGTTACTGCATATTTGTACAGAATACTCTCTGTAACAGGCATGTACCTGAAAATTATAAATAGTTTGTACACTAAAATTCCGTCAGATCAATATAATTAAAACATATAACAGCATCTTATTCAGTCTCTTTGATATAAATCTGTCAACTCTTAATATAAATACAAACCCATAATAAATCACAGAATCACTACAGCCCTATTGGAAGTAGTTCTATTTTTATATTATTATTATTTAAAAAATTCTTTAAAAAAGCACAACAAGCGCTTATTGCAGTATCATTGTAAAATATATGCAAGGGACAGTTTACCCAAAAATTTTAATTCTGTCATCATATTTCAATCTCACCCATATGTTGTTGCACTTGTATGACTTTCTTTCTTTTGTTAAACACACATTGCGAATCTTTGTACTTTACGGAACACGATGTCTAAATGATGACCGAAGTTATTTTTTGGGTGAACTATCCCTTTAATTCTTCATGCTTTATATATAACACAAAAGCTTAATTGCACTTACATAACAGTATTCAAAAAGCATATCCGCAATGACACCACCCATTAACAAGTCAGTTGCTAAACAATGGAATGATTATTGCAATTGTCGAACAAAAAAAAGGAAACGTCCTTTCCCTTCTCTGTGTTTCGGAATGTTAAGGACAAATGATCCTTCAGCTGATAAGGTTCAAAAATGAGGTCTTTAACACAGTCAAAATACTAGAGCGAGAGATGTGCAGCGGCGTCGGGTTTGACTGGTCAGCATTTGTACATCACCCGACTTTCAAGGAAAAGTGCTGGATGCTGATACCATAAACACTATTGTGGAGTTAGAAAACGTTTTTAGTTTTGCACAGTTTTGATATTGATAAACGACAAGGACCTCCCAATGCTGAAGAAGAGAGGTCGTATGAACATGTCCACCAAGATGGTCCAGATCACCTGGATGGGGGGGAGAGTCATCATGCAGCCGTGGACCGCCGGCATCACCACCCTGCAAATAGAAGACAGATACACAGAAATTACATAATGTTAAATGTTTTTTCACTTTTTGATCTTAACACCACAATCTTGTCAACAATTTCAGATATCATTCTGTTAAAGTATAGTATTCTTCCATTTTGTTCCCCCTGCGAGCTTCACTGACATCTTGACATTTTAGCTTCTTAGTAACTTATCAAAACTTTTAATTCCTAAGCTAATGGGGTCAACCCTGTTACGGTGGGTCATACGTTTACACCCACATGTGCTAATGAGCAACGTTTAGCTCTGGGACATCGACCATGAAAGAGCTTCTGACCTAAAACAAACACAAACAAGGTTCAACCAGCAAATTTTGAAAACCGAATTTCTGTTTGCATGTGTCAAATGGCAAAGAGGTCAGAGAAAACTCTTCACTTGAATGCTAACAACCCAACTTGAGTTATGTGAGGATTTTTCCACCATTAGTGGAACTCCACATTACACTAAAGTGCAAAAATAGCTTTACATACAAGGGACCGTTCAAGCAAAATCATTTTCTCACTCTTACAAACTCTATCTCAATAAATAACAATAATAAAACTTTCTAAAAAAACAAAAACAAATGGTCTCTGGCATTTCTACTGGCCGCACTATATTAAATGCCAGTCTTTATCTAAGTGGGAAGTGGCCAAGACAAATATTCTGCAATTGGACTGTGGAAAAAATTAGCCAGTGCCAACAGCCTTCACCAACAAAAAGCCTTTTCATACCAAATATGTATACAGCTGAGGATCCCGAAAACAATCCCTGTAATGAATGCCATGGGTACGGCCAGAAACGTAGTAAGGACCCGGTAGAAGACGTATTTCACCAGCTCGAACACAGCATGACTGCCAATCCACACCCGGTCAAAGCTGTGTGTAGAGATGGGCTCTGCGATGATGTCTTCAAAGGCAACCTGTGGAGTCAAACAAGAAATAAATATTAATTTACTCACATTTAAAGATAGATAGACAGACAGACAAACAGAGTAGATATTTTGGTGCATTATTGTTTTTCTTATATTTTCTTATAAAAAACAAAATGGTAGTAATCATGTTTTTGGTGTTTTTTTACTACAAATTTCATGGTTATTGTAATCAGACCATAATTTGTGGTTACTATAGTTTTACTACAAATAAAACAAAGCACCTATGGCTACTACAGTACAACGATAGTGAATTTTCGCAGGGGTTATCAACAACACCCAAAACTGAATGTATGCATAATATGAACAATTCAACAAGTGTACTACAAACACGTTATAAACGTTTACAGCACATTACAGCAGAAAATGCAATTAAAAGAAGTGATATTATAACATCCATCATTAGTTTATATCCCTACTGTACCTTTAGATGTGCGTTAATGTCTTTAGGGTCTCGGTCCGGTGTCACCGGTGAATAACCGTGCGGTTTTTTCCCAAGTATTGGTTCAATCGATCTGTTGAATTCATCTTCATCCATAATAACGCTAGTTTCCGATTTCTCTTTTTCAAGCCCCATTTTTGTTTTTGGAGTCGCCGGGACGCGCCGATCTCTCTGTTGCGCCTGTTGCACGCGCACTGCGCGCTCATTGCAGGACGAGGCCACGCCCCGTTTAAACACGCAGACGACGCACAAACGGCGCTTAATTCAACTCTTACAGCAACAAATGTGTGGAAACGATAAGGAAACCTTTGAGGATTATATCTCTGTCTGGCTTTCCTTATCTTGATACATTGTAAAATGCAAAAGAATGAGAGGAATGTTAACAGATTGTTATTGGTATTTACTCTAGTCTGTGACAATATACTTTATCTGGTTAGGTATTTTCCTTTCTATATCATTTACACATTCATTCATGCATTTATTTATTTATTCATCAATTTGTGGCTTTAAAAATATACAGTTTCAGAAGAATGTGGATGTTTCTGGTCTCAACGTTTAAATGAAATAACTATTTATGTTCTTTAAAGAGTCATACCTTCTCTATTTGTTGTGTATTATTGCTTCTGGTTTGTGCATTTTAATTCACAGAAATCCTACAAAGTATTCTCTTTTGTCACCTTTAGTAAATGCTTTCTCAAAATGTTAAATGCTTTTTCATTTGTAGTTGGTGGTTTTGCCCAAAAGCATCTGCTAAATGAACAAATGTAAATATAATGTAAATGTCACATTCATAATGCATGCATATTTCCATTTTTTAAATAGATAACTTATGTATAGACTGATGACTTTTATGTTTGGAATACAAGCAGATGGTTCATTATATTGGTATTTAATGCATTCTGTGAGAATTTATATTTTTAGTTAATAAAAAAGTCACATTCATAACGCTGGAATTGCCCATATCTAAAAAATACATTGCCACATTCTTATCTTTCATAGTCTATTGATTGCTATTCATGACAGATTAAACTTTACAGAAGAAGTATTCATTTGAGCGGAAAGAAAACACGAGCGTTAGTAGATAATTTGCCTGTGTTAACATCACATCAACCGGCCGCTCTGAAAACAGCCCCAGCCACTCACATCTGACTTATATAAAGCCTTTTTATAGTAATCTTTTTGATGTGTGTGTATACAGCCTGTAGACACTTACACTCAACGTCTTGATCTCTATAACAAGAAGTACTAGAGGAAGTTTTTCTGGAACTGATGAACACACAAACAACAAATTCATTGTGCTGCAACAGTGGAGAGGAAAAGAGGGAGAGGCTGCAGATCATGACAGCAGAGCAAAAGCACAACAGCGCATAGTGAAAAGCACATTCTGCCCACGGGAACATACACAATACAGTCATAATCCCTATGGATAAATACACAGCTCGTTGCAACAAAGCAGAGGTGCCAAGATCTTTCCTGTGTGTTTGTGAATGAGGGTGGTGCACTTGGGCTTTAAAGTATTTGGAGATTTTGGACACCTAGCTACATTACAATCTTAATGTTTTTGCGTTTTGCATCGACAAAAGATTCAATTACTTTTACACAACGTTGCACGATAAATCTCTTGATTCAGACCACCTGCATACTTCACTGCAGGTTATGTACTGCAACTTCTAAATCTGCGATGAAGGGTTTAAGAGACGAGTCTGATAGGCCTGTTCTATTGCAATCATTTACCATCATAATAGCAGATGCAATGCAAGTTCAGAAGTTCAAGATTTTCACCCTCGAGGATAGGCAACCAGCCCAACCAGTTCGTGCAAAGTAATAAAACCCAATATATGTCATTTTCATGACAACTAAGCAGGTGAATGACAGCTGGTGTCTGTCTGCAATGTTGTGCATAGTTTAACACTTCATCAAACCACAAACATTCACTAGCTGTGCAAACTATTATTAGCAAATTAATGAGGGAGAATATAAATGCTATATAGTTTTTATATTTTAGACAGTTGTGATTACAGCATTTGGCATGTATTCCTGTATTACTTTATAAATACTCTCAGCAAATTGCTCTAAGGCACAAACAGCACTGGAGATTTTTCATGAATCAGCCAAAGGTCACATACCGTTGGTTATTGTCTTACATTCTGGATTGATCGGCGCATGTGGAACGTATCAGCGGAACCAAACAACCTGCTGATAAACAATGATATCAGCACACTGTCCATCTGAAGGGACGTCCTGTCGGGTGCTTCATCTGGTAAAGCGCTCAGCTCTGTGAATCCTTCTTAGCAGCAAACTCAAAATAAGTCCTGACGTGGTAGACGTGAGAGTGATGTCACTCCATTGTCATTTATAGCTTAGGTTAAGAATGCTATATTTTCACATGTATTACAATAGAAGTAGTTTATAAAGGCCAAAATGTGGGATATATATCACAATTTTGGAAAACTGTTTATGCAGGACATATAAAAAATGGTATGTTTTCTTTCACTGACTGTATTTAATTAAAAGTCTACGTTTGCTTTTAAAAAAGCAAAAACACTTTTTCACTATTTGTATACAACTGAAATTCTAATCCTAAAAAATAATAATGGTATGTCACGGTAAAACGTTTAAAACCTTATGGCTTTCATATAACCAACAACAACAAAAAAGTTGTTGTTTTGGTTTTGTACGGGTACATTGTTAACGGAGGTGGCTTTGCTATTTGATGATGAACAGATGGCTATTTTTTATTCTGTCCCTGAACAAACATTGTGCTTTAATGAGAGCTCACTGACAGACAATCACAACAGAAGATTCCAATTAAAGTCTTCAGTAGAGAGAAACAATAGTTTAAAAATGGCACACGCTTCACAAAAAAGTCTGTGCTTCATCATTGCATAACCCATTTAGACACAAGACCAGCCTTTGTTTTTCAGAAGGCTTGCAGTTGCTCAGTCTTGGCTCAGATCAGCTTTGAGGTAGACTAAACAGATTGCATTAGCATCCATGCTCTCTGCCAGTACGTACCCTTTGTCTTTAAGGATCAAATTTAATGCTGCAACTTTTCCAAGAACAATAAAGCTGTCAGGAGCTCCCAATCTCTTCATCTACACCCACATTGCTTCATGTTTGCTAGATGAAGGTGTGGTAAACACATCAGGGATCCGCCCAGGGCCCGAGGCTGTATTAGTCGATGGAGGATGTGCGCTTTTAAAGAGATAAATAAGTTTTTCCATGTACAAGCTAAAGGGAGCAGTCTTTACTGTGGTGAGTCTTGACAAGTCTGTGAGTCTGTACAAGTTTGAATCTTAAACCTCCCAGTTACATATGCTGGAATATTCATCTCCACAGCGTGACAGACCCCTCAAACCATTTTCCAAGCATAGTTTAGATCAGATCGATGACTCGCAGCGTATCACATCGTACATACAGGTTTTGTTGTTGCTTCAGGTGGGGTTTTTATTTCATTTTAAGCCAAGTCTGAAAATGTTGGCTATTGATCATAAGACTGTGTTTCATGCATCTCTATAAAGTTTTAATAATATATAATTTATCAAGGGTTTTAGTATTTTGTATAACATCATTTATACAGCGTTTTTATGTGGTCACAGGTAATTTTAAAGATGGAAATGTATATATTATATTCCTGGGGGCATTCACTATGCATTCACCTAAATAGAAAATTTGAAGAAACATTCAAAGTGTTTCTTTTATAATAAAATATTTTCAGACATATTTCAAACAAAACATGTTTGCTGATAGGGTTTTGTCCCAAGTAATAATTTTTTAACAAAAGTCAGTTCTTAATTGAAATAATCCACCAGGAAATTACATCGCTTTGTAGGGAAATTAACAGCACAAACAATACAATAAGTAGTGTATTTGCATTTTCCGGGATATAATTTTTTGGTGATAGTTGGTTTATCTCACTCTCAAACCCTTCATCCAGTTTTTTAAAATTACATGATAATGCCAAAATGTGTATGAATAACTGCAATTCTCATGTAAACAAAATCCTATTAGAGTAAATGCTCCTAACTTGAAATTAATCTACATCCTTGTGGGCATCCTGTTAATTTTCTCATGATTGTGTAAATAATCAAGTGAACTAAGATTAATATTCCTTTTATAGCAATAATTGTATGAATCACAATACAAGCAAATTACCATTTCTTTTCTATATTAGTCTAAGTCTTTTAAATTTCTGCTGTGTCTTTTTAATGATGTAATACTTTATTTAAATTCTAAAGACATCTGTGAACAAAAAGCTTATAATGATACAAACATAACCATAAAATGCAGTCATTACATGCTATCATTAAGTACAAGTTATTTAACATGTTTTTATTGCATGTGCATATATAAGTAAGTCTTCAGATTTCTAAGGCACTTTAACCAGGTGACACTACTAAAGAGCCGACGGACCTGATGGACGCTGGAGCAGCCGTGTGGTCCTTTAGGCAAACACAGTGTTAACCGCCACAGCTCTAGTAGTTTTCCAGAGTTGTTTACACTGGAATATGAGGAGTACACATGAATGCTCTACCTGATTTAGTTACAGCCATGTTAGTGAGGGAAACCCCAGACTCAGCAACAGTGATGTTTTACACATTCACCCTGATCCTTTGCCAAGAGGGTGTGGGGTGCAAGAGGACCATTTCTTTTTGAGTCGGAGTATGTGATTACTAGATTGCTAATGGGTTCTGACGCAGTGACGCACATCTAGGGTTCCCCAAAACGAAATCCCGAGTTAAATTTGGTGTTTAATTATGTTCTCACTCCCTCCGACCGCACCATCAGCTCACACACAGCTTTCCTTCTATTTCCACACAGGCTACGGCAGTGAAACGCTTCTGTTGAAGCTATTTTTAGGGATCTTTTTCCCATCTTGCTCCACAAACATTAACTGTGGAATTTCAAAAAGAGCACAATTCTGTCATTTGTGTGGCCTTCATGTCGGTGTGTACAAATCCATCAATCTATCATTACGTACGAGCAGTAGCGCACATCGCCATGTTGGCTTGCTGAAGGAACACTGAAGGATTTTGTGTGGCCTTGCTGCAGTCTTTGACAATTAGTGTATTTACATGCACTGTGAAAAATGGTATATGAATATGGTCATATCTGAAAAGACAAAAAATATGAGAAATTATATATAATTATTTTAAGTCTTTACTGTTGGTGCTACACTGACCTTTATTCTTCTTTTATTTATCCTCCAAACAACACAAGCAATTAACATAAATCAACATACTGATAAAAAAAATAACTCTGTACTGTTCCTGTATGCTACTATCAAGGACAATAAGTTGATAAATTACTAAAACATAATAAATATATGAGTATGTCTTATACAGGACCAGTGAAATGTTTGGAAACACTTACTCACGGTTGTTTTTCCAAAATAACACAATTGTAACTGTGGGAATTATGTTGTTATATTTGATCATCTTCAAAAGTAGTCATCCGTTGTCTAGAATTTGTAAAATCATATTTTTGGCTTTTCATCATCCAGCTTCATAAGGTCTCAAGCATTTTAAACAGCACTGAAGGAATTTATATCTCTTATATCTTATATTTATATTTATAACTCTTATTGGCTGTTTTTCATTCTTTATTTGGAACAAGTAATTTCAAAAATTATATTTCTAATTAAAGAAATTAATATGTTGGCGCAACTGTGTCTAAACTTTTGACTGGTACTGTATTTACACCCAATTACACCCCAAACCTAAGAAACATATCAATGAGCACATAAAACTTTAATCTGGAATATAGTATTAACATGCATTCAGAAAACGATGCGCTTGTAACCCTGCAGGTCAACTTTTCTAACTGAATTCCACCCTTAGTATTATACAGATACAGTACAACCTTTTGTCTTTTCATGAAAAACGATGCGTGAAACCAAATATGAGGCTATTTGAATGTAACCTGTAGTGAATGAGAGTGTTGGTGGGTGGAGAGTCTCAGAGAGTTGAAAGGAAGCTGCACACAATGCTCCACTGCTCACCTCTCCTTCCCTGCCTGATTGAGAGTGTAATGAGTATTTGAAAACAGATTTGAGAAAGATCACCGCTCTCTACTTTCCCTGCCAATATCAGCCAAACAATGTGCACACAAAGGGCTATTGGCAGGGTGTGGTCATTAGGAAACTAACTTTCCATCGTTAGCTCTTATGGAATGTGATCTTTAAAGGTTTCTTTTACCTTCAAAGGCTTAATATCTTAGGGTTTAATAAAACATTTCAGAAGATCCGTGAAGTGTTATTTTACATTGAGGCAGATGTGGTATGATTTAACATCATGTGGTATGACGCTCCGTGACTATTTTCTTTTAGTACAGATGTTTGCAGGCTTTGTGGGCAGCCGATTGAATAGTGTTGCTGTGTCTTTACAAGTTAATGGAAAATCACATCCGTTTGTACAAAGGCAAAGAAGAACATGCCTCCGGCTACGTTTTCTATAAAGGCTAAAAATACGTGCTCAATTAACTTCTGCAGGTTATAAAAACTAACTTCAATCGAGAAGATTACACGATCAATTGAAACTAAACAGCTTTAAAGGGTTAAACTGTGTGCACCTTGTTTGGACTTGTGATGGGTGTGATTAATCACAATGACATCATATGAGGTTCACTTTTTTCTTCTTCCTAAGAGTCTGTAATTCAAAGGGATGGTTTACTTTTTTTGTTGCAGAACACAAAAGATATTTTGAAGAATGTTGGTAACCAAACAACGTCGACCCCATTGACTTCCATTGTATTGTATTTCTCAAAATATCTTCTTTTGTGTTTCATACAAGAAAGTGTCATTTACAGATTTTAAATAACATGAGGGTGTATAAAGCTTGACAGAATATTTATTTTTGGCTAAACTGTCCCTTTATCTGTGGTCTTCATTTTTAGTAAAATCTCTGCAGAGCTCCAAAATTAAACAGGGAACCCTGAGAGAAAAACAAAACTATGTCCACTGGGACTTTCAACCTCAAATATAAACACACACGCTCAGGTTTTTGACATATCAGCCGCTAAATGTTTCCACCAAACCATGTAAGGAGTTTTCAGTACTGTACTCCTGGTATGATGCAAGCCATCAGAGCTCCAGAGTTTCATTTTCAAGTGCTTTATATGGCATATGTTTCTTGATTGATTCATAACACATCACGTTTCAAACTTAAAATGTTCCTCAAAACATTGGAAACGTACCAATTATCTTTCTTTTAGTCTTCCCTGGTCAGATGTTCTGCCATCCAGAAGCTGGGCGTTGTCAAACTAGAGAGTCTGTGATTGGTTGTCTTTTAAAATCTACTCATCACATTATGCAGAGAAGGCAGAGCTCGGTTACTATGGCATCATCACGATCACTCAACATGTTTAAAACCGTGCACTTTGCTTCATGTTTTCAATTTTACAAGTTGCGGATATCCTGGCGAATGTAAGTATAGTAACCAATGTGAGACTGAAGAAAGACTAAAGACAGAGACATCTGTGATTTGTTAAGAAGACATCAGGCACTGTAGTGACAGTGGTTTTGATTCTGAGATTTACTTGTGGTTAATACAGAACTACATTTATTCTGGTTTTCGGATTTCTAATATATCTGAAATGTTGTAAATTGATGCTATGAAATTTTGAGTACTATTGTTATAATTCTGCAAACAGAAGATCAGGATATCAAGGAATATAATGCAGTGCAAAATAATGTGGTCTTTAATAGATGACACCTGTTATTGTCATAACATGTTTGTTGGGTTATTTTCACAGTTACTTAATTCTTAAACAAAATGGTCAAAATCAGTGAAGAACACCTGACTTTATTAATTTTATGATCAGCTTTGTTCCTTTTGATAAGAATTATCATTGTCATTTGTAAAGAAACACTGGATTCTTTAAGCGTTTCCTCTTTAAAATATTTTCTCCTCAAACAATAATCTTTAAATTTACTTCTACAGATGCAATCCATAATGTTCAAAACTGTCTGCTAACCTTACCCTGATTACAGAAATTATTAACACTGCTCAGGAAAGGAAATATCAGTTTGACATCATTTGACTTAAACTCACACAGAAATTAGTATGTAAAGCTAAATAAAGGTAAAAGTTGTGAATTTTAGCTTAAAAGTATTAAAATACCAAGTTATTACACAGCTGTGTATTGAAGTTTGTGATGTTCATACTGTAAATTCATTAGAGAATAAAATAAAACCAACTCTAATTTAGGAAATCACTGTTTCTCTCACCAATCCTGACACAGGAGTCTCTCTCTCTCTCGATCAGCCTCAGTGCTCGTACAGGAAGTTGTGTACAGTAGATAACAGAGGCAGCAGAAAGGGGGGCTAAACACTTTCCTGAAACGCAACAGAAGGGACGTCAGTAATTAGCAGAAACCGGGGAATAGTTTGTTTTCCCTGTGCAGCTGAACATGAAATTAAAGCTTTATCTAGAGGTAACAGGCTGTTGGTCCCAGGGGTCAAACTCATGTTCGTGAAGTGGGCTCAATGCCCAAAAGCACAGGTCCACCCCAGTCTGGCTAATTATCTAAGGACACGGATCTATTCTAGACATGTAGACGTCCCTGCTACGAGTTTATAATACTCAAGTTACTCATGTCATTCCTCTAATTGCAGTTTTCACTGTACACAATACCTCTATGATTGCACGTATCTGTTCTTGGTCTTGCTATGCACCCAAGAGGGAGTCCCAAGGAGCAGCAAGGCTATATAAAGCCCTTCGCTTCAAAACTCCGCCAGTTCAATGCCCATAGTCTTCCCACAGTCCAGCTGCCAAGCCGACACACATTTTCCTGGCTGGAGTTCAGGAAAGAGCTGCTCCGAACTAAAGGATGGAAACTTCAGACCGCCTTTGCCTGGTTACAATAAAAAACACACAAACACAAGACACATGTAGACAGTGCCTTTCTTATCAGGAAGTCGTTTTGTGAAAACGACTATTATCAATGCTTAAGACATGTTAGTAAGACACACAGGCCATTAAGAATACAAAGTTGTAACCTTGGGCCTAAGCATCTGGAGTAATGATTCATCACTGTTCAATCCCGCCCTAGTGCCAAGCAAACCACAAGGGAAAATGTTTGCTGCATTTTTATATATTTCATTTATGTTCAGTGAGTCATTTTTGTCTCTTTCTGTCATGAATGATATAGTAAGGTCTAGTTAAGTGACTGCTTGAGATCAAAATTTCTTCTGTAAAAGTCCTGATTTCCTTATCCAAAACAAACGACATATTCAGATACTCTAAACTGGTGCAGGATTCCAAACCCAAACTGTGGCAACGAGGGAACTCCCTGAGCGTTTATAGGCAGTCCCGTACAGGAACCCGATGCGAGGAACATTCTGTCAACACACACCGCAGCCTCCTGCCACACACTTCCAATTCCCACAGCGTTGCCATGACAGCAAAGAGCCCATTACATAATGCTGCGGTGATCCACACTTTCCTGCAATCGACTCCAGGCAGGATGTGTTCAAGTTGTGATGAATGTGTCTGTCAGCGAGATGTTCCACATGGCAAATATGAATCCTTTATCTACGGAAAGATCACAGAGTTCAGTGACGATCTGGTGTGAAATACTGCAGCAATGTTGTTGTTGATCACTGTGATACTTCATAATTTATTTATAATAATTTATAGTGACTTTAGTCTCATATAGATATTTGACTAAAGTCAAAAGGTTTGATTGTAACTTATTGTAAAGCTACCAAAAATAAACAAGAGAAAGTCTGATTGACATTCAATTTAAGTGACTTGTACCATTTTCATTGTTGCAAAGCAGCTTTACATACATTACAATTCAAAAGAAATAATAATAAAAAATCAAATGAATTTAACAGACATTATATGGTATTAAATTACTGCACTTTATTCTCTTTTAATTCTCAATTAAACTAAATATAAAATGTTGGATTGTCAGAAACTGTTAATTGAAGTATATTACACACAATATTATAATGTGTGTAATATTTCATGCAAAATGTAAAATGACCAATGAGAGTTTCTTTGTTTTTAAGAGGAGGATTAATTTTGGAATAGATTGTACCATAGACAGATTTGTATTCTATTTGACATATACTCAAACAATAGTGTGACAAACTTTGTGAATAAGACGATAAGAAGTAATATAGATTTTATATCCCTCATTCAACCCTCGAATGACCTCATTCATACGTTCCTCTCGAACAGCATCGTTCCTTTCAGAAGCACATGCATGTTTGACGTTAAATAGCTGAGACAAAAAGGTTCTCTGTGATACAGTTAATGGCAGACATCAGGAACAAAAGGAGAAACAGATGTAAGGTATAAACACACAGGAACGTCAGCCAGCTAAAATTATCCGAGGACATCCCTGCTGGCCACGTGGGTCAACTGTGGAGGAGTGTTGCATGATGGGGTTTTCTGACTCCTCCTGTCAGTGGAAGCCCAAAACACAAATGAAACACATGCATAAATCTTTTTCCCGAGGCCTACGACACACCCTCATCCTCTGGCTCGCATTGTCCTCCCGCTCGTGGTAGCTGGAGGAAATGGTTTTGACGTGGATGGGAGACGTGAAAAGGAATCCTCTGAGAGATGTTTAGGTTTACAGCGTGGCCTTGGACAACAGCTTCCGACTATTGACGCGGCTCATCTTAGCTTTATGGGGAAGACAGATGGCAAGATGGTTGAGAGATGTTGCAATGAGGCGAAGCAGGAATAAGAGGTCTCATTAATCTTCTAGAATAGGGTACTGATGTTGAGAGAGATGAGCGTAGCAGGTCAAGTGGGATAAGACATGTTGAAAAATTGAGAGAGATGACATGAAGACAGAGAAAAGACTATAAAAGACTTCTCTTGTGCTGACATGAAAAAATTCAGATAATAATTTTGTTTGGAAACACTGCCAATGACATGCCACATAAGATGGTATGAGCAAGGTTCAACAGTACAAGCTGTTCTGAAAACAAGGGCGGAAGACAGGAGCAGGAATACAAGGCAACAATCTATGCAAATGCTTTTTCTTCAGAAGATCTGTAATTGTTAGTATTTCCTTATCACATTGAAATATTTTTATTTCAAAATACACAAACATCACTGTATCAACTCCATTTTAACACTTTGTCAAGGTCTACTAAAAAACATTGTAAATAACAAAATATCCCGTGCCTGGCAAGATTATTTGCATTAGATGTTAATGATGTTCTGCAGAGGAAGACTCTACCTGAAGGGAATTAGGAGTGGCCTATTCAAAGCATATTAAGAAAATGAAACTTAAAGTCATCTTAGAATCAATGAAAAGAAAGGCATCTTATTGCTTGATTTTTTTTTACATTTAAATTTACTTTTATGATTTTATTTTTTTACATAAGTAATAGTCCTTTTTTAAAATATATTATAATTTGTATTTTTTTTATGAAATATTTAATAATCGCCTCCTAATAGCTGTTTTCTTTAATATTTATGATAGATTGTTTATTTCCAGGGTTATTTTCCAAGAGGTTTGGAGGAATTTTGGAAATAAAGACATCAAGGCACCAGCTGAATCCACCGTCATGAATCAGATCTTGTTTTCAGAGCAAGCATCAGCATAGTGATTTCATCTGGATCATGTTAAAAAGTGTTTTATCGGGGCGTGTCACTATCTATTCGACTTTATTCCTCCCTTTCTCTTCTCATAGAAAACACTCACACATTCCTCTGAAACAGATTGAGGTGTGTCTAAAGAACACTAACCGCTACAATTATACAGTGGAACGCTCTGAAACACTGAGGGTGACACTTGGGAATTCGCAAATATGTCATTCCTCCCTCATCTCCATGGAGTTCATTGTAAGTTGTTAAATTTATTGCATGGAGAGACACCAGAAGCAAAAGACGCCATAGCCATTGATATGTTTGCCTGAAAGGCGACGGGCTTTGATTGAACTCTGGGGACCAAAAGATGGCGGCAGCTAGAATTATGTGGGAAATGCCTAAAGTCTACCATCTTCTGGTTTATCACCGGGTCTGTGGGAATGGAAAGTATATAAATTATGCACCGTTCACTACTTTTTTCAGCTGAAAGTGAAAGTGTTTTAAAGGACTAAATGCAAGTAGTAGTATACATGGCCACAGAAACATATTCAGACACTCAAACCACCTCTAAAAATATAATCAGATGTACTTAAATGCTAAGCATCAACTATGCATTATCACCTCCAACCAAAACCAAAAGTGATTATGAATGTTATTCTAATTATGCAATTTAAATTCTTAGAAATGTAACCGTAAGGTATTAATGTCATTGAGTAAGCCCTGCCCTGGCACACCCCATTAATCCACACGTGCTCATAGGGCTTATACTCATGTGCTCGCACTCACGTAGGTTAGAAGCAGTAGCTAAGCGAGCACATCCTTTCTAAAGTAAAGGCGGAGAGGAATTTTCCAGAGGTGCTGTGAAAGGCCTGTGTGGAGGGAGGGAGGGAGGAAGGGAGAGAGAGAGAGAGAGAGAGAGAGAGGGAGAGAGAGGAGAGAGAGAGAGAGAGAGAGAGAGAGAGAGAGAGAGAGAGAGAGAGAGAGAGAGAGAGAGAGAGATGGGGTAAAGCACAGCTTGCCTAATTGTCACATGTTGCAATTGGACAGCATCTCATCCCTGCTGTCTGTGAGAGAAGTGAGATTAGGAAACTTCTTCCATAGAGGTATCTTGTTATGGAATGGGATAGTTCACCCAAAGATGAACATTCTTCCATGATTTATGTCAATACAATGGAGGTCAATAGAGGTTAAAGTTCTTTAAAATATATTCTGTTGTGTTCTGCAGAAGAAAGAAAGTCATACAGGTTGGAATGGCATGAGAGTGTCCATATGGGGTATACTATCCCTTTAAATACCACAAACATGATTATTTGGTCCTTAGACCACCGTATAGTCATTAGTTTTACTTTAATTTTACAAATACACAAATACAATATTCACATTTTCTATTTAAGAAATCTCGAAATATTTTTCCTCTGATTATTGCACCACTTGGCCATTGTGAAAATGTGCTTCTGGTGGACATTACGAACACACAAACATTTCACCCAGTGCCCAGTGAAACCCACTTCACACAACTGTTAATCTTTCCACACGGCTGCAGTTTACCAGACTGTTGACATGGTAACTGCAATACACTGGTGCAGTTGCTTGAGGCTTTCTATATAAACAGTGTCCTCTTTATTATAGCGCTATTACATTTATGATCTGAAATCAGAAGTGTTTGCAGCTAAACATTCTAACAAAGTCTCTTTTGTATGTGTGTATCAGCATAACATCAAAGAGCTAGAAGCTGTTGTGTTGTGATGGTGATCATTTTGTAAGCGTGACAAACATTTAGAAACTCAAGGAAACATTGCAGTTTATTGACAGAAGAAGTTAAACTGGTTTTCAAATTCACATGAACTAAATCTAGGCAAAAGGTAAAGAAAATAGATTTCTGTAAAGAAAAGAATTCTGTGTATTGTACTACAGAAACAAGAAATTTGTTTCATTATCATGATAACATTGACACAAAAAAATGCAAAATGACCGATTAAATGTCATGAAAATTGGCAAGAGACTGCAAGTTTTGAATCCTTATGAGCAAATTTTCTTGTTTCTTTGGAATGCACTTGTTTATAGACAACATTAAGGCTAACAAAATCATACTACAACAAAAATCTTCAATTTTGACTTTTTAATTTTGACTTTTAGTGCCGACTCGCTCCTAAAAATAGATTTCCATTTCTTCACGCAAAATAATTTCTTAATTGAATTCTTAACATATTATCCAAACATGTTTCTTTGATCCATCTATTTTAGTACTTTGTCATATTTAAGCACAAGATATTTCTTAGAATAGCCTAAACATGATAGTGAATGTTACATCAACACTTTCTCTGTAATTCATGTAGATGTATTAGCATAACCTGCCCAATCACCTTACACGGTATGTCCCAGAAAGGGAGTAAACACTTGGAATGACTTCTCCATTACCTCAGACAGGAAGAATCCCAGAGCCACAAAATTATCAGAACATGCAGTTACCAATTCACTTACTGAATAAATGCTATTTTGTTGTGAAAGCTTATGCAATGTTGGATGAGAAAAGATACTGGATAGGCTTTAACAAATAACTATTTACATCATCAGGATCTTTTCAAACTGATGCATTTACATGAGCGGAAACATTTTTTTCTTACAAAGCAGGACATCTTACAGTACATAAGTATCTCAGGTTTGAATACAGAATGGAAAGAGTCAAGATTACTTGTGTTTACTGTAACCATATGTGTAAAGTCTTATGTTATACAAAATAGGGCAAAGCCCTCCAGGCTTAGTGCAGCTAAGTAACATCTAAACAAGTCTGTGACGGTTCTTATTGTTCATGATACTTGGCTGGAACGTTAAAGTGATACAAAGACCGGCATTCCACAAGGTGCATTCTTTAAGCAAGCATGGACCGGCTCTCTGGTGAATTGGTCTCAGGGGAAGGGAAATGATTGTGTAGCATTATGTCAAAACAAGTCAACAGTGGCAATGAAATAATGTTAAAAGTTCACAGCCTTAGTTAGCTATTAAATATAGTTAGTGGGCCAAATCTATTCAAATACCTTTTGGGGAGAAGACAAAGGTTATGCTAGCCTGGACCGTTCTGGGATGGGCCCAGATAACATGAAGGCTCCCAAGTTTGTCCAACATTATGTAAAGATTAGGGACAAACATTGTTAATATGATGCGTAGGGAATAATTAAAAAAATTTAATTTGTCATTATTTACTCACTCTGATGTCGGTCCAAAACTGTATGTCAGGAGAGGTCTTGAACAAACTGTCAGATTTATATTTCTGTGTAAATTCAAATTAAGTTGAAAAAGAAATGTGAACATTGCCATACTGCATACATTCTACATGTATTATGAAAACTAGACATTTTAACATTCCCACAACAAAAATATAACGTTAAGATGTATTTAAATTTGTTAGCTGCTGTAATTCAGCTCTGCTTGGCTCTAAATAAAGTTATTTTAACAAACAACATGTTTACAACTCTTTATTAACTTATGCTGAACTTACTTCAGTGACTCTCTGTTTACACTTTGCATTCAGTCTCATCCCATGTGGCTCATCTGGTATCTTCACAAAAAACATCACTGAAAGTTATGACAGAGAGCTGTGGGTGTGACAGAGGTCAAAGGTTAAAGGCTGGCCACCGGGTGATTTTGATGTTTTTCTATCACCAGGCAGTGGAATGTACCATGCAAAGAGGGAATGAATAGGAAGTTCTTTACTTTCAAAGTCGCTGTCTTACCAAAGTCAAACATCCACTTTTCTCTTTCATCCCGTAGATAAATGGGTGGTAAAACTGAGCTGGATTCTGCCTCCCTTCATTTTTACTGCACTACCAGAAAGGCAACCATATTCACTTCTGTACAACAGCATAAACCATGTTTTGGTTCTGTGTTGGACCACCACTATATGCTCAATATAAAATCTGGTCTTTGAGACAAACCACACTGATATTAGAGAAGATATAAAATCTTGAATCTTTTCCCCTATTTATTTATTTTAATGTGCATTTACATTCCCAGTTTAATCTCCCCAGCAACACCACAAGTCCCCCTTCTTATTATATCTTTAGAATAAAGGTACTGCAGACCCCTTTACTATGAATAGATGATAGAAAATACGCTCTTGATTTTTATGCCCATACAAGGCAGTCAGGCATTCCAGCTGGAGACTTTTATTGGTTCTTACAAAATTCTCCAATAGCTTGCTAAATACAGAGCACTGTGTCTTATCTCTGTACTGTAACAGCATATTAACAGCAGGGTTTCTCAGTTATATATCTAAAGGTTAAGTTGTCCAGACCTTGTAAAAATGCCTTAGTCTTTAGGGGGTAATGGTGTGAAATAAATAATTATTACCAAACAACAGAGATCAGCCTGCTCTGTTATGGTACTGTACACATACAATAAATGACATGTATGTATGTGCTAATTTGAAAAACCTATATTGTTTCATCATAAACTTTCTATATTTTATGTCAATTTCTAATCAGAGAGACCATGTGTGCTTTTAGAGTATGTGGGACAATAGGATTCTATTGGGCATATGGACAGACTACCCATAAGGCACCGCACAACTTGGTGTGTGTTTACTTTATCTGTGCCACCGGCTCTTTGAAGGTTATGGGATACCATGGTAGAAAAAGGAACTGACTCACGTGTCATCTCTTTGCCCAAAGCGAGGGAGGGCAGCTGAGACTATAGAGCTGTAAATCCAAGAGAGGAAGGGTTAACACCATTTACTTCAGCAAATGAAGATAAACTTAATCTAAAACCTTTCGTTGTTGAAATGTCCTCTCTATCCTATAGCAAACATGAATACGATATATTTTTTTCTAGTGTCTATTTTTAATAAACAATAAAGTGGAATGAGAATAAATACACAATAGAGCATCTATTTTATAGGCTCACCTAGAGTTGTTTGGTATCTGTGTCATTGAAAATGAGTTTTATAAAACTCTCCGCTGGATTGTGTTTGCCTCTGCTTGTAGATCCAGGGTAAAGAATGGGAAATGGGACAGTGCACAAAGGCAGGAAGCCGAGGCAGTCGCTGGGCAATGCAAACTGTGCAGGAGAGCCCACGGCTAATGACAGGGCTTGTAAAATCTGTCAAACACAAACATCAGGTCCAACAGTGTAACAATGCAAAGTGTACTAAAATAAAACTTCTAGAAACATTCTAGACATGAGCGATATAAAGTCAATTTTTTGGACTGAATTAAACAGAGATAAACGTCAAAATGTCTCACATGGGAAAAAGTCCTTTGAATGACCTCTTCAGTAGTTTCTTTACCAGGGAGTTTTCAGTATTTGGACACTAAAGTAATAACTTTATAGAGCCATTTTAGTAATTACCTTTACCCAACTGGTCCTTAGGTCATTTTTAGTATACTGTATGTATGACATCATTTCCCCTCATGTTCACACAGATGCCCTAAAAGAGAAACCACATATGCAGTTCATCACAAGGACATGTTCCACTAAGTATGACAACCAGAATGCATAAGAAAATACTGTTTGTCTTCATTTTGTTTTGCGTATGATTGTATTTATGCTTTAATGGCCCATAGGGTATAGCTCTGTCACCTAGATGTGCCTCAATATTACCATAAAGTATTATTTAATATTCTTTTCTATTGCTCTTTTTCAAATTCAAGTGAAAACTAAAGCCAAATACCAAAAACATTTGACAAACTTCATAATATAACAAAGATAGTGATCACATTTTAATCCACTGTGTTTAAAATATTGTCTTCTTATCCCAAATAAACAGTCATTACTGCCGAAGAAGAATACTTGAATTACTAATGAATTACTCTGAAATTACTCTGATCCAAAGCAGCTCATCTTAAATGGCCTTGTGGAATCTGGATAACATATGCCTCCTGCTATCTCTCCACAGCTGGGTGGGGCATCTCCACATTGCTGTCCTAGATCGACAGAACAAAAAGAGATAAACAGACGTGTAAAGAAATATTAAAGGTAAAGATGTCCAACAACGGCCTAATAAACTGTAAGTGGGTGTGGAGGGTTCACTTTAATATCAGACTTTACACATAGAAAAAAGCAGAAGAGGAGGAATGTAGAAGAAAGACGAAAGCACAAAAGGAAAGGAATTCAACCGCAGATATGATTTAAAGTGCACTGGGTTGTGCCAGGGATTTTCTTTACATGTCTGCCCAGGGTTGGTATGAGCACGCCCGGAAAACAAGATTACACCTGAAAACTCACGTCTACTTCAGATCTAAGTAAAGCATTACCAGTAAATATTGCTAAGATGACTAAACGTGCGTTTCAGAATGTAAACAGACTGGCCTTTATGGCAACTTATGAGCTTCTGTTTCTGCTACTGTTGTGTGTCAAACTCTCTCTCTCTTTCTCTCCTTTGCTGTTCTCACTTTAGCTGGAATGTTGTTGATGAACTCTATCAGTCAATGAGACACCTAACATTTATCTTGCATTTTGACAGCGCACCACCTCTGTGCCTCCCCACTTACTGTGCAAAAACACAGCAAAAAAAGCTAACTATATATGATCCAACCCTTTAAAATTACTTTTACTACTTTCAGGTTGAATTAGGCTTAAGGAAAAACGAATTTACATACCAATGGTAGCATAAAGATACACAACACAGAGGAACAGAATAGTTTTTATAATAAATAAACATAAATAAGCAGTTATACTTTATGGAAAAGCTAACTTGGTGCAGTGAGTGGGTAACAGGTGTGTTTACTTTAACATTACAGAATCAACCTGGTTACTTTAAGTTATACCAACAAAAGTCATTTTTAGGTTAGATGAAGATCTAGGTTAAAAGTGCACAATAGGCTGCTACCTTTTAGTGTACTATTGTCACGGTGGTAATCATAATTTTGTGTTTGCCTTGGCAAAGAGTGTTACAGACCAACCAAGGTTATAAGGTTAATCAGTTTAAAAATGCACAATGTTAAGAGCACTAAAATGAATGAATTGTGCAGCACATACTGTGTATAGAATGTGATCGAGCGCCCCCTGCAGGATCACATCTGTAAATACATGGTGCAAGCTAATGGACACAGGTGCTCACGTTTACTGCCCAGTGAACACACGTCTATTTAAGCATTCACTTCTCCATTAACAAAACACAGGCGGCCAAAGAGCTGTGAATCACCTACGTAAATATTTATTTAAGAAAAGAAATAAAAAAAAATTTGACTTGTACATCATCATACTATGTATCATGCAGAGATATATGTCTGGACGTGTTATGTTTAGTCAGAAACATTATCTAGGAACATTTTAGCAGCTAAAGGCCACATAAACATGACCAGGATGAGGAGGTGTCCCTCAAAACAAGTGCGTAACAATCAAGGACACAGTTAAAAGACACATCAACACTACATAGTTAACAAAGTATAGCAATTCAAAGAGAGCCGACATCTGTATTTTGATATATTGTTATTTCTCGAACATCTGCAACAAATAAAGTTAACAACTTTGTGACTGAATAATGAATATTTGCTGTCACATTTTTGCGGTTACCAGTAGAATCCTCCCGTGGTTTGGATCACCTCCTCGGCCTGTTTTGACTTTTCTCGTGTGGGGTCTGAATGTGCTGTAATTCCTTTAAGCATTTTAAACGCTTTACATCTGTGTTTCATCACCCCGGGGAGCAACTTATCAACAGATCATCTCTTGCACCATTAACGCTCGCGGGGAAAAACAAGCAGGAGGGAGTCCGTTCGTGCGCGCGCTCTCCGTTTGTTTGGCAGAGAAACCACTATGCGCGTTCCCGCATGAGGGTGACACTGAAGGAAAGAATTCCCTTTTGGAAAACCCCACCCTCACGTGGCGTGAGGTGAATGGAGGTGAACGGGCCGAGCTCCTAGCGGACAGTGGGAGGAAATGACGAGGCAGCGTCAAGTTTGCTAGCGTTAAAGACAAAGAACCGGGTTTCCTTGAATTGTGCGCAGTTTCCATTGCTAAGTGTAAAACAACACGCTGTGGGCTCGTTTTCCCCCAAAGTGCCTGGATTGGAATTGGTAATGGTGTGAAACGGTTGAGATATTAGCATTAGCGTAATACCTGTCCCTCGAGGCCCCCAGCTTGTAAGTCACAAGTTTAGGCTGCGTTCAAGACGACTCGGTTTTGGGTAAATTTTCCATATCAAACACGGAAATAACGTCTGGATTTAGTGACATTTAAATTATTTTATAACAATGAAATATAATGTTTATAATGATTAAGTAGTGGCAAATATCCTAAATCCGTGATGTCTGGAACGCAGCAGAAAAGTTGGGGAAAAGAATAGGATTATTGAGAAACATTTATTGAATTACATACTGAATAAAAATAAAGTGCGATTTTAAACGTTAAAACATTAGAAAACATACAAACCATATTGCTTTTGTTTATTAATACTAATCTTTTAAAGGGATCGTTTACCAAAAAATGAAAATCTGTAATTATTTACTCACCTTCATGTTTTTCAAACATTTCTGTGGATAACAAAAGGAGGAAATTTCTTTCATGTCCTGATGGCTCTTATCGATATAATGACAATAAATGGGGACTGGTGCTTTTAAGGTTTAAAAGTGTAAAAGCATAACATCTGTAGTTTTATAGACTTTTAGGTTTACAGTAAAGCAAGAGTAAAAATACTGCAAAAATACTTTTAAGATACTGCAATGGTTCTTTGCTTTCTTTTTAAAGAACCTGACAGCTCCAGTCCCCATTCACTGCAATTGCATGAAAAGCAATATATATTCTTAAAAAGATCTCCTTAAGTGCTCCACAGTCACCGTACAAACAAATATGGTTTCGAATGACACGAGTAGAAGTACATTTTAATTGTGAGTATTCCTTTAATAAAAATATTGGTATCTCAGGTAATATTTTATTAGTTGGATCATTGGTAACTGCTCTACTATATTACTTGGAAGAACAGGAATGCTGATTGGTCATAAAAATAAAAACATTTTGTCAATTATGGCTGTATACTGATGTTACTGTAACTGTGTTACAGTAGCTTGTCTCATCTAGAGCAGAAAAAACGGCTTGTGCTCTAGACACCGCTAGTTTTTGCAAGATTTTCCTTCAGGAAGCCATGATCTTCTTCTTGCACTCCACGGAGCACAGCAGCATTCCCTGCAAAGCCATAAAGCGCTGACCCATCAGGCACTTGGAACAGCAAGAACACTGGAAGCACTGGGGTTCGGCATGCCAGTGATGCTCTCCGTACGACACGCGCTGAGCTTCGGGTTCAATGGGGTTCTGACAGGCCGCACAACACTGTAAACACAGGAGAACACAGAGAAACACTGTTTACATATAATGTACATTAACTAAACATTATTAAATGACAGTATATACAGCTTATCAGATCCAATTAGTTAATGCTTATTCAAACAGATAGAAATATCACAAAATAAGTCAATGTCAAATAGATGGGTTGTGTCAGAGGACAGGCAGGCAGGCGCTGAAAGGGAAAGGGTGGAGTGAATGGAGAAGAACGCTGGTATCTGATATCACAGGTCCATTAGAGAGCAGACGGCCTTCCCTTTCCTCTGATTATCATGTCACTGGCACTTCCTTAATCCCTTTCACCTGCTGCTGAACTAACATGACTGCCAAACACGTTAATTTTAATAGTCGTGGCTGTGCAGGAATTTAACATATGGTTTTGAGTAATGTAAAGGGATAGATGGTAAAGTTTGTTAGAATAGCTGCTAAATATTTCACTGGGGATGATAAAATGGTTATGAATTGTGTCAATTTGAACTTGCTATAATGGTTTGGTCAAAAGACGCATCCAATTTACAAACAATATTAGCTTAAATACAGTAAAATCGCACAAGCAGTCTTGTATTCCTGAGAGAAAAAAGCATGTTTTCCTCTTTACCATAGCATGGTTCTTCATGTAGCAGGGTTTGCAGACAGGCTTTTCGTTCTCCATGACGTAAGTCTCTCCAGCCAACACGCAGTCACATTCAAAACAGCAGAAGTGCTTCAGGTGCCAGTTAAGACCCTCAGCCTGGGTGTATTCATTACTGAAGATGAGCTGGAAGACATTCAAAGACATTGCATTATTTTGGAATACATCATTACAAATGTTTGTTACCACTCACTCTTATATTATAAATGTTTATATTGTAATCTCTACGGGCCCTTTGTCACCTCATCACAACCAGCGCATCGTGGCTTCTCGCTGTCTCCATAATGGCGACCACAGTACAGCTGACCCTTCTTCCAAAAATAGATCATATCCACCAACAGCTCAGTGCATGTACAGCAAACGAAGCACCCCGGGTGCCAGAGTTTATCGTAGCCCGCTCGCTCGGCGTACACAGCTGGCTCGCCCTGCTTCATGGGCTGCTGGCATCGGTGGCAAGACTGTGGGCAGAGATCCGGTGATGAGTTAAGTTTGGCAGAAACATTATGAAGGATGAAAGTGGAAAAACTCTGCAGGGGCAGTTTGGTTTAAATGAATGTTATGTACACGGGAGATGATTCGGTTTAGTAATTTATTGCCCCAGGGAAGCACAACAAATTAATTCACCTGGAACTAAAAATTGTGTTATTTACTCATCAAACAGTCATTTCAAATGTAAAAGGATCTTTATGCAGTCCTTTTTCAAACATTGACAGTTTATAGAGACTGTAAATCTTCATCACAGAGCTCAAAACAACAATGGCATCAAGAGGACATCATCATTCATTGCCACTTGGTACATAGTCCAGTCATATGTTCCACTCCACTATATTAGATTTTGACAGATATGGTTAACATGACCTGTCGTCGTATAAAATAAAGCTACTGTACATGATTTTTAAAACAATATGAGAGTGTGTAAAGAATGACAGACTTTTATTTTCATTTCTTTAAAACAGGCAAAAAAACATCAGCCTGACGCCAAACATGTGTTTTCATTAAGAGATTTCGCATACTTGTATTAAATTAGATTAAGAAAAAAATCCACCAGACCTCAAACATAACCACAGGGAACTAAGCGTGCTAATTTATGAAGATTTCCTGTGGAAGAACATAATGTTCATTCCATCTGCATGACTAACGCAGGCTTGGCTGAACCTGGCCTCCTCTCATGATAATGAAATGAATGAGGAGATAAGAGGTGGAGAAAGATACAGGACACCTCCCGCTGCGCACATGTGGTGGAAATAAATACTGCTGCTGCGCAGATCCAAACAGGATCTTTTCATTAATAGATTGTGACATTTAAACAGCTATAAATTATACTATGAGATATTTAGATTCAAGGGATAATGATATAATGAGGTTACACACTGCAGAAGTTATTTTTATTTAAATGAGAAATGAATTTTCAGCCTCAGTTTCTTTCAAAATTGACCATTAATTTACTAATAAACGTTTTAATATAAATGATTTATTGCTGTCATACTTACATAGTTACCAGCAGGTCCACTTAGCGAAGTCCCAGCAGCCCCTGGGGCACCAACTCTCCCCATGGTAGCTACAGCATCACCTTTGTCTCCTGGTGCTAAATTAGTTCCAGCACCCGGTCTTCCTGGCGTTCCAGCACCAGGTTTGGCTCCAGTCCCTGGTCCTTGAGGCCCCTTATCACCAGCCAGCCCTGCCTGTTTTCCTACCTCTTCTGGGAGGGTAATGTCACCTATGCCCAACGCCTCGTCCTTGTACTTGCGGACGTACTGCTGCATTTGCTTGACCTCGGCGGGCGAGAGTTCGTGGCAGCGATTAGGGTCTTGGTCATGTTCTGGAAGCTGCTTGGCCATCTGCTTCTTACGGTAATCTGCTCCTGCCGTACCAGCGATGGGCCGGCGTTCCGGAGGCAGAAGCTCCATGTAGCGTAGAGCCTGAGATTAAAAAAGAAAACAATATATATTGAATAAATTTTGAAATCTCAAAAATCATTTTGTGTGTTGTTTGGACTACCAGAATACTGACGAACAGTGAATCTCAAAAAAATAAAGTGGGCAACACTGACCCCTAGTGGATCCAAGTACAATAACATAATGAAGTCTTGCCTGAGTGTTCTGTACATTAATTAGCACATACATATAAATATATCAGTGTCTATTTTTAAACATGGGAGACTCACCAAGCTTTGGTTAATCCCAGGTGGAGCCCATTCATAGGTGATGGACTTGACCACATTAGTCTTGGCGGGCACTGCGGTGGGGGTTGCCACAACAGCAGCACCAGGGGTTTTGGCAGGTATGGCAGAGGAGGAGACAGCAGTATGGCCTGTTCCAGGAGCAGAAGGGATGTTAGCGCCGGCACCTGGGGCGGCATTACGGCCTGCTCCTGGGGCAGAAGAGATGTGAGCTCCGGCACCTGGGGCGGATACATGGCCTGCTCCAGGGGCAGAAGGAAAGTGAGATCCACCCCCTGGGGCAGCAGTATTCCCTGCTCTTGGGCCAGTAATATGGCCTGCTCCTGCAACAGAAGAAATGTGTCCTCCAGCACCTGGGATGGCAGTATGCCCGACTCCTGGAGCAGGAGGAAAGTGTCCTCCAGCACCTGGGATGGCAGTATGTCCTGCTTTTGGGCCAGAAGGTACGTGACCTCCAGCCCCGGGGGCGGCTGTGGCGGCAGCAGATGGGACGTGTGCGGACTGAGCATTTGGGGCATAGCTCTGGTTAGAACCGGGGATATACGTGCACGCAGAGAAAGGTGCAGCTGTGCTTATGGTGGGTGACGGGATGCAGATGGTGACCTGGTTGCCTCTGTAAGAGGGGATACCATCTCTCTTCAGCTTGGCTATGAGGCCTGTGTACTTGGTGTCCTCGAAAAGCTTCCCCACTTTCTTATCTTCCTCAGTCTCAAGCTGCACATCGTGGTCCTCCAAGCCACACTTGCAGTTTCTGCAGATCTTTCTGTTGAGAGGTTTAAGAATTATGGGAAGGACAAAATTAACAGTCTACTAAAAAACAGAGTAGTGTTACTTATTTATAGTATTTTAAAGGTCCAAGTGAGGTCCATATTTATGCTTTTGGGAAGAGCTGTCTGTTTGAGTTATGTCTGTTTTGTTTAGTTAAGAGTCTTATATCAGAAGTTTGGATTGCTGTTGATGTCAAGTTACAACATGAAAAGATATTCTTTAATTACGTGGAACTGAGCAGACTACTATATTTCAAAGGATTTCCAGAGTAGCAAAAAAATGGTTTTAAAGTGAGAGGAATAGTTAGATGGTTACAAAAGTAAAGTTTATCATGGTTTTATAAAAAAAAGGATAGTTTGACTAACATTGTATGTGCACTTTAGGGATAAACAAAACAGTCTAAAATTGTAGACTGTGACTCCTTTAGGGACAGCTGTTTTACATATCAATGAGTCGTGGAGATAAAATAATGCCCTGCGCTAAATGTTAACACATAAATCACAGGCAAATACTAAAAAGAGCCCTTAAATGTTTCAGCATGTCAGTGCTCCAAAGCAACAAAGAGAAAGTTACTTAAATTGATTGATTGTCATGGTCTATAATACACAATACAACAAAGGCATCTTTGTTACGCCATTAAAAATGTTCAAGTTTTTAGTTCAACCAAAGCAAAAATGCTTCAAAAACATTAATTTATCAAACACTTAATTAAAGTGTTTTACAAGAACAAGACTTGATAGTTAAAGATTGAAAGAGAACAGGAAGTGGGTGGGTCTGAGTCTGAGTCACTTCAGGCACAACAGTGTCGGCAATAAAACAAAGATGAAGCCACTAATTCTGCAAGCAATGACCCAAATCCAATTCTTTTCATCTAGAAATTCCTGAAACCACATGAGAGCAGCTGGGAATGATATGCAACACTGCTGTAGTGATCGGACACAGGCACCTGTGGTTCTTTCTTCAGCAAAACTGGCCAAGTGCAGCTAATGGCCAGCTGAAGACAGACACAATCATTTCTTACCACATTTACTGGAAAGATACAGCATGATGTTCAGTTGGCCAGGACGATGATGGATACTAAAAACGACTGTATGTTTTTTTACATTGAGTCACATTGAATGATAACATTGTTCAAATGTATATAAAGAAACCGGTACAAACCTCCAGAAGTGAAGCTCAAAGCCTTCACACTTGTCCTTGCATTTCAGACAGGACGCCCCCGCTCCAATCTCATGGCCCAGGGTTATCTGCCAACAACAACACAGACAACTGAATAGTTTACATAGCATTTTTCAAGTTTAATGTAAACCAGGACACAATTAAGATGCACTGTAAGTGATCTGCCAAATACATATGTGTGAACCGGTCTGTAAAATCCAAGCTAAAGTCTCTAATTATGAGAGTAATAGCATCAAAATTGATTTTAGTCATTCATTTTAATATGATTTCAATCTTTGACATAGACTTACTCAGTCAATATAAAGATATCAATGTTATATAAAATATAACAAAATTCAACCTTTTACACAAGAGATTCCACCTGCAAAAAGAGCCAAGTTGACTACCCTATACTTTAATAAGTATTCTAATATTTACATTATAAACCATACTGAAATCCCTGCATGTCTCAGCAGATGTCAACAGTTATCCCCCAGCTGAAAGACAGCCTTATAAGGTCAAGTATTTATCAAGATGGAGAATGCCTGAAAGACTTCTTCATATCTTCTGGGCTGTAAGAAGCACAATTGCTTCTGTCAGCACACCAAAACATAAAATGTCCCTTCAGAATCTGTGAGGGTCTGGCAGAGCTTCTTTTGCCTTCTGGATCATAATCCTGTAGCTAATATTTATATCTACAACAACTGTTTCAGAAAGTGTTTGGTTTAAGCTTCTAAAAACATGTGCACAGTTTATAGCTTTTTAAAGCAACCTTGGTACAGATAAATCTCCTTACAAACTTTCTTGGCATAGAAAATGACTTCATTTATAGCAACTTTGTATTTCAGTGTTGCAATTTGAACTATGAAAATCATGCCTTTACATGCATTAACGTTAAGGAGAAACTAGCTTTCAGATATTAAAGCAGATATCACAGGCAAAATCTTGTTGTGAATTTGGTAAAACCCCACATCTCTCTTTGCTCAATGTATGTCACAACACATTTGAGACGTTTACCACCACTAAACCTTACATGGACCACATTAACTGTGGTTGTATTGTTGCAGCATGTGTAGACGTGATTGCTCATCCACTTGTCATCCATTGACTTACATGGGTTTCATAAAACTGAAACTCAGTGCAGTAAAGTAAATAAATCGTCAGAATGAAACTTTAATCATGATAACATCCCACTGCTGCCCACATATGAAAACATGTAAGTATCAGATAAAGTCCAGAAATCCGACGTTCTTCGATAATACAATTCATTTATCTGCCCGTCTTTGTTTTACTTCCTATAAATTACCCACTTCCTATTTCTTAATAAATGTAAGCTTTTCAGTATTTTACACTGACAGATCGAAAACCCAAAATATTTCACCATGTACAACAATGAAAGTGGGTTTACCTTAAGGGCGTTGCCATTTTTTCTGTAACTAACCTTATGGACCGTGACCAGGAACCGGGTATAATAAGCGTACCTTTTTAATTTCTCTCTCGATCTCCATTTCTGTTGCTCTTGTCGTGAATTTGTGTTGCTAATTCCCACCGGCAACTTTCCCTGACGGGTCACTTCTCTTGCACGGGACAGTTACCCACCTCTGTCCCTCTTGCTCAAATCTCACTCACGCCGCATTAGACTTCCGCTGTTTCTCCGATGTGTTGTTTTAACCAATAGGGGCTGAGTTTGGTGTTCAGGCTACCAATCAGTGTGAAGAATGATGTCGCCGTTAAAAAGTGAAACAACTTAGCAGGGAATGTATAAGAAGTGATTCTGCACGATAGAAAAACTGCATGTTTCTATAATAACCCATACTAATTTGTTTTATTAGACATTTTATTTGTGAAAACGGGTAGTTTTTATTTACACTGAAATTAGATGCTCTTTGGTACATTTGATACCTTGAATCATCATGTTTTGCATATCATTCAAAGTATATTTGAATTTCTTTTACTTTTTAGATGATGAATACAAACATTCTGAAATGCATGTTTCATAAAAAATATATTATGAAAAAAACACTTGTAAGCATTGTCCTGGGGAACCTCAGAAATGGAAAGGTTTTTGGAACCTAAAGAGCTCATTCTGACAGATCACAACAGGTCATCTAACATGCATGTATAGAGCAAAGGGCAAGACACAACAGTCCCGGCCAAAGACCTGTGCTGGATTCATAAAGGAAGCTGTGGTTATTCGCTGTTAGTTGTAAAATGGGTGCAGTACGGTGGCCGAATAAAAAAGAAAACACATGCAAATAGAAAAACATCTTCATTAGTTTGACAACACATCATTCTGAAATAGAAAACAGATGCAAAGTCAACAGGCAAATCAAATCTAAATGTTTCAAGGGGACCCAAATAAGGACGAACACTCGGGACCTGCTTATTGTTTTAATGCATGTAATAGTTTATCCAGGAACAAAGGGCAAGACACAACAGTCCAAAGTGAAAACGCGCTGCAAATCCACAACACTTGCAAATAGACGCTGCACAACGGAAATGCCCAAAGACCTGTGCTGGATTCATAAAGGAAGAAAGCAATGCGACCAAGTGGACTGTGGTTATTTAGCACCTTTTTCCCGTTAGTTGCTTTCCTGCTAGGTCTGCAAAGATAATCGCTTAGTCTGTACAAACAACATTTTGTAAAGGGCAAAGATATTATTCGAGTGCTTAGGCACTGACCTAAGATAGCAACTACAACAGTCAAATAAGACTATGAATATATATATATAGCAAATAGTGATTAATATTGTTTTATTGATTAATGTTATTATAATGATTAATATCAACACCAAAATATATGAGAGTAAATAATGGTTAACAGAATATATCTTAAATAATGATTAATGTTGAACTCTGTAAAACAAATGATTAATGTCAAACTCTGTAAATATTATGATTGACCCTTTACTTGAAAGGTGAGTTTTTCTTTGTTTTATTTAAACATCCTGATCGTATAATTGCCTTTTATATTAGTAGCCTAAAACATGGTACACAACAGTAGAAAATTAAACAATAAGCAGGTCCCAGTAGGGTTCGTCACTTTGCAGCGCTGTTTTCTATACTGTGTTGTGGACTTTTGCAGCAGTGTTGTGGACTTTTTGCAGCGCGTTTTTCATTTTTGCAGCGCTTTTCTATTTGCAAGTGTTGTGGACTTTGCAGCGCGTTTTCTATTTGCAAGTGTTGTGGACTTTTGCATGTTGTGGAATGCTTAAAAATATGTTGTTTTTATTTGCAGAGTATATTTGTAACTACAACAGTCAGGAAAATAAAATATATGATGATATACCTTTCTTCAAGGTAAGAATCTGGGATATGAACTTTCTTCAAGGAACCAACCAGTAGAATGTGCATTCATGAAATATGAACATGTTTGATTAAAATTTGTCTGGTCAGAGTGTTTTATTTTAGGTGGAGTTATTGCTTGCACAGTCAGTACAAATGCATCATTTCTTTGTTCAGCTTTGTACTATTTTAGACCGTAGACTATACGTGACCCTGCCTGTAAAAACCCAGCTAAAGCTAAAGACTACATGTAAAGAACATTTTGTGAAAATATAACCTTGATATTGTTAAAATTGACTAAGTAATGATATGTCAAAGAATAAAACCCTATTTATAGGTGTCAAATCAAACATTGAGGCTCGTTATCTTATAATTTGATTTTGATACTTAGCCTGGTTTGCCCAGACAGGGTCACATATGTTCCAATGACATATTACAAGAAAATTGCTTACATTGCTATATTAAGTAACAGGCAGGAAACACAGCTGCATTGTTCTCATCTATTTATCTCCACTTGCAGAGTTGCACAACGCAGCTGACCTGCTTGTCCCTTTTTAGTCACTACTACAAACTATTCTTGATATAAATGGTGAAAATACAGTTTTTCAATTCTTTTTTTTTTACATAGAACTACACATTAAACTATACTTTCAGCAATTGGTCACCCCTGACCAAGAGGACGCTTCAGAGCTCCCATTTCTTATTCCTGTAATAATACATATAAAACTTAAGTCACAACTTTCTATATTTAGTGCTCGTTTTATCAGTATTGCAAATGTTTGTGGGAACTAAAGCAGCAGGTCTCTGTCATCATCACAATTACGAGGTCATAACCACCAATGCTGTATATAAAGGATGGTTCATACTGTTGAACATTCTCCTCTACGCAGCAAGATGAAGGCGTTGCTGGTTCTAACTGCTCTTTTTGTGGCCGTCTTTGGCAAAGAGACTTTTGAGGGGTGAGTTGGTAAATCTTGCATTTAAAATTGTTGCTGTAAAATTGAAAGGTTTGTCAGGGTAAGACAAAAGATACCTACTGTAGATAAAAGGGAAACAAAATAGTGAATTTTGAAATTGGCATATTTTCGTTAGTGGTTTCAGGCATTTGCACTACACTGCATGTAAGGTATTTTGTGTTGAAGTATTTTGCATTTTTTTCTACAGACACCAGGTTCTTCGGATCACTGCACAAGATGCAGCACAGATCAGTCTCCTGAATGAGCTTTCTGGGAATGCAGATCTTGGGGTAAGTTAACGTAAAATCCAGAAATCATTTGTTTCAGATCTCTTTATAAAGGCAATTTAAAACAGAACTAGATCACATTAAGTAATCTTCAAATTTCTCTATTTTCTCTTGTGTAAAGCTGGACTTCTGGATGGAGCCTGTTCACGAGTCTCTTCCTGTGGATGTCCGTGTTCCTTTCAACAGTCTCCAGGCTGTCAGAGCTTTCCTGAGATACAATCACATCCAATATCGTGTTATGATTGAGGATGTCCAGGTGGGAAACTAACATTCAGAATATAACTTTAATGTTATATTTAACCTTTGCCCCTATTTTTACAGCAATTTTAAGAATCATGACACCCTTTTAAGTTATACAACATTGAATCTTTTCTAATAATTAATGCAGAAATAATAACCTGTATTCAAACAATTTGAGTTAACAATGTTTACTTGTTGTATTTAATAATTATTTTGTATTAAATTTTTAAGGATTTGCTAGATGAGGAGCAACGTCACATGTTGAAATTTCGTGCTGTTAGTACCGATGACTTTATCTACAGTAACTACCATGACTTGAGCACTGTAAGTGAAGCACAACTGCAATTCACATAATTGACTTACAATTTTACAAAAATGTAACTACATTGATTATATCTTGCCTATGAGGTATTGCTTCGTTACATATTTTTATGTCTATCTTTTAATATTAAGTACCTCTCAAATATGTATTGATTTGCTGGTTTCAGATTTATTCATTCATGGATATGCTTGTGGCAGAAAACAGCGGTCTGGTTAGCCAAATTGAAATTGGTAAGAGCTATGAGGGTCGCCCCCTGAACGTCCTGAAGGTAGGTCACAATCATTTAGTCTCATGCCATTTTTAAAACATGCAAAAGTAGTTCCTGGGTAGTTCATATTTGATACTTTATCATTATAAGCTCATATTGTCTCACTCAGTTCAGCACTGGAGCGAATCGTCCTGGTATCTGGATTGACACTGGCATCCACTCCAGAGAATGGGTCACTCAGGCCAGTGGAACCTGGTTTGCCAAGAAGGTTAGTCTATTTGTTATTTTGACAGCAAGTACAAACATGATGATGTAACATGATTTTTGGATGTAAAAGCATGATTTAAAAATTAATACAATGTAATATAAATTTACTCAAACACACATGCTCGTGTTTTTGTGCAGATTGTGACTGACTACGGACGTGACCCTGTCCTTACAGACATCCTTAACAACCACGACATCTTTCTGGAGATCGTCACCAACCCAGATGGCTACCAGTACACCCACTCCAGTGTAAGTTTCGAAACCAGAACGGCTACACATTTAGTTTAATAATTGAACAAAAATAAAATGTGTCTTTTCCTCTTACTATCTGCACTTAAAATGTGAAACATGCTTGTTTGATTGGTTAAGAACCGCATGTGGCGTAAAACCAGAAAGCCAAACCCTGGCTCCACCTGTGTTGGAGTTGACCCCAACAGGAACTGGGATGCTGGCTTTGGAGGTGAGATGCTGTTTGGTGATGGGTTTGTGAAACGTTTGTTATTCAATGGTATGTAATCTCTTTTTTTTTTAGGAGCTGGTTCCAGTAGCAGTCCCTGCTCTGAGACCTACCACGGACCCAGTCCTCATTCTGAACCAGAGGTCAAGGCCATTGTGGACTTTGTGAAATCTCATGGCAACTTCAAGGCTTTCGTGTCTATTCACAGCTATTCCCAGATGCTCCTCTACCCATATGGATACAAGAGTACTCCTGCCGAGGACCAGGCAGAACTGGTATGCATGCAAGAAATATACAGTTTTAAATGCACTGAATGTCATGGACTGAGAATGAAATAAGTTTTGTATTGTTTTATAGCATGAGCTTGCCAGAAAAGCCATCACTGATCTGCAGTCTTTGTATAACACTCGCTACACGTATGGCAGCATCATTACCACTATTTGTAAGTTTAATTGAAACAAACCTCAGGATTACCAAATCGTATCACTTTCATAATTTGGTCTCCGTGTTAACCATATCACTTTTTTTAGACCAAGCCAGTGGAGGCACTATTGACTGGACCTACGACCAGGGCATCAAGTACTCCTACACCTTTGAGCTGAGAGACACCGGTCGCTATGGTTTCATTCTGCCAGCCAATCAGATCATCCCCACTGCTGAAGAGACCTGGATGGCCTTAATGGCCATTATGGAGCACACCAATAATAATCCATATTAAACATACAACAGATTTTCAGTCATAAACGAATGTAAATGAAAAACTGCACAAATAACCAGAGATTGATGAATGTTATCAATTAATATTTCACCAGAAATAAAAGTTTTGTCATCATTTACATTTCAGAGCCTTTTCTGTGCACACAATACATAATAAACCTTGACGACTGTACTACTGTCCAGAATAATATAATAAAAGTCAAACAGTTGTGTAAAGAACTATATCATAATGAATCATATTCCCTACAGGTAAAATACCTTGATGTAATGTTCCAACTTAAATACTTTGTCCCTGTTAAACATTGTGCCATTCCACATGAAAACAAGAGAAAGCAAGAGAAATAGTCCTTCTAAAAATATTACTTCTTTCATCATATATTCACCCTTATGTCATTAAAAACCTGCGACTCTTTCCTCTAAAGAAGCCAAAATAAGAAATGTCTCAGTGTTTTTTTGTCCATTTAATGAAAATTACTGGAGACCAGTGTTGTTCTAAACATCTTCTGTTGTGTTCTGCAAAACAAAAACGTCATACAGGTTTGAAATGACATGAGGATAAGTAAATGATGAAAGAGTTTTAACATGGCCTCTATCGCTTTCATCTGATGTTAACCGTCATCTGTCATTTATCAGCGACATTGTTAGATGGATAAGAGTTAAACATTATATTTAGCATGACCCCACAATTCAATATTAGCATGAACAGAGACACAGACGGCTTAGATCTGTTAGTCAGAGGGATGGTGAAGAATTGTCATTATTAAAAAAAGTCAGTTTTGCCACAAAAGAACAATTTTTTCTAATGTTATAAATAGAAAACAGGGAAAAGACATATAAAATGTATGATATGACTAATTAAGTGACAAAACTGACACACATCCTTAATTTATCTGTGCACATGATGTTTTATGTTGTAATGATGGTTTTCTTGCATTTAATGCTTTGCATGTTAATGGCCATTGCATTTAATGCTTTGCATGTTAAGCCTTAAAAGAAGTGTTTATATTGTCCAATTTATTTCCCAATTTCTCCACCACAGTGATTTTAAATTTTTTACAATTTTAGTTACAAAATCTTAGAAAGGTTTAGGCAAATTTGGGACAATTTAGCTTTTTATTTTTTAATTCTTTAATATTAAGCTTTTCTGTCAATCATTTCTGATGTCCTATTTAAAGTAACAGCTAATAAAACAGATGCAATGTTCTCATCCCTAAACTTTAGTATTGTATAACATTGTGAGAACCAAAGCAGCAGGTTTGCCTGTCTCTATTGGCTCCTCAATAACAAAGTCAACCGTCACAGTATATAAAGCGTCGCTCTTAGTTAAGAAAACAACAGTCCACTTTGCAAGATGAGGGCGATTTTGGTTCTTTCGGCTCTTTTTGTGGCCGTTTTAGGCAAAACGACTTTTGAGGGGTAACAAATGTTGCATTAAGTCAAATTTAAATATAATTTGTTTTTTGCAAAAAAATGTGTTTTTGTTTTGTTTCTGTAGACACCAGGTTCTTCGGATCACTGCACAAGATGAAGCACAGATCAGTCTCCTGAAAGAGCTCTCTGAACAGCAACATCTTGGGGTAAGACTTTCTATTTTTAAAATAAATAAACCCTACTATTATTTATTTCAATTATGCTTTAACATTAACAATGTAATAAAAAGGCTTTTCGGACATTTTCTCTTGTGTAAAGCTGGACTTCTGGATGGAGCCTGTTCGTGAGTCTCTGCCTGTGGATGTCCGTGTTCCTTTCAACAGTCTTCAGGCTGTCAGAGCTTTCCTGGCATACAATCGCATCCAGTATCGTGTTATGATTGAGGATGTCCAGGTAGGAATATCTTAACATTAAAAGTAATTTAACATTTGATAAAAATATCTATTATTTAGTCATTTAATACTATATATTTCAAATATGCACACACATATTTTCTATTAAGCAATTGCAGATCAGTTGAATTTCTTATTTTATAATATTTTCTTGTATCATAAGGATTTGCTGGACGAGGAGCAACGCCAGATGTGGAAATCTCATGTTATTCCTAGAACTACAGATGACTTTGACTACGCAAACTATCATGGCCTGAATACTGTAAGTGGAACACGGCTTATCAAAGCATTAGCATCTACACAATTATATCTAAACTGTAAATCTAACTCTCTTAAACAAATAAAATACACTTAAAAGGTTGTCTTGATGCTGGTTTCAGATTTACTCATTCATGGATATGCTTGTGGCAGAAAACAGCGGTCTGGTTAGCAAAATTGTGATTGGTCAGAGCTATGAGGGCCGTCCACTGAACGTCCTGAAGGTAAGTCACAATCTTATACTCTTATAACATTCATTTAACATAATTACCAGATACATTAAAGGCATAAATTAACATTTTACATTTTTTATTAATGAGCTGATTTATTTGTCTCACTCAGTTCAGCACTGGAGCAAGTCGTCCTGGTATCTGGATTGACACTGGCATCCACTCCAGAGAATGGGTTACCCAGGCCAGTGGAACCTGGTTTGCCAAGAAGGTGGAAATACATTTTCTTTTTCAATAAATATAATCTACTTTTGTGCAATGGAATATAAATTTTCTCAAACACATATACTCATGTTACTCATGTTATAGATTGTCAATGATTACGGACGTGACCCCGTCCTTACAGACATCCTTAACAACTATGACATCTTCTTAGAGATCGTCACCAACCCTGATGGTTATGAATACACCCACACTAGCGTAAGTTTGAGATATTTATATATCTCGACTGATCTCAAATTTTGCTTCAGTTGTGTAATTTGATCGTTTGGTAAAGAACCGCATGTGGCGTAAAACCAGAAAGCCAAACCCTGGCTCCACCTGTGTTGGAGTTGACCCCAACAGGAACTGGGATGCTGGCTTTGGAGGTGAGATGCTGCACAGTTGTGTTTGCCTTGCTATTGCAGTTTTTTGTGTTACTTTGTTTGTCATTCAAATCTTTGTCCTTCTTCTAAAGGTTCTGGTGCCAGTAGCAATCCCTGCTCTGAGACCTACCACGGACCCAGTCCTCATTCTGAATCAGAGGTCAAGGCCATTGTGGACTTTGTGAAATCTCATGGCAACTTCAAGACCTTTTTGTCCATTCACAGCTATTCCCAGATGCTCCTCTACCCATATGGATACAAGAGTACTCCTGCCGAGGACCAGGCAGAACTGGTATGCATGCAAGAAATATACAGTAAAACGGTTTAAATCTGAGAACATTTTAAGTTAAATCTGTCTTTTCAGCATGAGCTTGCCAGAAAGGCCATCGGTGATCTGCAGTCTTTGCATAACACTCTCTACACATACGGCAGCATCATTACCACCATCTGTAAGTTCATTCACATCATGCCTCATTTATTGTTGATTTGATGTCGCTCTTAACATTCTCTCCACTCTCAGACCAAGCTGATGGAGTCACTATTGACTGGACCTACGACCAGGGCATCAAGTACTCCTACACCTTTGAGCTGAGAGACACCGGTCGCTATGGTTTCATTCTGCCAGCCAATCAGATCATCCCCACTGCTGAAGAGACCTGGTTGGCCTTGATGGCCATTATGGAGCACACCAATAATAATCCATATTAAACATACACAGAATGTCAGTGATAAATCAATGTGCATTAAAGAGTTAAAAACAACAAATTATTGATTTTGTCACTTTATTAATATTCATGAGCACATTACATTTATAATATGTAAACAGTTGTAAGATACCCACATAATGACAATGCACATTTTCCTTGAAATTCAAGTAATATTTAAGTGCTGTAAGTCAAGTGCTTTCCCTTTTTTTGTCAATGCTCTCTGATGTGCTATTTTAAGTAACAAGCATGAAAACAGATGCAATGTTCTCATCCTATAAACTTCAACTAGTGTATTGTATAAGGTTGTGGGAACCAAAGCAGCAGGTTCGCCTGGCCATATTATCTCCTCAATAACAAAGTCAACCAACGTAATATATAAGCGTGGCTTCAATTCAATTTGATTTTTTTATTAAGAACCGCATGTGGCGTAAAACCAGAAGCCGATACCCCGGCTCCACCTGTGTTGGAGCTGATGCTAACAGGAATTGGGACACTGGCTTTGGAGGTGAGATGCTTTTGTAAACAGTTTTGTTGTCTTGCTATTGCTTTTTATAGAGATTTCATGTTGATGGGGTTGTGAATTGCATGTCAAATGGTATGTCATTTTTGCTCTGTTTTAGTTCTATAGGGCCTGGTGCCAGTAGCAATACCTGCTCTGAGATCTACCACAGACCCAGTCCTCATTCTGAACCAGAGGTCAAGGCCATTGTGGACTTTGTGAAATCTCATGGCAACCTCAAGACCTTTTTGTCCATTCACAGCTATTCCCAGATGCTCCTCTACCCATATGGATACCTAAGCATCCCTGTTAATGAGAAGGAAGAACTGGTATGCATGTGAATACCTGAAACACACTGAATGATTTGAGGACATTTTAAATGAATTCTGTATTGCCTCCACAGCATGAGCTTGCCAGAAGAGCCACAGCTGAACTACAAACTTTGTATAACACTAGCTTTGTTTATGGCAGTATGTTTACCATACTCTGTAAGTGCATTTACACATTTAATCTGAATCTGGCCATGGCCATGATGTACCTTTTGCTTTGCAGCTGAGTGCTATCCCAATCCCAATTGCTTTCTGTTCTCAGATCAGGCTAACGGAAGTCTCTATTGACTGGACCTACAAACAGGGCATCAAGTACTCTTACCTCTTTGAGCTGAGAGACACCGGTCGCTATGGTTTCCTCCTGCCAGCCAATCAGATCATCCCCACTGCTGAAGAAACCTGGCTGGCTCTGATGATTATTATGGAGCACACCAAGAATAACCCATATTAAACATATAGCGAAATGTTAATAATAAGTAAATATAAAATAACAGTTTGATCATTAATGTTTACTTGACACAGCAAGCACAAGAATATTGTTTAATTAATTGCAACTGTGTTTTTTGGCTATAATGATGTCGATAAAAACCATATGCTTAAAACAGTGATCCAGTAGATGCCTCTCTCAGCCTTTTAGGCAATAAATGATAATTTACCTGCCTTTTAGCATTTACTTTACAGTGACATTAGCGTGGAGTTACCCGTGAAACATCAAAACACATTTTTACAACCGAAATGATATGAGACAAACTTTCTTCTGCAAGTTTTATTAAAGATTGTAAACAAATACTATTTTGTACTCTTAAATGTGCCAGGAAGCGTGATTGATTGGAACGGACTGAGGTCGGAACTGGGATATTCCCACTTCTGGCTTCGGCTAGAACGCTGCATTACATTGCCTAAATAATATTTATCAGTGGATAATGTGGCAACGATAAACGTTTTACCTTTAAATTTAAGAGCATATCTATAAAGTTCTATAATATACAAAAAATCTTTATTCACATTTGCAATACAAAATAACAAACCAGGTAGTTATTCTCACATAGATTAAATTAAATTCATCATTGGTCAATAAAACAAGGTGTGGAAAGGATTTCAGTCAATGAGCACAGGGATATTAGTCAAAGCACATTCTCCAGTAAATGCATTTGAAGCTCTTTAACAGGCAAAGCAAAACATCTACATTATTTTTCTTCATGAATATCTGCAATTACATCTACATTAGAACAAAGTTCAGTAGATGTTGATTGTGGGTGGACTTCAGGACACATCTTAATTAACAGAAATGGGAAAAGTCACTGCTTTTAAAAGCATCAGACAAATTCAAACCAAAAAAAGCATTAAACAAACAGAAAATCTTTTTAACTTCTTCGGCCTGCATTTAGGCATGAAAACAGCACATCTAAAATACTTCTAAAGCACTCAAGCATACATACTAACTAAGCAGGTAAATACTGTATAGCTAAACCGTTATGCTCAATAAAAAGATCATTGTATAGCACATCAAAAGCAAAGTAAAAGGACCACAAATACGTTTGTGACATCATCAAAAGAAATACGTACAATCATTGAAGAAAGATTTTTACTTAAGGCCACAAAAGAACATTGACAGATAAAAAACTAATCTGGTTCGAATCTGAATTTTGCAGTGCAATGTGAAAAAAACTAAGAAAAAGTGCCATAAATAGCGTTCATCACAATTGTGTACAGGAAGTAAAACAAGGCTTTATAAGCATTAGGGTGAGATTGACAGAGATGAAGGTGCAAGAGGTCATTTCCAAGGTTGACTACTCCGTGAACGAGCACTCTCTGACCCGGCTATGGACGATCCCTGTCGACTGCTCCGAACACTAGATGCTTTGGAACGAGCGCTGCTAGAAGACATTCTGCTGCTGAGACGACCTACAATGGAAACAAGATTTAAAGGGACAGGTCACCTAAAAATGAAAATTTTGCCATAATTTACTCACTTTGAAAGTGTGTAAAAAACTTAAATCTTTCGTAAACATATGGGGAAAAATATTTGAAGAATGTTGATGTTGCTCTTTTTTACCCCATACAAGGAATGCGAATAGGGACTGGAGCTTTCAATCAATAACAGTCTACCTAAAGGAAGACTATGGGATTTGAAACTGAATGTAAACTTTTTAGTAAACTATTTTTGTAAAGAAGGACTTAAAGACCTGATATTATTACAACTTCCCCAAAAATCTTTCAGGTATGCAAGTGACTTCATTACTGAATGGAAGCTTACAAATGCAGCAAATATAGTAGATTTTGTCACCATCTACTGGTGAGTAGTGCATACTACAACGATATAAAGCATGAAGCATGTACATAAAATCACAGACACTTTGCTTAGATTTGGAAAAGTATGACTTACTGCTCGGCTCACTGGGTATAAACACCTCCTCCAGGTAATGCTGGATTCTGCTGAGGTCATCTGAGGTGAACCGCCACTTTTTCTCAGCTGGATGTGACGTCTGCTGTGGCACCGATCGTTTATGTCCTCCAGGCCCGGAGGGTGACGGCAGGCAGGAGATGGGAATGGAGCCGGTTGTCAATCCCTCAGGAAACTTCTGAGCAAGCACCTTTAACCCTTGTTGAGAAAGGAGAAAAGATCGAATGAGATACACATCCATCCCAATTGCCCAGAAGCAGCAGACACAGAAACTTACCTCCTGATAACATGAAGAGATTCTCAAAGCCTCTCTCGCACATGGTGGTGGCCGCTTGACTCGCTATCCTTTCATCCTCATCGTACACGATTATGATCTTTCCTGAAGCATTTTTCTACATTGTTGTTTAAGTAAAATATATTTATTTATTAGCATCACCAAACAGAATGGCATAAAAATAATGATAAACAAACACACAGTCCCATCCCAAATCATCAACAAAAGGATACAAATTCAAGCACTTCTTTAGTGTATGGGTTCATTGTCCTTGATAAAGTTGCAATGGGGTAAGTAAAAGCTGTAGGGGAAAAAATGATGTCTTATATTTCATTTATTCTTGAAAGCAAACATTATTTATCCTTCCGTGTTTGTTTCCTACCACTGATAATATGGCACTGATCATACTGGTCTCTATCCCGCACATCCAGCAAAAGATACGGGCAGTCAGGGTATGGTGTTTCTGTTGTACTGGAGGTAGAAACTGGAGATAATCGAACGGTCTTCTGTCCGTTCTTGTCGAGATCCATTTCTCCCACGCCACTGATGACACTATATAAATAAACCCAGAGATTTTGTGTTATACTGAACCGGGAGAGTCAGGACTGCTTACGGTGATGTAAATTATATCCCATTGTGATTCTCCCCACAGGGTCTCTGCGGACAGGGTCAGATTGCACTACTCTGCTCTCTACATTAAGATACTCGGCTCAATGGCGCTCAGGGCCATGAGAAAGCAGCCTGACCAATCAGAGCTCTTGTGGGTGTACAATAGAGGAAATGTTAGATGCATAAAATGCTATTCTGATCTCTGATCTGGCTGGATGAATTAAAGAGATATTTTTTAGCCACAGAGGCTAAATGTGTGTTAGAAAGGTGATTTGACTACCTTTGAAGTGTAGATCTAGGAGAAAAAACACTGTCACCAGCTTCTTCATTCTCAGTATTCTGCGGTGGAAGAAGCGTAGGCTGGGGGGAGCCATTAGTCTGATCTGAAAGATGGTCGAGTCCTGGTGACTCAGAGAAAATTGAAACATCATCTGAAACCATATAAAACACAAAGCGATATTAGAACTGAGGACAAGCATTAAATGCACTGTAAAGAGAAATGAAACTGTACCTTCTAATCTTGCCATTTCATCTTTTATGTTGTCGTTTGGATCTGACACTGACGCAACTTGGATTACCTGAAGATATGAACAATCTTAAAAAAATTCTTGTAAATGCAAAAGTACAGTCAAAGGATTGGCACACATTGTTTTCATCATAACTATGAAATAACATACAGGGTGGTATGAAAATGATGTAATGACCAAAAAACAAATATAAACTTATATTTTAGTCTTTGACTGGTAGTGTCTGTTTGTGATTATTAGTTCTCACATGCAAAGTCTAATAAATATCTACACAAAGATAAATACACAATACTGTCAATGAAATTCATTCTTCACTTACCAGCTGTGCAAATGTAGTGACTTTCAGTCTTTTAAAAAGCTCATCTTTCCTGTATCTGTAGTCTAAAAAAAGATTATATTTCAAATATCAAGAACTACTCAGGAACTAGGGCACATTTTAGAAGTCACTGTAAATCTCTCACCTGGATCCTGAACATTACCATTTCTCACTTCATCATCATTTAGACCGACACCATTTATACTCATTCCCAAAATTTCAAACTCCATTCTGATAAAAGCTAGACTAGCACTTTAAACTTCGTCTTCAACAAGGAAATTCCTCTTACAGACTGAGGTGAACTCTACTAACAACTCTTTATATCGTTGGCAAGAACTTCAGAGTCCAGCCTATGCCAAGTGACACAGCTAGAAGAGGTAAGTATCACAGTACCACCAAGACAAGACTTACTGTAATTACAGTACAATTACATCTCCTGCTCACGTACCCAAAAAAGAACAAGGATTTCTTATCCCTGAGAAATCAGAAAGAACATGTAACAAGATGACCAATGTGGACAAAGCAGACTTTCTCTCCTTATCAGCTGGAGTAAATATCAATAGGACAAGGAATCTCCTGTTCAAAAGAAGTGTATTAAGAGACAAAATACATCTTAAAAGTCCTAAAGAGGTCCGAAAGTCTATATTCTTAATCAATAGTAACATTAATAGTTAAATGTGGTTTAATTCTAATACACCTCTGATGTGGTAAAGCCTGATAAAATAAAACCATAGTATAGGGCTAAGATAAATAAAACATAATGTAAATGCATAAAATGTGTCCATAACCTCTTGTATTTCTGGAGAAAATACACCATTAGGTTCTGTTGCATAAATGTCATGATGGATATATTCTGAACTTACTTTTCCGTGCATCCTCCAATCTTTCCATATATTTTGTCAGGCTGCAGCCTAGCAAATAAATTGGATTAGTCTACACAAATTTTGGACGTACAAGATGCTAACTACAATTTCTGATTTTACAAAAAAAGGAAGGATACCTGTATCAAGTCGTGTTTTTACATGTTGAAATTTTGGGTTCTGTGGAATCCTTTTCTTCAAATACTGAAGAAAGCATAGACATACATGATTGCACTGATGGATTAAAGTACAGTAAGATGTCTATATCAAGACAACACAATAGAGAAAGAGGCACTGTGTAACTATGGTAACTGTTATTCATTAAAAGAAGGCATAAACAAAATGTTCAATTCTAAGTTTCATGGGGCATTTGTGATCATGTCCACCAGTGGACTACAACACGCTATTATAACATCCATTGATTGATAGACAGTCTATTTATTGATTAATGATGGTGACATCATGACAGTATCAGGACTAAACGCCTGTTGATGATCAGACAGGTAGGTGATGGCAACAGAGCAAACATCGCCGGTGTCAGATTCCTTTTAAACCGCAGCGTCCCACGACAAATATCTGTTGAAGTAGCTTTCAATATCCTCTCCCCCGCAAACCTTAGACGTTACATGTTGCGAAAAAAACTAACCTCTGAATCGCCAATACCCCGCTTCAGCGACATCTTTCAGCAGCACGGCGGCTAACGTTAGCTTCGAAATTCATAACTCAAAGCGTCGTCTTACTGAGTAACGTCTTCACTGATTGGTCCGTTGATATGGTTATCCAATCAGCGACGCTGGTTTTACAACGTCACTGTTAAGTTGTGGGATTTTACCGTTTGGGTATGTTGCTAAGCAACGGCGTTACGTCCAACGCTGGTTTAGTCCACCTGTTGCTCTTTTGTAGTTAAATTGGAGTCCGTCTTTACTTCTTACAAGCTTCTGCAGCTCTGTTTATTAAGGGGGATCTTTTGATTTATAAATGCGGACATTTGCTTGTAATATTTTGGTTGGGATATAACTCGTAACAGTGTAATATTTTAAAGACAAGCTTGCAATTTTTAGATGTATTCCCAGTACGCCTTCTGATGATGGGTGACTACTTGTTTCCATTGATATAAACGTTTATCTGAGTATATTTTTGAATTATTGTAGCTGGTTATTTATTATTGTAGCTGGTTATTTATTAGTCTTAATAACATGCATTCGCGTGTTAATATTAGGAGTGTACTTGAATTTTAAATTGATTTGCTACAAGGTTTAAACACACACTATACACGGTACGCTGACTCGATGATTCGGGGTGTGATTGTTTAGGTCTGGATAAACCGCGGCTGGTTTGAGACACGGGAAGTGGCTCAACATGAAGGCGTTTCACTTGTTTACTTTTAAGAGCAAGAACGCATCGTCTCAAATGCAAGATTTTTTATGAGTTTTGCCGAAATAATGGCTTCTGTAATGGTAAGTGGATAGTGTAGATATTTTCAAGAGCTAAAGTAATTTATTACTTTTAGCTGGGTTAGTTTTTGCGAGAAAGTTTCGTTTTAAAACGTGTATGTAGGCCAGTGTGTTTATAAAAGTACAGAAATATTGGAAACGTGCACCTCGAATGATCATTTTATGCATTTTATTCAATTAGCAATTAGCCAGTGTAGCAAAACGTTAACAATACCTTATAGGCAATTCCCTGCAAATGTCAACCTTACCATAAAAATATTTTTACTTTATTTTTAAGGTTTTCATCATACTGATCTGGTGGTTTAAATACCCATGAGAGGTCTCTCCCAAAGTTTTTTTTAAGCATTTTTGTATGTTTAAAGAATGATTTGTCATAGTCAGGTAAACTGCTGTTTTCAGAATTGTTGCATCCATAACGGTCCATATTCCTCATCAATGGGCACATGAAAAACAAAAACTATTAAAATAACTATTTGATGTTCTTTGAAGAGTCATCTCTCCATTTGTTGGTATTATTGCTGCTGGTTTGTGCACTTTAATTCAAAGAAATCCCCTTAAAAACGTGTTTTTGTCACATATATAATGTAAATCTATTTCCATTTTCAGTACAATAGTCTTATTAGAAAGTTTAATTGAACGCTTTTATTTACTGGTGTCCAAAACCAGGTGTTGTGAAGCTGTTATTTATAAAGCTTCTTTCTGTCCAACATTTCAGGAGGATCCAACCCTTGAGAGACATTTTAAAGGCCATAAAGATGTTGTTACCTGTGCTGACTTCAGTCCCAACAATAAACAGCTGGGTATGTCTTCTCCAGTCCTCTCATCATCTTGGTCCAAGTTCATCGCACCTTAACCAAACTTTCTCTTGCAGCTACTGGCTCCTGTGACAAGAACCTAATGATCTGGAACCTCACACCCAAATCCAGGGCGTTCAGGTTTGTTGGGCACACCGATGTTATTACAGGGGTTCATTTTTCTCCGAGAGGTTCTTTAGTGGCATCTTCTTCCAGAGATCAGACAGTTCGACTATGGACGCCTGGCATGTAAGTAAGAACAGATCTGTGTCAATTTTCAATGTTTGAGGTCTAATGTGTAATTGTGTGTTATTTTTACTTGTGCTCTATAGAAAAGGAGAGTCCGCTGTGTTTAAAGCTCACACGGCGAGTGTCCGAAGCGTTCATTTCTCCGGCGATGGCCAAAGGCTGGTCACTGCCTCAGATGATAAAACTGTGAAAGTATGGGGTGTTGAAAGAAAGAAATTCCTTTATTCTCTCAACCGACACACAAACTGGGTGCGCTGTGCGAGGTACAGTATAATCGTAATGATGTGTGTAGTCTTTCAAAAGGTATTTGCAGACTTTCGTAAAAGTGATACCAAAAATGTGTTTGACATAAAGTGCCAATTCTCTTACTGCCGATGTATCTGTCCCGATCAGATTTTCACCAGACGGTCGTCTTGTTGCATCCTGCGGTGATGACAGGACAGTTCGCCTCTGGGATACGTGCCTCACGTCAGTGTATCAACATTTTCACAGACTATGGCGGGTGAGATATTAGTGTTGTCGTTCCTTTTGCTTTGACTTTGATTCTTTCCAGGTTTGCACTGTACTTATGTATTTTAAACTGTAAATCTGTATTTTTAGGTCAGCAGCGTTTGTTGATTTTAATGCCAGCGGCACATGCATAGCGTCATCAGGCACAGACAACACATTAAAAATCTGGGATATTCGTACAAACAAGCTAATACAGCATTACAAAGGTAATGGAATAAATACTTAAAGTGTTTTGTAACATAAACATAAATTTGTCTTTCATTTTTGAGTCTCTTGTTGAAACTAGTCTTGTTGTCAGTTGTTTATCAGTTGATTTAAATGCGTTTGCTTCAACCCTATCTTGCAGTTCATAATGCAGGCGTTAATAGTTTTTCCTTCCACCCATCGGGCAACTATCTGATCAGTGCTTCAAGTGACAAAACAGTGAAGATCTTAGATCTGCTGGAGGGAAGACTCATCTACACCCTTCATGGCCACAAGGTGTCACTTATGTCAGATTTGGAGTTTATTTGTGCACTTTAATGAAAACTTCATTCCAATATGAGCTTTCTCATAATTTGCAAGACTAGCTGATTTCCATAAATGCTTTTTTGAAATTAGGGTCCAGTTTTGACTGTTGCGTTTTCACGAGAGGGAGATCTGTTTGCTTCTGGAGGTGCCGACTCACAGGTAATCATGATGTTTCACGATCACATCAGGATAACATCAGGTACATTTCACTCATTCAGATTGTTTGGATTTCAGGTTCTGATGTGGAAGACCAACTTTGATTCACTGAACTACAGAGATTTGCTAAGCAGGCACAGCATACGGGTCACTCCAGATCCACCTCCACACCTGACGGACATCTACCCTCGATCATCTCACCAACATCATGCTCAGAATGGCACAATAGAGGTCAGATCTGGCAATTTCTCTTAAAATCTCTGGACTCAGATCAATACAGTGCAATATGAGAACTTAAACATTGTTAGTGTGACCTCAACATTGTAGACCGATCAGATACATCTCAGCCAATGTGTTACTTCTTGAACAGTACAGGTGTTTGTTAACATCTCTCTTTAATTTAAACACTCTGTGTTTGGCAGATCAACCCCATTGTTGCTGATACACAGTCTGCTGACCCTCAGGTAGTTGAAGTGGGACGGGTTTTCTTTTCCCCAACGGTAAGATCTGATCCTTTATTGTAACACTTTATCCAAAACTTTGGTCTCCTTTCTTTAAGCGTGCTGTAATGATGATTCAGTGCAAGAATCTTTTCTGTTGGATGATGTCTGAGGTTGGAATCCTTTATCATGAAGGTGTTGTGAGCATTTATAGTTTCTGTTAGTGATAGCTGTGAGTGTTTGCTTGTATTCATGTGTTTAAGAGAGTCCAGCCACAAGGGGGAAATATAGACCAGCTTATGTTGAGTCCTCAATGACTGCGATTCTCTGACACACTTTTGTTTTACTATTTTTTTGGCAGATATTCACTGCTTTCTTTTTACCAGAAGAATGGTTATGGTTTGGTCTGCTCCACCCATTTCTGTTCTTTTGCAAATTTTGTCTTATTTTTTTATGTCTGGACGATTTTGAGTACATGTCATTTCTTTTGATTTAAACCTGAAATTGAAGTTTTTCAATTTAGAAAAAGTCAGATTTTGCAATTAGCAATGTTAACTTAGTAGATTTTCTTGCTTCCATTGAAGCTTTGGAACATTCTCAAATTAATTTGGGATTAAATAATTAATAACAATATAATTTCATCAATATGAGGTTTTGTGCAAAGGTATGTCCATACCACCAGTAGTGCTGAAATTCATGTAAATAAATCAAATTCATGTTTTATTAGAATAATGAATATGCTCATAACATAATCAGTAATAAGAACTTATTTAAAATGAGAGAGAGTTTTTCACTAGCAGTCTCGGACTTCTTCACCCCACTGTATAAGCATTGTGAAAAGCCTTTCTCATGTACTGGGTGTGATCCGAATGTCGGGAATGTCCTCGTGCTTCAATGCAAACTGCTGAGCTTTCTCCTTCACAGACAGATTGAGGAAATGCTGCGAGACTGCACACAACAGACTGGGTGCCTCGCATGTTTACAGGAAGTCTCTTTCTCTCCTTTACGATGGCTCGGGTTCTGGCTGTGTGAAGCAGCCCGAGCGTGAATTCAAGACACACGCATGCACGTGCCTAAAACTGGGCTCTGATGTGACCTCACTATGCCACTGGAGCCAGAGACTAATAATAGACTCTTCCACACTGTGACTTTAGCTCGATCTTTCTCCTTCTCTGTCCCTCTCTATTACATTTGTTTGGATTTTTGTTACATACTGTTTTGCAAAGAGAACACAAGTCTTCAGCATACGTGAATGCATGAACATACTTTTCCGTTTATATTTGCTTTACACTGAAATTTTTATTTTAGCAAAGTGGGTTCAGTCCGGTTCAGTCAGGATGCTCACCTGGATGTGAGCTGTCAGCACACGTTTTTGGGGATACCCTGTGATATCTGGCCCTGGGCGTCTCGCAGTCCCTCAGGGCAGAATTTCCTCATTCGTCCTCCCCGCCTTGCGTGCGTGGGAGAGAGACAGGAGGAAGTGGAAGGCAGAGAGAAGTATGACCCGTGGCGCCTTTTTGTGTGATGCTTCCTGCCATCACTTCCTCCTGACTGACTCTATTTGGATATCATTCAGCTTGTGTGTGTGTGTGTGTTTGTTTGTTGAAGAACTCCTTAGCATCTCTGTTCTTGTTGACTCTTTGGTACATTAGATCTGAATGCTCTCATGCATAGGGAACATGAGTAAGCCTGAAGGCATCTAAAAAAACGAGCGTTCAACTCCCAGACAAGTATTAGCTTGCGTCCCAAAGCTCCTGAGCACTAAATCATACCTGAAAGCTCAATTTATAAATCATTATTATTTGCACAATTTAAATATAATGTGATGTTCTGTCCTGAAGAAATAGGAAATCGGTCCTTAGAAATGTGTTTTGTCCATTTGTTGTTTATTCATAAGCACTTAGTGGTTGTGAAATACAGATGTGGTTAAATGAACTAACATTAAATATCAAATCCAGTTTGTTGTTGAATGTGAATCTGTAGGATAGCGCAGCTGAGTGTGTGTGTGTGTGTGTGCTTGTTTGAAGGTCTGTAAATGTGTGTGTGCTACCTGGTGTTATGTTGCTAAAGGTTGCTTGCAGGGGTGACAGACAGGAAGCAGCCAAAGAGCCTCTTCCTGCGTAGTAAAGAGCAGGAGATCGGGTGGCCGCGAGGTGTGGATACCAGCTTGAAGGCCTGCCAGCGGCTCCGGTGACAAGACTTGACATGACGGAAGTTAATCGCTAAAGATAGAATAGCCCAGGGGAAGGTTCACTTTCCACGGGGAGAGCTTTGAGAAAGATAGCCTTACTGGGAGAGAGAGTGAATCGCCATGCTGAATAGATCAAACGCAGACATCAACAGAAAGTAGATTCATCTCAGTTGTTATTTAGTAACATAATTTTTACAATCACATTTTTGGAAGCCGTTTATTTAGTACATTTACGATGAAACATACATTGCCACAATCACCATGATTATCTTATGACAAGGTGCAAAGTGTGAAAATATGTGTTATGGTTATGCAACCATTATTCACAGTGTTTGTGTATTATTATGGCAACCATTGTTTTGTTACAACAGTAGGTGGTATCGTCATGATTTGCACCTTTTCTGGTCAAAAATGTTTAGTCTGTGTGACATCTTGTCCATCTTATAATCCATTGGACTGAATGACGTCAATACATCCCTGCACTGCACATCTCTGCATCGCTATACAATATGTCAGACAAACAGGCGCTCACACATCAAACACACAGGAAGTCGGGCTGGTTCATGACTTATTCAGCACAGGACACACCTAGAACTGTGCTTGGCGCGTCCCTGTCTGTGTATCTCTTTCCATTTCCTCCATTAAACAACATTTTCGGACCGTCTGACTCCACGCTTTTCTCTTTTCCTCCATGCCTTTCATCTCACTCTCCATGTTTTATCTTCTTGGCTCCTTAGTCTTCCGACTTCCACCGAAGGCTATTGACCCCTCTCTTAGAATAGAGCCGTTCCATCCGGTGAGTCACACTAGCACTTTAACTTAATGGCTGATTTCACTTCCTTCATTAAAGCAGATGGTTCCCAAACAATCCAGACTTCATCTCAAGTACCTGTCAAAATGAAGCACCGTGACGTTAAGAGTAGATTTGACGTTGAGGACCTTATCAGAATCCGGCTCAGGGTCTGTTTTTCTTCTCTCAGCTGACATTTTCTCTCTCTCTCTCTCTCTCTCTATGAGCCTTCTCAAGGGTATACAATGGGCCAGAGGGGCATAGCTTAAAATACGCTGACAGTTAGTTGACATTGATTCTAAAAATAGTGAGCTTGGATTGTTGCAGGTAACAGGGACACCTCAAAGACAGATTTTCTCCTGTATTGTACTTACTGTGCTGTCTATATCTCCATATATTTTGTTTTAGATTGTATGGCATTGCTTTATGAAAATCATAGTAATAGAAACATCATCATCATTGGTTCGATTCCCAGGGAGCTTGAATAGCTTAATTAGCCTCGGATACAAAGTGTACAAATGCATAAATGTAAATGTATGAATGGGATTACCCCTCACGTTTTCTTATTTGTAAGTTGCATTTGCCGAATAAATAAATGTAATATTTCTATAACTTTAAGGCACTCACAAAGCTTATTGATAAAAAGCATTGATTCACCACAATGAAAAACTACAACGCCTGTTTAATCCCTTTGAATTCCTGTTAGGAGCTCTTTTATTCAGTAAAGTGTTTGTTTGTGTATATATATTTTAACATCAGAGTTATGGCCCTTGCAGGGCAGCAAAATATCTGTAAAAACATGGCAATTAATAACACGGGTCATCCCTCCATGACCCCGCGCTTTTGCCGAGAGGTACAGCAAGCGGCGGTTCGTGATTTATTCCTCTCGCTTTTGATGCTCCATTTTTCTGTCGCTTTCCTCTTCACCTGTATGAGTTATTTTTAACGTAGCGTGAATGGAGGGTGGAAGGGCCTCTGTGAACTGCGTAGGATGAGCTATCAAAACATAGCTTCCCTGATGGAAAAAATTGGCCCTTTTTTAAAGCTCAAAAACACTCGGAAATAAACAAAATCAACCTACGCGTATTCTTTGTAAATTGGGTTTTATTTTTAGCTGAAGTGGTAAGTTTGGGTTGGTTTTATTGGAAACATAAAGCTTAACAAAAACAGTTTAAATAAAAAAATTGTATTGGCATGAGTATTTACACGGAACAAGGGCAAGAAAACAGATTTACTTCCACTGAAGCGAGAGTACAGGAGGGTCATGGGCTCCGGAGGTACAGTTGAAATTTAATGCTGGTTAGGGTTAGAGGGTAAGTTTCATCCCCCGGTCCACCTGTTAGGAAGTTTTTCTTGTCTGTTCCTAAAATCTCTCCCCTTTCTCCCATCTTATTTATTTCATCTCTTCCTGTTTCAAATGCTTCCCGTCTTCTCCCAAACTCTTTTATTTTGTTGCTTACAGTGACTGTTGTGATTGTAAATGCCATCACTTAAAAGATGTATATTATTTTATTATTTACTTACCCTCATCTCATTCCAAACTTGTTTGATTTTCTTTTTTCTGCAGTAGACAGAAGAAGATATTTTGAAGAATGTTCGTAACCAAAACAACATTGCCCCCCATTGACTTCCATTGTCTGGACACAAAACCACTGAGACATTTCTCAAAATATCTTCTTTTGTGTTTCACAGAAGAAAGTCATACAGGTTTGGAATGACATCATTTTTATGTTATCGAAGAATATTTCACTTTAAATATAAAGATTATTTTTACTCTATTGGCTTTTAAATCCTGTATCACTTTCTTTTGTAACACACAAAATAAGTTTTTATAACTATATCTGCAAGCTGTTCTTCAGCCATACAATAAAAGTAAACAGTGACAACAGCTGTCAAACAAGATGATTCAACTAAACAACTATTTTTTTACACAGAGCTAATATTTGACTAGTAAAGACTAGACTTTTATTGCATGAGTCATATGAACTACATTTATGGTGGGTTTTTCTCCCATTTTTGGCTTGAAAGGCCCTGATCACCATCTACTTTTATTGTATGTAAAAAAAAAAGTCATACAGGTATAGAGCGACAGGAGGATGAATAAGATCATTTTGTGTGACTTTTCCCTTTAATCTCAAGATTTAACCCATTTGCATTTTAAAAAGATTTAAATGTTTTTGTTTGCTCTTCTACCATTTGTTTTTCCTTAAGTCTCAAACTGTGTCCCTCCCATCATCACGCCGGCACTTCCGACCCCTTTTCCCTAACACAAACACCACACGCATGCCGACAGCACCACTGTTGCCTGTTAGGCGTCAGCTGGCCTCAACAGCTCACAATGAAACACGCGGGGAATGTTCGTGACCCTTTGAACTTCCATTCCCACTCGTCCCACTCCACACGTCCCCCCACCATCCACCTTCATCCCCAAGCCCGCAGGGGCTATCAGGCGCCTTTCTGACGACCTGTCCGGGCTTTACAAGCTTAACCCTACGCAAGTCGCCGCATTCTTCCTTGCCTCTGGGAAATGTATTAACATTACTCATCCTGTTCCCTCGAACCTACTCCCTTGAAGATGAAAGGCAGGTCTTTGGGCTGAACTGAGAATGGGGGCTTTGACAGGATCTTTGAATGGAGGCAAGGCCCAGCTAAAGTGCACTTAACCGTAAAGCTCCACATTCCTCACAGGGCCTCCTCGCAGCGCCAACTACGCTATTCGCATCTATCTCCAACGTTCTGCAAATATGCGGTGTCGGGAGATTGAGGTCAACACAGTCCTTATCTCAAAGTGCCTTAATGTCTGTGTACACATCACCTCTTAACCCCTTTGACAGCTTTAAATACATTACGCTGAAGTGTTTTTCCATTTCCTCAAGCAATAATTATTGAGAGACTTTATACAAAGTGGCACTTTTTTATGTAGCTTCTGCTTTTTAACTCCCGGGATAAACGCAGTGTGTGAACCAGTTTTAAAGATGAAGGTCTTGAGTGGAGTTATACGCTTACATTCCTCTTGTCCTGCTAAGTCACAATCAGCGACAAGCTCATTGTCCTTCGCAGTTTCCCACAGCTACTTTGCAGTCGATTTGGTATTACCAAGTTCGAAAGCAGATTATCCGGCATTTCTGTAGCAATGGGGTTTAGCTTAATTTAAATCCCACACAGTGACCTGTGATTGTTTCCGTATATTTGTGATTTACCTACATTGCTTTCTAATGTCTGTAAATGACTTGTTTTGTTGCTTATATGCCTCATAGCAAACTGTCATTGTAAAGGAATTACACTGGTTTAAAATGTGACGTTAATGTGGATTTTAATCCGGTGTACAGGAAGGGATTAAGTGTTTTTTCATCAAATATACTTTCATAATATACAAGTTGCCATGAGATTGTGTTGGTCCATCTGAAAGCAGAGTTTCTGTATACTGGTTACACTGGGTGTGACTGGTTACATGGTTTTCTGGGTCTGTTGTGCAAGAATCTGAACCCCGTTAGACACCTTTGGGATGAATTAGAATGCTGACTGTGTGCCAGAGCCCATCATGGTCCAACATCTTGTGAAAAAAACCTTCACAGAAAAATGACTGCTTTTACAGCTGCAAACCATAGACCAACTCCTCATTAATGGCCATTGTTTTAAAATAAAATGTCCAGCAAGAATGTACTATTCTTCTATTTTTATCCATGTAGTATGTTCAGCTGAATTAAAATGATAGTTTAACATAACTACCAAGAATAGATTTTCATCTTTTCTTAGAAACTTGTGTCTCACTGGGCATAACAACCCTTCAAACCTTGAGCGAGGATATTCAGCAGATATTCAACTCCACAGCTCTCTGAAATCTCATTATGCCTTCTTCATTGCCCATCGCTTGGTTGTATTTTTAGAAACCTACGCCGCTGCTGGGGGAAAATTGGTTACTTGCTTCACCTCCTCTTCCCTTACATCTCGCATGAAGACTCACTGCATTCATCTTCACTTTCTCTTTTTCTCTTTTTCTTTTACAGACTAGCTCATGTGAGGGCAGTCAGTTAGGAAACACGGTTAACAAACGCTCCACTGATGTTCCTGATTTTGCATGGATCAATCAGATTACACAGAATCAAATTACTGGATGGGTTTCCTTGGAATTGACTGGGGTGGCAGAAATCACATGTTCTGAGTATTTTGGAACTCAATTTTTAACTCTCATAGTCTTAGGACTGCTTGAAAGTCTGTTTGTGTTAGCTTTGAAGTGATGTATATGCTTGTGACAAAAGAAGATATTTTGAAGAATGTTTGTAACCAAGTACATTGGCCCCCATTGACTTCCATTGTTTTGACACAAAACCACTGAGACATCATAAAGGTATAGGTAATCATTACTATTTAATCCCATCTAGACAAAATGTACAGTTCCAAATTGCCACCCTGTTTGCATTTTAGCATTGCATGCAAATACATGAATGGACCTGTAAACTGAATGACCCCGCTATGTTACACCACTTCTTTGTGACAAAACAGGTGTTCCAGAGCATAGCCAAACCACTGCTAGGGTCAAGACAGGGTCATCACCCCAAGTTATGACCCCAAGTCAGTAAAGTTGTTATGGAGGTGTGTCACTCAGTGGGGAATCTTGTTGATTCAGATACCACAGGAAGAACAGAATACTGCTTTGAATTTAAAATTGCTGTATTGTTGGGACCACGTCTAGTCTGGTGCATTGTTCTGCTTTGTGCTCTGTATAAAGGAAGGCCATTGTCGTAAGTCCAATATTAAAATAATAAAAGCTGTTACGCCCACTCTAGGTTTGCTGTATCCACTTTTAACACAAGAATCGTGACTTAAATAGCCTTGGGTTTTAGGTGAATTGCTGTAATGAGTCTCTGCAGCCCGGGTGCTACAATTCAGCATTATCAAGCCCAACGCAACAGTAAACAATCAGGAAGGGAGATCCTCTTGACATCAGCCCAACTTTCAAGAAGGTTTACGTCTCTTGATGTTTACATACCCAAGTGCTTCTGCATTTTTCTGCAGAAGAATGAAAGTCATACAGGTTTGGATTGACATGAGAGTGAATAAATGATAATCCCTTTAACTGTTGTTTATCTCTAACAGTGATCCAATTGAATATGAGATTTTTATCTCTTATCTGAATGTTAACAGGTCTTCAGGGAAAGCTTTAGGCATCTAATAGGTTTTCCTAGGAATCAAACCGTGGGAACTTACAAAGAAGATTTTTCTGTGTTGGACTAATCGGCTTGCATTGGAACGAAGGTTTTGCTGTCTGTTGTTCTTGCCCAGGCTGTATGAGCAAAACCTTGCATTAGCTAGTTTACAGTTAACACACGAGAAGTATTCTGGGGCCGTCGCTTGATCCTAAAGCTGATTTAGTGACCACTGAAAGCCCCGGTCCTCCGGATGTCCATATTGAATATCCTATATCGGGTCTCCGACTCGATTTACTCATTGAGCAAGTTGTGCCTGAATGTATTTGTGTAAAAAAAATACTTCTGTATGTATGTACATGCATATATTCAAGCACACACTACCGCCAAGCTTCAACCAAAAGAGTACTTGTGTAGTTTTACATTTACAATCTGAATTGCAGATGTCATGCCTATTTACAGCAACAGGAAGCTCCTCTCACTAATCTGCTGTCTCTGGCATCAGCTCGAATGAGAGGAAGCGCAGGGGAGCCGCGATGTTCTGCTTTATGGGCTTGACCTACGGATATGTCGTGTTCAAGAGCCTGTGGCCTTTTCACACGCTGACACTATTCTAAGACTCCCCGTCGTTGATATCGTCTACCCTCCACGTGCTTATCTGTGCTTTATATTTTAGCAACAGAGTTCTGGAGTTACTGTGTGGATCTTGGAAGATATCTGAACCGTGATGAAATGATTGAAATCTGACTTGAATAGAGATGCATTCTGGGGTATCTTTGTGACAGATGCATGTTGTGTTTTCTTATATTCAGCTAAAAGCGGTACTGTAATTAGGATGTTCACTAGGTTTTGGAAAAGAGCATTCCTCGATGGGTAGAAAGAGCAGGTTGAACTCGCACAGCGGTGTCACCGGTCCCTATAGCTTTCGTGTTGATTTGAAAGCGCCGTGGAGGTTCTGTCTGTCTAGTTTAGGGAGTAATGGCAGAGTCGAGAGGTAGCGTGCTGTGGCTGAGACTCCCCGGTGGAGCTCGGTGAAGGGCAAAAGCTCAGCTGGACCCCATACCACCCGCTGCTGCGGCTGTCAATCAAGCTGCTGAACTTTCACTCTGCCTGTGGTCTTTATATACAGGGAATAGAGATACTATACTTATTTTAAAAAGTACCACCATTGTACAGTACTGTGTATAGCTCTGAACGTGGTTCAGGTGATCACTTTTTTAACTCTCTTTTTTTATTTACACTTGTATTATTGTTGTCTGCAGAATTTTTAAATTCTAGCCAGTTCTACTTATTTGTTTGGTGTATTAAGCGCTCTAATGCGGAAATGATTTACTTCCACGGCAGCTGTGTGCGTCATTTGGCTTGTGTTGTAGAGAAGGGTAAATATCGTGAAAAAAAAAAAAAGTGAATAAATCTTTGAAAGCGGATTTAAAATAGGTTAATGATACGGAAAGACGCACAACAGACTCCTGTGAGGCACACGGCCCGTCTGCCAGTATTAAACTCAGCAGGGAACACAAAAACAAGCAGGTGAGAAAGGAATGGAAACGTTTATAGTCTATCGCAATAAAGATTATAATAATGAACAGTTTAGTACATTTCTCGAGAGAATTTTTATTTGTATTTTTCTTCCTTTTCATTATCCTAAGCTCCTTCCTCTGGCTGTTATTTAAAGGTTGAAAAAATGCTTGTAATTGTCAGCTTATGTATCATTTGTGGCATGCTGTCAATTACCTCAGACAATAACTCACAGTTTACAAATTTTGAGCCTTCAGTTTTGCCTTTTAATTTGTAAAACACAAAAGGAAATTAAGTTACAACGTGAGAAGATGAGTAAATTATTTTTTAATTATAAGTGCACTGTCTCTTTAAATTCATTTGCACAAAATCATATTTTGCCCCAAAATCAGTCCAGAAAATACTCATTTCCTATTGTAACTCAGTAGCAGACGTCTTCACAGAAAACCAGCTCGTGTGACAAGAACATCTGACAGCAGTCGAGGTGTCATCGACTCCTCATTTCATCATGTGTTTGTGAACGTGAGTCGTGCCGCACTAATCTCAATGTTCTTATGCAGCTAATAGAGGTTTGGATCAGTCCAGTCCAGTACAGTCTCAGGAATGTTGACCAGGTCATTTCAGACCATGTCCTCTTCTATTGTGTTCTTTGGCTCTATCTTAGTGTCAACAAGTAGTATTTCAAACTGTATGACATCACTAACACCATTGAATCGCCCGTTTTTGTGCACCCTGCTCGCTTAGAACATCATGTTCTTTCTTATCTGTATTTTAGTCCCGCACATAAAAGAGTATTTGATTGTAAAGCAACAGAATGGAGAGGATGTGGTCTCGCTCTCTCGTGGTGTGAACAGTTTGTGGATGAGGGTTGGATTCAACACGTCTCAATGAGGTGTCAGCTGGCTGCGTGATATGCCCTACTGATAGCGAAGCTTTTACAGTCGGTGGGCTGTTGACCCTGGTGTTAATCATTGGCTGTAAGATCAGTAGGGTTGTGCATTAAAGCCAAGATAAGCACGATGCTTGAGTGCACGATGGACAGACAGTTTTTTTATTGCACTTCTGGATTTCCGGAGCTGTCGGACTTTGGCTCTTTTCACGTTGCTTGTGCAGCCAAGTGGATATGGATTGTGGTTATCAGCATGTGTTTGCCTAGTTTGTTAGTTTGGATTGCAGTCTGGCTTTTGCTCTTTGGTATGTTTTGTGCTGGTGTGAAGTAGATCATACGAGGTCATTCACCTATGTGAGGTTAAACGGTTGTTTATTGCTTTGAACACTTTTTACTAGATTTCATTTAATGAATTTCATTTCAATAAACAATATGATAACTGTTGATTATTTATCGTATTGTAATTTTTATTTATTCATTATTATTACAAGGTTTACATTAAACCCAATATTTAGTTTGTAAAAGACAACTATAGTTGTCTTACACAAAATGCATCCGAAACAGACATTTTTGCTGTTTTTACATCAGTAAATCACATCAGTGCCTTAGTGGTCCATCAGCATGAGAACCAGTTCATTCAAATTTGGACTAAATAATGCTTTTAAAATAAGTGATTATTCATTCGATTAGTAGTGTAACCCTAACACATGCTTACCACTGGGCACTGACAAAATAAATCTTTTTACTGTATTGTAGTATCGCTCCAAACCCAACTGTGTTTATTTTTTCCCTGCATGACCCCCACCCATGGCGCTCTTAGCCAACGGAAGGCAGTTATAATCAATTACCCACGGGGAGAACTGTGACATCAGTTACTCAAAGACAGCCGAATTTAATTTCCTGCCCTCCATCCGCCACGTAATGCCATGTTAATGGTTTCCTGCTCCGAAACAGTACGGCTGCCACAACCAGCGTCAATTTGTATCTGCTATACGGGGTATCACAATGAGCTAACCTGAGCCATGCCAGACCATCTGCCTTTCTCTGACATGCATTATATGCAAAGATACTTTTTCTTCTGTCTTGTTTTTAATGGTTTTGCTATTTATTTTATCCATTTCAGCTTTGCAGACCTCAAGATTAGAATAGTTTCAATTAATCCGATGAAAGATTTTCATGTACGTTGGTTAGTTTACCTGCGTGTTCTTGCTTATTAATATTTTTTTACAGTTTAGAATAATAATAAACTCATCAAATGTATGGGATAATACAAACATAACTGTGGAAATTATGTAATAAATCAAAACTACTCTATATTTTTTCATCTTTAGTTTAGTCACTTTTTGCCTAGAATGTCTAGTATTTTTGTAGGTATAAGTTTTTTTTGGGCATTTTATCAGCCAGTTTTATCAGCCATTTTTTTTATTAAATTGAATTTTAATTTTGTAATGATATAAACTAATATTTTTTAACAATTATATTTTTAGACATAAAGCATACACACCACATGAAAATATATTTTTACAAGAAAAGGTTTAGATAGCAAAGCAAAGATATTTGTCATAATTATATAATTGGCATATTATATTATAATAAGTGTGTTGTTCATAAATCCACTTGTAATCGTGTCACTGGTTTTTTAGTACATCAAGGCTTTTCTAGTGTCCAAATTAGTGTTCTTAATATGCTAATACCAACACAAGCAGCTTTAGATTTATTTCTGTAGCACCCTCCAGACCAACCATGTGTCTTACTAACCCTGTTTTAGGGTTTATATTTGTATCATCTCTTGTATGAACAGTTGCATTTTACCTGAGGATAGTGAACAGATTTCTGATTATAACAATAGCACATAAACTGCACCTTTAAGACTTAACCTTCAGTTTTCTCGCCGTGACTCATCTTTGCCTGGTTTAAGGGGCTAAATTTCCTCCTACACATCCTGAGATGTCACCAGCACCACCCACAATCCAGCCTGTATGTTTAACCTTGCAAGCATTCCAGGCAACAGGGTAAAAACAATAACAAAAGAAGCTGCGGCCCAGACAAAACAAGCATACAACGAACTTTGGTTGTTCTTGCGAGGTTATTTAATGCCGACTTTTTCCATCACGACTTTGCCGAGCATCGTGAGTCATGGGCTCTTGAATGAACATGAATAGAGGCGTTTGTATGTACTAGAATGTGCTGGATGGGAAAATGATGGACGCGGTGGCTGCTGTAGCTTTCCTGTATGTCTAAGAAGATGCAAAATGACAAAGTTATTTGATCTTCTGTCAATACATTTGTCGGTGTTTATGTTAGTAACGGAGCTTGATGATGTGTTTTGCAGATTGATACCATTTGTATGGTTATACTACAGATATCATGGTTAGACTTTGATAAATGTTTTTACTATAAATAAATCCAAAAAATATGATTGTTAAATCATATTCCTAAGAAACGTTTTCATAAGGGTTTTAAGTAAACTGTCAAAGCTTTACATGGCTGTAATATTTTAATTTTGGCATCGTTTTGATCCATTTTTGTTATGTTTGCACCTGTTATAAAATGGTGTCTCAATTACAGGCATAAAATTCTTATTTTCTTTCAAAAAATGGTACAAGTAGCATTGGATGTGGTTGATTGGATGAAAGGCAAGAAGGCAGTCTTTTTAATGTTGTTTGAAATGCATCCGGACATTACACCTGGTTAGTCTTTACGCTTCAAATGTAATAAGATCATACATGTTTTTGATAACCTGTGATTGTGGTTTAAGTAATCCAGTCACAAACTGTTTAGGACCCTGTTTTCACCTGTCTTTGCGTTGTCTGCTTGTAAACAGATTTGTACCAAGCTCTGTGATTTTAGAGGTTTAGCCTAATTTCGGTCCCTTCTGAGCAATCTAGGTGTACGTGCGCATGTAAACGCGCCTGATGACTCATCCGATATGTGGGATCTGAAATAGTTCCTCTGATAGGAATTGGGTCAGAATGCAGCTTCACCGTTGATCCCCTCTCTTCCTAACACAAGGGCTTGTGATTCGTGCCGTTGCACCAGCAGAATTATTTTAATTTAATAATAACACTAAAGATCCTCTAATTATATTACATTGACCGGTTCTATTATTCATCAGTTCATTTTGTTCCATATTAATGAAGCAGGTTTGTCATTGCAGACTGGTTTGCATAAGAGTTATATCATATCCTGTGGCCTGGCATTTAGCAGTTTCAGGTCACTGGGCGCTATCAGACATCTCATTCAGCATACAGCTCACAGAGAGGACACTGACACCGATCTGCGGGTTTATTGCTCTGTTTGGTTACGCGCTGCTTCTGATGAGGGCACGCACTTCAGTCACAATCGATATGTGACATAACTACTTGGTCACAGAGCCGGTTACAAAAATGGTGCCGCTTTGCAGTATCTCTGGAAACGGATATTTATCTACCCTGAAGCAAGCGAGTGGGCGAGCGTTTGATACGGCAACAGACGGGGTGGGAAAGAGGAAGCGTCTGCTTCCCCCACCATAGCGTGCGGGTGCCATCTCTGATATTCCTGCATTGTGTTTATATCTTTTCATCTGAAAAAATAACCAAACAGCACTGCTTTTGAAGCCCAGGATCAGGGTTTGTGCGTACATGCTTGTGTGGGATCGTTTTGCAATAGAGTGTGTTACTCATTTAGGGATAAAGACCTGTTTTAAATCCCGTTTCCTGAGCACCGATGCGCAACAAAAGCAAGAACGGAAGCTGTTTGGGCTTTACCTATCATCTCCAGCTCATGGTGCTCCAGACAGCTGTGGTCCTGGTCCCCTGACAGGATGTGGCCTACATTCAAAATGACAAGTGTTGGTTTCACTTTTCCACTAGGCCAGCCAGGAAGAGGGGTCACGCACAAATGAAGTAGGACATGCACAAATATGATAATGTTACATAGCAGTGATGTCATTTCATAATGAAATATCCAAACTGCAATCGATTTGGCTTTGCACCCAGTGTTAAATATTGTATAACAGTTAGATTTGCCAGATCTGTGTAACGAAATCAGCCCAATGGCGAATGAAAACTAGCTCAACGACCCCAGCCCAGATACCAAAACTTAAAATATGGCACTTCTGTAACCAAAATGCGTTTAACTGTTGTACATTTACAATAGCCTGGTTCTGCTGGAAAACTGTGGACTTGGCAACCCTGCTAAAAGTGTTGCATTATAAATGCGTCTTAAAATGTGTAAATATAGTATTATTTAGTACCTTAATTTAGTAACTTAATTTAGTATGTTCAATATTAATGTTGGGCATTTAGGTAAACATACTTTTTACTGAAAATGTGGATAAGGTGCACAACATTTGTCTGTATTTGTTTAACACATTTCAATGTTTTTTTCCAGAAAAGGCAGATTCCTTCCAAGCGGTCAAGAACCGCCCGTTGGAAATAAAAACACAATTTTTACTGCTCTCAAAGTAATATCTCTGAATAATATAGAGCTAAAGTCAGTGAAAACACCTCCTTCTCCTACCGCTCCTAACGATTGCCTGTGAATAGACTACACGTGTCATACACTTCCAGCACTAACATGAAACTCAATCCGTCCAGTGACCGAGGCAAGATACTAGCTTAAACCCCATTAGCCAGCCTTTAGTAGATACTTCACACAGAGAAACCAGGCTCTGGTCTTCAAAAACGCTTTAAAAGAATAGAGCGATAGAGAGAGAGAGAGAATTGAAAATTGACATGTTAGCAAAGGATGGGGGTATGAGGAGGCCAGCAGGTCAACAGAGTTAATGCCTTCTTTGATTTCAGTAAGGACTTCCTTGTACTGGAATGGCTCGCTTTAACTGCATTACATACAGTCACGGTGGGACAAGGAAATATTTCTCCATTATAAGATTAGATCAGTCAGCAGTATGTTGGAAGTGAGCGGTATAAGTATATGTAGGCTGCTGTGATAGATAAAATAACCCTGCTGGGACTTTCATCTCTCTGTACATGACTCTATTGGGGCATTTCTCACATCTACACTGGCATTTAGTCTAATTTTAGCCTTAGTAAAGAGCCAATATTGTTAAACAGGCAAATTAAAGGGTGCTTCCTTAAATTTCTCAATGAGTATATGAGTGGACACGACTTGGGTTGCTCTGATCTTTCAAGTATACAATCATTGCCCTCCATTTCCCGGGTGTTCAATGAACACCAGAGTGATATTTCAAAGGGTAGTCGGGCCTTTTTCCGTGTTGCCGAGGGAGCTCATAAATATTCCCAATGGCCCAGTGAAGTACCTGTTTAGCGGCCAGCAATCTTGTTGAAATAAATTACAGCCGGGCTGCCGTAAAGACCATTGGTCTGAATGAATATGTTCGAACTGTAATGGCCCACCTGTGCCCACTTCAAACTCACTGAATTAAGTGCACACACTGTACACAACTGTTGTTAATAAGGTGCAAAATGCTTTTTCTCCCATTTGGTCCAAGAAAAGACTTCAAAGATATTCTTCTTTTTACCCGTTGTACCCATTTACACTGTCACTGTGGTTGTAACTCGCCGATTTGCAAGCAACCCCTGGTACCTTGTCGCCATGGAAACTGGAGGTTACTCATCACTGGCTCATTCACCACAGAAACTCAAGCTTGTTTTTTGACTAACCTGAGCTTAGTGTCAATGAGTTAGACATATACGGTCAAATCTGACCTTTGCTTTAGTAAGCCCGTGTTATGTGCACAACAATAGATGAGATATCTGTAGTGTTAGAACTGATTCTGCTTTGAATAGATCACCTTTCGTTTTTCCTAGAAAGCCTTAAATTGGTCATTGGTGAGATTTCAGGGGAAAAATATAAATCAATATGCCTAGTAAATGTTAACTGATGTTATACATTGACTGAAATGTGTGAGGTTTCCTAGTTTGAACCTTCACATCTTTCCAGGTATTTACAGTCTGTGGCACCGTGCAATGTAGATAAATAGCACAAACAATATTTCCCAGATGTTGTGGCTCTTTCATGACCGACAGTTTCTCAAATCCAGACGCTCCACAGCTGACCATTTGATTGGCAGCCAAGCAAGCTCCATAATCCTTGGCTTTTCCTGTGCAAAAGAAAGCATCTGTGAAAAGATAGAGAAACAAAACATAAACGGAAGAAGATACAAAGTTGGAGCGTGTAGCATAAGCAAGTCTGAGCATGAAGCGTGTAAATGAGGTTAGCAGATGTTGCCCAGATGTTGATGGTGGGTGCCGGAGAACCTCAGAACTGGCCCGTCTACACACTGACAGCTTTGTTCATCTGCTCCCCTCCCTTCAAAGGCCGTGATGTTGTCTCCCAGTCCTGAGCTTTGAAGTCAGGACACTACACAGGAAGCGAGGGGCTGCAATCGATTTTCTTCCTGCATTAGGGCAGGAATGTATGACCCTCCCCTGCTCTCTGTGGGTTGGAGCTGGTCTGGTTTTTGGTTGTGTGTACGGTCGGGTCAGGGGCCCATGGATGGATTCTGGGCTTCTGTTGTTTGTAATTAAAGGATGTTGGTTTGGTTTTGGGCAGTTCTGCTGTTATGGGTGTGACATTTTAAGTCAAAGCTTGAAATATAAATTTGCAGAGTTGAATCAGATTGAATCAGAAAATTATCAGTCTATACAGTAATTTTCTAAGTGTGTTATGGATGTGACAAAAAAAGGATGCATGTTTTTGAAAGTCAACATACTTTGTGGGATTTTTGTAAATTAAAATGCACAAACCAGAAGTAATAACACATGCATGTTTTTAGTACTGACTATCTTTGTGTCCTGTTTTTTCCTCATTTCTCAGGATGCAAGAGGCCATGACAGTGAGACGACAAGCTACAGAGATCAGTCCAGCTCGGGTCCATCTCAGACTCGTACACGACACAGAGAGGAAGAGGAAGTAGAACATAAAGGAAGATTGGCACATGACACGACGACCTCATTAGAAGAGCGCTCCGGCTTCCCATCAAACCTTACCAGCACTCTTGAGAACATCGTACAGCAGCTGGACATTCTGACCCAGGTGAGCTCGGTCATCTTAATCGGTCATTCTTTCTTCTTATTCTCTTTAAACAACAGTTCGTTGCAGGCTGTAATTTGATTGGCTGAAAAAGGAAACGGTTTAAAACGTTGTGTTTTGTCTCTCAGACCGTTGCCGTCCTTGAAGAGCGCCTGACGCTGACCGAAGACAAACTGAGGATGTGTCTGGACAACCAAGCCCTTCTTTTGCAGCAGAACCGCCAGGTGGATCGATCAGATGAGGAAAGTAGCTAAGACGAGGAAAATGTGAGGTACATCCCCTTCCCCCCACCCCAGCCACGGTGGTCTTGACTTCCTCTGATCTGCACCAAATACCTTTTCTTCTTTTGCTCACTTGTTCCCTTCAATTTAGCTTAAAGACATCCAGCTGTGCCGTGAGCACGCTGGACTTTTAACAATGCAAAAAAGAGAGAAAGCAGGATGAGGAGGGGGGATTTGAGGGTCTCACCCAAAAAAGCTGCAGCTAAGATAATATCCCGCTCCTTGTTTTGACAGCAGTAAGGATGGCTATTCCAAAGACATATCAGGAAAGAGACGGACTGTGTCCTCTTCTTTAATACACACACAAGTACATTTGTATACAGTTTTTATTTGTTTGTGTCTGCATCACGTGCATTATGTATATAAATAAAGGCCTTTATGAATGCATTGCAATTTAACTTTTGCCTCCGGTGTGTTTGTGTCCCAGGCAGCATGAATGATTCGTGTTGTGTGTGTCCGTGAGAGAGAGACTTGTAAGGGTCCTCAGAGACACTCGCAGCGTTGTTTACTGATATTCTCGATCAGCCGCAGCCTTGTGGCTTTCCTCTGGGTGGAGGTCAGACGGAAGCAGGGAGCGCATCCACAGAAGGGACCGGCGGTGCTTGTTTGCTTTAGGTACCACATCCCTCCTGCGCTTTGTGCTCGTGTCTTACATGAAACACTGCACACAAGAGCAGATCTAAAATAATCGTTTGGCCATTTAAACTTTTGAAACGAAATGTTTTTTTTAACATCATAAAATCATCTTACATAATGTAAAGATCATTCTGTATAAAATATAAAGATGCCTTTAATATTGCCATGTCAAAGATTGAAATCAATGTTTAGGAAGCCAATTTTGGGGTATTTTTTGTGCAAATCAATCAAACATACTGCTGATAAAATCATTAATTTCAGTGTTTATAGTGTTTGAGAACTGTATTGTGAAATTGATCATATAATCTATCATTTACTGTAATAAACATGCATTACATATTTTAATCATTTTAATTGCTATGACTAATTCGATGCTCCTAATCTCATAATTAGATCATGTGACTTTATCCTGAATTTTACAGACGGGGAGTTAAAGAATAGTTCACCCAAAAATGGACCGCACTGACTTGACCATAGTAATTTTTATTCCTACTATGGAAAGTCAATAGTGTCCCGTTTTTGGGTGAACTATTCCTTTAGACTAAAACTGAACATTTCCTTTTTGATAAATGATTTAATTATTGTAAGTACAGTTTGTAATTCCTCCATGTTTTTTATAAAAACAAACATTCAGTATTCAGCTGTTGTTGTCAAATTATATCCAAACGTGTCTAACCACATCCTCTGCAGTGTGCTCCAGCATGCGTTCACAGGTGTGTTTGTGACCTCTGTCTGAAAAGGTCTTTCTGGAGCAACAAATGTCCCTGTGACACCGGGTTCACAGCCTGTAAATCGATGCACATAGACACTGTAGTAACATGTGCCCGTGTAAAAGTGATTGTGTGTGGCTTATTTCTCCAGCATGTGCCCGTGTGTTTATAGGTTTGTGTGCATGCAGGTTCTTGCGAGACCCACATATGGTAAAGCGTTTGCTCGGAAGACGAAGGGAAGGTAAACATTATCTTTAACCCCCCCACAGACATCAGAGGATTGCTCTTCCTGCTGTTAGCCAGGTCTGGTTGGCACTGAATCAGAGAATTGGAGGAAAAGAGGAAATTCCCTTCTGCTTTAGGAAAGAACAGATAAAGAGAACAGGAGATGGAGAGACATAAAGGAAGAATAAAAAAACAGGGCGATCTCGATCTGCAGTGACACCTGCGTGGAGTCTGGGTTTATCTAAGAGAACGTTCGTTTATAAATTTTCCTTTTAACAAATATAGACGCTTTGAGGAGGAAAGTTTAAAGATAGGTGTACACCTGTTCGGGGTTGGTGTCTGCTTACAGAAGTGGAATCTGTGCATAAATGCACTTATATCTGCAGGGCTTGTGCACTCGCTCTGATCTTGTGATGAAACCCTCATGCACTTATCTTGTTGAAGATCTGTGCGTGTGATCTTGGCGAGCACCAAACATTCCTCTTCACATCTGTATTCAGAGGTATTCTCGCACCTGGTTCATTGAGTGGGGTGTTTCCCCCAACCTTGGTGTCTTCTGCTAGTTATTTATGGCTACCTTGCATGGAAAGTTTTCAAATTGTATGCCTTGATAGTCATCGTGAAACTACATAGCGTGTGAAATGCACGCTAACGTCTTAAAATCCAATCATTTTCACAAAATGTTTTTTTACGTTATACATTATGAGGGAAAGAGTAAATCACAATGGGTTTTTAAAGACCTGGTCAAAAATATACAAATATACAAATATTGTTTTGCTTAAATAGTGTTGGATGTCACATCAGCTAAACAATGATGATGTATTAAATATTGTTTTAAATAAATTCATAATAATAATTATAAATAATAGAAATCTGACTAATATTATTATTTTTCTAAATATTATAATCTCTATTAAAGTAAAAGTTGTATACCTTATTGTTACAAATGACGACTAACTGGAGAATTTGCACCGTATTTATTGCTGATGCCAAAAGTCTGTGAATCTGAAAAATGATTACCAAAATGATGAACGACCATCTATTTAACATGGACTGTATTGAAAGTGTGAAAATGACCCTAAGAAAGGTATTTTAAAAGGTGTGACTAACTAATTCCCTGTTACCACCCCCACCCATTCATTTTCCTCTTTTGCTTTTCCCCTAACACCATCTCTGCATGTACTTGAAACAAGTCTTTCCTGTCTGCCGAACCCCCCACGCTGTTATCTCAAGCTGTGTTTTTTTAAGCCCGGCACCTTTTGAAGTCAAACGCTTGCACGGTCCGAAGCAAATCCCTTGACCCTGACTATGTTCTAGTCTTCTTTGATTGAATAACACAGGGAACCTGATGTGTGCGCTGAACAGAGATGTCAAGTTCAAAGGATACGGAGGTGTGTTGATTACAACAGCTGCACTTAATAAAATCCTACAGGGACATGAAAAAAGATTGTTTTGCTTTCTTGTCATATACCAACATGTCTTTTGTTGTTGTTGTGGATTGATTGCATTTCAGGTTAAAGTGGTTGGTGATTATGTTTAACATACTGTTGTATCTGTCTGTCTGTTGTTTTAAACTGTTTTGTCTTTTATTAGATGTTTGGAAAGGGCATTGAAAATATTTTATCGTAAAAAGTACCAAAATGTATCTTCCAAATGTATGAATATAAATCTCATCAAAGTCGGTGAGACTTATTTAGAGCTTTTGTACAATTTGTCATAATATTTGAATCTCAAATCTATTTCCAAACCCATAGTTTAAAGCATTAGCATTAAAAAAAAAAACATTGATTTCTATATTTCACAACATCCAAAAAAAAAGCTTCCTTTCCCGTAAAGTCTCATGAACTTCCGTTTTCAGATATCTGTTTTTTTCTTCTGTCTGTTCAGTCGGAGGAGGAAATGTGGGAACAGACTGTCCCCGCCGCTGATAAGAGCGCACAGAACTTCCCACCTTTCACACGCGGGATCGGTCCTTTCCATGAAACATGCTGCCAGGGGTCATTGCAAAAGCAAGAACATCCGTCCTGTCTGCCCACAACCTGTTTGGGAATCTGACCTTGTCAGATGTTATTTACTTTGTACTGTAGAAAAGAGGAACAAAACTCCCTGTGGGAAAAGCTTTGTGAAATAGAACCAAAGCAGGTTTTTTTTTCTTACTGTAAATTGCATATAAGGTTATGGATATTATAAGATCCATGTTTATAAGTGTAGACCTCGTATTCATTTTTATTTTCAGATATTCAAATATTATAAACTAAAACTAAAATTCATATTCAAAATTTATTCAACCTCTTTCATGACCTTTTTGCAAGTTAATGATTTTTATTTTTAGATGAACCATTTTGTGTTTTTTAAACGGTTACTTATAAGTTTTTTCCTTCTAAATAAATCCACAGACCTATGTAACATTACGTGTCCCCCCACATCACTGACGTCACTTCAAGCGTCCATGTGCCACTTCAGTCATGTGCCGCTCAACCATCCAGACTCGTCTTTACGTCTCAATCCTGATGGCTTTTCTCCAAGTGAGACTTTCAGTCTGTTCCCATGATGCTCTTCTTGAATCTAAGAATGGTCAGATGGTGATATCTGTAATCTTCTTCCCTACACCATCTCTTGTTTGTGTGTGTCTTTAGCTGGGTGGAGTGAGTTTGAATGAGCCAGAGTTGTTTGTCAATTGATCTGTAAGGAGTATATGTGACAGTGAGTCTTCTGTGGCTCAGCCGTCCATCTGGCTTAATTGGATTGGCTGCTTGACAGACTCTTTCACTTAGAATTGCTGAGAAAGTTTAGTCACAGATTGTCTTTCTAGGTCCTTGTTCTGAGCTCCAAGAGAGTCTTTTATGTTTTGTTTTACAGTTAACATGAATTTGTGTGGTTTTTGCTACGGACATGTGCATTCTGCCTGGTTTTAATATCTTTTGTGTCATTTGTGGGTAATACTATGGTTGAACCTGTTATAAATGTCATAATTTACCTCATATATGTGTATGTGTGTGTGTGTGTAGCGGATGGGCATTGTAACATTTTTTTCCTTTTTTTTTTTTCAAAAAAAAATCATCTAATTTTCATTTTAATTTCATTAAAAAACTTTATTCACATCAGCATGAATAAAAAATGATGTTAGATACTTGCATATTGAACTACAATAAATTGCATTTTACAAATAGTATGATTTTCAGTAACGAAAATGCAAAATATAATTTATTTTTCTTGTTTTTTTACAAGATAAATACATAGTTATTTTTGGTAATTTTATGAAATTTACCATTGTAGATATTACACGTGCATTAATATCCACATGGGTAAAAATTAAATTAAAATTAATTAAATTAATAAAAAGGCTACAATTATAAATATTATTGATCATGCCGCTTTTTCTCCCTCACCACATTCCTTATCATGAAAACTTTACTGTAAAATAAATAGTTTTCCTCTGCTATTCCCAACCTACTGAGTATTATCATCTATCTACTCTCTACTCTCGCATTATGCAATGATCATGTTTCAGACTTCTAGGTTACCTCATTTTTTATGACACGTAGAAAGGATAATACACGCTTAGTCCACTTATGTCATGTCTTCCTGTCTGTAAGCCTTTATGTAAGCGAATGGTCATCAGGCCCATACTGATGTGCAGGTGTGTTATGGGAAGACTCCACTAATCCCAAAAAGTGCCAACAAAGCAGTGGCCTAGAGAACACAGTACTTTATGTAGGTGTGTGTGTATGTGTGTTAACTGTAATCCTTTCCAGGTGCTCTCGGCCATTCTGAACTCCTCTAATCACTCAGCTTCTCTTTGGGTGGGGTGATACCTGCCAACTGCTGTTTTGGTTTTAGATTAGCTGCTTCCTTAAGTCCCAACTCTCAGCCGGATGTCCCAAACCCATCTGTCACCTACAGTCTCCCACAAGTGAGGGACGGACGATGAGTGGATTGAAAGAAAAAAGATTAGGGAAGAAAGCTTAGTATTTGTATCTGATGATGTCATTTTGTGATGGAGTGGTATTTACCACCTGAGCCTACGGATACAGTGTAACCAAATGGTTGCGATTACATTGGGGTAAATGGGTGGAATGATTTTTATACTATTACAATATTAGGTATTTAAATATCTAATATTTTATTATGGATTTTATTGTCACAGAAGGGCACTAAATCTCTCTCTCGTTCTTTCTCCTTCTCTGTTCCCTGCTTGTGGAATAATCTCCCTAACACAATCCGTTCTGCCACATCCCTCACCCCCTTTAAGAAACAGCTAAAAACACACCTCTTCCACGAAGCAAACACTTCCAAATTGCTATCCAAAGTGACTTACATATGAGAAACTGGTAGAACGATTGACATAACGATATCTAATCTTGTCTATCAAGACTAGCATGTGAGTGACAAGAAGCGATTGTCAGTCAAACTCCTAGAAATAAGTTGTGATTGTGTGTTAAGATGTGTTAATATCTCTTCTGAATCTTTAGCATGGACATGCAATATCACTAGATGACTTTCAGGAGATTTACGCAATAGTGTTTATTTGTTTTTATAGTTTATTTGCTCTCCATTAAACCTCATTGCAGACTTTGAAACATTTAAGAGATCTCATCTAATATTTTTCTTTCCATTGGCAGGGCATTTCTCACCTCACATTGTAGGAAATGAACTTCCTGGTATAACCTCTCGTGTTCTGCTTTCTTGTTCACACAAACTTACTGCTTATCTCTCACAAATCCACGTCCTGTTTGGAGCTTTAGAGGACAAATCAGTCTGGTGATAAAACCGGTCAAGGCACATTGATTTCAATGATGTATAAAAAGTATAAGATCTATGTTTCATATTTTAAGGTTGGATGCTTTACACAAATAAACTCTATTGCTTAAGGTTTGCTTTTTCTCTACGCCAGATCTGTTGTGGACGTGGCCGTCACATTTCGTGTTGAGGTAGTTTTGTGTTAAGCAGGTTAAGAAGCATTTTCTAATCTCTTAAAGTGCTGTTGCGCACGAGACCGCATTGGCGGCCCGCCTGGATGATGGGATGACTGTGTTTTGTACGCAAACCATCATCCAGCAAGCTGGCAAGAGTACGTCACTGTGATTTGAGCAGGATGCTCTCAGAGCTTATCGCCACTGTGATTTTGTGGCGGGATTAACTGGAAGTATGTTTATATTGTGGAAAGATTCTAGAGTTGACTGTGACGTGAGCCTCATTTTCATTACAGATTCATGAACCCTAAATTACAAACTAAACTATTTTTTTGCTACTTGCTCAATGTACGTATTAAAATGAGCTCATGTAATTCTGAAACATTCTGTCAAATTATTGAAGTAAAAAGGTAATAGTAGTTTTTTAGTGTCGTTTTATTAGCAAAGGGGTAAACTTGTTAATGTGTTATATGTTTCTGTTATATTGGAGTTCTGTGTGTTAGCATTGTGGTGAAGAGATTATGTTTAGGTTTAGGATAAGTAAACAAAAATGACACTGTAGGATATTTGTAAAAAAAACCTAAAACTTTACAATAAGGTTGTATTGATTAAGAATAGTAAATGCATTAGATAACATGAACTAAAAATGAGCAATATAGTTTTTCAGCATTTATAAATCTTTGTTAATGTTGATTAATGGCAATACAATTGTTTATATTAGTTTATTGTGCATTATAACTAAACTTATCAAACTCAACAATGTTATTTTGATTTAAAAAATGTATTAGTAAACGCTCAAATTAAAATAAACTTAAATAAAATTTAATAAAATTAAAATTAAAGATTAAATTATTGTTCATTGCTATTGTCTGTGTTAACTAATGTTAAAAAAACCTTCTTGGAAAGTGTTACCAAAACAACAGTAATTAATTATAATAATTAATGTAATTATTATTACGTTCCATTTAGTTAAAGTTACTTTTAGCATGCTGCTCTAATATGCATTGATTTCTTAATTTATAAACTTTTCTTTTTAGTGTAATGTTAACAAACCCTTTTCCCATCACGTCATGTGGTTGAAAATGTAAAAAAGTACAGATAATCATTCATTTAACCGTGTCTAAAATATTTCAAGAAGGTGTGTTTTTTTTCCCTGCTAAAGACTTGCTGAAGTGACATTATGAAGACAATCTCACACCCTTTCCATTCGCACTTTTGTGAGCTAAAAATTGTTTAGTCGCATCTGCTCTTTTCCTCTTGTTAAACCGACATCCGCCAGACCACGACAGCTTTATCACACTCTCATGCTGACAATGATTTTGATGAGCGACACGGACATCCGCAGGTGGTGGGGGCTGACCCGACTCCAGTCTCTGTAATTATCACAGCTTCTGTTATCCATCAAATCTACTGACTGTCGAACATCCAGAAGCTCTTCAGCAACTACTGTAAAGCTAGACTTAAACAAATTTTTGGTCATCCAATGATGGATTAGCTGTGAGAAACCGGGGCCCAAGATGACGAATGTCCAAATAATAAGTATTTACACCCAAATATATAAAAAGCGAAGTCACAACAAAGATCGCTATGACCATCAGAGGACCCTAGTGACTCAACCAAACATAAACTCAGCGGAGAGATCCATTTAAGTAGGGGACTTGTTTAGTCTAGGTAATAAATATGTGCTGAACAACATGCCAAGTGCCAGCCTCATCTTTTCCATTAACTCACTTTGGAATTCTTTCAGGCACTACAAGTGTGCAAGTGACCCCTGAAGATCCTATAATTATTTGACGAAATTAAAATGCCACTTCACTAATTGTTTCAAGAGATCCAAGAAGAGAGAAAACAATGTTTCCATTGAAGCGTTGGAACCCATAACCTTGTGGGTGGTCCCGCAGCGAAGCACCTCCGATATTATTATGTAGCGGGACTGCTTTTTCAATCCTCGCACTTCACTATAGCGTGACCTTTGTGAGAGACTCCCCTCGAAGTGGTATAAAAGACACACTTTGAATATGCTAGTGGGGTGGCTGGGACACAGGTGTCCCGCATGAGTTTCTCAGCCTATCGACCGTGTCCGACAGCTATCCAGAATAGCACCAATGTCTTGCTTGAATGTCTTTGAGGGTTGACGCAATGCTTTGGGTTTAACCTACCTGGCTAAAAATGGGCATGTGTTGGACGAACTCAGTCTTAGTGGGTGGTCCGGCCTTGCGGGCAGCTTTTATGTCTTTGTGAAGCAAGGCTGAATATGAACCTTGCCGCTTTTGTGTAATTCTCGTTGCAGATGTGGGGACAGGAACAAATGCTGCAAGGGAAACTAAATTTATTTTGCCATGTACTGTTTTAGCACACTGTACTATTACTATTACCAAAGGTTTTTCAGTGTGCTGATAACTCACATGTCCATATTTGGTGGTTTAAACACCCATGTGAGGTCTCTCTCAAAGTTTTTAAAGCATTTTCAAGCATGATTTTTTTATAGTCAGGTAAAGTGTTGTTTTCAGAATTGTCATCTCCATAACAGTACATATTCCTCATGCATTAACACATGAAAATTAAAATAAAATAACTATTTAATGTTCTTAAAGAGTCATCTTTCTTTGATTTGTTGGGTATTATTGTTTCTGGTAACATACAAAGCATGTTGCCCCAAAACGTTCTTTTTTGTCACATCCATAACATGATATTTTTTATGTCTGGACTATGTCAAAAGGGGTTTAGTAAAATATAAATTGATAAGTCAATATATTGATATTAAATACACTCTCTGCGAATTTATATTTCAAGTTTTGTCTGAAAATGTCACATGCATAATGCTGGAATTCCCTGGATGTATTTCAGCTAGATTTAATGTTAAGCCCCACCCCCTTTTCTACAGAAACGCTGCTATTATTGACTGCAGGTGTTCATTGTTACACATTGTAATTTTTTAAGATAAAAGATCTGTCATCTGTGTACTCATAGTGCACAACATTATCTTACACATTAAGTATGAAAATAGTCAAGATTTAAAATACATTGAGTTGCAATGAGGTACACATACACACAAAAAGTTAAAAGACCGAATAGACATGTTCTGCAATTTGCTTTTCCATTATGCCTCGGCACAAACCAACAGGTCGCTGCTAGGACTTGCAAGAGGATATAAAGTGTTCCCCTCTCAGGCAGCACTGTAATTACACACCATCAGCTCCTCAGTCACCATACAAACACATAATAACCTTCATCCTGTTCTCCTTCAATTACCCAGCCCTCTCTCCACTATTACCCAGGATACCCCCGGGCCCCTGTCTGCCTCTGTTTACAAATTCCTGTCATATTTCTGGATCTGCAAGACCTCTGTTAAAGAGGCTGAGGAAAACAGCTGGGTCTGGAATGATGCCTTGCAGAAGGGTCTTTCTCAACAGATCTCGGCCTCATTCATCAAGAATGTGTTGAAATAAGAACATTCTCTCTCGGTGGAAGAAAGGGCGTGTTGGAAAAACTTACTTAGAAGGACGTATTCTGAATCTGTTTATGTGTCATTGCAATTTCAAACTGACTTTTTATTCAATTCCGGTCTTGGAAAGTCTTAGCACTGCACATTTTGGAGTCAAACGCCTGCAGGAAGGGTGTTAATGAGAAGCGAAGACACTGAAAATTATCCTGACTATAACATCACAATGGGCTTTTGTGTTTCGGTGCAGAACATGCACACCCTGTGGGGTGATAATGGTTTTATAGTTATGTGCATCCCAATCGATAATGTGTCCTGGACATCTTTACGGTCACATGACTAAACAAGGCTTGACCTGTTTATCCCATGAATTATTTACTAAAAACAAATCGCTCACATTTAAATGCGGCTCTGTAATGGTTTGTTGATGACTGCTCACAATGGGGTCCCAGTTTCATCTGAACAATTGCTTACGGTACTTCCTGTTGTAGGGCTCCTTGTTTAAGGGCCCGCCGGGATTGGTTGTTTACTGCAGTTTTCTGGCGAAACCCTCGTGGCTCCGCTTCCTGTTTTGATCCAGAGATGCGTTACTGTGCACTACTAAAACCAGCCCAGCCTTGAAACCTCTATTAGATTCCCAGGAGCGTCCTGTAATTTCTTCCTCCTGTTAGCTTAAGGCAAACCTTTTTATTGTTCTTGCCAAGTGTGCAAGCAAGTGCTATTTAAATAAGACTGTTAGCTATTGATGTGAACATGAAATTACTTAAAAGGGCTACAATATACTACATATACTGTAACAATATATGTAATATGAGGCGAGGTAAAATATATTGGATATTCACAATGGTTTCTTTGGCTGTTATATTTTATAATTTATAATTATATTTAATATGTTTACTTTGATTTTCTAATTTTAAGTGACATTTTAAAACGGCTTCACAGCACAAACATGAATATTGATATTTCCCCAAACTTGCAGAACTGGCCAAATAATTGTTTTGTACTGAATGTTTGCGTAACGTTCACAATACAGTAAAAAAAAATTTACATACAGTATTTATTAACATTGTTTACACCCACTATTTGAACTCTAGCTGTCCAAAACTGTGCACACAAAAACCTCCATACAAACTAGCACACAAAGAGGTACAATAATAAGTAAAAGGAAGTAAACATCCAGCGAACAGGAAGCTCCAGTATATCGTAGGAATGCAGGTGGGGGCAGCAGTTACTTTAGGAAAAGAGACACCCTGGTGATACACAGCATAACCAGATTGACCTTTCATCCCATGAGCACTGCAGGCCACCCATCCCCAGAGCCAAGCAAGCTGGTGGCAGGGGGTCAACAAAGACCCTGATGCAAGACAGAGACTTGCACGATGGATCTGACAGATAAAAGCGGAGCCGGCATTGTCTGAATCTTACTGACTAGAGGGCCTGGTGAGCAGAAAAACTTACAAAACATCCAGACCCACCCAGGAACTAGGAGGGGTTATCGTGGGAGGGGGTTGTTTCCAACATGACAAGTGTGTGATGACAAGTCACTCAAGTCTATGCAGGCATTTGAATGCATTTGGATAAAAACACATTTTTTTAAAGACTTATTCTAACTCGTTACACCTGAAATTTTTACATAAGACTAAATGGTCTGTGACATGGATTTGAGTAAATGGAAAATCTGCAAAGCATTTGTATCTTCTTACCACATGGCTGTTTAGTTCTGTGTTTGCTTTTGACACACAAGATCTCATCTGTACTGTGGTAATAGTCAGAGCTGTTATCAGTTGGCAGGAGCCAGATTGACTAAGATCTAAAACTCCAAAATGCCATATGAACAATACATGCAGAGTTCACCAGAATCGTTTTGTTTTAAACGATATTTCACATTACACAAAGGATCTAATTTCAATAGTTTACACAGTCTTGGCAATACGTAATATTAACAATATAATTTGTGTGATTTTTATTCATTATTTTGTCTTGTGGATTATACTTAAATATCTGCCAAATATCTTATTTAGGGAAGAGCAATACAAACAAGAAAGCACATTTTTATCTTCATCATTTCTCCAAAGTGCAAAACGTATTACAAATTCTGAAATGTATATAAACTTCTGAAAAAGTGAATATTTATGAGGCCACCTTTACTTTAAGATAAATGCCTCTTTCATGTTCTTAAGAAACTTCTAAAGACAGATTAATCAATAATCTTAATTCCTGTCAGATACAGACACACTGTCATTCTGATAAATGGAGAGAGCATTTCTCTCCAAAACAAAAGCACATCCAGATAAATTCTCTATAGGTTGTAAAGCAGTTCCCAAAGTGGATTACAATGTGAATACAACTCAGACTCCCTATGAGGATCTTTACAAGCTACAGGATAATGGCCATTATCTAGGTCCTGTGTTAGGTTTCATATGTTAAGCGGGGTGAAACTGAACACACCTTTGGCCCATGTGATTGTTGTGCATGTGAATGATGAAAGAAAGCCTTGATGAGCAATTAAAGAGCATTTCAGTGCCAAATGACACAGGAGACGGTATGTCTGACAATATGTTAATCAGGTTGCCCTGCTACATATGTCTGAACTGAGGCGAACACATATATTTTATCAGTGTTATTGTTGTAAATTTTATAGTGGATTATAGTGTATGTATTCCCTTTAAATTATATCATTTAATACATAATATCATATAAATTAATTAAGCATTTCTAAGTGCCACACATTTGACCTAAGCATTTAAACAAACACCTCCGTATGTTGAATGAAGTAAAATTACAATTTGTTACAGACATAGCCTACAGCAATTATAGGAGTTGTGGAAAATAATGTAAAACATAATGAAATGCTTCGGGGTAAATGTGGCTGTAGGAATTTAGTGCAGCTGTTTAATAATTTGTGAGAGATTGTTTTTTAAGCCTGCACACACGGTATGTTGATATGCAATACGACATTAAGTACAGTAGGAAATTACTGTAGGAGGTGAGCAGAAGCATTCGAGGTCACGCGGGGGGCGGCGATTCGCATCTGGTGTTAAACTATTCCGATGGCTCAGTTTATGTGTTTATTGGGCTGATCATTTAATGAGCGCCACACCTCTCATTGAATTCAAGAGCAATCGTTTAACACATACTAATAATCGGAGATGAACAATAACCGAAACCTGCGTACTACTAAAATATTATTAAATATTAAAAATACATTGCTAATTCATTAATTTATTGCATTAAATAAAGTGTGTTTTACACTAGCCCAGTTAAAAGTTCAGACACAATTGACAAAAACACTTTAATCTGAAAGTGTATAGGCCTATTTAATTGTTTAAAATTAGTTTTGTAAACAAAAATATAATTGTACCAACATATTAATTTCATTAATTACAAAATAAAGTTTTACTTAAAATAATATTTTTGAAATAAGAGTCCCTTTTATTATTGGGTTTGCTTAATACGTGCATATTTTCATATAGTTATCAAACAATTAATAACATAAATAAATGAAAAATAGCTTTTAAATATGCAAAATGTGCAACAATTATTCGGCGGCAAAATCAAAATGGTGACTGCGACGCACGACGTTCCCACAAATAGTATGTGGTGAAACGCGGCTAAATGGAGTTCAAGTGTGTAACCTGAGCATAAGATATATAGATCCTCCACCAAAACCACTCTCACACACTCCTCCTTCCTTCCCGTGAAGCGCCTCTCTACTGTTTGTTTGCACTCCGCTGATCCGGAGCGGAAATTCCTTTCCGTTTTTGTGAATGACAAACTTATTAACAATTCATCAACACAGTCTGTTCCATCCGGCCCCGTTTCCACGGTGACGATCGCTCGGCGCCTTCTGATTGGCTGGCCGACATAATGTATCCATTGAAACGCCTCGCGCTTCTATCCATTCACTAGCTTGCAGAGACAGAGAGCACATCTGAGACTCTCGAGAGGCGACGTTAACTTCTCCGAGCGTAAACAAATAACGGTGGAAGTAAAACCGCAAGGTGTTGTGGCTTCCCTTCTTGATCTGTGATCGACTGGATTTTAAATCGCTTTGTGCGAAATCGACGGCGAGAAGAGAGGTTATATAACTGGAAGACAACGTCAGCGGCTGTAGCTCACTCACTGGCTAGTGTGAGTCATTGATAAATGCACAGACATCCTAAGCACGGCTGCATGAATGAGACTCTCTACGTGAAATGCAAGGATTTTAATCGCAGCGAGCCTCCATTTTACGTACTCGTTTCGACAAATTTGATAAAGACTCACGAGGCAATCTCAATGCTCCAGGCCTGAGACGTGCGCACGTTCTCTCGCACCGCGTTTTCTCCGCATTTTCAGTCGTACGGTACGGTACCGATATTTTACTAATGCTCGATAAGTTCAAACCCGTGCAGTTTGATTCGGTCATGGCTATAAGCAAGACGGTAGAGTGGCTGAAGGAGCAGCTGGAGACGCGCAGGGACTGCTTGCTGGTTATGGACTGTCGAGCGCAAGAGCTCTATGAATCATCGCACGTAGAAACGGCCATTAACGTGGCCATCCCGAGCCTCATGCTCCGGCGGCTGAAGAAGGGCAACCTGCCCGTTAAATCTTTGCTCGCTAACGGGGAAGACAGAGAGAGGTTCGTGCGGAGGTGCAAGACGGATACTATCGTGCTGTACGACGAGTACAGCCGGGAGTGGAATGAAAACATCGACGGCGGGTCCGTGTTGGGTTTACTGCTGAGGAGGATGAAGGACGAGGGCTACAAGGCTTTTTATCTTGAGGGTATGTTTCACTTTTGCAACTTGCAATGTTGTTTGTGTGTATTTGTAGAATGATTTGTAATCCATTCTCTTTAACATTACAGGTGGCTTCAGCAAATTTCAAACCGACTATCCCACACTCTGCGAGACGAACCTCGACGGCTCCTCCAGCAGCAGTTCACCGACCTCTCAAGTCCTCGGGCTCGGAGGTCTCCGGATCAGCTCCGACTCCTCCGACATCGAGTCGGACATCGACCGAGATCCGAGCAGCGCTACGGATTCGGACGGGAGCCCCCTGTCCAACCCGCAGCCCTCGTTTCCAGTGGAGATCCTGCCGCATCTGTATCTGGGTTGCGCGAAGGACTCAACAAACCTGGATATTCTGGAGGAGTTTGGCATCAAGTACATCCTGAACGTGACTCCTAATCTTCCCAACATGTTCGAGAACGCCGGGGAGTTTAAGTACAAACAGATTCCCATCTCGGATCACTGGAGCCAGAATCTGTCACAGTTCTTCCCAGAGGCCATCAGCTTTATTGGTAAGAATACATTTTGCACAAAAAAACTTTTTTATTATAGCGAATTTTTAATTACATATTCGTTTAGGTGTTAGTTTGGATAAAACAGTTGATTTAAAGTTGTATTCATAAGCAACAACAACAAAGCACAATTTTTGCATACAATTTCATGACATTTGAAACATCCCCAAAAATTGATTAACCTCAAAGCAGTTATATCCAGCCTGATACAGCACTGTTTTTGTTTGCATAGTAACATATCCTAGGGTTGTGCAATTGTGATACAGAGGCTTATGATGAAACAGGAGACAGAGAGTGGAGGCGGTAATTTGAGCCTGACAGGAAGGAAGCAGCATTGAAAGTAATCTAGGACAGAGCAATGTTTCGCCACACAAAGAGGACCATTTAGAGGGTAGTGTTGACATCCTGTTAGCCTTGACAGGGTGCTGCCTTGACTTCTACATTTACACGCCCAAATGGTACCATTGTCAAGTAACCTGGCGAGCGGAAGGATCATTTGATTAACCATAATAGCCCATTTCCGTGTGGCATTCCCTGAGAAAATAGCCGAGTTGTTTTTCGCTCTGTTCACAGTCATGCACTAGAAAGCCTGTTAAATGAGATCCTTTTTTGTCAGCACTGGGACTGTAATGAATTCTGACATACTGCCCCCAAGAACACAATCACGCATTCATGAGAACGCGCCCTAGTCGCTCGTACTCGGAATTGTGATTGTGAAAGTTAATTTGGTTTTAATTACTCTATCTTTAAAAGAAAAAAAAACTAACGGTCTTCTTTCTTTGTGTGTTTTTTCTTCAGATGAGGCTCGCGGACAAAAGTGTGGCGTTCTCGTTCACTGCCTGGCAGGTATCAGCCGCTCCGTAACCGTGACGGTTGCCTACCTCATGCAGAAGCTCAACCTGTCCATGAACGATGCGTATGACATCGTCAAGATGAAGAAATCGAACATCTCTCCTAACTTCAACTTCATGGGGCAGCTCTTGGACTTTGAGCGTACGCTGGGCCTCAAAAGCCCGTGCGACAATCGCATGCCGACTCCATCCCAGCCGCTGTACTTCACCACGCCGACCAACCACAACGTCTTTCAGTTGGACCCTCTGGAGTCCACGTGAGGTCCTGTCGAGATGATCCCCTTTTGGCTCTAAAAGTGTTTGAATCTTGAAACCTGGGTTTCTTTCTTTCAACGCCTGTCGAGGGGTTCCTGACGTTATTGAGACGACAGTCGACCAGAGAAGCCACTGATGAGGCATGTGGTGTGCCCAGAGCTTATAAGCTGCTGTTTAATGGAGAAAGAACAGATATTATATGAGACTGTGTATCTCCAAGACTATCTATAAAGTAGTTCTTGTTTTCTATATCTATATATATATATAAATATATATACATATTGAAGCATGGAAAGACTATTGACTTTATGAAAGAAGAAATTATGTGGATTGTCAACTATATCATGATTCGGGCTGGTGTGCCAAAGAGACTTTACTGGAACTGAACAATTACAAATACTGAAATTTGTTTTGTTTAGCACTTGCACCTTGAATTTGTATAGGTGTGAAATTCTTGTCTTCAGTGAAGACTTGCCTGTTTTGGGACGAGACTCCCTCGGTAATGATGGCAGTGTGTACTGTACTCCAACTTATTTGCGTGGAGAAATTTTTGAAACATTTATACATGTGTATATTAAGATGTTGGTAAGCCTTGCCATAGTTAGAATACACCTGTTTCTTCTCTTTTGTCATCCTTATGTAAACCAACTGAATATTGCTCAAAATTATGTTTATCGATGAGTTAAAATGCCAAAAATTAACAGATTTTGCAAGATCATTAATGTGTAAATGTATAATATATTTCCTGTTATTTTGCTTTATGGATAAATTTAGCTTTTTTCAGCCTTTTTTAACCACCAACACAAATCATCAGTATATCTTGCCTTCGTTCTGTACATAAGAGTGTTATTGTGCAGTAATCTTCCCGACCAATCCCCATAAGATTCTCATCAGTACTCTAGTATACTGGACAAGTTGTCCAAATTCATGCATTTCCATATGTACAATGATACCTGGTGGGGTTTCTGATGCATGCTCACATAGGGCCCATACGCCTTTGTGCTATTTGTATTTTTTGGGACGTCGGAGGGTCAAGGCAAGTAATGCTGATGTTTTTTTGTGCAAGGATTTGAGGTCTCTGTTGACAAAGCTAGGAGGCATTTTGTCTCCTCTTCAGGGAAGTTCAGTGACACGCAATGTTTTGTGGGAAAAGAAATGGTTTTAAGGGGTTTTGCTGTCCCTCCAAGCGAAGGCCTGTTCGGGGGGAGGGTCTGTTTTACAAAACCACTCCCCCCAATATTACGAATGTAAAGAAATGATAAGTTATTAATAAATTGCTATTTTGTCTATTCAAATCTACCTACAACTTGTCTGTTTTTTATTTCTACTCAAAGATACAATTTAAAATATAACTAAACTCACAAGAATTACCAGAAACGGCAGAATAATACACTTACAACCACATGGTTTATTAATTTTTCACATGTTTTCACAAACCTAGATTAACCTTTAACAGAGCAGTGGGATAATGTAGAACAGAATGAACTAAAGATCACAAAATTAGTTTTTAGTCCCCAAAGATAAAGTGTTACTGAGTGTTAACTGATCCAAAAACAACTTTCCATGCGGACAGGCGGGTATTTCCAGGTACTGGCTAGTTAATATCCCCCTAAGGCACTTCCTGACAGGAGATCAGTAACTCTGCAGGTTTCTACACTAAAAGCAAGTCATGGCAAAACATGCCGTAACCTGACACGCTTTTGCATACATCAGATAAAGAGATAATCTCTATGTGGGAGTAAAAAAAACACTTTAAAGATTAGTACATATTACTTTTGAAGATGCAAAAACATGTGAATTGTATATTTAATAATCATATGTGTCAACATATTTAAATAATATATAATTCTTCAAATTTATATATTACACTTTTTAGTTTGATTATAATCAAAATAAATGTAAAACATTTTTCTAGTGACAATGGATTTTACAGGTCTAATAAACAGTGAAAATAAACCCAACAGACTGTGACTATACTTGGCCGATGTGCTAATCCTGTGTGAAGAGTTTCAGACCCCGATGTCCTCTTGTGACAGACTGCGCTGTGAAGGATTTGCCAACATGCCCAGCAATATCCGGTGCTCAAGTTCCAGTGACCCCAACAACCCCCAAACCCCACCCTCGTGTACACCCACCAGGCGTCATCTACCCACCACCCGCTCCATGCCCAGCTGCACCCAACCATTTGTGTTGTTATGTGAGTTGCAGGAGATAGCCACCCCTGGCTAGATGACCTCTCCTGCTGTCAATCACTTTTAATAGGCAGGTGCATAACCGACCAATCATTCTAACCAAAAAACAAATGGCTTGATCCTTCCTTCACCAGATGAGTTACTGTTTGTTTCTCTACACTGTATTTAGTTTCTTTACACTTTTATTAGAAGTCATTCAATTAGAGCCAAATGGGTTTAACAGCATGAGACCTTTTTAATCTATGAAGAACATTAACTCTTAAAAATAAAGGTGCTACAAACCTTTCAGTCAAAGGGTTCTCAAAAGAACCATACAAAGCCTGTAGAACCTTTCTACAACAAGAATGTTTTGTGGATGTTAAAGGTTCTTCATGAAACCATTCAATTTGACAAAAACCTTTTAGGATCCTTCACTTTAAAGGTTTTTCAGAGAACACACACTGATAAAATATATGTATATCTTAAATACACTACAAGTTGGATACAAGTTTTGATGCTTTACAGAATCCAAATCCAATGCACAATGCAAAAATGACACCAAGAACTTTTCTGAATTTCCAAAACCATAAGCTATTAAAAATGTTAAGATGAGACTTCTTTGCTTGAAAATGAGGTGCCATGAAGAACTTTTATGTGTAAGACTGTAAACAAAACCACAGACAGCACGCAGACTAAAAACGACACATCCCGCTTTTATTGTCAACATGGTGGAGGTGTACCAGCTTCAAAGCAGATACGGTAGTAAATCTATTGTTTCATACCTTCTGTTCTTCCATAACAAACATCTAATCAAGACTAAACATCCTGGAGGTTATACCCAGGGCAGAACTGAGTTTCAGAGTAGTGAACAAACACAGTACTGGGCACAGCGAATGTGCTGTTATCACACTTAACTGCTACGGGCTCCACTCCAAACCACCCACATGAAGATGAAGAACTTCCGCCAACGTGGGGAGAAAGCTTACCCCTGGCAAAGTAATCTCTTTACCTTCTGCTCTCTGTCTTTCTCTGCATCTCCCACCCACTTATATGAGAAGAGACTTCCGAGTGAGATTTCAATCATCAGCTACAGTTTCAGTCCCTGCGTGTGTGTTACATTTATATTTATTCATTTAGCATAAATACACCGGAATGTAACAGTAGTGTCTATTTGAAAAAAATTATAAACCTAATTATCCTCAGACCGAATGGTCAAGACCTCCACCTACACAGACTTTCTGGAATGCTGCAGAAGAATGTCTTCCAAGAAGAAGTCCACATAGAAGTGCTTTGTTCGAGAAGCAGGCTTTTGTTTTTTGTATTTTCACTTGGTTCTGGACTTCAGCAAAACAAGAGCTCTGTCGCTCAGCGTTACATGGAAGCCCACGCTTGTCTCTCCATGACAAAACGCCATTAGATTCCTTCCGTTCCTGCTCGGAATGATGAGACATGCTGTTGATTTGGGCCTTTAAATCTCTCTAACCCATCATAACTAAAAGTGTGTGTGTGTGTCTGTTTTCAGCTCAGGTGTGTGTCTTATCCTCACAGGAATTCATAACAGTGAAGCTCTAGTTGTTCTCGCACCTGATGAGACAGCTCTGTAAAAATAGAGCTTTACATAAGTCCAATCTGCAGTCACTTATCATCTTTAATGGGGAGAGAGAAGCAAAAGTTCTCATTTTGACAGGTAAAGCTGCCTTTCTCAAATGAGTCTTTGTCTCAAGATAAGTTTCTTTTTTCTTAAGACAAATTTTTACCATGTTGCTATGTGGTTGCTAGGGAGGTGCTGTACATCAGTGAGATCTGTCTTGTTCGACTCCACAATACTAACTACATGAGCGAGTCGTGCTTTAGCAAGCTTCACTAATGGCACCCGAATGCTCCAAAGCAACAAGAGGCAGATATATGCAATGAAGACATTCAAACCTTGAATCTCTCCATCGGCTATGAATAGATTATCTATGAATGTCAGCCTCAGCGCTCGCGGCTCCCGTTCTGTGCCGCTTCCATCCATTTCAAGGCCCTCCGTGCCTGCGTTTCTATGAAGGTCATGTTACAGCAGAGATGTGGTGGCAGCGGTTCACAAAAGGAGCTCTTCAGACGATGTGAATCATCCACCACTGTCTCTGTGTCGGCCCACGCGGCTTGATGGAAAAGATGTAAAAATAGTCATTATCGTTTAAAAGTGCTTGCAAAAATAACATGGATGTGGGGGAGAGAGACAGAAAAAAGGAGCAAAAACATCGCCGCTCAACCCACACTGCCTTCAGCAGACCCCAGATTAGACCCAAATATTAGTCACTGGTGTAATGCCAGCGACTCGATGTTGCTCTACAGACACACAGGCATTTTATTCAAGCCACAGTTAAAAATGAACCAGGCTTTGGGCAAAAATTGGCCAATTTACAATGCGAGTGCTGAAAAATCGTAGTGCATTCCTGATGTTTTTTATAACTGTTATCTAACATTTACAGTATTTTTGTAATATTCTATTTTAGGCCTGTCTAGTGGTTTAGAAGTGAACGTTGTTGAATGTGTAGCTTATATTTAGTTTTCATAAAATCAAGATCTAATTTGATCATAGACGAAAATGTGCAGCATGTCGAATTAAAGGATTATTTATTTATTTACTTGCAAGAAAATTTACCTTTAGTAATAATATTTATTGTTATTATGATTAATGCATTGAAATAGAATAATAATACATATAAATAAATTAAAAGATTAAAAAAGCATCTTAAAATCGGTTTCTGCAGGCTATCATTGGCGCTTCATATAAAAGTTAATTTCAGACACTGACACACACCTACAGATGAACATTTTCTGTTTCTGTGCTGTGAGCTTGTCATGTCACTCACCCACTCAGCACACAGTTTATACAGAAACAGGAAGTGCGTTAAGAGTCACTCAGCTCACAGAAGCTCAGACCTGCCCTATGATTGGCTGATTTCCAGGAAATGATTAATGCATTTTTTATACAAAAAATTAAATGAGAGAAAGAACTAGAGTAAAGAAGGAATGGAAAAGAGTGTTAAAGGTTGTTGATACTAATTGCAATACAACTGAGTAACCCACAAGTAATCCAGCCTAGTCGGTTCAATTTTGCCCAACTAAACAAAAATAATACTGTTTGGTAAGATATTTTTATGTTGTTTTATTTCTTGTTAAGAGTAGCCTACTATAAAAGTATTAGCAAAAAGCTGTATGTTTAACTGCATGTTGACATATGAGCAGACAGTTAGTAAATAAAAAGTTTAGTATTTAAAAAGTTTTGTAACTCGAAGAGCATTGTGTTAGCAACACACAGTTCATGGATTCAAATCTAAACACAAAAATAAAATGGATTATAAAATGTATAAATTGAATGCACTGTAGGTTACTTTGGATAAAACACCTGCCAAGTGTGTAAATCGAAGCGAGTTGTTTTGACGGATTCGTTAAGAAGAATCGGTTCATAAGAGTCATTTGTTCATGAATTCAACTTCACTCGTTCCTTAATGCTAGCGAGGACAACACAATAGAAAATTGTGTATTTGAGCTCTTTGTGTGTTTATTTTTCTCATCCCATCACATTAAAGTTAGATTACATTAAATATATTTCTGGACGGAACGACACTTTTGTGATTTATGGTTTGGGATCGACCAATGAAATCTCTAAATTTCCACAGTAAGTTCAATCGAAGGGTTGTTTAAACATTGTCTCATGACCATCAATGTATCATAATCGAGAATCGAATCGTCTTTGCATCAGAACCCAATCATTTTCATGTACATTGCTGTCGTAATGCTACAGTCAGAGCTAATGCACATAGCTGCTGTGTAACACCATCTCCAGTCCTCCCGCTTCTCTTTAGTACGACATCAGGTTGACTCACCGCTGCAGTCCCTCACTTTGCGGCGCGGTTGCTATGCAAACTCGGGAGATAAATAAATAAATAAAGATCGCATCTGAGTGAAACAAAGTGTGTGAGAGAAAGCAGAAGGAGGATGGTACCGAGAAAGCGAAGGCAGGGCTTGTGTTGAGCATGAATGAGCGTGCACTTGTGAATGGACCGGCCTCTGTTTGAATGAATACTGCCAGATAGGCAAAGCAGACCGTGTCATTTCCAAAACGGACTCCATTTTGGTGTTTGGAGGCAGGATGAAATCTTTGCAAACATGTTATTACTCAGACAAAGGTGTAATCCAGATGTTCACGATTGTGTCCAGCGTGGGTATGTGTGCGAAAAAACAATAGGAAATTATATTTTGCTTAAAGAAAATGAGGCCTGTTTTTATGACAATTATGATTTTTTTTCGGATTGTGACTATTTTTATTACAATTAAGCACACCCACACACATATAATTCTTATTGTCACATTAAAACTAATTCATTCAATAGTTCATGAATGTTGCCATTAGTGTTGCAGAAATAACAAACGTTATGTAATGTTATGTAATTTATTTTCTTTTCTGTAAAAAATAATTTCTTATTTTCTTTAATTTGATTTGAGGGTGTCTAGTTTGAGTTTTCAAGACAATTGCCTATTAAGAAAATAACTTGCCTATTGTGTCTCTACTGGCTGTAGTATATAAATGTATATAGCATATATATATATATATACACACACACATACATACATACATACACACATATATATATATATATACACACACACACACACACACACACACACACACATACACATATATATACACATATAGTCAGTCAGTCAGGACACTGTGTTCTCTCTGAGGATTGACATCAGAGTGAAGGCTAACAACTTGTTACAATCAATATCTTCCTTGTAGTTCACTCCTTATTACCTTTAATGGAAACTATTTAAAAACGTATACACTTCTGTATAATTTAAGGCTTTTTAACAATTGAAAACAAAAGTCAAACCGTGCTGAAAAAGGCATAAAAAGCACACCTAACATTTTCGGGTCAACCTATGACTGACATAAATTGATAAACTGATGACAAATTGTTTAAAGGCGCCAAACAAGCCAGGAGAAGTTTTGCAACCCACAGAAGAGAACAAACTAAGAATGAAACTTCACACTGGCCATAAATGACTCACCACATCCTACTGTCATAGAAACTTCCTCATAAACAAAGTCAAACAAACACACGCAGACAGCCGGAGCCACAACAGGAAGCTAGCGAGCTCTGAGAACAACCACTATTTTTTCTTCTTCAGGATGCCAGCCATTGTGCAACACAACATTAGCAATCTTAATTTGTGTTTCAACCTGTTTTTGTGTTTTTAAACCTATAAATTTATCTTTCCCAATTTACCATCTACATCTGTCTGTGTGTTCCAGGAAAATCAAACCCATGACCTTGGTATCATTAGCACCATGCTTGTCATGAACACCTATGTTAACACATGCTGCTATTTACCAGTTTTACAGTTCTTCCTGTCTCACACAGAGAATGCAGACAGGCCTTTGCTAAAGTGACCACCACCTGCCCAAGTATGACCTTCCCCTTTCAGTGAAGTGCTTTTAAAGTGCTCTGACCTCTCATTTAACCCATCTGAAATTCACTTCAGGGGAAAAGGGGGTCTTTTCCAATGATCCCAATGTTCTTTTGCCATTGTTTTCCTCACAAGTTTATTGTTTGTGTAAACTAGTCTTGTACTTCTGTGTTTTTTTTACATTTAACCTGTATATTAACCACGCACATGAAAATGAACTACATTTTTTTTATTTTAGATATTTAAATGTAAAAAGTAAAAAAAAAAAAAAATTTCATTTAAAAAAGGAATTAGCATTTTTAATGATTTTTTTAGCTTATGTTTAATAATCTAAAAATTTGTCAAAAATTTATACTTGAGTCTTAGTCCAATGTTATAGTTTGTGACAGTTAACATGTTAAAAAAATAAACTAGAACCGCTGAATACCGCTAGAACTTTGATACCGCTGAAATGTGATCGGCTGCATATTTTGCTACTTGCGCATTCCAGCTCCATCTTAAAAAGTAAAAAAGCATTTTATCATCATTATATACGTTCTAGAAAGTTTTAAAAACATGGTCTATAAGTGCCATTCTTACATCGTGAGTAAGACGCATAAAAACATTCAGAGATAATGCTTTCATAACTGTAGATGTTATGTAAACAATGTTAGCAAAACATTTGTACAACATATTTTTGTTAGTCGGGTAAGGCTGACTATATCAATGATGTAATATTTATGTTTTTAAAACCCTAACCCTAACCGGCTTCACCAACTCACTTTTCTCGTTAACGACACCAAACAAACATAACTCGGCAAGGAAATTCGTGCTTGTCTAAGATGTTCTTTTCAACAGGGTGGAATCTTTCGACCTCACCCAAAAATGTTTTCAATACGGCCTTGCCAGAACACCGCATTTCATGAAGGCAGTGCTAGCTGCACGCTGCAATTAGCACGCCATTGTTATGATGGCCATCATTGACCCAGCGCATGTCCTCACCAATTCATCACTTCTCTTCACATGGAGAGAACAACCGCACTTGCGTTTGATCCAAACCTCTAATCCCTTCAGCGGAGCTTTAACTTCCTCTCCTCAGGGTCACAGGAAGACATGGACTCTGGAGAGAGAGAGAGAGAGAGAGAGAGAAAGTGTGTGGGGTGAGCAGCACCTGTTCAGTGGGCCCACTGACAATTTCCCCCACACCAGTTCTCCTTTCCCCCCTCTTTGAAATGACCCTCGCCGGCCCCCCAGCCCAAGAAAAGCCCTCAGTGCACTTGCAGGGGGCGGAAATGGGTGACGAGAATGACAGCTGCACTTTTACTCAGGAGGAGGGGATAGAGGATAGAGAGGAAGGAAGGGTAAAAGAGGGAAAAGGATTCTTTTCAAGCTGCTAAAAGGATTGATGGTAGTACCACCAGCTGTTTTCGGCTACCCACCGTGTAGCTTACTCCCTGGGATTCTTTTGGTTAGCTTTGTTATTTAAGTAGAGACCTTTTTTGTCTTAAGTACATCAGAGACAATTATAGTTTTTTTTTTTTTCACACAAACCAAGCTTGAGTCATAATGCAAAAGCGCTGTAGCTTTTTTAGTGCCTCTATCAAGTATGACTTTATATTTTTAAAAAATACTGTGTCAAACATTTATTTTTCAGTTGTTATAAATGTGTTTTTTTTTCAATAATGTTATTTTTTAGTTAAAAATATTTTCTGCTGCAGTTTTTCTTAAAATGATGATTTTATACTAGATATTATTCAGTATGTAGTTTATTTATGACAGTGTCCATTATTAGAATAGTCTAATATAAATAACCAATGTTTGTGACATAGTGTCTCAAATGATCAAGCATAGTTTTTGAATTATTGTTTTGCTAAGTGAAATCAAACTAAGTCATAACTTCTTTTTTGCAGACTTAAGAAACCAACATCCCCTTGGAACCTGCTTAAGTGCACGTACCACTGGAATCGCCCCCCAAAGCATGACGTACACTAAAGTTTGGCACGGATTTTCTCTTAGAAAACACGGCTATTTGGGACACGTCCATGAATGCCGTCACAGGTTAGTTTTGCTGCCAGTAGTGTCCATGTATGCTTGTTTGAGCAGTGTGTAGGTTTCTCTTCCAACACAAGACCATTTATCTAAACAAAGGGGTTTATGGGGCCCTGAGTCGAGCCATGGCAAATAGATGAAGTTAAGGTCAGAAAACGGCCGGACGCTACCCCAGCCCCCCCAAAAACTCCTCATCACCCACCCCCCCACACTCCTCACAGTCTGAATAACAGATTTCACGCCGTCTGCGGAGGGAGGCAGAGAGCAGATTGTGTGTGCAGAGGAGGATGGGAAGTGTGGGGCGCCATTGAAAGGTGTTAAATGATAGTAAAATGGAAGGATTAAAGCAGAACAATGCAGGGCAGTAACCCCCTTTTCACAATGCCGTCCCTCCCATCAGTCTCTCTGTTCCAGACTTCTGCTTTCTTTCTTTCTCTCCCCTTTTGTTCCTCTTAGGGGTCTCTTATGATGTTAATACTTAGAAAGTGATGAAAAAGGGATGGAGGCCGGCAAAAAGAAAGGCCAAAGGAGACGCATGCGGGAGGACATAGGCACCAGCGCGGTTGACTCGGGAGAGATTTCGTTTAATGTATAAAGCGTGGCTGTGAACTGTCCTGTTGCAAATGGATTTTAGTGTTAATCCTGGTAGTCTGATCCATTTTTCTGTGATGCGAACAGCGCTTAATACAGTAAACACTCACAAAGTCAAAAATGCATATGACCACATTTGTAAAGTAAATAATTTGGGTGACTCACCTGTCAATCCTTTATTATGGCTAAAACAAAAGTTATAAATTTTTAAATAAATACTCTTCCAATAACTGGTCACACAGTTTAAAGCATCACATTTGTGCTTAGATTAAAATTCAAGAATTTATTTTTTAAAGTTTCTTTCTTCTCTGTCTTTGTACCATCTTAGAGCTTTAATAAACATAAATGTTTAAACGTGGAAGTACATATTCTGAATGCCACAGCGACTTGAAAGTGCGACACTTGACACTCGCCTTTGACTATTGTGATGAATGCGGGAAGGTCAAGGGTCGGGAATTCCTAAGTGATGAGCACAGTTGTTTTTCTTGTCATGCCTCTTTCAAAGAAGCCATAGAAGGGTTTGGAGGGCACTGAGGTTGACAGCTGGGTCAAAAGGTCACCTTTGAGTTCCAATTTTTAAACATTTTGAAAGATAAAGGGTGAGCTATTACAGCAGAACACACGCATTACAGATCCAGTTCCTTAGATGAGACATTGTATGACTGTGGAGAAAGAATATATACTTAAACTTTAATTTGTGGACATCTTTGACAAATATTCGCAGCAAATGGAGATTTTTTTTCAGGCAGTGACATCACTTCATAATATTATGGGTGCATAACTAGAGCATCCAATGAATTCCTTCTCCCCAAAATAAAGGTTTTGTCATCATTTATTCACCCTCATGTCATTCCAAACCAGTATGACTTTCTCTCTTCTGTGGATCACAAAAGAAGATATTTTGAGAGCGTGTCCATACAATGGAAGTCAATGGGGGATAATGTTTGGTTACCAACATTCTTCAAAATATCTTCTTTTGTTTTTTTCTTGTTCTGCATAAGAAAGAAACTCATACAGTTTTGGAATGACATGAAGGTAAATAAATAAAATAAAAAAAGTATTTTTATTTTTGTTGAACTATCCCTTCAAACTTTATTTACTGTTAAATTACAACAGAAATATAGCATAAAAATGAAGTACACAAAATGTTTTTAAGAATTGTAAGCTGAAGCTGTCAGTGATTTATCTAGCCCAACTTTATGTAATGTGAATGCATGTGTGCTGTAATGTAAAACATTAAGCGGGTGGAATTCACAGTGGTGGCAGTTAAACGCGATGCTGAAAGGTATGCCAGCTGCTCGGCCGCACACGCCATATCGCACCCCTATTGGGGGTTCATGCGAGGGGCATGAGGGAGAGAGTGTTACAGAGAACACACACTCGCTCATATATCCTGTGCTGACAACTTTAGTGTCACCTGGCCCATATGACTGGAACATTCTGTAAAGCTTTTCTGTAAAGGCATAAGATTCTCAGTAACTTCAGATGTGTGTCAGTGCTGATCAACACAAACTTCCTGTTTGAACATGCCGTGGATGCAGAAAGTATTGGAACAGTTAAGCCTCGCTTAAAAATGTATGACTGTCATTGTATTGTATAACAAAATATCAAACCAAGTAGCAGCTGTTATATGTGATAATGTGTAACTCATTTGGTAGAGGAGTGCATTAGTGAAGGTTGTGGGTTTAATACCCAGGTAACACACATACTGATGAAGTAGTCATAGGTAATATGTGTTTACTGCAGTAAGTCATAGATTATATGAGAGATTTTTAGAATTAGTACTCAAATGTTTATTTAGCTATAATCCTGAAAGTAAGCATTTTAATTCCTAAGTATTGATTGACCAGTTAATATTAAAGATATTAAGGTTATATTTTCATAGAATGATCTTTATATTATGTACAATTATTTTTTGTAGAAAACAGCAATTCACAAAAAATGTCTTTCTCTGGGTTTTCACAGACAGGGTTACAAACTTTGTTGGATAAGTGTCTGTCAAATGCATAAAGTGGGGATGTTATAAAGAAACACAAGACCTAACAAGCATATTTCATAAGAAAAACCTTTGACAATAATAATTTTATAATAAACATAAACACATATTTGACATGGGTTTTCATTAAATGTGTTTTTATCACGTGTTATATCGTATTTGAAAAAGTATTTTGATGCTTCAAACTTAAAAATATTATATTTTGTTTTGCTTCCAAAGCTTTACCACAAAAATAATTTCCCGTTTTTGCAATGTTATGTGACACATGCTTTGTTTAGAGAGGTTAAAGGTGGCACAGGAAGTGGAAACTGTGCGGGCTGGCGGGGGGAAGTGTGTTGAAAAGGTGGCAAAAACATTGTAGCTGTCACTGCAGCATCTGTGTGCCAGTTTAATGTTGTTTGTGCGTACAGTCACGAGCTCAGCTTTAAAAGAGGAAATCCAGCTGTCTCACAGGTCAAACACATTCAAATAAAACACTAAAACACTTAATGGAAATATGCCGCAAACATTATAATGTGCCATCAGGATAAACATGACAAACATGACTCTTGGTTAAATAGGTAGATTTGATCATTTTTTTTATGTTCTGTGCTGAAAATGAGATTAAAAATAAATCATGCTGGTTTTGAAATTAAAAATAAAAAGCATATGAAAAAACCAGTCTGAACCCTCACGCCCTTTTGTCTGGAGACAGAGCAAAGAAAACCCAAAATGGGATTTTTTTACAACACTCCAGAGAGGAAACGGCTATGCCACCTCCTCCGGTTATCATAAAAGCAAGAGAACAACCAACTAAATGTTGATTGGGTGTTTGCGTGTTGCAGGGCTTATTGAGCCCGAAGGAAAATGTTTATGTCATGTGGGCGCTAATGAGAGGTAGAAGTGCCGTCGCCGGGCACGCTAGCTGTGAGGTCAATAAAAAACTAGTGTCCAGCGCTAATCAGCTAAGGCAGGAAGAAAGAACAGAGCGGAAAGCAGTTCAGTCGGTTAATGAAGTAGAGGTGGGTTGAGAAAAGCTGTTAAGAGGCAGAACCGCAGGAGCATTCACAAAGACCCCATCATAAATGCTGGAGCTATACAACTACCGTTTCTATGCTAGTTAATGGACACGCAAGAATGTTTTGGCCGGAGATGAGGGGTCCTGTTTCCCCTGTAATAAACAACTGTTAGCCAACAATTTCCAGTCTGGTAGTAATAACAGACCCACTAAACAAGAACAATGAGTGAGTAGTTAGTGTGATTGGAAGAAAAAGTGTTTTCCTTGGTTTCTGTGTCTGTAGTTTGGGACTATTAGAAAACCGGTTCTTTCTGTTTTTGTTTTCTGGAATCAAATGATTTTCAAGATGTTCTGTTCCGTTATCAGTTCTTGAATGTTTACATTTTTTGAGTGATGGAAACAGAACATTGTCTTAACAGTGCAAGACAACAAGTTACTAAACATACGAAATACTTGTAATATTTTTGCTTACAGTTTGATGTTTAAATTTAATGTGATCTTAAATAATATAAAATAATGAATTGATCACAAAGTTGTTTTCTACATAAGCAAATACACCAAGAATGATAACTTTAAAGACCAACAGATGAAAATGTTGTATTTTAAGCTCACATTGCAGTTTTACATTTTAAATGTTTAACCACTTTGAAAGAAAACAGATTTTGATTGGCCAGAAATGTTTTATGATTCAACAGCTAAAAAATATTGCTCTAAAAGTAATCCTGACTACATCTTTCTGGTGTTTTGTTATTGTTATTGTTTAATAAAATATAAACTATTAAATATAAATATATACTCTATATAATAAAATATTATTTGTTTGTGGAATTTATAAAAGAACCAGAAAACCTTCATTTCTATAACCATAAATTTCACCTGCGAATGACAACTGAGGTCAACTTCATTTTTGACAGATATAGCTTCCAAGCATATCAAATCAAGTCTCAGATGAAGGTGATGGTGAGTATAATGGAGGTCATAGACAGTCCAGCCAGGTTTCTGTTGAGTGATTGATGAGAGAAAAGCAGTCAACGGTTGCATAACCAGGACACGCAACTCTTACTCCATTAGCAAAGAAAACCGGGATCCAATTTCTGCATTATAACCAAAGTGCTTTTGTTCATATAAAAATGGCTCGATTTATTTGCCCACCTAATAAGCTGTTATGAAGGGTGAGTTGACAAAATTAAACAAAATACTAAATTGTTTAAATAAGATATTTGCTCAGCAGGGAGTGGTGACATGTTTGGTCTTGTGGGTGTTGCTCTAAACACACAATCACAATAATGTGTTTACAGAGAGGTGATGACACACCTTCACAAACAGGTGTTGTCACGTCGTGCCCGGTGGCTCGTTTTATGCTCTGCCGGACGTGACCCCGGCGACCTGGCTTTTATTGAACCTTCGGCAGACTCTACACCTGGTGCAGAACAAAGAGAAGGTCACTTGAGAAAAGTCTTTTCAGGTTTGATCATTGTGAAGGAGACTCACATTCCTTCATGCAATGCATTATGGGAACACTTTGGCTCACTGTGGCACAATGTGTTATCATAAGATGAATTTGAGGTATTTTTCGATGTTACAGTACTAAAGTATTTCACAATATTAATATACCAAGTTATTTACACTAAAGTATTTCAGAGCATACAGTTAGTAAAACAAAAACCACAAGCGGTTCTGCATTTTCAAACTCATCCCTCATTCGTCCCTGTGAGAATGATCGTTTCAGGCAACAAACTGAGAAAATAAACCGTTTGACATGAGCTAAAAATAAAACCGTTTTACCACAGAATGTTTTTCTCACCCTCATAACACTTCCTCACCCCCGTTTAAACGGTATCATGAGATATAAAGAAGAGGTCAGATATAACTGCTACTGTTTTGTGTCGAGGTCCACATGACCACCAGATAAATACAGCCATTCATTAGATTTCACACTGAAAGAAAAGCCCTGCAGTCTGAGTTTTAATGGCTAGGGTTTGGTCTTGAATGACCTCTGTTCATGGTTTCATTGCGTTACATAAATGCGTAACAGTTAAGAGATCGTCTTTTGTAAAGAGGCGAGTAATCGGTTTAGATGACATTAATGAATTACCATGAGCAGATTACATATTAAATCATTTGTAAACAAGTTACCGATTTAGAAGTCAAAGAAGAGCTGAAATGCATCAGTACTTAATAAAGAAAAATTAAACAGGCCAACAACGTGTAAGCCAAGTCATGAACATATGACTCTTATTAACTCATTTTTTGTGACAAAATAGACTGTAATATATCAGTGTAAACAACAACCATACACTACCATTCAAAAGTTAAGAGTCACTTCAGTACAATGTTTCTCTTGATCTTAAAATAAAAATCTTGATCTAAAGCTGTATGATTTAAAGCTTCTTAAACTTTGTTTTGTTGAAAAAGATATCACTGTGCAACATATTAGTTTCTTTTATTACATAACTAAAGTGTAATGTAATAAAGGTTTTTGAAATGGCTAAAGAAAATGAAGAAAAAGCAGCCAATAAGAACGCAGAATAGATGTGATTTCTATAAATACTCATTTATTTTGGATTTTTAAATCTTAAAGTTTAATTTCTGTATTTTGAAAGCATTAACTATCTAAAAAGTGGAAAGTGAGTAAGTGACCTTTACAGTGTTCAATTTTAAGCAGTCTGATTCTTTAGCAAATGACTCTTATGAATCAATTAATTAAAACATTAAAAAAACTTTAGTGTCTGTGCTTAGTTAAGACTAATTATTTTAGTCTTAAAAACTAAAACTAAAACCCTTATTGGAATGATTAAGGAAACACAATTGTTAAGCTAAATTGGAACCGTAGTCGTTAAATTCTTCACAATACCTTCCTTCCTAATCATCCTGTCAGGGTATCATTTGACCCATCAATTAGGGGTCAAACCTTTGACCAAAGCCCTCAATCCGCCCATAATCACACACAGTAATTCTCTCCTCTTCATCCTTCACCATAAATATATCCTGTTATAAAAATTCCACTGTGATCTGGTTGAGCCTTGATAACAGCGAGAGATCAACACGGGCGGTTGAAAAGGTTATTTCTGCGGAGGGGAAGCCTCGCACCTGATAAGGAAAAAATGTGGGGGCTCGTGTGCTTTGAACCTTTTGATCTGTGTAGGAGGTAAATGGGTTTGCACTTGATGACTGCAACGCTCGAAACTGGAAGCGACAGTTGTGTCTTCCTCTAGTTTGTGCCAGTCAAACTGATAAAGGCACAATAATCCCCAGACTTATTAAAGTGTGTGTGCGTGTTTATTTGTTGCATATTGAATAATATACAGTTGGAAGTTTGGCATCTATCCAGTAACGTTTTCTCTTTCTTTGTGTTGTGGAGCTATGAATGCATTCAAGCCAAACTATGCGAGAATTACCTTTTCTCAAGCGTAAAGCAACGAGAAAGAAAGAGCAGTAGAAAGCAAGTCTGTTTAAATATTGATGAGTTCAAAACAGCCACTCAGTTCTCAGTAAACTGTTCAGATCTTTTCCTTTCAGCGTTTCACAAAGGCAGTCAAATCATCCATCCTGTCCACAGCACAGGAATGAAAACATTTTTTCTTTAAAACCACACTGAAGGAGATTATGCATTCCCTGAACCAAAAGGTTGCTTTGGTAATTGTTTCTAATGTTATTTTCATGCAAATAATAATTAAAGCTGTAAAGTGCATTTATATTACATTTATGCATTTGGTAGACACTTTTAGTTACAGCGCTTTTAATCCACAGATGTCTTTTATCAGTTTGTTGTGTGTTTCTTGGGACTGAACCCATGACTTTTACATTGCAGGCGCAATACTTTTTGTTTAGTACAATTGTAAATCATGGCAGTATGTGTTGTATTGCCATAATAAACAAACCTTTTATTATTTAAACTTTTAAATGTTGATAATATTATTAATTATAATATTAATATTATTTTTAACTACTACTAATAATAATAATACTAATATATTTACATTTGTTTATTTTTGTAATAATTTAATGTAATATTTTATTTTATTTTATTTTATTTTAGCATTACATTGCTAAGAATCTTTAATGCAAAATATAACATTTTAACACAGAGTTTGATGTGAAATGTGACCCAAACATTTGTGAAAATCAACTGGTTATTACATAACTTTTTTACAGTTCTTGATGCATGTGTGACCTGATGTGGAAGAGCAATCATATCTGTAGGAAGATCTCTAGACCAGAGTTCAGGATGTGGTCTGTGAGCTGTGGGTGACAGAAGGGTTTAAACCGCTCAACAACAAACCAACTCAGATGACACTATAGCAAAACTCATGACACCATGTGGCTACTGCCAGTCACTGCTCCGATGGGACCCATTTACTTGCTTTCATGTTAAATTGCCCTCTGCAGAAATGGTCTCTCATTACCACCCGTTCCATCCTGCTTCTACAATCCTGTTCCTAAAAATGGAAGTTTACTCCTAAAAGCTTCACTAGAATAACAGTGAGGTCTTGTGTGTAGTGATCGAGGGTTTGTCACCACAGAACAGAACATCCTGTTCTTTCATACAGCGCTCGATGGATTAGCATGTTCCCCTTAAACCACAAATTTGCGATCATTAGAGATTTGGCAAGATTCTCACTTCAGAACAGTCTTTGATAAAGAGCAATGTTTGATGGTAAAAAACTACAACTAGCTCACTATGGCACGAGTTTTTCTAAGTGACACATAAAGGCCCATGTATTATTGATCTCTTCTGAAGGTTTGGCCGAACTGTGCACAGTAAAAACACTTTTTAACACGGTGGTGCCTGCTGTTGGGAAGCCTGACGTATTTCACGTCTTTTCTGACTCCGGACACACGAGTGATCATCACTGGGATGCAGCGGGGTGTGATGCAGCGTTCGGTGTACCTGAGCTGGCAGGAGGTAATGTGCTAGTCTTACAGTACGTCATGTCCTGAGATGAGATAGGCAATGGTAAGACTCACTGATGAGCTCAGTGTTTGGATGATGATGCAGTGGTGCGTGTGGACAACACCAGACAAGCCCTTGAATCATTCCTTACTATATTAGGCAAACTCAAACCTATGAATCCAGAGCATTCTGACTGTATAATTTATGTCCATGACCATTTTTCATTAAATTGGTCTGGTAAAAACACCTTGATATGCTGGAAAATTGTGTGGAACTTGTAGTTACTTTCAACACATCATTATGTATTGTAAGAGTAATGCATCTCAGACACTGAGCCAACAGGAAGCAGATAAACTAAATAAGACTTCAGTTATTCAAATCATGAACGTAATGGCCAAATATACGTTATTGTCTACATCAGCATGAAGAATTAATAAACATGACATTGGGTCTGAATGAAATATAGTTAAAGTCACATCTCACATTAATATTGTAGCATTCTCTCTTTCTCTCTCATTCTTGTTCTTTCCCTAATAAATTCTGACATCATAGGCAAAGGAGCTGCAAATAAACCGATTCCCCCAATTCTCCCCTCATCTACTCCATTTTTGATGAGATGATCTCATACTGTAAGTTTTTATGAGTCCCCTTTCACAAGATCTTCATTCCATGTGTTATGATGTCATACTGCATAATATATATTCCTACCATGAAACACACATTAATAATTTGCATTCTAAAACATCAGCCTTTGTGTGCTTCCATGCAAGCGTTTCAGACGGATAGTTTATGTATATAATAAATTTCACAAAAGACTTTCACTTGCTATGTATCTCTCGCACATAACAAAATGTTTTGTGTGATATGATGTTTTGCTCCTTTGCTCACAAGCTTTGTGTTACTGTGTGTTCCTGAAAGTTGTGGATGACACATATTCCCACATTCTGAAATATGTGAGATTAGAAAGAGGGTGTGAGGTTTATTCTTGAACTGAGCTGAGTGTTCCTGTCAGCGTTTGGCCAGGAGGATATTAAGACATCAGCCATCTCATTCCTGCCTACAACTTTCATGTGTGAATTCTGCTAGAGATTCCGACGGCAAACAACCCAAATGTGCAATGTTGATGATGAGTGTTGGGTTTTGTCAAAATCCTTTGCAAACATTGTCGCTCTTTTATATCCTAATCATCTTTGTCATCCTCTTTTTCAGATACAGATTTCAGATACAGAACAGTACAAAAAATATTACAGTATCTGCGTAAGACCTAATTTCAATCTATAAAACCGCCCAGCACATATTCACCAAGACGATCCCAGATGATTCAACAACTCATGATTCAAAATAAAGCATGACAACCGGAAAGAACAGAGTGGGTGATGGAAGAAATGCCCCACTTGGAGAGAAACCGGAGATATGCATAGAGACTTTCTTCAAATAAGTAAAAGCGAAGGAATGGGATGGGGTGGGGGGTTTCTGATTCATCTGGTTTCATAGGCAATTTATTTTGGTGCGGTTGAATAACACACTTGCGTGGGGAAGATGAGCAGAGAGAGAATATAATACAGGCCAGATATGGCTGATGACGTCAAAGCGGAAGCTAACTGGATTCTCCACTTTAAAACAAAGAAGGACAAAATAAAGCGACACGGATATAGATTTTGTCAGGAGCTACAGTGCTTAGAAATTCCCTCACAATTTCCTTTTCTATTTCTCAATCAGGTACGATCTCACATATGTCTCCCCTATAGAGTAATATGTGATCTCAACAGTTTATTTAGACATCAAAATATGTGACAAAATAACTTTTTCAAGACAGTTTTCAGAGATATAGGTTGTTTAAACGCACTGTAAACACACTGACAAAATATCTTTTTTAGGTGGTTTAGGGCCAGAGGTCAAAGTGCAAATCACCTGGGATTACAGTACACTGAATTCAAGAATACAGTCGTCTGGTTTTCTCATTTACAGACACCTCGCAGTTCTGTTTACTGGCAGTTTGAAGTGATCGGCGGCTGTGAATATTCACAGGTTCTGATCTTTTTGGAGGAATGTGGGAGGGTTATGAAATCCAGCCAGCCCACCGCCCATTGATAAACACTAGGAGGGTTTCTCGGCAGTTATGTAAGACATTAGTCATCCTGGCGTGATTCACTTTCTCTCTCTTCACACTCCCCCGTTTAAAATCTTGTTTCATTTTTTTAGGAGACAGGGTGTTGACCTCTTTTCAAAGGGATGTTGGATGCCATTCCCGGTCAGCGGAGGATGCCCGCTCAGCAAGAAACGCAAATTGTGAGAATACTTTTGTGATGAATGTGATTTTTGCACAGTATTATTCTTATCATTTCAAAGTTTTAGTGATATTTTATTATTGATGCCCAATGCAACATCTGTATCCTGAAGCAAAACCACTGCTGTGTGACATCATCATATTCAACCTCATTAGAATTCATCTTAATCGATTTTCTCTCTGTCCAGTTTCTCACCTTTTTTAAGACATTGTTACGGCTTATTTACCAATTAGATCTCTTGCTACCATTATCTATTTTTTGTTGTAATAAAATCGTTTAACATAAAGCATAACATTGATGTACCCACTACCACACAACAGTCATATTTGTGTTGATGTTTCATCATAAATCCATTTTTTCAGCGATGCAGAATTTTCTTTGTTACAACAGAGCTAAAGAAATCAGACTGCACCTTGTACTCTGTGCCCTGAATCAATTACATCATCGTGCTTACGTCAAACCCAGCTACTGCACTGGCATGCGCTATGCTCCCATTTCCGAAACGACTGGTCCAAACATATTTGAATGTATTTTTACTTAATTTAAGACCGTGCACATCATTCATGCATTTTAAAATCCATTTTAGTTTGTTGATGGCTGGCAGAACAAGCGCATGTGCTTTGGTGTAGCCAGCAGAACTTCTGTACTGCGGTGCCTTTGCAATGACGTCATCACCTCCCTCCTCTTCCTCATCACTGATGAAGATGGGGGTGTGGATGGATAGAGCTCTGCTTGTCCTCGGCTGCCCTCCTGCATCACACCGGTGCTCTGTTTTCAAGTATATGATGGGAATGAGAATAGGAAGGAAATTATGAATGAATCAGCAGCCATTCTTAATCTCATCTCTCTCTCCACCAACCTCCCCCCACCCCAACGTTTGTCAGAAAGAATGCTGTGTGGGCTGTTGCCGTGCAGATTATGGGCTGTAATCCTCTGGCAGGGTGAGTATGAATGACAGTACACAGTTTCTGTACACACGGGGAGGGTGGATGTTGCAAGTTTCCACATGTGATAACAGAATCCACTAATACACCCCAGCATCCTTTTTTTAACCTCCGTTTTGTTTCATCAGAGAGCAAAGCACAGCCGCAGCAAGGAGGCTGACGGTCCCAGCCTTTCAGCATCCATTCAGGAAATAGCTAGCCAGGAGCGGTGTGAGGAGGGGTTGGTTCATACCGCAGCGTGTTAGTGAAAGAGAGAGGGTTGCTTTGTGAATGAAAAGATGTATGAGAGTATGTGCATGAGAGACTGAGCTTTTAAATTGTGTAATTTGTGTTGTATTTAAAGTAAGGTGGTAAATAAGTGAATAGAAGTCAAATGAAATAAAAATTTAAATAATGTTTTAATAATAAATTGTATTATGCATATAATATGATTCAATTAGCCATTTAATATAGTTGGAAAAATAATAGGTCCTTTCAAAATAAATGTGCTTTAAAAGGTTTTTCGTTCTTCACAGTGATGTCATAGAAGAACTATTTTTGGTTACCCAAAGAACCTTTTCAGGTTTTTTAAAAGAATAATTTTTCCAATACAAGGAACATTTTGTGAAGCAGAAAATTTCTGGGGATGTTCAAGGAACCATACAGCCAAAAATGGTTCTTCTATGGCATCGAATAGGAATTTTCCATGTGTGAATTACACCTGTTAAATTACACCATAAAAATAAGTCCTGACAATATTATTTGAGAAAATTGTTGAACAAAATTCTGTTGATTTCCCATGAAACACAATTCAGTAAATGCGTCATCCTTTCATCCCTGTGAGGTTTAGCCAATCCAATTCATAAACTGGAGTCCGTTCTTAATTTCTTGGCTAAATCCATGGTTTGAGAAAGCCAATGAGAAAAGGCAAAAGAGAGTCTACATTTAGATCACATTCTATGCCTTTGTAAGGCAAAGCTAAAAATATTCCCTAGGTTTCAAAAGATATTAGTATTGCGGCACACTATCAAAGGAACAAGGAATGAGTGAAAGTGGAGGGGTTCAGATACTGACATAATAAAAGCGAGGACACAAATGAAAAGACAACAAAGAGATGAAATAGAAAATGAGGTAGAGTTCCAGTGCAGATATGATCATATAAAGATCCCAGAGAACATCATTATAACTAGTTTTGTCAGGAAATTACAATTCCCATTCCCTAGGAATGTCTTTAAAAAGTTAACTGGATGCTTGCTTTCAGATTATTAACCATAAAGCTCATTTTGTAAAATTTTGTGCAACATCTGGGACTGTTAGCTCATACATGCCCATGTGCACAGATGAAGGACATAACCTTTTCAGCAGCCTTTAGGCTTTATACATTTACACTGAGATGACAAAGTGTATTTTGCGCCGTTGTGTACAGAGCGATGTGACATATTCCCCCATCCTTATGTATACTGCAGCACATTTCCAAAAAAGGCAAACCATAAAGTTATCTAACCCAGATGTAATCTAACACAGATGTACTGGAATCTATTGCGTCTTTAAAAGTCGTAGAGAGAGTCAGATTGTGCACTGAAGCGAAATAAATGCATTTTCACTGTATGATTCATACAACCAAATAAATCGGAAAAAGTACTCTGTATGCCCTACGCTTTTGCCAAACATGCCAAATCACGTTTCACAAATGCAATGTTATGTTGATAAGGCAACACAGAGGAATAGAAATGTGATTCTGTGCACATTTGCTGGTAGCAGGAATGACATCATCCCTCACTAATCCTGCTTTAACTCAGCATGCCATTAAGAGCCGGTGGACAGGTGGATCAATTGATCTCTACTGTGACCATTCTGTGTCATTATTGACTGTCCACAGGAAGCTAATTGGCCTGGTTCGGTTCAGCAGACATGTCATCATTATCATGCTGGACAGATAACTGTACTATAAGAGATGAAGACCTAGTAGTTTGCTGTGCCTTTTCTGTAACATGAAGAAAAAACTTATAAAAATGGTCCACGATTTATGTGAAAATAACCTTTTACTAAGGTTTGTTGATGGATGTTTTAAGTTATGACGTTTGCATGAGTCATCCACACAATGTAAGAAATAGTAATTTCACATAGTTAGCAGGTGTGAACAAGTACAAATAAAATTGCATGTTAGAAATGTGACACCAGCTTTAACAAGAGCAAGACTTTCTTCTTTTGGTTCATTTCATTCATTACAATCGACTGTGTGACTTCATTCATGTGTTTCCATGGATATGCCTGCTCGTGCTTGATGATGTCAGGAGTTTGCGTTCGTTAAGATGACGCATGGCGCCATCTGCTGGACAGAGTGCAGTAAATATAATATTAAAGTTCACAATTATGCAACAAAGACAGAATTACAAAAGAATTATAGCTAGTTGCAAATACAAGTTGTTCACTTATGATTTAAGACACATCTGTGTGTGTTTTTAATCAATGTTTTTAAACATTATTTCTTTAGCATCCAAAACAATGTTTTAAGTCTTGTGGAAATTATGTATACAGCTGTGGGCTGTTGATTTTAATAATTTTAAATAAATGTAATCCTTCCTGAAAAATGCTACAGTTTTAATGGAAACTATGTGTTCTCTGTGGGTCTTTACTGAACGCCATTAAATCCTACTGGAATAAGGCACAAGAAACTTCATAATGGTAAACAGCCGATATCTGAAATGTATTTTCAAAACAATTCCTTGGTTGTTTCTTTACAGGTTTTTGTCTAGTACTGTGTGTACCAATCCGACGGGGTCTTTGAGAACATCCTACGCAGTTGTTCCTCAAATGTAATTATGAGAGGCTTCAAATCCACATCCACTACAAAAGAGGGAGAGCTTTTTATTATCGCTTCTTCCAAAACAAAATGAGGAAACAAATAGTTGGTCCAGTTAAACCCACAGAAACCTCATTGCATATGGTGCTTAATCACATACAGGCTGCTGTAAATTGGTTATATGTTTCAGTTATATTTATATTTTGTGTTTCTTTAGGCCTATTTCTATTTTATTTATTTTGTATGTTGTTTCTGCTCTTCTGGACAGAACTAATAGTCTCACAGGAATTATTACATTGGTGCATTGTATTGTGCTGTACTTTGTTACTGCATTAGGTTTCTCAAAAATTGACTAATAATATTGTAAAATCATGTGAACCCTGTTTATGGAGCTTTTAGTAGTCAGCAGCATCTGCTCTGTTGTTTCATTTTTACTTGTATTTTTTTCAGTGACCCCCAAGACCCCCTTTTGCTTGTGGGGTCTCATAACACCTGCTCAGCTTGTCCATATGGAAACTCTGACCATTCCTTGAAAGGTTCATGAGAAAACAAAATAGTATCTACTTTCAGCTAATATCATATTTGTTTAGAGGGAAATGGATGGTCCTGAAACAGGAAGAATATGTTCGATATGTAAACATCATATGTTGATATTCACTTTCTATTTTCTATTTCTATGTAGCTTCCTGATCAATATGTACAGTTTTACATTCCTGAATTCCTAATGCAAATGTCTTTTTTGTTTTAAAAACTTCAGAAATATCACATTTACAGTGGGATTTTATTGACATATTGTAAATGGCATATTATATTCTATAAAACATTCAGATGTCTTTATTCAGTCAAGTCACGTGAAACGCATGTGATTTATGTACAACTAATTCACAAGAACGTAAGAGCCAATAAAGCATGACTGACAATACATATCATCACTGAAACCATTCAACTTTGTGTGACCGCCATGTCAGAGCTTAAATTGATTTAATATACTCATTATGGGTTTTGATATGAATGCCATCTACTCATGTTTCATAAACTACACTTTATTTAACAATCACTCACAAGACATTTGACCACTTATGGACTGTTTTATCTTTATTCATTTAAACATACAGTACATCATTTTGTCATTTGTCATCAAGTTCTGTCATTGATTGCAAAATTTGCTGTTTTTAATTAGTTGATTGTACATTTATAATTATTGGCATCCTAACAAAAAATTTGTAGTTGTCACACAAGACAAATTTTTCAATGTTGGTTTTAAAGATTTAAAGATTTTCTTTTGTGTTCCATTACGTATGTAATTTACTATAAATGGTGTCTTACCAATGCGTAAGTAAGTAACTTGTGGTAAGTAACTTATTTCTATATTGACTAACTAGGTTTGGCAGTCTAAGACAGTAATTATGACAGTAATCATTTCTTTTATAAAAATATAGGTCAAATAAATTAAGGGAAGCATGTGATTTTTTCAAATGTTAATACATGTGGACTTCGACACTTTAAAAAAAAATAATTTAATGTATTTCAATTCATTTGTTTTGTTTTTTTCTCCTGTTCTCTTTGTTTTTCAATAATTAACAGTTACAACATCAGGAGACTTTGGATCCTGAAACCTCTGAAAAAATTCTCAGCGTGTATTTGGACATCAGTCCAGCTGGTCAGTGCAGGGGGTTTGTGACCACAGGTGAGAAAATGCACAAAATGCAAAAAACACAAACAGTAAAATTCCAGGCTAAAAGTTACACAACCTTTTCATTGAGCTGGGACAGAAGTTGATGTGGTTAATTTAGTAGCACTGTAACAGGGGTCACATGGAGATCTGTTGAACCTTTTATATATCAATTCAACAGAGAAACATAAAGCCAAAATGAGTGTTTAAAGTGTGATCTTTCACACTGTAATCTATTATAACTGTGGCAGGGAAACAGCATTTAAAGCATAGAGGGTTTCAATTCATGCTGACATCATAGAAAATTATGGTTCATGTAATGATGATTCTGCAAAATAACAGTTTGCAGCTAGACTATGATTAACAAATGTACATAACTGATGTACAATGTACATTACCTTTACTACTGTAGGTCAAAGATCTAACAAACATGCAAAATGTGAAATACACATTGGAAGTTACAATTATATTTAATGAATGAGTGAAACAGTGAGAGATTTATGTCATTTTATTTGATCTGATTTATCTACTTTTGACTTTGAATATATTGTGACTTAGATCTTTTGCACTGATCTGTTCTGCTTGACACAGCGCATTCCCTGTTCCTCCGTGTCAAGGTTGGTTTAACATGCATGTAATCAACACAAACACTCGAAGCACTCGTGTGCTCTTCTGGCCCTATCAGTGGAGGCACATGACTCCAAAACCCTGCAACAAATCTGAGTCAAACTGCGATTACACAAATGCTGCGTTCAAGGCGGATGTAACGTAAGGCTCTGGTTTCCTTGACGACCGGCCTGACCAACCTGCTGCAAAGGCCAGTCTCCCTCAGTCGTAAAACTTCTCAGAACTGTGGACTTGGTCTGATTCACCTCAGCAATGCATCTCACTCAGCAGGACCAAAAGGTAGATCCTGTGTTAAGAAACCAAGGAGCAACAGACTCAACTTTTAAAGTAAGTGCCATGTAATCCTCTAAATAAACACGGCTAAATCCTAAGGGGAGAAAAACTGTCAAAACAGTTCTCAATTGCTTGTTGTTTCTTTTTATCACATGTTTGTTACGGTTGCTTAGAGTTTGTTTTGTCAGTTTTAAAATCCAGAATTACTGAGTTATCCAAAAGCTGTACTTATTTACCTTAGTGGGTAAAAATTAAAAAAGAACGAAAACCAAGGTGGAATTCTGGCTGAATGCAATCATTGTTGTAAAAGTATCCACAAAATAAATTGCAAACTTTTGTGGATCATTTTCAAGTCATCATAGCCATTATGAAATGATGCAGCTGCAGCACGAGACATCTGAGAAGTTACATGACATGAGATATGAATGCTGTGCTTGTTAAAGTAATATTTGTCTTGTTTGAGTAGATGTTTTCTGGCATTCTTGTTACCACATTATGCATTATTAAAATCCTTTACAGTGGAAGTTTCCAAACTCCGACAGAAAACAGACAAAATGAAATGCATATGAGGTGAATTTCAAACAGGAAGAATATGATTAACAGTCCATCTACATTTACTCAATGCATGGAAATGTATGGACTATAATACATGGAAACTGTTTGACAACCCCACAAACATAACATAAATACATCCATCCGCAAAATAACACAACATGTCACATAACAAAAAATAAGGATGTGTTTGGTCTTGTCATTTTGTTTAAAACTAAAATGCTATGGAGAAAAAGACCAGACTAATTTCATTACCGACTGAAAACAGATTTATAAAGGTCATATGGCCTCTGGGCAAACAGTTAGACACTATCTACTTGTTGTTTTACACAAACAGAAAGCTTTCTTACTCTATCATTCTTTCTGTTTTCCTCCTTAAGCACAAAAATAACCACAATAGTGCACGTCTCGCCTAAATCAACAACTAAATACGCCTCACATGAGAGATCAGTGCACAACCTCTCTGTGGAAAACATGTTATGAGTGCAATCTGTTTGAACTCTTTATGAAACATTACAGCTCATTTTACATAATTGCTTTATATACATTGAAGTCTTTTGCATTGATATAACGTGTTTTGAGGTGCTGTGTGGACAGAACAATATAAAGACGAGAATACTTGATTTTGATTGGTCAATCGAGCTATTAATATTTAACACGCTCACGGTTTAATCATCCGCTCATCTCTTTCAGGCAAGTGTTCATTTTTAGATCATTTGTATCACACTGCAACCTCTTTAACCCAACTAAGAATATATAAACGACGATTATATGTTTAAATTTGAAGTAAAAATGACTTTTGAGCCCTTTACAGTTAATGTCAAGATGAACATAAAGCGCTATATACATGGTACTTGTCAAAGCAACGAACGTTGTCGACAGGGTAATGAATCAAGGTAAAAGACGCCAACTACAGCTAACTTGTACTTTATTAGGTTACTTGTAATATATTGGATAATATATAGTAATATTTTTGCAATCTATGTGTTGCTGCTAGGACGTTTCTGCTTTGTAATAATAAATATTTTTATAGCGACGCTGTAAACATCTATTTGCGAGGTGCTTCATGCACGGGTTTTTACATTTCTGAAAAAACTATCGTAGTTAAAATATCACATTTTCTTTTAGACTGAGTCAGTATATACAAACTTTTACCCATGAGGGATCAGCTGTAACTGACAGCCTGCTGTGAGGACACATTCTCACATTCGCCACTAAGAGGCGCTAGCGAAGCGTCAATTACTGAAGCTTTTAGGCGTTTAAGCTGTTGCAAAAGTTTAGACACGATTGACGAAAATGTTTCTCAAGATCTTAAAATATATTTCAATGTTTGTAAATAGGCAAAATACAATAATGTTATTTCATGGTTTGTGGGGGTCTAAAACAGCAGTGTTTCCATGCTTTTCAGCAGTAGAGTATAATAATTTTTTACATAGTGAGGTGTAAAATTGTATGTTTTTGGAATCACGTGTAATTATGACTATGTATTTCCATATTGTTAAATAAATTTTTTGTTGAAGGGCTAACTTCATGTGTCACTGCGCAGACCGATCGGCGTATGACATCAAAGTCCCGCGAGAGCGTTTCTAGAGCTCGCGGTACGTTGACGTCACATGGCAATCCATCTGCGCGCGGCGCCTTAAAAACGCTTGTTAAAAGTTAATTTAACGCTGCGTGCATGCAAGTGTTAAAATAATCCATCCTGCAACAACACAAACACTTACTGCCAGATCGTTAAATCAGTTTACTGTGTGCGAACGCTTCAACAATAGCGTCAACAAACAGCCGTTTAACTCTCCGACGGTTGATTTGAGGTCAGGCTATAAAAAGTGACCACCGGACTTCAGCGGCCAAAATAACAAACTATGCCTGAAACAGAAGCGGGCTTGTATTTTTGTCTGCCCTGCGCTCTTTCTGTGGATAGTAAGGAAGAAAAGCTGATTGGATTGATTGGATTTAAAGGCCACACACACAAGCAGACTGCACAACATAAAATGTTTGTGTGCGCCGGTAGGTGGCGGTTTATGTATTATTTTTCACAGGTAAACCGTGTATTTCTTGTGATGTATTTGGTTCATGAATTCTAGTTATCTTCACACTCACATAAATTACTTTTTTTTTGACAACAACTTTGATTAGTTGCCTTCCCTTAACAGTTATGAGCCGTAGACAGGTTATACGTTTGTCAAGATAACTTGTTAAAGCATTCTTGTAAAATCACGTAAACATGGGAATGACATTAGTTTTGTACTTATATGAGTCCTATTCTTAACTGGTATTGAGAATTCTGTCTTTGTCTGCAAGTCTGTTTTTAAACCTGTGCGTCTCACTGACTGTCTTAAGACTTCCCATCAATCTTACGGGATATAATGACTTTTTCCTTCACGCACGGATGATTCTTTATTCCCTCGTGCTTATGAGACGGTATGTATTGCTTTCGATTCGAGGCCATAGAGCGCAGTCTCTTTCAAGTCATTCATACTTATGCACATGCTTGACCGTAACACATTAAAACAAGTCACCTGTTTGGTGTATCACATATCCCCCACGAGACATTTTGCCCTGGTTTCTCCTAATAGAAGATCACACACCAAACTAACACTGTTTAAAAAGTCCATTATGGGCAAGTGCATGACTCAGTCTTCTCAATGAATGAATAAGATATTGAAAGAGAATCACGAAGATCATATGAATCATGATAATGATTCAGGAATAGGCCCGAAATAGATTTGGTAATGTCTGTTTACTCTAATATATTAATTTCATAATTTTGCTTATTGTTGGGCCTTTGCAGTTCATAGTAATATTAATACATTTGATTTTAAAGGGTTGATCACTGCTTTATGTTCAATGTCTTTATGCCTCTTGATTACAGAAATGCACTGATATGCACAATATAAATAAACTTTAACCTCGATACTCAGTGCTTGAATAATCTCTTCTGTAGGTTTCAGATAGCAGCCACGGCCCTGAAAAGACTGTCGTTGCCGAACCCAGTACAGACAGTTTGGAAGATGTTCTGGACCGAAAGCTGGAAAGCAATCTTATCTACTCTATCGGTGATCGCCCTCCCTGGTATCTCTGCGTTCTTCTGGGTTTCCAGGTGAGGCACAACATTCCCAGTCATACATGGAACTAATCTGTAGTTCGGAGACGAACTGCTTAACACCCACCACACGTGAAATGATTTACTGGATATCATTAATCTGTTAAGCAGACCAGTTTCTACTGAATGAACTATTGACACAGTGGGCTTTTATAAGTGTTGAACTGACAGCTCGAGGGTAGAGATCTTCTCGTAGCAGGTGAAGGAAAAGTGAGCGTGTTGTAAACTGGGAGGGTGAGTCACATATTTGCTGTTTAAGGCATGATTGTGTAAGATATGGTTTAACCCCTTAATGCCCAGGGATGCTGCCTCGTATTACCTAAAGTTGCTTCGTTACGTCCTAAGTCTAGCTAATCTACTTATTTTAAATATGACTGGCCTTTATGAGCGGTCAGCTGCAGCGTGACCTGCACATTGTTGAAATACTCAACCAGTCTGACTGCACTGACCCCTTAACCTCGGTTTTGCAACATTACAATATAATACTAAAAAGGTAAAAGCTCATCACTGTGAGTGAATGATTGCAAAATACCCATAGTGCTTTGTGGCGACTTTAAAGTGTGTTATTCCATATCATTCACAAATGATGAACACAACATGAGCTAAAGTATTTGTCTACATGAAAGATGGAGATGAAAGAGAACAGGGAGGGTGCGAGAGGAGAGAAAAGGTGCAGGAGGGTACACGAGGGACTCGCATCGACATGTGAGGTACGAAGATGTGTGAAGAGGAGTAAAAAAAACGCCTCACTCCTCCAGTACGCTTGCTTTCATCTCTCCACCAATATTGAGGGGAGGAAAAAATGGTATTTCATGTCAACACATGTCGACTCCCTAAGAGTCTCTTTTCTGCTTTCATTACCAATGTATTTAGACTAATGCTTGTCCCTTCAGGGTTATAAAGTTATGTACAATTCAGCACAGTTTAGTCGGCACAGTCTGCATTGCGTGTGGTTGGATTAAAAAATAACTGAAGGTCAGCCTGCCGTTTATTCAGATGAACAACATAACCACTTAAGGATGTGCACGCTTTTGACAAATTTGGCTTGTTTTGGCCGAACGAGTCCAAAAGGGACATGCAATTTTAAATAAATGATACAACAATGAAAAATAAAGGAGACAATTTCGAAAAATAACATATGTGGGGAAAAGTAAATCACTTCTAAAGAATGTGCGGTCTGCCTGTTTAAATTTCTCTGCAAAACAAAAGCATGTGCTGTCAGTATGTGCTTCAAGATTGACAAGGCAGAAACATAAAATAAAACTACAAACAAACCATAACACCAATAAAAAAAATGAGTAACCAAGTAACCTTCAAACCAAGATGAAATTTGTTTAAATGGAGCTCAAGACAAACTCTTAAAGGAAAGAGGAGAGGCAGCGATAAATACATTTTTCTTTTTCATACTATCTCAGAAAAACAGAAAAATGATTGCATTACAGAGATTTGACTGTATACAAAATCATGCAGCATTTCTCAAACAGTGTGAATTTACAAATGTATTCCCCATTTCCTGTCTCATAAATTATTTCCCGGTACACCGCCTTTATATCCGCATCGTAATCTGCTGTCAAACCAGCAGAGCTCTCAGCCAAATTTTAGTTTTGAGCCCGACAAATTTATGAAGCGTTCTGCAGAGAGTAAAAAGGGGCTATCAATTCAGCACAGATAGGCCAACATCTGTCTTCCATTTCTTGCACATCTCCCCGCCTTAGTCAGGCCACATTTAAGATTTGCTACATTTTTTGTGATAATCTGTCTTCTGTGTCTCGCACTGATAACCGGAGGGCGTTTGGAATGAACTTATGCCCGGTGTCATCTGTATAAGCTCTTCATTCCTATGTCTTTTCTTACACAGCATTACATCCTAGCGTTTGGAGGCATCTTGGCCATTCCTCTCATACTAGCCGAACCATTGTGCATCAAGGAGAACAATGCTGCCAAAAGTCAGCTCATCTCGACCATCTTCTTCATCTCGGGTGTGTGCACTGTGTTACAGACAACCATCGGGACCAGGTAATGGTCTCTAATTAACGCGTCCCCATATCTGAAACCATGTCGTTATTATGAAGTTGTAAAATAGTTTTTAAGGAAAAGTACAGAAGGACTTTTCAAGCAACAAGCATTGTTGTTGTATCTTGTTTTGGTCACTGGTCCCCACCTGGTGCTCTCATGTTCCCAACAGACTGGATAGCTCACACAAAAACTTAATTCTGCTATGAGTTACTCACCCTTGTGTCATTCTAAACCCGTAGGCTGTTGTGTTTTACATGGAACACAAAAGGGGAAACTTTATGGTTCACTTTTATTTTCAACAAAAAGTTCATAGTGACATCTGTTATGCTCCAAAAAGCACTTTAGCACTAAACATCAAGTCTTCTGAAGCCATATTGTAACTATAACATCCTGAAATAAACCAGATCAAGTCAATTCTTTTGCATTGATTTGTGATTTAAAAAGAACTGCAAAACTTTGTGTTGCATAAAAAAATAGGTTTGGAACGACATGAGGTTGGATAAATCATGACAGGATTTTAATTTTTTGGTTAACTAATCCCTTTAAATATCTTAACTAGCAACACTTGCTTGGTCAACCAGTTTAACAAGAAAAAACATGCTGGTTGATCAGCTTGATCATGGTTGTACATGTAAGCTTTTAAATAGTTTTATGAGTCGCAAAATGCACTGATGATAATTATGTTTATTTTATATCTCTACTGCCAATGATTTTATGATTAAAATGCAATATTTCATGATAGCATAACATAAAAAAGAATAGAAGGAAAGCAAACATCCTTTCTTTTTGTTCAGATTGCCAATTCTGCAAGGGGGAACGTTTACTTTCATCACCCCCACACTGGCCATCCTCGCGCTGCCCAAGTGGAGATGCCCGGACATGAACGCCGCCCCCCACTCCAACACCACAGGTTCTGCCAGCATTCACGCAGACAGCGACGAGGTGTGGAAAGCCCGCATCCGTGAGGTACAGGAAAAATGACATTTAAAGCCCGATCAAACTAACTGCCAAAACAAGCAATGTTTGCTTTAAGTCGCAGCTTGAACACGCTCAGCGAGGCTGTTGTTAGCAGTGAGTCATGTGTCACAAAGACATGTTATGAATATGAGTCATCGAGGACATAATAGCCCACTTTGTATTGAGATTACACAGGGCGATCTGATTTGCATTCAGAGGTGTTCATACATAAAATGTTCAGGTTTGGAGCGACGCTCAAACGCCAATGGATTAACAGTGGCTCAAACGTAAAGCCCGTTAAAACAGATCTTTACAAATCCTTTAGTGTGGATCCTGACGATGATGAATGAATGAAATCCAGATGTGGCTGAAGTTGGACTGTTTGTGTGGCTGAATTTAATTATCTTCAGAGCTCATTGAAATATGTTACAATGTATCATTAACAATGCTTTGGTGTTACATTAACTGACGTTTCAGACATTCACTGATTTGTGTGTAGGTGTGTCACAGCAGCTGCTTTCATAAATCCTTTGTGGAATCAAACTGTCAAACTACATTTTTGTGAAATTTCAAGTTTAATATTCAATTGTTGTACAGAATTTGTAAACGTTTCTATGTCTCTATAGATTTAAAAAGCCTAAAAGTCCAGGAGTCTCGTGAGCAATATAGATTAAAAAAATATTACAAAATTCCTACTGTTATGTCTATTAGTACTAATGAATTTTCAGCTCTTTTAAAATAATGAGCATTGACTTTAAGATTGTGATGTTTTTTGTTTTATTAGAGCAATAATTATACCTCGTAAAGATCCTGGTATGCAGTAGACAACGTAACTTTTTCATAAAAATGATAAAAACAATATTCTGGTGGCTGATATTGGGTACTTGGGCTGTAGTTGAGCGCGTTTAAAAAGTTAATTCGGGTGGATGCTTTATCGTCCCAATTTGCATAATTCCTTTAGGCGATAAAATAAAACTGCACACACAGCACATGCAAATGATGCTGCAGGTGCATATTATTTTTCTTTATAACTGCACATTATTAAATAATTAAATAATAAGTAACGTAAATTGGACCTTAAAGTTTCCATGAACCAAAATGGACCCTATTTACTTTTACTTTATTGTGGTGCACATTATCTGTTCAAGTCCATACAAAATAATCTGTCTTTGTAATCTTTAATCAAAATCTGATTGCTTTCACTCTGGAGTGGTGCTTCTTATCTAATGATATCAGATGGACAATAGTTTTAGATCTCATCTGCCTCTTGTGTCTCACGCATCTCTCTGATTTTGTCATGAGACACATAAGAACTTACTGACATGTCTTTGTAAAAGTCATGCAACTGTTTATTGGATTTCAAAGTTTTCCTTGTTTTACATAACTTTTCCTGCATTTCCTCAAAGTAACCAGACACTCTTCCTCTTTCATAGATCCAGGGAGCCATTCTAGTGGCCTCAATGCTTCAGCTTTTTCTGGGCCTGTCGGGTCTCGTGGGGCTGGTTTTAAGGTTCATTGGGCCTCTGGCCATTGCTCCCACCATCAACCTCATCGGACTGTCACTTTTCATACAGGCCGGCCAGAAGTCAGGAGCCCACTGGGGAATTGCTGCTCTGTGAGTTACTGTCCAATTGTGGGTAACCATTAAAAGAAGACAAGCTATAAAAATCCATGATAAAACAAGACACAATACATGTCATGAAGTATTTTGTAAAGCGCTAGACAAGGAGAATGAACTTGTACAAGACATGAATGCTCGTCTCAGAATGAAAGCGCCCCTTAAAAAAACGTTATTCAGAGTTCACTGTTATTTTTTTAAGAGGATCAACCCTGAAATCCTTTGCTAAAAAAACAGTTTGTTATTCATCCTCTAGCGTTTCTTTGAGAATACATTTATCTTGATATCAGTTTGAGCTTCTCGCACCTTAGACCCACCCTGTCTTTAAGTAAATAAAAAGGTTTTAGATGCATATCTTTGTGTGTGTGTTTGTGACTCATTAACACACATTTCTTTTTACACCGTAAATTCTGTCATGTTCAGTTGTGGCTTTTACCAGCAACAACTATTGTAAAGCAAGGTGTTTGCTATTTTTACCAAAGGAAGAGAAAAGTGATCTGTGTTTTTTGGTGATATCCCCTTAATCAATGTTCATTATAAGTATTTCACATTAAAAGTCACATTAAAACCTTAATCTTAATCATCAGCCTTATTCTATCTTAGTCGTTAATCTCTGCCTTGTTAGTCTTAATCCTAAACCTGCTGTAGGCTATGAACTTTTGATGTATAAGAAACAGTTCTGACATAAATTAATGAAAGTTGTCAAAATATAAAGAGTAAACATTTTTTACAATGCTGATCATTTGAATGAGACTTCCTGTAAGTCCATGATGATCTTCTGATTTTTTTTCACAGAACCGTTTGTCTTATTCTTCTCTTCTCTCAGTATCTGAGCAAAGTTAATGTTCCTCTCATTGCTTATAAGGACAAGAAGTGGAAAGTGTTTCAGTATCCACTTTTTAAACTCTTCTCTGTGAGTATACTTTCATTTATTATTTACACAGAATAAGCAATTATATAGATACAGCTGCCCTGAAAATGATTTAGACCCTTTTGGACACATTTGCAAAATACTTATCTTGAAACTAAAATTTGTATGAACCATTTTGCAGCTTTTTTTATCCAGTCTTTAAGTCATTATGTGGATTTATGAAATCAGTTTACCTCAAGTTCACACAGGTGCCCTAGCAAAGAAGGTCTTCCCGTATACTATAAACATATTTCAAAATTCAAAATAAATTTGTCTATATATCTGTTGCTTTACAGCTGAAATCCAGCTGAATTTTTCATTTTTTATGTTAACATTTGGCATGTCTTTCAGTTTGACAATACAATGCGTTCTAAAGCAGAATAATGTGTTTTGTGCAGCTCATTCACTTTATATTGTAAGAAATGCTTACGAAATGCTCACACTGTTACTTTGACATTTTTATTTAGTAGAATTCTTTTTAGTATATTTTTGTCTAGACACTTTGACTTTGAATTTTCACTTATAAAATGTATACTTGATCACTTAAGTAGAATTATTTAGTACTTTTTACAACCCTGGCTGTAACTGTACAGTGCTAAACACTGTCGTACATACGATACATTTTTAGTTTGTATGGATTTCCTAAATTTGCTTTATTTTTTAATTCCCACAGTGGGTAAACCGTTCACAGCATGTTATAGATAAAATCTGAGATACAATCTGTCACCAAATGCAAGTTTCAAAGAAACTGCCTCTAAACCGCAGCCCAATGTGTAGAGATCCTGTCCAAAAAGTTGTAAAACAGGTTAAACTGAAGGTGAAGGCAATTGGGAAATAACAGTTTAGAGGTTTAGTGTTGGCACTAAATACTTATGAAATACCCCAGGGCTCATACTTCACATATGCTGCCGATAACAGAGAAATGTCTTGTATTGGGGGGCAGTTGTAGCCTAGTGGTTGAGCGTTGGACTAGCAACCAGATGGTTGCTGTTTCGATTCTCAGTACCAGCAGGAAAACAGAGGTGCCCTTGAGCAAGACACCTCACCCCTAATTGCTCCCAGTGTGCCACTGGTAAATGAATAAAAGTAAATGTATTGAGAACGTAAACAGCTGACATTGATTGGCATGTTCATGTATTTGCTATTTCAACCTTTAAAGGCTTAGTGAAATGAGAAAGGGAAAAGAACTGTACTGCAGGTTGCCAACCATGTGGAAAAAGTTGACCACATATGTTCTATTGCCCGTTTCACAGGCTTTATTTGGGATGTGCGGAGCCTGGCTTATTTGCTTCCTGCTGACATATTTCAATGCCCTGCCCTCGTCGCCGGAGGAGTACGGCTATATGGCCAGGACAGATATAAATCTCAATGCAGTTACAAGTGCTGCCTGGTTTTATGTGCCATATCCAGGTAAGCAGCATTTAACCAACACTACAGCAGTTATGGGATTTTTCAATAAAAAGCAGAATCCTTGGCTATATGTGTACGGTTGTATACAGTGTGTCTTTAAATAAACTCTGACTTTAATATCCCAACATATTTCACCCAAGGTCTCATAACTTGTACTGCTTTTCAAATGCCATTTATGTGCAGATTCTATTGTTATATTTGTACCAGACCCAGATTTTAAATCTTAAAAACAATGTAAAATAAAACAAAACTGAAATAATCGTAAATCATTTTAGCACATTTTACGTTGCTGATTTATTTTGTTATTTAGAAGCCTGAATGTGATTCAAAATATGTTTCCATTATAACTAACAATTTGTCCATTTTGTGCCAAGTTATTATACAATACTTGTAGCGAAGTGCCTAAGATGAAATATTTGACAATAAGTATAAATCTTTTTTTAAGTTTATTTGCAGGTGACTATGGCAATACAGAAACATCCTTATTTGTAATCTTTTAAGTAGCTATAAAAATCACAAAAGAAATAAACTAATTAATCTTTTTATAAATTAAAATTATATATTATATATATATATATATATATATATATATATATATATGAATACACAAAGGCAAAGACATATGTTTTCCCAGTACTAGTCTTTTTGTCAACTGTGTCTAATGACATTTATGAATAATGTATGTCACGTCACATGAATGTGTATGTTCTTGCCTAATAAGCATGAATGATGGGTGTTTCAACACCAACACTGCCGGTTCCTAAGTGCTGTGTGTGCCAGCTGTTTTTACAAGAAGGTGTCTGTGTAAAGAAGGATGGGCCATTGCGAAGGATATTGTTTCTTTTATTGAATCCAGAGATGAGAGATACGCATGGTCTGAGGGCATTCTTGATTCCTCATGATTGAATCCTCATATACTAGATTTAAGAACTGTCAATCACACGCAACAGGAGTTTACTTTGCTAAGGTCACTCCTCGATGACACATTGTATTAATGTTTAAGACACACGCAAAGCTTATGTTCGCCCGTTGCAGCGTGCTGCCCACATATAGGTATCTTCAATGCCTTTATTGTGTTAAGACTACCTTTCAACGCCCAGTGCAATACGAAGCTAGAAAATACATGTACTTAGAAGAGCTTTTCAGCGTTACTTTTCACAGCGTCCTGTTTGGTTGGATAAATCATCCTGCCTGGGGCTTCCAAGCAAAGGCTAATCTTTAAATTACCGACTAAATACAATTTTGGTCTGAATGTTGCAGAGAACAATCAGTCATTTGGCTTGACCCACTTAAACCCCCTGAGACATCGCTGCGCTTCAGGCTAATGATGAGAATGATCATCACTTGACACATTTTTCTCTGTATTTTCTCACATGGAAGTGCTTTCATTTGCATTACTTACACATTGATACTGATTTTATCTTGCTGCTTCAACATTAACAAACTTGCTTTGCTTATACTTTCTGCTTGTCCAACTCATGTTATGAAATAACAGGATCTACCTAAGACATACCTGCAGTTCTTTGTTATACCCGACAACAAAGCATATTTTGTTTTAATGAATCAGACGTGATCAATTGGATTTCCAATAATGCATAGGCCGCGTTACTGATACATTGCCGATGTCTAAAAATGGCAGTCATTCAACATACCCCTCCCTAATAGCTGATCTTATTTATTTCTGGCATTTGAAGCATTTATTTAGTAATAATGGAAATCTGGCACAGTATGGGTGCCAAAATAACTTTTTCCTTGTGTTGATAAGACCAAAAAATGCATTTCAGTTTCTTATTTTAAGTGCATTATGTAAATCCATAAATATGCAGTGAAAGTATAATGTATTGGCTTCAGCAGTGCCGATGTTAAAACGAAACTTGCGTAATAATTCTATTTTTTATTTCTGTCATACACTATCACAGCAACACATTCTCATCTATTTCAGGTCAATGGGGTTTACCGACAGTGAGTCTGTCATCTGTAATGGGTATGATGGCTGGCGTGCTGGCCTCCACAATGGAGTCTATAGGAGATTATTATGCTTGCGCCCGTCTCTCCGGTGCTCCTCCACCACCCACACACGCTATTAACCGTGGAATTGCGGTGGAAGGCGTCGGGTGTGTGTTGGCTGCTCTGTGGGGCAGTGGAAATGGCACCACGTCATACAGCCAAAATATCGCCGCTCTGGGAATTACAAGGGTAGAAAATATTCGTCTGATTTCTTTATTTATCTTTGTTGTCGTCACCAGTATGATCACGGTATTGATTATACACAAAAGCGTAATTCATTGCAGTCTACCATTTCAGTTCTGTTGTATATTTATAACAATATTCGTTATATTAATTGACTTTAGAATTTAATCTGTCATGTTTGTCTAATAAATTGCAGTTCTTTATCATTCTCTGCTATTCTGAGAGCAGAAACGACTACTAAATCCCCTTTCCAGCGTACTGACAAATGTTTTTGGTTTGTTTAGTTTGGGTGACTGATGTTTTGTGGTTAGACATCTGAACTCTCTTGTGTTTCAGGTTGGCAGCAGATTGGTACTTCAGACAGCTGGACTTCTTATGATCTTCCTTGGACTCTTTAGCAAATTCAGTGCGGTTTTTATAACCATTCCAGACCCGGTCATTGGTGGAATGTTCCTGGTCATGTTTGGGATGATAGCCGCGGTGGGAATCTCCAACCTGCAGGTGCAAAGATATTATTTACAGAAATTAAGCATTTAATACACAAATCTGTGGCCTGTACAATACACAACGAGGTCAAGGTTGTCAATCAATTGTTATTGTTGTCTTGCAGTACGTGGACTTGAACTCCTCCAGGAACCTCCTTATTCTTGGCTTCTCAACCTTTAGTGGTCTTGTGCTTCCAACATGGTTTCATTCAAATCCAGGCATGATCAACACAGGTGAATATTTGCACGAGCACGTATATACTATAGCAGGCCCGTACTAAATTCTGTGGAATGCAGATTTAGAAGTGCTATACAGCTGAATTGCCTACAGCTGAAAGCATTATCAGATAAAAAATATTTAATAAGCACATTGTGTGCAGGTGATGTGAGAGTTTGACAAGTCTGTGGAATGTTCCATGGTGTTCTGTGCACGTTTTTTTTGTGTAAGCCTGTCTGTCCTTTACAATCATCTGTAACGGTGTAAAAGACGTTTCCTTAAATGTCTGTCATACACTATACATATGTTAAAACACACATCTCGAAGCTAAAATTGCTGAAATTCTTATGTATACTAAGATAAAACTGTTGCGTATGCAAACAAGACAAGTTATTATAGAGTCATAAAAACAGCTATACGACAGGTCATTCAGTACATGTGGCATATCCCGTGCTTATCCGTAGTGGTGAGAAGCATTGTCTGGGCTTCTGAGGTTAGGGCTGCTTATCTGCCAATCCTCTTTTGTAAGTCTCCATTTGACTCGGCTGTAATCTCCTCACTTCACTATGGCTCGAGCCTTTTCTGCAACAACCCGGCAGACCCCTTCAGTGCCCGGGCCGGCACACCCTTTCCATGAACTTTGGACTAATTTTTGACCCGAGCATTCAGTTAACACTGCTTAAAACAAGGGGCTTCGGTCAACCAATGAAATGCTTTAGCAGGGTCTCATGTAAGCAGTTTATTGACAAGCTGTTAAGACTTTGTAAACTAAGGTGACATATTGAACTTCTGACCAACAAATGGTGTTTGGGTCCGGTCATATGGGCCATGTTGGAACATCCACCTTATTATAAGACATATTGATAAAATATGTTAAACCAAAAGTTTTTGATGTAGTATGTAACAGCATATGTTGGGCATCTTTCACTCTTATACCTGGCTCTTCATAATCTGAATGGTTTTGTTTTGTAGGCATAAAAGAGCTCGATCAGCTAATCATGATCCTCTTCACCACCCACATGTTCATTGGTGGATTCTTTGGGTTTGTTCTTGATAACACAATTCCAGGTAAGCTGTAGAAAAATGGGCATGTTAATCCTTCTTTCAGCGAAATCGAGAAAAACCAGCCAATTATGTGCATGTATAATTTATCAGTCTAAAACCAAAATAACATAAATGTCATACCAAAACCCATATGCTGTTTTTCTTCCATGGTGGAAGACAAAAGGTGACACAAAAGGTGAATTTTTAAGGATTATTTTGCAGCTGTTATCTGTAATAGAACCTCCAGAAAAGAAAGACAAAAAAACATACACAGTAATAGCATCACAGAAGGTGAATGCTTAACAAAAGAAGGGAGATCAAATAAAAAAAAAAGAATGTGATTTTTCTTCCAATGTTCTTTTCTTCTATAGGAACGGATGAAGAAAGAGGAATCAAGAATTGGAGGAAAGCGGTTAATAAAGGGACACAATCAAACTCAACTGATCTTTCCTGTTACAATCTGCCTTTCTGCACAAACTTTGTTCAAAGGTTCAAACTGCTCCGGTACCTTCCATTTCTGCCAGCACATAAATCAGAAGAGCACGTAACACACCTGTAGTCCTGTAGCGTGAAGGGTTTTCCATGTTTTGAGGAGTTTTTGAATGGCACCAGGTAAGCAGCATTCAGACATGACTTCATGGTGGAAACCTGTGAGAACCAGTCATTTCCGAAACCATTTCATGATGCCAGTGGTACAGATTTTACACACTTCACACTTGAATCCACTTACTGAACTATGCTTTGTACTTATTGTGTAAGCTGGCATGAATCGCCTGCCGTATTCTTATTCTGGTAATGAGTGACGTCCAGTAATAGGGGCCACCAGTTTCTTATTATATGTATTATATTATTTCATTAAAAAAGTCCAAACGATTTCCCTAATCTATTTAATTAGACTACATCTAATTGTTAATTTATTGTAATGCAATTAGTATACGTTTTAATATTTTGTTTTTGAATAGTGTTTTATATTACTAATATTATAGACTTTCGATTGAGCACATTGATTGTAGTCAAATCAAATCATGATTGTGATGTATTTGTAATGTGTGTATTATATCTGTGTGTGAATATGAATATGTCTGTTTTGTATGCTACCTCTAAAAATGTCAAATTATTCATCTTTAAAAACCATTAAAACCAGTTCCCAAAGAGAAGGCTGTAATGGTGCGTCCTCAAATGCAAATTGGATGCTATTTTCAGCACTGTTGTTTCATACCGTTTGCTGAAAATAAGCCACATTTCCTGTCAACTCTTCATGTTTAGATCAAAGGACAGGATGGAAGGTATGTAAATAACTTACTCAATGTGTATTTTTCTGCTTTGGGTAGAGGATGCAGTTCATGTTTACATTTGTAATCCTAGACATAAATCTACAAATAAATCATTTTATTTTCACATGTTTCATTTAAAGTGGTAAATCAGATCCTTATAAACAGTATTATCACCCAAAATATGTATTAAAAAAATTACATATTACTACACATACGACTAACTGCGAATGTACAGAAATGAGAACCAGTCAAAATAATATTATTTTTATTTGGCCAAAATGAACTCGAGTCTTGACTCGTATTATATAAAAGAACAAAGTTTGGAGAGCGAAGTGTTCATGGACTCTCAGGCTCCAGTATATTTAGCTCGCTTACCTAAGGCCTTCTGTTCTCCAGAGCATTTGCGTCAATGTACCAGTAAACAGAAAGGCAGAGACCGCCATGACATTTCAGTCATGCCAAATGAAATTATGGAACTGCCAGTTCTCTTTCCCCGTTCAAAGGAATTTCTGCAATAACATTTGTTTTAAACGCTCTAGGTGATAACTGCTTGTGATGGCAGAGGTTACGCTTGATTGGAAAACTACACAAGTAAGCTGTTTTCAAAGTCACCTTTAATTTTTCATACATGTTCTCAGTCACCTGTCATTGGGAAAATTCATTTTTCCTTTGAAACTGAATGAGGAAGTGAATTATTTTTGACCGAAACCCCTACTCATCTCTAAAACAGCTACGGTATACGAGCTATTGCGACAGTATGTGTTTGCATACGTGCAAATGTGACAGTATATGTCATGGTTAGTTACGGGATTCACTCAGTTTATCTTTCATGCACATAGGCATGTAATCCATTGAAATGCTTCTGAAAGATAACACAAAGCATATGCTAAAATATAAAAACATAATATATATATATATCAGATGTGGCTACCCATCTGCTTTTTAAACTTACTCGTGGTCCCTCAGCTGATATCAGTTGGGTTGACTGGGTACATCAGCATTATTCAATAGCAGACTTGATTAAGATAGGCACATTCTTGGAAGAGATCCCGAGAAAATGCTCAAGTGAAAATATTATATTAGCAATGGAATGTTTTCTAGTACTGAATCCTGCACTGAGATTTATGGTGAGAACTTCCTGTTGCGAATGAGGTTCTGTTGGGTGCAAAACATGCAAAGAGAAATTATGTCATCTATGCGGCAGTCAAAATCTATTATATGGTCAATTAAATATAATGGTGGTAAACTGGTGGTGATAAAAATAACAGAGTTGATGTTAGCTGCAAATTAGGATGCTGTTCAGCATCATCAGTTTGGGTCTTCAGCATCACTTTTGATTACAGGAAGAATGTGACTCTCAGCGGTGCTAGAATAAATCTAACAGTATTACATCTCATCCTCTTTATCTAAGTTGGATTGCTGGGTCTGGATTACATTAACAGATGTATAGGCTGACTAAGCAACAAATCGGCTGGTAGTCCCTGAACATTGTGTATTATTGAAAGTCTGTCCATCACCAACCTGCCAAGAGGTTAACTGTTAAAAAGTGTAACTGTAGAACTTTAATTTCTTCCCCGGAGCAAATATTGTTTGTTGTTGACGAAGCACAGAATTGATGCCATAAAAATAAGCTTGTCTTACTAAGTGTTTTAATACATTTGTCAACACCTGGATTATTGTCTCTTTTATTTCACGCACTCCACCAGTTGTGGAATGTGGCGTAAAACTTTGCCAAACTCATAAAACTGTCACAGATATGAGAAGCAATAGTGTTTAACAACTTACATTGCGCTAATGGCTGTGAAGATTTATTTATGTGCACATGTGGCCTGTAGTGTGGCCCATGGTCATCCGGGTCGAGTCAAAAGCACTGAGCTTCATTGTTGTACCTGTTCCAATAATTCCCTTGATCCAGCTTTAGCCAAAGGTACATCGTATTGAATTATCGCCGGTGGACCAAAGGTCTGCCAGCTGGTATCTGTGACCTCAGACGGGTCGATGCGTTTGGCATGTCTACAGAGGCATCAAGTGATCCAATTAAGGTGGATACACAGCTGCCCCGCTAAAAGCATTATGAGATATTACCACCACATCAACAGCATTAGATCTTCTGAAATCTTCTAGATGGAAAACCACGTAAAACCTTCCTGTGTTCTTTGATTGGGTGATTTTGATTAATTTGCGACGTAGATCACAAGATGTTTACTAGGCTATAGCGTTTTGCTAATCAGATCAAAGCCGGGGTCTACAGCTGAACAGTTGTTAACCGTTTAAAACTCTGACGCAATGTGAGGAATAGGCTGCGTTTTGTTTTCCATGGCAGTAATTACCAGAAAAGTCTGTCAATCTTTGCAACCATAGTGACTGTGACAAAAGTATGTCACGAATTTCCGGGAAATGCACATGATGATAAATATAAAACACAGAATGAAAGTATGAAGTTATGAATCTTCACTAAACTGATTTTTTTATATATATTTAGAACTGTGTGTAGATCAGACCACAAAACTGATGGAAGCATCTCTGATGCAAGACAGCAACTGGATACACAACTTTCAGATGACACATCTACAGTAAGTCTTGATGAGTTAATACAAGTATTGAATATGTAAAACAAATAAACAAAGTGCAGAGTGGCTTTCACACTGTATGACATTGCAGAACTAGCTGTTTTGTGCAGGTTAACCATCAAAATGCAGTTATTGTTTGATTATTGTAATTGGCTGTAACCAAACTGTGTGTGAGTGTAACCTTTTTAGCACTCTTAAAACATCTTCATCTCTCTGACAGGACCAAATGAAGCAATGCAATTTTGTCGGCTTAATTTGGGGAGGAAAAATCTTGTGAATTCGGATCTTTTAATTATACATCATTTTAACGAGTTAATCCATCAGTTTTTTTCAGGATGCTGGCAGAGCAGTCGAGTAAATCCTTCACTTTGTAAAAGATGTGATGTTTGTACATAGCTATAAATTTCGACTTGGACCATTTTAATTACACATTTTTCACATTCTGTAAGCGAAAGGTGATTGATGTTTGCCCATGCTTGGGCTCTTTGGGTAATTTGCAGGGCATTGCTGTTTGGTTGCTTATGTTTTCTGGGTAGTTGCTCACTGAACCAAATCAAAAGGACTGTAGCAATGAATCGTTAAACCTTTTATAAGGCTGTGTGGACTATTCATTGTTCTTTAAACCGAACAATATTTCCAATGTTGGTAACAGTATACTTAATTAAAGCTGTATCAGAATGTTTCACACCTGACTCTTAACCATTTCTTGCACGTCACCCAAATCTACAATTGGCCGGCTATAAACGTATTCCTTTGAGGATGGAGTCATTAAAGAAGTTTATGATCATCGGTTTATGCTAGTTCCACATTTTATCTAGATGGCAAGATCTTCACAAGGTTCAAGCCAAACCTTTCTAATCACTTTTTAAATTATAAGAGTGGAATCGTTTCTGCCGCGTGGCTGTCCAAATTGAGGCAAACACAATAAAACTATTTTATAAGGTAAGGCAATATGCAGTCACATAACTAGAGAAAATTATTGGTATGTGCTTTATTTTTCAGAAGCGAAAATATAATTAAAGGCTACTTTGGTTTTCTCACCCATCGTGACCTCTTCTAGGAAAATGGACGAACAGTGTTTCTTTTGACGTTTTATTCCCCTTTGACATGAAGGAGGAATGTTGTTTCAAGTCGTTTTTATGCCTCATATTAAAGCGTTTGTGGGCAGCAGCTCAGCTTGACCTAATATTTTTTGCTAAAACCGTGTCCCAATTGATGTCGCAGGAGAACTAAGTGCATCCAATTGAAAATGGATGATATTTCTTTGGAGGGGCTCCAGCAGCTTTTCGTGCAATTCCGACGTTGACAGAAAAGTTGATTACACTTTTTTTTAAATGAAATTTGTCTTTCGTATCTACTGAGTTTGATAGCATATTAAATGCGTACCAGCTCTTGTCCGTCTGCGTTCTCCTCCTCTCTGGAACCACCCAACTCCAGCCCTCCCAACATGTGGTTTTGCTTATAGCTGTAAATTTTGCTGGATTACTGGGAGCATGCACCAGTAGCTTAAGAGAGGCTTTGGTATCAGGAAATAGAGGTATTATATATCATAAAAAATTCTTAGGTAAATACTTTTCATTCCTTACGTGAAATGTATGTCACTATTTTATACCATTAAAATCTGAACGTTATGCAAGTGCAATTTAAAGTGTAATTAAATGGGATTGGCGTTTTTCATTCATACAAAATCCAGTTTGATGTGCCTGAAGCTGTAAGACATTCTGCAAGACATTATCATACAACATGTGATTCCCCTTAATTCATTAGTTTTCTTCAGTATTTGTGACCCTGTACGAAGGATCATATTTGTTTAATTTAAGTCTTAAGTGTGTCTAGTAAAACTGTCATTGACATGAAGTAAAGAGCATTAAAATAAATGTGAAATTGAGCTTAGTTTGTGACATTTTTGAGATCCCTTCTGCAAACTCAGAGACACGTCAGATTATTGGGCTCTTTTTTTTTGTCAGGAGAAAAGCCATCTATCCCTCCATTTTCATCATCGCTTCTCCCTACTGGGGATCACAGGAAGTAATAGAGCCTATTGCGGTTATCTTGAGGCAAGGCAGATAAACGTTCTGGACAGGTGGAAGACGAATGAAGTGACGATAAGGATAAAGTGTTATTTTTCCATTTTAAATTGCTATCGTTTATCTTACTATGTAAAGACAGCTGTGGAAAGAGCTAAAATACTATGACTGTCAAAACATTAAAAAATGTATGTTCCAATGCATCAACGTTGAGCCAACCAATAGCATACGTTGGGGACGGGATTACCTGTTTGTTCGCCCAGTGGTATACAAGAGGAGTGTTTGTAAAACCTGTTTGTAAACATTTTTGCAATTCTGTTACTGTAGGTGATGACAGTAGCAAAACATTACACACCTCACCTTTAAGCGAAAGTTGCTTTAATCTCATACAAGTTTAGAAGAGGGCCTTAGCATAAGCTGGGTGGGAAAGCATTCATTTTTAGATAAACAAAGATCAAGGCCTCCAGGGGTTAGAGGTGGTTTCTCATGAGGCAGAAAGCTTCTGCGGTTTCTTTGTACTGTGTTAGTTCAACAGGGACGAATGATTGAGTACCGCATTCTAAGTGTTGAAAAAGTACATTTCAGTGCCATGGTTAAATTAGGGCCCGTCACAGTGTGAAAAATAAAACTTCGGTCTGATCTTTTCAACAAGGTCCATCAATATCAAGAAAAACATGCAACAGAATATGGATGGATAAGTTATTCCCTCCTACACATGCAGATGCAAGTGCACATGAGGGGAGGTGATGCGAAACCCATGACAGCCTGGTGAGAGTAGGAGAAAGAGGAAAAAGCTGTAATAATACGTGAAATCATGATCAGAGAGATACGGCGGTGTATTAGTTCATAGAGCGGACATCGCCATAAAACAAGACTCTCTTTGGAAATAGACTCTGAGGGTTTGGTCAAAGGTGGACACTTTACACTGTCCTGTAGGAAATCGGCAGGACTAAAACACAATAAATAACACAAATGAGATGTTTGAAAGACAGTAGGGTCTTGGGTAGGATGTGCCAGTTTTATTTAAGTCATCCTCTTAGCGAGGAGAAATGAGAGGGATGTAAAATGAATACAATTAAATATATCCTGTTTTTTCTTATAGCAAAAGACTATACAAATATTGCTTCTTACAGCATGTCTGGCTTAAATTCAAAGCCGTTTACAAAATCTTTTTCATGATGTGTTAGAGATTTTTAAAACATTAAAATTATATGTTTTTAATTAGTAAAGCATATTTTACATGTCAGATGTAATCTGACAGTGGATAGTCTCAACGGCCAATGAATAATATTGAGCACTAATAGGGTGAAACCTTGTAATATGATCACATGCTTCTACAGATGTTCAGAAGCATACATTTAAAACCAAACCTCCATCATTTTCCAGGAAAGAAAAATAGGCTCATTTTGTGACTGCTCCCCTTAATTATTAACAAAAATAACCTGTATACATTGGCTTGTGTGGTTTCTGCACTGTAGCTCTTGTGTAATGAAATATAATTTAATTACTACATGAAAATGTTATGTTCCAGAGGTTAAAATAATGTTAGTTCAGTAATCTGCTGAAACATCTACATTGTGGTTTTAATTCCAGTCCTGAAGTATTTGAACTGTACATGTTTGATGTGTATATACGCACATCTGTTTCCAATCATTGAGCACTATACAGTTAACAAATTAAATTGAATTTGAAGTAGTTGCCAAAACGCACATATATATATTTTAATGTAAAATATTCATATTTTATTTTTAATCTGAATAGATTTGCTTATTTCTAATTATTTATTATATTATTTATGATATAATTGTGATGTATATCGCATGCAAAACAGTGAAGGGCTTTCTCGATCTATTAAGCTTTAATTTAATTGCTCAATTTTTGCAAGTAAGGGCACGCAGATTTTTAATGCATCTATTTTAATGCATCAATCTGTTCTAACAGATTACATATTATTCACTTTTTTACATTATGTTTTTTTCTGTACAATCTTTTATGGAGAGTGATGCGCAATTAAAACATATTTTCGATGGTCCATTTTTGTGGTATAAAATATCTCCGTTAACCCCGCCTCTTAATGTCACGTCAAACCAAAACGGACTGTGATTGATTGTTTTACGTGTCACTCAAAAGGTCCTTCTGTGTAGGTGGGCGGGTCTTGGTCAGTTTAACCTTGTGCCGCTGTCAAACCTCCGGATGACGAGACGAGACGAGACGTAAGGTGCATTTTTACATCTTTAAAATATAAACAGGCCTAAAGTGATCCATAAAGTAATCCACAATGAAACTTGCATGTTGCGGGCGGAAACTTCAACGTGCCTTTTTAAACACTGCGGTAACAAAATAAACAGTGTAGAGCAAATATAAAGGTCTGCCAACAGTGTTTGCGTGTTACATCAGTCTAGTAAAGTGTTTATGCTTAATAAAATGGACAGCTGCTTACCACATGTCCTCCCGTATGTGCGGCCATCGAAGCATTCATTAAACAAAACATTTAGCAAGAATTTATTGTCACGTCTTTCTGTGAAAACTGAGGACCCATGTGTCTAGTATTAGATTTTAGGCTGCAAATCAAGAGCAGAAAAGCACTACTGCTGTAGATGTCACTGTTCAGTGCTCACTAAAACACATCTGAGGTGAACGTTCAGTTGATTCTGGTCAAACATGCGCACTTTGTAACCTTTACACAGTCATTATACAGTGTTGACAGTTAGTTGACATTTTCTGCGCAAAGTTTTCTTGAGTGACTCAGTATGTGGCGTATCTTCCATATGAATGGGGTTTATATAAGTCGTTTGCACTCCCTTCTCCAAAAAAAAATGACAACCCGCATTTTCTATGCCTCAGGGCAAGCGCGCGTACGCCCCATCACTGACTTTTCAGCGCAAAAACATTTTACAAACTATTTACAGACGCGCCGAGCCATAAACAAGCGGCCCCCGCTGCAAAAATTAGCAGGAAAACATATCCATCAAATAAGTCTGCAAGATGGGATGGCGATTGTGAAATCGATTGTGTGTGAGACCCAGACTAGCAGACGGTCGGAAGAAACCCGGGGTGGGCGGGAATGCGCTGAAGTCACACGATAAAAAGGCTTCGCTCGTGAAAAAACTCTCGATTCTTTCCGCAGCTCTCTGTTGTACATCGTGCGGTATGAAGCGTCTACCTGGATACTTACCAACATTACGCAAACTTAGGTGACTTTCTTACCTCCCGATTTGGATTCTACTTTATGATGATTTTGGATATGTACCATCGGGATGAAGAGAACCCTTTCCCTGCCCGCAGAAGTAAGATAAAATAGGGTTTCGCTCACATTGGAGTTACTCCTCTCGTTCCATATGAAGAAGCCAAACGTAAGTAAACGGCTTTTGCGTTTACGCGTGGAACTTTGCTTGTATTTTTTGCGATTTTGCGTTGCGTTTGGAAACGCAGTGCGCTCTGCAGACAATAACCGGATACACTGCAAATCAACTGTATGTTTGTCTATTAAATCAATGTTTTAAAAATGTTCTGAGTAACATAAAATCAAATTTGGACTTTTTCGCATGCTTAGAGATTTTGCGCACGAACACGCGCAAAGACGCGCGTTTTATTCGCAGGTAATCATTTAAGACAGTTAAAGGAGGGGTGGATAGATTACACAATTGTTTTATTTTATTGAAAAAGTATCACCAGCAGGCTTTGATCTTTTTGTGGGGCAATTCCACGAGCTTGTGATGGTACAATAATGATCAAACATTCATCCGACATAATGCGCGCATTCATCTGAAAGAGATTTTATTGACCCACAATAATAGTAAATGCAACACATACCTACTTAACACAAACGTCTATAATCGATGTTTAGGATGCGGAGTCTTTGAAGATTAAGATAAGGGTAATACTACGCTGATAAACTGCAGTACCTTTGGACTTTAATGCAGAAATTATTGGACAGATGCGCGGTGCGCTAAACGCAACTGTTACATATTGTCATTTGTAAGAACTAAAGTTTTTGGACATGCTGGGGAATAAATCCTTATAAAAAGGTTTTCGTTTGATTGACTATGCCGGGAAATATTTACTCATCCCGTGATGCGTTCTCTAAGTGAACCAGGTGAGATGTTTGCGTTTGTCTTTGTATATTTTAACCCTGGGTTAAGTCAGTAAGCATTTCCTGATCAACCTGCATTTTATTATCCAGTGAAATTGTAGGGACCTTTATGTTCTGATGACAAAAAAACGTTTTCGTTCTCATTGATGTATGTATATATGTACAAGAGAAGAAAGTCGTTCACCGTGCTCTTTTGTGTGGAAATTTGTTGTACATCCTGCTGGCTGAAATGCGATTTAAGGATGATCAATATGCAGGCAGAATACTTGTAATGTTCTGAGTTCATTCATCATCAAATATCTCTAGTAGGATATTTTCTGTTTTGCTTTCAGGCTTATGGTACAGATCAAAACAAACCTTAATGACACATGAAACCTGGTAGACATGATTTAGTATTGCCATGGTTCCAGTTTGACTCCGTGAGAATATAAGCTGCAGATCTGTACAGTTTCAAACAGTGATCTGGCTAATGCAGTCTGCAAACTACTGAATGGGACACACCTACCACTATATTCCAGATCTCATTCTCTTCTCATCTGCTTTATCACTTGTAACCTTACACTAAGTTAATCATTTGCAAACATGTAGTGGAAAGCTTTGTTTACTCATATAACTCATATAACAGACTTTTTATTTCTGTTAATCTTTTGAAAGGAATTTGTTGCATTAGGACATCAGCTCAGTTGTACAGTTGTGGCCACTGTGACTCAAATCCAGTATGTGAAATGATAATTCAAATGAATGTACAGTATTTGTTGCTGTCAGTCGCGAATGCATTGGTCTCTGGGCCAAAACTAGGGTTCCATTATGGGAAACATCTACCATGAAAGAAAACACTGTCAATCAGATGCCAAGCCCGCAGGCAGAAATATGTTACTGATAGCTTGCGATGTGACTATAAGGAAATGTACGACGCCGCAAAAACTCTTCCTCAAGAAATCTCAGCGTATGATAAATGCATGTTCAAATGATGGATGAAGTGCTTCCAACTGAGTTTCCTTTACGGCGATTTAGTTGCGGAAATGCTGTGCACAAATATGAGAATTTCTCTTGAATTATGAGTAAGAAATGAGACCTCAACTCTGTAGGTATTACAGGTTTAGGTGCCATTGGTGTTGTGCAGTGAAGAGTCGGTCCATTTACAGAAATAATGTTAATGTTAATATGGGATGTAGCAGCATTACAGTATAAAAGACAATAAAGATGTTTTGTGCTAAGCAGATAACGAAACCATGCTCCTTCAACGACAACATCCTTACTGATGCTAATTTAAACTTTTCCATTATAAAAACAGTTTTAAAGAGTTGTTTTTAGATTGCAGAGCCAGTTGGTTTGGTTCTGTGGACAGTCATTGACACAGCCTTCTGCTGTCTCTGTTTTTTGTATTGGGTGGATCTTCTAGTTCTTGTTTTTTGTACTTTTACAGAGGATAACAGATGCTGTGTCTTGCAAAATTTGGTAAAACCAAATCATCTGGATTTTGCTGAAAATAATTTTTGTGCTTGTGCTTTTTGTGAAGTTAATCATAGTAAATATTTTTTATTTTAGTATATTATTATAATTATTCCTTCACATTTGTGCTAAAGATAAGACTGTACATTAGGCTCATGTCTGAGAAGGTTTATGATCCATAAATCAGCTTGTGATGTATCAGACTGTCCTAAGTAATTATTCCCATGAGAACAGTTACAAGTTTACAACATGAATCTCTGCTCTAAAATAAATTGAATATGTAAAATATGTTTTATATTTGTTTTTTTGCAATGTCTCACATTAATAATTGATAAGCCTGTTCAGCTGCTCATTTTTTTCTGAACCATATTTCTTTTGTTCTTATGGCTTTGATACTGACTAAAGCTGCTTTTTATACACAGATTGAGCCTAGTCCAAATAATACAATCATTTCAATACTATATAACCATCAACAATAAAAGGTTCTTCATCTGTGTTTGGAAACAGCTTCATTGTGTAATAGACTCTAAAGTGCATTGAACCCAATGATAAAAATGAAATCACAGCACAAATAAATAATTTGATTTTATTGGAGACCGTTGTGAAATAAACACGTTTGTCTTATATGATCCTAATTGCTTTCGTGTTATTACTGTATTGTTTTCAGAAATTGTTTTACCATAAGAAGCTTTCAGGTGGTTGGTCTGCCTGGATATATTTGGTTTTGGAAACGGGTGCCTATAATTTATTGATAGTATCAGTGTGTTTTGTTCATTATAAATGATTTTCACATCTATTCTCACTTTCCCTCAATAGTTGGGTGGGTTCTATTTGCATAACAATGTACTTTTTCCTCTGGAAAAGAATGCCTCCCACCAGGACGGGCTATTGCACGAGGTATTATTATTTTTGCACCCACCCAGTCATAAAGTCTCTCCAAATTAGCTATCGGGTGGCCAGATCGCATTTCATTGGACTCTGGTGGCCTGTTGCCCTCTATTTAAACACTCATCAGGGGATGTCGGTGCGTAACTGATGTTGCCTTTTGGATGTTACTTCAACAAATGTTCTTTCTTTCCCTTTTTTCCTTGTCGGTTTGCTTCGGTGTAGAAACATCTTGAGTTGTTTAGCTGCACTTAATGGAACAATTGTGCTTCCTATGTTTTGACTTACCGAATAAAAGCAAAACCTTTGAAGAAATTAACGCCGCTTACCACCGTTAGTTATCAGAGAAATGTAAAGTCACTGTTGATAAGAAACGGTTGCCAGATTGGCAACATGATCAAGTGTAAATACTCTCGGAGACATGTGATACTGTCTTTTGTAGTGTTTATTCGGTTAGCGGGGGTTTTTAAAGTGCACCTGAGCGGACACAGGCAGGCTTGAGTGCAATTTGCGGATACAAATTTGATTTGAGCAGTTTTTGAGTGGATGCTGGTCGCTGGCTATAGAACGGAGGCTGAAACGATTATGCTCGTTTTCCGGCCAGCGATGTCTGTCCTCTCCGTGCTCTGGACTGCTTAAGTAGGTCACATGGATGCCTTCGGGCAACGGAGACTTTTCTGAATCAAAGCTAAAAGATTCCAGAAATCCTGTTTATCACGCACATTGAGAATCTTCATGCTTTTGCTATGAGCGTCAGACATTGTGTGTCACACTGGGTTGGTCGTATTGCAGTTGATGTGTTAATCTGATGTTCACCGTGGAGTTTATCCAAGCGATGATTAAGAAACCATGAATGGAAGATATTCTTATGGAAGATTGATGTTGAATAGGACGTTTGATTTGAGTTTTTGCACTACACTGCATTACACTGGCTTCTGTTCTCCATAATGAGATTATGCAGTGAATGGAACATTGTTTGAAATGAGTCTGGTGAGCTAGCAAAGTTAATAAACCCCAGCGATCAAAGTGACTGCCATGCATGAATCTGATTCCATAGTTACTGTTATACATCATGTTTTAGAAGGAGCGAGCAAGTCTCTCTCTCTCTCTCTCTCTCTCTCTCTCTCTCTCTCTCTTTGGTTAGTCATAATGAAATAATGCTGCCTCGCATCTCTTTTGTATGGGTAATTGAAAGAGACCTCTGTCATCTGATTTGTTGTCTCAAGGTAAATGTTCCAGCATGTGTTTCTAATAAAAAATCATTTATAAAATTTGGCTAATTATTACTTATTAGTTGGCTAATCGGTCTTAAGAAATCCTGGAAGGTTTTGGGTTCACCTTCAATCTGACATGTTTCTTAATGACATTTACATCAAACGATCTTGCTTTCCAAAACAGCTGGAATGAAATGCAGAACAGAATGCAGTGGTCTTAACAAACCTTTTTAACGTATATGCTGATTCTGCTAAAGCTAATTGAAATAAAATCTCAAAAACATAGAAAAAATCTTTTTTACTTGAATAGTCAGTTGGTGAAAGGCTATTTCTCCATTTTGGCCCATCCCTAATCTATGCCTATAAGTGCCATGACACTATATACCGATACTATTGTACATACAGAAGTTTTACTCAAAATGCTTTACAGCCCAGAGTCAAGGTTATGGGATCGCATGTAACTGAAGGATTTATCAAACAGGGTCTATATTTCACATCGATGTGATACTCACCGTGATTATATGACTAACATTGTATATTTTTAAGCGCAGCGGTATAGCCTTTAGTGCTGACAGGTAATTTTCTCAGTTAGATGTATAGATTCCACAGCAGGAGGTCATTCTGGGTGTTCGGTGCACGCAGACTTCCTTTAACCTTTCTGGTCTGAGTTAATATGATGGGTGTGAGAACCCATTTTTGAATAAGCAACATTCCTTGAAAAGGGGTCGGGCGAATGGAACGCAGGGTTGAGGTGGTCTTTGAAAAGACGATCTGTCCTGTCAGCGCTCGCTTTAAAAACATACCCTTTATTGATTTATAGCAGTCGGGGTTTGAATGGTTCCCTTGGTCGATTATGAGACAGACAGACGTTTGTTGTTGTGTCCAAAAGCACACGTTCCCGATTTGCAACACTTGTTTGTTCTTGATTATAAAACACATTCAAGTCTTTGAGGAGTCGAATAATGTATAAATAACTAAAACATCTGGGTTAGTTTCAGTGACCAAATCCTCATCTGGGTCATTGATGGTCTCAAGATTTATCACCACGTGAGAATTCATTACAGTCCCCAGTAAAACTGTCTGATAGACTTGTTGGAGCGAATACTAAATTCCAGATGGTCTGATGTGTACCAGCGGCTCTTTGTTTGCAATTGATGCAATCCGTAAATTCAAAGCAAACACTTAAGCATTTTCATATGAAGGGTCATACTTATGCTCGGATGCAAATAGGCATGCATTATTAAACCAGAAAGTTGGACAATTTTGATGAAAAGAAGGAGATTCTTGTTTGCTTTTTAATGGAAACTTGTAGTGCTTCAACTTGACTTGGACTGCCTGCAGATGATTAGATTACATTGTTCTCAAGACTTGATTTTTACTATATTTCACTCAAACAACATTGGCAAACTGGCAATGTCAATGTTTGTTTATGGTACATTTATTTATGTTTGTAGATCTATACTTTTGCTTTTCATGCATTTTTTTTAGACCAAGTAGATTATTTTTGAAAATATCCAGTTCTGCAAATTGCAGTTTTGTAAATGTGTATTTAGACAATAAGAGTGTCTCGCATACGAGCCATTCTTCTCTGCTACCATAGAGCAACTCTTTCTCCTGACTAAGCTCACGTATTATTTTTCGAGGGATAACCCCTGTAATCAGGGTTAAAAGGAAATCTGCCTTGTGTTACACAATAAGCTCAAATATGAGGTCTGGGAAGAGTTAAGCGAAAGCCATAAGCTTTAATCCACCACGGGACAACCACAGCTTTACAGAAGCAAAGAAGATGAAGACAATAACACACATTTATTATTCTCAAAATAGCAATTAAACCATTTTCTGTTTGGTCATATACTTCATTCAAACAATGGGATTGTAATTAGGATCCAGGGCAAAACCAGTTTCAGCTTGATTTAAGGTTGATCCGGATCTGTGTTCTTAAAGATTTCACATATCTGATCGCTTCGTTTGGTCTGATCATTTGCTTTTGTTTTGCAGATTTGGATATGCACCTGTGTCCATTTATTGCTGTACATGACAGTTGCTGCCTATTCAAGTGAAATAGGGAATCCCATTACAGATGACATCAAAAAAATTTCTTTGTTGGTAAGAACTTTTATGAATCTTAAGAATCTGCAGGCAATTTTCCCAGTTTGTTTAATGATATACTACAAAAAAGGCTTAAAGCATTAGATCAGAGTTTTTCTTGGTCCAAAGCGCATTGATAGTTTATGTATAAAATAAATGTATTTGGCAGGTTGTTTAAAAATGTAACAGATCTTGTGATTTATTCCACCATTGATCTAAACTAATTGTTTACTTTAGCGCTTTGATTATATTTTTATCATATTCTGTTTTTTGTCTTGTAAATTATTTACAAATGGTCTTGCCAGTAATGCAGTGCATGCTGTTGGCTGACTGACGACCAATAAATTGAAATATAAATCTTATGAACCAAATATGTAACACATGTTTGTGGCTTCCATAGCTATATATATACTGTATAAACTAAGCCAAGAACATAAATGTAATTAGAATCGTTTCTCGTTTACATTGCGGTTACTGTTAAGCTGCATTTTTTTTTCTGTAGTTTTGTTATAATTAGACGTTGTATATGTGCAGTTGGTGTTTATGCTTTTTCCCTTTCTCATTAGAAACAAAATATTCCAAAAGACTACAAGATTACAGTACGTTATATACCTAAAGAAGTGGTGAGTTTTTATCCTGTCCATCATAGATCTATTCACTGCAAAAATTAAACAAATATGAGATAATAGTTTTGTTTTTATGTTTTTTTTAAGAGTGGCATGTGCTGGGTGAAGCTAAATGTATTTCACTTGGAGGTGAGCTTAAAAGGCCTGGCGCAGAAGTTTGGGAACATATCTTCCAATAAAGATAACATAGGCACTTTCGTCCAAATCCTGCAAGAGATGCGATATCACATGGGAAATGGCTTGGTGAGTGATTTGTGATTAACCAAAAAATAACTATTATTAAAGTTTTTTAATTAGAGTTAATATTATATCAGAAACCAGAACAAAATCTGGTGTGTTTTATAAAGGTGACAAAACACATGGCAATAATTTGGGACTGTTTTAGTCACATTGTGGCTTTTTCCGTTGTTTATTAGTTTCTTATCCTCTTGCTCATTTCTTCATTTCCGTTTCAAAAGTGTTTTTTCCTATAAATGCTTGTAAATAAAACCATCCAGCATTCTGTGTGTACCCTTTTGGATTATTTATTAGGTTATTTTCTACAATGAGCAACAAATGAATTTCTTAATATGAAAAACACTTCTCTTTTGTTTTTATTCATTTTCCGTACCATTAGGAGGATTCAATGCTAGAATTCGAGTGTCACTACATAGAGGAGATGTGGCTGACGGGAAAGTACTTTGAATTTGTGGAGGACTTTTTCAACACGGCCAATTCGTCCAGAGAAGTGGAGGACTGCGAGCCGCTGCCGTGTCCCACATCTACAAAAACAACAATAACATCAACCACGACGGCATCGCCGGCGTCACGGCAGCATAGTGCAAATGGTAAGACATATGTCATAAGAAGCCATTGCACGAAAGCAGAAATGCTTTGATTCACACATTGCAGTGTTTTTTTTTACGATTATATTGTGAAACCGCAGAATGTCGTTTGTGGAAGGACGCCCATTTGGATTTTGGAGGTTTTGGATGTTAACACCCTCTTTCAAATCATATCTCATGTGGCAGCTTTGGTTGCAATTTTGTACTTGTTGTGTGTGTGCGTCTGTGGGTGTATGTGTGTGTGAGTTCCACGCCTTTTCAAACGATGCCGCCGGACTAAACAAGAGAAGCAACATGTTTTTGTTGGCCCTTTTATGACAAAGTCTCAGCTGAGTTTGAAAACCCAGAGATGCTCCCAAGAGTCCAGAATCAAAGTCACCATGTTGATTACAGAGCAATCTTCCCATCTTCCCATGCACAAGCTCTTTCTTTCCGAAAGCGGACAGATCGCTTCTTTCATGGCGCGGAAAGAAAAGGAGATTGTGTCCGACTTTTTAGGCATCTAACAATGAACGGTTTCTGTCTGAGACTTTTAATGCTTCTCTGTTTCTGCCTCTTTCTAGAAAAATATAACGGTCCACCTGGTGACACAGAAAAAGGTGAGAAGTCTTTCTTCAAAATTATTAAATGGATTTAAAGGGACAGTTCACCTTAAAATTGAACTTCTGTCATCAGTTAACGATGACTTCCGAAGACCTGAAATACAGCAAACAAAACATAGGGACCACTTTTATGATACTTTCCAGGTTTTTTTTGGTCATTTTTGAAGTTTGACAATCTCAGTCCCCATTCACTTTCATTGTGTGGGAAACATTCTTTAGATTCTTTCTGAAGTCACATACAATAGTTGTGAAACAATGAGGAAATAACAAAACCTTTATTTTTGGGTGAACTATCCTTTTTCATCAATTATTTAGAGAAAACCATTTAGCTGGGCTGGACGTTTTAGTGCTCAACAGATGTACTCCATCAGATGTTATCTGTGAGGTTAAAGCCTCTGGGGCTCTCACGAACAACAAGGTTGTCTTGTAAAGCTAATAAAACTTTCCCTGTCGTTGTTGCGTAGGAGCGTTTCTTCCAAAAGTTGTGGAGAGCAGCCTAATGTCACTCCTCGCCATCCCGTTCATTGCAGTGGTGTTTTTGTTGGTCTGGAAGGTACATTAATTATTTTTATATTTTTCGTGTAACTAAACACTGACTGCAGTTAAGCTTGTCCTAACTTGCCTGTTGTTTCGTATTGTCATGCAGATTAAATCTAGACGAAATGTCCCCAAAACCGAACGGAGTGCAGAAGAAGGCCCCGCCCTTTTCTCTGGAGAGGAAGCCAATATACCCCCATTAGATGTGGAGATATCTGAAAAGTATTGCACCATTACTGTACCTTCCGCATAGCATGATGTGTTTTTGTTAAGCACTTAAGTATGGTGTTTTCCCTAAAAGTATCAGGAAACTTTTCTGACACATTACATAATCACTTATCCATTTTTTAATCTACTAAGTAACTAGTTGATTTTTAATGGATGAGGTCATTTCTGCCCAAGTTCACACACACACGCTGATGTCCTTGCGAAATAACCAAGTTTGTAATTTACTATAGAGATGTTCCATTAATCTCTACAACATGAAAGTGTTCATTAGAATTTTTATTGTTTTATCATTTAATACCCATCCAATAATCTGTAAAATAAATGCCATTTGGTTTAATATCGTGTATATACGATCTAATATTGGACTATTGTATGTTTGTCCATTCAGTACACAGATTAACAGCAACTTCCTGTTTTGTTTTCCAGAAACAGATTAAATATTATCAGGGCAGTGTAAATCCAGCTTCCAGCTAATCAACACAGGTAAAAAACACATTAGCTTAATCTCCTTTCACACAAGCTTTATTACAATTCGAGCTCCAGCCACAGTTTTGTTTCTCATGAACAAAATCACCCTTTCAGTCGCTTCTTCAGACCACACAATGGACAGAAATCATCATCCAGCACCTCTGAAAGCTTCTCACATCTTCCTGTGAAGGACACAAACTGGCCTAAAACTCGAGAGCTGCTCTTTGAGTATCCAACAACCACTGCTGAACCCTTTGGGCTGGATACAGTTGAGAACTTCTGAGAACTTCTGAGAATTGCTCTTCACGCTCTTTAACGCTTCCTTCTCTCCGAGGAGACTGTGCAGGAGGAACCCGATGAAAAGCAGGATGGCATCGGATTCATGTGGAAGTAGCTAAGAATCGGAGATTGCGAAGGCTAGGAGCCGCAGTTCAGAAGGAGAACGGCCATCGGTTGCTTTAAAAAAACGTCTGTCTTAAAGGAGTTAAAGCAGGATTGACTACCTCCAGCTGCACTGGTCCATCTTCTGCTCTTTCTTTAATCCATTGTTCTCTTTCTCCTTTGCTCTGGGCGTCCAGATAGACGCCTTTCAAATTTTTGGAGCGTTTTAATCAGTAAAGTCATTTTTAGATTTTCTCATCTGACTTGTGAATTGTTTTTATTGTGGCTATAAACTGGTGGTGTGGACTTAATTTATTTATTTCTGAATATGACATGGCACATGCATGGCAATGAATGATTATTGAGATGATACATAGTTATCTCAACTTTAAGACATACTCCACAATCTTTTATTGCTTGTGTACTTCAACAATAAACCCTTCACTCATACTAGCTGCAGACTCGTATGTAATCATAGAAGCCATTGTTTGATTTTGTTTTAATGCTATAGATTTTTTTCTCAACTGCTTTCAGTACAGCCGTGATAAACACCGATACGTGATGGCTTTTTTATATATATAGCGTCTGTTTTTGAAGTAATTTAGTATAAAACCTCCGGTGGCTGCTAATTTTAGAGATTCTGCTTTTATCAGTGGTTGTGAGTTATATAGCTCAGAGATTTTAATTTAAACGAAAAATCAGATTTTATTGAAATTCTAAGAAATTTTATTTGCAAGAGCAAAACATATGATATGTAATACACAGTGATCTAACTATGCACAAAAATGGTTTTATATCAACTAACAACTTTATATGTCAAAATAAACTAAACTAGTATTATAACACACAACATTTTTTAAACGGTACATACCGAAGTATAGTTTCACACCACGTAAATCAATTTGATATGAAATTTGGTGGTTTTTGCATTGCAGGCATCTGAAATAGTAAAATAATTTGTGCAAACTGAAATAGAAAACATGCATGTACTCTATTTTGTGCCTTTCATAGCATGGCTTGTCTGTAAAAAAAATCTCTTGGATAACCAGCCATATATTTATTATGGAAAAATAATATCATAATGATATTGCACTAGTTATATTCAAAATTCCTCTAGGACATTTCAGATGATTTTTCGAGAATGCTCTTTGACCTAACGTGATCCCATTCCAGATTTGGCCCTTCTGCTGAATACCAATCGATTTATGCATGTTGGCATCTCAATGTCTCGCATTGCTTCTCTTAACCTGTACATACAGATTTATAATAGCTCAAATTCATTTAGACAATTGCTGATGACGATCCTCAGCAGAGATGTTTTATTTTATACCCCGCTTCGTCCAACTGGTTGTAATGATCTATATACTTTATTGTGGGGAATAACCTGTTGCCTGCCTCAGTGATTTTCATTTTCTTTACCCAGATCATTTTCTTAGTAAAAACACTACAGTCTTTGAAATATGTAATGTGAAGTTTGGTGAATAATCTCTTATCCTGATTAAGGTGGATGTTTACAGAAACTGTGTTAACTGGCAGCAATTCTTGTGGTCTAACGCTTTTCATTAAACTGTCTCGATATGAAGCATGTCAATAGAAGTATTTGCTTTTCGATCATGGATTTCCCAATGCTTAAGATCTTCTCAAGATAGCTCAGGACAGGCAATGTTACGGTGTGTGAAAAGTTGAAGATGTTGTGTTGTTAACATGTATGACTGGTTTATATTCTCTGGAAAACATCTATGAATTTGGTGAACTTGAGAAGTTTGCGTGGGTGAACCTTCTTTTGGTCCTGGAGAACAAAAGTCTTTGTGCGTGCCCAGATAGGGTTGCGTGTAAAGACGCTCAATAAATAGCATAAACCGATAAACAACACCATGAAAAGTTTGAAGTAAAACATTCCTACATGTTATGAATATGAATGAGTATGAATATTGTGTGTGAAAAAACAGGCTAAAGCTGTGAACAAAAGGCATTTTTCGGCAGGCTAGAACGCAAACCATAGATGATAAGAGCCAGCCCGCCAAATTCCTACCGCTGCCCTGAAACTACTGGGATTGTTGGCGAAGTGTTGGACGGTTTGGATTTTCTGGTTTGTGACATTGAGATCAGAGGGACGTACGAGAGAACTCAACCAGGAAATTGTAAAATTGGCACGTCCCAACTGCCGTAATTGGATCCTGCATCACGTTTGTATGACTCCAGAACACATCTAGTCACGAAGTCAGTCAGGGTGCCAAACGTAAACAAGGAATTGTGGCCCAGGCATTGTCTGGGTGACAGTCTACTGTATTCTGTATTTTATATGAATATATGCAAATATATGTATAAGATGTGAATAAAGTAACATTTATCCACTATCGCTAAGGCTCAGGTGGGATTACTTCTCATTAAAGCTAATAAATCATGTTAATGACAGTTGGCTCTTGAGCTGTTTTTTGACATATCCTTGTTTGGGTTTTTACTAGGAAACGATTTCCATTGTGAATAATACTGACCAATCCGGTTTGGGGTTTAAATTTCAATTACATGACATGTGTGCTTAAAACAATATTTTCCTTTTCAATGGGACATTGCCACAGCTTTCAACGAAACCATTGCAAATTCAAATTCCAAAGAAAAATTCCTCCGGTATCATGTTTTGCTTGCATTATTACATAAAGCCTTATAAATTTGGGCCCATATAGAAATTGATGTCATTCTGTCATCTTTATTTGTCATGGAGCACAAATTTTATTACTGGAAACCCAGTAAAACTGTAACACGGGCAAAGACGCAACATTATGCATGTTATTCAACTTGTTTTCAAATCTTCTCAAGCCGTGACTATTTTTATGTGTGGAACAGACAAACATGTTAGTCATTATTCGATTCAAATGTTTCTCTCAAATATCTTTGTGCATGGACTTAATTAATAACCTTCAGATGCACCACTGTCAGTCACAAGACTTGAGACGGTCACAAGCAAATGGGATTTCAGACAGGAAGATTCTTACATATGAAAATGCAAATGTTTTACATTTTAGATATTTAATTTTTGTTTGAAATTTTTTCTCATTTAGGTCATTTAAAAATTATACAATTTAACATTTTTATTTTAGTTTATGTTTATTGTTATGAAAATGTGTTCCATCAATATATAGTTCCTCATGATTAGATTAGGATTCAACTATGAAATAGTGAAGTGTTTCACCTGTGGAACGGTGACAATTAAATAGTTTTAATAGTTTAGATAGTATTCCAAGAAAGACATCCATTGGCATGGAATGGCACGAGCAGGCTTACAACAAAATCTTCCTCTATCCAAAAGAAGCAACAGATTTTTATCACACATATGTCAGCATGCCATCATAAAAGTTAGACCAAACAAAAACACGAGGTTTCCGAGGTGTTTTATCATCAGCTATCAGAGTTAGTCTGGTAGTCATCACCAGGTGCTAATTGGATAACAAATACTGTACCTGCAGTAAACAAACACACGATCCCTCATTAAACAGCCCTGCTGGATTGTATTTGCTCGTAAACTTATGGGTGGCTGCTTCAATATTTCCCATCTGTTTGCTCTAGAACTTTATAGTTCTTGATTCACAGTCATAGAAACAGATGCATGTCAGCTTTTACTAACCTAGAAAGATTTGATCTTGTTTATTTGCGTGTAGAAATATAATGACACTCAGATCTTCTATCTCACGTGTGGGCCATCTCACGCTGTGTAACTATGTGAACTATGTTTCAGATGAACCCTGTCGTCTCTCGAATCGCAGGCTGCACAACACAGATAAAAATGGAAGCGATTCTGCAAAATTGTCCTCTGCCCGGCGCTACGCCCCCGTGTCTCTCGCCGTCCTCGCTCTCCGGAGCGCCGCTTGTGTGGGTTGGTTCGCTGGTCGAGAGCCCAGGCAGATGAGACTAAAAGCCGGTCCCCCTGAATGCCAACCTCTCCTGTGACAGTACGTACATTAACAAAAAAGGGCATTATCCCGCACTTTTGAATGCGTGACAAAGGTCTTTATGAATTTAAATTGTGTGCGTTTTTTCTCGTCGGTGGGAATCGGCACAGGACCGTAGTCACAGGTCATATGGTTTAAGGTTACTAAGTAAAAGCTTCTACCAATAGAGTTGTATTGCCTTCTGTTGCGCGCTTTTTTGCCCTTTTACAAAGCCCTTTCTGCAACCGCGAGAGAAAGCCCTCACCCCCAGGTGGGGAGCGGAGACGGACGAGTCCGGTCCCTTGAGGACGTAACCGGAGGCTTATCAGGGCCCGACGCTGTTCTGTAATACTCCTGTGAAAGGCCTTTTTGACCGCCTCCCAATAGCCGTGTCTCTGGGCAGGAGGCTGTAATGGAGAACTCCGCGGCCCCTCGGCAGCCAGCGAAGAAACGGAGGGGGGGCGGCCCGTCTCGGGACTAGGAGTCCTGTTCTAAAGCATCGAGGGAGAGGACGGAGGAGAGAGATGACACTGCTGCGTAGGCGTGACAGAGAAGAGCTCCAGTGAGTCAGGCAGGGCTCGGGTTCTCCTCAGGGGTCCTCCGCAGCGAAGCGTCACCTCACGGGGCGCAGGTGGACACGCCCGCCATTCGAGCGCCACCGCGTTTCTCACAGGGTCCTCGGAGACGGGCTGTGTCGTGGCTGAAAGGCATTGGATAAAGAAAAGTTTATAGCAGTTCAGTGACATTCAGATTCAACCGAAGGGCATTGCGATGAGCAACTCGAGATTTGCTGATATGACTAAGCCAAATACACGCTGGAATAGAATTATGAGTCATTTGGTGATCCATTGCTCACAGTTGCCTGTTAACAGTTAACAAAACTTTTTTGGAATAAAGATTTTGTGATAAAAGTGTTTACATTTACATAAATACATAAAAAATTACAAATTTAAATGCTATTTTCATTTTTGCTCTCTAAAAGCAGCCTACTTTGATTTAAGACACATTTGCATATATTTCTATTGATTATGGCAGCAGTGATTTATCAAACATTGATTAAACAATAGAGCAAAACATTATAACCGGGCATATATCCAGATGTGCGGTGTAGACAAGTACACGTCTGGCATTTTAAACATCTGATTGATGCTGTACTGTACCAGTGAAGTTTGCCAGATCATGATAGGTGCATCCTTCAAAACTCAGAACCGGGGTGTGTTTGGCTGTTACCATGATCAGAATGATTGATTAGGGGAATCAGGTGCTAAAACAACACAGCAGACACTTAATTTCTAAGTATAATCTATCATTTTTTTTAGATGAAAAGGTCAAATGAATGTCTTTTATTATCAAAAAAAAAAAAAAACAGGAATTTTAGTGCAAAGTTTGGTTTTATAACATCAGAGATATTTTAAATTCCCTCAAGGCAGAAGGGTGTGTAAAAGCGGGTGTTTCTTTGTATCGGCAGCACTGTTGGGTGTTCGCATTGTTTGCAGCTGTTTAAAATGCTGATACTTTTGACAGTGCGCCATTCAATCATTTCTAAAGAGTAACTTGATAACATTGTGAGGGTTTGGCTTCTTGTCTGAAACACATTCTTGATACAAAGGCATATTCCCCTTGAGATTTGAGGAAAATTACATGAAAGGCATCCATGTGGCACAAATACTGTATGATGTCATGTGATATACAACTAGTGCAATATTTTATTCCAACAATAGGGACTAAATCAGTTTCTTGTTTTCCTAGCTGATTTATTGTGACATAGTAGATTGTGGACTGATTTGCTCCTAACTGCTTCAATATTTGAAAATCCAACAGTCTTGATGTAAAACTATAATATAAACAATGAACAATACAAATGTGCAATAGTTTAAAAAAAATTACATTTATGTTTAACCATAAAATTGCTTTAAAAATTTTCAATCAAATCGGCATTACAATTCAGCTTTTGATTTGTTAACATTATTTCTACTCGTCAACAAGTTAAGCCATTTCAAATTATTTGAATACATTTATTTACAGCAACTTACCTCTGATTTTTTTTAATTAGTAAGTTAAAATGACTTGTAAAGGCGATTTGATTATACTTAAAACATTTAGGGCAACAGCTATTTTGTGTTTCATTAAGAAGCCAAGCCAAATAAACAATAATTGAATAAAAAAAAATTGCCATTCTTTATAATTATTTACTGGTCATCCACATCCATTGTATTTCATCAGATTCATTTAGAAAGAAACTCAAACTTTGCCATCATTACTTCTTGGTAGGATGCCAATTACTTGTACAATTCAATAGAGTCCACAGTCAACAAAACACATAAAGAAAATGATGAATTACGTATATCGTAGAGGTTAAACGTTCTATTAAATTGAGACCAGCTCCCAAAATATATCTCTCTTAAAGTTTATCCAAACACAGATCTGTTGCCAGAGTGTCCAGATGAAGAATAACTAGCACTAAAAGTGAAACATTTATCTTGCCCATGAATTTCTGAAAACAGAACCAAAAGTCATTAAAGTTCCCCTCATGCACTGTCTGAATGTCATGATTTCACCTTTATCAAACTTATCTTAATGCAGTAGGTATAATCAGCGGTCTAGGTCACTTAACAACAATTTATGTGCACCTGGGTTGAGGTTTTATCTGTTTTATCTATGTTTGGGATTTGGATGCAATTCACAGGAATTACACAACAATATTTAATCACAGAGAGGTAATAAACATGTCACAGTCATCTGGGGGATGCTGCTGCATATTTTGTGCAATTTCTAGTCTGAGACATTCATGGGCGTAGCCAGCCACCCATCAGCCCCATTATAACATTATAACATCTGCTGTGCCTTACCTGTACACATGTTCTCTCACCAATTTATATTCACTCGAAAAATACATATTTTTGTTAAAATAGTATTCAACCTGTAAACGGTCACTATACAGGTGGAACACTTATTATTGTTATTTTATATATACTTATTATTTTATTATTATATAGCTTATTTATTTATTATTATATACTTATTATATTATTATTTTATATATACTTTATTATTTTCTTATTATATTATACTTGTTATTTTACTATTCACTTTAAAATGTCATAGTTGAATTCTAATCTTATCATGACAAACTATATATTGATAGAAATCTCTAAGGCTTAAGAATAAATATTTCACCAATTTTCATAAAAATAAATATAAACTAAAATGTATAAAAAATGTTATAAAAAATACCTAAAAAATAAAATCTAAAATCTAAAGTGTAAATAATTGTAGTTTGGATATGTGCAGTGACAGTTATCAGGTTAAGACACACCTGCTAGATATGTGTGTCTCTGGAGAAGTTGTAAATCTGACATAATTTTAGAAAAATAATGTTGGACAATTTGTTACATTTCAGTTTTTTTAAAGGTTTTTCAATTATAATTATTTGTAATATTCACCCATGTTTTATGTAATTGAAAGTCATATTTACATTGTTAAAAATATCTGTATATTTAAAAAAACCTTTTCTGAATTTTATTTCGGTCCCCTGCATTGTACTCCAAAGACAGCATCCTACACATTACAAACATCTGATAAGCCCTCTTTAATTTAATGGTTCAATCCTCAACTCAATTAACTTACTGAGCACCATAAATGCACAAGCTTCAAATTCACCATCAAAGGATCCATTTAAAGCACATACTTAACGAATGAGGTATATTTTCCTTTTACTGAGTCCATTTCCTCTTGTAGAAGCAATTAAACAAGCTTAAGAACCCTTTAACACAGCAAATTGCTTTCTAAATACAGAACAAAGCCATTCACATGTATTTCAAATCTCTGTTAAATTGTTTTGGGGTGTGGATTTGGCAAAACGGGCTCTTAATGCCTGCAAAAATTTGTGTTAATCTGCGATACAGATACTGTACATAACACCTGGCAACATCTACATTGTTTAGCTTGCTTACCGAAACATTCCCATGCTTATTCTCGCATGAAAAACAGCTTTGAGCGAATTTGAAGCGCTTGAGAAAAAGCCAGCGACTCTTCCTCGGGCTGTTGCACCTACTGAACTGAAACCATATTTCTTGGCAATAAAAAACAAAGTAGTTGTTTACAAGGTAGTATACCTTATGCTTGATTGGCATTTAAAGAGTTTTTAATCTATTTCTTTCTACCCCACCCTAACACTTGCATGTGCATGTACGCAAACTAACATATAACATCCCTCTTATTGATATCTTTTCACATGAACGTCTGGCTGATTGTTGCAACTGTTTGCCATCAGTGAAGCATAACAGGTCAGCAACAAAATGTAATTACAGTCATGAGCTCTTCTCCTACTTTTCATGATGAATATCCATAAAACAGGCTGCTTGAGTAGCGTTAGAAATGTTGGGTAGGTTAATTAGTCTTTCATCAAAATTTTCCATCTTACCAACGGATGTGGCTGTTACAGCAGATATCGTTTCTACCTCATCCGACTAAAGAATAATACTTTCTTTGGCGTAACCTAATATAGTCATATAGTTAATTGAGCCATATTAAATCATGTTTTTGACATGAACAGTGCAATTTAGATGTTACCATACTGTAGGTTACTTGAGAAAATATGTACATACTTAATAGCTTTTAGAGTTCCATGAAATGTCAACTTTCCAGTGGTTATGAATATTATATCAGTCAGGAGTAGACCTGAAAGAAACAAGAGCACATATTTTTTCGTCAGACTAAAGGATGACATGAAACACACATGCTGTGTTTAAATTAAACCCATAGAAACCTTTTTACATTTTCAACTATACATTTATTATGTTTAATAGTCAATGTGGTGAAGTGTTTAACTATCATTTTTTAAATATATTTGGTCTTAACATTGTATTGAAATTCATATACACACATTTACTTATCCACTGAATCTAAATAGAGACATCACAACTTTTATTGTTTCTATATACATTTAGTCTTAAATACTATAAACTAAACTAAAATAAAAAATCTTTACTTGCTCAATATTTATAGTGTTTATCAATTGAGGACAAACCAAAATGAATGATTTGGTCTGGTTTTGCTTACTTTTGAGTACAAACTTGTCCTCAAATATGGTCAAGTACACATATTGTGTGTTCTGTATGCGTCCTGGCCCTAAAAATGTGTGAAATAAAATCTCTGAGATGAAATTCCCTTTCATCACTTCAGTAATATACGCACACTAACATATCTTTGTCAGATTTAATTGTTCTATATAGCAACTTCACAGCAGCTGTGGCACGTTGCTGAAAAGCTCTTTTACCGGTATGTGAACATTCTTCAAAGATTTTGTGGCCGACATGCATCGCGGGCAATAACACTTTTACAGTCCATCATGCCTGCCGAGGTATCTTTTTGATCTTATAGATAATGATGAGACCTGACAGAAAATTGACTTTGTTTCCAGTGTTATCGCCACGCTGATATGCTCGAGATGTAACACAATTACATATGTGAGCCGAAGCCTCGGGCCAGTCACCCTCCAGGATTTTAACTTGCTTGAACTCAACATGCTTTCACATAACAGATGTATCTCCTGTTAGATATTAAGCAATGTTTATCCGTGCTGCAAAGTCCTTAGTTAATCACTGTTTAGGCCTGACGTTAAATTGTGTGCTTTTCATGTAGAACGATGAAGTAAACAAAAACAAACACGAAAGGACATTGAACTTCTTTCTGACACATTTGGCATGGGGATGTCAACACTTCAACAAGAAAACAGTTGTTGTAAAAACGCGGTCGTGATCCTCTGAAGTTAAATTATCTAACAAACATTATCTTGATGATCTCGGGCAGTAAAACATTCAGGGATTTAACACAAGCATACAATGAGAGCAGTACAATAACAGCACGTAGGAAAGTAAAATCTCATTTCAGATTTCCCAGACATGAGTGAGATTAATGGATGTTTGCTTTGGGGCTTCACACACTTACTGTTTTTCTAATAATCAAACCAATTTACCAAGACCAAAACATATTTTTTATACTTTGTGCATGTCAACAATTTCTCATTTGTTTCTATTTTTTATTTCTCCTAAAATATTTTTGAAAAAAACATCTGTGCAGGAAAACAAAACTTTTTATAACAGTATTCAAATCTGCTTTAGATTATCTCAAAAATTGTCATTCTCATCCAAGACCCTTACTGCTGAACACTGATCTTCAAAGAACACAGGAATTATTTAATTTTTTTGTTAACTGCTGTGATTAACTCAGTATGACAGGATTAATACCGCATGCACACCAGGAGTGTAACTGTGTAAATAACAAGACTGCACTATCTGAATCTCTCCCGCATGTAGCCGAGAGAATTGAATTGTCAACTTGGGAACATTTATAAATGCTGTCTTTCTAGACCTTATGGTGCCTGTTTTTCTCTGGAATGAAATCACATGAAGCCGAAATCAAGTGCTCATCATTTGCGGTTTAATCAATTGAATATATCGATCATCAAGCAGCAGGGGTTTGAATACACAATACAGTGTGGTTTCAAAGATGCCACCCAGGTAAGTGTGATGGTTTTAGGACTGAATATCTCAGATTAAACATGCTGATACGAGATATATAGTGAAATAATAATTTTAGCCTTTCCTAAAAAAAAACACAGATAAAGGCACTGACCAAACATATTGCCCTCCTGGTAAATATGAGCAAAGAAACTTGTAAAAATAAATCTGAATTGCTTCTATATATTCTTATGTGAAATATATTATATTTCTAGTCACCTTGGTGTACTATAAAATGGAAATATCAATGGAAATGGAAATGGAGAAATGTTACTCATAAGAATCTCTAGGGATGACATTATTTGTGTACAGTTTAGAACATTTATTTTATAATATGATTTCATCTTTCACTTTCGAATATTTTACTACAATAAAACATGTATTTTTGTGATTTTTAAAAATAAAAGATCAAAAGGAAAAACAATGCAGATGAATTTTAACAGCCTTCTTTGCTCATATTTACCAAGTGTGCCAATATTTCTATCTACAACGATACTCTGAATGTTACAAAATGACATGTACTAAAATATACTGCTTAGTTACATCCTTCTGTTTACTATGTTTCCATCTGAGCTGTATAAATAAGGCTGTTTTCAGATTTTTATTGGTGGTATTAAGTGAAAACTGATCCGTCGATACGTTGTTTGCACAACAGTTTATTTGGGTGCTCCTGCTTGTTCTTGGCCCATAAAAATAACTGTGTTTCAATCACTAAACATTTGCACACTTGTTTTCTTACCTCCCTGAATCGTTCCACACCACCCATTCCCTCCCTCCCTTCCTTTTTCTTCCAACTGAGGATCATTTATTCTGAAAGCGAAGCAGGTCACTTTCATTTCCTATCACCCAAGTGTCTGCAAGACCTTTTTAACATCTTCAAACACACAAGGGGTACCGAAAGTCTCCTCTTCCCTTTAATGACGGATGAATGCATCTAATTTTGGAAATAGCAAGCTTGTGTTATTTTTCACAGGTATAGAGTGTGTGTTTTCAAAGGAACACTGAGCCATTATGGTTGTCCTGTACACTAAAAATGGAAGCAGTTAGTTAAATAAATCTTTGGAGGATAACGCTTCCTTCTTTCCTGAGCATTCAAAGACATGTGAAGCTACCTGTGGAAAGCTTAGTAACCGTGAAGTCCAAAGTTCTTGTGGTTTTAATATTTTAACTAACCCTAAGAATTCCTGCACATGTATATGATCTGATCAAAGAGTATCCTATGATAACATCCTATGATTCTGTTCTTACTGAATGTCCTCAAAACAATACAAATCAAAACATTACACTGAAAGTAAATAAGGACCAGAGCCAAATGCAAATAAATGAGCCTGCCACGATGATATAAATCACTCATTTCCTCAGCAGATGTCAGAATTATCAGCTCAGAAACACATCTTTAGTGTGTGTTTGGTGTATTAACACATCTTTAAACTAACAGTTTTTCATAAAGGAGAAACACATGCTGACCCTTGAGACATTTTATTAACCATGCAAACAAAGTGGTGGTAAAACAGATGTCAGGGATTGTTTAGTAATTGCCAGTTGGAAGGTTTATGCTGCAGCTTAGCAAACCAGAACTTGTTTGAACTTTAAAATAGATTCTCAAATTTAATTTATTAAAGTCAAAACAGCCTCAAGTGACCGTGGAAACCATCACCACAGGACAGACACATATGCTATTTTCATAAAATCAAAATTGTAAACGATCCTCTTTCCCTGTCAGTCGATGATAGAGATTTCAAATTTATCTTTTAAGCCACAGTATTTATTATTATGCTCATTTTAAAGCTTATATTCGAGGACTGTTGCACATTAAATTGCAAATAACAGTGCTCATTCATAAAGATTACATTAAATAAAGCTAAAATTCTGAAGTTGGTGGTGACAGAGTTCAACTAAAAATGAAAATACTTTCATTATTTACTTACTCAATCATGTCGTTCTGATGCCTTATGACTGTCTTCTGTAAAATACAAAAAAAAGGTGAATGGAAGAATATCCTGGACAAGTTTTCCATATAATAAAAGTGAGGCCTTGGGCTTCAAATGAAGTGACTCTAAATTCTGCATCTTTTGAAGTCATGTGATAATTGAGTCAAGAGAACTGGGAAAGCTTGATTCATGAATGAATCATTCAGATCGGTTGAACTGAACTGAATTAAACAAATTATTCATCCATTAATCAAACCTTCTGCTACTTCTCTCATGAATGAAGAAAGAAGAGAAACCTTGGAATATAACGCATAAAAGTCAACCTTTAAGACAGTCACAAAGGTTAAAACAACAGGAATAAATAAACAAATAAAATAATTTCATTTGTGGGTGAACAATTCCTTTTAAGAGCTGGTCCCTCACGGATTTCAAAATGTTTGCCGAACTCATAAAAATCCTGAACACGCGTTTGGGGCGATCTTTCTTCCACAAGGACACGCCCAAACTCTTTACCCCACATCACCCTTTTTATCCACAGTCAAGTGTGTCCTCATTTCCAGATTCTTTAGTAAATCATATCCTCATGGAGAAATAATCAGTCTTTAGGGAACAATGAGTTTCTTACATCAGGTCATTTCACCCACATGTAAACCAGTTTCTCTGTTTTGACACAGTCACTTATGCACAGATGGGTCAGACACAGGAAGACATTCAGTGGAATATGTAATGATACATAAGTTCAATAAATAGTTTTATGATGCTAAGACATCACAGTGCCATAAAACCATTGATAGCAATAAGAATAAGTAGATAAAGATACACTTAAAGAAACAGTTCAACTGTACTTACCTCACATCATTTTTTGAACCTGTTAACATAACAATAAACAAAACCAAAAAAACAATAAAAAGGTTAATGTTACTGTAAAAATAAAAAAAATACAATTGTAGTTCAGATACTCAATTTCTGCCGTGACAGATATCAGGTTAATGTGATGTTTGAACATTCGTGTAAAACACACATACACATGCACATTTATAAAACGGTAAGTTTCAGTGCTTGATTCTGATTGGTCAATGGCTGTTTTATTCATGATACATTTCAACTATGTAAAAGATCTTTGCTGCCTTAAATTTTTAGGTCCAACATATTAAATATTTTTACATTATTTCAACACAATTTTAAATCATTTCAACTCATCAATTTAAGTTAAACAATTTCAATTTATTATGAGTTGACATGAAATAAGTTAAAATAATGTAAAAAGACTTTTGAAATTGTATGTTCATGTTTGGATTTCACAGATATGTTAATAGTACAAACACACAGCAGGATATGTTTATACAAACTCATGACATTCCAGAAGTTTTTCCCTGAAAAATCCCAGTTGCTATGTATAGGAAATGCTGGTCTGTGAAATCACTTAAGGGACTTTATGCTTAAAAGAAAGGCTTGCAAAGCCAAACAGAGCACAAAGTACACAATGTTAGGACTCAGCGTTCCTTGCAAAGAGGAGGAGGAACGGAGGTCTCGAGTTAAACTCTGTATTGGGCCACATGAAACGGTCTTCCAGGAGAACGGTTCAAGTAAAATAAACAAACAGTACTGACAGGTACTGACACATCATTTATCACAACTCCGTGTGTGTTGATGGATCATTGGGGGTCAGGGTTAACTCAGAAACTGGGTGGTAAGGTGACTTTTGTTATTTTAGAGCTTGAAGTTCACAGTCCTCAATCCCTTTATTGTAAACTAATTTGGAAGAGGTTCTGACCCATCACTTATCTTAACTGATGGATCTTTAGCACTTAGAGATTAGATACTTCATGTGAAATCAGGCTGAACTCAGACACTTCGGTAGCTTGTGATCAGCTTGCCGATCGCTCCTGTCCAGCTGTTGTACAGCTGAGTGGTCCAACCCAGCAGGAGAGCGTTATCAGCCAAGACTCTTTCAATGCACCCTGGGAATTCCCACAATTGTTCTCGCCAAGTTTCTACATCACTGTTTACATGATCAGACCCGTGACCATCGCTTCTTAAAATAGCGGTTCCCAGATCAAACGCAGGAAATCGCCATCGTGGCTCCTTGGCGAGTGACTAACTCAGCGAGACAATGTAGCCACATCACGTGTCACTTGTTTGTCTATTCGTCTTTCAAGATTTGGAATGGCACTAGATAAAAACCACATGACCTGGGCTTTATATAATTTAATAATTGCAGTCCAGGAATTGCAGACAGACGCGAGACAAATGTTTTTCGCATCATTCCTGTAATATTAAAATGACACATTTTCAACACATGCTTTCATTCGAGGACAAGGCAATAAATGTGCATTTACTTTTGTTCTTTTTGGTGGGTAAGGCAATGACAAGATGCATATTTCTCCCCAGAAACCAGCAACTATTTCAATAAACAAATGATGGGAAGTGAAATGACGTCTTTGACAGAAAGCTTTCCCACAATTAAGCGCTGTTAGTCTAAGAAGTGACACTTTGTGTTATAATGTGGATTAAGATTTAAAAGACACATTAAAAAAGTAATGAAAAAAATCAAAGCAAACATTCATCCCTTAACCTGTATAACAAACTTGTTTAATGAAAAGCTGAAAAATAAACTAGTGGATTATGTGCGTCTTTCTCACGGTTTTGTATGAACAGGGAAAGCAATGTTTGTTGACAGATGAGAGGTTGTCATATTTGCCGTTAGAGGTTTTAAGAGGGTATTGCAAGCAACATCTTGACACTGTTTGGGAAAATGAGTAATATCCACAGTTTGTCTATCTTTTGAATAATAATTGGAGCTTCCTCTAAATGTCTGATTTCCCCCCATGTAGTAAATCATTATTTCCACTTTCTTTATTTTAATATCCGAATGATCTATTCATCCCATCTGTTCCGTCAGAGACCATTAAAATGTGTCTACAAGTCACATTGTATTAATTGAAGCGAATATAAATCCCAATGTGCTGCACAGATATGAGTACATAAGAATTTAATTTGAAGTGTTTGACTTTGTCTCTTACAAACAAAGGGATGAAATGGATTTTTTTCTTTGTCTTTATAGTATGTCACATGTGCTATTGACAGAACTTAAACTACCTAGATTAAACCCAGAGCTTTATTTTAAAAGACTCACTATTGAATATAAAGTATTTTTATGAAAATCTAACATTTTTTTTTTAACTAAAACAAATCGTAGATGTGCATTCCCTTTTCATTCATTTTAAACTCTGTGTGCATACACTTTCCATGAGACATCTCTTATAAATTATGATTATATTGAAATATTATATAAATAATACGTAAATGCTAATATTAACAATATAAATTATTTTATGAGGTGGTATATTCATACAAATCCATATAATCTCATTTGTACATTTTAGCACAGTTTGCCAATTCACATCGTACATATTCATACACCTCGTAAAATACGTACGAATTCCCTTGAGATCATTTTGGATGTAGTCGACTAGCATCTGCTATAGTTAATATCTTTGACTTTCTTTACACAGCCCCAAAGCCCCTGTCTGTACAATTTAAAGGCAGTATTATTAAGTTTCAAATTCACAGCTAATTTATTATTAATTATGTCATTTAATAGCATATGATAGTTCAAACTCTCTTTTGCTTTCTGACAGGCTATTTTGATCGAATGATCGAAGTCCTATCAATCTAAATGACCTACTTTCTTTTTAATAATGTTTTCAGTAGCTTGACATACCGCACATTGTGCCTGAGGACCTGATAAACCCTGGTTTGTCAGCATACTGTACTGTTCTTGACTATAGCTAAACTGAATTAAAGGGCATTGACGCACTAAGCTGACACACATGTAAAATATTTCATTTCATTCTGATTCATATGTTCACATGGACGTTTGTGAGAACTAAGATGACTAAGTCTCAAAGACGACATTATAAACAGTAGTACATAAAAGCAAGCTACGACTTAACGAGTTATGCAGTCAGACTGGTGTCGTGAGCGCTATTAAAAAAAACGGCGTCTAAGAAACACTCCAAACTTTAAGGACACGGGTGCCTTTGGGGTAGAAGGTCCATCACAACATGGTGACAAGTTGATAAATCACATTCACACAATGCCTTTTGGTTTTTCAACGCAGGGAAAGTCATTTACTCTTGTGGTGATTGACAGGATCTAACCATTCACGGTTAGTCGGCATCACTGAAAGGATTTGTCTTTTTTCGGCTCAAGTATTGATTCCAATGACAATGGATGAATTTAACAAAAGGTGCCAGATGCTACATACTGCAAGCTTTTTTGTTTTTGAGCGATTATCCTCTCAGGGTTACCACAGAAAGGTATCAAGTCGTGGATGCAAACTATTTTATACATACAAGCCTTTATTTCTGAGCAAAATATTGGGCGGGACTTGATTAAAAAAATGGGCGTGACATACCATAAAGGAGACAGGTGGTTGGAGGGGAAGTGTGATATCAGCGAAAATAAAAGTCGTTTCCAATGCAGGCAAGTAATTTTCTTTTTGTTGAAATATTAATTTGATGAGACAAAGAAACACAGAAAAAGGAATCAACATGCAACTACTAAAAATAACTCAAACATGTCCAACTTACCCACAATGCAGACCTGAAGTCCTTCATCGTACATCATCCCAAATAGTTAATCTTCATCCCTCTCCACAGGACAAAGAGAGGTTCATGAATTCCCAAACCACAAACATGAGCATTTAAAACATAATCAGGCATTACCACCACAAAAGAGCCATTGAGCTTTTAATCCAATAATATAATTCGAGCTCTCACATGGACCAAAAGCATAATCATATTAAACATCTTGTGTTATCAAATGTCAGTGTGATGACAATCTTGTTTCTTGAACGTCTGGAAAGATCTGCAGACCATTTAATGCTCAATTCCTGTGGTTTAGTACTCTTGGCCTGCACATAATTTTATGTTTGACAGATCTCACTGTTTCCCAGCAAATGTATGTCCATCGTGCTCTTACAGTAAGCCTATTTGCACGAAAACCCGCCAGATGGGGTTAATGGGTCACACAAAGATGGTTAATTAACGATATCGATATCATGCCAAATTGTTCAACAATTGCAACAAAGTGCCATTTGTTTGCAGCGCGCGTCGCCGCTCCTATATCACGTTACGACGATCAGCATTGCAACACGAGGATGAGGTTGAAACCCGAGGTCCTGACAACAAGAAACATGACAGATACAGCCTTTGGGCAGCACGCGAGTCGCAGGTGTGAGTAACTAACCTTAGAGAAAACCGATCTCTGCGCACATCAAAACTTTAATACGTTTGCAATTCTACCCCGGCGGTTTGCAGATGCCAAAGTGAATAACAAAAGTAGCATTTACAAGCCATTTCTGTTGGAATCTTTATTTGAAAACCCTAGGCCCGCCACCACTCCATGCTCAAGACATTAATCCAAATAAAGAGCAAAGAAATAAAAATGTGAACACTCTAAATCAAACTCTTAAAAATGAGCGGGAAGGGACTTGTATACTGGAACTTTTACGTTTTAAAACGTAAACTTTATAACGTTTCCAGCAGAGGAGGGATTTGAAATACTGACACATTAAATACAGCTCTACAAGCTTTAAGTGTGTTTGATGACTTTGTGGTAACCAAATGTCGAGAGGGAGAGAGAGAGGGAGAGAGAGAGGGGTGAAAACATGAATATAATAAATGATACAACCGGGTAAATCTGTTCTCAGATTATCAAACTAACGAAAAAATAACCATGAGGCAGATGCACAGATGCTGCCAAAAACAAAAGATCATACAGGTGTCAGCAATCTGTAGCTATTCAGGTTTCTTACACAAGTGTTATAAAAACACACATGGAGAGTTCTTACGAAACAGCTCGTGATGCACAATACTGCGTAATTTTATCAAATAAAAAGCAACGGTTAATGCTACTTCAAGTGGCTTGATTATCTGCAGTGTTATAATGCAACTGAATAACCCCAGCACAGACATTAGTGTTAGTAAAATATATGGAAATGCATCTCTTCTAAAAGCTTCGAGGACTCTCAGGTACAGATTTTTCCAGTGAAGATCTTCAGAGAGGTCAGACGGGAAGGTATTTTTAGGGCCAGCCTTGAAAAGTAAACAGCAACAGTGTTTGCCACTGTGCTTCGTGCATTCCTCTTGAGTGCATGGGCGGTTTAACTTCACAGGAAAGAATACACCCAACCAGGCTGCGTCCGTCTGCAGCGCATTACAGTATTAAAACTAACACATGGTGGCAAATGATCTTCTCCAAACAACTTTCAATTGATTCTCTCTGTCCCTATACAAACGCTGAAAGAATCCTCAAAACTGTTGTGCGTTCTTCATTCTCAAATCATGTTAAACGCTTGATAATGAATAATACTGTTTGATCTGCGTTGGAAAGAACAAAAAACAGTGAAAACCACAAGTGCTGAAGAAAGAGTTTCTCCATGACCAAGCTGTGAAATCAGACCAGAGCCCCAATGCTAAAAAACCATATGGCACCGCTTGGAGTGAATGTATATCGCTGTAATTAATCAGAAAATGCAGCGGTGAAAACAGACCGACGGGCCGGAGAGAGAGGTACCCTGATTTAGACTTGGAGAGAGATTATGTCAGAGGATATAATTAAACACTGACACCAGCATGTGTCGGTACCAAACAAAATAACACCAATTATGACAAATGAACAAACGCGAGCAGAGAATAAAAGGAAGCGTGATGTCATTGTGAGGGGAAATTAGTCGAGGAGGGGGATAACTAAACATGTGACGGGTCACCCAGAGACCCTGCTTTAGGTTAGATACAGTGGTAACACTTTACAAAAAGGTTGTATTTGTTAACATTAATAACAAGCAATTATTAATCTTAGTTTATGTTAATTTCAGCATTTACAAATACATTTAAAATTCCACAACATTAGTTAATGCACAATGAACTAAAACTAACAATGGTATCGGAATTAACAAACATTAATTTATGCTGAAAACAATTGTTCATTGTTAATTTATGTTAGCTGATGCAATTACTAATGTTAACAAATACAACCTTACTGTAAACTGTTAAAGGGATAGTTCACCCAAAAATTATGTCATAATTTTTAAACCCTTATGTCATTCAAACCTTGTATATGATTCTCTCTTCTGTGGAACACAAAAGAAGATATAATAAAAGAATTTTTATTTTTGGGTGAACTATCCCTTTAAGGATTATAGGTATTATGGGTAATATCGTCAGTGGTAAAGTGACTAAAACAAATCCAGTGATTCAATACATACACGATCATAAATAAACAACATGATTACACTAGGGTGCAGATGTTGTGCATCCACAATTTTTCATTTAGGGTTATTTTTTTAAAAAGTACCTAATATTGTGCTTTAAAAAAAAATCACTTGTACACGCTTGGTTTTCCCAATTTAGATCCACAGCTTTACACAATTAAAGCTATGGAAAAATGAGATAACCCCCACAATAAAAAAAGAAAAGCGCAACAAAACATGCATAAACAAAAGTTGAAAAGAGGAGAGAAGTCTCTTTAAATAGTTATATAAAAATAGCGTGGCGGTTGATAAACAAGGTTAATCAGTGCTTAATATGCGTTCAATCTCCTCTAGTCTCTTCAAGGCAGCGGCTCTTTTCTTTTCTATATCTTTAATCTCTTTTGTGGATTTGCTCTTAGTCCTCTTCTCAGGCTGGCCCGCGTCCAGTTTCTTTGATTGACCGTGGCCCTGGCCGTTGATGCCTTCTGCGGGGGAGGATTTCCTCAAATTCTTCTCTTTCCTGGCCCCTCCCCTGCTCCTGAGGCGACTCCCTGCCCTTCCTCCTCTTCCTCCACAAGCTTTTTGTCTTGGCGTTGCTGTTCATCAGCCTCACCGGCGCTTCCTGCCGGCGAGATCGGCTGCCCTGCGGCGCTCATGGCGGCCATTTTGTTTCGTACGATGGCGAGGTGCCGTCGGATGTACTCTTCGTGCGGGGCCATGCTCAACGTCTCCATCAGACAGCGTTCAGCGAGCTGAAGTTCCCGTTCTTCAAAGTACACCACGCAAAGGTTGTGCTTGGCCTGCACGTTGCTAGGGTCCATGTTTAAAATGCGTTCGAAACAAGCTTTGGCGCCTTGCGTGTCCTTGCGGTGGTTCATGAGGATGTCGCCTTTGAGGATCAGGCCTTTGACGTGCTCGGGGTGGAACTGTAGCAGCTCTTCCAGTACCGGGAGTGCGTCCAGTTCACGTTGCGATTGGGAATACAGTAGCGCCAGGTTAAACAAAGCGCTGCGGAAGCCGGGCTGCAGTCGTATGGCCTCTCGCATCCAGCGCTCGGCCTCTTCATTCTCGTTAGCGTCCATTGCCAGCATGCCCAGGTTGAAGTAGCCATTAGCATCGTCCGGTTCTTCTTTTACGTAGGTGAGAAAGCGACGGTTAGCTTCCGGACGAAGTTTCGCTTCACCTGTTAAAAAAGAAGAAAAAGTTAAGCGTCGAAACAAGCCGGATGTTATTTTTACTACAATTTAAATCAATAAACAATTCATCTTGCACACTTGCATTGTAATTGATAGAAGCGTGAGATGATGGCTATGCCAAAAGACAATAAAATAAAACAATTTAACCCGCGAGTTATATTTTTAATCAACATTGTTGATCTTTTTACTTGCAAGTTCAAACAGTGTGTGATTTTTTCTTTGTTTTTTTCAAACTTTACTTAGTAAAAGGTTAAAAGTAATATACAACTATACCAATTTAACTAAAAGGAATTCATATAGAGAAGACAAGAGAAGACACAGGAAAGGGACTAAATCATGACACGTTTTTTTGGAGGCAACATACTTTGTAGGATTTCTGTGAATTAAAATGCACAAACCAGAAGCAATAATACCCAACATATAGAGAAGAGATGACTCTTCAAGGAATATAAAATTTAAATTTTTACGTGCTCATTTATGAGAAATTTGGACTGTTTTTGATGAGACAATTCATAAAACAGCACTTTAACTGACTATGAAAAATTGTGCTTTAACCACCAAATATTGACATCCGAGCTATCAGTATGGTGAAAACCTTTGATAATATCTTAATTTTTTATGGTAAAGTTGACATTTGCATGGAATTGCCCATGAATCACCAGTACAGTAGTTTTATTGAATCGCTGCCTTGTCCAAATAATCAACACATTTCTTCAGAAGAATGCCTGGCATTGTTATCACAAGTATTTTGGTTGTGTTACTTGGCTTTGTAACAAGATCTACGCTATCTACGTGTTGCAACGATAAGGTCAAAAGCAGGGTAAGGAGTGTCGTCATTTTATCACCCCAGAAAGACCATAAGTCCATAAGGTTCTACCATAAGGTTACACTCACGCTGACGTATCAGGCCAACTTGCTTTCATGTGATATTGCTTTCATCCTAATTGATGGGCGAATCAAGCAAACCAGATGACAAATAACTGCTGTGTCAAGCGGGCCTGTGAATTGATCACGACATGCTTCCTCCGTCACATGATTCAACAACAGCCCTAAAACCAAGAGTAAACAGGGCCGTTGTATTCGTGTTATTTGCACTGCGGCAGCGTAGGTGTGCTAATCTCAGGCGAATGAAAAACTGATTTCAGCTAAAGCTGAGCACCGAATGTGCGAATCCATCAGTCTTCCCTGCTATTCAAAAGCCGGGGGGAAAAACGTGACATAAAACATGAAGTTAGGGTCAATGAGTCACTGAATTTAAAGTTATTGCTGTTGGACACAACGCTAACATTTTCGACACATGAAGACCGAAGGAGGTAAGAGGTTACTGGTTTACCTTGAGGTGACACGCAAAACTTTCTTTGCAACTGAGAACTATTTTAGCAACGTTATTTTTATTTAAAAGGCTCGATTTCCCACACACCTGACTCTTGCATGAGAAGTGCAGAGTTGAAGAGAGCAAGCTTGTGGCGTGGGTTCAGATCCAACGCACGGTTGAAGTTTCTGAGAGCTTCCGAGGGGTCCTTCATCTCGATATTGACTATGGCCAGGTTGTACCAGAGGTCGGCGTTGTTGTGGTCCAGCTCCAACGCTCGTAAGTAGGCGTCCTTCGCCTCACTGGGCTTGTTCATTTTCAACAGAAGCTCACCTCTGAGTTGAAGAAAGAGAAGACATTTTTAGAATACCTCCACTAGGACATGCAGAAAATCTAAGACACATGTAGAACAAGAAAGGTCAGTTTCTTTAAGCCATATTTTCTTTGCAAAAACGAAGGTTTGGGTTAGATTTTTTTTCTTCACAGTGCGGTTGAGAAAACATCTAGACGTTCATGAGAACCATGGCATTCCAGAAAATCCACTTTGGAGAGACTATCAGATCAACATTTCATTAACAGGATGAGACACGCAGAAAGAAATCTCTGTCTGAAGGCAAAGTGAATTTTCACATGATGCAAAACGTAACAAAAACATCTGCGTGGCATTTGATTTCACTTCGTATCTTCGGGAAATATTTTCTTATAGATAGCAAATGAGTCCGGGAAGAGTGTGAATGTATATAAGACAAAGGTGTTCGCTTCGCTAATGTGAGATATTCTCTTGTGAATGTCATTCAGCAATTACACACAGAACTTCTACAAAAACATACACAACTGGATTCATGACTTTTAACATCCTTATCAAAGCCAAACTACTATCTGAAACACAACTGATTACTTATTCGGTTTCCTTTGGCCCCATCACCGAGCCTGCAAGTATACAAGTGCATTCTTGGCACAGCCAACGCAAACGCTTGCTTACCGGCTAATGTAGGCCTGCTTGAAGTCAGGTCTCATGCTGATAGCTTGCCTATAAAGTTGGTCAGCTTCCTCCAGGCGGGAATCATTTGTTCGAATCAGGTTGGCCAGGTTGATGTAGACGTTCAAATGGTTAGGAGCCACGCGCGTTGCATACTTCTTTCCTGGAATGATCTGGAAATGGGTTTTGGAAAGATCATGTATATGCATTAACATGGCCAAGGTATGGTTTGTGCATGGTTATAATTTTATTTACGGGCATTATTTTGTTTCTTAATAAGACAGAGAGACAAGGAACTTGACTGGGATATGACACAAGCCACATATTTATGAGGTTTAAAAGGCAATTCCATGCAAATGTTAAACATACCATAAACAATAATGTTTTACCAAAGATTTTCATCATACTGATAGCTCACATGTCAATATGTGGTGGTTTAAATACCCATGTGAGGTCTCTCTCAAAGTTTTTACGCTTAAAGCATGAGTTTTCACATTCAGTTAAATGATCACATCCATAATAGTCCAATAATAAAATAACTATTTTATGTGTTCTGTAGATTCCTCTTTTGTCCATTTCTTGGGTATTATTGCTTCTGATTTGTGCATTTTAATTCACAGAAATCCTACAAAGTATGTTGCTTCTCAAAAACGTGTTCTTTTTAAAAAAATAGACAACTCGTGTATAGACTGATCATTCTTATGTGTGGACTCTATCAAAAGGAGTTTAGTAAAAACAGATGGTTCCATATATCTATAATAAAATAAATTATGTTGCATCCTTTAATATTACGTTTTGACTAAAAATGTCACTTCCATAACGCTGGAATTGCCCCAGGCCTTATATTATAAGTAACTAACTACCTTTAAAAGATAAAAATTATGGACAGGCTGACTTTTTGCGACTATCTCATCATGTGGAGATAGTGACATCTTATCTGGAGATAAACCAACACGTTGTCTGTTAAACTGCAGACAGTGGCAGTGTAAACTGAAAGCTGTTGCATTGGCTCTGTGCCGAAATGGTACAGTAGCGTGTGAGATGAGCAGGAACATTACAGGCGAAAACTGATTATCTTCCATAATACCAGACGTCAAATAACATTTCACCTGCACTGATACGACAGACTTACCGGATGAAAACTTATCAGCCAATAAACGTATAAAAGTCTGTTTTATAATCTACTAAATAATAATCTACCTGTATTTAGCATTTTTATATCTACTTCGATATACAAAGCAATAAGCTTGATGTCAACGTAATGTTGAGTTTGTTAAGAATTTACCTGAATGAAAAGATTAGAAAAGCTTGAGGAAGTTTAAAAGAAAATGGAAAAAAAATTTAAAAGATTAAAGATTGTGAAAGCAAACATCATCACTGTTGATATGGGCATTCCATACCTGCGGCATGAGCGATTTGGCAACTAGATATGCTTCTTCTGCCTCCCTGGACCTGTTTAGGTTCTTGTAGGTTCTTCCGACGTTCATGTGGGCCCCGATGTCATCTTTAAAAAAAAATGGTTACATTGTGAATAGTAAACAGGAGAAAAATTTGACAGATACTAACACTGATGATTGTATGACATGTCGACCTCTTTATAAACTATGAAAAATGTAATACAAAATACGACATAAAGACCAGGTTGGAAATTTGGTTTCGTGTTGAATTACTTCACGCCCTAAGTTCAAGTTCAAGTTCAAGCTATTTTATTTATTAAGCGCTTTAAACATGGTAGAACCTTCCAAAGTGCTGAACAGAATCAAACATAATAAAACAGTAAAATCTGTGATGAGCTATTGGTCTAAATGTAAAGCCAAAGCAGTTAGCCGTATGTGATTTATATCATTTTAGCAGTTATGAAACAAATTTTAACCGTTACTGACAGCTGAAAAATGCAAGACTCATTAGAGACACGAAAACGAAGGGAAAAAGGAAAGCCACCTCCTGTGAAAGCACCCCTTTACAACCTTTCAAACCACGCAGACCGCGTAACCTTTAACAACGGGGAGCTAACCATCAGCGCCGTACAGTAGATTTCCATGTGTGAAACCGATAACACTACCAGCATTTTCTAAGAAACGTCTGACCGCACTAAAGTGGCGTTGAGGGTTTGTTATGAGAAGCAAACTGACGCATAAAGATAACCAAGCTCAGGATTTCCTCAAACTTGAATGTGTTTACAGAGTTAATCTCGGAAAAACACATCTTGGGTGGTGAATCTCCCCAGTCATGTTGACTCGATGAACCAACAAAACAATTAAAGTCAAGAGTTTAATGCTTTTGGCAGCCTTGACTTTCTTCCTCGCAGGTATGCGAACGGTAGAGCGAATACAAAACCAAAACCATCATCTTCACACTTCTGATCCCAAAATCACATATTCTCAATAATTTCATAAGCCAATGTTTTCATACAGTCCCAAGAATCACTAGATAAATCGCTTCTTGATAGTTTAACCACAATATGAAATTGTCTTTACCAACATGTCTCCAAAGTTATAATAATAATGCTGAATTTCCCACACATCCCAAAAACAACAAATTAGATGATGTTTTGTTTGACATATGCTCTGTATTAACTTTCACTGGCAATAATTTTAGAAAGGACTGAAAGACACATTGCGAATTCAAGTCTGTATTTTGTCTCTTTGGAAGCAATATGGCGGAAAATCATACACATTATTGTTTGTCATCAGCACATTTGTCAGAAAATATTCAGTCTTAAAGGGACAGTACACCCAAAAATGAAAATTCATTGCAAATCTGTATGACTTTCTTTCTTCTCTAGGACACAAAAGAAGATATTTAAAATATTTAAAAAGATAAATATTCTTAAAATATCTTCTTTTGTGTTCCACTGAAGAAAGTGTCACATTAAGGATTAGAATGACATAAGAGTGAATAAACGATGACAGAATTTTTGATGAACTATCCCCATCAACATTATATGAAAAATATGTGTTGATTTCTTTCTTTCATGGAAGTCATCCGGGTTTTTGGAAATGTACCTGGTTGAACTCTTGTGGCCTGAAGGAAGTATTTCAAAGCTCTCTCGTAATTGTTCTGATTCTCCAGAGCGTGTCCAACGTTATTCCAAAGTTTGGCATTGTTTCTGTTCACCTGCAGCGAAAATATGTTATATTATTTATATTTATAACAATATGTTTATATGTTATAAATTTCACTCTTGTTACTGTCTAGAATCTTGCTTTGATATAGATGATGTGGATTAAGTGGAAAATAATGCCCTCAAAATAAAAGTATACACTATGTATGAGTTGCTGACCAGATGTGCACTAGACTAATGTTTGCAAGCGTTCATACTTTCAGTGCAGATGTGAAAAGTGTGTATTCTGACTCCCAATCCCAGTTTCTGTTGAATGTCTTCACAGCGTGTGTTGTTAGAAGAACTCCCACGAGCAACCAAGACATTTTCTTTAGTGCCCTGGATAAGATGACAGAAACAGAAAACAACAGATTGTAAGATTGTCCTAGCATTAGGGAAATTTTAGTGTTATGGATGTGACATTTTCTGTCAAAACATGAAATATAAATTCTCACAGAATGTAGTTATTATCAATAATAGGAACTATCTGTTTATATTTTTGAAAAGCCCTATTGATAAAGCCCAGACATCAGAAAAATATCAGCATATGCAAGAGTTATCTATTTTAAAAATAAAAATGATTACCCTTTCTGGGACAAAATGTTAAATCCATGGGCCACCAAAACACAGAACCCCATGCTCGGTACGTAAAGGACCCTTTCGGCCACAACGAATCCCACCGGGAAAAACAGGTTGGATGCTGGGATGAACGGAAGGGTGATGAGAGACAGTGCCTAAAGGAGACAAAACAACATGATGAATGTCCTAAAGAGGAAGTGCATGAAAAAACAACACATCTACATTACATCTAAAAACATGTTCCCTACAAACCAAATACTTTCATAATCTTAAATGGCTTAGGAAACATTTTTCATGGGTTATTTATACAGCTTCCTTTTATGTTCAGAGATAACACAGCAAATTGTGTTGCGTGTTTGAGCTTGTGACCAGGGGTCTATCCTGAGATGAACACATAAAAGGCACAGTTCATCCAAAAATGAAATTACTATCATCATTTCTTAACCCTCATGCTGTTCCAAACCCTAGGACTTACTTTAATCTGGTACACAAAAAATACAAAAGCACTGCAAAATATTTCACAAGATTAATTGCAATGTCCAATTCAAACACAATTTTTTTCATTTTGATCATTTTCATTTTTCATTTTCATTTGTTGATTGATGTGTTTGCAAAACCAGTCTGTCATAAACCAGATTCAGTTCTTGAGTTTAAATCATAAGTTAGATTTTGTATTTTTCCCACATCTACTACATACAGTATGACTCTAAAACATGTGGCATATAGCAAGTTATATGGACCACTTTTATGATAGTATCCTAGTGCTTTTCTGTCCACTTTAAAGTTTTAAATCACTGCAGATTTATTCCAACCGCATGAAAAAGAACGATCAAAACAATTATGTGTTTAGACAAAAAAGAAAAAATTATATGGGATTGGTAAGAGAAGGTCAATTAATTTTTAAAGATGCCAAAATCTTAATACAGCAGTTTCAAACAATCTCAATATTCAATTCTATTCCATTAAAACATCAATTATCAAGGTAGATTTTAAACTGAAACAAAATTACCTTGTCAACTATCAAATGACTATTAATTCCTAAAAAAAGCATAACATGAAAATCACTTTGCTGGTCATTCAATAATCAACTAACCAGTTCCTAAAATAGACTAATGAAGTCTAATGAGAGGATGTAGAAACGCCGGAATCTCATGCATCATATCAGAGATTTGTGGAAACTGCCTAAAAACCAACGAGGCACAGAAATATCCCAACAAACCATGAAACTCCATTAAAAAGAAGGAATCTTGGATTTAAAGGTTCTCATTGTTTGCTTGAGACAAGCATGTGCAGGTCTGAACACTAATCACTCTCATATTTAGCTGGTTTTATAAAGCTTTGTCTGAACCCAGACCATGAGTTTGATTAATCTCAGACTAAACCCAATTATACACACTTGACCTGCAATACAAGTGCGAAAACCGTATGCAGCAAATCCCAAAGGTCTGAGATAAGTTCCCCAAATGTGGAAATATGCAATCAAATATGATGTATTTACTCTAAACGGGAACATGTCATTGCAGTTCTCCTCAAACACGCTTCTTCTCATTAACCATAAGCAAACACGCCTGTCTTGCACAATGCATGCCGGGCCACAAATGTAAGATTATGGGTTTATTCACGAAAAGCACCTTGTGACAAGATGATGGATTAGGATTTTTTGAAACGCTGCACCCCTCCGAGGGCACAGCCCTTGGACACCCTGTTTCCAAGAACAAACTCTTGTGTTTCTTACCTTTTATCAGCTAAAAAGCCTCTGCGAATTTATGAGTTTAGTAAAGTAAACCGCAGGGTGCGATGTAGAGGAAGGCGTTTGAAATTCCCAAAAAACAGGGACATTCGTCTCGCATCATGAGATTTTGAAAGTGAATCGTGAAGTTTATTTTGGCAACGGTTTCAAAATGTATTAGCCAGGCTTTGTTTACGCGGGGAGGATTTAACAGAGCCGAAACAGCAGTATACACGACATCGTATTTATCCAATTTGCACGATGTTTTAGCAGCCAAAATCAACCTGGATGAAAGAGATTGCTGTGCAAACAAAAGCTTTGTTTGCGGTTAATAAGACTGCTGCGCTGCACGCTGTTTGGTTGCTTTGGATCATGCGACATACAAAAAAAAAACAGTCTCGGTCAAATTAGACAAAACTTCACAACCGAAAGTGTTTCCTGTTTGCACAAAATGAGTGTCGAGGGTCTGCGCGTGGGGAATCGTTTAAATAACTAACGACGGCCAAATCAAACACATTCAGACTAATATCCTCATGCAACCTGTTCTCTGCCCCCAACCGCAAAGACCCAAGCGAAATGTTAATATCAGATTGTCCACTATTGAAGATTTGTGGTCCCACCCGGGCTGAAAGGACAGCCGCTGCCATCACAGCAAGGAAGTTCACCAACCTCTGTTGACAGCGCATGGAGACGCAGATGAAGAATTCATTGTGCCGTTACGCAACAAAGATCCGAACACACAAGCTGAGGGAATTTCAGCCATGACATTGTGAACTTTTTCGTGAAATCAGCCAGTGGGCCAACATTTGTAGACATCAGATTCGCAGAGCCAAGCTATAGAACGATAAGATCTTTTATGACAAGGGGGAAGAAAACAATTATGCCTCTTTTGGCCAAAAACTACACACAGAAATGAAATGTTGTGTGAGACCAAACGTTTAAAAACGTGCATAGTTAAAAATTTTAGCGAGAAGGAAATTTATGTACTCCCCAACTGAAATAAATCATTCGCTGTGAGCACAGGCAGTTTCCAAGAGCTGATAAAAAGGCAACACACTTCAGATCTCTGGGTACAAAAAGGTGTGAACACAATTTTTAGTTTTGTGAGTGGCTTTGGATAAAAGTGTCTTTTAAATCTGCTACATGTAAATGTAAAATAAAATTAAGCTAAAAGCAAAAACGCAATATAGTCACATTCTAAAAGTAATTTTGACAGTTTTTTTTTAATTCAGAGCAGCTGGAACGAAAATATTACTGACTTCACTGATAGGCTGTTTATGTGACATTCAGTTTGTGGTTTTAAAACACATTCTTACTAAAGCGAAAAAAGCTTAAGATTTCAGTCGTCACCACACAAGTAGAAAGAAACTAATATGGATCGTATTGCCATGATGGCGGCCGATTGCCAATAAAGGGTCTTAAGGGACAATCAGCGAGTTTCCTGTAATTTATTAGACGCCGTCATGATGTTTCGGTCTTAACTGGTCTTTAGCATCACATAATTAATGTAGAAATATAAACCAGATCCTATCTCGTGTGTCTAGACCATGTCAGTTCTTATATTTATGATAAAAATTCTCATAAAGCTAATACAAGAGCGATCACTTAATTTACATGCCATTACGGTTCTGGGAAAGTAGCAGTAACTTCTATTACGGGACTCCCAGAATGGATAAAATGACGCAAAATTGATTGAAGAACCCACACAGAACTCTTCTCTACAAGTAAACAGATTTCACATAAATTCGACCCACAAACTTACCATAATGACAATCTTGGCAGAACTGTGGGCGTACCAAAGGCTGTGATAGGCCAGAAGACTCAATAGAGCGTAAAACACCAGCGTTGCCAGGTTACGAGGGTCCAGCAGGGACTCCACCAGGGGTATGGTGCCCATAGTCCAATCACAGCACAATTCAGAAGGGTTCAGAAGAAGCCATGCGTTTACCGGCAGGAGGTAGTTAAAGGTCATCTGCCTGGTCGGGGTGAAGCTGACGGCTGCCGGATTATCAAACCTGATGATGGATGAGAAAGAATTAATGAGTTTCCATCCATTAAGACATTTCTTAAAAGGTACGAAAGACAGATGCTATTCACAGTTGGACAGCGGTTTATTTATATGAGAAAAGGGCAGATTTTATGTCTTGCTAAAGATTTATGCAACAATTTTTTGCATTTAGAAATAAATGATTGCGCTCTGTTTTGCATCATTAAAGAGCAAAAGCAATGAAGAATTTTTTTTTATAAAGCTTTAACTAAATATAACTGTCGCTACTATAAAATGTATGCATCATTGCGCAGTAATTGAGTTTAATGGTCTTATTATAATGTTTGTTTAAATGTAAGCACAAAAAAGTTTAACATTTCTTTCCCAAACTTTCAACATTCACATAAATGTTTAAATCTAACATTTCCCAGTTTTATCTTCGTCACACACACACTTTCAATATAAAATGTCCACAAAGGTTCCCAAAGCTAAACAACCATCTTTCTGTTGCCCAGCTAGTTACTTAAGATAAATAAAAATACTTTATATAAATTTTTGTTGATTTAGCCCATGACCATCATTCTGCATCGCATTACGTCCCATATGCAAGTAAAACCTCAAAAGACGAGTCCAAGCCACACTGGTAAATTGCCAGATTTAATGCTAAGGATCAAGCAGCTAATAAAGTCACCAAAACAACATTGCTGCCAACACTGATTTGTGGCAATAGGCCACTGACTCCTAAAACAGTTGGAAACGTTGTGGTTTCTTATGTTTCTTTCATGTTGATGCATTCCTTACTGTATTAAACAGCAACACTAGCCCGGTAACAATGATTGTGGATGTTATGCTTTAAATACGGATTGATCAGACTGCATCACCTCCACGTTTCTCAGAATCAGCCCAACAATCTCACTGTTCATCTCTCACAAAGTATGAGATATCAAATTTAATTGTTTTCTTATCTATTTGTTATCTATTTGTGTTTCTCCCAAGCAATTTTAGAAGAAACATCAAAAAGACAAAACTGATACACAAATGAAAAACAACCGAGAACTCCAAGTTTGTTTTGTTGTTTTAAAATTTGTTGGTGTTCTTTGTTTCATTAGCTGTGTTGCTTTTTAATTGTAACATACGGCACTACTTTGTACTTTTTAAAGTGCATCGGAAATAAATTTGATTTTGACGTCCATTAACAGGAAATGAGAACATCCTGATTTAGTTAAATCCAAGGAAACATTAACTGGTTTCAGTAAATTTACATTTATTCATTTAACAGATGCTATTATCCAAAGCAACTAAAAGCATATTTAAGACACACATTTCATCAAAGCACGTCTCTTGGGATTTAAACCCATGACTTCTTGATCTAGCTGTGCAAAATACAAAACATCTCACATCAGCTTTCAGTCTTCACTACAAACACTTTAACGCTCATTCTTGTGAGCCTGAAACCGCTATTTTCCAAAAGCAAAATTTTTCCGCCGTTTGAAATGATCACAAACTAAAGTTTATCACTTGGCTTTCACAGAGGGGTGTGTTTTGGGACGTTTGAAGGGTGGGAGAGCCAAACGCAAGAATTAAAAATCCAATAAAACGCTTTGCACAATGTCATAAATTTATCTCTTGAAAGACAAATGTTTTTGTTTTAGCTGGGACATTCCACCATTATCTCAATATTCCATAAGGACAAAATATACTTAGAAAGTATGTTAATCCAGCATATTATGTCTCTGAGAGAGAGCTAATTCAGGAGGCTGGAGACAGTCGGTGGATTACGTCTGGAGGATTAGCAATCGCTTCCGTGACAAATCCAACAGGATTTTTCTCTGTGATCCCAATCAACTTACCAGGTGATGATCAGAGAACAGAAGTATGTCTAGGCATTTGGGTTTATTCTCTTTTATACAAAACTTTAATGACATCTTTTGAGAAATCCCTTGATAGCATCTCTGATGAGGGTGGATCCAGATCACCCTCATGGATCCTGATATTTATCAAACAATCGGTTTGGACGTTTATATAAGCAGCTTGACAGTCAACATTTCAAATGTCTCGCATACTGAATTAAAAACAGCTTTCCCCATAATAGAATACCACATGTATAATTGCATTCGTTTGTCATATTGTCCCCTTGGCAAAGATTTTGGCTCTCACATTTTCATTTTCAAACCAAGCGTGACCAAATAAATCAGTATTTTATTACGCAGCAATAAAACGCAGCAAGGCACTTGAACAATGGTCAACGTTTTTTTGAGTTTTAACATTGTCATGTTTTACCGTGCTTCGTGTTAAATTGCTTCAAAATCTGAGAATTGTAAAAAAAAAAAAAAATACTATTATTTACCAATACTAACATTTATTATTTTTTTTACAATGACCTATTAGCTACTACTGTTTATATGCTTTTAAAAAACGTTTTGCCGTTTGATTTACTTTTTCTTTCTTCTAAACATTTTCAACAACTGTTCTTCTGCAAAGTAATAATGTAGTTGATTACAGCTCACCTGTAAGTTGTGTATGATTGCACAGCAACATTGCAACAACATTGCAGCAACAAGCACAATTAATACAATTCTGTTTTAAAATTAATACAGAACAAGTAGTCACAGATTCATTTTACAGCGTGCAGAGTACTTTTTTTTTACACAGGAAAATTTAGAGGCAGAACATATCTTTTTTTTTATATAAAGCCTATTTTCATGCATATTTAGTTCATTTGGCTTTGGTCTCACCTGGTAAACACTGGCAGCTGGGACTGAATGACCTGCACCCTAATGATAACCAGCAGAAGTGTGCTGATGATCAGGACGATGAGCTTCAGCAGGGTCTGGAGGACAGCGTAAGGGAATCCATCTTTTCCTCTCAACACCTGAAGTATGGTATCAATCAGCATGGGTAGCGTAAACTATTAAAAAGAGAGGAAATGACTGGCATGAATAAGACAAACAAAAGAAAACCAAAAACATACATAACACATACTCATGCATTTAATATAGCATAATATACTTTTTTCAGTATTAAAGTATTAGTTTTAATAATTATTTTGCAATTATAGAATTATTACATAACATAAAAAAACAATAACAAAGTTACTAGAAGACAGGAAATGATGCTGAGAAGTGCCATGTCTCTATTCGTCTGGAGTACATGTGCTAACCACTAAACCAAGAGATAAGAGCTTGTTACAAATCACCACAACCAGACTTTCACACGCACATTAGCTCCACAAAGTGCACATATGATCTCCATAACATTAATACATAACAAGCGCCATACTTGTAACAGTTAAGGCCGATAAGAGTAATTACTTAAGCTGCACGGATCTCAGACGACCATGAAAGTACACGGGCCATTCGTGCATATGGGTTGCATTACAGGCATAGCTGAAGGGTGAACCGAGCAAGGCAAAGAGCCACAGACCTCGAGTTCTTTTCAGAAACAACAGCTGCTTAAATTCATTTCCTTTCAGCAGCTCACTTACATAAAAGGATTATGCCAGAGTCCATTATGTAAAATTTAATTGCATAATGCGAAGGGCAAGGTGGGCTGTCCAACAGCTCGTCGCACATGCAAACAAGACTCTTGAGAGCAAGGGCACAACGCGGTTTGGCTTTGACTTGTCATTCGAATATATAGTAGATGCTAATGCGGATAAAAACGTTGCGGGTACCTTAAATAAAGCCTTTCAAGGGATCAATGCGTTCTTACTAAAAGTACCACGCAATGTGCACAACATCTAACTAATTTTTGAATTTTTGAATCCCTGCAGTTTTAAAAGGAATAGTGTGTTTTCACATCTGGTAAGACTTGTGGTTAAGAAAGCTAGGCGACTTTGCTGTTTTGTTTCACATCAATGCTGTTAGAAATGAGAGATGTTGCCCTTAAGTTGTTTACTTGACTGTCACTTACAAAATGGTTATGTCTTATTCCATTCTCAGACAGAACGTATTGAAAGATAAGAAACCAGCTGGTTATCGCTTCGATGTTAATGCATCAGTGTTGATTTTCACACTTTGCCTCTAAATAAATAAATGCCGCCCTGTGGCTTTGTCAAGGTATATTCACACCAGAATATTTGCTGTTGGCAGGCAACAAACAGACAAAAATATGTAGGTTTAAAATTCACTTCGCACATTCTTCTGTGTTGTGTTGGATGTTTTTGCACAGGATGGACAAAAATTGTAAAATATGAATTAGAAAGAGATTGTTGAGTGTTAATTTCATTGGCTGTTGCTCATTGCAACATTATGTTCATTCGATTGCAACTACATCGTTCCTTTGTCTTTTTATAATTATAATTGTGAAGTTCGCAATTCTCTTAATGTATTTTTAAAAGCTTATATTTATAGTTATTAGACTTTATAGGAACAGGCCTTAATGGTGGGTCTCTTTTCCAACCCAGTCAAAATATGTCACCATGTCTACAAATTGTTTCAATCTGGGTCTTTTTGTCGCAAATTAAAAACTGTGGTGTGCGCTTGTCCCTTGAGGGACAGTTCGTCAAAAAGCTAAAATTCTGTCATTCCTCAGGGCGTTCCAACCTGTATGACCTGAAACACATTTTAACAGATGTTAGTGAATGACAGATTCAGTTCCCATTCATCATTATTATCCGACTCTTCTTGTGTTTCACAGAAAAAGTAGTTTTGGAATGTTGTATATATGGGTGGACAATTTTCCTTTTTGGATAAAATATCCCTTTAAACACATAAAAGAGTGAGAAGCTACAATTTTGTAGTGAACTATTTACCTGGCTCAATCTTACAGTAAGATAAGATGTAGGGCTTTATAAAAACAATGTTTTACACCAGGTCATTAAGACATAGTGTTCCCACTGATGCCTTAAACGCCAAACTCTTTGTTAACGGTTTCCCTTGGTGTATCAGGTAAGGATCTAATTTGCTTTGGCTTATTTTTCATTTGACCGTAAATTGTCAAGCTAGTGCCACCAGCAGACCAAAGTGTACAAATATGTATGCAGATGTCTCTCAAGTCTCCGCCCCATGAGGACGAGTTAAATCTTTCCATCTGGGCAGCAGTTTCTTCTGCCAAGCAAAAAAGTGCTTCTAATATCAAAAAGAGCATCATGTTTTATGATTTCACCCTAAGGAAATATGTGCTGCTTTTTATTTTCTAACAAGTCTTTGATTCAAAGACCCGTGACGGATCTTACTGACTTATTAAAAACGTCAACAGCGTACATCAACAGATTATCGATTCAAAAGGTAATAAACTAATTCGGATCTTACCCCCTGGGCAACAAACACCTCGTAAACACAGCATATCCCAATGACGGTGATTCCTTGCTCCTTGCATAGCGTGGCGACGGCAACCAGGAATACGGTGAGAATGATGGGAGTCCACACTGAAAACAAATGTTTTGAGTATTGTGACTACATATTCTGTCATTTCAACATGCCAAATTATTTCGTTTGGTAGCAGATACAAGAGTGGTCTTGCACTTAATGCTGACAGATCTCTTCATAGATGCAAAACCACACAAGAAAAGTTTCCGTTTACGGTTGGCATTGCAAAAACAGAGTAAAAGTGCATGTAACCCACAATTCACTTTCTCACAGAACACAAGATCACATGAACTCAATACGAAGGCTACCATAACAGCGGATCATTTAAAATATTTTCATTCATTTTTTTTTGCTTGCACCATTAAAATGTCACTTTGATGACTGAAGCTCAAAAAAAGGATTAGCAAAAGCAAACATCCTGGTGTCCTGACCCCTAAGTTTCCTTTTACAGGGTGACTGGAATGCTGTCCCACAAGTCTTTGCATCATGCAAATCATCAACACAAAAGTAAAAGTATATTTAAACGACATACAGCCCAAAAAAGGTTGTGGAGTTGGCACAATGCCACCTAGAGATACTAATGATGCGTACAGGCCATAATATGTAAAGAACACTTCCTGCCATTATTACACGCAGGGATTGAATAGACCCCAAACTTTGTGCACTTTGTGAGATAAGACATGATGTCTTAGGTTTTCCTGTAAAAATGCTACTGACCAATCTTAGTTCAGCAACTTTTGCCAAATGATCAGACAAGCTGTAATATGAATTATGAAATTATATGAAGTCATGTCAACAGTTGTAATTGGTGTCGTATACGCCTCTTATACGCCTTAATAACTGACTGTTATAAGCCTTTCCTTTCACAGTTTTCATTAAAGACAAATAGCAGATAATAATAATTTGCCACAAGCCACGTCCCTCCAGCCCACATAAGTATAACATTCATACAATTATGAGCAAATTTTACTAAAAACTTTTTACTGCTTACGGCCATCTCCTTTCCGATGCTATAAAACAGTAAAACTTGTCTGAGCAAGCAAAAATGACCTGCAGGAAGCTTAGCAAAAGGTCAATCAATGTTAACATTTAATTTATGACAGTCTTTGAGGAAAGAAAAATTGACTTTTCTTTACGACTACAACAAAAAAAATTATAGACGCCCCCGTGTCTTTTTTTACCTTATGTACTTTCACACAATGGAAGAGAAAAAAAATATGTGATATCTTAAGACAAACAAAACATGAAATAGATGTAAAAAAACATATATATGAAAATAATCACTTGTCATCACATCAGAGACATGTACAGCAAGAATGAAAGGATGTTATGTGGGTATGTGTGTAAAAAAAATCATAGTGGGTGGTTGACAGCCGCAATATAATAATTGTGGTAAGAGTGTGTCAAGTCAGAATCAACAAATGCCAATTTGATAGATCTGTGAAAGTAGAGCTGTGTACTCAAGATATTTGGGTGGGGACCATGGCGAGCCTTTGAACGGCAGGCGAGTCGCAGCTTGAGCGTCGTGTCCCGGGGATGAACTTGTCACGGCGTGCATATACACGTGTGGATTATATGTTCACTTTGAGTGACAAAGTCACGATGGCAACACTTACCGATGGAGTGATCGGCACCTTTTGATTTGGTGTACGCCAGGAATGCTGCCAATAAGAAGATGGAGGACAGCAGCTCGGCCCTGCCAACCACACCTGTCACCTTTGGGTAAAAAATGCAAATAAACATGTCAACACATTTACAATAGACTGCATCTAGCACACTTCTATCCAAAGAACAATAAACCAGTTCATCACACCTCTCGCAACAGGTGGAAATTAAATTAACCATATTTGCCTGATCGTAAAAAAACATGTCAAACATCTATGATTGATGTCGGCTCTCAAGCATGTTGCTACAGCAGTGCTTATGATGATGCTACGATCACAGTTTGGAGATGTGCAGGAGGAACCAGTTTTAAGCAATCAATCATAACTGTGAAGAAATTATTTTCCTTTTATGCCACCTGTGAGAACTTTTGCTGAAGAAACTGTAAGCTGTTATGTAACAACCATATTTTACATGTTATTCTACTTTCTATGACGTTATACATGTATCTCAAACACTTTGAACTTCTAGGCGTGACACAACATACAAGTATTGACAACAACCGTGATATCAAAAACCATTATATTATAATTGTCAATTCTACTACTGTACTGTACATTTACAATGATTACAAACCTTCTCTCTACGCTTCCCCACACCCATATTTTGAAAAAATACAAAATTGAAAATGAATTTGTCAGATAACATTATTGATTTACTTCAAACACTAAAACAAAAACATTTTCAAGATATGGCGATAACATTCTTCTGGCCGCAATAATCGTGTAACAAAAATCTTTTTTTAGCTAAAGCTTGATGTAATGAACTTCATTCTATAGTGAAGGAAAAGCAGCCGATAAATATTCAACCCATATGGGAACTCGGTTTTAAAAGCATCCCAGGTGCAAACCTTTTGATGTGGACTGAGAGAATGCACAAGCACAGCTGGTAAATGATCACTACATACTTTCAATACTTCAATTTACATTATATGTGACCCTGCCTGTGAAAAACCAGCTGAGCGTTTAGAAAATCCTTCTACATAATGTAAAGAACATTATGTGAAAATATAACCTTGATATCTGATTAACTAATTAATGACATGCCAAAGATGGATATCACAGTGAAACTTATAGGTGAAATCAAACTTTAGGCAGGAACTAAATTTAATTACATTTTTTATTTTAGCAATTAAAAATTGAACCCGAATGATGATGAACCTTCAGTTCTTTTCTCCGACTGTCATCCTCCTGACAAACTACAATCAGACCTATAACTGTTGTATACTCAGATGATGTAGCACTACATTTGAGCAACACAGTTAATCTTTTGACTTCATGAACTTTAAACAAGCAATATCTTGCATAAAAGCAAAGACAACATTAGAAATACCAAACAAATATTGACTGAAATGAAAACAGGGAAACAGAGTGTTTCCATGGTAATGTTTTACTGTTTACATGTAATGCACACTGAGATGTGAAGCTTTATGTATTACTGCCACCAAGAGGCAACATCTGCAAAGACCTTTCACATGTATTTCTGCAGATCACACAGGTCTTATAAGAGTGTTTATTCCATGACAACACTCATTTTCTCAGACAACAAAATGGCTATGTGTCACAAGGACTATGTCCTTTTTGATGTGGAAGTGGTTTTTCACGCTAGTTTCGAAAACTAGGTCTAGCCTGGAGGTTAGAAATCTGGGCCGACAACCAAAAGTTGCTGATTCGAAACTCTCGAGGGGCAATTCTTGATTCTACCCCTAGAGCAGGGCAGGTTAAACCATGCAATTTATTCCAGAACTTTACTATTCTATTGCAGTACTACATGAAAGACATGTTATTTTCAACTACTGAAGTAGTCATTTTTCTGTCAATATGTCAGATACATAAATGTGATGATAGATCTGTTAAACAGACATGTGAAAGCGGTACTCACAGCTTCTGTGTGGATGGGGTGAACAGCAAACAGAAGAGCCGCTATGAGGCTGGTCCTTCGGTCCAGAAGCAAACGACAGAAGTGAAGGAAGAAGACGCACACCACGGCATGAAGAACCACGTTTAGAAGGTGGTAAGATGAAGAGCTTAGCTCACTAAACAGATAATTGAGGCGGAAGGTGAGAACAGTGAGCGGGCGATAGGATTTATGGCTCCTCTCCTGAAATATAAGAAAAGGATACGTTGGTCACAATCTTCAATAGAAAAATAAGTGGTTGAGGAAAAGCAAGCTGATGTTTTAGACTATACAAAAAACACTATTCGTATTATTATTTTTACATTCGTATTTGAGGGAAGCATTTTATTGGTCAAACATTTGAATACACCTTTGAGTGCAAGATGAGTCATCAATAATATTAGTCTGTTTCTATATCATCATCTCTGGTTGAAACATAAGATTGCATGTTACTTTATGAACTTATCTTTATGTAATCAGTACTACCTCTGACATGGGTGTGCCCCAGAAGTCATTGAGGAAGAGGTTCTTCAGAGGTGTTGAGGGACGAAGATCTTTGTTATCCAAGATAGCGGAGACATCATCGAACACGAAACCACAGAGAAGACTGTTCCAGTAGCATCCCACCACCAGTCCAGTGAGAAGACAGATCTCCTTCCACGACACTACAGCCATCGCTGACGTGAGACCTCATTGAGTACTGCAAAGAGAGACAACTGAGAATTTTGCAATCTGCCTTATCCCATGACTACAAAACATATTTAAAACATTTTCAGAACATTATGATTTGTGTGCTTTGTTATCATTTGTTGGCAGAAATTGCATTATAAAAGAGGAATATATTATGCAAATGCTAATTTCATAATTGGAATTTTATGTATCTTATTTTATTTATATTATGAATATATTTATGCTTGTGTAAATATTAAAGAATAAAATATTACAAAATACATATTATAAGTATAGACTAATAAAATGCAATTAATCAAACATTTATTTTGTAATTACGTTGTGTTCTTGCATGCACATAGAGGTTGTGCAGAATACAGCTAAACCCTTATTTTATCACATTTGTACTTTATTACTATCTTCACTTAAAAGACTGAATAATACAAACACGCATACTCCATGTGGACTAGGCAGAGACAGCCCCATAAATCAAGACCATTGTAATAATAAAATCATTTAGCATTTGGTTTTCATTTAGATGAACCGAACAACAGTTATGAATGTGTGTATACGCGACATCTATCTCTAAAACGAGCGTAGTGATGAAAGAAAGTATCTGTGTAAAATGAATAAAGTACTGATCTGATTAAAGATCAAGAGCAAGCAGACGTGCACAGCTTTAAACGATCAGACTCGATCTGTCATTGGTGATTAAAAAATATATAATTCAATCTATGGTTAACTTACCTTGTCATATCTGCTTTAAGCTAAATAAACAGAGAATGTGTGTTTATTTTGCCAGATGTTACAAGTTCGCTATCCACCAGCATTGAATTAACAGATACCAAAACTGCTTCCGGGTAACATTACGTGTCAAAATAAAAGTAGTGGATAAAATAATTTATTTCCACAATAACAATGTAGTGTCAATAAAAACATAACTTTTTTTAATCTTTTTCATATTATTTTATGTACAATGATATGGATTAAAATCTGCGAGAGGGATATTTTATGACAGCGGCGTAAAATTACGAACAGTTTACGACTCAACGCTTTACGACTGTTTTCTTGGTTGCCTAGCAGCAGAGCAAGAGGAACCCAAGATGGCTATCCTGGTTTATCAATAAGGTTTGAATGCGTTATTTCTGCGTTTGTGTTAGTGTCTTTCATTTTATTGATCTGTACAAACACGGCATACAAATGAACAAACAAATGAACATAGAACAAATTTTATTCACAGCTAATCCTAGCTTTTTCAGAGAACTGGGCTGTATATTTCTTCAAAATCTAGCGAGGAAAATCTTGGGTTTTGTCTTTTAATGTATTATTTTAATATTACCCTGTCTCTTTATTATTAGACCCTTTTCCCAGTGGCGTGTAACTGGTCTATGTATATTATACATTACTGATATGTTTTAACTATCTGTAAAAAGAGGGTGAGCTGTAGATTGTGTTGTTGAAAAATACACAGTGAAAGCATTGATTTCTAATACTGTAGGTCAAAATGTGATTCAGTTCACAGTAGGTCTTTGACACAAAAGCAGAAAGATGCCTGCAGCTGCAGACTGGAAACTCCTCATGGGAGTTGATCCTGAAGATCTTGGAGATGATGATGAAAAAATATGTGATCTGATTTTGATGGTATGTGTTTACTTTTTTAAAAGGATTTTTATACAATTTGAGCATCCCCGGTGCTTATTTTGCTCTCAGCATAACAATAACCAATGGGAATATGTTTCCTTAAGTGTGAATTAATCACACTATTGCTCGTCTTTCCTGCAGGTCAGATCACGAGACCTTAAAGCACATGAATCAGAAAAAATGATTCAGCTCTTCAGAATCTCACAAACACTATTGAGGGTAAATCTGTACACTTTACACACATTTACCTTATTTATTTTAAATAAAAATTGAGCTTTAAAGCATTCATTTCCACCACATGCCCTAATAAACAGTTTAGTGTCATTCCTTTATTAATGCTTTGATTTAATCACTCAGTATATGCCTATTGCCTATATAAGTAATATTACTTAATTAATTTATTGTATGATAATGACATATTGATTTAATATTTGATGTTTTGTTTACCCTTAGATGAAACAGGATGAAATTAAATGTGCCTATGAGGTTGTTGACAGTGCAGGTGCAGACCAAGCAAGAATTGGTATGTACTGTCATTTTTTTTTGGATCCTAAAAACAACTGTATTTGCATTTTCTACAGAAAATAGCAGTGCTTGCAAGAAAAAAATGATCTAGCGTTGTTTTTAGACAGGCTGATACATTAACAAACAAGAAACTGGTGTAAATATAGCTGTTATAAATAATAAAGGCTATTTGAGAATTCCATATCTATGTACAGTGATAAAGACCAATCAGAATCCAGTATGCAAATGTTGCAATGACATCATCAATGGCAGTTAATTTTTGAATGTAAAAGTTATTTTAAAACTGTATCTATCAAAATAACATTTAAAATAACCAATTTGTTTTCATAGCAGAAGTTTTAATATATAAGAGTTAAATATATTTGTTTGATTGTTATTAATTGCAGAAAACGAACTGAAAGCCAAAGTCCTGAAACTGGAAAGTGAGCTTGAGGTGAGAGATGATGTTATTGTGATATAAAGAATAAGTGACGCACGTTTCATTTGCATCAGCTGTTTGTGAGACGTCTGTTTACAAGGACAGTCTTAAGAAGATTACTGCTAATTCCCTTTGTACTGCTGTCTGTTCAGTTATAAACATCACAGTATGACGTTTTATATTTAGTTACAATGTGTTGATATTTGTTTGACATCTTAACAGTGTCAGAAACATTTACAGATGGCGAGTTTTGGACTCTTGAGTTTTTGTTTGTTTATTAAAATCCACCTGACCTCCTGTCCAGATGGCACAGCGTGTGATGGGAGGGGGAGACACACATTTCCTTCGAGATGAGATTTGCCAACTGGAGAGTCACCTGGAGCGTAAGGAGAAGGAGGTGACCCAGCTGGAGAAGGAAATGGGGAAGGAGAGGAAAGTCAATGAGGAGGTACGCTGCACTTTTTGCAAATAGGTATAAACTAGCGAATGAGATTCTTAATATTATTTTCCAGTTTAAGAAAATGTTAACCTCACGAGATTAAACTAAATATTATAAGGGCTAAATATTATATGAATATACTATTTATTTTCTTTAAGGATTGCAATTTCATTCTCTTCCTTTACATTTTTATTGTATTTTTTGCATCGTTTGCATCCCTCAGCTGGCTGTCCGTGCTGAAGATGCAGAGGAGAAGAACAGAAAGCTCAAAAGAGAGGTAAGTCCAGCCCTAGATCCTACCTTATTCCTACTTTCTGTCACTTTTGTTACCTCTCAAAATCCTTCCTACTCATGGATTACATCAGGTATCAGTCTAACTGTGTCCCCTGCCTGACCGCTTCATTTATTTGCATGCATGCTTATTATATTTTTCTTCCTTGGCTGTCATTTGTCAATGCCCACTCAAGATAAAGCAGCTTAAGAGGAAGGTAAGACCCCAGATTAGGCAGAATTAGAGAAGTGATATTTTGTAATGAGGTGATCAATCAATGTGAAATCTTATGTGAAATCAATGTGATTTAAAATGTATGCTAACCAATCAGAATGAAGATAGCTGTGGTATAAGTAATATGACATCTAGTAATTGTATGATTTGATATCCACTCATTCCCCATTAAATCATGCTTGACTGTAAGGTGAATAATGTGTTTTTCCTATAGAATGAACAGCTGCAACAAGACATTGAGTATTACAGAAAGGAAGCAGATCAACGAGAGCCTCTTCAGACCAGAGAGGAGAGCAATGAGATTCAGAGGAGACTTACCAAAGCCAACCAGCAACTTTATCAGTGTATGGAAGACCTGCAGGTAAAATATAACACTGATGTGTCAAATGCAAAGCATGCTGAAATGAGATTATTGTTGTCATATTCTCTTTGTTTTCAGCATGCTGAGGATATGGCCACCAACCTAAAGAGCGAGAATGAACATCTGCAAAAAAATCTGGAGGAGTCTGTGAAAGAGATGGAGAAAATGACAGACGAGTACAACAAGATGAAGATCGCCGTCCAGCAGACAGATGCCATCGTGGATCAGCTGAGAAAAGAAAGAGATCACGCCAAACTCCAGGTGCCGTCATTAGTTTTATAAAACACAACATATAGCGTTCCAGTCCAGTTTTGTTTGACATGCTTAACAAGATAAAGATTTAATATCATATGAGCATCCTTATTTTATTATATGGTGACTGTGTTGTGACATGGTAGGACCTCTTTTGGTACTTTACTTACTCAAAGAAACTATTTGCTTCCTTTTGTTGACCCATGAATATCTTATTATGGTCACGTTATTTATGCAGTTTGACTGCTGGGGTTGAGTTTTCCTTAAATAAGAATCATATGCTTGTGTTTGTTATAAAATTAGTGATGTTCCTAATGGAGATCATTTGCTTATTGTCACGTAAAGGTCAGGGAATTGACCGAACAGATCCAGGCCCGTGTTGAAGAGGATGACCCGGTTATGGCTGCTGTTAATGCCAAAGTGGAGGAGTGGAAGGTAAGCATGTAAAACTCATGTATGACAAATAAAAACACCTTGCAAATTGGGTCAGATCACATTATCTTTTACCATTTTGCAATACACTCCCAACGAGTGGCGGTTTGCTTTTTGGCGTTTTGCAATTAGTTGGAGAAGATGCAAACTGAATGGAAGATTATTGTTTGTTGTTTCTCTAGCCATCTCTAAATACATTTTGTATGAATTTCAGGCTATTTTATCAGGGAAAGATATGGAAATTGTTGAGTATCAACAGATGATCAGAGAATTGAGAGAGAAACTCCGAGCTTCCCAGATGGACTCAGATAAAAGCAACATCATAGCTCTGCAACAGGTCTGCAACACCATCTGATACCATCACTGTACTATTTTTTCATGTAAATAAACTTTATGTTAAAGACTAGTGTTTAATAATGATAACTTTCTGTGCAACACAAAACCCCAAAAACTATATTCTCTATATAATCTACATATTGGGGTTGCACAATATATATTGAAATTAATAAAACATTGCATATTTGCATATTGCGGTACGCATATCACAATGATTTGCAATAACATATTAATTTTTAAGATATTTTTAAAGAATTTAAATTTTGCTGACTAAATGCGACTAAAAGTTATCACATTGCTTTTTTATATCCCATTTTTCCTATATGTCATGCAAGCCTACTATACATTTATGACAGTTTTTTATTATTATTATTATTTTTTATACTTTTCTTAACATTACATTCAAGCAGTGTGTTTTGTGTGATGCAGACATTGTACAAGTAAAATTTCTCAACCTTTCAGATTACTTGAACTGAGTAATTTTATTTATTTTATACTTTATTAATAAAGCCCCTAGATATATCTTATATCTGATCTAGTGTTTCCAATTATTATGTCTGCCTCTTCCACATTTTTGTCATTCTTTTAATCTTTATTGCTTCCTTTCAAATGCTTCATCAGTTTCCAAATATTTCTTTTTCCATTCTCTCTCATTACCATCTTCCTCGGGTCAGGTCATATACGAACTGTGTGTCGTGAGTATCTCTGTTGTTCAGCGTTACATCTGCCTCCCTTCCTGCATCCTTCATATCGCTTCATCTCGCTCCGTCACAGCGGGGGTTAATTACTGTCATTGACTTTGTGCTTGACTTCAAAAGGCAGTGCAAGAAAGGGACAACCAGATCAAGATGCTGTCGGACCAAGTGGAGCAGTACACGGGAGAAATGGAAAAGAATGCTGTGCTTATTGAAGAACTGAAAAGGCCATTGAAGAAGGATAAAGGTCTGTGCTCAGGTCTCATATACTCGCAGCAAAGTTTTAAAAATGAGCAGTGGTATTTAAGAGTCATTTTGTGCTGTCAAACTGTTTCTACACAAAAACACATTTGCTGTGGCCAGATTTGGCTTGGAGTGACATCACCAATTATTCTTTAAATTGGCTTACAGTATATGTAGCCTTTACTCTTTAAGTATGTATGCTGTATGTATGTATGTATGTATGTATATATGTAGCTGTTATCTTAAGAAATCTATTTTTATAGATTTTGAGCAAAGCATAAGCATAACAACCTTATCTGCAAAACCATATTTAGCCTGTAACCCATTGTGCGACAACAGTTGGACAATGATCATTTCTTCATTGATAGGCCTCATCTCCAGCGTGCAGCAGCGTAAACTGGAAGAATTGAGCGCTAAGCTTCAGGTAGCAGAAAGGAAAGTCTTGGAGGCTCAGCGTGCCGCTCATTTGGCCGAAACAGACGCCAAGGAGAAAGACAAGGAACTCAATGATACGCTCAGTCAAATGCGTCTTTATGAGTCTGTGAGTCCAAGTTCTACAAATTGACATTCCCTGAATAGCTACTGAAAGGGGTAGTTCAAATAAAACTGTACATTTTGTCAACCTCAGTCCCCATTTACTTTCATTGCATACAATGAAATATAAGTGTTTCTCTATCCACTTTTTTGTTAAAGAAAGTACAGATTTAAGACAATATAAGGGTAAATTAAATGACAATTAAACTTTTTTACTATTAAATTACTCTGTTGTCTGATGATATTTCAGGGAACGGATGGTTTGGAAGCTGCTATCACTGAGATCAAGCAATGTAAAAAACAGCTCAGAGTGAAAGACCAGGAAATAGAGACCATGATCAAAGATATAAATCAGCTAGAACTCAAAATCAACAATCTGCTAGATGAGAACGAAGACCTAAGAGAGCGACTCGGTAAGTAACGTCGATCGCTAGGATTATATGTTCTGTCGTGTCTCAGTTTCCATTCATCTGCGTCTGTACATGCTTGTTTTCATATCCCATGTTGATTTTCTCACGATAAAAATCTGTTTTTACATCATTGAGATCTTATTTCCACACCAGGATTGAATCCAAAGGAAGAACTGGATTTGAGCGAATTCAGGAGATCAAAAGTTTTGAAGCAGAGACAGTACAAAGCAGAGAACCAGGTTCTGTTGAAGGAGGTAAGAGGGATCTTAAAACCATAATGTTATAGTTTTGGCCAGACATCCATCTTGAATTTTTCCTTGTGACCTTAATAGATTGAGCGACTTGAAGAGGAAAGACTTGAGCTAAAACAACGCATTCGTGAACTGGTGAAGGATAAAGGTGACATTTGTTCACACAAGCAGATGATTGGGTGGTTTATTGTCCAGTTTGTAATACAGATTTTATTTTTTCAGGCATATCAGTAATCAGTGGTTCATTGCTTGATGACATTGTTGAAGAAAAACCCAGATCTTCTAAGCAGAGACCCATCTCTGGATCCAATGATGAAGAGCTGAAACTCAAAGTAAGACTTTATTTTGGAGTAAAAGCTTAAAAGCTCATTCACTTAAATAAGCAAATTTACCAATGTGTGTGTTTTATAGAACGATCGCTTACAGAAAGAGCTGAACAACAAAGAGAAAGAATTGGAGCTCAAGAGAACAGAATCTTCACAATTCAAAGTCAAACGTGAGTACCATCATTACATGACCTTTGAAACGCTTAAATATTCTGAAGTTCCCATGCAAACAATGTTCGGCTCTCTTTTGCAGTAAATGAAATGTTAAATGAGAATAAACAGCTAGAGCAGGGTATGAAGGAGATCTTGCAGGATATTCAGGATGCTCAGAAGAAAACACCTTCACCAGCAGCGGTCAGCATTCCCAGCCTGGAGCGACTTATTCATGTAGGTTCATGTTGGACGTTTCTTTTGTAATTCCATTTTCCTTAACCTTAAAACTTCCAAGACTCTTAAATTAGATTTTCAGTATTGTGCGGTTTATCTTAAGGCTTTGGAGATGAAGTACTCAGAGGGGAAGTTTGACTCGAACCTTCACCTGAGAACTCAGGTAGATCAGCTGACCGGCCGTAATGAGGAGCTCCGGCAGGAGATGAGAGCAGCTAGAGACGAGGCAGCAAATGCTATTAACCAGCTTACCAAAGCCAACGAGAAGGTATTCGCTTCAAATACCAGCTTCCAAGTCCCTAACCATCTTCACATTGAGCAACTTTTTTCTGTAACTTTTAGCTCTCTAGCGTAATCTCTGTTTTAAACATTGTTGTATTGTGTATTATTGTTTTTTTGGCTAGATTGCACGCTTAGAACATGAAGTTGAATCAACGTGCAAATCAACCGATAGATCCATCCCTTACAAGACATTATCTCTACCTGAAGACATGAAGCCAACTAGTGCTGAGGTCATCAACTCTCTAAATGAATACATAATACAACTCCTTCAGGTGTGTGTGTGACTACTACATCATGTTATAATAGAAACAGCAGTTTTTTTTGTAAAGTACATAATATTGAGACGCCAACTGTGGATGTTCAGGAGCTTAAAGCCAAAGAAGATTCCGTTCAGCAGCTCGGATCAGCTTTGGAGGAGTACAAAAGAAAATTTGCAGTGATACGCCATCAACAAGGTCTACTGTACAAGGAGTATCAAAGGTATGTTAAACACATATATGTCCCATAATCAATAAAACACAATATTATTTAACACTTTTTGTTCTGCTTTAGTGAAAAAGAGTCCTGGCAGAAAGAAAGAGACTCTTTTGCAGAGCTCAAATCCAAACTGGAGGAACAACGAGAAATAGATGCAGTGAAAATCAAACAGTACAATGTAAGATTCTTAAGTAACATATTAAGTAAGTGTGTCAGCTAATTATAAACAAGAATTTAATTCTGTGGTATACATCAATCCTGGTTTACAGCACTGGCTAGAGACTCTTGAAAAGGACCCGGGTGAGATCAAGCGCCAGCTGTCTGAGACGGCCCGCAAGATGATGGTTCTCAAAGTGAATGAGAAGTGCCTGACGAGACGTTACACGACTTTGCTAGAGCTGGAGCAACACTTGAGGAAGGAGAATGGAAAGCTTAAAGATGACTTTACTCAAATGGAGGCCACAGTCACAGAAAGGATCGGATACCTGCAGAGGTTTAAGGTAAAGCATTGCTGTTCTTTGCATAAGAATGGTAATCTAGTCAGATTTTGACAATAAAATCATAAAAATGTGATTCACATTACATCCGGATAAGGTCAAGAACCGTCCACATACAGTGTAATAAAAAGAAGTTGTGAATGAGAAATCACTATTGACAACTTGCTTTACGTTCAGGAAATGGCAGCATTCAAAATGGCCGCACTCCAGAAATCACTCGACGGTAGCGTTCCTGCTTCAGAGCTGGAAAGAGCCAACAAACAATACACAGAGCTCACTATAAAGTACAGAAACCTCCTTCAGAAAGATAACCACCTTGTTCAGAAGACAACAACCCTGGAGCACCTTGAGGTACATCACACAAAAATGACACCAAGCCCATATCTTTTTAGTTTTTCTTACTAAAATCTCTTTGATTTCAGCAAGAGAACATCTCTTTGCATGATCGCATCAGTTCCATCAATAAGGAGCTGGAGATCACCAAGGAGAAGCTTCACACTTTGGAGCAAGCCTGGGAGAACATCAACTCTGGTATGCAACAAAGCAACACCTAAATATCGGTGAAGGTCATATTTTTGGTTACGCACACTGATGACCTCGCCTTATTCTTGCAGGTGCTGAGAACAGTATGGACAAGGCAGCCAAAGCTCTTGCCAACAGCGAGATCATATCTGTGTCCAGACGCATCACCACGCTGGAGATGAAGGAGCTGAACGAAAGGCAAAGAGCCGAGCACGCTCAGAAGATGTACGAGCACCTGAGGAACTCTCTTAAGCAGGTGGAAGAGCGCAACTTTGAGCTGGAGACCAAGTTTGCAGAGGTGGGTCTGAATGTGTGTTAGGTTATGAATTAGTCAGATAATAACTATCTGATTTTTTAAATGCGTCATTGTGCATATTTGTGTGTGCGGGTGTAGCTCACAAAATTAAATCTGGAGGCACAGCGGACAGAGCAGGAGCTTAGGGACGAGCTGGCCGACAGCGTTAGTAAACACATCAGTGACGCCGATCGCAAACGAATCACAGAATTGGAGAAAATGAAGGCGGAGTTGCGGATTGAAGTGTCTAAGTAAGTGAACTTGCAACGTAAATACACACCGTAATATTCACAGAAGACATTCAATAGTGCTGTGTTTGCAAAATGTTTGCAGGTTGCGAGAAGTGTCCGACGTGGCAAAAATGCAAGTATCTGCGCTAGAAGCCAGACAGCAGTCGAGAGAGAAAGAAGTGGAGAGTCTAAGAAGACAAGTCATAGACTACCAGGTGTGATTTTATTCTCTTTTGGAAATAGTTTGTGTATTCTTGATCATGTTTCTAACAGTACATCTAATCCTCAGGCTCAATCTGATGAAAAGACACTCATCGCTAAACTCCACCAGCATATCGTCGCCCTCCAGCTCAGCGAGACCACCGCCATCAGCCGGCTGGAGACCGCCAACGTGCGCCTGCAGAAACTCGAGGCCCAGAAACTTCGCAGTGAGCAGCAGCTGGACGCACAACAGCAGGCGCTGTGGAACACTAGGCAGGAGGGACATCAGCGAGCAAGACACCTCCGTCACACCATCCAGTCCCTGCGTAGACAGTTCTCTGGAGCTCTGCCGCTGACCCAGCAAGAGAAATTCTCCAGCACCATGCTCCACCTGCAGGAGGACAGGGTACGGGCCAGGGAGGAGGCGCGGAAGGCTGAAGAGGAGAGGAGGAGAGCGGAAGGAAAAGCAGAAGAACTGGAGTTAAAACTGAAGGGATTGGAGGAGCTCATAGCAACACTAAAAGATGCTAAAGGTGCTCAGAAGGTAGGTCGTTTCTGATTGGTCCGTTCAGAAAAATCACTCTAATGCACAATTATTTACTTAAACTTTCAACTTTCACAAAGGTAAGTGAGTGGCACAAGAAATTGGAAGACATCCGTCTGGTGGAAATGAGGCAATCCAGAGAGCTCGGCGGCCAGCGGGAGGAGATCAAGTATCTGAGGAACGTTGTGGCGGAGCAGGAACGCACCATCAGCAACCTGGAAGAGGAGCTGGTGCAGCAAAATAATGTATGACTTGCGTTATACTGGCTGAATGTTTGATTTATACATTTGTTAACACTTAACAATAAGGTTGTATTTGTTAACATTAGAAAACACTGAACAATATAAACAGTAAAATTTATTAAAACATTTTAAAAATCAAAAGTTGTGATTGTTAACATGCACAGTGAACTAACAATTGTTGACATTAACAAAGATGAATAAATAATTGAAAACTATATTGTTTATTGTTGGTTCATAATATTTACTATAATATTTATCATAATGTAATGCATTTACTAAACATGTTAACAAATACAACAGTATTGTAAAATGTTACCATGTTCTCCAGTTAAATACATAATATTTTGATTCTGTTTGGTTTGGATCAGCTTTTAGAGGAGCAGCAACTGATTTGGGATCAGAGGGAAGTGGAATTGGAGCGCCAACTCGACACCTATGAGAAACGGCAGAATGAAATTTTAAGCACAGCTCAAAAGGTGCCATCCGGCATTTTAATCAAGACTAATTTACACCAACACTTAACGTTTTGTTAATATATCTTATATATTATATTCAGACTTAATATTTATATTTAGGCTTATATCCAAGTCTTTTCGACTTGACATGGTAAATTAAAAGTTTAACTTGTCTTGTCTTGTTTGGGTCTAGTTTGAGGAAGCCACTGGTTCTCTACCAGATCCCAATCAGCCTCTAGCTCACCAGTTAGACTACGCCCTTGGAAAAATCAAGGAGCATGTCCGTACCATCCTTGAGACAAAAGCCACCTGCAATATTCTGGAAGAGGTACTTCTTACATCACAGAATAGTCATGTGAATTTAAAGGGACAGTTTGCTCAAAAATGTAAATGCTTTCATCATTTATTTACTCTCATGATGTTTAAAACCTCTATATGATTTTTTCTTCTGTGAAAACACAAATGAAGATATCTTGAGAAATGTCAGTGAGGTGCAATGTTGTTTGGTTACCAGCGTTCTTTAAAATATCTTCTTTTGTGTTCTGCAGAAGAAAGTAAGTCATACAAGTATGGAATAATTATATCCAATCACAAACTTTGCTGTGAAATCATTACTGCTCTTACAAAATTAGTTTTGACCTGAGCAGAAGCTTAAAGAAAAAGAGGCGGCTTTGTGGACAGCAGAACAAAACGTCTTATCTCGAGACAAAGTCATCAATGAACTGAGGCTTCGCCTACCAGCCGCTGCAGAGAGAGAAAAGCTCCTGGCTGATCTGAGCAAACACGAGGACTCTGGAAGCCAGGTCGCCCTGAAGATCGCCCACCAGACCATTAGCAACCTGCAGGACCGCCTGGATCAGAAAGAAGAGGTTCTTAAGAAGTATCAGAACCTGTTGGCAAGGGCTAGACAGGTGCTTTATTAACTTCTGCTAACTTTTAATACTGATGAGCCATATGACGGAATTAATAATTTTAATAGCGCAATATAGGCAATTATAAACAATTGTTTTTCTCTTCTCCAGGAGCAGGAGGACATCGGCAAAAAACATTCAGAAGAGGTCCGGGCCTTGCATCAGAAACTTGACATCCATATGGACACATCGCTGAACCAATTCAAACAGACAACTCAGGTACTCTAAAAATTATTAATCAAAACCATAAATCTTAATGGCTGTCATCTTTATTTGACTCATTGCCGATGAATGTGTAACAATGTTGATCACAGAAAAAATGTATTGGTTTTATCTTTCTGTAGGAGCTAATGAAGAAACCGACCATCACTGTGCCGAGCTCAAAGCACCTGATGCGATTGGCAGAAATGGAACAGACGGTGGCCGAGCAAGACAATTCTCTGTCGTCTTTGACACATAAACTGAAGGTCATAACTGCTGAGCTGGACCACCAGAAACAAGTGACAGCCGCACAGGCCATGGAGCATGCTGCAGAAACTGCCAGGTAAGCCAAATATATTGGGTTATACCTGGTAACCAAAAGGCTGTAGGTTCCAACCCTACGCATTTTAACAAATAAAGGTTCTTAGATGGAGATGTGTTCACGTAAAACAATCTTTCAATTCCAAGACTGGAGGAAAGACATGCTGCCCAAACCAAAAGCCTGTCTCATGAAGCTGAAGATCTGAGAGCTCAACTCAGTCAGATGGAGAAAGATCTCCAGCACCTCCGCACTGAGCTACAGGCCCAGAAAGAAGCCAACGTCAGGTCACCATCCAACACCATGAAAAATCTGGTAGAACGTCTTAAGTCGCAGATGGCCCTCAAAGAGAAACAGCTAAAGGTATGTCAGATTGAATCAACTAAAGATCATTACCATAATGTCTGAACACATCCATGAATAAGTGATTCCTCATCCTCAGGCTCTCAGTAAAGCTCTACTGGAACTTCGAGCAGAGTTGACGTCTCAAGCAGAACAGCATATCATTGCCAATGCTGCCAAGAAGGAAGACGAGCTTAATGTTCAGCAGATTGTCGACAAGCAGACCAAAGACCTAAGGGTAAAGAAAATAAAGTCAACATGAATTGTTATTTGCATATTTCAGACTTGATTTTTATTGTCTTTCTCATTAGGCACATGTGAAGGACCTCAACGAAGATCTCCAAGCAGCTAAAGATAGTGCACGAGCAGCGAAAACCAGAGAAAACTCATTGAGGGAAGAACTGGAGAACCTGAACAAGGATCTTCAGAGAAGCCAGAAGACTCAGAACAAGTTGCAGAATGAAAAAGACGTCTTGGAGGAGCAGCTGAATGAGCTGAAGAAGAAGGTTCAGAGGCTTAGCAGTGGCCTACAGGTCAGACAACATTCATTCATTTCCACTTGTGCCATAAATGGTTAAGATCACTTTATTTACTGTTCTCTATGCTAATGGATCAGACAAAAGCTTGGACAGTAAGTCAGCAGCGCTTCACTCTGGGAATAAAGTGATTCTGGTTGAACAGAGATCTTCTTTCATAGCAGTGAATACGTCTAGACACCATTGTGCAGCTTCTGTCTCTTATCAGGGTTCATGGCGCTTGGGACGAAATAAACTGAGGCCTAATTATCCATTAGTTTGCATAATCGTATTCCTCTGGGTTGAAGGAACAATTGTGCCTTTTTAGTTAAATATTGAGCATTTTTGGGAACTATTCTGTTTACGTACAGTTTTTAATTTGAATAAACAATGATATACTTAAAAATGATTGATGTAACCACACTGTAATGTGAACGTGCTGTCATCAGTTTTGTATCTGCATGAATTTGCCATGACAGTCATTTTGACATTTATTGCTAATTTTAGCTATGCTACAACAATGATGTTATTTGTATGCAGGCTCAGGCTGAGAGCGACAGTCCCACAGTTGAAGCTCTTCAGAAGAAGATCCGTAAATTAGAACAGGAACTGGACAAGAAGAGCATCTCAGAACCGACAGAAAGAAGAAGCACCCTAAAGGAGGACAATAAGGTTACAAAATAAAGATCTTTCGTCCTTTATAATGTTCTCTGTAGATCATGAACAAAATAAGAATTTCATTGTAACAAAGTACATGGATCCTGAATCTCTTCTGAATCTATATGATTCTGAATAATTTAGTAATTACAACATTATCTGCTTGTTGTTACTATGTCTAAAGTTATTTTAAATATATATTTTATGAGATTTTTTTAATTAATTGTTGTTTTTTGTATTTGCAGTCCACTAAAGAAGAAATATTACGATGGGAAGAGGGTAAAAAGTGGCAGGGCAGGATGGAAAAGTTGCGCAACGTTCTTAAAGACAAGGAGAAGGAAGTGGATTCTTTGTCCAAACAGTTAACAACCACCAAAGATCTTTACAGCAGGTCTGAACTGTAAAACTAATCTAGCATATAAAGTAGTATTATATTAATGTATTTATAAAGGAATACTACATATACAAAAGATATTTGATTTTAGATTTATAGTTTATTTTAAAAAATTATGAAATGTATATTTTATTTTAACTACATGAGTCTAATAAATGTGTGATTATATTTGAAGCAAAGGTTTAGTATGTTGATTCCCAATAATGTTAAATATTGGCTAATGTCTATAAAGGTTGGAGCAGGAAAAGTTAAGTCTGCAGAAAAAACTAAAAACTAAAGGAGTGACCGCAGACCAAGTCGTCGGTGCTCGGACCCTGGAGGTTGACAGAGATATCGATGAGTTAAAGGGAAGAAACGCTGAACTGGAGCAACAGATCAAAATGATCAAGTATGTTTTGGTTACCAGTTAGGCTTGTTTCTTTGTTTGTTTGTTCTTTGTCATTTTATGTGTGTGTGTGTTTGTTGGTTTAGGCAACAGCAGGCTTTACCGCGTGATGCTGCGATGGAGGACATCATCATTAGGAATCGTTATCTTGAGGAGAAGCTTCTCTCTCTTGAAAGCCAGCTGTCCAATGAGCCTTCATCTAGACCATCTGTAAGTGCAGCTCATTGTGTTACAATACAACATCTTATCACAATGTACCTCTTTCACTAATTTCACTCATGTCTGCTTACAATTTCAACCTGTCTCTTTCTCCACCATTAATAATAAAGGATAAACAAATGACATCACCATCTCATCTCAGTTGGTCTTCAAATGTTGTTAATTCCATGACTTTTGATATCAGTGAAGCTGAACAACCACAGTCTTCATTATTAAATAACACAATTCCTGAATCAAAAGATACACAAATTGAACCTGAAATAGCAGTAAATGAGGACAAAGCAACAGAAAGTAACTTCAGTCCCTCAGATCGGAGTACAACAGATGTGATCGGACAATCAGACAATGTTGGGAAAGGTATTGTAGATGAATCAAAAAATGTGGTGTACACAGACAAAAGTGAACGAGAAGGCGAAGCCCAAGAGGAAGCATTTGTTAATGAAGACAATGAGAAAACTGATGGGATTCAAGATGATGGAGATAGAGTAGATGAACCTGTCAATGAAAACGCTGAGGAAGAAACATTGGAAGAGCCCATTATAATTGATGGAGAGGATGAGGATGAGAAGGTTTTAGAAGAGGGTGAACTGGAAGACAACCAACAAGAAGAAGAAGAGAAGAAACTAGAGATCTATAAGTCTGAAGAACAAGACAATGTCGGGATCCCAGAGACTTTCAAGCCTGAAGGTGAGTCAAGCCAAGATCTAAAAACACTGAAGTCTGAAGAGCTCATGGAAGAAATACCTTTTAGCAATGGGACATTCAATACAACACTGACGTCTGAGGAACCTAAAATGGAGGAGAAAACCGCTATCATCACAGAGCAAGATCCAAGTGACATTTTAAGTGGAGATCTAAAAGGTTGCATCAATAAGGAGCTAAACACTGAAAATGTTGCTGAAGAGGAGCTTGATGTCACTGAAAGCCTTCTTGGACCATTCGAATCAGAGGTCATCATATCTTATAATGAAAAGCAAAAGGAAGCTCAGAAACCTCACAAGGTACATGTCACAGTGGTCTGTAGGAGATCCTGTGAAACTGCTGCTGTAAAACTTCCAGTTGCCCGTCCTGTAGATGTGTTGGCTTTCAGTTTACCCCTCCAGAGTCAGAGTTGTGTCTGTTTGTTGCACCATCTTTATCTAATGAATGCATTTGACAAATTAATTTGGTCCTTTGTTTTAACAAAAGCCTTTGCAGTTCTGAAAAGTGCATTAAGTTTTTGTTTGTGTGTATATGTGCATGAAGTCTTCTAACACTAATCTTTTCATGGTTTCTGCAGACATCTGGCAGAGGATCTGGTACTCCATCACAAAGAGAACATGAGCTCCAGAAGGAGAACCTCAAATTGTCTACGGAGAACCTGGAGCTTCGCTTTCAACTGGAGCAAGCAAACAAGGACCTTCCCCGACTAAAAGTAAAGTTTCTAAAAGTAAATGCAATGCATATTATTTACTTAAGATCTCTTGTAGTTAACTTTAGTCTCTGTGGTATGAAAAGGATCAGGTGTCTGATCTCAAAGAGATGTGCAGCGTTCTCAAAAAGGAGAAAGCTGAGGTCGAGAAGAAGCTCAGTCATATTCGTGGGGTATGTAGCAGCATCACCAATATCTTCTGATCGTCTTCTCATCTCCCTCATTCATTTCTTTTGCTCTCTTTGTGCAGTCTGGGCGCAGCGGGAAAACCGTACCTGAGCTTGAGAAGACCATCGGACTGATGAAGAAGGTTGTGGAGAAAGTTCAGAGAGAGAACGAGAACTTTAAAAAAGCATCAGCTGCCAACGTTCAGGAGCAGCTTACCACTTTGGAACGGGACCATGAGAGACTTAAAGTATGTTTAGTACTTTTAACTGATATGATATTTGAGACAACTTGGATTTGGAGAATGAGAGACCAATAATGAGCCTGCTGGTTTAGAGGATTGTTTTTTTGTAACACAAGATTTTGAATTTGTGTTGTCTGAATACTTCTAACATTGCATAATAAAAAATTTTTTTATTCCATTTTACAGTTTGTGATTATGTACATCTTTTCTTCTCTTTGTTAAAGTCAGAATATGAAAAGATGAAAGGAAGACTAGAGGAACAGCTAAACTCAAGACTGGAGTCAAAAACAAAAGGCATAGAGAAAATCATGATGGAAAATGAACGATTGCGTAAAGAGATTAAAAAGGTTTTAATCATTTTCATAACCTCTATGCCATTAATACTAATATATGTCTTAAACTAAATTGTCTAAAATATTTTGCCAAACCGTAGGAGAAAGACACAGCAGAGATGCTGAGGGTCACAAAGGCGAGTCTTGAAGTAACCAATGAGAAGTTGAGGGTGGAGCTTGAGGAAACCAATCAGAGGCTTGTATTAGCCCAGTCAAAGGGGCCATCTTTAGAAGGGGCTGACGGGAAGACCTGGAAATCATCTGTGGTCACCAGGTAGTACATTTATTTCTATCAGTTCTACAGACTCATTCTGAGGGAAAAACAAAATCATTATTCTGCTTTGTTCTCCATAGACTATTTGAAAACAAGATGAAAGAACTGGAAAAGGAAATCACTAAGAAAAACTCCACAATATCTGAGCTAAAAGAGCAACTAAAAAAAGCAAACGAGAAACAACAATCTACACAAACCATCATCATCCAGCTAAAGGAGCAGGTGGACATCCTTAAAAACGTTCCTATAGAAGCTACGACTGATGAAGGTCTTGCCAAAGAATATCAGTCTGTCAGGTAAATCAACAGTAGAGTTGACAACACCAAGATGTTTTTACAGAAAATAACTTTCAATCTTTGTCAAATGTGTCTCATTCAGATTGGCCAATAAACAGCTTGAGAGGGACAAAGCTCAACTTCTTCGCCAGATCCAAAAGTACGATGAGCAGTTTGGAACCAGTCGTGCAGCGCCAGGTAAGATCACCTTTGATATATTTTTTAAATTAAAATTTGCATCTATTGTATCTGCAACCTGCAATTTGTGTGGCCTGTCTCTATTTAGGATACAATGAGCTACAGGAACAGATTAAAACGGCACAAAATGAAAAGAAGAAATTACAGGTACAGCTATCTATCCCTGCAGAACACTTGAAATTCATATAAAATGGATCATTTGGTCACTGTTTGTTTCCTGTTTTTGAAGGATGAAGTTAGAAAACTGACTAAAGAGCTGGAACACTTCGACCCAACATTTTTCGAAGAACTTGAAGATCTTAAGTTCAACTACAATCAAGAGTTAAAGAAAAACATCGTGCTTGAGGAGCAGTTGAAAAAACTGTCCGATCGGTTCGGGATGGCTGTTGAAATTCCAGTAGATGTGTCTATTAGCTAACAGGCTTCAATTAAGTTACACAGATGTAGATAACATAAGGTGTATATTTTATTGTTACTGCACACAATTAGAACCAAAAATTATGTACATTGACAGTGTAGAACTTGCTTTATTTTCTTAGTTCACAATGTTTTATATGAAGTAGATGCATATTTATTTTTTGTAAAATGTTCATTTTATATAACCATAGATGTTATTTGTGATGTGGCCTTAACAGCAATTTATTTATTTTTCGCTTTTAACTTTTTACATAAAACAACTCAACCATCACTGCCTTGTTTCTGAGACTCCTTAGATATAATAAATGAATATCACCGTTCAAAAAAAAATATATGGTCATTACGGTAATAAGGATGGTACAGTTTATAAACTGGTTAATTTATTTTAAGTTTGTTGGTTCTTTCACCTATAAACCTATTTGAAAATAAAATTTAAAAGGAAAAAAATCTGGAATAAAAAGTGCATCGTTTTAAAGGTAATCACAGCATTACTATACATCACAAATCTGTTGTATTAGGTCCTTATGGACAAGAATAAAGATGTTTTAACCTCTTGGCATTATTAAGACTTGGCAAAAGCCAGATGTAGGAATGTTTGTAGTTCCATCTACATGATCAGGGTTCAAACTGGATGTCCTGTATGCAGCTGAAGTGTTGCCCATTTATTCTGGAGAAGAATTTGAATAAGTCTTTCTCTGAAACATCTGGATCAGATTCTGCTTTTTCTACATGTATGACCACAGGTCTGCTGTTCAGGAAGGTGTCATCAACAGGCCATTTCAGTCCGAGGTGATGCCGATGTATCTGGGAATAAGATTTAATCTGCTGAAAATCTGGATGCTAAACTAGTATTGGAAAGATTTTCCAAACAAAAATGAACATCTTTAAATTTACCTTTACAAGCGTGCCATCATTACAATGCCAAACAATTCCTTCCACTCGTCCCTCTTGACATCCCTGAAACCAGGAAAGGAGCTGCTGGAAATCCACTGGAGGAGGATTTCTGATCCGTAGTATCCCGTGGGGTACCAGAACATGGACTGGATGTTTCTTACTTCCCAAACCTACACAATTCCACATTTAATGACTTGCTATAAAACACAGCTGACAGTTTTCTCATCACAACACTTACCGTATGGATTTCCGTTAACATTGGTCCCGATCAGCTCTAAGGTTTGCTCCATGAGGTGTTCCAGAGAAACGCTGACAATCTCAAGCAATCCTTCATCCTCCTCTTGAACCCTCAAGACAAGTGCCACACCAGCAGGATAGTTAACCACAGAGGCGTGCCAGCAGTACTGTTTATTGGTATGGTCAACAGGAACCCAGCCTTCATGACAAACAGATATAACCATGTCATCAGATGCGTTTATTTTCACAAAGTCTTAAGAGAGAAAGAAGAGACATCAGATGACCTGGAATGTGTCCGTGTTCATCAGGTACTGGATGACCGTTCTCATGCTGAACTCTGTGAGCTGGAATCCACGACTCGGGCACTTCTCTGAAATCTTCCTCCACGTTCCACACAAAGCCTGTTTTTAGCAGAGAATACAAATTTGAAGTTTATAAACGTGTTTATTTTCATTGTTCACCTACCCTGTAATAATATTTCTAATGTTTCTTGAGATATATACCATAGCGTTTTTTTTTTAAATGATTTTATCACAAACATTTAGTATGTGTTCTCTGAGAATCGAACCCACAACCTTTGCAGAGTTGAGTTAAACGAAAACTCACCACAATACATGATCATAATACTTTTGATTTATATTTTCTTTAAATAAAATAAGCCTTTAAGACAAACCTTTACAGGTCTTCTGAGAAAACTGATACTTCTTGAATCGTTTGTCCGCTTGCTTGGTAGGTTTTCGATCCAAGCGGGCCCAGACATATGGCTCCCCTTAAAATAAAAATTCAGATACATTTTTCTAACATCAACAATGATTTTACTGTACAAATGCTTTAATGTTACTGTCAATTATGTCTGAAAAGGGATATGTACAATATATGAAGTACTGTATATATGAGTGTTTATGACTTGTTTATGAATATTACACCTCTGTATTTTGTGACATAGCAGCACGTGCCGTCAATCTTCTCGGTTGCGGTTGCACAGTGAATATCTGACTCGAGAGCAGCAGGGTTCAGAGTCTCTGTGGCGACCACCTGAAACTGCTGAATGGGGATAAGTGTGTGTGTGAGAGAGAGCATCACGTGACCTGCCAAACACTGACCAGCGAAAGTGCAATCGTGCAATTCAGGCATGCGTCATATTCAACTAAATCACCTCGTTGTTGCCATCGTGATTTATTAACATATAAAGTCTCTAGTAATGCAAACATGTGTCATTAAAGCGTTTTAACTCACCTGACAGTCGCGCTTTCTGGACGGTTCGTCTCTCGCGTCTGTCAAGAAAACGCATGGGATTTTCTGCTGCACTGAGCCCAGTTGTCGCATTATTACTGCTGTTTATCAGCGATATTATGTATTCACAGTTTCAGTCAGCATGGATTACATTAAAAGGGGCGGTATCACTTAACACAAGTAATAACAGATTAGCAGTTCACATGCACCCAGCAGTGGTATTTTCCTTTCATTTCGTTGTGTTATATGAATGTTCTTTGTCGCCGCCTGCTGGGACGGAGAGTGAACTGTTTGCTTTTAAAAAGACGTCATAATAAAAGTTACTACTTAAAATCATATCCAAAAATTAAAAAAGACTCCTTATGATATTTATATTATTTACATAAAATTTAAAAACTTTTTCATTAGTAATTAGTCTTTACAAAGATAGTATATTTAGGTCAGTTTCAGCTAATAGTATCCATTGCTAGCATTGCTGTATCATTGTGCTATTAATAATAAATCAAAAATACATTCAACTTTAAAACATCAGTAGTTTACAATTCCAACATCCCATATCATTGCTATAAAACTAATATTTGTAGTGTTCTAAAAGTGTTATGTAAGACATACCACTCCTGAAGACAGAAAGAGTAAAAAAACAATTTAATCAAAGTAACTTCAGCCAATAAATGGCCTCTGAAGTGCATAAGCATTGTATGCATTTATGCCTTATCATTTCTCACTAAATAACATTTTAAATTACAAAGCCAGAACTATGTTATCATGCTTCTAAAGCACTTTTTGAAGCCTTACAGATAAATATGTACACATGCTTTTACCATTTTGGTATCAGAATTTTACAATATGTACCACGTTATCCTGTTTTTATGGCTAGATTACAGCTGACACAGGTAGACAACAAGTCTGTCAGTGTGCAAAACAAAAAGGTATTAACCAGATCTCAGTCTCTACAAAGCACCAGTCATTCAGTACAATCCCACTGTGTGTAAGTGATGCTGGATGTTATTTAATATCTCCATCGGGCTTCATGCTAAAGGGCTCCAGTCGCTCACTTTCAGGCAACAAGTTATTGAGACGCTCCATCAGTGGCATGGTCTGGTCAATGCCCATCTGGATGCGCCTTAGAATCATGGACATTTCATTGACCTTTTGGATCTGCTCGGCATACTTGGCGTAACGCTTTTGTCTCTCCTGCATGATGCTAAAAAGTGCTTCCACTGACAGGTCCATCTGTGGGGAGGTCAGAGGATGACAAAAAATCCAGTTAGCATTTTTACAGTCATGTTAAAGGGACAGTCCACAAAAAATAGAAAGAAACATTCTTCAGTTCAGAGTTCAGAAAGCTATTGAGTTGGGTAAATATTAACAGAATATTCAATTTTAGAAGCTACTGGGGGCTTTTTATAGTATAATTAAAGTATTTTTGGTGAATAATTGAGCAGAAATTGAGTAATAGGAGTGATACCTCTTTAATCCTCTTGACCAAGGCGTTCTGGTCAAAGGCAACAGCCTCTGCACACTGGTGTAAATGATCTTGATACCGGACACACAGCTGCAGTACCTGTGTGGAATCCAGCTTTTCTAAGCAGACAGTACTGGGAGAGGTTTGACCACTGAGTACACCTGAGGGGATGACAGAAATCAATAAGACTTTGATTATATCAAATCAATTCTAATTTCTTTAACCAAAACATGCCGTTTTTGTACCTTTAAGAAGAGGCTGAAAAGTGGGAATTTCTTGAAGCTTTATGACATCTGGATCATTATGGATGTTTCGCAGCGACTGAGTTCCTTGGGCTACGACTACTATATCGTCCATTTTTGCCCTTTGCTTTGCTGGAGACGGTACAACTAAAACAACAACAAGTATGAACTTACTAAAAAAACATAACAAACCATACAAAACATACTTGATAATAAGAAACGCCTCCAAAATATGAGAATACACAAGAATAAATGTATAACATAGTTGAATAAAATATATAGCATTCAGTACCTGAAGTATTGAAGTCTGAATGCTTGTGTTCAGCATCTCCACTCTGTTCAGCACCCATGGTGCACTTTATCTATGTAGTTAACACTGTAAACCACTAAAACAAGGAACCACATTTGGTAACACATACCATATCGACCAATATGTCCACATAATACAGAGAAATACATGCAAATATAATCACACATCTAGGAAATACGTGTGACATACCTCGAATTTTATGTTTTAGCTGTTTAACTCTTGCGATTTCATTCGGATGACTGTTTAGTTAATTATATATGTAAACATTCGTTGAAAAACTCGCGATTACATTGTAACTTACAAACGTAATGAGTTGAATTTATGGTGCGGAAAACACTGTTAAACTCAATGTAATTTACTCAAATACGGTAGAATCACTGAAGGTAAAAAATAAGCATCCGGTCTGATGACATGGGCGCACGATGATGACGCAATAGGTTTGTTTACGCGTGACCGTGGACTGACGTGATTCACTTCCATAGGAAAACTGTATTTACAACCAAGCGTTTTTATTATACGAGGTGAATATCTTTAGCATTTTATTTCAAATACATTATTATGCATTATTATAATACATTATTTTTTACACTTAACATGTTATATGTTATGTATGTTTGTCTAAACAGGCAATCAATGGCCATATCATACATGTACATTTGTATACACTACAATTGTGTTTTTCTCTGACAAATGTATATCCCAATTGTAAGCCAGTACAAAAAGGGGGATATTATGATATATTGTGAGTTATTATCTTTAATATTGATAATAATTTTGTTTTAAAAAATAAGCTAAATATTTATTTATTTAATCAGTCTTTGATACTTTGCTTTTAATCAGTAAGCAAGAGGGCAGCTTAAACAGATATTTCAAAAAGTCAACCAAACTCCCTTAATTTCTACCAGAAATAATAACATGCCATTAATAAAGGAGGGCAAGATAAAGATCATCACTGTAATATAATATAATATAATATTATATTATATTACATGTCTCTGGATGGGGCAACTGCACGACACAATGCAGCAACATGCAACTAGCAACACTAAGAACCACCCCTTTACTGGGATCATCAGCCATGTCGGTGTATCCAGAGAACCCAATTTGATTGGCTATCGCGCGTGTCAATCATTCCTCGGTTATTTGTAACGTCTATTCTGATTGGCCACAATGAGCGCCCCTATTTATCCAAAGATCCTATTTGTGAAAAATATAGGTTAGTGGTCCGACAGTCACACGAAGGGAAGAAAAGTAGGTCAGAGACTGATTTCGTTTATGTCACAGTTCCTCACCGACCGGACGTCAAATTACCGAGTCGAACTGCGATGTTGAGCTATTCCTCCGGTAAGTATGGCGTCTGATTTTTAACATTCTTTCTAAGCCTCACGATGAATTAGCGATGTATTATATGGGGGTTTTGTCCGCTGGCATATTGATTTCAGTAGGAGGGGCATAAGTGACATTTCTCCGGTAAAATACCTTTGAGCCTATGTAGCTGCCGCCTTAACAAAAACGATCGTATTCTGACCGATTTGAAATGAAATCTGAGATTATAACAGAAAATAGCATTTGGTCTGTTTAGCTACACATCCACACCCATCATTGATGTGAGGTTAAAGTGCTGCGTCCCCTTTAAGATGGTAGAATACAGCGCGGTGAAGTCAGATTTGGCGTGTTGTGTGGGTTGCTTGCTTGTTCATTGTAACGTGAATGCTTTTTAAATTTTTGATTGTGTCTTAAAATCTATTTAGCTTCATGCCTTACAGCATTATGAGACATCATGGCACATTTGATGTCTAAAATGATGATCGCAGTGTTTTCTAAATAGGCATCTCATTAGGGTTTGAGTCAGGGCCATCATCTGTTACATGTTGCTCATCACTATGCCTTCCTTCCCATAGTACCACAATATAGTTTTCATGTATTTTAATTGAGTGCTAGCAACAATCAATGGTTCGATTCCTATGGAATGCAATGATAGGAAATATACTGTAAACACACTGATTGTAGATTGATCGACATATTAAAAAGTTACTACTTAAAATCACACCCAAAAATAAAAAATGATTTATATTATTTTTTGTATAATGATTTATATATTATAGATTTATATTATATATGATTATAGATATTTAAAATATTTGTACAAAAAATGCTGTCACATGTGCAGAAAAATGCACATCTTTGTATATTAAAAATAAAATTATAGAAACCCATGACAGTAATTCAACTGAATTTTGTGGTTGTAATGGAAACTATGATGGTCTCTGTGGGTCTGTACTGGGAATGTCTATTGCAACCAATAGAACATCATTAAATCCTACTGGAATAAGACCCAAAACACACTAAATGCATTTTGTAATGGTTTCAATGGTTGTGAGCTGGGAGTTCATAGTGGTATTTGTATTAACATGCTTACATTTAGCATTTTTCTACTTAAATACAATTTTTGAATGTACAAAATATATTATGTGGCACTTGGAATTCACAAGATACCTGATGATTTGTGTCATCCCAGTGTGACTTGAGGATGTGCCAAGGAGCTTGCATACTTTAGTGGAAACAAGGAAATCTGACCTTTGCACAAAGAAATTACCTCAAGATGTCACAAATTTGATTAGTGACCTAGAAATATTGCACAATTAAAAAAATGTTATAACCACACATACAGAGTTTATTCTTCTGCTTTCAATATCTGATGAAACTCTTTGTTTTTAGTCATTACAAGTCCAACAAGTTATGTGGAAAAGGTTTTTCCATATTGTAAGATGGGTGTGTAGAGTACGTCTGAAGTAACTACATTCCAACAGAAGTGCATTGCATTAAACACTCATTATTAGGGCGTTCCTTGTTTCATCCTCATATACCTTATGAGCTCCCAAATTCACACAGTCTAATCCACTGTTTGTCTGTCTGTAACAAAAGCTTCATTTCGATGAGTAATATCCGGTGCGTTCATTACATTTGACCATATAGTCCAGTGGTCGTGTTGAGGCACTATAACATCGGCAATGCAAGACTTGTTTGATAAATGACTGACTTATTTTTGTTCTGTGTGCTTGTTCTCTTCCTCTTTTGTTTGCATTTGCTCGGTTCATTTCCCTCTGTTGCCGATTGAGTCTGAAGGCAAGCCCACGCATTCAAGAATAGATTTTTCAGAGATGGTGGAGTGATGGTGGTTTGTCAGCTGTGCATCAAAACACTTCATCTAAAGACAAAATACAACCACCTAGACTTAATACTGTGTCTCTCACAATTCTTAAGGTTAAACTGCTCTTTAAAAGCTGCATCTAATAAAATGGACCGTGCGTCATCGCATTTAAGTACGCCTGATTTAAATGTCACTCGCACTTGGGTAATTTCTGCAGAAAATCCCCTCTGAATAGCGAGGACTCCTGTTTCATTGACGTCCGAAGAAAATGGGTCTTCCGGCCTTCGCTTTTTTTTGCCAGTTGTTTCTGGGTTTCCTGGCGACCAGAACAGGTCAATGATGGACCTTATTTCTCCTTGTATATGTGAAAGTTCGTGGAGGTGGGAGAGAGATTTTTTTGTTCTGTTTGTTTGATGATAAGGTAGGCCAGTTGTTTTAGGCGGTTAGCGCTGCAGTCTTCATAGCTGAATCACGGCTAGAAGCAACTGGTGGAAATTATGTCCTGGGTTGTTAGTTTCATTTATGTCCATTAAAGAAATCTGTAACTGTACAGATAAAGTTTTAAAAATCATTCTGCATTTAGTGGAGTAAACAACATTACAAAAACAATAAAGATACAGAGGAACGATGTAGTTGTGATCACTTTTAGAGTGTTTTTTTAGCTGATGAATGATTAAACATTGACAGACAATAAAAACCCATTTAAATTTGAAAGGGTGTGCAATAAAAGTGTGAACTTGTCCCTGACCTTAAGAGTAAACACAACATTATTGTCTGTTGGTGTGCATGCTAATATATTCCCAGAAACACACAGACTAATGTAATTTACAATAACGGTTATTATTTTGTTTAAGAATTGACAACGTGGTCAACAAAAGATTTAATTGAACCTTCTGTATGCAAATTAATAAGTCAGTCATTAAAAAATAAAACCGATAAAAGCGATATAGCTGTAGGCCTATATCTTAACATTTACTTTTAACATTTACTAATATTTATGCTAAAATATATACATGTGGCAGATGTTTAGAAGTACAAGTAGTAGTAATAGTTCTTTAACAAGCACTTCTAAACCAATCCTATTTCTTTCCCCTATAGGATTCTGTCACAGGTAGAAGGACATGATTTAAACACAGCTGCTTGACTGAATCTGTGCTGTAAGTATCTTATCTGCTATACAGACACACAGGTCATAATAGATACATTAGCATGACCAGTGTGAATGAAAAGTGTTTTGGGTTGTTTTAAAGATGATCTAATGGCAGACCAAAGAATGGACATTTCCTCCACGATGAATGAGTTCATGTCCCAGAGCTCTGCAGATCTCATCAGTAGCTCTATCGGCAGCTCGGGCATGGACTACACCCGCAAGAGAAAGGGCAGCACCACAGACTACCAGTGAGTCAATGCAATACATATTTATCTCTTTATTGCACTCATTTATTATGTCGCGATTAATGTCTGAGCCTTTTTATAAGTCGAAGAAAACTTCTGTGGTGAACAAACATTAGTACATAAAATCACCATTATATTTATAGATGTATTAATAAAAGTTATGCTATTTGTACCTTTATAATTTATTGCTTTTTGTCTTACAGGATTGATGGCTTTTCTTTTGAGTAAGTACGTTTTAACATGTTAACGTTAACGAGATTAAAAAATGTATAAATAATAATCATTAACTTTAATGACATGGTGCCACAGAAGTATAGAAATATTTGCCAAATGTGTTTGTATGAAGGTTATTGACCTCATAAATTTCACTTTCACAGCGATAGCATGGACACAGACAAAGATAAGACACTTGGAAGGTAAATAAACGTGCATTAAATGCATTTATATGTGCTGCACTGTTTACAAATGAGGCTGAATAAAGAAGATTAAATCATTAACATATAAATCTTTTCTTTTAAACCCAGAGATGAACAGCAGGGCCGGATCAAAAATGCAAGGTAAAGTAAAGAGGAGTGTTTGCTCCTCCTAATAGGTCATATTTGGAAATAAGATGTGATTTTTGTATCTAAGTAATAATCCTAAAAGTCTTTTCAACTCATCTTTGTTTAGGGAAGCACACAGTCAGATAGAGAAGAGACGCAGGGATAAAATGAACAGTTTTATAGATGAGCTGGCATCACTCGTTCCCACATGTAATGCCATGTCTCGCAAGTTGGACAAGCTGACTGTACTGCGTATGGCTGTCCAACACATGAAGACATTAAGAGGTAAGAGCTGTCCAAGATGCGTCTAAAACTAAACTTTTCATGTGCAGAAATAATATCTTGACTTTTCATATTTTTCTCTCTCGTAGGTGCCACTAACCCATACACGGAAGCAAACTACAAACCAGCATTCTTGTCGGACGATGAATTAAAGCATTTAATTCTGAGGGTGTGTTTAAAATATCAAATCCAAAGCTTTTAAGAAGCTCTCAAGATTTTATCATGTGGAAATAAATAGTTTTAAAACTCTCTTTTTCTGCAGGCTGCTGATGGCTTTCTCTTTGTAGTTGGTTGTGATCGCGGAAAGATTCTCTTTGTCTCTGAGTCTGTTTACAAAATTCTCAATTACACTCAGGTATGTTTTTGATATGACCTCCATGATGTTACGGTATGGTGTTAATGAACTGTTTCGTCTTAAATCATCAGAATGATCTGATTGGCCAGAGTTTGTTTGACTATCTGCATCCGAAAGACATCGCCAAAGTGAAAGAGCAGCTGTCGTCATCAGATACAGCTCCACGGGAACGACTCATTGATGCCAAAAGTGAATATTTATTTTATTTGTATTATATAAAAAAGTAGCAAATAGTTGAAAAAAGTACGGGAAGTTATCTTTTTATGCACATCACGTTGACTGATGCCAAATTTTCATTTTTTATATTAAAGCTGGTCTTCCAGTAAAGACTGACATCACTCCAGGCCCCTCCAGACTATGTTCAGGGGCCCGTCGATCTTTCTTCTGTAGAATGAAATGCAACCGTCCTTCTGTCAAAATGGAAGACAAGGACTTTCCCTCGACTTGCTCGAAAAAGAAAGGTTTCATCTCTTCTTGTAATAGTCATGATGGTTAAATGCGTGACAGTTACTGAATTAACATTCATTGTACTTGAAAAAACTTTCTCTACAGCAGACCGCAAGAGTTTCTGCACTATTCATAGTACCGGCTACCTGAAAAGTTGGCCGCCCACTAAGATGGGCCTTGACGAGGACAATGAACCCGATAATGAAGGCTGTAACCTCAGCTGTCTGGTGGCCATCGGCCGCCTGCATCCGCACATCGTCCCCCAGCCAATGAACGGCGACATCCGCGTCAAACCCACCGAATACGTCTCCCGCCACGCAATCGATGGCAAGTTTGTTTTCGTGGACCAGAGGTAAATAGTTTTACTTACTTATCAACAAACCTTGTCATTTTCACATCTTCTGCAATAATAATGTGCTTGTAAGGTTTAACTGAAGTGTAAATAACATCTATGAAATTTATATTCTGAAATATCATGCCAAAAAGAGATTTAAATTAGCATATTATTATTAATGTTTCTATAATTATTGATTTTTAATTTAATAAAATAAATGAATTCGTGTTTCATTTATAATGCATTGGTTCACCACAATTCATTGTTTGTGTTTAGGGCGACAGCCATCCTGGCATACTTGCCCCAGGAGCTTTTAGGAACGTCATTTTATGAGTATTTTCATCAGGATGATATCGGCCACCTCGCCGAGTGCCACAGACAAGGTTCATTTTACTCTTTCTATTTGAAGATGAATAATATGTCAAATTTCCAGAACATATACAATATAAATATAGGCCTATGTCCAGTCTCAGTATAATAGATTTGTAAAAAAATACTTTAATTTTTACTGTAGTGCTCCAGATGAGAGAAAAGATCAATACAAACTGTTACAAGTTTAAGATAAAGGACGGTTCCTTCATCACCCTGAGAAGCCGATGGTTCAGCTTCATGAACCCCTGGACCAAAGAGGTGGAATATATAGTCTCTACAAACACTGTGGTTTCGTAAGTGTCAAATCACACCACATTACAGTTGTAAATGTTTGAGTAAATGCCTATTATATATCTGGTGTTCAGCCAGAATAAATAAATAAGCCTGTTGAGCTGAGAAATTTTGCTTTCAGGTCCTGCTGGTGTAAATTATGGGCAAATCTTGCCTTTTGAGGACAACACATAAATGCCAATTTTTTCAGATTTTTGTATTCCATTGAAATGTCTAACTTTGTCTAGGAAATCATTTTAATGTAACCAAGGCCACGTGGGCAGGGAAGATTTATGTGAACCTTATGCCATGGACAGTGCATTAAGATGCCGTTTTTTTACTTTAATAAACAATGACGTTTAGTGTAATAAACAAACTGAAAGTTGTCCTGAACTATGCAAAGAATTCATCTAATTTCTGTATTTCAGAGGCAGTATGCTTGAAGGAGCAGACCCTAGTTTTTCTCAGACAGCTTCCTCTCCTCAGAGCATGGACAGCGTTCTTACGTCAGGAGATGGTGAGATCACTTTCCAGTTTTAGTTTCTCTGCCAGAGAGCTGCAATTCTTTGCCAATGTTTCATTTTTTCGTCTACTCTTAGTTCATCCAAAATGTGTTTTATACTGCCAGATGGCTTTTATACGCCCATGAAAAAATTCGAGTGTGTATTTGTGTGTTTATAACAGGTGGAGGGAAACGTGCCCTTCAGACTGTTCCTGGTATACCGGGAGGGACGAGAGCAGGAGCTGGGAAGATTGGACGGATGATCGCAGAGGAAGTGATGGAGATTCAAAGGTTTGAGAACATACAGATTTTGGTGAAATACAGCTTTAAGGCAGTCTTTTATAACAGATGTCTCCTTTTACAGGATTCGAGGCTCCTCCCCCTCCAGCTGTGGTTCCAGTCCTTTAAACATCACAGCCACTCCTCCGCCGGACACCTGCTCTCCAGGAGGCAAAAAGGTTATTATTTGGACATTATCATAAATCACACATTCCCAATTACACCTGCAGTTTGACTAAAAAACATATTTCTTTTACATAGATTCAGAACGGTGGAACTCCAGATCTGCCTTCAGCAGGAATCGTGCCTGGTCCGGATTCAATAGGATATCCATATTCAAATAATTCTTTAATGAGTGAGTACACAAATGCAGTAAAACTCAGTATGTAATATTTTAAATTGCTATATGTAATACACACTATAAAACGCATTTCCCTCTGCAGGTGATAACTCCCATCTCAGTATTGACATCATGGAAGAACCAGGATCCAGCAGCCCCAGCAATGATGAGGCAGCCATGGCCGTTATCATGAGCCTTCTCGAAGCTGACGCTGGCCTGGGCGGACCTGTGGATTTCAGCGACCTGCCTTGGCCTTTGTGAAACCACGTATTGGGTCTGAGGCTAAACGGGTTTAACTGCGGGTCACCGCAGCTAATCCAACGAACCACAACTTGTGTGCACTACGTGTGGAGGACTAACAAGGCTGCTGTTATTAGATGTAGGACCTCCAATTCAAAGCACACAAAACTGTTTCGTTTCATACTTCAAACACCACCGCTGAACTCTCATTACACAGTCTGACCTGCCTGTTTCTCTGTAGATATCAGCTTGTATTATCCCTTTGGTACCCATCAACAAACTTGGATATCTTTATACATATATAAATATACAGTTTTGTTTGTGTTTTAATGTTTTTACACTACGAACGTTGTTTAAATGTTAAATATTCTATATGCAGATTGTAACTAATATTGTAATTCTATTATGTAAGAATTCTTTATGCAAAATATATATGGTTAAAGTGTATTGTATTAGCAGTGGATATTTTTAAAATAAAAAAGACTAATTGTCTTCAACTTCACTGATTTTTGTGGTTTATTAAATGCAATATTTAAACTCATTATGCTTTTTTATTCAGAGATGGCGTGTATTCTCATGTCTGGTTTGGCTGATGTTTCTCTGGCTTCTGATTGGTCCGTGGCTGTGATATTTTAGTTCTATGTTGCCATCCAGTGGTGAAATCTTTGAGGAAATTAAATGTGTTGTCAGGGGAAAGGAGATGATGGCTTTATAAAATATGCAGTTCAGTTCTGGATTAGGAGATCAATTACAGCTATTGTGGATTACTTTAAAAGGTCAAATGCAATATGGATATGAGCATACTAAATGTCATCTAACCTTTTTTTAAATCCCTTTAAAGAAAACAAATGGAAGATTATATAATTTGGAATTTATATTATTATATATTTTTATTATTATATATTTATGGAATTTATCATTTATATTATTATATTAGATATGTAAACGTGAATCTCAAAAAGCTTATCAAGCACATGTCCAGGTTGTATTTCATCCCAGAATCGGGGAAAATTTGCATTAAAAAAGAAGCCTATTTTAGATGATTTGCATTATTTTTTAAAAAGCATATTCTGAGAATTTACACCAAAATGAAATTATAATTAAATATAGAAATTATAATAAAATTAAATATAGCAATGAAAAAATTTATTTGGTATTTTAACTTTTTTTTATTGTGGGGTGAAATTATGTTTCAAAACATCAAAATAGTTTTCATTTTCTTTTGATTGTGGGGTAAAATGTAATTTCTAAAGGAACTTTTGTAAAGATTTACCCATGTGTAAATATAAAAATATTTCCAATATTAAAAATGATAATTTATATGCCATACACAACTCAAATGAACCAAGCACACAGATTTAATCACGTTTATTAAAACAACATCTCTGAAGCAGTGCACAAGATAAATGTTCTCTTGCAGCACCCGTATCCAGCTACAAATAACATTAAAATGAAAAATACAATAAAAACATGTGACATCACTTCAGTAGTTGAACTCATTCAGACTCACATGCATCACAGTGGTGCTACACAGGTGCTTCATTGCACGACGTGACACAACTAGAACGCAGCGGTTATAATCAACAACTTGACAGTGTTGTTAATTATAATGGAACCGTTCTAGTCGTCATGATTTGTCCTTGCAGTGCAGACACGTCGAGTGGGTTGTGCTCCTTTTTATTGCCAAGTTTATTAACAGCGTTTGCCGCACAGCACCACACACATAATACGATCTCTTCAGACACTACTCAAAGGAGTGATTATCGAGTTGCTTCAGGTGTCTAATAAGATTAAAAACTCCTTTGGTTGTGTTCTACAGGGACAAAAAGAGGCATAGTGTACAAAGGGCGTTTCACATTTGTGCTGACGTAGCGTTCAGTCTTTGAGAATCGTAAGGCGGGAGAGGGCTTGAAGAAAGGCAATGCGGTCTTGGCAGCGAGACTCGGCTGACCTGCCTCTGCAGTGCTGGAGTGGCGAGTGGTGTGTTGTGGCTAGGGGCGGGGTTCAGATGGCCGGTGACGAGGCATCTGGATCTGGATCGTAGTGGTGGCTGGGCTGGGGAAGGTGGTTGGGAAGAATGTCCAGTTCGTCCACCTGAGGCCCGGGGTGCATGACCACCAGCTGATCCTGGGGAATGTCTGCGGCGGCTGCAGCGAGGTTGGTGATGGATTTGCTCTTCACGCATTGGAAGTCTACGTGTCGGCTTTTGCCTTCTTCTTTCTCCCAGGACATGCGGATGAAAGGTCTCTGGACGTAGTTATATATGACCTCGGGACGCCCGCCGGGTCGTTTCTTTACTTTCTCTTTATAGGTGGGATATCCTGAGTACAAACGTAAACATGATGTTTAAGGGAATGTGTGCATTAGTAATTCATTTATTATGCATATATAGTTATACATATACAGTACCATTTAAAGTTTAGACACAATTGACAAATTGTTTCTCATGATCTTAAAAATCTTTTAATATGAAGGTGTATATTTAATGTTTGAAATTACTTTTGTAGACAAAAATACAATTGTGCCAACATATTAGTTTATTTAATTAGAAAACAAAAATTTAAAAAATATTGAATAAAAATAAGAACTAATAATGAATAAAAAGCAGCCAATCAGAGTCCAGCATAGAAAGAAACTCCTTTAGTGCCGTTTAAAATCTTCCCAGGTTGAGACCTCAAGATTGCAAATTCTACACAAAGTGTGACTACTTTTAAAGGTGATAAATATAATATAGTGTTCATTTATCTTGGATGCTTTTATTCACAGTATAATTCCCAATGTTACAACTGTGTTATTTCACTTTTGACTGGTGCTATACACTTAAAGTATATGTAGTACGTATCAAGTATGAGTGTAAATGTGTTAATTAAGTTAACTGAAAAAACTATCCTGTCATTCCGTTTCTTACCTTCAATGCCTAATCTGATTTTCTTCAGTCCTCTCTCCTTCAGAACCGACTTGGCAACGTCTCGGTTTTCAATGTATTTAAAGAAGCGGTAAAGTTTTGTGCTGTATATAACTGCATTACATAAAGACAAAAAAACGATTAGAGAACCATCTTAAGTGCAAACTGCCATTACAACGCATTACCTACAAACTAACAGTACTTATTTGCTGACCCACCTCTATAATATGTCTCTAAGTCCTTAGATATCAGGATGAGCCAAGGTGATTTATCAAAACTTTCAAGCATAGGCAATAATAATACCAATGTGCTTTTTTAGTGAGCAACACCAATTACAACAACCAATCGATTATCATCATCCCCTGAGACTGACATATATTCAATGGGCTGTAATTGACATGCAGGTGCTATAAGTGAAGTGAACTGACTCTGTGAGTACTCCTCTCCCATCTGCGGCGGATACTCTTCATCCCAGTCGACCACGTCGTCATCCGTCAGCACCACCACGTGACACTCCCTCTCTCCGCTCTGAGCGCTGGCCACCATCAGAGGCAGGACCATCTCCTCCAGATAAAACTCGAACTGCCGCCGGGCGCCATCATTAGAGAGCTCGTGCATGAGTGCACCTGCAGTCAAATAGGTTCATTATAATTTGCATGCAATGGTAATATCTATGCACTGAAAAAATCCACCTCTGATGTAAATAGCGTCCAGTGACCCATTTCTACGCAACTGACCTACTTTTGCATTCTCGCATCTACCGTCCTCAGACATCCGAAACACTGGGATTGTCATCCCGCTCCCCGTTGCCGTGGCGATCAGTGCATTTTCCAGCACAATCCGTTTAGCTCGATTGTCATGTTAATGAATACTTACTGAGGTCTCTGCACTTGATGGTGCTATAGTCGAAGGCGATGCAAAGGTAGTCGCATGCTTCTCTCAGCTCCGGTATGGATATCCCATCGGGGCAGCGGATTATCCCTGATTTGTAGTAATCCTGCCGTTTAAAAGGGAGAGACAGAAAAATAACAAACAGGCAGCCATTACTGAAACAGCACTTATTCCATGGAGAAGCAAATGGCTTCGCTGCCAGACACACACAAACACACACACTCCCTGCTGTTGTTTCCCTTCACGTGCACCGACCCTTTCAAAGCCTGTCAAATGTGGAACGACCTCAGCTATATGCACAGCAACAACACACTGGTGAAATCGTTCTCTCCCACAAAATACAAAAGGTTTGAAAAGACTGTTTTTTGTAGTGCTCTCTAATGTGTGTCGTCCTGATTTTTTCCACCGAGCTGAGCCGCGTGTGGTGAAAGCTTAACCCTTTCACTACTGCAGAGATGGGCAGGAGGATCACATCAATGTCTAAACAAACTCCTAAGGAATCTTTTAAGAAAGTGCTTAAAAAAATCTTTGAGAAAACAGCTTGAAAAACAATTTAATGAAAAATGACACCATGGCGCACTGTTTTTTTACTTCTGGAAAACAACAAAATACACTTTAAAAGCCTTTTTTAATTTTTAATCTTTTACTTGGAAGGTATAGTTCAACAATGAAAATTATTTTACCATTTATTCACCCTCATGTCATTCCAAAACTGTATGTCTATCTTTCTTCTGCAGAATACAAAATAAAACATTTAAAAAAAATGTTGGTAGCCAAACAACACTGCTCACTATTGACCATCATGGTACGAACACAAAACCACTATGTCATTTCTCAAGATATCTTCATTTGTGGCCCACAGAAGAATTTTATTTGTATTTATTTGTAAAAGACTGAACCTATTTAGGACATCAAAGAAACCAGACAGTAGGACAAAAATCAATCTGCTGAGTTGCCATTTTTCCCCACTATGTGAATCGCCATCTGCAATACGGTTTAACAAACTGTTCGGCTTTGTGCTGAAGTCATGCGAATTTTGATACTGCAGTCTAATCCAGCACTTAATCAATATGCGGTAAACTAGGCCAAAGAGATATTTAAAACCTCAATAAAGCTTTTAAAGTACAGTGCACTCACCAAAATGGCTCTGAACACAGTGGAGCTGATTCCCTCAGCAACCTCAAACTCGCCCTTTTCATTAGGACGCGTGAAGTTGTGTTCCCTTCCAGAGCCAAACATCCTGAAAGACAAGCACCACAAGTTACGTTTGACAACGTCAAATTAACACATTACAACAAATCCCATACAGAGTTGACAAAATCAAAATCGAACCTGCCGAGCATGGTGTTGGGTTGGGCGGTGAAGATGGATGGGTCGACGACAAAGCGTGTGTTATCCACGATTAGAGTGACTCTCTCGGTGGTCCTTAAACTGCGAGTGCCCTCCTTGGCGTTTTCGTAGACGTAGATCATGTCGGCAGAGCTGTGGTTTTTACTATGGGAGTCGGTGTAGAACAGGTTGGAGGTGCACGCTTTGTGAGGTCTGGGACTCGCGGAGCGCGACGAGCAGCCAGAATCACGCTCACGGTCTGTGGAAACAAGCAAGTTAGTTAGAGAATTATAAAGAATGCATAATTTTATTAATAACAGATAAAGAAAAAAAAGTACATTCTAGCCAAATTAGTTATAAAAAAAATGTTGTAACCAAAACTTACCGGTGAGATGCTGGCGTATGGGTGAGGTGACGTTTCTGATGCAGGGGGTCAGCTGTCCTTCACCTCTCTCGTGCGAAGAATCCCTGGATCGATCTTCAGACCGCCGTCTCTCCCTGTGGTGGTCCAGGGGTCCACCGCTGGCTCCGTGGAGGCTCATTGTCAGCAGCTCGTCCTCCAGCTGAGCTCCACGCGGCTGACCGCTGTCGGGAAGAGCACGCGCACAGTCAGATATGCACGTGAGCGACCGGCTGGCGAGGCTGGGGTGGTCTGAGTGCATCTGAGCAACGTGAGGAACTCTGTCTGCAATAAACTTGGATGAACTCCTGCTCTAAAAGGGATGCGCTTTCATTGCTAAAAGCAGGAAGTGCAGTGACAGCAAAGCCCAATTTCTTACTGTTAGCTGGAAACAAAAGAACGGCTGGGCAACTTCATTACAGTATAATCTGCCTGGGGGTGGCAAACAAGCTGCCGTATTGATCCGTGTAATCACGGATGATTTGTTCTTGTTTGTTTTTATTTCATTCATCTCACAGGGTTTGTCCATAACAAAGTGATTGGGGTTTAATTTTCACGTAATCCTTTTGGGTGCCGTCCCGCATTAAATATTAAACAAGTCTTGGAATTTGATTTGGAAACCCATCCATTTATTTGTGTGCATACAGGGGGCTAGATGCCACAATCTCATTCATATCATATGGTTTTCACTCAAAAATCCAATTATACAAATGCTTGTTTTTTCCAGGTTTGATTGTATATGCAGGTTTTTCATTTACATTACTTCAAAATGTAAATAAAATTTTTTTCTTCAAACTAAAATTTCAATATCATAATATCTGTTATCACTATTGTGCACACTGAAGAACACAAGGCAAAGGGTGTGTTGTGACAACTTACCCCATATAATCAATAATGCTTTTACGTTGGAGATGCTTAACAGGTATATCTTTTTAGCACTCAAGACTTTCAGGTGTGTGTCTATACAAAAACTGACATTTAAATAACAAACCTTCTCTGACAAATAAACAATACTAAACAGTGTGACAACTTGCCCCAGCGTTACCTAATTCTATTCAGTGCATCATCTGTATGTACTCAAATGCTGAGCCTAAAAACACAAATAAATCCATTTCAAACCCAGACAGCACACTTCAAATTCCCAACATGAAATAAGCCTCCAGTCTGCCTAACCAAAGACCAGGTGCTGTTAATATTTCCTTGTAATATTATTCACTCCCCTGGGGGGCGTAGCAGGATCATTATTCAGACGCCCTTGAATCAAGGAGACTGTAGTTAAACACAGACCAAGAGTAAAAATACACCTAAAAACATGTGCCTTTATGGTATTTGCATAGAGCTGATATTCCATTTTGCCTGCAATAAAAACGTGAAGGAAAAAGGGTCCAGTGAAGCATGCAGGGGGCTGAATATTCCCATTGAATAAATAATGAATGAGCTAGAAATAGGGCTTGTTTTATATAAGTAAAAGTGCTGTCCAATTTGAACCCCTCCATTTAGTTTTGCTTTCGTGATTGCACCAGCCAAGAGCTATGTGACCCCATTAACAAACCCGAGTGTAACTAGTGCCCACAGTGCTAAACTAAACAGCAGCTACAAATTCAATAAGCTGTGCTCTGCCCGTTTCACTGTAAGTTGTAAGTCACTTGCACTACAGAACATCTTTACAACCAATAATATCACAAAAAAATAGTCCTAATTATTTTATTTATTATTATTTATTTATTTACTATATGCTATATGTTACTTGCTATATGTTATATGTTACATGTTGTTTTATTTACATGTTTACTTTTTATGCAGCAACTTTACTTTTAAGATCAATTTTATATATAATATAATACAATAATTATTAATAATGAAATTATTATGTAATAAATAATAATTATGTAATAAAATTATAATGCATATAAATTTATGTAATTATTTAACTATTGCTCAGCTTTGAAAAAGAAATAAAACAATTGTGACTTTTTATAGGTAGTGGACACACAAAAATAATCTGTACTTATACTAACCAAAAAAAACAACATTAGTCAATCTCTATCCCAATGCAAAGCCATTGCTTTACTAATACTTCCTCACTGTTGTAATCTGATTGATCTGATTTTGATTTTACACACATTAATGTGATGGTGAAACCTGAACTTCAGCTGCACCTTTATCTACATTGAACAGTCTGACTGCTCAACAGCTTACAGAAATGTATTCGGCACACAGTAAGGTCTTATTTAATTGTGTGTGATGTCAAAGAGAGGTTTCATAGATATATTATAATAACACTGCTAATTATATACAATCAGAAGTCAAGACACCTTTGAGCTGTGTTGCATCAGAACAGGACTGTGCCAAACAAGCAGCTCACAATAAATGAGAATGATGGCACGTCTGGATGCAAAAGGTGACAAGAATATATTTTTGACAGCCAGTGGTTTTGTGCTTTTGGCAACGATTAAAAACTTTATAATTTCTTTCTCTTTGAGATTTTTTCCAAGCAACAACGTGTGCACAATACATTCTGTTAGTTACAGAGAAAGTGTCATCAATAATTCAGTACAGTGACACCGCTCCTCTAATGTTAAACTGAGACAATGCGCTCCTGCATCTCACTGCATGCACGCGCGCGCGCAAAACAGATGCACGCAAAATCCTTTTTTTAAACGACAGAACACTTAATGAAGCAACTAAACAGCATCTTTAAAATATAATTATCTCGGTCTCTTAAAAATCAGACAGGCAGGTAATATACATCATTACATTCATACTGTCAACTTTGTTTTCAAAACAACTCGCTCTAAAACTCATTCACACAATGGAGCGCATGCACGTACCCGCCTGCCTCTAAGACAAAGCAGCAAGGAAGCAGCTGATGAATGAACGCGCAAAGGACCCGGACTTCTTCACACAACGAGGGCTTGCCAGCCGACTTAGCATCCTCGGGCATTACTTTCAAACTTCAGCATAATCCGGGTTAACCTGTCCGCCGCGAGCACAGCCTCGTAAGGTTGCTTTCCGGAAAGAAAGGACGCCCTCAGGTAGCATCGGCTCGAGACACTGCGGGACGGTAGCATAGTAACCTGACGGAGACGCTCGCGCGAGCATGAATGGCTGGTCGCTTTTTCCGCTACTGTGGCACGCGGAGGCAGCCTTGATGACGTAGCCCGACCTCTTATAACATCTCCTGATGCTGTCGATTGTCTCGTGCGCGATAACACAAGAGACTGTGCTGGCGGAGGAATCGAGACTGAAAATGTCCTCAATGACCCTGAATTTCTATGTGACGGAGTCTCAATAAAGTTTAAATTGCTGCTTAAGAAAAAAGACAAAAAGTCATGCGAATCGTACAAATTAAGATGTTCAATAATGATGCATGATGCGATATCAATCGACACAATGGTTCAAAATGTATTATTAAATCATAAATCAATTGTTAATGCATCTTTGTATAATAACCTTTAATGGCAGTGAAGGGCGTGTTTGTGACGATCTGAATAAAGAACAATGACATCTCAGTTTTCTGTCCTCTTTCAATGCCGGAAATAGTGCAAAATGTGATTTTTAACAGGCATTGCTTCTTATACATTATTTTTACAGTACAATTCAAGTGCTTTCGTCTATCTCCTTTTCAGTCATACACAAACATAATTGCCTTTGTTCTCACTACACCGTTACATGCTGTGTATTTTTAGCGGCCAGAAGATGGCGCAAGCACACAAGTTGTTCCTAATATACAACATTGAAATTATTCAAGTAAAACAGAGTAAATTGGGCAAAAATGGGACACCTTTGTTAATTATATCTATCAAAGAAGTATCACACTTCACCCCAAAAACCCTAAATTTCACATCATGCCAGTCTTCATCATAAAACATTGCAATATAACCAAAACAATAATAATAACAAAACAATATAACCACTGAAGCAAGCATCATGATTCAAGACACAAACATAAACTTAGTCACTACATATATATCTATACCTACAAATCTACACAATATGTTTGTTGTGTTAAATCAACTTTTCAAATACATTTGATGATGTGCAGTATTTTAAAACACAGACAGAAAGGCAGGCAGCAGGTTAACACACACGACTACTAGTATTAAAGGGATATCAAAATGACCATTCTTTAGTCATCATCATTTACTCAACATCATATCACTCCAAATCTGTAAATGATTTTTATTATTAAAGATGAAATGAAGTTTCTTTCGTGTGATCATCCTGTCTTACCTTAAGTGTCTGCAGATTCTCCTGGATCGACAGGTTGTCCTTTGATCCCAATTCTCTGAGTCGCTAGAGTGGCTGTCATAAGAGCTGGGACGTGCTGCCATCTCAAGAAATTTTATATTACAGAAGTTACAAGCCTGTCACTTCATTCCCTAACAAAGCAAATAAAAGCACGCCATTATAGTTATTAACTTCTGTCTAATCATAGCAGTTACTTTTAATATGCAAAAAGTACTGACAGTCATAACAAAAATCAGACTGAAAAACTTGGCTTCATATGCAGTATTTTATTACCTTTAACTTGATTATTAAACCAAAATTAGTGTTTTTTCCCCAGTGTACAAAGATTACTCTATGACCTAACGTGTTATAAAACATATTATATTCATCTTTATTTGAATTTACCCTTTTATGTACAAGACACCGAATTTCGATCGATTTAATTTCATACACTTCTCGAGCTAGTTACTTTAACAGTAGGTAAGCTACTTCACACTGGCTATCCAGTTAGCTTTTTACCTAGCTTGGTAAAGTGAGCACTACACAACCACAGACGATCTCTCACCTGTCTCTATTTAACGGTGAACTTTCGTCACTGGTAATAAACTTGTACTTTCTAACCAATGTTAATTTACTGTCATGAATGTACATCAGCTTCCTACTCATTTAATATCCTCGGTAGTATACACTGTATTAACAGATACGGTAAAGCTACATAGCTAACCAAATAGAGAGATAAGCGAAATATCGCGAGAACTTACGTGGTCGCTATAGAAACCACCTCGCGTCCAATCAACTAGTGAATCCTTGGGTGAATCGCGCAGCTTTCGCAACGATTGTAACATTGCTTCCATACAAGGCGTGATACTTTGCGATGTAACAGAAATAGAATAGGGCACGTATTGAAATAACTGTGAGACTTTATAAGTTCATATTTACAGAATATAAACAAAATATTTATTCAACTGAAACAAATAGGCATGATTATTGATGTTATCTTTATTACAAGCATTTAACGTAAACGACAACAATACGTTATGAGATGGTATGAAAGCATGGCAAACATTGTAATACATTTTAATAGTAAATACATTATATCATGAATGGATTTACACATAATATATGAGTTTAAATAGATATCATAAGCTGTGTCCAATACTGCTTGTTCTGGAGATGTTTCATGGCACATTGCACCTGCTGCATGAACACTGACATTCACTGACATTTTGTACAACAAACTGTTTACTCGTTTACCTATGCTTTCAATAAAGTTATTCCGAGACAAAGATTGAGAAAAAGGAAGCCTTTTTGTGTTGTTTTTATATTGTCATCATACAAGGAAGATTTTAAATATTTGGTCCTATTTCTATAACGTCTGTACAAAAAACTCTTATATAATAAATAGGAGAGATTTAAGCGTTATTGTTAAACGGCTAAGTCGTCGAAGGGAAAAAATAGAAAACTATAAAATAATAAATAAATGCATAAAAAAATAAATATTGTAATTACGATAAATATTCTAATTACGTCATTTTGACAGTACCACATTAATATAAAATTATCTTCATGGGTTCATAAGTCTTTCTAAAATGGTCATTATTTCTTCAGTTTCCCTTGAATTTAGATCCTTGAGTTTGGGTATAATCTCTGAAGGGAGTCTTGATCTCTCCGGGTCCGTCTTTGCGTTTTTGATTGAGGCTGTATGGATTTCCTGCAGTTTCATCTGGAGCCAGTCTTGCCTTAGTTCCACGTGTTTATGCACACCAACATTGTGCATAAGTTGGACTTCATTGATAGCTCGTTTGCTTTTGGATGAGAACGAAAAATTACATTATAATTTACGTTTAAAAACATAATTAAAAATATAAAATAAATAATTATATTAGGTAAAATAAATAATTATATTAGGTAATTTAAATACTAACCTCAATGGCTTGCTCTCTGCATTTGATAAATAAAATAATATACAGATAGAGACCAACACAGCTATTTTCTCGAAATATACAGAAGTGATGGAAACCATTTTTGGAAACTCTGAAATAAACAAGAATAATATCTGTGTTATAATTTTAATGTTAAATTGTGAAATTATATGGATAATACTGAATATGTAAATAACATAAAAAATAAACATTGAACACTAAAGCAAATCATTAAATATTGTGCTGAACTTACCACTGTTGATACTGAATAACGGGAAACGTATTGCAGGAGTTGGTGAATCAAACATCAGTTCACATTAGAGTTGGTGTCTCAGGGCTTTTATAGCCCTCTGCCCATTGATGAGCCGCTTTCATTATTGGTGATGATGTCATCAGTTCCCACGATGAAGCATGCGCGTGACAACACCTCAACAACAAGACCTATAATTTACCCTTCATTAACTTAACTTAAAATCCTTGAATGTGAACTTCTGGACTCCTTTACTATATTTCAACCAATAATGTCACAAACAAATAAACATATTCAATACTTTAAAAAGACATTTAAAAATATTTAAGTAATAAAAAAAGATATCAACATAAATAATAAATATGATCTCTATAATCTTGTACTTCAGATTTGGCCTATAAATCAATTCAGTGTCAGGAAGAGCTAACACATACATAATGAACAAGTTTATTTTATACAATAACACTATCCTTTTCTGGAATAATTATTGCACTTTCTTTATAAAAGCCTTTCCATAAAAGGTTTTCCTTGTCATTTTACAAAAAAACACATAAGTGTCCAGATTGTAAATAAATCATAACGGCCACTACATGTTTTCTCCATCAGATGGTGAGCCAAGGAACCTGCTCTGTTCACAGGTGTCCAAAGGGGCACCCAAGGAGGCGGAGGGCCCTGTCCTACTTTTATGGACACTGAATGACAGATTAGGTAACTATGAGCAAAGTTTTCTAAATGTAGCGCAGGAATGGCTATGTCATGACACTATGTTTGATGGCTATGTTTGAGTACCTAAACAGGTCTGACTCATAGATCTTACCTCGTGGTGTGGTTAGGGTTTCTCTCCAAGGTATGAGCATGTCTACTGCTAATGACCGGAGAAAAACTGGGGGTATGACGACAGAGAACAGGCAGTCTAATGACATATGAGGTAATATGCAACCCATCAGTCTATAAATTATAAAGGACAAGAAAGATAGTCACCCAATATCTGAGTTTTAATGGAATAACCAGCAAACTGCACGTAAGCTGTATCCAATACCGCTTATTCTGGAGATGTTCCTTGGCACAGGATGTGCTTGTGTATTGCACCTGTTGATGAGCATACTGTTTCATTTACTGGCATTCTGTAAAACAAACTTCACAGGTGGCAAGCAATTAGAGCTGTTTACATACCAGAATCACAAGATTTATGGCCGACTAGGCCCACGTGTTGGATATGGTTGAACCCATCATGGTCTCTTGCGGTACTGTTATGGGCTGAAGCGGGCATGGGCTGTTTAGATGACACCTACCAAACAAATAGACCTTTGACCCTTGCATGGGATCCCTAACACAGTCTTGACAATCCTAAGCAGAATTTAGACTCTTTGGGGACAGGACAGGGACCTTTTAACCCCCAAACTGCAGTTCTCATTACCTCATGCTTCATCAATGCAATCTGTGGAATTAGCAGTTTGTGTTACCACTACACATGATTATTCACATGAGAATTCAGGGGTAGAATATCAAGTCACTGTAGAACACCCAATGCAATCATGTCACAGGTGTTAAAAGCCATGGGGTCCTTATATATAGTGACTCAGTGAATTGAATCTATATTAAGTGCAAAACTATGGCTATTTTTAGCTTTATTTTCAGGTTTACTTAAGGTCTATTGAGTAGTAACTTGTTTATTGCATAAGCTGGCCTGAATACATCTGACAATCAAAGCAAATGTCAACAATGTCAATTAAATTGATTAAAGTCATACAAAGGGATTATTTGCATGATATGAAAAAGAAACAAAGAGTTTGTAGCTTATTTTTTCTATAGTTTTCTATAGCACTTGTTTACATAAAGCAGTCCCACTTCACAGACTACACAGACACGTGCCAGTGATTTAGCGATTTAAACAGATGATTATGAACTGGTTTTAAGCAGAGCAAAGGCATTGATCACACAAATTTTAAGATGTTAAAAAGACCGGTGGAGAAAACAGAACAGAATAATGATACGCCTTGTGAAATCTTCTACACCAAAACTTTTAAATCATTATATCACATATACAAGACAATGCACAATGTGAAGCTTTTCATAACAAAAATACTATATTTCAGTGTGCAAATACAAAACGATGTGCACATGCACGAACTGTCAAGGGAAGCAAAAAGTTTAGATTGAGCTTTTTTAAAAATGGTTATCATTACTTAAATTATAAATATGCAATTGATCTAAAATATATTATATACTTTCTATAATATATCAATCTCAAGAAACCACGTAATAGAGTGAAGACATTAGTAACAAAACATTTATTGTTTTTAACACGTGACGAAGTAGGGTCACATTTTATAGGCCTACTGCCATTGAACTCTAGAAAACTATCAAGAATTACGCTGGTTGCAGCTGTTTGCTGACGCGATTAACCAGCCTTTATTACCATGCAGGAAGATAAAAACGCTTTTTCAGAAGGGTATTTCACCCACAGTGAAAACGGCCGCATGACAAACATTTAAGTGACGCACACAGACCCGACGTAGACTAGACTGCTGCTTTAGTGAATGGACCAAAGGCGAAAGGTCACCTTAAACTTGCTCATCATCGTCATAGCAACGGTGATAGTTGTGAAATGGCATCTTTTCATTCCAAACCGTGGGCAACAGTTTTTACGCCGTCTTTCATGATACAATTCAACACAACATTAATGTATTGTTACGCTTGGCACATCTGCGTACAAAACGCATTTTACGCGCGATTTTGTGAGCGTGCTCAAGTCCTTTGTTACGGAGCATGCGCAGTGGCGCACTTTCGACAAGTCAATTGGCGGAAAAGTATCAGATTGTATTATGGTTATTTGATGTGACAGGCAAGTAAATGACGGTGTTCTTTTGTTGGTTTAGCACTATAACACATTAATACATTCAGTATTTTGTAACTAAACAGAAAATAAGTCGTATTCAGCAATTTCATCCTCACGGAAGAGTTAAAAAAAAGTCTGTGCTGCTAACAGTAACACACGTTGCGCTTCTGTGAAGTCGCTGTGAATAAAGTGTTACTTTGTAACACCTATAACGCGTTTTGCAATATTTTTTTCTTGTTTTACGAATTACCTATAAGTCTTAAGAGTTTGTTTGCTTTCCTATTAAAACTAGACGGCTGTTCTTTACAGGTTCATCTGTCTGACATTAAAGGGGCCAAGGAAAATCAAAGCATCTCAGGTAGGAATACAGTTGTACAAGTTTTGGAATATAGTTGGTTAAACATTATATTATGAATTTAAGTAAAGTATTAAGTAAATATGGCACAAATATTGCTAAAAATAAGTAAAGTTTACATGTTGAGACAGGAACTTTTATCCTCAGAGTGTTAACTTATTAAAATATCTCATGCCAGACTCATAAAATCATAGAATCAATCATTTAAATAAAGAATTTTAGACTAGTGTGTCAAATACAGCAGTGAGTTAAAAACCACCTCAGCATGTATTATATCATATGGTCCCTGTTGTTTTTTTTTTGTTCTGTAGGAGGAATGGCTTCATTTACATTGGAGAAAATAGCTCCTGATGTTGACAGTGTTTTTGAAGCGTCCAAGTTACACAAAAATATGAAGAAATCCAAGAAACCGAAAAAAGAAAGAAAAGATAAAAGTAAAACCAAGCGTGCAGCTAACATCATGCTGCAGGATGGCTGCCATGAAACTGGTATCTTTACACAAATGCACGAGAGTAAAAAACGAAAAAAGTCTAAGAAAATCAAACAGGAGGATGACTTTCAGCTGATACCACACGTTAAGAAACCAAAATCAAAAAAACAGCTCAAGCGCAGTCATGGCGAATTTAAAGAGGATACATCCCAGATTCAGCCTGTGATTTGTATCTCTCCAGATCAGGTACCAAATCATTCAAGCAAGAGTGGTCGTGAAAACAAAGTGAAAGAGATAGAAAAGAACAAAAGTAAAAAGAGAGTCATTTTTAGCTTGCCACTTGAGCAGAGCCAAACTTTCAGCACTAGAGATGTTTGTAATTCTGCTACATCTTACCCAAGAGCAGCATGCTCTTACCACATGAGCCAAAGAAAGCAGCTTGGAGAACGCAGCACAGAATCCCAAACTACAGCTGAAGAAATAAACAGTCAAGACTTGTTCATCACACAGAAATTATTCTCTGAACCCTACGTGAATCTCTCCAGCACTGCAAGCAGCAATGATATCACTACTGTGCAAGAGGATTGTTCATGTAGGTTGACGGCTGAAGCATCTACTCAAACTGAAAACTTCTTTACCAACCCAGAGCTCTCTAATTCTGTCAGGTTTCAGCAGCAGCAGAAAACTTCTATGTGCTCTGAGGAACCAGTGGACTTGAGCCTTCCCAGCAGATCAAGAGCAATGCATCCTGATTTAGATTGCGTGAATCCTCCTAAACCGAAGATTTCAGACACAGACACAAGTGAGGATGGTGATATGGTGCCCAAGAATAAAGGTGACTTGTCTCAACTGAAGGTCATTCAGACTCGCCTGAACGAGTCTTTCTTTTTTAAGGTTAAGGGTTATGATTCACCAAAGCCTGTTTGTCCCCTGATGAAGCTCACAGAAAGTGTTGATAAAAAGACAAAGTAACAGCCATTGCTATTATACTTTGTGCAGTTGGACTACATTTTAACAACTGAAAGGTTACACATGTATCTAACGTATGTAACAGCTTCATATTGAAAAAACAACCAGTATAGTTTTGTGCATATTTAGATGAAGACACCAAAGTCTGTTATTTGCAGTTTGTTTATTATTACTGTGTTTTACATCTGCATTGTTTTAATGTTTACTTGCAGTTACATGTTCTTTATTACATTTCATGGTGTATCTTGTGTATATTTAAAACAAAAGTGTTTGTTCATAAGCATTGTTCACAGTAACTGCTGACAGATTAAAATCTGTGTTGTGTGAATATACGCAGTCTAATTGTGTCTGAACAGTTTGATTCCCATCCACTTCCAAAGGTGAAAGAAAACATACACAGGAATAGTTACAGGCAACAGCAGGCTATAAAAACACAAGCTGTTTGTACTCGTGCATCCTTGGGGAAAGTTTTCATCCACACTTGCTGAGTAAAACAGTCCAGACAGGGATATTAGTGGCACAAGAACAGTCACTGTGGATAGGGAGAAAAACATCTTGGCGGAAAACTCAGTTTATGAAAATTTCTTAAGATTCAGAAGGTTTTTCAGGGGCTGCTGTCTTCTGGATCATTCGAGCATCTTGTGGGATCATGTTAGGAATACCATCAACGATGGGATAAGCGATGCCAAGCTCCTCGTTTATTAATTCATTAGTGTTTTCGTTGTACCTTTAAAAAACAAAAGCAATAAAATTACATGTCAACATAAAATAAACAGCTACTAATACATTCTACTATACATTTACTATTGTAAAACCATATGAAATTAATATAGTATGGTATGCTTCGTTACAGACAACACGGATTTTTTCTCCCACCTCAAACTCGGAAATAAATAACGTCTGGGTTTATTAAGTTTGAAAGTATCTAGTTACATTAATACAGCGCCGTTCCAGATATTATTTCATATTTTTCGAGGTGGACAATATCCTAAATCCGAGGTGTCTGGAAATCATAAAACTACAATTTATAAAATACTATAAATTAACGTGGTATTGGAATAGAATAGAGAACGTTCAGACATGTAGCCTAATTGGCATTTTCTATGAAAGTGATGGCTAATAGTAATGATTAATTTTAGATGTACAACAATACACATAATGTACTGAATATTTTTTATGAAATATAATCCTTAATAGACAAGCATACCTTAAGGTCTTTTTGGACAGTGGACAAACAAGAAACTCAAGAATAGAAACATCAAACGCTTGACTCTTCTCGCTGTCCTTCACTTCATCAGACCGACATCTCTTCTCTGTGTTCATACAGCTTCCAGCGCGCAAGAGTGAACGGCAAGTGTTAGATCGCTGCACGCTAAAAACTCCAGTGACGAATCTTCTCAATGCATACTGAGACATATCCGACAAAAGGTGTATGAGTACACACTAGTTTCACGTTTGGTAGAGGCCAACGGCGAACCGGAAAAGGTGAACACGTTGCGTCTGTAAATATGTTCCCTGGATTTGATAAAGGGTTCCGGTGGTAAAGGCACCACATGAAGTCAAATTAGAGCTGAAACTCAGGACAAAAAATACTATGTAAAATGATATTTTAATTTTAATTTGTCGTCATGCTTATATATATATATATCCTTAAAAATCGTATTGTGTGATATAAAGAGCGTGTTCTTGTCAAATATATAGCTATCTAGCCATGGATTTATTATAGAAACTGTAACCCGTATAGCAAAGATAATTAATTGAATGTTTTATCAATTTTATTTTTAACATCAGTTCAACATTAATAATTTATCTTTCCTATCTGTGAAAGAAATAATGCAATAAATCAATTTGATTATTTTCTAAAGAAATAATGTTTTAGAGCCAGTGCGCGGTGCTCTTGCCTGCCATAATGCAAAATAGAAAGCCAACAGAAACAGAAACTACAGATTTTTTTTCATCACCACCAGATGTCTCCAGTGTATGTGTAACACTGGGTATAACACTGTTGCTCTGGGTATAAAATATAATCTTTCAACCATAAATTGGGCACACTGCTAAATATCTAGACAGATAAAATTTACATTTTACTGTCTGAGCTGATCTCTGGAAAGGATTGATGAGAAAGAGGGAACAGTGGTGAAGTCCTGCCAAGCATGGACAGAGGCAAAGGCAGGACAGAGATCTATGTAAAATCTCTTAATGTTAATAAAATATAAAGTTAATGAGTTAATAAAGTTCCTTTCCTACACACAAGGATGGAGATACAAAGAGTTTCTCAACTTTAACCTCCAAACAAATAAACAGAATTATGGGCTATTCAAAGCTTGCTTGCATAATGTCTGCTCTTTAATGCTTAAAGATTCAAGGTTCTTTATTTGTTAAATATATTACATGCATAGTGAAATGTTTTCCTTAGTGCCTCATTCAACAGTGCAACTGTGATACATAAAACAGAATATAACAGAACAAAGATGACAATAAAGAAGACAAATAAAAGTGATTGAACAAACATCAAGAAGACAGAACATTGTTTAAAGCTAAACCAATGGATTCCTTTAAAGTTGTTAAAATATTTTCTCTGTGGTTGAGTTTTAGGAATATGGCAGAAATGAAGAACCTGAGGGATACTGGTGCATATCTGGCTAAACCTGTGGGCTCTTGCCTTGGGCAAAGCTTTTCTGACTTACATTAAACTTGGCAAACATCGTCTACCTGCTGTGCAAACCACTAGTGGTGTCTTTCTGACTGACAAAAAGAAATCCAGTATGTTGTCAATCAAAGATATTGTTGTGGTTATTTCCTTTTTTGTTTTGTTTTTTGTTTCATGTGCTCAGAGGTTGATGCCTGTATCAAGATAAAAACAACTCAACAAACAAGAACAGATGAACACACACTAGCTGGACATTATATTTCACACCCATAAGATACTTTTCAATCTAAAAGACATTTTTTATGACTGCATTAAAGGATGTACAGCAGGTCAGTTATTGCTTTAAAAAACCCAGACAGAAGAAGTTGATAAGGACCCTGACGCAAAGCAAAGTGGATGTACATTATGTTTCTTATTAGATTTTGATTTTTGGTGAACTTTATACAAATGCTCCTGCACAGCAGTATTGCTTATTTTATTTATTGATTTAATTTAGAGTACTTTCAAACTTACTTCGTTTTTAGCAGTCTTTATGTAGTTTTGTAGGAAAAAAATTGCTTGATTAAAACACTCAAGACTAAATGCAAAAATCTAACAGCCACTTTTCGTGTGTGATGGAAAGAATAGCAAATTTGATGTGCTCTCACATATTGAAAACATTTTAGAAGGAGCAAATTGCGTACATTCAGATAATTTTTTCCTCCATCTCCAGGCCAAGATGCTCTTATAGCTTTTATGTCCGGTTATCCCGTTTTCCTAAAATAAAAATGTTCAGTTTTTCCGCTCAAGGTCAGTCAGAATAGATGTTTTGTCGTCCTGAGAGTGAAGCTTTCTGGAGATCTGGAGGTAGAATAAATAAGAGAAATGAAAATGGTCAAAATGTAGTTTTTCGAGGATGTTGTTTTTTGTGGATCAATAAAAAGAGATGAGGTTATATTTGAGATGTCACAAGTAATGTGCTACTAGCTACTACAAACCTAATTTAGATTCATCCTGTGGGATGCTATACTTTTCACTAAGATTGCAGAGAAAACTATGTAACTATGTACCAAAGATGACTTGAATTTTGTGTTTGGAATGTCCAGCCTTTTCATTTAAAGTTTTCTTTTTTATCCAAAGTAAACCATCTTACACAGAATGATTCATCAAACTCTTTGTCTGGGTAAAGTATTATGTGCTCTGCGTTTTGGAGATTTGCAGGATTTGGACAGCTAAGAGCTCTGTTAAGATTTCAGTGTTGTCAGCTTGAATTAAAATGGTTTTATCACATATGAGATGATAAAACAAGAATTTTACTTTGTGTGAGCTGTGAATAAGTTTCTTTAATCTCTGTCAGATCTATTCTTATATGAATACAGATACCTGCTTGAACGTAAATTAGTTTTTTATTATACAATAGAATCTACGCTGTGGAGAAATAAAGTATTAATCATTTCTTTGTACATTTTCATAATAGTTTCTTTTGTGTCTTAGTATAAAACCTTCTATCCAGAAGAAGAAATAGTTTAATGCAAGTTGCTTAAGCTGGTTTGTTTTGTATGTTTGAGCTGTTGTTTCTTTTCAGCAGGGAATGATTTATTTCATGATTTTATTTTATTTCAGACACACAACACTTACGTATGATGAGTTAAAGTCCTTTTAATGTTTTTAGAAAGACTATATACACATTTATAAAACATCTGTTCTATTTTTTACATAGATTGACACAGCCATCATTTACAAACCTGAGACAGGTGGGAAATACAAACTAAAACAAAAGCAAACATTTGTGCTACACAGTAGCAAAATAAACAAAAGTGCTTAAGCATACTAAAGCCAATGCAATCTTCAATCGCACAGCAGAAGACCTCCGTCAATATGCATTCAAGTACCACTATCTCTAAACCACCCATCTGTTTGGTCAAAATGAAATATAAATACTCAGGATTTGTCTCATTTGTTTCAATGTTCTTGAGGTACCAAAATAAAAAAACTCTTCAATCTCATTAAACATCAGTGTAAATGGATGTCATTTCAGTACACTGTAAATCCAGTGATAACTTATAAAACCTTGCCAGGCGATATGTTTGTAATTGTCCATTTCTGATTGCTGCACTTCTGAAGAGCCAGCTGATAACCGTGTTCCACTTCTACATTCTTCACCAGCTCCAGACAACGTTTTGACTTTCTGTTCTGAATAGAGCCACCCTGAAACAAACAAATAACAAAACCATTGACACATAATGATAGAAATATCCGCATGAATTATTAAAGCATGAACCCCTGACCTTTAAAAATGAGTTTCATTAGTAAATTAATTTATTAGTCCTAATGCAATAGGTTAATTCAGCCATAAATAATCATTTTCAAACTAAATAAAGGCAGTGAAGATGCATGAAGCAAATTTTTAGGTTACTGTTGATAAAACTATAAATCTTACATTTACATTTAGATATTTAGCACTTTTATCCAAAGCACCTTACAAAAATATAAAATATAAATAAATAATATATAAATGTGAGTAGAATAATAACTGATTCATCCTAAGGGGGGAATAACATGAAAAGTACAAAAACACAAAGTTTCAACCAACATACACAACAATCTTCTGAAAAAGCATATTTGGTGTAAACTTGTCCTTCAGCAGAACCTTACGAATCACACAGCTTGAAGATACTGTAAATACAGTATGAATCCCAGGAGAGATCACTGAAATAGACCTTTTCAACCTCGACCCCGAAGCTCAATTCAAAAGGAAAGTGATGTTCCTGAAGAAGTTTTTGAAGAAAAGCCTCGAGGATTCTCACTCGCTGAAGTGGAAACATGAAAGACGAAGCTATGAGTGCAGTCTTGCCCTCGTCCAGTCATCCGGCGTGCTGTGAAATCCACATCAGACGCGATCTGAATGAAACTTCAAACGTCTCGCTGCTCTGCCTAAATTACTTCATGCAAGATGCTCATTCAGGAAATGTCTAGTACTTTGCGGCACTCCTTTTTTATGACTGCCAAACTGACCTGTTTTGGATGCTTTTAGTCACAACATGATTTCCACAGTTACAATTGTGTTATTTCATGTTTTTGATGAATTTACTACTTTTCTACAATGTGGAAAGTAGATGTGGAGTGTTTCCAAACCTCGACTAGTACTGTAACTGTGAACACAGCCCATGCATATATTTAAGCAGTATGACTCCACGTAAGCATTCACGGTCATGCAGATTGTAAACCAGATGTCTGTAATTAAATCCTACCAATCTGGCATGCATCATTTAACTGGTGTCACCGACAGGGACCACTGCATCTGCTACAATTACCTTCTAGTTAACATCAGCCTCCCTGAAATATGTATATCTTAGTTTCTGCACCAACTGATTGGAATGCCAAACGCCATTGACCAAATAACAATAATTTTAACAGGATACGTGTATGCTGAATAATCCGAATGATGCATTTATTCATGCATTGCCAAGCGCCCTCCTCGTACAGATGGAAAACCAGCCTGGCAACAGATCTTTGAGGACAATGTGAGTCGATAAAGACTTAATTAAAGGCATTTCTGACGCTCTCCTCTGAGTCGAAAGCTGTTTCACTATTTCACAAGCTTGTTATCTATTATTCATAGCATCTAAAAGGCCACAATGGATTTGGCCCACCTGATTCCATTTTGAGAAACTCTTGGGGAAATGCGTCTGCCATAAACCCTTTATCCCATCCAGCACATCCCAGATATAACATCACGTCCCGAGGGCTTATGTGAGAATTGATATCGCTCGTACTGTTACACTGTGCGTGACGGTGCGTGTTTGTTCATCTGTTTCGAAATCTTTCCCGGGGGGGGGCAGCATTACCCTTTTCTAATAACCTGCTCTGACATTTCCCTCGACTCTTTGGACCGCCGTGACATATATTAATCATTCCTCTTGTAATGGGGATGAATACAAAACGGTGCTGGAATTGAATTAAGAGAGCTTTTCAGGACACACGACTCGTACCTGTGAATTATTAATACTTGATATGCAGAAGATGTCCATTGCAAATACACGGCCTATGACCGATCACACGCTGCCAATGAATTTTAAGTACTTAATGCTACTTAAATGACTTTAGAACTTGTTGTGGAGAAAAATGACAGACTTTGACATTGACTTGAATTGCGCTGTATAGTGAAGGATGTCAATGTGTGTGGTTGGGAATATAATGGAACACAATTGCACTTTTTGTGACTTTTCTGTGCCAAAATAACCCAGACAGCACACACAAGCTATTCTTATCCCATTCCTAATAATCTCATTTAGATTTAATGCATCAACTAGCCATAACATCCAAGTCAGCGTATAAAAGTACAAAACCGTATTACCTTTTAATTGCTATATATGTCAACCAGCATATTATTTTTGTGCAGAATACAAATCAGACAAGCAACTTTCTTCCTCTGTTTAAAAAACTATGCTGTGTTTGCAATTCCAACCTGAGTTTACAATTTTTATTATTATCTAGGTGATGATGAGAAATCATTTTGGATAAATGTGTTTGACAAACGTGTAAATGTAAAAGGTTACAAACTGGGCATATACCCAAAACTGTGTAAACAATCATATTCTTTCAGCATTTAAAATGCTTATTCAGATGTCTGGATCATTTTAAAAGTGATTCATTTATTCACCCTCATGCCAAAACCTTTATGACTTTCTTTCTTCTACAAAACACAAAATAAGATATTTTGAACCACGCTGGTAACTAAACATCAACCACCATTGACTTCCAACCACTGAGAAATTTCTCAAAATATCTTCTTGACGGTAAGTATACCTGAGTGAAGCTCCAGGCGAGCTTCATATGCTTGTTGTTGGCGTAGCTGCATTCCAGCAGTCTCGGTCGGCCGTTCACGTCCACCAGGCACTTGTTGTCATTGTCGTCAATGGTCGGACTCAACCCACCAATGTGAAACTGCTGAGAGTTTGTGTAGTATGCATTCTGAAATGATAAGATGATGATATACTTTAATATATTCAGCCTAGCAGTCCTAAAACTATTTACTGATCTCAATATTGTGACCGACTGCTTCTGATGGCCAATAAAATGAATTATTCATGTGAGGGCATTGAGCCTTTCTTGTGAATACTCGGCTCCAAATCCCATTGTTAATGACACCTACAGTTGCATCTTAATAGGGCTCGAGAGAGAGAGAGAGAATAACGTTTTCTTATCGAATGACTCTCATTTGCTGATTTCATACCCAGCATGCAATCCTGGGCAGCAGGCCAATTTACATACTTCAATTACGGATTTATAGCTGGTGGTGAGCACACACTTTTGAATATGTAGTAAAAAGTGTCTGTCAGGGTTAAGATATATAGTACAGATTTATAATTGTGTGTCAGTACCATAGATACTTTTATGGCATATTGTTTGTGTTTCTGTCTAAGTGCATCCATACAACTAATTTCATTGCCTTTGATTTTTAATGCATAATACAATCATAAAAACTTTAGGTCTGTACATTTATAAACTGCTAATTCAGGTTTGGCTTCAGATTCTTTGACATTTGTTTTATTGCCTTGCACAATACGTTATTGTGCAAGGGATTGTGGGTAATATCGGCTGTAATTAAATCCTTTTTTAATTCATTACCATAAAAAAGTATTATTGAAGTTAAAAGTCCGAATGACAAAAGCAAAACTAAAAAGTGCCGGATTTTGTCACTGTTAATTTTGCCTTGAATCGTGCAAAACTATTATGTTTAAAAGAAAGCATCAGACAAACAGTGACGGCATGTGAAATATGGAAATAACTCAGACAAGCAAAGACACAAACATTTTGCTTTGAATCACAAATGCACATTTTGTTATGCCAAGCTCCAAATCAATGGACCTTTTACTTAAATCCTTTGGCTTACAGAAAATAAGCTTTCAGAAAGAAATCCTTTCATGCAATATGCTCACATTATTTCTTCAGGGTCTGGACGGGCTGATATTTTTACTTCAAAAGCCTGTGCTCAGAGATTCTCTGACAGCAATATCGATCAGACTGTGTTTTCCACCTCTCGAATCATATCTCTGAGCACATCATACAAATCGACACTTTTCACCAATGCACAGATTCAATTTGTCATGTTCTAATTTTGGCATTTAAAAGTTTTGCTGTAAGTTAACTGTAAGTCGTGCATGAGCATCCCTTCCACCTGTCCTTCCCTCTTCAGATCCAAATCTATTCTGATATCTTTGTGTCCCTGCGGAGATAATACACTTTCCATCAGAGGCCAAACTAACAGGAACTAGATGAATTGTTTGACTTTGGAAAGGCACAATTTGCAAACCAGCTGAAGTTTTGTGAGACACCTGGAAATGAAAGCGTCCGTATCCGTGCAGACACATAAAGCAACTAATCATTCATTCACAATGGAAACCACGCTCGTCCTTCACGATGCTTTGATGAGACCTGGAACTGCAGCAGAATGGATGGAGGGCTAAAATGGGACAGGGAATAATATAAAAGAGAGGAAAATCAATGATTCAACTTGCAAGGGACACATTTAGCCCTATTACAATCTTTCTGCTTTAGGAAAAACATGTTTTTCATTGCTTGGGAGATTTACAGCTATTGTATAGGAACAATGTATCTGAATGAAAAGAAGATACATGGCAAAGGAAAAGAGCAACTGTTTTTTTCCACATTTTTTACATTCTTCAATCTGTCTCAATGTTAATGCGTTTAGCTGAGGTATTGTCTAAAACTGTACTGATAAATCAAGATCCATCAGGATAATATGCATATATAATCATATACTTTTTATTCTAGAAAAGTTCTAGAACTGCAAACGTCATACTCTTGCTCGGCACCATTGTGTCCTTTCTAATAAAACAGCAGGAAACACACACACGGATGTGAATTTCCTCAGGTGTGGGAGACCCAACCAAGTGCCGACGCCACGCTTCTCGTTCCTTCATTTACATATCTCTGACAGATACTCACATCTAAATGATGCCCCCGTGGAGGCAAAACAACCCTCCCTGTGTTCTGAGTCGCTGCATTTTATTAAGATTCATTACTGTGGCTATAGGACTAGAATCTATCTATATTCTACATTCCCCTGATAGCGTGAAGCTCGCTATTTTTAGGAAAACTTGCTATTTTTGCAGTGTTTCGTCTGTTGTTGAACCTGGTGTAATAAAAAGCCTCGAGCAGCCCAAGTCTAACAAAATTTATTCTTCAGGTCTCAGCAGAAAATAATGAAGAGGTTTTATGCAATACAATGACAGGTTTATGGGGTGCAAAAATCGACAGCGTATCACTCTGAAACAGCGAGATCAATTGTGAAACGCAGGCCAGGAGCAGATATGGAGGATGCGGCGGAAAAGAAAGATTGTCACAGAGAAGTCAAAAGACATCTTTTAACTTATCTTTTTCATGGTACATATTTACCATAAATTAAACAGCTGTAGTGAGTCTTTGTAAAATAAATATATACGTTTTAATGTTCAGACTAAAAATTAATGAGTTTTATCTATCATTTGTAAAAAATGATGTCACCAATAAATATATCATAAACTCATCAAATTAACTTACGCAATTCATCACTGATCAAGATTTAAAACAGTAAGTTGAAATAACTTGTACAGTCAATATGATTATACTTAAAATTTAAGGCAGCAGCAACTGCATAAAATAAGAAAGAGAATAAGGAAAGCATGTGACATGATGGAGTCAGACATGAGATATAAATGAGTTAATCGTACTCTCGGGTATAACAACAAAAACAAGGCCGGAAGGTACAGTTCAGCAAACTGAACACTAACCTGAGGCGTCAGTCCGTGGCAGATGTACAGGATGGGAATGTTGTCGGAGTCTGGACCTTGATCCACACACAGATCTGGCCTGAGGCTGTTCCTCAACTATACACACACAAACACACACACACAATATGAATGGACACATCAGGCCTGTGTCAAAACGCAAAGAAAGAAATGAATTAAAAATGCAAAAACCATCTTTCTTGCTCTGTCTGCTAATGGCCAATATGTGTGAAAATGCCCTGGAGCTCAACTTTCCTTTGTCTTCACAATGAAGCTGTTAATTATCCTATTCCACAAAAGAATGCCAATTAGGATTGCGTTCTGTTGGGTTTGGATTGTGATAAACGAAGAAATGAAAGGCTTAATACAACTGACACTGGGCAAAAAAAACTATTTATATTTCTACATTTTTGTAAAAGAACTCAAGCTTACTATGAATGAATTTTGCTCATAACAAAAGCTACAGTGATTTTGGAGAATAAGGCAAGATGTGCCACTTTTTATTTAAAGCATTTGAATAAATTGTAATATCTGGTCACGTGACAAAAAATGAGCATAGATTTGCTTGCATAGAAATGTTACGACTAATGTGACACGTCTGTTAACTGTCACCGTTCCACAGGTTGAACACTTTGGTTATTTCACTATGCACTTTAATATTTCATAGTTTAATTTTAATCTAATCATGACGAGATTTAAGAATAAATATTTGACAGTTTTAATAACAATAAACATAAAACATAAAAGTTACTTTTAAAAAACTTAAATATCAAAAGTTGTAGAACAATATACTCAATGTTTGCAGTAACACTTATCAGGTTAAATCTAAAATAGTTAGGAAACAAAAAGTAGTTACTTACTACACCATAAGCGACAGTGTCCGTGTAAGTTCTCATTTCTGGGTAAATATTTCTCAGGAACCAGCTAAAAGGTTTACACTGGAGTCTCTCTCTGATAGCCTTTCTCTCTGTGATGTCACCGATATCGATCCCCGAGTCCTGATGAAAACAGACCAGCATACATGCGTACATGAGCATATGAGAATTCTTCTTTACAGTCCAGTATCAAATAAGATCATCTGTGTTAGTCTTTACAGTGAAACTGTCATTTTGAAGTGTCATGGTAACGCAGTGTACAGCTCAAAAGTGAGAACTCATTAAAGCTTTAATGACCAGCCTGAGATCGCATCTTAATCCCTGATATGACAACCATAAAATAACAAAGCAATATATCCATTACCATAAATGAATATGCAAGAACTGTCTTATATAAAAGCAACAGACGGCTTAGGGCTGAATGTTACGGTGAGTGAATTTATCACAGTTTAAGGAATAGTTCAATATTTATATAATTATAATATTGATTTAGAAAACAATAAATCACAAAAAATGACTTTAGCTGTGGGTTTAATACCTGTTGTGGAACGTTCCAGGCCATGTAAACATGATTCCTGTAGTCGTCCATCCACACCTCCGCCACTCTCAGCGCGTTCCTGCGTACGTGTGTTGCCAGATCCTCCGTATAGGGCTTGTGGGCGCGCTCGATATGAGCTATTCTGGAACAGGGCATCACCTCCACACTTCCTCCGCAAAGCCATACCTGGATACACACACCGAGGATTGAGAAACATTAATATTTATTAAGTTGCATGTCTCATATTTTCATTATTTGAAATCAATATGCTACTATAATGTGCGAGTTAGATTGGTCTTTAAATATGTTGGGTAATCTACAAAAACTTTTGAGTTTATATTCAAAATCTAACGTGATTAGAAGCTTTAAAGTAGTCACAGGCATAAAATAAAGAAAAATTGTAATGCATGTTTAATTGTAATGCAGGCTTTTCACCGCACAATGAGCAGAATGTCAAAAAAACCTATTTGGATTCTTAAACGGATCATTTAATTTGCTACATTTCCCTAATATCGGTCTGACATTATGAGCAATTTAACAGCTCGGTAACCACCCGGTGTGTCAGTAAAGAGGAAAGCGGATCAAAAATACTGCTGTTTTCCTGGAGCGCTTTCATGTTTTACACGTTCATTGAATGATTTTCCATGAATTATTATATGTTATGCAGTTCAGAATCAAGCGTGCCAGCTCTCTTTCTCATGGGTGAGTGTGTGGATTGGACTCCCTGGGTTCTTCCACCCACTGCACTCCTGCAGAGCTTTCTAAACAGGGAGAATTTCAAAAACACACATGAAAATACACACGCTTATTCGCTCGATCACTGTCTCTCTCACATGGGTGTGCTTTGTAAATCTTCACACTGGGATTATGTAGGCCAAATCCCAGCAGGATGTGCTATATTCAAATATTCACACCCAGTTTATAAGCTCTTTATTCCTGTTAGGTGAAACACAAAACAGTTGTCTGTAGTAAAAACTTTTACCTTATAACACCTCTTGGAACATTTTTTTCCTGCACGTCTGACTGGCTTCAACCATGTTGCCATGACTAGTTGGGTAGAATTCAACAGGAAGTGGACAGATGTGCTCTGCTCCTATTTGCCAGTAGAATGATTCATTTGCATAATCATTGACAACAATCCCAATGATCCATGACTGTGCTGTCTGTTCTCCCGAAGCATTAAAAATCATTTTTCGCATTTGCATACAATACCTGCCGGAGACAGAGACATTCAGACCGTAATCTGTCCTGCTGAGTGAAATTCTGCAAGCATGAAATGAGAATTATATTGTCTAGATTTAGGACTTGATATTTTTCCCCCCAAAAAACCCACCAAGGGTGATCTAAAATATCCAGGTAATATGCATCTGTGCATGGCACAAATATTCTTAACCAGTATTTGTGTCTTGTAAACATCTTTAAACAGTAATGAATTCATTTGAGAAATACATTTGTGTAAGATATTAAGGCTTGTTTTGGTGTGAAAAATAAACTAAACTGAAAATATTAGTTCTTTGAAAACAAGCACATTTGACTTCTATTTCTTCTAGTTTAAAGTATGTTTTGATTTTTTACCTTGGCATTCTTTGCATTATTCATTGAAAACCTAAAGACAATCTTTGACCATTAATCAACTACCAGTATGTCCTTAAAGGGACATTATTGACACAGTCTTTTACCTGAAACAAATCTGACATTTTGCGGCAATCGACAGTAAATAAATCCATGATGACATCTGACACGATCAACAGAGATTTTTATTCTCACTGATAAATCGAGCCCTTTAGCGATGTCTAAGAATAGATGCGCACAGATGCTTTGACCTTTCGGTGAGCATGTACCCCATTACAAAGTGAGAAAATACCTCCAGTTAACACAATGCCAATGGGGGTCAAAAAAACGATTTTCTTCCGCTTCTCTGCCTCCAGCTTGTGTTTGACTGAGACAGAGATATCACATAAAGCAATGTTTTATTGAAATGATGTCCTTGTGGTCTGTGCTTAGACATGTTATCTGTTGTATTTGTAGCAGGAGACCCAGGTTCAAGTCTTACCTTTCCTATCAAATGGTAAAATGCCTGCAAAAATGTATTAGATGGTAGCATAACAGGTACTTAAAGGCATTGTACATTATTTTAACAAGTCAAATGTAAAGCATTGTTATTTTTAGTTTGATATTGCCTAAAATATGCTGTATCACGATGTCAGTTCCCTTTTGTTGTAATGTTCTGATCCAAAGATCAACAAAAACAAGCTCTAGACAGCAGCACAAACATTCAGCTTCGTTTTCTCTCTTCTTTGGGATTGCCTGACACTGAACCGCAGGATTACAACATTTGTGCAATGTTGCATCTCGAGATCCGAAAGAGCTCAAAGGATAAGAGAGCGGAATTAAACTGTAGACAAGCAGATGCGTGAACAGATGTTGAGAGCCATTATCCCCACACAGTATTAAATCTCACTGCACATATGGAATCTGCCACATTCTGAGACGATAAAATACATGTCTTTGGGTTTTATTTGTGTGTTTGATCTGCTTGATATTGTCAAGGTGAACTCCACAGAGAGGCCAAATCACAGTGAGGGAGTTTGTGGGCGTGCACGAGTCGGTGTGTGTTCAGTGTGGTGAGATTCATTCACAGCCTGGGTTTGGATTCTTGCTGTGGGTGATAATTACAGTGCATGTGGGTCTGATGGGAAACGGTGGAGGTCTTGATGGGTCTCCGTAGTCTAATAGTCAGAAGCTGGGACCCCACCAGTTTGAAGCGAGATGCCAGTTTGGCAGGTTATCATTAGTGAGCTTTAGAGACATCCACTTTGTGGGTGAAAACACACACACACCGGTATGTCTGCGACCGGGGTAAAATTTACCTGCTCGTATACCGAAGCATTTTTTTTATTAAACAAGGCAGCCATATTTTCTGGACTTTCTCCAGATATATTTATTCTTCTGTAGTTCTGCACCACTTTTAAAAGATCTCTTAGGGAATATAAATATCTTTCTTACCCTGATTCCCAGCTCCACGTTTTCCCCTCCATAAACTTCCATCCCTTCATCCAAGAGACCAATTTCCCCAAAATACTTCCTATCCACTATGAAGCAACCAATCAAAGCAGGGCTTCTGTGAAAGAGACACAACATGGCAACGAATGTGAACTCCAATGATTTCTAAAAGCATATTTTACTACATAATACATTACAGATGGAATATTTTTATGAATGCATATATACATACATCTATATATATAGATAACGTAAAAATGTATTATTATTTTCCCCTGAAAAAGTAAAATTACTCTTTAAATGATTTTATTTACAGTAAATTCATTAGAAAGGAGTTGTAATGTTTACAGCTTGTTATGGATGATGTTTAATTTAAGTTTCTCTTAAAACATTTAAAAATGTAAAGATTTAAAGAGTTTCATTTCTATTGTCCATGTGGTCAAGGTAGATACAGCTTTTAAGAAATAATTAGCAACACAATTACTTTTCAGACATCTATTTAGTAAGTCATTTCACTACAAAGTTGACCAATGATTGCAGTTAAGTTTGTATAACCTTGTGATATTGTAGCACTGATGTCTGTGTCTTGCTCGATTACCTAATTGGTGCAGTTTGATTCTTCTGCATCCACCAGGATTTGGGAGGATTCAGGTATCGACACCAGAGTTCCCAGTCAAAGCCTTGAGCAGAGAGAGGATACTCTTCTACCTCAAACGTGTCATATTTGATGTTGTCAAATGAAGGAGAGATGACCCGCGTTCTGTCCTCTTTAATTCTGTGAAGGATTGGTTCAGCCCTTAGACAGACATAAAAACAGAAATAAAATATACTGTGAGTTTACAGGCAGTAATTTCAGTTTAAATATATTAATCGATTGATCTGCTTTGTCTCTTGCAGGGATGAAAATTATGTTTTTGACTTATTTCCATCTAAATACATTACATAATTAATTAGAAGCAAAAGTGTACAATATTAAGTTTGCTTTTAGATGAAGTATCTTGATCTAAATTTTTTACTCACCCTAGTATTGTTTTTATTTTTTAATAAAAAGTATTTTTTTTAGATTTACGCTTACAACAAAAGCCCACAAAATCATGCAAGATGATAATTCTGATAAATTGACAGCATTTACATACATACAAAAACAATGTCACAAAAAAAACTATTGAATAATAAAAGAAAAAATATTTTTGCAAAGACTAACAAAACTGAGAGCTACTATAAAACCCCCACCACATGTAATGCTACAGCAAATAAAAGGTAATTTCACACTTGCTTAATAAATCTGATTACAGTTTTTATTTTGACATTCTACTGATAGCCTTCCATTATTATGGCGTTCAGAACCCACTGATCAAAAATTTAAATGTCAAGTTATCTCAAAAGTTAAGTGAACACAGACATTAGCTCTGTGTCTGATCTCCATAAACAGCCACAGGCAGGCTAAAGGTTTACTATCCTTCCTATAAAAACTGTACTAAACCGCAGTGTTGTTAAAACTTCTGCATGGGTCCATGAACTGATGGTACACCGCATGAATTCTAAGCAGGTATAAGCCGACATGGACGCTCTCCAGGCCGGGATCGCTATGGTGCACACAGAATAATTAACAGGTATGTGACTTGACAGTTACATTGAACAGATTAATTGCAGCAGACAGAAGAATATCCAGGAATATTGGCTTTATTCTAATAAACAAAAATGCAGTTTACAGACTACAGTTTTACCAGTTGTTAATATTATGTTGATCCTCTTGTGTTTTTTATTGAAAATCCATTGTGAATGTGTAATTTTTTGCCAAAACTCCTTAAATTCTTCTCAAAGCTGAACTTTAGTTTACAACCCAAGCATAATTATGCAACATACATACACACTTTTAATACATTTTTAACAATATGTTTAAAAAAAGGGTTTTGAATAATCTTTCGATACATTTTAAAGATGGACATAAATTTTTGTCACAATATATGTAATGTAGACTATATGTGTATATTCAATACATATCAAATATCTAATACTTGCACAATAAAGTCAAAATGTTTGATAATCTTATTTAGAATACAGTCATTATTTTAAGTCATAACAATATGAAAGTAGAGTATAATTTTTTTTCTAAAATAATAAAAAATAAATATAACAAATAATAATATATTAAACAATAAAAATATTTTAAGAAAACCTAAAATCTAATCAGTATTTTTGAGACATACTTCAATTTCTTTTCTTTCTGCCTAATTCATGAATCAAATGGAAATGGTTTCATGTAACTAATTCGTAAAAGCATTGTTACATAAATTGTTTCATTTAATTAAACTTTTGACAACTTACACAAGAATGGTTTTACAAATGATATCTGTTTGTGTTTCATGAATAAGCGCCTCCGTTTTCATATCTATTTCGCTGAATCAACTTGACAGCAGTATTTATTTTCATAGTAAATATAATAAACGTCTCCACATGCCCTGCATAATAAACAAGTTTTTTAACATTTTATACAGCAGAGTTAAGCTCTGATCTGTTTTGGCATGTAAACGATGTCCATCCAACTGTTACTCACCATCCCATACCAAACTCCACATGAGCGTCAAACAGAGCGACGATAGGAGCGGTGGCCGCCCTCCAGCCACTGACACGAGAGCGAATCAAACCCTCCTGTTTGTCATGCCGGATCACTTTAATGAAGTCGGGACGCTGCTGGTTGGTCTCTTCCACAAACCTCTGCAGGTTTTCTCTTAGTTCGGCTTCAAAGAGACACAACGGGAAAGAACGATCAGCGAAGAAATCTCGACATCTCATAAATTCACACCTCATACCTACCTCATACGACACAAATATCTATGATATCTAAAGTCTCTTTTCACTGTCCCCTTTCTGTCCCCCGTGTTCTTTGTTTTTATTAGAGAGACGGTCATCACCCTGTCTCACCATGGCAACGGGATGGTGTGACGTGAGGCCGCTGTCAATCTGATGGAGAATTAAATGTCTGCACCTCTTCACCTGACGTTAAACACCCCTCCCCTTACATATATATATATATATATATATATATATAATATCACTAAGAGCAAATAAAAGGCTTTGTGATTTGAGATGAACCCACCTGATCAGCGAGCTTTACGAAATGCATCCGAAACGCATCTTTCAGTGTAGTTTTAGACTTATTCATTTGAATCTACTTTCAACATTGGCACCATCTTTATTTTTCTAGAATCTCCTTTTAGACCAAAATATAAACCACATAAAAGTGTGCATACTCCATACACCTATATCACTGTTATCATGCTACAGGGTCTTAAGACAAAACCTCCACACATTCACATGCATAATTCATGTTTATGTGTCATGAAGAATCAATCCCCGCTGAAGGAGGTCCCGTACATCGCTGTTAAATGAAAAGCAGCGCTGGGGCAGGAACGTCATCTCACCGTTGTTGCTGTTGTCATCGACGAGGATGATCTCCTTCAGCAGGTGGGAGGGCGTCCGATGGATGGCGGAATGAACGGAGCGCAGAATGACCGACAGCGCTTCGTTCACAAAGATGAAGATGACGCTGACTTGCGGTAGACTGGAGGGGTACGAGATGTTTCTGCACCTGGAGGCGAAAGATACACACACACACATATCACAGTTTGTACAGGATTCCTATTGGATTTGGAAAGCTATATTAAATATAAATATGAAAAATGGGAATCAGTTTGTTACATTATCCTTTAGATTTTTCTGACCGCAGGGTGGATGAGAGAAGACAAAGCATCACTTTTGCACTAACAGCCATCTAAAAGCTTTTTGGGCATCCTCCCAAAACACACTAAACATCCTTTTTCTTGGATTCTGCGTTAATTTAAAAAACCTCAACGATAATTCAGACTACAGCCTCCATATCATGACTTCATCTAGTCGATTCTTTTTGTTCCTTATAATGAGCACGGTGATGATGGAAAAATCAATATTTCTTAAAGAACACTGAGTGTGGTCGTGGAAAAGAATTGAGCGAGGAAAGAAAGAGAGAGGGATTAAGATGAAGTGATTCATTTACCCATCAGGCCTGAGGTCTGGGATCATTCTGTCCAGAGAGAGCCTGTCGCTGAGGTAGCTGTTGTAACCGTAATACTGAAACTTCTTCAGGGCCACTTTGCGGCTCTCAGGGCCGAGGTCGTGACCCCAGTGGCCAAAAAGAGAGTCTGAGAGGGCCTGGTCAGTTATGTCGTCCCCATCCTTCAGAGGTCTCTCTGGAAGTAAAATAGTAGAGATAGTTGTCATTAACCATTAACATTTACTAATGCGTTAATAAAAATTCTGGGCAATTCCAGTCTTTTAAATGTGAGAAAACTTGAATGTATTTAAAACCAATATATTGAACCATTGGTTTACATTGTACTAAAGCCCTGTTGATAGAGTCTAGACATAAAAAAATCAGTCTATGCACAAGTTTTCTTTTTTTAAAAAAAATGGAAATACACATGTGTTATAGATGTAACAAAAAAGAACACAACATTTTAAGAGACAACATACTTTGTAGGATTTCTGTGAAACAATAATACATAACAAAATGTAGCAGAGATGACTCTTCAAAGAACATAAAATAATGTCAGAAAAATCATTTAAATTGCTTTGGATAAAAATGTCTATCAAATACATAAATGTAAATGTTTGAATTGCTATACAAAAATTCCCATCCTAAAGTTTTATTTAGCTGTATTTGCATGACTTTAAAGATATCAATAAAGCAGCCAGAATAAGGTTTAATAACCAAAATGTGTCAAGAAACCGTCAAGAAAAATAAGAAATGTTGTTGTTATTTTCTTGCATCTTGTACAGTACTTTCTCTAACTTTGCGTGACAGCTTTTTAAAATGCTTAACTTTATGGAAACAATCTTTGATCATTTTCCTGCCAGAGCTCCCTTAAGATTTTAAGTAAAATTCACAAGCATCTGTATAAGATGGTCCCTTTGTAAAATATTCTGTATTTGTCATTCATTTTTTTCCAATACCATACAATATATCACAATAATGTGGCATAACCATCTGATACAATCACTGTACCCAGGCAGCAGAATATCGTTTGGCAGTGAAAGACAGTCAATCATGTTGCCTAGGCAGCAAAACAGTAATATCCACCTCCCGCTCCTTCAAATTAAAATACAAAGAAAATATGACAGCGTGCAGATGTATGGATGCTGAGAGTGTGACCTGGCAATGCTCACAGAATAATGAAAGGCCAGCGCAGGTCATTAAAGAATGCTAATTAACAGCAGAGGTTATTTAATTACAGTCACTGCACAGCGCTGGCACGAGGGGAATAATTCATCTATGCCACGGCAGATACTAAGGGTATAAAGCCAACTTCACAACAGAAGTCAATGCTTTTAAAAGTAGAAAAATTGGCATGTAGGTTTACTTTAAATCGTGTCAGGTTCCTGTCCCTTTAAATCTGCATTATTAAAAAAGTAGAAAGCAGTAAATCACACAGCATTAGGAATTACAGTACAAAAGCCTCCAATATTTTGTTTAGATGTTCACTGTGTAATTTCTCAACAAGACCTCTGTAAATTACACAGTAACCTCTTTTGTAGGTCTCCTCTGTTGCTAAGCTTGCAATGACTATGATCGGGCATTTTACTGTGACGGCTGTTTTGTGGCAAGAAAACACAAAAGACAAGAGTCAGACAAATAGAGATTGAACCATAACTGAAACATGACAGGCCAGACTATAAAACATCCAGGCAAGTAAAATGAAAAATTTCTTTCATATCATACAATGCTTTAATGATAAATGACATACAGAGATTCTTAGCAACAACACAGAAAATATATCAAGTTAAGCACTGAAACACGATCAACTCAATGTGCCACTAATTATATTCTAGACATTTCCATTATTTTACTCATTTGTTTCAATCACATATTTCTATTTATGTGTGAAATGAAAAAGTGAATAGAGTTTTATTTTAAAAACTATCATTTATTTACTACCATGAAATAATCCTGCAAAAGCAACATTCACAATATCTCACCCTACAGCGACAAATGCAATTATCCATTAGCCTTTTTTTAAACTTTATTTATTAACTTTCAAATCCATGACCTACTTGAAGCAGTATGAAATCCATGTTAACTTAAAAAAAAATTCCTACCTGGTTGTATATTATAACAAAGCTCATTTACAAGGCTGATCTAGATCTATTACATAATCCTTTACAGTAGAGAGTTCAATAAGACAAAACCAAGCATCCCCACAGCATGTACAGTACATACAGCCCTAATTCTTCCTACATTGGCTTCTCACAGCTTCCCTAAATAAATAAATACTTTTACATAGACATAGACAAGTACATAGACATTCAAAGCATCAAAGTTAATATTCAGGAAAAAAGGGTTTCACAGAATCAAAGCAAATATTTCTATTAAAAAGATATTTCTTCTAACCAGTATCTTGCTGAAAGATTCATGTTATGGAAATTGTTTAAAAAAAAGATCCAAGCCAAAAGATACTTGTTCCACTCTTAAATGTAAGAGCCTCAGGAGGGAGGCGTCACAGCAGACGGATAGCATTCGTGACCTTGTCTGTGGCGCGCTGTCTGCCTGTCAGTGCCAAAAGTCTGCGCAGCTGAAGTAAAACAAGACACCATGCGTGTAACCTAAACTAGGGTTCAAGAAAACCACATGCAGAAAGCTGGTAAACGCATAAATGTTATTATACGGTACATTTACGACACTAAAGAGCATCTCTGCACCAAAAATAAGATCAATGTCATGTTTGTTTGCTATATATCTGACTTAGGAGTTTGACTCGTAAATGCAAGATGACACTGAAGTCAAATATGAGATCACTTGCATAAGCCTAATGATGTACACAGCTGACCTAACACTTTCACTGACAACTGTTAACATTTACAATACAGGCTGATTCTGAGGAAATGTCATATAGAATAACACGTAATGTCACGTAACATATATCATATAACACATAGCATATACTGTAAAACACTATTAACCTGATAACTGATACTGCACATATTTGAGCATACACATGAAAATGCACTAAATACATTTTTTATTTTTTTTTTTTTTTTTTTTAATTTTACATTTATTTTCATGAAAATGTGTCAAATGTTTATTCTTGAATCTTAGACCTTTCCATCAATATATTGTTTGTCATAATTAGATTAAAATCAAACTACGAAATAATAAAATAAAGAGTGAAAAATCTAAGTGTTTCTCCTGTGAAATGGGACAGTTAACAGGTTAAGGTTAGTCACTTTGAGTAAAAGCATTTGCCAAATACATACAGTAAATACAGTAATTCTCTAGGGGCTTTTGCTCCAGGTCCATACATGGACCCTTTAGCAGCCTTTATATTTTCATAACACAAAACAGACTTCTTACAGCTTTTCTTTTCACATAGACTGTGCTGCCCCATCAATATTCAATGAAAAGAACTACATTTTTTAGATCATCATACATTTTTAATTCAAAAACACACACTTCACTATTGAGAGTTTGTAACCCTACTGGTACCACAGATTATAGGATGGTGAATTCAAACAGTAATTGTTGAGAAAGCAATACACTTTTAATAATGCATACCACTTTAAGCTCTTTAGGTATTAATGCTGTGATGATGTAACAGTTGTAAAGGTATGATGTCATTATCTTCTTTCCCCCCAGTGAAACTATGAGATGAGATATTTACGGTTATACAGGAAACAGGATACTCTGCTTGATTAAATACGCACATATAGTTATCTATCCAGCGAAGATTTGTCACTGTTACTCGCAGCATCTTTTATCTTCGCGGAAAGTATATGCATCCAGTAATGATGCATATAAACTGATCACGAAAAACACATCAATGTAATGAAAATTTTGTCCCGATGATAACGTTTCAATATAATACCTCATTTGTTCAAGTATATACAGACACATCTCCACTTTGCAAACAAATATCTATTTATTACCTGTAGCAGCAAAGACCAATTTCATTATTTTTTCACAACCATTCTTTTTGGCATAGAAACCACCATAAAAACACTGCAAAGCATTGTAAACCAAATAGCCTTCGCATTCCAATACTCCCTCCAGCATCTATCTCTCAGTGTTCTTCTATTACCAGGGCTGGATCATCTCTCTGCAAACAAGCCATCATTATACATTCTGGCCAGTCAAGAGCTGCTAGAAAAGCCTCACATTGCACAACAAAATGACCAGATACCCAGGGCAATTTTACAAGCTGTGATACACAACAAGAGCAGTGTTTTATAACTGTGGCTGCTGGATAACAGTCTGTACAGGGTTAAAATATACACAGTAGGAAAGGATGTAATCGTTGATCATTAGCCAAAATGTTTTTACTTATTTACATATCCAACGTGAAAATCGTTCATATTATCCTTGATGTGTTATTTCAGCCAAAGGTTGGGTCAAATATGGATATTTTCACAGCTAATTTGACCTGTTAACAGTCACTGTCACTTTATTTACACGTTATTTCACTATTCACTTTAATAATTCAAAGTTGAATTCTAATCTAATCATGACAAACTATATACTGATGAAAAGGTCTCAAGTCTAAAGAGTAAATACTTGAAAAATGTTCATAACAATAAACATTAACTGAAAACATTAATAAAAATAATGTTAATGTTATTTAAAAAATACCTAATACTAAAAAATAAAACAGATTAAAACCAATTAAAAAAAATTGAAATATCTAAAACAAAATCTGTCAGGTTAAACCAAAGATTGGCTTTGTCTTTTTTTAAGCAATCATGGGTTGAAACAACATGTAGTAAATCCAACATTATTAGAAAATATTATTTTAAATAATTTTTCTTTATCACTAATGTGCACACACACACACATGTAACTACACTCACAATGAATCTGCACAATTAAAAAAATATATGTTTATAACATATATTTAGCTACTACAAGCAGTACTCATTTAACACGTAGGTCTTGCCTCAAAATCAATGCATAAACAATACTGCATCCTGCAAATTACCCACAAGCCCCTGTTTATGACACAAGAGGGATCTCAGAACCCTTGTTATCTGGCCTCCTACCTTTTCATTACACAGTTTTCAAAGTCAACTAATAACACTGATATTGGCTGGGCCGACCCTATTCCATCATTGCAATTATAATACGCACATTTCAAACAAATGGCATTCCTCTGAAGCTAGTAGTTCAGACGAGCGTTAATGTCAGCAAAAGAATAGAAACAGATTAAGCTAATGAAAGCAATGAAATATCAAACTTTGTAGTAAACCGATAAGGGAACATCTCTTTAGGAAAGATCATAAACAACGTGATTGATCACAAAGTCTTTCAACTGGAAGCATCATACACAATTCATGTTATAAATTCTGTATGGTTAGGGAAAAGCAAGGCTTAATTTAAAGCACAGATGCATTTGTAATTAACTGTGTCTTTTCCATAGGAACAGCAAGTAACATGTAATTGGCGCTTTCTAAAGCTGGAAACACAATGGTCATTAGAATATATGGCCTTGATGAACTACAAGGCTGAAAAAATCATAAGTGCATGTGCAATAAAATTCAATAATAAACCTGATAATGCAGCAGCGATGAGAGTCACCAACAGCAAAGCTAAAAACTACATTTTATTGGCCTCCAAACTGCAGACAGAATATTGTAATCTTGCTGTAAAGAGAGAAATTGACAAGCCACAAAAAAACAGCATAAACGTCTGGGAAAATTGCAATAGAAATAGCTTATATAGATCGCAGCTGTTGCGCTAAACAAAAACTTGAAGTTAAAATTTACAGAAAAACTTCAACATATTGTAAGCGCTTACAAATCTTTATTACAAAGCAATGCTTCAAAAACCTTCTGCAGGCGTTGAAAAATGTCTGAATCTTGCCATCTAATAAAGATTTGTGTGCAGAACTTTCTGCTTTTTATGGTATTGACTATTTTATACCGACCATGTATCAGGATTTCTATAAACAAAACCATTATAGAGGACAAAAATAAAATCCTGACCTTTAAACCCCAATTATTTGTACAGAACGTGATCCGAACATGAATGCAAGACCATAACGTGATGACTACAGGGCTAATTCTTCAGCCACAGACATTAAACAATATTGTGACCTGAAGCTGAGCAACCCAAGGCTACAAAATGAAGTGACAGAATGGAACGCGTCCTTCCTATCGAAACGCTCCATTTGCCCACATTCAGCTCTGAGGAGCTTATGGGAAATGACAGCTTGCTGGCAAACTCAGGAAATATATTTTATTCGCTTTCTCAGACAGACAGGAGTTTTCTGCAGCCCTCTGGGATTGGTGACAATAGGAGCAAGTGAGACTGGATGTACTGATCTGGGGCTCAGCTTCAAGCCGAGGCTGGGGGGAACCGGGAGCTTTTGGGTGGAACGTGATCGTCCGCCCATGCTACCCATCTGTTTGACCACAGGAGAGACAGGAAATGGACCACATTTGAATACTCCTGTCAGAGGGAATGAAGGATGAGACAAGACATTTTGAAGTTTAAAGGGATTCCTTTTTCATTATTCACTCTCGTGTTATTTAAAACCTGTATATGACTGTCTTCTGTGGGACACAAAAGAAGATATTTCGAGAAATGGTTTTGTGTCCATACAGTTGAAGTCAAAGGGTTCACTGTTGTTTGGTAACCAACATTCTTCAAAATATCATCTTTTGTGTTCTGCAGAAGAAAGAAAGTCATTGTGTTTGGTTTGACATAAGTGTGAATAAATAATGAAAACAGTGTGGTTCGATTCCAAACCAGACTTCAATTCCACCTGCAAGTCTCATTATCTGTTTTTTATTGAAGTCTGAACCGCAGTGTGTTTGCTTCATCAATTTAAGTATCACTGTAAGAACCTGTGGCAGCTGTTTACCCTTGTAGACAGAAAAGCACTCAGGAGAAGACACCGTTTTTTTCTGTGTTGGATTTATACTAAATCTTATGCACACAAAACAGCATTTGCTTCTCTCTGATGAGGATGAGATTTAACAAAGAATGCAAACTGCTCTCCAAAGGCAATTTATTCAGAAACAAGAAATGCATCATCCTATGATCAATCAGACCCGGAGCATGCAAACATGCACATTTTTTTTTTCAAGATGCAGAACTAATATGTTTAATTAAGTTTATTTTTCTTAAAGCTGCAATGCTAATTGTTTTATTAAACATCAGTTTGACTTTATTTGACTTCGACTTGCATAAAGAAAAGTAAAGTAATCTGCAATTTTATATTTCAGAGATGGCGACAGAGAGGCAAAGTTTTAGCTTTACCCTTTTTACCATTGACAAATCAAATTTTGTTAGATTTATGCTTAAAAGAAGAAAACAAAATGGTTTAATCAGGATCTTTTAGAAAGGTGAACTGGTTCACATTAAGAACCTATTTCACAACCAACTGAAGTTGAACCCCAATCAGTTTAAAACAATAATACGCCATAATATCAAATAAAATCCTAAATTTATATATTAGGAGTTATATAAAGCAGGATTTGTAACACAAAAGCCTTTCACAACATACCTAGACAAAAAAATTAATACAACCTAATTTAAAGCATTCAATATAGTGACACCAATGTAGGCTAGTGACCTCCAGTTCAATGAATCGAATCTAAATGTCTATCGGTCTAAATGTCAACACTAATCAGGTCACTTATAACAGCTGAGAAGTGCTACATTCACAACATAAGAAGTGACCAAGCTGCTAAGTGAACCGTTCACGGCTGATGAATGTTGTCTTGGCTGTTCTTCTCATTAGAAGCTGTTATGTAAGCATCTGTTGGGTTAAAATGTGTCAACACCACGACGACAGCAAACGCGATGTTTAACTTGATGGATCCTGTTGCTTTGCTTAAAGGGACATTATGTAACCAAAGCTACAAAGTAAAGTCAATGATGCTGAATGTCTTTGTAAATCTCAGAGGCTGCAAAACAATCAATGAGTTTTCAATTCTCAGCTGGAAATATTACACCTAAAGTGCACATTAGGCAGCATTTGTGAGAAATGCTTACCATTAAACCGCAACAAAGTCTGTTTCAATCGGTATGTTTCTATCATCCCACCTCCTCCAATGTGAAGTGCTTCAGAAGTGCTTGATGCAACTGATGTAACCAAAATGCAACGACTTTAGACTTCACAGAGACTGGGCATTTGAAGTTTATGCTGGAGATAGCTATATATGGAGTACAAATATCTAAAACAAAAGCAGATATTGCAACCCACCATTCGTCTATTATTTACGAACATCATGGCGATTTGCAGTAAAACAAGTTATACTACTGGAGGCTTAAAGACTTTGACAGTGTCATGTCATAGATTTGATTCAGATTGATTAAATGTATTGATTAAATTTGTGAGTGTAGATTTGTAAGAAACTAAGATGAACTGCTTGAAATTTTGCACTGTGATTAATAAAAGAAGATTCCTAGAATCCTGTAATGTTTTTGGATAGAAATATGAAGATTTTCAAGAACATTTTTCAGGAGCTTTTGAGTCTTTTAGAAGTAATCTAATATTAGTAACATTCAAAAAGAACAAGAATTGAACTTTAAGGAGTCTAAAGATATTTCAAGTGATGCAATTTGTGGGTCGATTTCCCTGAAAACTATTTCATTGCATACTTTACTAATTCAATAAACATAATTTACAGTATTAGTTAAGGTATAAATTAAAAACCAATATATTAAAAAACACCATTTGATTTATCAAAACATATCAAAAAGTATAATTATACTGGACTGTATGTTCATAAGCTTTAAAACAATGTAAAATATTCATGTATAAATATATTTAAGCTCAAACACCACACCCACACTTACTGTAAAAATGAAACACAGACGTGTTAGTGGACTTTCAGAATCAAGCTGAAATCTGCCGATCGACTCACAGCTGGGAGTTCACACAACCCTGCAGAGTGTGAAATAGAGGCACGTCTCACAATTATCGGTTATTCTGGGCAATTGAAACACTGCGAGTCATTTGAGCCACTGGTGAGACTTCTATTAAATTCACACTAGCTTTGTCAAATTAGCTACCGCCACTAGCTTAACGCTACATAATCATTTGACATATATGAAATACTTTCCCTTTAATGAGGATTCTGTCCCTGTATGGACTACGACCAAAGTAATCCTGCTTTGTAGGATTTCTGTGAATTAAAATGCACAAACCAGAAGCAATAATACTCAACAGATGTAAAAGGGATGACTCTTTAAAAAACATAAAATAGATATTTCATTTTAATATAATTATCAATTTAATATGGACTGTTATGGATGTGACAATTCTGAAAATAGCACTTCGCCTATCTATGAAAAAATCATGCTTTAAACATAAAAAACTGACCACTGTAAAAAACCATCATTCATTGCATCTTATAGTCCTGTCCTTGATTCACCAAACCGGTTTCTGCGTCTGATCAACTTGTCAATTTGTTAGACTTTCCTTGAGCCCTGTGAACAGCATCACAAAAGCAACAAAAGCTCCCTTTTCACCCGTATTTTATTGGACTTCTTGTCACACTGATAAAATTCACTGGGTGGTATTATAACATTAAAGGATCAACAACATAAAAGATGCATAAAGAAACTGGAGGGCTTTGATATCAAGCTGGTTAATGCATGGCCTTTAGACAGCCGTGAGCAGGTGACCTACAGAAGTCGTCTGGATGTTCCAGGCCACTGAATGTTTTTTATGTGAATATGAATGTGCATGAGCAGTTACAGATGCCCGTATTCATTTTAAGAGCTCCATTAAGACATGTGAGTGAGTGTCCCTCAGGTGACAAGATGCATCCAAATCTGAAATCTGCATCTAAACCTATTATAACAGACTTATTGTAAAGGCTAGACTAGTTTCTCTTAGTGCTGCTAAAATGTCCCTGCAAACAGAATGAATTTGACTTCATAAATCAAACGTTACAGCTCATTGCATTTAATTTCTGCAAAGCAAAACACAATCCCGGAGAAAATATGATAATTACGGCCTCATCCGATGCTTCTGTCAGGAAAAGTTTCGCAATTGAAATCACAGTTGAGATCTAGACGAGATCGCATCAGTGAACTCGCAAATAAGGATGTGAAAAACACCAAGTGCACTCAAAATCAAACCCAGGATAAATTAAATCTCACTTAGAGAAAGTTCACAGGCAAAACTAGTCAATTTGGCTGTTGTACATAATGACAATGTGAAAGTACCCTTTGTCTGCTTTACCTGAAGTTACCTTTCGATAGCATGCATGAAATAATACATCACTTACAGCCTCTCTCTCTCTCTCTCTCTCTCTCTCTCTCTCTCTAACAGGTGGCCTAATGCAGAGAATGAGCTGTCAGCTGTGATGCTGTGTGTCACACGCACTGAAAAATAAACTCCAAACTTCACCATCTGTGATTCTCTTGTGCTTTTCACTTATTTAAATAAAAAAACATGTGTTACATAATGAAATGAGAGTGCAAAATGACAATAATAATTGAAAGGGGCCACGTGCTGGTTAGGATTAAATGTTTAAGGCCATGTGACTGCAGTGTGTATATGATTGCACTGCGTTTATGATAACAGATACAGATTTTGTTTGCTGTTTAAGCGACTCCTGCAGTCTGTTACCAGTGCAAAGGTTAATAAAGTCACAGAAAGACATTTGAATTCAAGCCCTCAGGTGTGGCCCAGTGTCCATTAATCCTCACAGGTCAGGTTGTTAAATGTCCAACCGTGACAAATTGCCTCCATGGTTTGTTTTCTGCTCTTTAATGAACCTAAAGGCCCTTCCATTGTGTTTGTTTTTAATTTGACTTTTATTATGCATTTGTAGGCTATAAATTACTACAGTAAAAACAGACAGCACAAGACTCACTAAAAGATAAAGAATTGACATCAGACATTTATAAAAAAAACTTTGCTTTAATGGAAACAAGGAATTTCCCCTTGTAGTAAACATGGAAAATTTCATTTATTTGCTTATTTAACATCCCATTTTTAATCTAGAAATAAAGCAGAATCATGAAGCTTGCGTACATCTTTCAAATTATAATATGTCTATTTTTCAAAATCCAAGACTTAAAATCATTAGTATAAATATAGCACAACAATTTTTTTACTTATTTAATGTTTACCTCCCCATTTAAGCATTAAATCACAGTCTCTATTGAAAAGATACAGTAGCTCGAATGAAGTAGAGCTGGAAAACCTCAATGTTATCACTGTGAAGTGTGATTGGCATTGACATTTGTCTGTTTGATTGACAGATGTGCAGGTAAAAACTTAATTCTCTTAATCATTCCCTTAGGCATGCTGAATAAGGCCAAAATAAAGATGTAATTTGAGAGTAAAATGCCACTGGCAAGATTATTTCAGAGAGACGAACTTTGCTGGGAGAAACTTTGAGGCAATAAATACTTCATTCACATCCAATGAATATGTTAACGTCATAGAATCTGATATGAAGATGGATCGGCTAAATCTATTCATTACAAACAAAACTGCCAACTAATAAGTCTGAGAAAAATATACAAAAACAGCTTTAAATAGCTCTCCCTTGGACTTAATTAGCTACATTTCAGTTCAAGTATTTGTTGCTGCCAAGAAATAGCCTAAATATTGCAACATTTAACAACAAGCCATTCGTTTTAAAGTACCAATTTTCGAATCAGTTTAAATAAAGGCATCGATCCGATTCATTTACTGAATCACGTGTTGTCACATGAAATAAGGACTATGAAAAAAGTCTATACATTTATTTTAGATCACACCAATTGACCACAAAACAGTCACACCACATGTCTGATTGGATGAAGGAATAAAGCTCATTTGGGCTTTCTTTAAAGCTGAATCTCAGAGGATCACAGAGACTCCTGCCTGATTACAGCCTGCTCTCCGGACATCAGACATCTGTCAGACTGACAAATCAGTGAATCGAAATGCATTCTAAATGAAACCCACCGACAGAGAGAGGAAAGTGTTTATCAGCGGCTGACCTCATCATGAGACATTTCGACGAGAGCTCAACCCTAAACATGCCCCAAAAATATGACTTATCCAAAATATATTCATCATAAATAAAACCAGAATGAATCTTTTTTTAGCAGAAGCTGCTGAGATTATTTTATCCCACAAAAACGAACTCATTTAATTAGCAAAATCTGATGGGCGTCTGCGCAATTACTCGTTTTTAATTAACTACATCAGATTTAAAAGAGCCGTTCTGGGACCTGGGAAACAGCTTGCCGGCGTGCACACGCACCTCCGCTACAAAGTATCTATTCTCTGCTTCCTTCCTCTGGTGTTTTCCACCAGCAAGCGAAGCATGACGCTACAACAAGAACCTTGTGAGTCCCATCTCATAATGAGACAAAACCACCTTTGATAATGACAAGGATCTCAGGTGGCATTTAACAGTAGTGAAGTGAGACGAATTGTCAGGAATATGAACATCATGAGACACTCCAAAATAAATGAGCGGGGTAACACTCTGTTCGAAAGTGTGACTCGTGAACAGAAAGAAGACAATAGTGCGAGGGTGGATTTTTTTCTACCATAGAGAGACACAACTGATCTCCAGTACACAGCTGATAGAAAATGGGAAGAGATGGAATAAGGTACCGCTTGCATCACTACTGGACATACACAGCAGCTGTTTCTACATCATTGATTAATGAGCACATACTGTACTTTCCATGTGGATACGGTTAAAACAGCAGCAGATTAGACTCACAAAGGCTTCAAAGAGTTTAATTAACCATGAGCTTCATATCAATGTAAAGCTTCAAATGGTTCATTAGCAAAGACCAGCGTATACCAGAGTTTGTGTGGTAGCGTAATTTCTCATGGTCAAATAAGCAGTAAAGTGTGTAATTTCTAACATTTCTAACAATAAACGTGCTTTGTAGGCAAACTTTTAACCATTTTTACACCCTTGTAGGCCCTTGCAAGATTAAGAGTTTTGTATGTAACTTTCTTTTCTAGTGTTACAGCATCATAACTCCACAATACTCTACACAATCTCAATTAGAAATGCCACAACCCCAGCGCTCACAACAATGCACAATACCCATGGCACCTCCACACTAACCTTCTACAAACAACAGTTCTCTTTTGCTCAATTGAAACAGCCACAGGAGAATCACTGGCTTCATATCTTTCACTCAGTAAGAAGGCACTTCAACCCGTTTGCCAATTCTAACTGGAGGTCCGATGTTAGTTTCTTCCAATGACAATGCAATCAGACGGTTCACATCGGCATGAAAACCGGACTCTTTATTTTAATGGATTTTGGGGAAATAAGACTCCCCCGGCAGGACCCACTGACTCGGTTACTGTAATCCTGGCAGAGACTGCAAGCAAACCTGAGGCACCTTGATGATTATTGTCTCACAGTAATCAGGTTTCCAGCAACTATACATTTTAGGATATTGCATAAAAATCTGCTGGTGCAAATAAAGTTTTCAAAACACTCTGTTTTGCGATATTCAACATACATAAAATTTGCAACATGTCATTGTTTGGCATCTGCATTTACTAAGAAGTGTGCCAATCAGATACTGCAGGTGCCTGACGGTGTAGGTGTTCTGTGTGCTTTTTGTGATTGACATTTATGGCTTTTGTATGACTGTTCTGGGCGAGCAGCAAGCTTCAAGACCTTGAGCTCAGCGGTGGAGAAGTACGAATGGTACAGACCGATGTATCCTATAAATCCAGCCAAAGGCTTTTCAACAAGATTAATGCATGCATTAATACTTCAGAGAAATGGGTCGCAATACACTTTCTCACTTAAACTCTTAAACTCTCACTTAAAATCTCACATGAAGCCTGATAGTGTTTGTTTTGAAGACAATTATCTTTCTTGATTTCAAAGCCCAATCTTTTAACATTAATCAGCTGAATATATATTATGAGTTTACAACAATACAAAATGGTGATTAATGGTCCAGAATGAGAGGCTGATCAAAGTCTTGCAGGTTATCATCACTCCCAGCTGTACAAACGGGATGCTGTCCGAGTCCAGCAGTGTAACATGGCACCATTCGCGAGACTGATGTTTGTGCAATGACTTTGCCAAGTGCTAAATGTATGTTACTTTATCGCAATAAACCTGAGCTTATGTCGTTTCAAATCTGCATGCTCTTTCTATAGAAAAATAAATGTAAACATTTTTTGAACGATCAATAAGCATCTGTTGCCATACAACAATAGTTCATAGTGACCACACCTGTCAAGCTTCAGAAGACACAAAAATCCCTAGAATAATCTATATGATTTGTATGCAAGTCATCTAAAGCCATTTAATAGCTTTGTGTAAGTATTTTGTGATATGTGATCACACATATAGTGCAGTTTGGGCTTATTTGCCATACTTCTTATCGTTCTTCTTCTCCTTTTTGGAGCATGACAGATGTGAGCACCATTGACAACAAATGTGACATTTTTACTTTTGCACGACACGGACAAACACAACAGCATACAGGTGAGAAAGAACATAAGGATGATAATCAAAAGCTTTGTCAATATAAAGGTGCCTAAATATTATGAATACGACTGTCTAAACATATTCAGCAATTAAATACCTTTAACATAAAAAAGATTCAAGCTGTAATAATCCTTTCAATAACCCTCAACTTATTGGTGAACTTAATGCGCCAGTAAACTTATTACCATCAACATTAGACATGCAAAACCCCTTTAAACTTTTATTGATCGCATGTCTGCCGCAGGAGCGCATATAAACAGCAGTCGCGCGCCCAACTGTTACGCACCGCATGCTGTCGTAATAAAACAGCATACCTTGAATGTGCTGGTTAACAACGCTTTCCAACCTGTCCAGCCTCTCGATAATCCGCAACGTTTCCCCTCTGTTATCGTCGTCAAACTTTTTCTCGTGCGTCCTTCCCACAACTTTCGCGTTCCCGTTATTCGACACATAATTGGTGATCCAGCCGACGTACAGCAGACACAGAACGTTGGTCATACCGCTTAAAATCACGCACGTGGACACCAAAGTTTTGGTTCTTCTCGTGCACGCCATCGCAACATCCCCACGTGCGCGACGCGCGGAGAAACAGATTAAATCCTGTAAACGCTTGGCGACTCTTCGAGTGATTTTCCATATAAGACCGCTTTACGTTTCGCCTCGCCAGCACATCTTATAGTAACAGCTGCGACTGTCTAAATGTCAAAACGGAATCGGTGCTTTTACGGTAAACGCGCTTCATGTCTCTCGCGCTTGTCCGCACTGTTGGACAGCAGGTTCACAACGCAGCAGCACGCGCGCACGGCGTCATAGAGCTGGAGAGAGACGCGCGCATGGTGCCGCGCACCGCTGTGACGGCCAATGAAGTTACCTCACAGGGTAATTATACGAGAATACCTTAACATACAGTGAGTACTTTTAATTTATGTAATTACATTTATTTCTATATGTTATAGTGTGTCATCAGTCGGGATAACTTGAAACAGATGTTAAAAAACAACTAAATAAATATATTCAGCCTTTTTGAAGACAGCATTTTAATGCACATTATTGTGCATGTTATTGGAAGTATTTTTAACCCTCCCTTTCCACCCAGCTGAAGAAAATTCTAATGGGTTTAATGGTTATAATGTGAATTGTATTGTGTATTGGTAACCATTAGATTTTGTATTGGGTTATTTTCAGCAGGGCAAGTATCTGATTCTGGTTTGTTACATTGACTTTTCACAATTCAATAAATTAAAAAAATGTTTTAATAAAGTGCTGTTTAACATTAATTTCTTTAAGATTTTTTTATAATTTTTAATGGCTTGTTTCACACACGATTCATCAGCCTTTCTGCTTTATTAAAAGCTTTCAGGGTGATCAAGCAAAGAGAAAAAAACATCAGACAAACATCACGTTAACAGATGGAATCTAGAGAAATCTACCCTGGGGCACTGGCTTTGATCTTTGTCTTGGCATTTCTTTAACTTACTCTTTCACCTGATTAGTTCACCCAAACACACACAGAGACACCTCTGGTGTCACCACAGCTGCCCGAAATGACACATAAAATATGAATGGATGCTAAAATATTAAAGGATGAAGTATTTTTTCTAGGTCTGTAATTACTTCTAAAAATGTTGGGGTCCAACCAAAAGCTCCATGAATGATTGATCTTAAAAGAGAAAATGTCATGGTTCATTTTAGATTTAACAAAGGCACGGTAAAAGGCGAAGATGTATGACTGCTTAGGAATAGAGAACCGTGTCTTCTGGGAGATGCACAGAACATTACACTTGGGACGGTAGATTTCATAGAACTTAATGAACCAGTTTGAAATCTTAATCCACCGAAGTGGCTCCCAAGTGGCAAACACAGGATCAAAATCTTAAAAATATGTCACCTAGAAACCTTAATTCCTAACAAAACTCTACCTGTGGACATTAAATAATAATTTAAGACAAATAGATGTACACAATTTTGAGAAACACTGCTGGAATTATCACAAATATGCGTTGCGGACACATCCAGCCTTGACGTCCATGTGGCATTGCATTTAAGCATGTAGCCTGTGCCTAAGCTATGCATAAGATCAATGATACAGAACACATTCAGTTCTCTCTGCTAGAGCCCCTACTGCCGTGAGATATTATTGGGCTGTAATTTAAACTGAGAGGTCTAGGGTATATCGGCTATGTAACTGAAGGAGGGAGACAGTGCCTGGAATATCAATAGCAAAGGGGGCTCCAGCCAACACAGCTATGTGAAATTTACTTAATCAGAATACCTACTTCTAATGCGTCACATAAGATGGTGCATTAATCCGATTGCTTTTCATGAGATTCTAACATAGAATGATGGATATGAAAGTAGTTGACCTACTTGAACAAGGCTGAAACATGGATAGGGTATAACAGTTATGTAAATCCACCAGCCGTTTAGTGTATATCGATTTTGTTTCTGATTTCTATTTTTGCCGATTCTGATTTGAGAATAATGAAGTGATCCTGTGTTAAAGCTTGAACAGAAACACTGAATGAAAAAGATGGAGAGGAAATTCAGTTTGGAGGAAGTAAACCAATGGTTATTAAAAACTCATATATCTGGCTTGGATATCAAATGTTGCCTTCATATTGCAAAATCAATCGAGGATTATAACGGTGGGTCATACCGGCCTTCCGAGACAGCATCCTGAGACTGAATTAAACATCCGGTCAGATCAATTCAAAAAACGACTAAGCTTATTTTCCCATAAAAGATTGTCTATACTCAGATAATAGTGGAAACAGACGCTCAATTTCAGGGAAAACAAGATATGGTATTCACACAATTTTCACCTGAAGTATATGTGTATCATTAGCTTGAAATAAAATCACATCGGTCTCAATGTGACAAAATGTACAACAACATTCAGCCTCAATTATGATCTGCCTAATTTCTGAAATGTCAGAAAGTCTGCCTTAAACACGTCTGAATTCTCTGATATGAAACCAGAGAGCATGGTTTGTATGCATGTTCCTGCCAGTTTTAAGATAAGGGAATGTCAGAAGTTCCTGCCTGAGAGAATCCGGTTTCCACCATCATTTACAGTCTGATTATGTTGTCAGAAGACTTGCTAGCTTGCTTTAAGACAGGCCTTTCTGTACAACTGCATCTCCTCTAGAAAAACTTTAGAGACAGTCTGCCTGAGAAAACATGATAGCCGAAAATGTCATTGATTATTTACCTATATTGCATAATGCTTGTCAATAGGAATGGGGGAAAATCTATTTTAATAATAAACTTTAATAAATGTTTTGAAAGCAGACACAGGAAACACTATACATTTGCACCCTTATAATGTTGTTTAAAAAAATAGATAAATAAAGAACTGAATAACTATACAAATCTAATTGTGAAATACCTAAAAATATTTTCTTTTATCTTACATTCTTTTACTTTTATCTAACAATTAGTCTTTTCTACCAAAGCAATAGTGGGCAAACTGCAAAACTGTAGTTACCAAGCCAAAGAGCTAAGAATGCTTGTCACACACTCAGAAAGCAATCTAGGAAATACAAGAGCATCTAAATGCTTTATTGAACACTGCTGGAGAATCACCAGTTACTGAGAGCCCATTCCACCAATGAAGAGCAAGGATGGGGAAATTTCTGGACCTGGTCAAGACCAGTCTCTCCTTTATATAAAAAATGTGGAGATAGGTGACCAGAAGTGGCTCGATGTATTGGCCAGCCTGTGTGAATTAATGGGGGTCTGAAGGTTGGGGTCAGTCCAGGGTTAAATGCATCAATAAGTCGGTAACAGCATCCTGAAATTGACTCTAGTAGATGCAGGCAGCAAATATAGAGATCTGAGCCAAAGTAAACAAGAGGGATTTCCATGGAGGGTTTTACGCAAGATGTGTGGCAGCAAAATGGAGAAATAACTCCTTCCTTTATGTTTTTTCACCCACAACATAAATAGTTTAATAATATGATGTCCAGTATAAAATTATACTTTAGATATAAGAGCCCATAGGCCCCTCGTGATTACAGTACTTTTCCCAAAATTAAAAAGCCTGTAAGACACAACGCTCTGCATGTTTTTTTATTTAATATTTTGCATTAAAATTACTTCATTATACTTTCAGCTAATAATAAGTAAAGCTCTTTGCTCAGTTTTTCCACAAAATCAGCAAAGAAAATCTGTCTGGTTCTGGTACTTCTTTCATGTGCTTATTGGAAAAAAACATCACATTTTTCAGGTTCATTTGATTCAAAGCCTAGATGTAAGAGCTGGTATTTGACAGATACATTCTTCTTTATTGGATGAGTAACATCCACTCATGACAATTTACTACATGCTAAGTGTACAGGAAAACAAACGTGTTTAATCAAAAGAGGGTGAAAAGTCAAAACTAAAAAAAGAACTGGTAAAATGAGTTCAAAAGGTAGCTTGAAAATTGTGTTCAGTGAATCATAGCACAATCTGATAAAGACAAATTAGCTCTTTGTATTTTAAACCACGCATCACTAATCTTCAGTGAAAGGATCGTTCTCGCTTCACTTGCAATATTTAAAGTTTGCCGCTTGCTGTGCTTTTTTTAGATATAATACAGCCGGCAACAGTAGGCACTTTAATAAAACATTTACCCCCAACCAAATGCGTTCAGCAGAATTTATCAAATTACTGTATCCCAAAAACCATCGTCATTCATCTAACTTCTGATATCTAATGTTTAACGTTTACACATGCACTGTATCTTAAAGGTAAATGCTGATACAGCTGTGGCTATTTCTTGTCATCTTTCCTTCATATTCTCTGAGAGGATTTTTAAAATGGTGTACACACCACATGCTTAAAATATTAAAATACATAAACCTAGTGTTATGTAATTCTACTAATTTGATTATATGTAAAGATTATCACAGATAATCACATTACCCATAGCAGTAGGATGTACAGTATATTTACTGTATTTAATCTAATTTCCCGTTTATTAAATATTGCAATAATCCATCACCACAGTAATGATGATAATTCCCTGACGTCATAGGTGCTATTCATAGGTACATCTTTCCGTGAAAGCATCAGTCTCTATCTGTAAAGCACATGAGACCAGGTAGAGACACTCATCACAAGCACTTTAAAAGCCATATCGCCACTTAATAAAAAATTCAGAAGCCATTTTGAATCATACTCAGTGCCAGCTGGAAGACTTTACTGAATCCTTTCAGTGCATCACCTCATAATGTGTCACAGGACTATGTGTCATAATTGTTCAGCATCTGGTTTTGTGTGCATTTGTGTTTGTGTGAGAGACAGAAAGCAAAGTAAACTTCTTTCGGGAGAGTTTTAAGCATCATTTTAGAAACACATAGTTGCAAGCAATGGAAATAGAATAAAGAATACAGGTTTGGGTCGAATTGGTCTGATTAGTAATAAAATCTATTTTTTAGGATCTTTTTGAGATTTGATTGTAAAAGCTTAAATAAATTTTGCTTCTGGATTCTTATGGAAAGGAGTCACATTGCAGACTTTGGCAAACATGTCGGTTTTAATGAAACTGGAGCAAGGAAACGGTGATGCAAACATCCCCTTCCTAGTTTATTTGCTGCAAGCGCTGTGTGGCATTTTACCTTGTTCTAATGACAAGCATTCTCACCCATAATCCACAGTTTCATCAATAATGGAGAAATAATATTCTGGCAAACCACAAAGTTACAGGATCAATTTTTACTGTGCAGCAGAAGGAATACATAATCCTGGTAATGTGCATTGGGAGTCAGTGAGCGTGACAGACTTTGGCTTTCTGCACCTGTACACTCTTTGTATTCACAACAGTCTGCATTATGCCTGTTGTCTGTGTAAGCTAGCCATGTTAAACATGGTAAGTGACAAGAATATTAAATTTAAACATATTTGAGCTTTGTCCATAATAGTAGATACACTGGGGAGTCTCAGAATCGAAAAAAGAAACACTGAGTTCAGTCTGTTAAGCATAATGCACATTATGAATACAAAAAAGAGATCATGAAATCTAAAGAAATTTAAAGATAATCAGAAACATATGATTAAAATGGTAGAAAACCACCCTAGAAAGTTACATATGAGATCTAGTATGTATCAGTTTATTTAAATAGAGTGACAAATCTATTCATTATCCATTCACAGATTCTAGTTTTTGTTCTGTTATTATTTTCTTATCTTTTTAGGCATGAGGCAAAAATGGTCATTGGAATCTCATCACAGTTGGAACAGATGCTACAGAGATTAAGATTTGGTGTTTTGTATCTTATTACCTGATTTCACAGCTGCCAGTGGCCTCAAAACATGAAACACAGGGCAACAAGTCCTCAGGACGGATTAACTCAGTTTTGCCTCTCTCATTACCCCTATTTGAGACAGCAAGGCACTGCTTGAGAAAGGAGCTCCAAGCTCTATGAAGCCATAATTATCATCTCTACAGAGAGATTATGTGCTGCATGCAAAAATGAGAGGCAATGGGCTGTAAACTCAAATCATTAGGCAGGCAGCAAGAACTTGAGGACTAATTCAGAGACCCAGCGAGAGGAAGAGCTGTTTCCAAAGCCCACACACATATTACTCTACACACAACTATATGACGCACAACACAATAGCACGCTTATAGTTTCCTCACTCTGAGAGGTGCACATGATGTACATTATGCTGGAAAAGGGAAAAATGTTGCCACTGTACTCACCATATGCCACCTCACAGGAAGTTAATTAATTATTCTCATAGTCACTTTTGCTGTATTGCAGATTGATTGACTTCATGTGGAGAATCCCCTCTGCACTTCCTCTTCATAGGAAAGCCTTTAACCCACTCCAATGACTATAGCTATGTATGACTGGTCACCTACAGATATTGAAAAGTGGTATAGACCATTTCACAAGATGTAAACAGCACTGGTCCAGAAGCACTTCCTGTCTCAGTTTTTTAATACTACACAAATGTCAGAACAAAATACAATCAACAGAACATTTACAACTGACTTAATTTAATTTACATATGTGAAATACAAAAAACTGAAACTGAATATTTGCATTGACACTAACTAATAAGTTGTTTTAGATGGCAATTCGGAGTCAAATATTGTCTCAACTGCTCTAAATGATTTATAGCTAAATGTCATGCTGACCCCAGATTAAATCTTCATTAAAAGGCCACAGCTCCAAAAATGATGCGTCTTTTGACCCGCAGTCATTATCCAAGCTGCGTTTCAGCTTTTTGCTTCCTGTTGGGTCATTAAAATCAAATTAGATAGTCTTGGGAATCATTTCTTAGCTGTGATTTTACTCTTACCTGGCATGGAGACTGTACTGTACCAACAAATCATGTGTGTGTGTGTGTGTGTGTGTACTGTAGCTTGCTCACAGCTTTTGAATCTCATGACTGATAATGATTGCTCTGTGTTAATGGAAAGAGGTGATCAACATGACACAGTGATAAATTAGGCTTATGTGAATACATAACTATGTTCAGAAAGCTCTTCCGATTCATTTATGATAGCTGATAAATTCAGGTAACGATCAGCTCTTGAGCAAAGTCACCTTGGTTTCGGAGCTTTGAAGTTTGAGACATAAAAGTAGAGATTAAGAATTGTGCTGTGGCAGAGGAGCTGTATATTTATTTTTTAATAACAGGCCATTTCATAAGCTCAGCGAACAATTTTTGTGACCTGAGCTGTATATAAGGACCAGAATACCATAGAAACTTGGGCTCCTTTGACCTGGGTCAGTTAGCAACAGCCTAGCAACTGATTAAACTGCATTACAAGTCTACTTCACCACTTTTATAATATAAACATAATTGCATTGTTTTCTTTGTTTTATTTCTTTTCATATTCATATAAAATGTCTTTGTACAGTCACTATTTTGTGCACAGTAAGCTGAACGTATTCAGACATGTGAATCACTGATCTGTTTTGCCAGTTTCCGGCCAGGATTTGAGCTGCAAAGGATGGTTGTGTCTGAAGTGTCTCTCGCAGTAATACAAATCTTCATGTGAAGGTGAAGAATTGTGACAAATTGTCTGAAGAATTGTTCTGTCTAAGGAAATGTCGTAAAACTATTTTGATGTATTGGGGGTTGTTTTACATTCTGTATCTGTCATCCACAAGGCCATTCTTTCACCGTTTGCAGTTTAATGGCTGCCAATACATCACTATTTCATATTTATTTAAGGTATGTTACTTTGCCACACACCAGCAAGCCAGCATGGATTATTGTTGTATTCTTAGCCCTCAGGAAGAGGATAGATGGATTTATATGAGCAAGTAAAACACATTTTGACAGAGAATGTTCAGCAAGAGACAAAAAGATGGACAATCTTTTATTTTTGGATTGCTATTACAACTTTAGAATCTTTAGTAGTTAAGTTCACTGTGAGTTATATATATATTATGAACTATTAGGAAATTCACCATAACAGCATATTGAAAGGGCGAGATCAAAATATCGTAATGCAAAAGTAACCACAAACAGCACAACTTTTCAGATTTATGCATTGATTTTTATATAAAATTCAGAACAGAGAGCAAGAAGATGACTTTGGCTTTGTGTATTGTATGCCCAGAGCCTGATTACCTATTGTATAGAGATGTAGACTGGATCAACATATTATCCATTCATGAGCTCTGTGCATTTCATATTCCATTATTTTTTGGGATGCTTTTCATTCACGCTCACACAAGAAGTATGAAACAAGATATTGATTCGGACACATTTGCATGGCCCAGTATGCAAATGAAACTAGCATTAATCAAAAGACACCAGGAACATAGTTTCTACCAGGGAGGAAGGATCCATAATAACCCTTGAGATGTCTTGAAGTTTAGCCAAGTTGCTAAATCAGATTCAGTAATTGGTAGCATAGCACTCATTAGTGTGCAGTCACTAAGGTCACAGTCTGAGTGGTGTGAGGGTCACGGACAAGTTATTAACATTCAGTAAGCAGAACAGTGTCCAGCACAGCGCAGCCCAACTCGGCAACATTGGCTTAATCGATTGTGTGAAACTTAACGTTTATTCAACCAAAGGCTAATAGTGATTATTTATGAAATTCTGTATGGTGATCCTGTTGCTGCTGTAATCATGTAGCTTTAACATTAGTCCTTAGTATTTCATATAATTGTGCAATTTATAATGAATTGCAGTATTCACTGGCAACATAATAATCATTATGTTACTTCAATTCTTATTAGTGTTAAAAATGCAAGTGCCACTTGACTTACAGTGTGACTGTTGTTCTTTATTATGATTAAATATTAATTATGTAGTCATGCATGAGTGATTTAATTGGTTTGAAGAGAAAATAACCAATTTTAATGAGTAAGAGATAGACAGAGGTGGAAAACCGCCAGAAAAAAATATTCATATGTAGCCTTAGAAAAGATATTGCATATTATGGAGGAATATACATCTTAAATAAAAAGAGTTTTTGATTTTGACACAAAACCATTTGAACATGATCATGTTTTCTTATAATAAATGACTCTATAATTAAATCTCAAGGTGAACGTGCTCATATATACTCTTTTATTTCATATCGCTTCTCAGAGCAGCTGTGTTTAATATGGCTTATCTTCTCTTCAATAAGAGTTTGTTTCAAAAGCATTCATCTAATGTATCAATTAAAAGGATCAGTATCACTTATCAGTATATAATACATGCATGGTTTAATCTGTCAGATATATTTATAACTGCATCTACAAACATCCTACGAATGATTTTAGGACTGAAATATGTGTACTGCTATATTGAGGCTGCTCTGTTTGCCCTCATTGCTGTGCTAAAATGCAATGAACTAAAGTGCCTGTGCACTAAATCATTTTTGACAAGTCAATTTCCCTTAATTCACATCCTTAATGAAGATAAACAGCTTTTGTGTTGTTCAGAATTTGTAGTTAAGTAAACATAGAGCTGTAATGGTTAGATCTGCATAACAGCAGTAAACCAAAGGACAGTTTTGGTGCTACCAATGCACGGTGTATAAATGATGGAGATATGGATAGAAAAGCGATGCATTAAATAATGCTCAGTTTGAGGTCAGAGAGTTGCTCTACAATCCAATTTCTCATATAAAGTCTTTTCACAGATTCAGTTTAGAGCCCATCTTTTTGATTTTTACTGTGATTGCAGACTGAGCTTTTATTTGAATGGGTCCCATGTGTAAACGTGCACTTGGCTGACCTTGGAGCTGAGACAGCCCGAATTTATAGATTATTACATTTGAAAAAAATGCCATACCGAAGAGAAATATGAAATGTGTGTGAAGCTCACAATTCATAACACTGTGTTTATTCCAACTCACAATTGATTCCAAAGTTTGACATAGGAAAGCATTGTTAAAACCTAGTAAAATAAGACTAATCCTTTTTTGTATTGATTAAAATGTAATTATTATTTCTCTCTCCTTAATCCTATCTTGAATTTCTTGTTTTAAGCATGTTGCAGTGCCACAAAGATGCATATGAAGCTGCCATTTAAGATTTCTAGAAGATTTCTTATAAAGCTGCATAGTTAGGTTGCAAATGTTTTAAAAAAGGCAATCTTTTCTGGATTTCTGTTTTTGTGATTACTGTTCATTTCAACAATACTAAAGCTGTGCAGGAACATTGCTGAGTAGGATCATGTGACAGAAAAGCTGAAACTGAGAGAAAGCAGCTGCTGTCTCACACTTTTAATGCACCTGCTTGATTCACAGCCAGAGTTTTTCATAAGAACTTTTCTGTTAGACTTTCGGCGCGCTACAGTTATCCTCTTAACTTGCCATGGTGGAGAAACGTGTCTGTTTACAGAGAACAAATGCGGTCTTTTTCCTCACTGCAGGTGCATATTTTGCTACCTAGAAGATACACCTGAGATGTGCTGTGAATTCAGAAAGAGAATAAAGGGAATGTTTGTCACATCTGCGATTAAAAGCAAATGATTTATTTGCTGTTTTTGTTTAAAATGGATATTAACATGGTATGTATAATGTGATGAACAGCTGACAGTACAACAGTCTGTCTGCAGTCATATTAAAAATTTCTCTTTGACCTTATTGTTTAAGTTTAACTTGTCATGATGAGGTTCCTAATTCATTCAATCCTTAAAAATATATACAGTGCCGACAAAGACTCTTTCCTCCCCATTATAGACAAGATTCTCTTGAATATGTATGGAACAAAAGGTTTTTATTCCCCCTAATCTGTTTTCAAGGGCATTTTCTCCATTTCATTACCTAGTACATCACAACTAGGGACTTATGTCAGCGTTCCTATTTACATCTCTCTGTGGAGAACACCACATTGTGGAGATTGAATGTGGTTACAGGGGTGAATTGCTTCTATGTTGAAATGAAACTCCCAGAAATCCATTGACTTGCCACAGTATGAGTTCTGAGTTTTGTATCGTAAGCTGGTGTCACTGAGGCCAGGCTCGACTGTCATGAGTTTGTAGTCGTAAAGAAAGACCTGTATTTGACTCTTTCTTCTGTGGAACACAAAGGAAGATATTTTGAGAAATGTTCCATACAGGAAAAGTCAATGGGGCGGTCAATGTTGTTTGGTCAACAACATTCTTCAAAATATCTTCTTTTGTGTCCCACAGAAGAAAAAAAGTCATACAGGTTTGGATTGACATATGGGGCGAGTAAATGATGCCAGAAACTTCATTATCATTCAAACATGCAACAAGCCCTTCAGGGGTTTTACATCCAATCTTTGTTTGGCCATGCTAATCTCGTGCAAAGACAGTTTATATGGAAATTAACCCTCAGCTTTTATAAATAGTGAAAAAAACGAGTGAAATGTATAAGGTGTAAGGCAAAGAACTGCAGACCGAAAAACCTTGAATGTCTGAGAGGAGCTCCTGGAGATGTAACGAAATGAGGTATTGACTCCTTGTCAGAAGAAAGAACACAATCATTTGTCTCCACTGAGAGGCAGGAACCAATCTTGAGAATGCAAGCCAAACAAATGATGGTGTGTTTGTTAAAAATAACGGAGTATCTGCCACAGTGACGCGAACACACGGACAGCAAATATAAAAAAACGTCCATGACACGACCCTGAATTTTTACATACTTTGTAATGTCAGGAAGCAACAGATCCAAACTTAGATTTGCAGCGAATGTATTTACCCACATCTATGTAAATAATTGTTTATTGATCATTGGAAGGAACTGTGATTTATGAAACTGCTTGCCCAGACAAAACACTCCATCATTGAGTCACTATGATTAGTATTTCTGAGCAGAATGAAAATGCTGGGCCATGTGTGGCAAGAAAAGTAATCATTTTTTTGTCATTTTACTTGAGACATGATTTAGGAGACTGCTGCAAGGACTGGGACTGTGTTAGGGAGTGAGTGAAAAGTACGGTTTACAGATGTTGTAGGAATGAACAAATGAGTGTAAACAATGTGCCTAACTTTTCTTTTTGTGTTTCGCAGAATATAGAAAATCGAGTTTGGAGCGACATGAGGGTAAGTAAATGACTATTTTTTTTAACTTTTGGCTGAGATATTGAATCTTTTTTATTTATTGTAAAGAACTGCTGTCCTGTTTGTGTTACTGTAGCTCAATTGGTTGAGCACTGCGTTAGCAGTCCAAACATCATGGGTTTTATCACATTATGGAAACGTCTTCCAAATTCATAAATGTAAATGGTCGTTTTAATATCCTGACATGATACATTTCTGATTATCAGTATATATTTTGGATGCATGCGGGTGTCCCCACAAGGCTCCTTAACCGGCTTATCCAACAACCTTTACTTTAAAAATATTATATTGGTTGACTAGGGATGCAACGATTATAGATTTTGTTGGTACGATTATAGTCTGAGAAATAATCACGATTTCACGGTTATCACGATTATGCATTCATTAATTTCACGACACTATTAGTTTATAAAATCACATGAAAACTCTTTATATTTTAAAGTGTTATTTATTGCTGCCTTTTGAAACAGACATGAACTCATTAACCAAATAATACAAAATTCCATTTCTCTCTTTGGAATTAAAGAAAAGTGAAAAAAGGTTTTTGACTTAAACATAAGTAATACTTTGTGTCGGAGCTTGTGGGTGAGTGGACAGCGCTTCAACCCGTTACCCTCTCTCGCCTCCAAAATCACTTCCTGTCTCTCTACACTTTCCTATCAAAAAATGATAAAGGCAAAAAAAAAAAACCTTTAACACTGATAATAAATAACAATCAAAATAAAAAATTGTCTGTCTATTTGGAATTAAATATAAGCTACATATTAGCTAAGTATTTCCCTTTTAAAGAAAACAAATGCAGTCAAAGGCTGCTGGACCTCTGTCTGAAAGGCTCTTTTGATCAACTATATTACAAAATTGTTTTGTATTTTCATTTTGTGTATTTTTTTCCCACAACTTTTTGGACCAGAGTAGAAACATAATGAAAAATAAAAACAGTCGCTGCTTTGTAAGAAACAGAGTTTCGCTGCTAGGTGCCTCTGCAATTGTTAATACAGTGTGTGTGCGTAATAGCCTCCGCGTCTCTGATAAACTCGGAACTTTAAACTGCCGCACCACTGGCATAACAGTTCCGTTCCGTGCGACAGAAACACGCTGTTGCGGAGCCTTTACGATTAATTAACCGTGACGATTTAAAGCGCGGTTAATAGTGAAATCGGTTAATCGTTGCATCCCTATGGTCAACCAGCATTTCTTGCTGGTGAACTTGAAAATTCCTGCTGATCTTTTCATGGTGTATCCTTGACTTCTCATCAGTGAAATGATGCATATAAAGTAGCAGCCAATAATCATTCAGCACTGTTGACTCTGATCTGCTATAAATGACAGATGGAACATTGTTTGATTATTTCTGCACCAATGCACACTCATTGAATACATCATACAGAGGACTGATGCTATTCAACATGTTATGTCACTAGGCCCATAGGCTTGTAGGTTGTAACTATTGACCATTAAAATTAATTGAATTATGTCTCTCTAATAAGAACAGCATAAAAAAAGGCATCATGACCATGTACAAGTATAGGGATTTTGGAAACAACATTTATTTACACTTTACTTTTCTTATAGCTCAAGTAGGGTGTTGCATTAGCAATGCTAAGATCATAGGTTTGATTCCCAGACATTCACACCATATGTGTTATTCTATATAGATAGTGTTATACTGGACATAAACATTTCATAACATAAATCACAGAAAGCAAACCACTTGCCCGAAGGTATAGCAGGGAAAGTGGGAACTTGCTACAGGGCCATTCGTCATCTTTCAGCAAATCGCCCAGAGAACCTTCATACTGAGACACATACACATGTATAAGGACTTACACAGTGAAGATCCTAGAAAGCAATTTACACAGAATTACATTCACACAAAGCTGGAGACTGTCACCTATTAATCATGGAAGGCTTGGACAGAGAATACCTCTGAGCATGTCTCATTGTCAGCTTTTTTATGAGCCAAAACGGAAATGGGTCATGACTTCCTGCGCTCATTTTATAGCTGAACGATTTCACCTCCAAAGGTGAGATTTAACAAGAACTTATGAGCCCGCGTGTGGGAGACACTAAGTTTTAAGGAACTTAAGAATAGCTTAACTTAAAAATGACTTATTACTCCATTGCAAACCTGCAAGTTGTTTATTCAGTGAAGAATTGTTACGCAGCTCTTACCATGAAACAACAGTTCATCAATGTTATGGGCTGTTACGATCTATTATTTTGGGTAAAAATGAGTTTTATCACTAGTATATGTTTGAAAGATTCCATTCATCCTTTGATTCAACTTCTATAACGAAGTCTTTTAACAAGCCGATTCAATTAATATCAGTCTGTGCAGAGGGTTGTCTGACAGCATGCACCCAGCCTGAGGAATGGAAAATGATGAATATCTGAAGTTTTCTGCACAGCCAGAATAACAAGCCTTTAGGGCAATCCGAACCGAGCAAAGGGACAGACAAAAACGGTTTCACACAGCATGTCAAAGATCATCTCTGGCCTGTTATCTATTATTTATCCAATCACTGATAGCTCACTGGAGAATGGCAATGCTTTAACGTTCTGCCACTTTTGTGATGTCCATAGCTTTAACAAGCTTGGATTTGGTCAGGTGACCAAACATCTGCAATAGTTTGCTGCAATTAAAAAAAAGACTTTCTTACATACAACGTCTTTAGAGAGAATTAGGTTCAAACAGATCACCCGGTGAGCCATACAAAAAGAAAAACAACATAGCACACGTAACATTCTTCATGTGGAGGGCTTAGTAATAAATGTTTTATCAAACCATTTACACGATTCATCTACAGAAAGACTCGATAGTGCACTGAAAAGTACTTAACGTTTCATTGTTTTTGTAGTTACAATTCTCTGTGTGTAGATTCTAAATGTCTGAACAAATAATTGAAACAAATCTTAAAGCTCTCATTTTTATTTAATATATTAAATTCTTATGATCTTTTGAAAAAATGTGCCGGTGAGAGTATAAGTTTTTCTGCCTTTTATCTTTCAGCACCTCTAAGCATAGAATACTAAAGCTCGTAGAAAAGCTGACCTTGTTTTATGCCACGCAGTTAAGGCATAGGGACAATTTAATGACCCCTGAAAGCCAGGAAAAATACTAGGGCCTGCATGCCCTTCAGGTGTTTTATAACTCTTGTACAGATCATGGCACCTGAACTGTTCTTCTCAAAAGTTCTTTTTATTAGCTTGGAAGTGAGCATGATGTGATTGTTGAGTAATCTTTATTGTGAAAACATAATACACCTACTGACAAAAAATGTGCATTGGATTTACCGTCATTTCAAGTATATTTTTATATACTTTTGAACTAAATCTGAAATGTGAAGGTTTTTGAACTGTTTCATACAAATAGGCGCTTGAAAACATCAAATGAATGTAGAGGATAGAAGCCTATTAGTGTTTTACATAAAATATTGATCACTGTCATGTGCCATATTGACTAAAATTATGATAGCTCTATGAAGAAACTGACACAGTGCTGTATTTTATTTTTTTCTATTGTGTGGAGGAGTCTTGAAGTGTTCGTGACAGATCTGTGAGAACAAGTGTCATGTTTAATGGTAAGGTTTGATGTTTCATGGGGAAAGGGGAACGTTCAAAAGAATCACTGATCAAAGGGAAGAGAGATGAGGAATAGTTTCAAAAGCAGATGGGTTGGATCTTCATGTCGACTTCAGACAAACAGGGCAGTTTCGGCGTTCTCAATAGCATGCTCTAGTGCAAGCATACGTTAGTTAGAAAAGCTAGCAGTTCTACTAAATGAGCCACTTTATCAAATAGGACATTTTATATATATATATATATAAAATGTTGGTTTTACAGTGTAACTAACTGTAGTAACCAATCTAGTGAAAATTATGGTCATGTAGGAAGTATATATTTTTTAATTTACAGGGATTTTCCTGTATAGAGAAATTAGAGGCAGTCGCCTCCGCCAAATTCTGTGCTGCCTGTCGACAAAATTATGTGTAGGAAAAACATTTCTTTGAAAATATTAATTTTTAACTGTAATTGCGCCATCAGCATAATAAGGCGCCAACTTTCATGAGAAACATTGAGATAAGAACAAATAAAACAGTGGCTTGTAATGGTGTGGCATGTTTTTGACCATGATCAGTAACGTACCACCTCCGCCTCATTTTGAGCCAGGAGAAACCCTTAATGTAGTTTTTTGCAGAATTTACGCATTTTCTACATATGAAAGAAGTTAAAATGTAGTGATTTTAAACGGCCGTATTTAAAAACAAAACTTGCAACTGAACCCACATGTGGATTTCTTGGTTTGATAACCGCTCTGCCTTCAAAAATGACATAGGGTCTATCTTTGTTCTGTTATAAATGTAAAAAAAGCAGTAGCCATATAAATAAAGCTAAATATAAATAAAGCTAAAAGTAATTAATTAGTTAAAAAAGTTCAAATGTATGACAAGAGGGAAAAAACTGATCTCCCCGTCGGGGAATCGAACCCCGGTCTCCCGCGTGACAGGCGGGGATACTTACCACTATACTAACGAGGAGTGAGTGTAAAGAATACTTTACACTGTAAAGTTTTTTTACAGTAAAGCTACACACTAACTAAGAGCTCAGATTTTGTATTTGTTATGATATGCTTATCTTCTAAAAAGTTCCTTAAGATTTTAGATGAAATTTCTGAGTTAAACTCTGTGAGCTTTAGTTTTTGTTCTTAACAGTAAATAATACACTTGCGCCATCTGCTGGAGTGTTTAAAGAACAACTTGTTCCATGTGCGGCTTACATAGCATGTTGTCAGGGATTACAATATAAAGGATTAAATATAAAAGATTATACATGGTCCACTTTATTATAACTTTATCTTTTACATTACAGAGAAATTACTAAGGTCCGCATGTACAGTAAGGCCAAGGGTAAATTTGTGTGGATGTAGAGAAAACAAAAGCTGATGAAATGTTAAAAACATGGGCACAACGACAAGCTGGAAACACAGGAACCCTGAAAATGCCAATAGTGTTGGTTTGTGTATGACATAAAACCTGGATAAATGCAATACAAAAAAGACAAATATCCATCCACGGTACATGTCATAAGCAGATTTAGATTAATAGCTCCAGGGATACGTGCGTGCAAGATATTCTGTACAAATGATCTGGGGAGGTTTATCCGGCTGATCCGCAATCTGTAACAGACACGACCTTATCCAGTTTTGTTCAAGTAAGCAAACTTGAACAAAAAGCACTTTAAAATAATAAGACACAATAAAGTCCCTCATGCCTACTGTAGCTTGAATATATTTAAAACTGAATGATTTAACACATGGATGCCCACGTTGAGTGCTGTTGAGCTTCCAGTCTTGTGTTGTTTTGTACGTAACCTTCTAGTGACTTCAAGCCTTTACAACATCAGCTTCCTGTCTGGGTGCTCAGAGCGGCCCGTCCTCTGATGTCTCACTTCCAGGTGTTTGCTCTGGACCCGGTCAAAATGTTGGAGCAGATCACTGTAGTCTATGTGAGGCTGTGCTTTGCCGTGTTTGTCTTTGACGGGTGCCTTCGGATCTTCTCTGTCAAATGAAAGTGATGATATTTAGTGTTTTTCAATGTGGCACCAGTAAGAATGTTTACTGGGTCTGAAAAAGTGACATGCGACTTACCTGGTCCTCATAAGTTCAGGGTTTGGCACACAGCTGAGCCGATGTGACAGAAGCTGAAATGCCTGACTCTGAGGAAGCAGCATCAGCAGGCCATACAGAGCTTTGATCAGATATGGGTTGTGTTCTACATCTAATAACTGAAGACGGAGGTCTGAAAATAAGCATGAGGGTTAGTGTGGAAAGATGCAACATGACATTTTTTATTTGGTGGAAGATTGGGACTCACAGGTAAAAATGGGGCTTTCAATTAGCTGCACAAGTTTATCTACTTCCATGAGGAAGTCCACAGTCACCTCAAGATCTCCACTGATCAGTTCAAGTCAAGGGTTTTAAATTAGTTTCATAACAAGACTAGCAAAACAGCCCAATAAAGTGTCAGTATGGTACAAAATTATATGTAGACACTTTACAGCGAAGGATACAATTTCTGGATGAGATCGTAGGCATGACGATAATTCTGTGTCAGGAAGCAGAGCGACACGGTGGCCACTGGATTGTGACACCAAGAGCGATAGAGGCAACAGAATAGAGCACAACTTTCCTAAAGGGATGAAACAAACAATAATAACTGCATATTTTTGCACAGTTTAGGCAAATATGCATCTCCAGGTAATCTAATTTCTTATCCGCCATTCTGAAGTGCAACTCTCAATAGCTGTGTTACCTGTGTGCGCAGGTCTTTGAGCTGGTTCCTCAGCTGAAAAAGTTCAGCAGACGTAAGCAGAATAGTGTTAAGTGTCTGCACCATGGTGGAGGCGAACTTCAGGTCTTCCTCCTTTAGCAAGATGTCCGCCATTGAGTGAAATATGTTCTCTGCATGCAGGAGGAGACAAAGCTGCCTGTAGTAGAAGAAACTTATGAGCGCTGGTTCGGTAAATCTAGATGACTTTGAAAGGTTAGTTGTATGGACTAGTACAATTTTAGGGTCGTTTTACCTGATAATGAAGACCCCCCTCATTTCTAGAAGTTTCCTCTCTATACTGAAGCGTTTGAGCAAATTAATCATGAACTTGTAGAAGTATGAATTCATGCTCGGAGTTGATGGAGATAAGTCTGCCATCTTTGATCCTGTTGAATAAAAAGTGTTTATAAGACATAGTACACCACAAAAAAGGTTATTATTTGTCCTTGATACTCACCAACCACCATCTGATGTCCATCTCTGACGCCTGCTGGAATATGGAGCTCTGATTTGGTATCCGAGTTTTCACATGATCCAGTAGTGTCTGTCTGTCCAGCAGGGGATGATGCAATCTCGGCTAAAACCTCCAAATCTTTTAAAATCACCTGCGAGAGATTTGATTCGATCTTTATATTTGCTTTGCTTTGCACTGAGACTACTCACAATGCTAATACCAAGTACTTACTTCATCAGACTCATCTGATAGTGTCTTTAGTAACATGGGGAACAAACTGTCTGTGTGCTTGAACATCTGTCATGGACATACAGTGGAACGGATGACTTAATTACCAGAAAAAAATCGGAATAAATTAAAACTTATATGAGCATCACCTTGCGAGGGGTCTTGATGTAGAGGTGGTAAAGCCACTTTAACACAGCAATGCGAGTCATCATCCCAGTGGATGAATCGTGTAAATGTCTATCCAGTACTTGCACTATGCCATCCAGATCCAGAGTTACAGCAGACCTGTCAGAACTACAGAACATAAAGTAAATTTATCAAATCAGAGATCTTGACAGAATCATTCGATGACTTCTGAATATTTACGTAAACTACTAAGCATTAAAATCATTGGATTTTGCTTCAGTCTTAGATTTGTTATTAATATTAATTAATTATTAATAATAATGTATTTATTTTAATTTATTAACAGCATGTTAATAATGACAATTATTAACATTAATAATTAATAATAATTAATAATAATCACACACTAATTGGTAATAATTATTAATAATAGCACATTAATAATTAATGATTAATTAATAGCGCTAATAATAATAATTAATACCACTAATTATTTATGTTTTTATTAGTTATTAATAATTATTAATAATAATTATTAATAATAATAATAATTAATAACAGCACATTTAATGTGGTTAACTGAGACAAGTTTCACTGAACAATTTTGGCTTTTTTGTTGTTTAATTGCTTCTTTTGTTTGCCTCACTTGTAAGTTCCTTTGGATAAAAACGTCTGATAATGACTAAATGTAAATGCTTACCTTGCTGGTGTAAAGAAAGAGATGTTACTGAAGCCCACCGAGTCCTGCGATTCATTCAGGGAATCTAAAGTAAAGACAAAGATTAGCATATAATATAAAAAATCATCATGTAACCGATCAAGGCATACATTTAAATATGTCACATATTAAAAAGACAAAAGTACATGCAAAAAAGAAAAGATATAGATGCATTGGCCGGGAATCGAACCCGGGCCTCCCGCGTGGCAGGCGAGAATTCTACCACTGAACCACCAATGCGTTCCTGATCTCTTACCGGCGCCCCCTGTCTTCCAAGATGAACCATATCTATGGTGTGCTTACAACTATCTATCACTAGGGGACACATTTCTGTCCTTGAGTCTGTTTAGAGATCACTGAACAACCATTGCTAAAACCAAACCAACTGCCTATCGCCCCCTGCCTTCCAAAATATGGTGTACAGACGTTTCACTAGGTGGCTCTTCTATCAATGAAACTGTGCTGGGCATCTTTGACAGCCAGGGGGTGATGGTTAGGTTTAGTTATGCTTAGTACAGGTTTAAAACAGTGACTCCTAGTGTACGGGAGGTGTAAGCACACCATAGATGTGGTCCATTTTGGAAGACAGGGGGCGCCGGTAAGAGATCAGGAACGCATTGGTGGTTCAGTGGTAGAATTCTCGCCTGCCACGCGGGAGGCCCGGGTTCGATTCCCGGCCAATGCATCTATATCTTTTCTTTTTCCTTGCCACCTTAAATGAGTGGCACACAGGATAAAACTCTGCTGTAAAAATGTATAAAACAATAAATGACACTATATAAACTGACCATTTAGATCTCCCTCTTTCTTAGATGGTGCATCATCACTGGGAGGGGAAGATTTGGTCTGTGATTCTTCATCATCTTCATCATCCTCAGGCGTCACAAGCTTCATCAGGCTATGATTACATGCACTGGCGGCTTCTTTTGTACCTGGAGATGACAAATAAAGGAAAAGATTTGTTTGTGAAAGATGGACAAATAGTTTTATATATAGTAGTATATTTATTTAAATAGTATATTTTATTTAACAGCAGCTTAAACAGAGCTACATGAAACAATAATGACTAATATTGTGAATAATGAATTATACTCTTTTTGCGGTCATCGTAGGAAAGGCAGGGCAACACTGCTGTAAGTATTCCAGATGAATAAGGCAGTACCACCCTCCCTGCAAGCTGAATAAACTCCCTCATCCACGTCATGGCAGTCAACTGGATAAGATCATTAGCTGCAAAAAGACAGAATTAAAAAATAAACTAGTTGCCATAATTGTTCTAGTTAGCCAAAACATGATAACTTACTGGATTTTGATTCATCAGACACTTGACAGTGGATGACTAAGATGTTGGCCATTTCTGCAAACTTGACACTGGATGGATTCTTCTTAATTTCTTTCAGGAATTCCCCCAAAACCACCTCACACCTAATGAACAGACACTATTAATATAATATTTTTTTCTTCAAAAAAGAAGAAATACCAAAAAGGAACAAACACAGAAAAGAGGAAGAGAGATTAAAAGAGAGATGATGGCAGGTGAGACGTACATTCGTCTGATCTCTTTGCTGCTGTCTCCAAGAATCTGAAAGAGTCCATCTAAAATTTCTGGCAAGTAGTCCAGGAGGTTGATGTCAGGAACTGACTCCAACACATGAATCTGGACACATGAGTCAGACAAACATCACAGGGAGATTTAAACAGCATTTTGTATCTTTTGTAATAACTACTGTGCATAATATTATTTCAATGCCAAATGAAAAGTGCTAAATTTACCCATGAGATGATGAATTGGCGGGCATACTGGTTGTTAGAATAAATCCTCTCACGCAAAAGTGGGACAAAAGCCACTAGGTCAAATTTGTTACTCTCAGTTACAATGTCCTGAAAAAATACAAGAAATGCTAAGCAGACATCACAGAAATATAATTATATTATGATGTATTTTTTTTTATTAGCTCAAACCATATGTTGCTAACCCTTAAAAAACATTTTTATTTCATACTTACCTTGAGCAGGCGATCCAGGAGTTCAGATCCACTCTTGACATTAGGGTCTGGATCTGCAGCAAGCTGTAAAGAGAAATTATTTAATAAAAATTATTTTGGTGCAAAAACATTTTTTACAAAATAATAAGGGCAGCATAAATAAATGTACTTTGAATGAGAATAATAAAACAAAATAAGCATTAAAAGCAAAAAAAACTAGTACCTTGTGGATTCACAAACAAAGAATCACAAGCTTACCTTGCTAAGTCCATCAAACAGCACATTAAAGTGAGGCAACACTGCCCCTCTTGCAACCTTCACTATATTGTAAAGAGCTTCACACGCATAATACCGCAGACGACTATCGGAGTCATTGAAACATGTAAGAACCGGATCAATGAGTTCCTTTAGGTACAATCCAGAATCCTAAGAAACACAACATAGAAGATAAGATAAAGCAAAGGTAGCTTTTGTTCCTTCATTGATTCACAAAGTCATGCATAAATAAAAGACCTTAAAATCTATGTATGATGTACATTCACATACTTTCCCCAGGGCAATAGAGCATGCGGCCAACCCGATGAGACCCCCTTTCCTGCTGTGAGGATGCTGGGAGAGCGCAAACTCTGTGGCCAAAATCAGGATGACATGTCGGATCTGTGCAGAGTTGTTCTGGGCTACAAATTCTCGTACAAGTCTGGTGAAACAACAAGACAGCAATGAGAAATGTAAAGATATAAGACTACAAAAAAGGTTTTAATATTTCAACTACAACCAATTTTTATTTAGTTCACTTAAATTTATGTAACAGATTTAAATGCTGTTTGGAGATTACTGGACTAAAGACTATTGATCATGAAATGACTAATGAGATCATGTGGCCAGTCAGATGATCAGTATTATAAGAAATACCATACCCTGGCACTAATGACTTTTTACTTAGAAGTATACACGTGTTAAACTATCATTTGCATGCAGATGCCTTTCAATGTCATAAAATGGAAACAAACAAGTAATAAAGCAACTGAATGAAACTTAAAATTACATTTGTGACCTATAAAACACATGATCTTAAATGTAAAAACGGATTATGACTCACTTTTCAATTTCAAGCGCTGCCACCTTCCTCTTCTCGTACAACTTGTCATTGAGAGCTCTCACAATATTTGGGGTTAATGGTGAAAAATCCTTTTCTGTGTTCATTTTTCAAACTATTACGCATAGATCACTTCTATAAAACACTAAAACTGACCTTTGAAAATAGCTCTCGTGAATAAATTATTAGATAACAGTTACTTGTATATCGACGAAATAAATGTTATCGATGTTTCATCCGCGAGTTACTGATTCTCATTCACTCGCTTGTTTTATAACAGAGAAGATAACGTCCTAAAATCTGTTTCCACATTAATATAAACGCCAGACTTTCATTATATGCATCACTTAGATAAAATAACCGGACCTGCTATTTGAGACAGAAGTGAAAAGGCGAGCGAAGGATGAGAGGCTACATAAAACAAAAGCTACACAACACTGCTTCATTCAACGCTTAAATGTAACTAAATAATTCAAAATAAGAGATCCAAAAAACGAGATGACATCCGTGGAGAACAAAATTACTCGCAATATTTTCAAGCAAGTGATGACAGAAGCGCATCGCAATGTTTTCCACTACAAGCCGCCATATGTCCCGGCTCACATGACTTCCTACAAAACATCAGCGCCTGATAATCGAGCCCCGATCATTGGATTTGTTTTGATCACGTCATACGAGTCACATGCTGTTCAAAATAACTGCAGGGGAAGAATTGTATATAATTAAGAAAGTTCTTAAATAACAAAAAACATAATTATCGAAATGTTTTTGTCACTGCCAAAACCTTTGCAATGTAAAGCTATACTGGTTGTGCAGGATGCTTGTTGCGGTGTCAGCAGGTGTCACTCATCAATCAATTTAGCATCTCTTTAAAGAAGTATTTAATTCATATTTACTTTTCCCGGGTCCTTTCACGTGTAGACTACACAATATTTACATAAGTTTCTAAAAAATTTCTAAATACTGTTTAAAAAGTAAAAACTTGTCAGCGTTAGGCCAGGCCAATGGCGCGCCATCACAACTCAAAGGTCTGAACGCACGTGCACTTTTACTGTGGATTTAGCATGATACTGAATTAAATTTTAAAATATTAAACTTTATTCTCACAGATGTTTCTGCATCTTGTACCATTACTATGGGCTGTAGTAAGCGTTTTTGGTAAGAAAAACCTTTGATATTATATTTCAGTAAAATTTCAGTATAACGTGACGATTTGAACTTTACACAGGCGAATGTGACGTTTCACGCTGTACCGACCCGAGCACCTGCGTTTTGTTGCAAGGAAAATGTAAATGTGCAGTTGGCTACTATGGAGATTTCTGTGATCGGGGTAATGCAAAGTGTAGTATTGTTAATCCATAAAAATAATTTAGTTTAAAACAATGCATAAAATGTTAAAAATATATTTATATTTTTTAAGTGGCAGCAATGAATGTAACCTGTGGCAAAGACTTCATTTCCATACTAGTGGAAGAAGAGTTCTTCAAATACTACAATGTGGGAGTAGAGTCTCTTCATTTATTTAACACCAGCTGCCGTGGACATAGAGTGAAGAAATCCGAATCAACTTACTTCGCACTGCACACACCAATGGACCAGTATATTGCATGTGGAGGTAAACCTCTGGAGGTGAGTGTGTCCCTTTCCTTTTCAACTTGAAGAATAATCAATGTCCGTCTTACGCAATGTATTGGTTTCCACTCTTAACAGAAGAACATAACGCACATTGCATACTCCTTAACACTGCTGTCTGACCCACCAATCGTTGGGAAAATTGTGAGAGATCCGGTTGTACAGATCGAGTACAAGTGTGTCTATCCGTACGTCCGTAGACTCAGCCTGGCATTTCCCATCATGTCTTTTTCCAGGTAATTTACACACTGCCTGCAACACCCCATGCGATATTCAATATGTTTACCTGTTTGTTGGTTTCAAGTGAGAAGATGTTGAAAGTTGATGAGGTGGATGCCAAAGTGGAGATGAGTTTGTTCAAAGATAACACATACATAGAGGCATATACCAGCGCACCTACAATTAAGCTTGGCCATCAAGTCTATGTCCAGATTCAAGTCACCAAACCAGAAGATTTCTTCAATCTAAAAGTGAATGAATGTTGGGCCACACAGTCTGCTCAACCCAATGATAAATCGGGCTTTACACATACACTGCTGCTTAATGGGTGAGTTATTACTTTAAATCTTTATTCTGCAATTTTTATAATGTTATTTATACAGCTCACACCCTCGGAATGCAGGTTGACCATTTCTTCTTTAAATGTTTCATTAAACATTAAATTTTTTGTTTTTTGCTAAGGTGCGCAGATGACAAAACGACTACATTTGTAAACGGCACATCACGCAATGAAGGGAGAAATGGTGAGGGATCAATAGTCCGCTATTTCTTCGATATGTTTCGTTTTGTGAGCGAGCCCTACAGTTTCTATCTGCATTGCACTGTGCACCTCTGTACACCAGAAGATGCATCATCATGTATTCCTGTAAGTATATTATGCACTTGTTTTCTATTACAAATAAAATATTTTGAATGATGTTTTCTATTGTTGACTTGATCACCCTTTAGGAGTGTAAATCTATAGCAAAAAGAGAGGTTGCTTTGGATGAACAGGCACAAGGGCTCCTATCATACGGACCAATCAAACGTGAGGTACCAGACAGACCTGTGACAAGTAAGTTTTATGTTTTATGATGATGTACATTCATAAAACTGTACTTTCAACAGCATGGATTTTGTCTCATTTTAGATCTTCTGGCATTGATCCTTCCATTGGGATTGATCTGGGCTTTGGGCATTTTCCTTCTCATCTTGGTCAGCATTGCTAAAGCTGGAAATAGATGACACATGACAAATAGTTAAACAAATTAACTGTTTCCCCAATCACAGTAGTTTGTGTTGGGTACAAAAGCTATCAAGTACTCTGTACTTGAATGGCCCTTAATGAGCACTGTATGTGTTTTGTTAAGCAAATTCAATTATGAAATCAACTTTGAAGTGATGCCCTGACATTGACTTATCTGAAAGGATTGCTTCTTGTTTTTTTGTGAGCCATAAATCCTGTTGTACAGTACTGAATATGAACAACAGGTGGCAGTAAGCTCTAAAAGCAACCCGTAACATTTGTTAAAAACTGTTTTCCTTCTTTAAATAAAACTATTTCAGTACAGTGCTCCTTCACTTGCCTCGGTTAAGTATACTGTAAACCTTAAAAAGTCTTGACTAATGCACACGTATAATAATAAAGGTGGGCCGAGTTTGGGGTGCGGCCGCGTTCTGCATATCAGCACGAGATCCTCATGAGGGTTCATGCTCAAATTTGGCGTCTGTCCTGCAAAAGATTGAAGACTGTTTCTCTTTCTGTCGAGGACACAACGCCTGGACATCGGTATTAGGTGGTTTTAACCGGGCGACATTTATATCAACACAAATAACACGATGCAGCAACTATCAACAAGTATTGTTTACGTACAGTGCAGATAGCTGCAGGTCAGGCTAACGTTATAGTTTTTAACTACTGAGTTTTCACGTTTTATTAACTACAGAAGATCTTTTCGAGAGAAAATCAAGGCACTGGATGCGACGAGTTGTGAATCGGGTAGACGAAAACTGACGAGGCTGATTCAAGATGATTTTACGGGCAACTATGGTAACCGATTAAGAAAATCTTCACCAAGTTGCTTGATTTGGTTTGAGGAGAACGATGATCGTGTTTTGGTGACTGTATAAATCTCAGTTTGAGATCTCGTGTAGAGAGGAAGAAGCTTGTGTGTTTGTAAGCGAAGCAGCTCGAGCTCATATCTGATTGGAGTTGGTGTGCAGCTGTCCCGGGCGCGGAGAGATGACCGCCCGCCGCTCGCGTCCATCACTGACACCCGTTACTACCGTCATCATCCTGCTGTTTGTCAACATCGCTGGAACAGCTGCTGAGGATGATGATTTCAACGCTGAGGTTTGTAGAAATCAGTGTATACATGCATTTCCAAAAAAGAAAAAGATAATGTGTTCTTTATATACAGTATTGGATAATAGTTGTGTTAGTTGCTAATTTTGTGTTTGTTGTACGAAAATAACCATAGTTTAACTGTATTAACCAAAAACATCAACGTTAATCGTGACTATAGGTAAACTGTTATATTTAATACAAATTGTTTATTATCGTAATGGTATTTACTATAATAAAACCATGGTTATGTTTCAAGGGTAATTTCCTTAAAAAACACAAGCTAGACGTTTCATTAGTACTTATGCACTGCCAATAGTCAAGATAAAATATATAACAATAAAACAGAATAAAGAGTTAACAAATCTTCATTTGCTTGACAAAAATAAATTATTACTTTTCCTGATTTTGGCAAATGTCTTAAAGAAACCTTTGGTGGCAAACAAAAAGCAACTCGTGTTTTTTTTCTTTGTTTACCTACACATCTGGTAAACACATCTAAAGGTCATAACACAGCATCACATTTGGTGTTTACAGCCTGAAGATCTCTCACATCTGTATTCAGACTTGCCACGTTGCAAAATATTATGTAGATTTCTGTTTCTAAAATCTGAATCCATTCTTGATTCGTCTCATCACAGAACTTTTTGAGGTGTTTGTGCTTAACGGTTCCAGACATTAACAGACTTTGGAGTCTAACGTTATTTGCATACTATGACAGAGAAACATGGGACCAGTAGTAGTGATATAGTATCACTACTACTACTACTACTACTACTACTACTAGATACAAAGTATCTATTCTACCAGTAGTAGAATAGATACTTTGTATCTATGTTGCATAATCCTTCTCTTTACGACTCCGTAACCCAAATTTTATCTTTTTCTTCAAGTCCTGGCTGAGGACCTACGGCTACCTGTCCCAGGCAAGCAGACAGATGTCCACCATGCAGTCAGCCCAGATCCTTTCTAGTGCCATTAAAGATATGCAGCACTTTTATGGCCTGGAGGTCACTGGACAAATGGATGTGGACACACTGAAGTATGATTTTCTATAAAGTATGACTGTAGAAAAACAAGTGCTTGGTTTGTTTTGGTTGTGCAAAGTAACGACTGTATTCTTTAGAGTTGACTGAGTCAATGGAAAGGACAGGGATCAGTTACAGATCAGTTACAGTTACTTAAAGACAAAAGTTCAGTATTGGAGCTTAAAGAAATCATCCAGAATTCCAGAGTTATGCATTTAGAGTTCTCAGAAATGTTGTTATTTCTCCTTTCAGAGCCATGAAAAGACCTCGATGTGGAGTGCCGGATCGTTTTGAAGAGTCTGAAGGAAGCTTGCGGCGCAAACGTTATGCCCTTACTGGCCACAAATGGGACAAGGAAAAGCTCACCTACAGGTGAAATGCCTTGATACCTACTCTGATTCCACCTGTAGGGGTTGAATTTGTTCTGAATTTGTTCTTTCCCTTTTTAAGTATCCAGAATCACTCACCACAGGTTGGCCAGGAGCAGACATACGAGGCTATTCGCAGAGCCTTCCAGGTTTGGCAGAAAGTTACGCCTCTGCGCTTTGAGGAGGTCCCGTACAACGAGATAAAAAATGGAAGTGAAGGACCTGACATAATACTACTGTTTGCTTCTGGATATCATGGAGATATGTCTCTCTTCGATGGAGAAGGAGGGTCTCTGGCACATGCTTTTTTCCCGGGTCCTGGAATGGGTGGAGACACACATTTCGACATAGATGAACCGTGGACCCTAAATCAACGGGAGGGCTCAGGTGTGAACAATTAGTTGTTTTGTGCATGTTTTTTCCTTTTAAGGTGATTTTGTTTCTTACAAAAAATCTAGTTATGCACATGATGTTAAGCCCGATACATTTACTACTTTGTTGGGTTTAGTAATTTGTGACCGTCTTTGTTTTTAGGAGTTGATTTGTTTCTGGTCGCTGTTCATGAGTTGGGTCATGCGATGGGGTTAGAGCACTCCAATGACCCTTTAGCCATTATGGCACCATTCTACCAGTGGATGGACACAAACAGCTTCTCGTTGGCTGAAGATGACATCAGTGGCATTCATCAGATCTATGGTGAGCTCCGTTGTACTCATAATCTTGTATGGCAAAATACATTTTTGTAGCAGTTGTTGCTAAAGTTGAGGCTATGCAGCAACTACCATTGACATTTAGTCTATTTGTTTTCAATTTTTCCAAAATGGATGATTTCCAGTACAAACTTGACTTGACTCAATATATTTGCTTTTAATTAAGTTTTCTTATAGTTGGGTGGACTAAATGAAACACATAGGCCTTGTCTTACAGCTGGTGTTGAAAGGAAAAAGTGTGACAAGCTAATGAGTTATTAGCTAAGTGTGAAAATTTGTACATGCAGGACCTCCAGAGATTGTCACCACTCAAGCAATAACCACCACAACCCTTGAAACAACTACTAAACCAGAACCCACCACCACCACGGTGGCCCATCCAAAAACAACCAGACCTTCTGTGCGACCCACCAAACCCTGGGTGCCTCCAGTCAATCCCACCAGGAGGACGTACAGACCCCGGCCGACGGCCCGATCAGATCAGGATGCACCTGACATCTGCGAGGGGAACTTTGACACGGTCACCATGCTAAGAGGAGAGATGTTTGTCTTCAAGGTGAGATGAAGTTGCTATTAAGCTACTACTTTAAAAAAATTCACAAAAATTCACAATTTTTTTTTCTCTGGAACACAGATATTGTGGTTTTGTGTTCATACAGTCAGTGTTGTTTGATTACAAACGTTTCTCAGAATATCTTCTTTTGTGTTCTGTGGAAGTAAGCATAAGTTCTTCTGTGGTGTAGTTGGATAAAAAATTATTTTCTTTGGTAGGGTCGTTGGTTCTGGAGAGTCAGGAGGAACCGTGTTCTGGATAATTACCCGATGCCCATCTCCTTCTTCTGGATGGGGCTTCCCGAGGACATAGATGCTGCGTACGAACGGCATGATGGGAAATTTGTGTTCTTCAAAGGTTTGCTCAACTAATCCCAGTAGCAAAGCGTCGCTAGAAATATAAATCATGTTGGTGTCAAATGACACAGCATGACATCTTTAAATGACAAGAAAGCTAAAATCATTTAATATTTCCCAGATATCAATCCACTTCTCCTTTAAACATCTGCTTTCATTGCTGTAACAGCATCTTGAAGTGAAATTATGTCACTCGTGAAACACTCGAAAAGGGGGGGACGGAGAGTCTGGCAGCGATGCAGGACTTTGCACGGCCTGCATTGCGTCAGCTCCAGATGCTTACCGATCTGCTTTCATTTTGAGAGAAGAAACCTGGAGAATTGGCAGCGGGGAAAGTATAATGGGAAGAGCTCACAGATCATTTCGGTCATGCAAATTTGCAAGAATCCTGATTTGACTTTTCATGTCACACAATGCATCTTCTGTGCAGTTTTCATAGCTGAATAGAAATCTTTATGATGTCATCTCCCAGCCATGCAACCCCTCCTGTTATGTTTTTCCATCTAATGTGGCTTTTTGTCTGTCTCCTCTTTGTGTTTTGTTTTACTCGTGCAGGAAATAAATACTGGCTTTTCAGAGAGGCTGACGTGGAGCCTGGATACCCCCAGGACTTGTTTCGTTACGGTAAAGGAATGCCTGACAAAGTGGACACGGCGGTGTGGTGGGAACCATCTGGCTTTACCTACTTCTTCACAGGAGACAGGTAAACATTCATGAGGCTCTATTAAAGGGAGAGTTTACCCAAAAATGATTATTTTTTATTTACCCTCATCTCTTTCAAAACCTGTATGACTGACTTTCTTCTGCTGAACACAAAAAAAAACATAATTTGAGGAACATTGGTAACAAAACAACATTAAACTCCATTGGCTTTCACTGTATGGACACAAAACAATGAAGACATTTCTCAAAATATCTTTTGAACAGCATGAGGGTGACTACATGTCATATTTGATTTTGAAATGAAAATGGGGAACTTTAATGCATAACCAAAAGAAATCTCTTATTTCAGAATTGACCCCTTTTTTTGTAGATATTGGCGGTTTAATGAAGAATCCCGTGCCGTGGATAAAGATTACCCCAAACCTGTGAGTGTGTGGGGCGCTGTTCCTGACTCTCCAAAAGGAGTGTTTCTCAGCGATGATGGAGGTGAGTCTGGCGGAGGAGATGGGTGCCAAAGAATATGTTATAGCTCATTTAAAAAAAAAACGAGAAAAAAGCACTAAGAGGGAAAGTGTGACCTCATTGCTTAAAAACTGGGGCGGCAATAATACATCTAACTTGAAAATGTTCTGATTGGCTAGAATGTTTGTGTACTTAAACGTTCGATGGTGATTCTAATTACCAGAAATTTCCAGATCTTTGGACTCGGTGGGATAGTTTTGTTGTTTAATTCACTAGTGTATTTATTATATTAAATCACTTACACTGGCACCAGTTTTTAATAAGGGTGCCATAGAGGAACATTAGTTTATTGTCTTAAATACTTTTAAAATTACTTTAACAAAGTTAATAAATCTGCAAAACGTCTATTGTTCATTTGTTAGTCATGTTGTGCATGTAAGAATTAAAAATGTACTTTGTATGCATAGAAATCTCTGCCCAAATAAAAAAAATGGTAAGTGTAAGTTACAGTACTACTAATATGCATCTAATCCAGATCTTTTCCACGCAGTGTACACTTACTTCTACAAAGATACTAAATACTGGAGATTCGATAACAGGCGGATGAAAGTCGATGCTGGATACCCCAGATCCATCCTAAATGATTTCATGGGCTGCCGAGTGCACTTTGAGCCAGAAACGGATGTAAAACCAGACCACAGGAGGCCAGAGACTACAGATAAAGATCAAGACGTGGATGACTACAAAAATGTTGAGGATGAGAATGAGACGGAGGACGAAAATGATGATGATGATGATGATGAGAAGGAGAAAGAGGAGGTAGATGTTCTAAGGGTGAATGACACTGAGGAACACATAATGACGCTGATCTTAGTGACTGTGCCACTGGTGCTAGTGCTGTGCATTCTGGGAGTTATTTATGTCATTATCAGATCGCTTCAGAAGAAAGAGACACCCAAAGTGTTAGTTCACTGCAAAAGGTCTCTGCAGCAGTGGGTCTGATGCGTGCTAACACACATTAGCTTTGTTTCTTAACTTGGTGAGCTGCATTTTAAAGTTCATTTGACAAAGAACTACAGCACTTGTGGGGTTTTATTTGAGTTACGGTTTCGATTTAGAAGTTACAGGCAGCAAACAGCTCTCACTAGTCTTTGAGCAGAGCCACTTTTAATGCCCTATATTATGCACATATGTTTTTCTAAGAGACTCATCTTGTCCTTTAATTGTTTATGGTGCTCGTCCAATCAAAATTCTGTTCTTTAAAGGGATAGTTATCCCAAAATATAAATTCTTTCGTGTATTCACCTTCATGTCATTCCAAACCTGTGTGACTCTTACAAATTTAAGTAACCAAACAACATTGATTTCCATTGTATGGAGACAGAACCACTAAGACATTTCTCAAAATGTCTTCTTTTGTAATGCACAGAAGAAAGAGTCATTTACATAAAGGTGAATAAGTGATGACAGAATTTGTGTTTTTGGGTGAACTATCCCTTTGACTAAAAATGTGCACTTTTTATAGTATTATTATTATTATTATTATTATTATTATTATTATGGTGGTCATTTTACAATGTGGTTCCTTTCCATGTGCCACTGTGTGTTATACATTGTGTGTGTTTTCCTGTTGAGCCCAGACATTTTTGTTTTTAACACTGTGGAAAGCATTGGATGTATTTGAAAACGCTTAGATCAGTGAATTTGTTTTGTATCCTCTGTAAAGGAAGAAGCAAGAGGAAACCACAAAATCTGTCAAGGTCTTGCAGACGGGAAAGGGTTAAAAGAAAAGTGAGGCTTAATAACTTGTCTTGCACACATTTAACAGGGTTTATGGTCTCTTCCCTGTGGAGCCCGGCCTGGCTTGCATTACACAGATGTTGCTGATTTTGGACTTTATGTCGAGGAGAAATAAGGGGGGATGGGGGCTCGAGCCAGCCAGCATTTCCTCTGCTTGAGTTCCATTGAGCGTGCCAAAGAGGAGGGGGGATAAATCTGAGGCGTGGCTTTACTGTCATCGTGACCTACATTCGTCTTTCTCCCCCCTCGAAGAAAAGTTTCTCTTGCTATGGGACCTTCCTTTGTTTCTCCACCGAGCTCTGAGCTGCAAAGATTTTGTTTATGAGAGACATTCCTGGATTTGGGATCGTGTCCATCAGTGCCTTCCGAGGTTGAATCTGTGCCTGAATAATGCAGACCACCACACCACTGAAAGTGCTGAACAAATGTACTGCTTTATTTTAACTGACCGTGAGCCCAAGGTCTGCAGGCTTTTTTATTTGAACAAACTTTGATGATTTGAGATGATGATGATTTGATTTTTGTAGTTGTTTAGAAGTCTTTACACGTGGCATTTAAAGGGATAGTTCACCCAAAATAAATTCTTTGTTGTTTACTCATCGTCATTTCATTCCAACCAGGTCGAGGTTCTTCCTTGTACAGGTTTCAAAAGACCTGAAAGTGAGTACGTAATTTTGGGTGAACTATTCCCTTGCCGTTTCAAACCTGTGTCCATGTCAATATGAATGTGTTTTTATGTTTTGTCTATTTCAGGTGTTTTGCTAAACGTAGGCCTTGAGAGTATCGCAACTCTCCCACAACATTTAATTTAGTGTTTTATTTGATTTTACACGTTTGTGTCGTTTTATATATTAACTATTGAGTAAATCATGCAGGGCATGTATTGCTTTTGTCCACGGATATTATCTGGTATGTAGCTTGCTCACAATAAAATTGAGTATACTAATGTAATCGCCCTATTTTTTTTTTTTGTGCACTTTCTGTTTTGGTTTGAGAACAATAACGTGTTAATATTAAACATTTAGCAGATCTGTTCTAGGCATATTACTTGTGACTTAAACTGTGTTTTCCTGCTATTGAGCTAAAGGTATTAAACATATCAAGAAGATGATTGATAAAATATTGTAACTTACAATATGCCAATTTATTATTCTGAGATTTCAAACTTTTCACAAGGTATTTACTAGAGACTTTGAGTGGTAAGAAAATTATAATTTGCGTTTTTAAAGCTGCTATCTATAACTTGTTTTGGTTAAAAATAAAAGCAGTTGTATTAAGTATATAGAGGATCTTCTCCTTAACAGATTTAGAACAGTAACCTAAAATAGTCATTTCTAATTTGAGTTGATAGGTTGGATTTTGTGACTTACAGTAACCTGTAATTCTATGTTCCAGACAGAGATGGCGATAGAGAGGCTCCATACGATCAGATCCATCACTAGTAAAAATCTAATATATGAGATATATGGTGAAGAGTTATTTCCATATTCTATATATGGTGTGTATAAGCATACAAAACTGTTTTGTTACTTCAGTAAACTTGATAGACATGATATACACAAAATAAACACAATTCTTAGTATTAAGAATTTGCTCATGGGCTATATTTACTCTTGAGTCTTACAATTGGTTGTAACCATCAACCAAACAATGAAGTGACGCTTGTTTTAATTCTCAAAACATACTCGCAGGAAACACAGTTTCCTTTACTCTCTCTCTCTCTCTCTCCTGGTATCCTGTTAAAGGATTAGATTAACACTCTTTGGCATTTCGTCCAATCACATGCAGGGACGCTGTCATGAGACTGGCCCGGGGTGCCGATACGCCATACATTTTAGGGGCTTACCTGAGATCAGTTCGTAGTTTTGATTTAAAGGGTTGCAGTTTGTGCTTGTAAAGCAGTAACTTGCCGTTGATCAGTTGTATCGGTCCTTTACTGATTCAGATCTTATCCTGCCTTGATCTCATTACCGGATCTCCTGTCGCTTATCTGCTCAGGCCTGGCATTGCTATGGCCCAGGCTTCTGAAAGCAACAGGTTAGATAAGGTATACCTTCAAATGTCAAAGAATCACTGTTAAGCAATGTTATTTGGTACATTTTTAAAAGCAGTGTTTCTATTTTACAGGGCATATAGATCATTGCATCAAGCTGTTTGCATCATCCTTTCCCCTAATTTCTCCTGTCACCTTTCATTAGTTAATTTTTAACTAATCTTACTGCTTGGGTGTGAGGATCTGTTTCATACGTGTTTCTGTGTGTTATCTTGAAGGAAGTATGCAGGGTAATCTCGGGAAAGGGAAGCGATGATGTCATGCATTATTGTGTTTAATCCTATTTATAACTGCGGTTATGTTAGGTCTCGCACACTTTCATCAAAGCTAGTGTTAAATATATAGTTCAGTTTTTGTAGTTGATTTCTATATCATAGAAAATGTCATTGTCTGTGCACTGTTACAAAAACCTTTGCATTGTCATTTACTTTGCATAAAACTTTCTATTTGTCAGTATCTGCCTTTTGGTTCTACCTCAGCACTTAAGCATTCATACTCTTACATCCTAAGGTCACAGAAGATTTTAGATAAAGACTTTTTTAAGAGTTAGCGGAGATGCAATTCACATTCAGAAATTGAACCCATGTGATATGGTTGATATCCTATAATATGATATTATGAGCTTTCTAAAGCAAGACTTTCAATCTGTGGGATTTTCCAAAATCCATCTCGGGTGTTTTCTCTGTTTTAGATTTGATGTTGGGCTCTTTTGATTTTGGTCTGTAAGTAACCACCCCAAAAAAATCTCCCTGTGTACTTTATTAGTGACTTGGCAACCACTCAAAACACTTAGTTAGCAATGCCATGGCAAATATAGTAAAATTAAATTATATTTAACACCAGTAATGATACAACATTTAATGCAAAAATGTTAATGTTAATTGTCTAATGTTAATTAGACAATTTTGTAATATTTTTTTTAATCTTATTTCTACTACCAAGCAATATACTGTAATAGGATCCAGAATGATTTGGGATCTTGGAAAGTATAAATTATAAACAAACTGAAAGTTCAGGATAAAGTTCAATTGTTTTACACGTAATCTAATGAGGGGTAGCACTGTCCTTCAAGATTTAATCCAGTTAGCTCAATCCTGCCTCAATCCTAATCCTCACAGATTGCTGAAGTCTGCTCTGGATGGTATTGATCCTCACATCATGTCCAATCCTTGCTAAGAATTCAGGTAAGAAATTTAATTGAAACTTTTCTTGAATGCATATCTTTAGCCAATAAAGTAGATTATAATGATCGTGTTCTGGAAGGAGAAATTGATCTTAATTTCAATTTAAATGGACATACTTTTTTTAAGATTTATTAACTTCAAACTGAAAGACATTTTTGGCTACATAAATCTATTCAGTCGCCATAACTACAATAATAATTGTATTTGCTTACAACACAAATCGAGACGTCTAACGATTTATTGACGGATGTCTATGTTTATGCACAAGGTAACCATATGAAAGTTTATTTTGCTTTATCTATAATATTCTAAGTAAACACATAAATGGCCGCTAAGAAGACACTGTAGAAGTTAAGCAACTTATATAGATGACGTAAAAGTAAAAGATCAAGAAAGTGATTGACTTTTGCTTCTTAATCACCGCTTGCAGTGTCCAACTGCTAATCTTTTTAATGTCTGACTCCATAAATCTCAACTGTCCTTAACAACATCACGGTGGCCTTTGTCTATATAGCAGAACTTGTTTAGTTTGCACACACTCTGCTGTGTCTTACTGGTCTCATTGTTCTCTGGCATATATCAAACCTTCTCTGATTGTGTAAAGGATGTGGCAAAAACATTATTTTTCTGAAACTGTTGTGGGGTTTCCCTGGAAACAAGCGCTGTCAGCTGTGAACTTTAAAATGTTTGAATGAGTTGGACGATCACTGGGCTTTCCCATGGATTAAATCCTCTTCCCGAAAACGAATCTATTTTTATCCATTTTTTTTCTCATTAAGTCTAACTAAGATCTCAGTAACCCATAACGTCTGAGCAAAAAACCTTGTTTTAATAGTTTGTTTATATCTTTCAGAATGTTTAACTGGGTGACGAAAGTAGTGCCACATCCCCCTGATGGACAGAACAGTCTGGAAGAAGACTCGGCCAATGTGGTAAACCTCTTAACACAGATTAATAACATAAAAACTGTTTATATTTGAACAAGCTTTGACATTAAATGTGTATTAAGGTGACACAAGTCATTTCCAGATCCACTATAGTTTGCTGTTTCTCTTCTAAAATAAAAAAATACCAAATTTGATGAGTCTTATATACAGTATTACAGATTGACTAATGTTTCATTAATAAAGTAAAGATCATTTATATATTTGTCATTTCCCGCTCTGTCATTTTTCTCTGAAGAATGGAAAAACATCAAACAGAGGTACATTTGCACCCCATTTACTTATAGAATATGATATAAAGTTATTGTTTTTGAGACCAATTTAAGAGTTTAAACTGTACTGTACAATCATTATACAGTATACAAAAATGAAATAAGATATTATCTCTTTCATTATAATCCAGATAAATTTAAGTCATCCAAATCAATAAGAGAGGAAGATCAAACATCTCAAACCTCACAGAGCAGGTAGTTAAATATCTGGGTCAAAGTATGAACAATGAATGATATAATTGACTATCAAACATTTAACAAATCTATTTATTTATATGTCAGTGTTCAGAATGGAATGATAAACTGGCTCTCCAATGGTTTTGCAAATGCACTGCCTCAACCTGCAGGAAGTCCTCTTCTGTCAAGAGCCAACTCTGATGCTAAAGTATGCATCCCTCTTTCACATACCTTTCTTAATATTAGTAATGTTAAAGGTTTTACTCAAGCACCTTTTTGCTGTATTACAATTACATATTTTGGGATTTAAAGAAATTTTTACATTATCTTGCAGTCAATGCATGATGAAGGTTCTGCAGAAAGGTCAGTAATCAACAATCTTTTTATCAAAAACATCACATCAGCCTGTGCGTTATGCATTAAGAGTGTTATGACCTGATTCATTTGGCTCTCCGTCTGCCAGGAATGGAGTTATTGGTTGGATCTCGCAAGGAATTGGAAAGGTGGTCCCACAGCCTGATGAGAAATACAGACAGGGAGAGACTCCAGATTGTGACGAAGTCACAGAGGTTAGTAAACCATGTGACCTAATATATACACACATATGAATTATACTAACATCTTTAAATGTGTATATTTTAGGTCTATGATGTCAAGGACCTCCCAGGTGTGTATAAGCTAATTTTGCAGTATGGAAAATACTAAAAGCTCTTTGGTAGGTTAAATATAATAAAGGTCATGCATGTAAATCATGCATGTGTATCTTTTACACCAGATTCTGAGCCCTTACCACATATACCAGTAGTAGAGATGGTGTCTGAAGATGAAGCATCTGAGGTGGAACCGCCTGCTCAGTACCCTCCAAAGTGAGGAACTGGTTTAATTACCTCTAATGTATCACATATAGGCTAAAAAGGGTAAAGTCCACAAGAAAAAGTTTTGATGAATTTTGTGTTAATAGAATAATGAACTGGATAAAGAATGGTTTCCAGAACGCATTGCCTCAACATGTGGTCAGACCCCCAAATAACTCCAACGCTTCATCACCGAGATCATCACAGTGCTCCAACAAAGGTACCAAAAGTTTCCCAAAAAAAGCGACACTGCTGACTTACTTTAATTTTTGGTAAAAACAAAAAAAAATCTTCTGCCAACAGTTTATTCACCACCTCCAGAGTCGATCACCAGCGTCACAGAAGTGGATTTAAGATCTAGCAGGTCAGTCTTATCAAACGTATTACTGGCAATGGTTTATAATGACATACTGGCATTGGTGTTTACATCTTGTCTTCTACTCATCTTGTTGTCAGTATGGTAGGTCGAATTGTTCAAGGTCTGGGTCTTTTAATGCCACAGCCTGTGATAAAAATCAAGGAGGAACACATGGTAAGTGAGAGGTTTTTACTGTACATCTATACTTCAGATTTATTTAGTCGAGACTCTGACTCCATTTCTTTCCATTAGGAGGACAGGGAGATTGTGCGAAATGGTGAGTAAGACCTTCCTCTTTTAACAATGTTTGCGTGTTTCATAACAAAACCAGTTCATTTCCTGGAACCTCTAGTTTAGATTCAGGCACAAAGATCATTGCATGATAACAAATTGACCCACTCTGGGATGACAAACACAAGTAGACAAGAGACTTTATTAGCTTCAGATTTAAGGGCCAAGCAGTTCTGTTTCAAACAGACACATAACTCAGTCCATCTTCTCCTTCTGTTACAGGGGGGAGGTCAATGAGAACCCCTTAAACAAAAGGAGAGAGAGACAGAGAACAGACCCTTGAGGCATCTGAAGGAGAAAAGTGGCATTGTAGTTATCTTGAATGACCAGGCAGCTATGAAATTGCATTGAATTTTCTGTACTGTAAACTAATGTATAACTAATATACAAATATGAAGAATTCATGTATTTAAAAAACATTGGTGTTTGACTTATTGATGTATTATGAATAGCTGGCAGCTCTCAGACGGGTGTTTGTTGTTTTCAGTGCAGTGATCCTTATGACCTGACATTTAGATGGGCATGACTGTACATCTCTTATGATCCTCATGAGATTTAGTTTGAATTACTGTATTTTTACTCCACATTTCCTCAGCTGACCGCATTTAAGAAAGTTGTATTGCCTTGACTTGTGAATGTAGATTGCATTTGTTGCTATTATTCAGACTTGTGCACTTTATATATTATTTATTTATTGTCCTTTAATGTAATATTCATATTTAATGTACTTAATTTATTTTAATATTATGTTAATATTATATTAATATGTTGTGTGAATAAATACAAATGAAACACATAATTGCTCTTATGTGTAAAAGGGATCTGTCTTTATATGTACAAAAACATTTAAAGTTTCTTGAAAACTTACACAATGTTTTTGCTCTAAATAATATTTTTCATACAAATTAAGCATGCAAAACAGACAAAATTGTCCAAAAAATGTGTTGACTTGCATTGTAAGTACACTTTTTTGCAACATTTATATATTTTATTGTAACTGGGATGCAGGTCAACATTAAAAAATGCTGGCATATGAAGCTTTAAAACAATAATCCTTAAGCATGTCTGTATGTTCAGCAGGCCGTGTGAATTCAGTTCCTGCAGACCTTGTCCTTGAGGAGGTTGACTCTGAAGATGAAGCTCAACCAAAGCAAACTTTACAGCCAGTAAAAGCAGCAGTGAACTTACTTCCATGTCCACCGGCTGGTTTCCAACCACAGACACCTAATTCACCAGAACAGTCTCTTCCATTGAGTGTCACCACACCCTCACAAGCCCACATGGAGCTAGAGGACGCAGAGACCCAAACGGCACGATGGACGCCCATGATCGAGAACATCAAGAGAGAGGCAGAAGATACCGCCATATTAATTATGGAGGAACGGTATGACTTTACTGCAAACCATATACAATTACAGTATTTTTAAAGAGATAGTTCACCTAATTATTGCTTATTCACATATATGTTTGTGCTGTCTAATTTAGGTTGATTCAGGAGCGTCTAGAGATGGCTCGCATGGCAGAAGAAGTTGCAAGGCAGACAGCAGAGATGGCAGTCAGAGAGTTGGCACAGGGCAGACTTGACATTCAGACCATTGTGGAAGAGCCAGAAGATGTTGATCGAGAGTAATTCATTTACAGTATATTAGCATAAAATAGACCCATATATAGCCACACTTGTATCCAAAACCTCACAATACTCACATGCATCTCTGTTACAGATTACAGGTGTTACAAGAAGATGACAGTGAAGCGGAAAATACATGGAATAAAACCACAGAGTAAGAATTACGTTTTCATAGAGCTAATAATTAGTTTTAAATCTCTTAAATTAAGAAATAAACAAGAAAACGAAATAAATCTTTAGCAATGGTGTTCAACGTTAGTTGTGTTTTTCGTATATAAACGGAATGTAACTAATATTTTTCTATCTATGTTGCGTAACAGAATGACCTTACATTATCACAATATACGCGTTTCTGGCACAATACTTCAATATTAATAGATCTACGGCAGCAGCATTGCCTTAGCAACCTCATCGCATCCTCTGGAGACGCGCAGCGCCGCCTCTGGGTTGCTATAGTTACCAATCGCGCCTCTGATGCTTATTATCTGCCTCGTCTCAGTGAAATATGGCGCAGATCTTCGGTGCCAGATTTTATCTGTCGTAACAACGACATTTGTGACGTTTTAATCAATCGTGTTAGCGTGTGATATTTTATTAAGGTACAAAAATGGATGGAGATGGACACACTGCATCACCTGATGCGTTTGTGTGATTTCAAAGTAAGTTCATTATACTAAAATGACGCCGGATAACATGTTATTTGTTTGATTAGTAATTTAATGTTTAAAACTAAAAGGCAATGACACTGTTTATAATATTTCAAGGAGAGTTCTGGAAGCACAGTGTGTGTTAATGTGCCATATCATGCGAACGTTGCGCTTACGCAAGTTAATTTACAGCTGAGTAATATTTCTGCCACGCTTCCACAAGACAATGGATGTGATGATTGTTTATAGCTTATGTATGTCATGAAGTATATAATTTTGTGTGTGCATCCACAGGTGTCAAGCACCTTCAGTTAAAGAGTTTGTTTCAGAAGAACAGGAGGAGGAGAAGGAAACAGACACTGCGTTCCAGGCTGAAACCCCTGTGGAAGAATTCAAGTCCTCATCACCTGTACAGGAGGAATCAGAGCCTGAATCTGATCCTGAAGGGGAAATCAAACCTGAGGCTCGGTCTCAAATTAAATCTAAAAACCTTGAAGAGCTTGACGAAGAAGTTGAATCTGAGGAAGAACCTGCTCCAATCACTCATCAGCCTCGGTCTATTTCCAGCAGCTCAGTTTCTCAAACAGATACACCGGTAATTCAAAAAAGAGCCAGACACTGTGCCATTTATCCGTATAACTTCTCTCTTACTGGAAATGCTATCATCTTGCTCCTCTAGCTATGTCCCTGTGTCTTTTTTCATGAATTACCCCTTTATTATTTTCCTTTCAGCTGACACTTGTTATCCAAAGTGACTTAGTACAGATACAGAATACCAAAGGCTAAAAAACTCCCCCTGGAGTAAATGTGGTTAAATTACACCGTGCACACAGGGCCTAAATACATAGATTGTGTCCGTTTAGTAATGCTTCTTTTACCTCTTTTTGTCAAAATCTTTCCTTACATTATATTTTTCTTTATGCAGTTGGAGAGTACAGCTCCTGAATTGGATACTAGCGGTAAGCATTTATTTTAATTAGTTAATTAATAATAATATCATCATAAACAAAAACATATTTTTTATATTTTCTATTCAGCTTATCGCTCAAATTGTTAATAACATTCCTGATATTATCATATTTTAATTAACAACTGAAGCATTTTCACTTGTTCTCTGTCTTTGGACCATTTTGTTTAGACAACCTGTGTGTTTTCCAGATTTAAATATTTATGCTTACAGAAGTGTCATCTCTCAATATCAAATGAAAACAGATGATGATGTATGATAATTATTGACATATTTGTTCTCGTCACAGTCCTGTCCAGATGTGATGCGCTAAAAAGCTGTCTCATGCATGTGCCCTGTGCACCTCAGGCCATCGAACGCTTCAGCCAGTTTCAGAAAGAGAACGACATCACCCTTCCTAGTGTGCCACGGATGCCCAGCTTTCCCCCTGATTTGGCACAGATCACCCAACAGCTGCCATCGTTTCAACTGTCTCAGTTACCCCAACAAATTTCACAGCAGATTTCCAAAATCCCCCAGCAATTCCCAAACCTGTCTTCAAGCGTTTCCCAGCGACTTTCAAGCTTCACCCCACAGCTCCCCAGCTTCCCACAACAGCTGTCCAACATTCCACAACAACTGTCCAGCTTCCCACAAAAGTTGTCCAACATTCCGCAAAGGTTAACCAGCGTTCCACAACAACTCTCCGCCATTCCACGAACGATATCCAGCATTCAGAACCGTCTAAACAAACTTAAACCAGAGCAGGATGCACAAGCAACCACCTCAGCAGAGTAGAGATCTGGAGTTGGATCATCTCGTCCGTCAGTCTCCACTGCACCCACCCCGAACACCCTCTCCTTCCTCCCCAAGCTCTGTCTTAGACCTCCCCAATGTGCCCTCATACCCCCGTCTGCCACCCATCACCCCTTCCAGACAGTTGTCAGGTGTTTCCAACCCTGCCTTTCACATTGAAGATGATCTCACGTCTGCTAGACCCTCAGGTGATCCACATCTTTGCCTTTGTGTTAGTCTCTGCTTTGCTTTGCTATGCTATGCCTTTGTTGCCTAGTGTGAGAGAAAAATAGTTTGTAGGAAAATTAGTGACCTGTTTATATACCGACCATTGACATTAAACTCAGTTTTCATCATGGTAAGTGATTTTTGTTCATGTTGTTCTTTTATGAATTGTTTTATCATCAGTGTGTAATTAAGAACATTGTGCATTGTCTAATCTACAGTAAGCTCCAGACTTAGTGTGCACCCGGCCGTAAACGTAGAAGATGTCGATTCTGACAGAAGTAAAGGTGGAAGGAGATCTCGCCCCATACCACCAATCATCAACCCACAGGACCCTAACCTCAAAACCCTCACCGTACCTGGTGTTCGTAAAGCTAACCGCACGAGGTAAATCTACCTTACTATATAGTATGGGTATGAAAAGAATACAGGGAGCGTAAATAATGATTTTGTTTTGCTGCATACATACATCCAGCCATAAATTATTATTACAAATAATAACTTTTGCTTTTATGTTTTGTTCTGTTGTCTGTGTACAAACACTTCTTCACGCACTCACACACACACAATTAATTCACTGGATGTAAATAATGATGAATCCAGAGACAGAAAACCACAGACAATTTGGACCAAGATGTAAGATGCTTTGAATGTCAGTTCACATGCTGTTTGTCATCCATTTTCATTTTCACCACTCCATATTGTACATTTGTGTATACCTGATTACATTCTTATATCATCATTTTGAGAATGTTTAGCAATTGGAAAATAAAACATAAACTTGTTTCTCTCTTGTTTAAGTTGATAAATAGCTGGTCATTGACTAGTTGATCACCACCATGTTTTAAAAACAGCTTGACCACCTAAAGCTAATTAAACCAACTAGTAGCTAGTTTGTCCAAGATGGTTACATTAGAATAGAATAATGTGAGTCCTATCATAACTTGGTTTTGTGTTTCTCCTACAGCAAGAGACTTTACTCTCAAGATGATGAGGATGAAGAAGAAATCGAAACGGCAGTCCGGGCCTGGCCAAGCCAGAGCAGCATCTCCAGCGCTGATGATGGGTACCAAAAAAATTTTTTAAATGCAAAATTCAAATAAACATGTGAAATTATTATTGGCATATTATTGAAATAAAAGTTGGCATAACCTGTTGCTGTAATTTGATTTAAAACATAGGATTTGCGTAAATGTGTTTGTGTATATGTGTTTTGGATTGTTTCAGTCTGCCAATTGTTAATTAATCACTAACAAATTTCTAGGAAAAAAAGTATTCCATAAACAAAAACACAATTTTGATCTTCTGTTTTAAGGCTTAATCAGCGGCCCGCATCTTCGGCCAGCCAGGCCAGTACTGTAGTTAACGAGAGGTTGCAGGAGCTGGTGAAGCTGTTCAAAGAAAGAACAGAACGTGTCAAGGAGAAACTGATTGATCCAGATAACTCTGATGATGAGACACCACCTGCCTGTGAGCAGAACCCAAAATATCACAGTCTGACATGTAGAGATGTACCTGAAACCATATACATAAACACTAGATAGAAGTTAAAGTAGCATTAAAAACTTTGGATACTAAAACCAATACCATTGTACTCTAATATGAACAGCTCCATCTAAGCAAGCTCCAGCGCCTCCTCCAGCGCCTCCTCCAGCACCTCCTCCTGCGCCTCCAGCAGAGCAGAAAACAGAGCAGGAGGTGTCCGCCGCTCCTTCTGAGAAAGAAGAGGAGAAAACTAAAGTCCTGTGCTGCAAGATCAAACCTCAGTCCAAGATTGGTCGACTTCTGCGGTACCGTTTCCCAGCAAGCATCGACCCCTTCACTAGTAACCACTTCTCTCCTTTTTTATGTTTTTATTTTTTTTTAATATTTTTAATATTTTGTGTGTTTGTTTAATTTAGTGCCAAAACTTTTTGTGATCCTTCTGTGAAATCCAAGCCAAAGTGTTATAATTTAATTATGAGATAAAGAGCATCAGAGCCATACAAAAAGACAAAAATAGATCATGCGTGTTTATTGCCATAAATGATAAATTATATTATATATTTCAATATACACTCTGTTCTTTACATTATGTAGAATAGATTTTGAGTAGAAAACAGTAAATCACAAAAATGACTTTGACTGGGTTTTCAGACTGAGTCACATTACAATAAATGATTGATACATGCTGAAGTCTTACGGTGGTCTATCATCTCTGTAGATCTGATCTACGTGCTCTGGCTGTTTTGCGTGTCTTTGGCATTTAACTGGAATGCATGGATGATTCCTGTGCGTTGGGCATTTCCTTATCAAACAGCAGATAACATCCATGTGTGGCTGTTGATTGACTACCTATGTGACTCCATCTACATTCTAGACGTCTTGGCATTTCAACCTCGAATGCAGTTTGTGCAACATGGGGACATTGTGGTAAATACAGGAATGAGACAATTATTACAATTTAGTGAAATCCTACTTGGTAATGACCTGATGGACCACATATATACAATGTGGATCTGATTATTTGCTGTTGAATCAAATGTCGCTTGCTTTTGTTTCGTGACTGTCCAACTGTAGAGCGACAAGAAGGAGATGAGAGATAATTACATCAAAGCATTAAGATTCAAGGTAACACAATACTTGTAATTAACTTTAATATTATCTAAGAATTTTAGATAGCTTATGGTTTATTTTCTGTTTTCCAGCTGGATGTGATCAGTCTACTTCCACTAGAGCTTCTCTACTTCAAAACAGGAATTAATCCTCTCCTCCGCTTACCGAGGATAATGAAGGCAAGCTCATGCTCGGATTGTCTAACTGGGCTTTAGAAGGATCAGTATTTAACGTGTCTTTCTTGTTTGCAGTTTATGTCTTTCTTTGAGTTCAACAAACGTCTGGAAGCTATCCTGACCAATGCTTACGTCTACAGGTTAGCTAGCCTTTGCTTTTGGAGTAACATTTGATTTTCAGTGTTCCTGATTGATTCTTACATTTTATTTAATTTATTAGAGTTATTCGAACCACCACATACCTGCTGTATGCCGTCCACTGTAACGCTTGTCTTTACTACTGGGCTTCATCTTATGAAGGTCTGGGTGTTTCCGAATGGGTCTATGATGGAAACGGCAACAGGTACGTGAATCTAATATTATCATCTATTAAATCACGATTTTTTTTATAGTTTCAAATTTGATTTTCTTGTTTTGTGGCCCCTCCCAGTTATATCCGCTGTTACTACTTTGCCGTAAAGACTTTGCTCACCATTGGAGGCCTGCCGGAACCCACGACACTTTTTGAGATTGTGTTTCAGCTCATCAATTACTTTATTGGAGTGTTTGTGTTCTCCATCATGATTGGTCAGGTAAGGCCGTCCGCATTGGTTGGTTGGTTTCATGTGATTGGTTCAACAGATTATTGGCTTGTGTTGTATCAGATGAGAGATGTCGTAGGTGCAGCCACAGCAGCTCAAACAAACTATCGGGCCTGTGTGGATAACACCGTAAAGTACATGGCCTCTTACCGCATCCCTAAGAATGTGCAGAACAGAGTAAAAACCTGGTACAGCTACACGTGGCAGTCCCAAGGCATGCTCGGTAAGATAAGTACATTAAAGTAAATAAAAGTCATCCCTCCACCTATCGTTCTGTCATTAAATCAAGCGTTGGTTGTCTCGTGCAGATGAACAAGAGTTACTAGTTCAATTACCTGATAAGATGAGGCTGGACATTGCTGTGGATGTCAGCTATAACATTATCAGTAAAGTGCCACTCTTCCAGGTAAGTAATGCTGATTTTAACATGATTTCCCATTGTTTCTCTCTATATTCCTCCATCTTCTTGTCTTTCTCAGGGTTGTGATAGACAGATGATCTTTGATATGCTGAAGAGTCTCAGATCTGTGGTGTACCTTCCAGGAGACTACATCTGCAAAAAGGCAAGATGTTTCATATATAATAGAGAATAAGAAAGTGGACTAGCATTTAAATTCCATGTTAAATGTTTACTTGATTTGTCACAAAGCACATACATGTCAATTTTTTTGTGATCTTACAGGATGAAGTGGGCCGTGAGATGTACATTATTAAAGCTGGGGAAGTCCAGGTGGTTGGTGGTCCAGATGGAAAAACGGTGTTTGTGACCCTGAAAGCAGGAGCGGTGTTTGGAGAGGTCAGGTGAGAGTCATCTGGATTTTTTTGAGTGCTGTTTATTGGTTTTGCATGTTTGACCTCAGTTAATTTCAGGTGTTTTTTTTTCTTAATGAAGTTTGCTTGCCGTTGGAGGAGGGAACAGACGTACGGCTAACGTTGTAGCACGTGGGTTTGCCAACCTCCTCATCTTGACCAAGAAGGACCTGAATGAGATCATGGTGCACTATCCAGAGTCCCAAAAACTGCTGCGCAAGAAAGCAAAGTAATACTGAGATTTCAATGGCATTTAGAAAGCAAACATACATATACCAAAAGCAACATGCTTTAAGATGATTCTGTGCTTCAACTTGTAACTTTTTTCTAAAGGAAAATGGTGACAAAAGATAAAAAGCCAGAGAAGAAAGAGGAAGAGAAAGAGCCCGTCCCGATTATTCCTCCTCGTGCCGAGACACCCAAACTGTTAAAAGCGGCACTAGAGATGTCAGAGAAATCAGGCATGAAAGGAACATGGACCAAGTTGAAGGAAAGGACCAATAGATCAAGTGTCTCTCTGCAGGTACATACAAAAAATTGTGTTTGTGATATCTTTAAAAAAAATCATTTAGGTGAGGCATAAGTGTTTAAATACTTCTTTCACACGTAGCGCTCCATTTCTTCATCTGTGGCACCCAACTCGCCCTCCCATGAGCAGGAACCAGATGCCCTGTCTCAGATATCAGACAGTTCAATGCAAATCCCTACGACCCCCACCGGCTCTGGAGATGGGAATGTATTTGCTGAAGAGGGCCCAACAGAGCTAGAAGCAAAAAAGCAAAGTGAATGAAACATTTTGCTCTGTGTACCAGTTGGCCTATCAGGTCAGATACGGTTACATAAGTCTTAAAATGATCTCAGGAGTCTCTTCATCTATACAGCCTACACATCATTCTATTCTCATTCAGAATATATACTTACAGTAATATGCAGGTTCTTTTGTGTAAATATATATATATATAAAGCATACAATTTATTGTTAACCTAAGAGGTCCTAGGATGTCTAAAAGTTAATGTTAATAATGTTTATAGTTTTGTCAGAAGTTGAAATACAGTATAGCCTACTGCAATAAATACATAGTTTGCTAATGCATTAATTTCCCCTCTGATAAATGAATGTCTAACAAGAGACAAGTGCCTTAATAAACCCCGGACACTGTTAAACATCAACTGATGAATCCAGTCATCATCATTGACGGATGGCTGTCAACATTAAAGCATTTTTTTAGCATTTTTGGACAAGTCTAACTGAGTTACATTACTTTGGCGATATGTCGTTTACTTTGGCCTGAGAAACACGGTGCTGAATATTTCAAGATAGTGGGGTTTTTCTTAAAGCATATGAATAGTAAGTGTCTCTGCAGGGTACGAGATCTGTGTAGATTTCCAAATGATGGCAAATGTGTTTGATAAAGGGCCATGCATACACTGTCTAACCTGAAGGGTTCAGTCATATTGTTTTTTTTCTGTGGAATACCTGTTGTGTTGAAGACAGGGTTGTGATTAAGTGTAAAAAACAAGTGTAAAAAGAAGATTTCATGATAAATGTTTATATATATTATATGTATGTAGAAAAAAACGTTTTATTTATTTATAAAGTGGAAAGCTTTTCCTGCCATACATAGCAAAATGAAGTAACATTGTTAACATAAGGATAGGATAGAAAATGAAAAATGTCCAAACATGGCCTTTTTTATTTACAACCTATCTGATTTATTGTTTATATTTTGATTTTGCAAACATTGGAAAATATAGCTCTATTCATTTCATCATGCTGGACAAGTGTGGGTTCAAGGTGGATTTCAGGAATAAAATGTAATGTAGTGTAAAAACATGTAGTATATATACAAATATATTTATATTTTGCTCTTGATTTGTTTACCCTGTTTTAATGATAAAGTAAACATTACGCTACCTATTAACTAAAAATAAAAATTTAAATCTTTTATCACTGTTTATACAAATAATCATCACAGATAAATAACTTTTTTCATGCAAAACATATTTTTATAATATTCATACTTTATTACTGAATAATGTATATTGTATATGTTTATTCTACTTTATTTGTTGTGGATCAGATGGACAGTATGTCTTTTCGAAAAAATGGTAAATTATGCTATTTTCTGTCTCTTCAAAGTAAAATATAAGACAAGCATTGTTCAATTTCACCTTTAAATATCACTATGATTTTAAGATTTGACATGCAATTACTCAGTCAATTTCAAAGATATCAAGGTTATATTTTCACAGAATGTTCTTTATATTATGTAGGATACTATACTTGTATAAGTGCTATACAGCTTTAGCTGGGTTTTCAGAGGCACGTACGGGATTTGTTTGCGTGTGCATTACGCACTCCATGGCCAGTTGGTGGCGCACCACACACTGATTTTCCTCACAAGAAGAAGTGAATACATACGCGCTGTTGCACATGCATCTGGTTTTTGACAGAGCTAGTGGACAAAGTTAAGTTTTAGTGTTACTTTTAAGGAATGGAGCCAAAACGTCGTTACAGCTACTGCAGAGAGTGCGTTGAAAACAGCTGGATGATGAAGGACTCTAGGGACTGTCCACTCTGTAGAAAAGTGTGTTTTAACAACCCTCCTGATAACCTGGCTCTGAGAAACGTCTGTCAGGCTTTTTTGGATTACAAGCGGCAGTTTAAGGAGCAGTGTAAAGCTCACCAACAGAAACTGAGTCTGTTTTGTTGTGATGATGAGCAGCTCTTTTGTGAACTCTGTAGAGAATCAGGAGATCACAGAGACCAATCAGTGAGGTCTTTGATGAACAAAAGGTACTGATGTGCATTTTACTGTTGTCAAAGAAATAGACTTGCATTGCTTTAGGTTATCAATTTTGTATTAAAAATGACATAATTTCTCTCTCCAGCATTATTAAAGACATTGCACAGTGGTGATGTCACATTTCTTCAGGTTAACAACTGCTGTTTCATATTGTTCTACCACACAAAGATAAACAAATTACCATCTAAAAGAAGAAATTAATCAATATATTACCTTTATATTTCTATATTTTTCATAGATCTACAAGGACATTTTGATAAGGTAAGCAGGATTTATTTTGTCCATCTGCATAAGAAGTTTTAAAATCAAACATTGTTTCTGACCCCTGAATGTTTTTCAGAGTCAGGTACACACCTCAGGATCCAGAGGTCATGCCAAGTATATAGGAAACCTCAAGTTTAATGTCTGGAAGAAAATCAGAACATCCATCAGCTACAGTAAGTCAATTCTTACAATATGCATGCTGGATCGATACTATATTTGATAAATGAGAAATGCTGTTCTTAAATTATTTTACATCCCTAATGTATCACATGCATAGGTAGGTGTAGGGTAGGATTTAATTTTACTTGATCATTTATTTCAGCTCCTGTGGTGCTGGACCCGAACACAGTTAACTGTCAACTTCAACTGTCTGATGATCTGACAGAAGTGTGGAACACCAATGAGTCTCTGGATGATGACAGTGAATACTTTGAGTGTGTTCCCCTACCTGAAAACTTGGAACGATTTGAGAAATACCCCTGTGTGCTGGGCTCTGTGGGCTTTTCCAGGGGACACAGAGTTGGGATGTTGAGGTGCGAGACAACGGTTTTTGGATGGTTGGTGTGGCCACAGAGTCTGTGCAGAGAAAAGAAACTCATCGCTTGCCTGGTGATGTCTGGACTATTGGATATGACGGTGAAACGCTCAGTGTGAGGGATCCTCTGGAGTCACGCATCTGTCAGAGCGGATATGAGCAGCCCAAGCAGATGCGGGTGAAACTAGACATGAATGAAGGACGGGTGTCATTCTCAGATCCTCTATTGCCTGTGGTCACATCCTGAGTCTCTCTCCTTTTGTGTGATAGATGTAGCAGTATCATTTCTATTACTGTCTTTTGTTTTACCAAGATGTATATAAAATTTGTGTGTAACTCCATATTCTCAATTTGTATTTTGTTTTTTTACCATTCATACTTTTTTTATCTTTTATATTAACTTCTTTTGATCTGTTATAATAACGGTAAAAGCATAAATCGTTGTTTTTTAAAACCAGTGTAAAAATTAATCACATGTGTCTTGAACAAGTATTTATGATAAAGTCACGATTTTTAATAGCTGTATTTTCCATCATGCTGGACAATCACTTGTAAAAAGTTAAATAAACTTTATACAAAGTTTCATTTGTGTATGTATTCATTTTTTGACATTTTTAATTGGTTTTCATTTGCACTAAAGCTATTAGAGTTCTTATTATATTATATCTTATATATTATATGTGTGTGTGTGTTTTGTAGAACAAGCATGTATTTTGATGAATTTCTTTTTCTGTGCAATGTTTACAATTGTTATAAAATACGTATGTTATTGTTACATTATATTATATTCAATTTATTATATCTATTTCTATATTATATTATTTACATTTTAACGCCAATGGATGAAATACTGCGCCATATCTGTTTGTCGTCACCAACTACAGCCTGTCCTTCCATTTAACGACATTTCCCATCAACCATTGCGCGCTTCTCCACGTGACGTGATGTAAAGCTGTATTCCCATAGCAGTCTTTGGCTATTTTATGCAGTTTTATTATTTTCCTCCGGTTGCAGATGAACGAATAGTTCAGAGGTTTTAGTAAAGAAGAAACGCGTTTTTGTGATGACGCTTTACGTTTGTTGTATCGCTAAATGCTATTCATTGACGTACAACAGGAGGCTGTTATCAGCTGATCCCGTGCTCATGCACAGCAAGTTGACAGTCCCTAATGATCACAAGACCTGCATCAAGACATCCCTGATCGTACGTAAGACCACGTCTGATGTGAGCTCATAGCTATGGACGTTCCGCATCTACCTATTGAGGTGAGTCTACACATCAAACTGGTTAGTTGTTAGATGTGTAATAGCAAGCTAGTTAATAAGAGTTATTAGTAATGACGTTGTACTCCTGTTGCCATGAGATTTAAGTATATGACACCACATGACGAGTTTACCCTAATAGAAACCATCACAAAAATTCTTATATCTGGTTATAATGGTAATTGTATTGGTTGTATTATATTGGTTTTAATGGAAACTATAATGGTCTCTGTGGGTGTCTCCTGGTAATTGGTGAACACCATTAAATCCTATTAGAATAAACACACATTACATTATTATAATTTTGTACTGGTTTTATTGGTAAATGGCTAAAGGTTCATAATGGTATCTATTGTTTTTTCAGCAGGACAAGAAGAGTTTATTGGGTATTTACCCTTTAACCCTTAAAGAAAAGTAATAAAAGGTGTATAACTTGTGACATTCTTCTCATCTGTTTCAGGTAATCACATATATATTAAGTTATCTTCATGTAACTGACCGAAAAGAAGCATCCCTGGTGTGTAAGAGTTGGTATGAAGCAAGCCAGGATCATCGCTTTCAGGTTATTATCTGTCCTATCAACAGATCATTTTTGATCAGTTTGTTTATTGCTTTACAAATTCCATTGGTTGATTTATTACAGAAAAATGTCACCTTCAAGTTTCCTGTTTCCACATCTTCTCTGGACTTCATCCGTGCACTGGGTCGACGTCCTTGCTGTGGTTTAGTCATCAGCCATCTGGATGGCTCCAGCCTCTCAAGAGAGATTCTTATGGAGGTGAGAGTTCACCTCGGCCCTCGCTTGAATAGTTTGGCTCTACCCGGCAGCAGCATCACAGAGTCCTCGCTGCTGACTCTTCTACCACATCTGACCTGCCTCCAAAAGCTGGATCTTCAAGGGCTGGATAGTCTCTTTATGTCTGGAGCATTTCTGTCGAGAGAGGAGCACCGTCAGCAGGTAACGCCTTCATCTTTGATGTAACTCCAATATCCATGTTGTTGTACGTCTAAATCATCATTGTCTATTCTTAGGTCCAACATGCGTTGAGGCACCTGGAGGAACTGGATCTGTCCGATCTCCGCTATCTCTCCGATCTAACTTTTAACCGTCTAACTAGCTGCACGCCTAGGTTACGCAAGGTGTCCCTAGCCGGATGCCACATCGCATTCGAGTTCGACCCGTACCGAGGCTGTCCGGTTGGGTCTGGCTCATCCGCTCTAGTCTCCCTCCGTAACCTGTTGAGTCTTTTACAAAAGCAGTCCGCCACGATCCACAGCTTGGACTTGAGTCGGACCAGCATCACTCCCACATCCCTGCACTCCATAGCTCAGGTGCCAGGTCTCCATCTGGAGGAGCTGAGCCTTCGTGGCTGTAAAGAGCTGATGGATTACTCGGTGGAAATCCTCTGCAAATGGCAGAATGGTCTGAAGATGCTGGATCTCAGCGCATGTACCGAGCTAACCAGCAGGACGGTGCTGGCCGTCGCCACTAAGCTGAAGGAACTGCGGTGGCTCTCCTTGTCTCAGGACTGGAAGATTACAGATAAAGGCATGGCAGAGCTGATGACGCTGCCTTGCTTGAGGACTCTGGATCTGTCGGAGTGTCTGCACGTCAGTGGTGTAGATCTGGTGAAGGGTCTGTCATCTCCACAGCCCAGAGCCCAGCTGGAGACTATTAGCCTTAGAAATTGCACATATATAAGGGTAAATTGTACATTTGTACTGTGTGTGATGATCTTACTGTGTGAGCACTTACAAATACAGTTAATCACAATTAAAACACCAATAAAATTATAAAAAATAATAGGGGACACACTGAGCTCATGATTCACAATACTGGTGATGGTAGGATAGTATCACAAAAAATATATTGTTACACTACTAACAAAGAATGTAGTTGGATGAAATGCCTTTGTTACATTTTCATCCATCCTTCTTGTTTCTCAAACAAACAGGATTCAGTCGTATACTCCCTCAGTCAGCTGTTAGGCAGTAATCTGAAAGAGCTGGACCTCACGTCTTGCGTCGACCTCACTGATCTGAGCGTTCGCGCCATCGCAACATACCTGCCTGCTCTGGTAGTGTTGCGTCTCGGCTGGTGTAAGGAGATCTCAGACTGGGGGCTGCTGGGAATGGTGGAGCCCACGAAGGATTGTGAACCAAGAGACAAAGAGGTGGGACACGTTACACCTTTATTTAAAGGGGTAGTGAGTAATTTTTCAATAGTAAATATTCCAGGTTAACATGCAAAATGCAAATGAGACAACTTTAAGTAGCCATCTGTTGGCTGATTCACAATATTTAGTGGAAATTTTCAATAATCGCCTTCATGTCGTTCTGAACCTTTTGTGGAGCACAAATATGCTAGAAATATCAAAGAGATCTGGTTTTGTGTCCAGACAATGGAAGTCAGTGGAGGTCAATGTTATTTGGTCACCAACATTGCTCAAATATCTTCTTTTGTGGTCTGCTAAAGAAAGAGAAATGATCAGGTGTGGAATGACATAAGAAGATAATTTTTGGGTGAACCCTTTAAAATAGTCGCAAACTTACATGTTCCATAAAACAATGCCTTTAAATGTTTCTTTCGCACAGTAATGTAGTAATCTAACATGTTATTTACAAACAAATTTTTAACATTACATGTCAAATTTACTTGAAATGTTAAGGAGGATAAAGGCCCAAGCTTTACTAGGACTTTTGGAAACATGGGATTTTTCCAGCCTCCCAGCCTGCCTTTTCAGGCGAAACCACGTCTGGTGACAGATGAGCATCTAGGGGCTTTTAAAGAACAGGAAGGAGCATCGTTGTTGGCCCTCAGAGCCCTTCAGGAACTGAACCTGTCGGCTTGTTCTAAACTGACAGACACCAGCATTACACAGGTTAGTATTAAACATAGACAGTTCTATTATAATTTACTCAATCTCATGTTTTGGAAAATTGGCTGAATGAAATGGATGAACTTGCATATCTCGTCTCCTCAGGTACTCCATTTTCCAGATCTTCAGCGTCTCTCGCTTTCCATGCTGCCCGAGATCAGTGATGAAAGTTTGGTGTCTGTAGCGTATCACTGCCGCAGTCTCACCAGTCTGACCCTCAGCCACTGTCCTCAGATCAGTGACCAGGGCATGGCACGGGCTCTCCCGCTTCTCCCACGATTACAGCATCTGTACCTGGCCGGCTGTGATGCCATTACAAACGAGTGAGTAAAGTCAAACTTTTTAATTTTCGTAAATTTCCTGCTCATCGCTTAATATTGCTTAATATGTTCTGGCAGAACTTTGTGCATAATCTCCCAGCACTGTGACCGACTGAGAACCCTTGATGTCTCCATGTGTAAGGACATCACAGTGCACCAGGTGGACCTCCTTCAGTCTCATCTGCCCTTCCTCGAGAAAGTCCAATGTCGCTTTGTCAACGGAGGAGATTTTACTATGGTACTATGATCATATCTGTAATGCACTAAAAGCTATTATTTTAATATATAGTATGATGATATTACATTTAAAGCATCTTGAGCTCAGGTATAAAAGAGTAACCAATTCCAAAATACTATTTTTTGCATTGGATGTACAAGTGAACAACTGAATTATATTATTCGCAGCTTCTGACACCATCCACACATTTCTGATCATTTCATTAGTGCAATATACTAATAATCTACTAGTTTTTAGTAGATTTATTACGGCACACTTCCTCCAGGCTATGTGTTATGTCAGTGTATTTCTTATATAATGGCACATAATTAATGTATTTAAATAAATGCTTTGTCTTTTGAAGTTTTACTGGAATTTGAATGTGCAGTCTTTAATCCGGTTACTGATACTGACATGAATGTCAGTATTTCATCAGCGGCAGATAAGGGTGAAAAGTGAGAATCGGTTTGTGATAAGTTATCAGTTCAAAGGTGGGTGCAGTTTTATACTACGTGTTGCCAGGTAACATTTTTAAAAATGTATCCTGGAATTACAAGCATATTAAAAACAACATTTTAATACCTAAAATTAAGTATATATTTTCTAATTTGCTCAAACATATTTTTGCTCTTTTATCTTGATTTATGATTTAACAAAATATGTAACCATACAGATTAATTAGTTTTAATTCAAGTTACCCGTGTTCCCTGAAAACTGAACCCATGACCCTTGAACAGTGAATAACATGAAAACAATTTAAAAAATATGTTTTTTGTCACCATAACAAAAGACAAGACATTACAGGTAAAACAATCATATATTTTTATTTCCATACAAAGGAAAACAAATCTAATATAACGTACCATTTTAAGGTGGTAGTTTTCGTATCAAGATTGTTACACAATACAAGAGGTTTAACATAGAAAGTTATATACAGAATAACAGTACATTGATCTTTTTTGTACCAGATGTGTATAAATTTGTGACAACCACAAAAGAACAAAATCAGTGGATTATGGCACAGGTTTTCAAAGTTGATCAGCTCCATTAATGAGTTATGAAAATGCTCACGAGCCACCACAGAATCCTTGAATCATAATTCATCAGTGAGCTTTAAACATTATTAAGAAGTGCTTGTTATGTGGCATTACAACCACAATCAGTTCACTTGATAAAACACAATTAACTAACTCACTTTTAAAATGGAAAACACGGCATCTTTGCTACAAAATACTGACATTAAATACTGTATAGTGATTCTGCACTTTGTGGAGAAATTAACTGGCAAAATGGAGTAGTCTGACCCAAAATAAAACAATATTTTTTCAGTATACACCTCTATGCCTGCGTTTTGAAAATACAAATAACATACCAATAAATTGCAGTGTTTCCATAGCACACTTGGCCAAACTACTCCTCTACAACAACATACAAAATATTAGAGATTCAAACGAAACGGTTTTCAATTCTTCAACCCAGTTCAAGTACAAGCAAAATCAAAAGCAATTCTCTAAACATTTGATTACCTTTTGTGTACCAATCTAGTGATTCAAATAGACTCTTGTCTATAAAAACACATAAATGCATGTTTCAAATCTTAAAATGCCAACCATGCGTTACTGCAGAAGTATAAATGTACCTAGCAAACGGTGCACACAAAATCAAGACATCGTACCGTTGAAGAATAATTCATTCAGATCTCACAGAAGTACAGATGTTTATAACAAATTCATGTGTGTTTCCTGCCCAACAAGCTGCTCAAAGTCACTTAATGTTTTTTAGTATGATTTCAAGATGTTTGGTAGAAGCTAAACAAGTAATAAAAAATAAAGAAAAGTAAAATCCTGGTTAGAGAATGTACGAGTATAGACAGAAAAGGTACTTTTTAAGATGCAATATGCCAAAAATGACCAACTCCCAATGTAACGCCACCACATTCACTGCAGGCACTTGTCATCTCGCTTTGATTGTTCAAGGTGCTTTATCTCTCATATCAAGCCCTGAAATAATACCTCAACATCTCTTCACTCCCAATCTCAAATCATGTATCTGCAGTGCCACCAAGTGGCCACTGTTGGCATAAAGTTGTTTCCCATCTTGGTAGTGATGACCACACTTATTGTTCTGCTTGGCTAAAGTCATAGCAGAAGTTGAAGTTGCTGGGTGGTTTGGGTATGGGCGGGGCCATGTCTGGGATAGGGACGTTCTCCAGGTCCAGGAGGCGGAGCTTGATTTCCATAGATAGGAGAATGTCCAGTTCGCTGCGCATGCTCTCGCTGCTCATCTCTTTACCCAACAGTACATTGAGCCCGTCCGTCCACAGACACAACTGGAGGAGCAAGTCAACAACACATTAATCACTACCTCCAAAAAAATATTTATAGCAAAAAAACATGATAAACTATGGAAGCCCTGAACACATTGTAAAAAAAAATCCTAAAGATTTTTTTTCAAAAACATTTCATCTTCAAAAAAACATTTTCAGTTTAAAAAAATCCTAAAGATTTTTTTTTTCATTAAATTTTTTGTTAAAAAAAAACAATTCACACTTTCATGTTCGATTTTTTTTCTCTTCCAAATTTTTTTATCTTTATTTTTCCATCTTCAAAATTTTTCATAAAATTATTTTTTAATCTTAATGTTTTTTCCTCTTTAAGAGATTTTTTGCTTTCTTGTTAACAATTAGCATGTAATGCCAACCTTGACCACCAGATGTCACTGTCAGTACGAATGAAATGGAAAAAAAAATGTAAAGGGGGAAAAAAATTAGAGGAAATTTTTTTAAGCTGAACAAGGTGTAAAAAATGTTTTAACGATGACATTTTTTTAAGAGGAAAAAATTGGAAAGGAAATTTTTCTTGAAAAAAAAAAAAATTCAAGAGAAAAAAAAACTTTTAGGGCTAAACAAAACAAATACTCACATCTGTTCTGGAAGAGGCAATGAAATTCAAGCTATACTCCTCAACATCATACATGATGCTGAAGGCCAAATCTAACATCTCCTGCAAAACCAAAAGAACACCAAATATAGGTCATTTTATACAAAAAAAAAAAATCTCCAAAAAGATGTGCATGCAAAGCTAACAAGTTGAGACGTTTTTCAGCATACCTTGGTCTGTTTTCCCTTGTTCTCCTTCATGTGAGGACAGTCTTTGCCAGTTAACACATTTTTGATGTCTGCGACAGGAACTGTGAAGCACACATCAACATTACATCAGTTGTTTTGGTAAAGAGGTCAGAGGTTATCCATCAGTCTGAAAGAAGCTGGACTATTTTACTCACTCTTTTCCTGAAGTGCCTCGATGGAAGGCGTCTCCGCCTCCTCCTCCACGTCTCCATAGTGCAGAACTTTGTGATTAGGAGAAAGTCGACAATACCATAGCTTGTCTAAAAGACCAACAACAATTACTTTTATTACCTTTACAGTGTCCATAGTAAATTTATATGTACATTTATATTTTTTTCTGGTGTCTTGGTGATCTCTCACCTTGTCTTCGTCGGCTACTAATCTTCCGGAAGAGCGTTCCGTGACACAGACGGTTCAGTCTCTGCTGTCTGATGAGCTCGAGTAGTTCTGGCTTTAAGCGCTCTTTCAGCTCTCTGCACACACATGGAAAACACACATGACACTATTTAGACATTTTCTGAAGTGAGATCCAAAAACAATGTTTAAGATCTAGCATGAACTCCACAAGAAACAGACATGTAAAGTGACTTACAGCACCGGTGGGGCGAGCGTCTCCTCCTGGTGGAGTCGCTCGGTCTGCCTCAGTTTGAGGATCTCGCTGTAGTTTAGAGCATTCACCTTATTCTTAAAAAGCTCTAGAGACGTGGGCTTGCTGGACAGCGTTCTCGTGATCTGCTCCCGGACCACCTGCATCACCTGTGGAGAGACGATCACATCATTTACATACCGCTCAGTTGGGACTATGGATGTCTGTGTAACGGTTTAAAATCTAAAATTAATGATTAATTCAATTATTACACATAAATATTAGAATAATTTTCGTGGATATAAACAGCCACAGATTGTCCACACATGCACGGCTTGACCTCACGCTGACCATCCCTGAACAGCATCTCTCTGGAATTCAGGTCAAAGGGATGGAGGAGAGTGGAGAACAACAGGGGAGAGAAACAGACAATGACAATATGGGTCTCTCTTCTACTAGTAAATGTCCAGCTGTGATGCAGACAGAACTGCAGTGACAAGCTCGTTCAACTAGAAGATAATAAACCCTTTCCGACAGTAACACTGCTCTATGATTATATTTCTGTCGTTGTCTGGAAAAACTGAGGTCTGATTTCTTAGTTTTCCCATACATTTGTATGTGTCCATTACAGTTTTTGTTGCCCACTTGTACTACAAGAAACTAAGGACGTAAGAATGCTCATGTTATAAACAATGGTCTTATATTCATTTTAAATTAATAATCATGTGGGTTGTGATGACAATCCCACAAAAAATTGTAAAAAATCCCAAAAGTCAAAAATAAATTTTAGTTCTGAAGAAAGTTGTGAGTTTTGAAATCCATAAACATCCACATAAACTGTTTTTATATGTTTTTGTAAATGTTACAAAAATTCATACACATTTATACATATAACAACCTTGACAAAAAAAACATTAAGACTCAAATGTTCCAGATCACCTCTCCTACAATTAATTAACATAAAATTGTTTTGATAAATTGAATATTATTATAACAGAGTTATTAGGTTTTGACCAATAAATTAGAAGACATGTTTGACTTCTGACATTCATAATATCCAGGTAATTATTTGCAACAAATATAAATAAAATGTTGCACTTAAAAGGAACAACAAAATAAATTCATATGAAAGTTTGTTAAACATGATATTTCTATTCCTATTATTTTACCATGAAAACCTTTGATAAAAATGCTAAAACCTAATAAAAATCTAAATTACAAAATGTCCCATTGAGAGCTGCACAAGAGCTGCATAAAATCCATATCACCACTTATTACAGCTTATTAGTACAGTCAACACACATACACACCCTATATCATCACCATCACCCACAATTCTTTCCTTTTTTAAAATCTAACATTATTCTGTAACATTCTTAAAACATAGAGCCAAAGCAAAAAAGCCCTACCTCAGCCATAATGACAGCAGCTTCACTTCACAACCACACAACAGTGAGAGGGTGTGTGTGTTTGTGTATGTGTGAGAGCGTGTATAGTCCCTCCCTCTAAATAACCCCCATTATACTGATCACACAATTTTCACATCATACAGGTCTCTACAAACCAGCTGACAACAACATAATGCCAACAACGATTAACAGTCTTTATAGAGAAACAGGACAGTCAGGGTGTTTGGAGTGTATAGGGATGAGAAAAGAAGAACTGAGTAAGAGGAGAAAAAAAAACATGGAATAAGTAATTTACCTGGAAAGTAAAAGTCGCATCTGTTTCATAACATGTTAAATGGTTTTCAGAGTTTTCCATGTTAAATGGAAAATTCTGAAAATGAAACACCCTGTCATTAAAACAAGAAAAGTTTAGCAAAATTGATCTGTCATATAATGGAAGTGAATGGTGACTGAATCATATCAAGATTTTCAGTGACTTAAGCCTGTTCATCACATTAAACTAGACCATCAAAAATCTTTCTTGTGGGATGACAACAGAACATTTAATTTTAGGTTTACTATCCCTTTAAGATTTCCAAAAAAACCCTATTTTGTCGATGTGATGTAATGCTGATGTAACTAACTACCATGTGGGACGCAATTTTTTACCCTCTCTGTATTTTTGCTACGGAGTGGACTTCTTTTTGTTGTTCTAATACCCCTTTATAATGATCGGCCTTATTGTCCCAGCCCACCAGGTTGGTGTGGTGGTGGGGCGACTTTCAGTGAAAACAAAAGACAGCCCAATCGGGTCAAAAGGTCATGTGGTTTACGGCCCAAAAACGTTTATTAAACGGAGGTCTGTTTTGTTGCGCTGCTGAATAGCCTGGGCTAGAGGAAGGGCACTTTAACATCAGAAAAGACGACATTACAATTTAGGGAATGTTGACGTAAACAAAAGCAGTTAAACAGAAGGAGTCTGTCTCTTTAAAAGAGAAGCATACTTGTCATTCCTATGTCTTGACATTTCCCGGACACGTCTAGATGAAGCCATCAGTATCCATTTGTTTTATTGTAAACTATAAATCACAGCTGCGGCTGGTCACATCTGTTTTTTAATGTGACACAATTGTACAGCTTTCATGAGCCTTAAATTAATATTAAACCAAATAACTTCACAACTCATGCAACTTAGTAGAAAGAAAAACTAAATGCTAAAAATGCTTTTTCTTATGTTTAAAATATGCCTTGTACCTTATCAAAGTCTTCTTGTGTGGCTCTCATCTCTTTCCACGTCTTGTTGAGGAGCTGAATGCAGATGCAGAAAAGCTCTTCCAGAAGTCGGTCCTGAGCGAAGAAGATAGGGTGATAGTCTGAGCCCGTCTCGGAGGCTAAAGCACAGAGAGAGAGAGAGAGAGAGAGAGAGAGAGAGAGAGAGAGTGAGAGTGAGAGAGAGAGAGAATATGGGGTTAACAATAGATGCAGAGGACCACCAGATGGCTGTATTTGCTTTGGAAACAGACACTATAGGACCCTGGCAATAAGTTCAAAGGACCCTTTATATTATTACACCTTATCTAAAAATGTTCAGATACCAATTCCCCCCCCCAAAAAAAGGCATTGAAAATAATTGTTTTCATCACTGTTGGACAAGACAATTTCAGAAAACATGGATTGGTCACCATTAACTCATTGAGACAATATGATATATTGAACTACCATCACTACTTTTTATCAATATTTAACTTATTCAATCAATGTTTTACACCGTGATGATTTACAGCAAGTTTACTCACGGGCTTCTCCGATCCGTAAGATCTCGCACAGGATCAGGGTGAGCTGGATGCTGCTGCGAGCAAACGGACACTCGTGTTTGTCTTCTCTGCTGCTGTTCTCCAGCACAAACTAAGAAAGCGAGATCAGATCACATGACACATACTGAGAAAACGAAGTAACATAAAGAAAATCAAGCTAGTAGCATGCAAAAATGTTTGTTAGTTCATATTTACTGTTGCTTTTGTTGTGCTTTGTTGTGCTTGTTTGTGTATTGTTATACGTGTTCACTCACCCTGCTGTAAGCATCCGGGTAGCGGGAGGCAAAATACGCCATGGTGTCTAACGCCAGGAGACCCGGAGGACAGCGGCTCAGGTCCTGACCAGGATTACTGTTATTCTGCAACACAGACAAGAGTTGAGCAGGGTAATACTAAATAAAACCCACATCTGTATTTCAGTTTTGTGTAACTTTGCGTAACGTGTTTTTATACTCACAGAGAAGCCGAGCTTCTTAAACTCTTTAGCGCAGAGCGATCGTCGCCTCTCGTTGCTCAGGCTGCTCTCGCTCTCCGTCTCAAACGCAGCCTGACGCAGCCCGTGAAGCATTTCCCTCTGGTCCTGATGGAGGCAAAACACAAACAAAATATTCTAAGAAATGAGACGTCACACTTTTCTGACACATGTATTGAACGTTTATACAGTAGAAAAACAACCACAAAGAAAGACGTGGAACCAAAAGAAGACCTGGCTGTAGGAATCGAGCGGCGTCCTCATGCGGTACTCTAAGTGGTTTAAACGAAGAGTCTGCAGTACGTAGAGGTAGTGGGCCATCTCATCACCTACTATACTAGAGCTGTGGATGATGTTCTGAAAAAATGAGAAGACAGTCATGATTTATGTAGCACATAATCAAGAGCTTGATTCCCAGGAACATTTATATAATGTATACATTTAATTCACTATGCTTGGCTTTGGATTAATGGATCATGTTTTATTCATTATTTACTTAATGTTACAATAAAACATTTACATTCATTGTGCTTTTTGCTTTTTTAACAGTAAGTATCAATGAATTTTCCCACCTTGTAAATATACTGCCGCAGGTGTCTCTTTTCGAGAAATTCAAAGAGCTCCTGAAATCATATCAAATCATTTCATATTTAAACCAGAATGAGATAAGTTGATATCGAATGCATTCTCTTATCCAAACAGATGAAATGCAGTCTGTCTCTTTCACCTGTCTGTCTGCTTCTCCGGCCGCCTGTAACATAGCCATCAACAGAGCCATGGCCTTGGTCTGCAGCTGCTGGTTTGTTCTACAGAGAATTAAGGAACATTAAAAAGAAGTTGAAAATATTCACACTGTGACTATTTCATCTCAAATGAAACACATTTAGAAAGAGGAAGTTGCTCAAAAAGGAACCATCATGTGTATTTATGTGTTTATTTGATAACGGCATAATCAAACCTTGAAAGGAGAAAGCGTGTAGAAACAGTTAATAAACATTACTATTCAAAGTGTACTTGTAAACGTTGCCTACTGTTTAGATTTAGTAATCGATTATTATGACGCAATACACCATAAACCCGATTCAATCTTTGCCGTGTAGTTCACAATTTGAAGAAGGAACGACTATGTAGTTCCTACTCTACACCCATAAAACAAACATGATGTCACACTTACACCTGCAGATGGGAAATGAGTCTCTCCATAGTGATTTCCTGTTTGACCTGATTAAACAGGCTATTGCTGCTGAGCACCATGCTTTCCAGGATAGCCAGCGAGACCTGCTGGATGGATGTATCCAGCACCTTCGCATTTACAAAACTGGCGATCTGAAAATAACGAATTCAATCACAAATCCATTTAATGTTTTTAAACAGTTATAAACGTATTTAATTCAAGTCGAAGTTTGTTGTGTAGTTATACACAATTATGAATGTTAAGTCTGTCACCTTTGTAATGAAAACACTTGACAGATTCTCCCAGGACACAATGCCATGATCCATCAGTTCCATAAAGGCAGTAAGAGTGTGTGTCATTATGAGAGCAGCTCTGGAAGAAAAAAAACATTAGACATTCACTTTTTTAATCGTCTCAAACAATCTACAGACCGACAGGAAGAGAGAAACAGGAAACTGACTCGTGGTCATCCTCCACTATCTTGACGAGCAGAGAGTGGCCGTCACGGCTGATGAACTCCTGAGCGAATGTGATGTCAGTGGAGACGGACGCCAGCAGCTTCAGAGAGTCGCAGCGCACGCCGGAATCTGAATTTTGGATGCCTTTGTACAGATCTTCAGCACAACGACCCTAACAAACCACAAAACCACAGTGTTGTCAGTTCCTGAAGCTCAGCGGGTAGCTGACAATACCAATGTTGTGGGTTTAATTCACAGGTAATAAAGCGTATGATTTACTGTGAGTTGCATGGATAAAAGCATTTGCCAAATGCACAAATACAAAAACATCACTCAACTAAGCAAACACAAACGTTAAATGTTATTGTGTATAGGCACATCTCTACAAATACTAAGCAGATTAAATACTCTGTTTGAAAGACTGTGTGTATATGAGGTTGTAGTGCAAAGACTCACGGGTGCTTTGGTTAAACGAAGAATGCTGCCATTTTTGATGTCAAGACGGTTCTAAAACGAAGTCAAGAAAGCAACAGTTTCAGGAAGTAATTCAGCTATTATTAGACATAACTATCACCATCAGGACTGAGTCGATGAGGGGAGAGAGAGGGTTTGAGAGAGAGAGAGAGAGAGAGAGAGAGATATTGTAATTTAGTAATAATTTAAATAAACTGTTTATTTCAAACTTTTAGCCTTAGGGAATAAGTGGTTTGGAGCTGTAAATGGTAGTTGATGACATCAGCACTTCTTAGGGTGCACAAACCCCAAGGCTTTCTGCCTCTACATGTCTAAGAATTCAGTCTCAACCCACAGGCTGAAAACCTACGCACACACATCTGCATATACAGATAAATCACATTACATCAAAACTCACTTTCATCAACTTAAAGCATATTTGTTACATAAAAAAAACATCATCATCCCCGGTTCACAAAATACAGACAGACAACGGAAAAAGACCACGATACAAAGCAAAACAAACAGGCCCGGCATGAGGTCCGTGCCTGACCCCACCCAAGGTCAACAACTGAATATAGCACAGGCAGATAAGTGGACTGCACCAGAACAAGTGGCATTATTGACATCGGTGTCTAAAACTCCCCCACACACCCTGACAAGCACACACACGCAAGCTCCAGACGCTGGAAATGACTCACAGACTCTGTGATGTAGGTCTGGACTCCATCTGCATATTGAAGAGCGTAGTTGTCGGGCCCTATAAGGTTCCACCTTTAAAAATAACACAACATCCAATTCATAAAACAGGTATTTTACATCACAGAAATAGGCTCTGTAGTCATATACATGGACTTACTTGTCGCAAACCTCTTTTATAACTGCGGTGAGTGGCTTTTTCTGAAACAAACAGGAAAATAAAAATACGTTAACTGTGCAACAGATCTTAGTCTAATTGGATTAAACGCTGGTTGAATGACAAAGCGACCGCCTTGGTTTGATTCTAAACACACCCAAAACCTTGCAGGGCTTTGATTCATCTTAAACGATGAATCAAAACAAAGGGAAAAACAGGAGGAATAAAGCTTCTCCCGTTTCAGCATCTCATAATTTGTGGCAGCCGTTGCGGCTCACCAATCAGAAATGTTGGTGTCCTGTGGTTGACCAGTCAGTGGCCTATAATTTGTGGGATACGGGCTGGAAAGTTTTTGGTACGGCGAGTAAGTGCAGACAAGCACAGACGGGAGGGTCATGGTCAAAGTTTGAGGTACTTTATAATCCTTAAGAACCAATCACAGTCATTTTGATTTCAACCTAGTTATCTCATGGAGAAGAGAGTTCTGACAATGACTGGCCCTTAAGACACAACTTACAATAAAAGATCCTCTGAAGATGTCTCACACAATGGGATCAAAACCTCTAAAGATAATGAATATGTTCAGCGTTCATTCACTCTTTTGTTTTGGCCGGTCAGATGCTCATAATGGCTCATTCAGAACAAGTGAGAATGAACTAATCGATTGTGATTTGTCAGATACAGAAAGCCCTTGATGGTGTAGACCAGTCACTTACAATTAAAAGACAATTTATAAATAGTTATTTTAATATTAAAAACATTGTTAGGGTTTATAACACTGGCTCTGAAGATTACCAGGTATTAAGTTATATTTTACACTTTAGCATTTCAGTTAAATGTTTGTGATGTGTGACGGAAGAGTTTGTAAACTGTAAAATTGTGTAAACTGTTTTGTGTAAAATAATAATGCAAGAATTAGAAACATTTCTATATGTTAGCTCTAGATTAACTTTAACATCATAAAATGTTTTTAATGATGAAGTTACATTATGCATTTGGAAAAGATTTTAATATCTAGCAGGATTACATTATATTTTAAACCAATTCAGTGTCTCTCTTTGTCCCATGTGAACCGTGTTGCTTCCTTTGCAAGGGGATCATTGACAAACCAAACTCAGTATATTAAATAAATAGTTTTTATTCCGCAAACACTGAAAGGCAAGTTTCAGTCATTTGCGTGGGTTCTGGTTAACATCCTCTTTATGATGCAGTATAGGAACGATGGCGTACCTGGTCTAGCTGAATGAGCTGCGGGTATGCTCCCGGCATCTGAATGGCGATCTTCACGATATCCTTTTGCTGCGGCATATTTAAAGTTGAATCTCTACAACCCTGAAACCGATAGAGACAGTGATAAAAACAAGTATTCAAACAATCACATACACACTGTGCGTTCTTCCCAAAATGAGATGAATGAGAAACTTTACCAACATCATCTTGGTTTGTTAAAATTCTTTTTGCCGTTTGTTGAAGTTTATCCAAATATCCAATTCGGTTTTTTTTCAGATCAAACAACACATAAATGCACATGCAGTACTGCCTGCGCTATAGGACAGAGAATGTATCATGAACTGTGGTTTAAGGATGACTGTGTTCCCATGTTCCTCTTTTAAATGAGAACTTGTGTGTCTCTACCACTTTTTGCTTCAAATTACATTAACCATCTTTACCTAGTTATATTTATTTATCATGCAAGCAAAACTATTTTAGGCATCGTCACAATGTCTGGTACACTGGCATATTAGTATTATTATAAATAAATGATAAAGTGATCAACTACAGGTCATTGTATAGATTGTGACACAGTGTGACAAGATACAATGGAAAGTGAAAACGGGTGGAGAGAGAGAGAGAGAGAGAGAGCGAGAGAGAGAGAGAGCGAGAGAGCGAGAGAGCGAGAGAGAGAGAGAGAGAGGTTTTTCTCTTAACCAACAATTTATTTATATATAGCCGATGTATTAAATACTGCTTGAATTTTGTCAAAATTTGACACAATTAAAAGAATAAACCTACTCAAATAATGATGTGGCAGACTCTTGAATCACAAAGCGTTGGAAAAGGTGATAAATGCATGCCAACTTATTTATAGGAAGCCAGCCAATCAGATTGAAACTAGTTATTTCCAAAAGCTCTTGCCATTTATTTGCAATATGAATCAAACCGTGGGCGGTCCGTGAGTGTGCCATCAGAGGCTGAAACTACTGCGGTACACACATGGCCGCTTTTATTAACAAGAGCTTCTGCCGAATTGTTTAACAGACTCAAGTACTTCCATATGTGCAGACCGTGTGTACTGTCCTCAAGAGAGCTTCCCATTGAAAGAGAGAGTTGTGCTTTTGAGGTGAACTTAGATCATCTGATATGCCCAAAACAACCTATACAACTGACTGACATTAAAAATAATACATTTCCTTTAACACACTGTACGTGTATAAGACCTCAGTCTGATCTAATCCAAGACTCTCCACATATTAATGATTTCTTGTGTACAGATTTGTTCTCTTCGTCTAAGGCTTTGGGTGAGAGTTGCTGACACATGCTGAATATTTGTGTTTCTCAAGGCTTCATTGCCAGCATGCCTTAGCACGCTCAAAGAGAAGTTGTGACAGTACAGCCCTCCTTCTCGTCTACTTTTTGGGGGCTGAAAAAGGAGATACATAAAGATAGAAAGAAACTACATACTACAATCAACATAAAGACAGCTTCACCCGATGCTTTAGGGTCCAGTGATAGAAATCCTAACAGGTCTTTGAACCCGGTTTGATACAGTCTGATCTTGTGGGAGTTCATGAAGAAAGTCTGCCTGGAATTTCAGCTGTGCCACCCCCTGACAGAGCCAAATCAAGGATTACACACCCTTTTTCTGCCAAATTTCAATGGATTTTTTCACGAAATCCAGGAAAATCCAGAGTTCGAGGTTTTAAGATTGAATGCATTATTATTTAGACGTCAGGTATAGAAATATCCTAACTGGAGGAACTTTGTATTCATTTAAAACTCTTTTTATATAAACCTGACAGTCACATACTGTACAAGATCTTTCTGCATCAGAGTCTCAAACGCTAAACACACGCAAAAAAAATGTGCTTCAACTTTCATATCCACCGTTTTCATTCCGCGTGTTTGAATACAAAACAGATTGCACGTTTACGTTTACTCGCACATTTATTTACATTATGAGGTAAAGTCTGCTTTAGGGCTGAACAGTTAATAAGTAGCCAGAAAGTTTCGAAAAAAAGTGGTTTTGTTTCTTTGGCTCTTACCTGTGTGAAGCGAGAGGGAAATCACAGTGTGCGAGATCGCGGAGCGGATGAACATTTGATGTTTGTTCGCGGGAAACAGCAGCGGTGACTTACACAACACAAACTTTTCAAATGTTACATTGCGTTCAAAGTTTTCAGACTTCTAATTGATCGCGTACACAGTTCCGGGTTGAATAATGTCCCTCCCGCCCCCTGGAGGAGGGAGTGAAGACCCGACACTTTCCCAAAACTTGGAAGAAAGACAGAAAAAGGAAGTCTTGGTCTCACGAAACTTTACATTTTACATGCACTGTTAATGTGCAAAATCTTTATGACTATATTGAACATCTTCTACTTTATTTTATTATTAAAACTATAGCCGTTTTTAGAAAATAATACAATATTACAGAAATGCACTGATCAAGGTCAACAAGATGATAGTTTAATGATTTGTTAACACTTTACAATAAGGTTGTTTGTTAACATCATGCATTATCTAACAAGAATGAACAATACTTATACACCATTTCCTAATCATGTTTATTTCAGGATTTATGTGTTTATACATTTTAAAAATCAAAAGTTATCTCTGTTAACATTAGTTAATACACAAGGAACTAACATGAGCAATTGTTTTGCCATTAACTATCATTAACAAAGACTGTACTGTTTATTGTTAGTTGTGGTTAGCTAATGCACTTACTAATGTTAACAAATACAACTTTAAGTTTACACATTTTTGTCAACATTCCACCCAAAATGTGACCTATTTGTTACCAACCAATTTGTTTAAAATTACATAAGTTATTTACTACAGGATCTTTATTAATGTGAAACCTGAAATGTCTAAATCAGCAGGATATGACTCAATTACTTAGCAGCCATTACCAAGTCTTAAAGAATTAGGTTAAGGATAAACGTAAAATAAAAAAAAAAAATGTAAGAAAAAATGCTTTATAACCATACAAGAACAAAATCACTCAAAAACATCACATGTAGAAAACTTTATTTCATGGGGATGGTTATTCTGGTTGTGAACAGTTATTTTGTCGCTTTGCAATAACACAAACAGTGAATTTTTAAAACCTGATAGAAATCCCTGGATATTGTAAAATGAATAAACTCTGCCTACCAAATTAAACTCACAGGGTTACCTGGGCGATCATACTGTTTTAAAGTGCAATGTGGAAATGTGGTTAGAAAGCAACTGCCAACTACTGAAACCAGATCAGTTGGAGATCTATTGAGTACAAAAATAAAGGTAAATGCTTTGTGTACAAGCATAAAATATCATTTAGCAGTTACAATTAGAAAACAAAAAAGGCTATCTGTTCCCAAACAGTTGGTGACAACAAAATAAGTCCAACTATTGGTACATACGTAATCCAGATCCAACTCTTGCCATGTTGTGACTCTTTTTTAATTCCCCCAAACCCACAAGTTTGGACAGTTATTCTCATATACAGACATATTGAATATTCTCAAAAGTTTATCTACACACATATATAAACGTTAGGTTAGGACAGATGTGTACTGTATGATCAGAAACACATTGAGGGGCTGTGTTTCAAAATACAAAAATATCAAAGACCGGCATCCGATTTAACATTTGTACAGCGCTTTAAACGTGACCTTTCCACATCAGTTTTGCAGTTTAAACACAGTAAAATTCATAAGCAACACAAATCCAAATCTTAGCATAACAGGGCATTCATTGTGAAATGCACTACAAACACTGTAAACTAGCTATGTTGTGAAACAGACAGATCAGATTAATGTTACAACACACCTGATGAAAAAATATAATGCAGGAATGGTTTATGCAACACTTAAGCATGTTCCTTTACATTTTCTGAAGAGCTTGACACTATGATAAATATATTATGCTATATAGCACCAAGCTGTAAAGATTTCAAACAATAGCCTATAATGCAACACTATTGACATTACAATCTTTCTACTACACCTGGTGTCTCTTTAGTTATTAGTGTAACATAAATACTTCTGCTGTCTGAATCTGAGTGCTGTCATTCGCTATAAGATGAGAAAAGCTGTCGCTTATTGGCCTGAACTCTTTAAACTCTGGAGATTAGAGGCATGCTATGTTTAAAAGCATAACCATGATGGTTGCTAACACAAATGTATGGTTTTGTTAATAATTAATATGCAAGATCAGTACAAACGACAGTCTGATACGAGGATCGAGCGCTGAAGAAAAGGTGCTACTTTCAAACAGGAAGACAAAATATAAAAGCTGGTAGCTGTTTTTCTTTTGAACCACTAACCACTGCTGGTGAGTTAAGTCTATTATTATCTATATTTCTGTAATAACCTTGAAATCCCCTTTGTATCTATACAAAACAAGTATAAAACAAAGACTTTGCAGTCGGTTCAATGGACTAGTATACATGTAAGTTCACGTAATACTCGTGGATGTCTGATATCTTCATCAGATGAGTGAAGTGGGCACCAATAAAGCTTCATATATCTGTTGAATTTAGCAGGGAAAGCTTCTTTTCAGTCAGCCGCTTTGGGTGAGGAGTAAATATACATATATAAAAACCTATATATACACACAGAATCAGCTTATCATACATATGGATCTGACACAGAACCACGCTTTTCTTTTTCTCCTTTGAAAAGGGTTAAAAAGTTTTTAGGTACGCTACTCTTAACATGTGGTCAAAGGTTGGCAATGGGAACGTCAAATAGGTCACACAGTCCCTCAGTCTCATCCAGGTTATAGATGTAGTCATGATCACCCGGAGGTGGAGACAGGCGAAGGAGTGGAGAGAAAACTATGAAGAAGAAAAAGAGAGGAGGAGAGGTATTGTACCAATGTTACTCTTGTTGCAATGCAATGATAATTATAATGTTGGCATTTTCTTTATTTTGCATCACGCCCATTTTGAAGTCACTGAGCATTTGCAGAAACCAACCAATCGCACTTTAACGTCTAAAATGGGTTGTAATTAAATTAGATAATCATACGTAAACTATTTTATTGATTACATAATTATACATCGTTTGTTGTATGAAATGAACAGTTGCATAGTTGTGTTACAAGCAAAAGAATCAAAAAGTACCATTTCATGTTTAGTAATAGACTAAGTAGAGATTTCTTGATTCGTGATGGGCTTTACCTTCTGATGACATCAGCTCTTCGAGCAAATCTGTACTCATGATTTCTAAATGGAGGAAGAAGGAAATAGTTAAAAATAATAGCAATCCCACCTTGTGTTACGCAACAAGCTTGTTGTTCCACAGTATAAAATGTTAAACTTACTAAAAAGATTCTCACCTTTAGGGTCAAACATTTCGGAAAGTTCTTTGGGAAAGTCCAGCACTGAGAAAAGGAAGAGGAAATAAGTTTATTATTATCTTGCATTTGCAGCACAATGGTTTTGCATTTACAGTAGTAGAACATAAATTGATTTTAAATAAAAAAATCCTTTAAATGTAAAAGTGTTTAAGTGTGCACACTTACAATCTGAAGCGTCGGTTTTGATTGGTTCAAAAATGGTTGAGGAGTCAGGAAGTGAAGAGCTGCTGTCCAATGAGGCTGAAGACTGCAGCTGCTGTGTGTCCACTGAAGTTGTCTGATTGGCTTTTGCATCTGATGTGGAGCTGCTTGAAATTTCTTCATTTCATGAAAAAATTAAAAATCATGAGGCATTTTCTCAACCACAACAAACTTTAAAATAAATAAATAAATCTGGGTGGCATCTAACCTGTGGCTGCACCAGCAGCAGAGGGATTGGTTGTGCTTGGAGGGACAGTGGTGGTAGTGGTGGTGGAGGGATTCTGACAGATTGATGCAGGAGATGTCGTGTTGTTGGCTGCTGGTTTGTTGGGGGCGTCAGCAGCAGAGGTAGCTGAAGCTGGGGTGGAGAGGCTCTGAAGCATGTCGTCTGGCGGAGGGACTGGCAGCACCACGGGAGAGGAGCTGGAGGGGTCCTTATTCACCAGGAGGACCTCGATGGGGCCTGCAGAACTCTTCAGATGAATCTGATACTTCTTTTGCCCATTCACATGCTGAAATAAAATGTATTTTAAGGAGCTGAAAATGCAGCATACTTTTTTGGACATGTACAAATAAAGATGTGGTGTATCACTGCAGCTTCGTATTACCTTTTGATAGCACGGTCACATTACATTACTATTCTATAAGAGAATACAAACTGCACTTACAGATTCAGGCACTGGAACTTCTAGCTGTGTTCCTGAGGGAGCTCTGATCGCGAGAAGAGTGTCACCTAGTGGAAAGAAGCAGCAACATTTATTGATGCACCACAAATTAAAATTCATCTTACTTCATCTAAACCAATTAACACATGGAAAAAAAAAAAATAATAACATCAAGTTATTTGTAATATCTATTCTAATAACGTTATAATATGTCTTTAATTGTTTACGCTTACTTTAATTGTAACTGTACAATTGTTGTGAACGTACAAATAACATTATGAAGTGTGATCAATGTTATATCAAATTTAAGTGAAGTCTCTCAAACATAGATCTTTCTTCTTGACACAACATATTACAAGACAGCATTCACATTAAATATCCTTAAACTTTGAACAAACTTTACTTTTGCTGAATTTTCCATGTCAAAGATTTGGTCAGATTTTCATTCACATCCATTAGAATTTCGATTTGATGTTCTAGTAACATTACTGCTGTGTTGATGTAAAAACCAACCTTTGAAGCAATTGCAGAGGTCTTGATGCGTTACGTACGCCAGAGTGTTTTAGGTTAAGTACATAATGCATACATAATCCATGTAAAGGTTCTTTAAGAGTACAAAACTTATTTAAGAGTCTTCAACAAAGATATCTTTGGACATGAATAGTAGTTATGATTGTTATAATGTAATTTAAACATGTAAAGGTAGAACTTGATAGTAACTGGAAGGATATGGGCTATTCAATGAGTCGTCCGTCACATTCTTGATGCTCTGTTGAACCCAAACTCGCTGCTGGTCCAGTTCATGTTCCCTTCGGTCAAGATCCTCCAATTCCAACTTGAGATCTATGAGCTTGTCTGCAATTTCACGCGTGTTGCAACCTGGACCAACACCCCTAACACACAAACAAAAATAAAACATACTTTTTGACAGCTCATCATAAATATCCCCAGCAATTCATTTTACACAGGTGTCACAGAAAAGCATTATGTGCATTTCTGCCATTGATTCCAACTGACTTCCATTGTACGGAAAAAAGTTAAATGAGTGTAATACAACATTAAAAGTCTTATAACAAAGTATGTTAAAAGTGTCTCTTACTTCCACTGTATGCTGTTTTTGGACTTCTTCTCAATAAGTCCAATACCTTCCAAAACATTGGTGATGTCGTAGATGCGCCGTTTCTGCCTCACAGCCAAAGTATCTGCAGCCTTAAACACATTCACAAACACTGAGATCAATTAATCATTCTTCTCATTACCTTATCAATACATTAAACTAAGCTAACAACACATCAGCTCTTTTAAAGTCACCATTATTTCATGCGTTTCACATACAATCAGCTAAATTCTGCAAGAAAAGTTGACAAGCAACTTGATGCGATCAAGTTAAGAGTTGCTCATTCGGCTCGACTATCGCACACTGTCGTGTTTGCCAGCAACTCGATACTGTTTAATTTCAAACATAAGATGCGATCATTTTGGATGTGTTGTATGACGTTAAGCACACGTTTTAGATTCCAGAACGCATAAAAACTTCGGTCTGGCCTAAACTTTTCCCGAGCAGGAGCACGTGCTTGTTTTGAAAGCTTTTGTTTAAGTTTTCAGACGGGACGGGCTCCGTTTCTCAACCAGAACAGGACCACAAACCCCTTCAGAATAAAACAACACAAACTGGATGTTTTGACTTGCCAAACAGTGTTGACATTACAATTGCAACCTGTTAGCTGGCTCGTCTAGTTTAAGCGAGGAGGAACTAGTTTGTATGAGCCCAGATATCATGGAGTTGAAACAGGGGTCGTGCACGCAACCCCCTCCTCCGTTGCAAAAAAAAATGTAGCTTTTACAACTTTTCCTTAGTGGCTTTAGCACGAACATGCGGCATGTTTACATACAACAAAAGCAGCATTTGCAACATGCTGCGTCTCGCGCGAATGTAATAGTGAAAGCATGATCATGATGATGATGATGGTGGTGGTCATGATGATGCACGTGCAGTGTTCCATCTCTTGCTTACAGCTTTAAGATCCAGCACTCCGTCCTTCGCTTCCTGAAGAAGAGTCACAAATTTGGTGGTGAGCAGCCCGAGACTTTTCTCGTGGCGGCTGGGGGTCTGCGGGGCGAGCGAGTCTCCCATCGCCCCCAGATCGTTTCTTCCGGTCTCTAAATCCATGAAGTTGGTTTTGATTTACCAATAAATCCCGTGTAAACTTCTCAAACGCTGAATTATACGTGTAGTCTCTATATTGGATGATTTCTGATGTTGTATTTCCCCTGACAGCACCGCTTCTGCCGCCCAAACACTCGCTTCCCGTCAACGACCGGCGATTCGTGAAACATGGACGGTAAAGTTCGTCTCGAAGGGACTGAAATAAAACCCTCTGTTCAGGGTCCGGTCCGGTACGGGACGCAGGTTACCCGAGCCCAGATGGCCTAACCACTCCACAACACCAGAGCTTTGCTGCTTGAATGACTGAAGCCGTTGACGGCGCAGTGCATCATGGGATGAGCTGATAAATCCCTGCGTTCTGAGAAGCGGCCGGTAGAGGGCGATAAAAACCACTGAAAAGTTTCATATGCTTAAAAACTTGATAAGTTTTGTGTGTAACTTATTTTAATATATGAACAACCTAATTTTATAAATGGTTTAACAACTTTAATGATATTTTAGCTGCTTTTTTTTACTTTGAATTGAACACAGAGATCTTGTATAACTTGCCACTGTGTAGAGAGTATTGTTGGCTGACAGATTGCGGATGCTTTAAAATATATAGTTTTATAGAAAAAATATAATTGTGCCAACATAATAATTTATTCCAATTTTTTGCAATTGGGTAAGAATTTTGCAAACTTTTGTCTGTGACCATAATATTTATCATATAAAATATATACTATCTTGGAATGGAGCGCAGCAGGGTTGACGTATGCCAAACCGGAAGTTAGCAGCGCACTCCGCTCTGATTCCGTCGACAAAAAGCCTGTGGATGTCTCCCATAAACTCTTGTATTATCACAGAAACAAGCTCTGTGACTGACAAAGGTTTATGATACTTTCATGCTTTCGTGAACTTAACATGTTTTAATTTTAAAGCCTAAATACAATCGCCAAGGTCAAGAATCTAACATGATATGCTCTAAACAGACTAGCCTACACTACGGTCGTTTTACATCAGCGTCACGACCACAAGTAAAAGTGGGAGGAGAGTTCGATGAGACAGTATTAAAGTGTTTATGCAAACGAGAGCAGAGAGTAAATACACCTGGTTTGCCAACCGCCATAAAATATCCGAAGAAGAGGAGTTAACAGCTGGCCATCAGTCAAAATGATGGGATTTTTCATTCTGGTGTTGATATGCATTCTTATTCTTTTTCTATATATCCGGATTCCAAAGCCCAAGAACTTTCCTCCTGGACCACGTCCAGTCCCATTTTTTGGAAATCTGCTTCAGCTCAACATTGCCAATCCTTTGAAAGACTTTAAGAGGATATGTATTACTTTCTCTTTGAATACCAGTTTAAACTTAGGGGAATGTGTGTACAACAATCTTTTATTGCTTTGGCATTCATTTAACCTGTTAACTGTCACATTTAGGTTATTTCACTATTCACTTTAATATTTCATAGAATTCTAATGTAATCATGAAATACTACATATTGATGGAAAGGTCTAAGACTCAGATTTTCATAACAATAAACATAAACAAAAAATGTTATTTATAAAATACCTCAAATTAAAATATCTCAAAAAATCTTACATTTAAAAAATTGCATTTTCATGTCAATAGTGACAGTTATCAGGTTAAACTATCCAGTAATTTTGTGTAATAAGCATTTATAAGCCTATACTATCCTAATGCTAAAACTCTTTAGCTGGCAGATCGCTATGGAAAGATTTACAGTCTGTACATGGGATCAAGACCTACAGTAGTGCTTAATGGTTTTGAAGTTATTAAGGAAGCTCTTGTTAATAAGGCTATTGAATTTGCTGGACGCCCACAAGATCTCATGGTGAATCATGTCACAGAGGGAGGAGATAAATCTACTACACACAATTGCAGTGATGACATTCATCTGCCTAACAATGCAAACTCACTTATATCTTTATACAGACATGATACAGTTGTACCTTTATACAGACATGATACAGTTGTACCTTTATACAGACATGATACAGTTGTACAGTTTTTACACACTTTACACATTTAAGGTTAATACATATCTTATGTTATTTGCTGATTACTAATAAGTAGATCAAATAACAATTTACATATCGGATAAAAATATCTTATCGGATAAAAATACACTTGGTATCAGTATGGTCCATAACCCACTTTCATAAATTACTATAGGTGTTATTTTAGCTGACTATGGCCCTGTTTGGAAAGAACACAGACGCTTTGCTCTCATGACCCTGAAAAACTTTGGCTTGGGGAAGCAATCCATGGAGGAGAGAATTTTGGGAGAGGTCTCACATGTTGTTGACAAATTGGAAAAAGCTGTAGGTAAGAATGTAATCATTTTGTTATTATATATCTGTAACATTTTCCCTAAAAAGGTCATACAGGTTCGTCATTACAGTGATACTGTCTATTTTAAATGTATTTACTCTGTTTCACTGCAGATATATGATTCATTTCCTTTGCTGAGAAGTCTGCCTTTGCCCTTTAAAAAAGCCTTTGAAAATTCCAGGATTGCCAGACAAAGATCTACAAGTTTGATCAATGAACACAAGAAGACAAGAGTCCCAGGAGAGCCCAGGGACTTCATTGATTGCTATCTGGATGAGCTTGATAAGGCAAACTTTTTAAATATAACACATGTGAATAAGAATATAGTTATAGTAATATTTGCAGGTTTTAAATTGTATCAATTGAATATTATAATTGAAAAATTGTATCATCACTAATCGCTGGTTATCTTTACCAGAGAGGAAACGATGGTTCCAGTTTTGATGAATCCCTACTCCAGTTGTACGTTTTGGATTTGCACTTTGCAGGGACTGATACCACATCCAACACCCTCCTCAGTGCATTTCTCTACCTCATGAATTACCCTGAAGTTCAGGGTGTGTATTTCAATAACACATTAAGTTTGGAGTTCTGTGCATTGGGCTTAAACACAGATAATTACAACTTTGCTTTTTCTCTAGAGATATGTCGATAGAGATTGATGAAGTTCTGGAAAGTAAAGATCACGTGTCATTTGATGACAGACACAATATGCCGTACACACAGGCTGTGATTCATGAAGTTCAGCATGTTGCTAACACTGTACCGCTGAGTGTGTTTCACTGCACCACCAAAGACACACAGCTGATGGGTTACAACATCCCAAAGGTGAGAAAACTTTTCATGTTGTACTCCTTTAAATTCATAATTTACTCCACTTCATCTTTTCTAGGGAACTATCATTATTCCTAATCTTGGTTCTGTACTGAATGTTGAAAGTCAGTGGAAGTTTCCTCATCAGTTCAATCCAGCCAACTTCCTGAATGATGAGGGCCAGTTTGTAAAGCCTGAAGCTTTTATGCCGTTTTCTACCGGTAAGCAAATAATTCAATTTTTATCGTCTATATAGACAGGTTAGAATTATGTCATATTGATAAGTGTTCTTTGAATATGTGCACATGTTATTTACAGGACTCCGTGTGTGTCTCGGTGAGGGTCTTGCTCGTATGGAGTTCTTCCTGATCTTGGTCACCCTGCTGCGCCGTTTTCAGTTTGTGTGGCCTGAAGATGCAGGAGAACCAGATTACACTCCTGTGTTTGGTGTCACACAAACTCCAAAACCCCACAGAATGCACATTAGACATAGAGAATCAGCCAAACAGATGTAATCTGTGAAGTATAATGTTTGTCTAGGTCCTAGTGTTGTAAACTAAATGTAATTTAGTTCAAATGTAATTTAAACAGAATTGATTAGTATAACATTTTTGAGCATCTAATAATAGCGTATGCAATGAGTAGTTTATTGCAGTTTATGTCTGTAGACAATATTAAAAGTTTTTGTTGAAAGTTATGTTGAAAGTCTTTTTATTGGCTTTGGGGAGTTTTGATTTTATCTGTCTGTTGTTTGGACGAGCATAAAGGTTAAATTCAGGACAAAATGTTATGTTGGCTAATCATTATAGAATTTACATGCAAACATATACAGTAAAATCCCTTTACAAACACGGCCACCTAAATGTGACCTTCCAACTGTCTGTTACTGATATATCTGTAACAGATTAACCAGTTCTGTGAAATAAATGTTGCACACAATGTGTCATTTCTGAATTGTTTATGGTAAAATTAAAATAAAAAGTATTTTGGATATGATATATAAAGATGGGGTCTCACAATCCATAAAATGGGAAATTTACAAAACCCAAAATTCATCAGTAAAGATCAATTCTTATAGCAGTTCTTGTTGGATCCCATTTAAGATTAGTTTTTTTTTTCCGAACACTCCTGACCTTTTCTCTGTGCTCTGTAAGATGGAAGTGAAACTTCCTGAACGATCAGGGCCAGTTTGAGAAGCCTGAAGTTTTTATGCCCGTCTCTGTTGGTAAGATAACATTGTTTCTGTTAAGCATTGAAAGATTAGCTTCATTCTATTGTCATAGTGAATTTATGCATACGTTTACCTTGTAAATTCTTTAAAGACACATGAGTAATGTATAGTAATACATTTTGGTTCAGGTCTGACAAGGATATAGCTGTTCCTTATTTTGGTCTAGTTCTGGTTTTAGTTGATCTGTCCTAAGGATGCAGGAGAACACTGAATACATTTATAAATAAATGGAAATTATTATAATATAATAAATTATTATTGATTCATTTAAATTATTTACATGATGTCAAATGTGTCTGAGCATCTTCTGTTTTGAATATTTTGAATATCGTGTTGTATGTTTAATGTACACAATAAACGTCATGTCATCAATAAATGTCATCGTTACTGTGGTAGATTTCTGTATAGTTAATCGATGAGGCAGAAAAATCTAGTTTATCTGTAAAATGTTGTCTAAAGCCTGGAGCAGCGTCACATAAAAATAGTTAGTTTTTAGTTTGCAAATTAGTTTGCATTTGTTTGAATAAAAAATGGTGGCGCTGGGCAGTAGATGGCGCTAATGCACCTGAATATTTTCCATTCTGCAGCTTTACGTTATGAAGAAGACGCGACCAGCGCTCGTCACGTGGAGAAACACAATATAAATATATTACTGTATTATACTGTGTGATCACCGTCAGTTCATGTTTTAACATTTGTAATGATAGCTTATTAACCAGCATACATTTTGAAGAAATGGCGACTGATGCAAAGAGGCCAAAGGTAAAGAAAAACTTGAATCAAGTTTTGTTGCAGTTTAAAATACATGTTGTCTTTGTAGCAGTCTTACATCCAGCCTGATACACAGATGTTTCATATGTTGTGCATGTGATAGATCTGAATCTGAGCAGTCCGTGTGTTTTTTCAGAGAGATGGTGAGAGTGCTGTGGTTGATCCACTGAAGAGCTTCTTGTTGTGGTGTGACAGTGTGAATCTGACACTCAGTGATAAGGCAAGTGTATACACGAAATACATGATTATACAAACTTGATGATGATAACAGTCCGTATCCATTACTCACCCGCAGTGGACATGTATTTCTTTAGGTGTGTTTAAGTAAAGAAGGTACAGTAGCAGAATATGGCATGCTTGCCAAAGACGATATTGAAGAAGGACAAGTTTTATTCTCTATACCCAGAGAGACTCTTCTTCATCAGGGCACTACTAAGATCAGAAAGGTGCTTGAAGATGGTAAGAAAACAGTCTGATTCTTCTTTAATATATTACATTTGGAGATATTAAAAATCATGATTCCTCTGTAGGGAAGAAATCTTTAGAGAGTACATCAGGCTGGGTTCCTCTTCTCCTCGCCCTCCTTTACGAGTACACCAGTCCGCAATCACACTGGAAGCCATACCTGTCTCTCTGGCCGGACTTCAGTATGCTGGATCATCCCATGTTCTGGTAGGAGACTGCAAAAAACATTACATATCTGCTGTGTTTCAGATCTCAGTCCCTTAGTTTTACTTTATTTTGAAGGTCTGAGGAGGAGCGGGATAAACTTCTGAAAGGCACAGGAATTCCAGAGGCTGTCAAAACTGATCTGGAAAAACTTGAGGCTGAATATAACAACATCGTCCTTCCGTTTATAAAGTCTCATCCTGATCTATATCACGTTGAGAAACACACCTTAGAGCTCTACAAGAGATTGGTAGCTTTTGTGATGGCCTACAGGTGAGATCCTCTCATGCTCAGATTAAGAACAGAGATCTATTGAGACAAGAACATGTGCTCTTATTTTGACACAAACATTAAAAGAAATATTCAACATAAAAATTTGTTTTAAGCTTAAGTAATATTATTTATTATGTCATTTTGCTTTAGTATTACCAACGTTTTCTCTATGATGGTGCTCTAGGTAATACGTGATTTCATCATCATACAAACATTTTCTCAGCATTTCTCTTCTTTTAGTTTTCAGGAGCCTGTGGAAGACGAAGACGAAGACGAAAATGAAGATGAAGAAAAAGCACCCAACCCTCCAATGATGGTGCCCATGGCTGACATGTTAAATCACATCTCTAGACACAATGCCAATCTGGAATATACGCCTGTAAGTGATGCACAGATATTTGCATTTGTCTGTGCTAGATGACGAGTGCAGAAGCACTGAACCGCAATGTAAAAAAAATCATAGTGAAGAAAAAAATGTGCTAAAGATTTTCTTCTATTACATTTTTGTTTCTTTTTTTCTCTGTATTCTAATTGGTTACTAGCAAGCTAAAAAAATATTTTGTGTGAACTCTTAAAGAGAAAAAAAAATGAGGGGAAAAAAATGTTGAAGATGAAAAAATTTTTTGAAGAGGAGAAAATGTTTTGAAGAGGAGAAAATGTTTTGAAGAGGAGAAAATGTTTAAGGGGAAAAAAATGTTTGAAGAGGAAAAATAATTTTTTTTTGAAGATGAAAAGAATTTGTAAAGAGGAAAAAAAATGTAAATGGGAAAAAAGAAGAAAATGTATTAAAAGAAAAAACTAATATAAGGACAATTTTTTTCATCACCATGATTTTTTTTATTTAAATGTTTTCTTCATTTAAAGAAAAAAATATATAAGTAAAAAAAATTTTTTCATAATTTTTTCATTTTTTACATTGTAAAAGGGTTTCCGTAGATGAGATACAGAAACATTAAAGCAATGCAACCAATATTTAGAAACAACAAGTGAAACATAAATTTTTACTTGATTATGAACAGGATTGTTTGAAGATGGTTGCTGTACAGAGGATTGAAAAGGGGGAGGAAGTGTTTAATACATACGGTCAGATGGCAAACTGGCAGCTGTTGCACATGTACGGCTTTTCAGAGCCATTTCCAACTAACATCAATGACACCGCAGATGTTCAGATGTCCAGCGTGTACAAAGCTGCCATGCAAGGTACAAATTCTTAACATTGTTAAACAATTTTAAGTTAATAAACAGCTTCAGAAAATGATGTTTGATTGTTGTCACAGTGACTCAAAGTGAAAGAGACAAGCAGCTGTTAGTGGACAAGTGGAACATGTTATGTGAGATGGAGATTGTAGGAGAGAAAGGAGCTTTCATCTTTGGTCAAGCAGGCTCTCTCACTTACAATGAGCTATACACAACACTCAAGGTGATTCGGCTCATGTTTACTTCCTTACTAGATTTTCTGCATTAGACAAGCCAGGCTTTCAAACACCCAAACCACTGAATAACATACATTGTCTGCCCGAGTAGGTCCTGTGCATGTCGGCGCAAAAGTTCGAGGAGTTTCGTGAAAATGAAGGTTGGGAGGATGATGAAGGTGATGAAGATGATAAAATGGAGCAGGCTTTGAGTTTCGAGGGACTGACGGCATTAACATCAGAGTGGAAACGGCTCTTACATGCAGCTGTGAGACTCACGCTGGACTGTTATTGTGATGATGTAGAAACAGACAGAAGAGTGTTGGAGGATCAGGAAACTCTGGCTAAACTCAGCAGCAGAGAGAGAAGAGCTCTGTATGTGCGATATGGTCAGAAGAACATCCTACAACGCTTGGAGCAACTTACCAAACCCACAGACTAAAACATTCATAAATAATGATACAATGCATTCTGGGAAATTCTCTTTAGTTGTAAAAACAAACAATATATTTGGTATGAATCTGACGCTGACTCTCTGTTTATTTTGTGTAATTGTGTGTGTTTGGAACCCCTGGTGGTTCATGTGGTTATTAAGGGGTTTGTGAGTTAAAATTAATTACAATTTAATCATACAATGTAAACTAAATGTTTAAAAATTTAACCAAAAAATTATATTTATTTGTTTAAAATGCATCTCATGTGACCATTACACATGTCTGACTACAATATATCAGAAAACTGAGAAGTCATGCAAAATGGACAGATGCATTAATAATAAAAGTATTTAAAAAAAAAAACTAATAAAAGAAAATTAGCAGATGAAGGTTCAATAAAATGTAATAATACCAAAAACTAAATGAAATTAAAAATGTTTTTGAAGTTGCAATAGACATGCAAATGTGCTATTAAATTATTGAAATATTTCCTTAAAATCTAAGGGGGTACTTCAAGTACTTCGGCTAACTAAAAAGTTTAAAAATCCCTGGTTTGGGGAAAATGTACTTTCTAGGGTTTTTTATTTTCTTCTTGAAAACAAGTATCTAAAAGGTCAGGAGGACCAAAATTCCATAAAGCCTATTCATAACAACTGTAACCTAAACCAGACCGAAAAATCACACGGTTGAGCACAAGCTTACAAAAAATAACGTTAACGTTTGCTAATATGTTTTTAATTGGTTTTGTACAGGATTTAAGCCCAGTTAGGGTTGTTTTTTTAATTAAAGGTGGTTTAACTTTAGTTTTCTCACCTTATTTTAACCTGTTAACCATCACTGTTGCACAGGTGAAACACTTTCTACTATTCACTTTAATATTTCATAGTTGAATTCTAATCTAATTATGACAAACTACATACTGATGGAAAGATCTAGACAAAAAAAAGACAAATGTTCATAATAAAGATAAATACATAAAAAAGCTAATGTTTTTATACAAATACCTAAAAACAGATTGTATCTATCTAAATATTAAATATCTAAAATTGTGTATGCTCAGTATGTGCAGTGACCACATCACCCAATTTTTATTTGAACAAATTAAACATTTCAACAAAGCAATCCAAGAAATGAAAACTAGACAAGGTGCAGTTCAAGTGTTTAATGCGGTAACTACAGAATGCATACATACAGGAAATAAGTAGCAGGAACTAAAGGCAACTACAAAGTACTACAAAATACAACACACGGACCAATACATTTACAAAACATTCGAAATCCTTACAAAATGAGCTGTATTGGTCCTTTTTGTTCTGCAAGTTGAATCTTTGTACAAACTCCGAAGATCCAATTCACCAACAAACTTCTGAATATTTCCACAATTGTACAAGTGCCAGGGAGAACCTCCAACCCAATATTAGTTTCCTCACAGGTGCAAACCAGAGACCCTCCTGCAGTCCAAGACATTTCACTGATCCATCAGTTCGCCACACTGACAGCCCTCCCCTTAAAAACCAAATGTCAGGAAAAATAAAAATAATAAAACAAGACAGCTTCCATAAGCCACTTATCAAGCTTCCAAACTAAAGTCAATCAGTCTTGAAGGCAAAAAAAAAAAACCGAGAGTTAGGGGGAGCAAAACAGCCAGGAGTAAAATGTGTTCAAGCATGTGTCTCATCTTTGACGAAATTACTCAAAATCTGCTCTTGAATGTCCTTTAGTATTTACATTGAAATTTTAACTTGTTTGGGGGGGTTCGAAAAAGAAAAACAAACTCCTCAGGTCAGATGTCGCCACAAAGGGCAGACAGTAATTCAGTGCCAGCTGCGTGTCGATCAGATGTGCAGGGTCGTTGGGTCGAATGAAGAGTTGGGGAGAGGGAGAGCTCTCTCTTTGGGCACAGGAGCAGTTCCTGCAGCCTAACTGGCACCTGTTCCCTCCATCACCTGCTGGGCTTGCTTCTGTCCCATGCAGCACTGAGCCACCGACTGGAACAATCTGAAGAGAGAGATAAAACAAAAACCATCAATGATCTTGTCAATCTTTCAGTGTAAACATGCACATGATTTAGAAACGATGGCAGGCTCTTACTTCTCGATTTCCGGGGCACAGTGCACAAAGTCATGGCTCCAAAACTTAAAGGCGGGGTTCTTGATCAGCTCAATGAAAGTGATGAGCAGACCCCAAGGGTGTGGCCTGTTCACGATCAGCCTCTCCAGAAGTACCCTGCGTGACATTGATTTAAATTAGACACTTTCTAAAGGCAGGAATTAAAGGATTTACTGGTATTATCTGTTATACCTGGTGATCTGCTCTTGAATGGCTTCAGCATTGGCCTCGGCGAACAGATACAACATGGTACAGCTAAAGTAGTGTGTGTGGCTGTTCGGGTAACGGAGCTGATTGGCTATCGCATTCAGGAACAGATAGCGCCCTGGAAAGATGCAAAAGTCAATCAAACTGTTCTGCATTATATTTTTAATTCCTTTACGCTTACCAAGAACAACACTAAAGGAAAGAAAACGGAAGGGACACGTGTCTCACCCTCAGTGTCCAGGTCAACTGCGAGGTTCTGGAAGATGTCCATGTGTGCCGAGTGAGTGATGGTGCTCATGGAGGGAGTGCTGCCCTTGTTGTGGATGTGGGCGATGGCCTGGGTGCCCACATACAACACCAGAGCATTGATCAGCTGGATGTTGTAGCGGTTTCCTGGTTCATTGGACACCTGCAGGTTGCTGCGCAGCTCAGAGAGGAAGGTGACAGGTGAGCGAGTCTTCAGGTACGAGTCAAGATCCTTTTTGAACTGGGATGGCATCACACCGGTGAAGTTAGTGAGTATGCGTGGAGCGATGTTAATCTCACTCAGCATATCCACCTAGTGAGAACACAAAGATTATTTTACATCTCACAGTAAAATTACATGTATAAAAGAGATCAAAAAAGGCTGATTGTGTGTGATTGTACCTTCAGATTTGGTGTAAATGGGTCTGGAAGCCTCATGTTGCGGGGGAAGGCACTCAGTATCAAGTTCCTCAGCTGGATGCAGTTGGGTGGGATGACGTCACAGAAGCCATAATGGTAGTCGCACAGGAACTCTGGGAAGTCGTGGAGCAAGACGAGCAGCACACGGAGCGTTCCCTTGAAGAATAACGAGGAGGACAAACATTAGACAAAGATTACAGACTCACACTAGAAACCAGCTTGATGTGTTATTACCTTGTAAAGAATTTGCATAGGTTTGTTGAGTTCAACATTCCTCAGGAAGGGTGCAAGATACTTAAACAAGTCGATCAGCAGCTGTGCATACATGGGCCAACCCTGACAGAGAGGAAACACATCAAAGGTCAGTGATCTGATGAGTTGATATTTATGTACTTTATATGATACAGCAGACAAACACCTTCTGTTGTGGGGTGTGTGCAAGCATCCTGGCAATGAAGATGCGATGAGATATGAGCTCCAACCAAGCGTACACAAATCCAGGTGCTTTAGTCGGCCTCAGGATGTGGAAGGTGTTACTGTAAAAAGAAAGATGCCATTAAATATATACTCTTAATACTAGTCCTACAGTAGTCAAAGACTAAACCTGCATGCTCACCAGAAGGCAGTGAGGGTCTGGAAGTTGATGGTCTCCAGCACATGCTCAGGTGCATTGAGCTCCAACAGAAGCATGATGAAGATGCGGTGATACGGGAGCTGCTGGAACTCTGTCTGCCTCACATCGTGATCCTGGATCAGTACTCCCACCACGATGCCCAAAACCTGACCAAGACAACAGATACACAATTGATAAAGACCTCCAACAACAGCCAGAACAGCTTCAGAAGATGAACATTTTCAAAACCCTGACCTTGTTGAGCAGGTTGATTTTTGTGACCGTGTTGGTGGCCTCTCCGGAGTGTTTCACCAGCAGGGCGATGAGCCGGACGAAGGCGTCCAGATTGTGGTAGCACTTGGCCCTGATGATGGCAGGGCTGGTGGTGGGGTGCTGCTGTTCGGCTTGTGCACGGTAACTGATCTCAACGCACATCTCTGTGCAGAGCCGGAAAAAGCGAGTGATTAGGTCATCGGTCTTCAGGATGCCCTGTTGATGCATCTGAAGAGAGAAGAACAGAGAAGCTACTTAATCAAGAAGATACAACTCACAAGTTAATCGAAAGTCTTGGGACTCAAACCAATTCGCTAACCTGGCCAACAAACGCAGAGAAGGCTTTGGTGCTGTCTCTGCCAGCAGCCGCCGAGTGGTATAGATTAACCCATTCTCTCAGCAGGTACTCTGCTTTCTCTCTTAGACCTGGTGGGTCATCGTACTCTGAAGCTTGAGAAATCCCAGAGTGCATCATGAAGTTAGGCCCACCGTGGTGACGATCAATCATGGCCTCGTAGTTGGAGCGGACCACATCCATTAGCTGGGGCAAACTACAGTTTTAAAACACAAAAAAACAAGTTAATCTTTAGAACTGAAAGTATTTAGCAGTAGATTCAGCAGAATCTGATTGTGTTTTACCCTTCAGGTGCATTAGCTCTGGAGTGGGCACTGGTCCTCATCAGCGTCTCGATGGTTTGGAAGAGATCGGCTTCGGTGATGTGGCTCACGCTTCGCTCGTCAACCAGCAGGAGCTTCACCAGCTGCATGGCGAACGCTACGGCCATGTAGTTGAGCCCGTTCTCCATGGACTAAAACCAACACAGGAGAGTAAAAAAACGTTCACGACGATACATGCTTACTGCAGAACTCGTTAAAATCTTTACCTGAGCCAGATGTATGTCATACTGCTGCATGTTGACCAGGTGATTCCTGATGAGCAGCTCCACAGCTTCCACATTGTACTTGTATTCATCTCTGCACTCGATCAGGCATCTGTGAAGACCACACAACATGTTAGATCCATTCAACAATTATGGCAAACAAAGTGTGTGGTTAGTTGTAACACAAACCTGGTGATTTGTTTGTTGCACCATTGTGGTCCATAGGCACGACCATCCTGTAGAGCTTTTAGCACAAGAAGGTGGCACTCTCTGTAGCTTAGCAACAGATCAGGATCAGCACCACTGGTGGCATCCAGCAGACCCTCCACAGCCTAAAGCGATGAAAGATTTGTTAAATACAAACCAAACATGAATTGCAAACAGTTCTTTCCAGATTCTTAACCGACCTTCTGCAGTAGGGCGAGGGCTGCAATCCCGTCACGGGAGTTTCTGGCCATGACAACAGCCTCCAGCAGGCTGCGTATGGCCTGCGTCTGTGGGTTCATCGCCAGGGCAGGTGGAATAGCGTGAAGGTGCTGCTCTAGGTCTGAAATGCACTTGTCGTAGATGTGAGCCACATCATCGGTCGGCCATGCCTGTTGCTAAAAAACAAACACGACCCGCATGAGTTTCTTTCAAGTATGACATATGACCAAGTCAACAATCGTTTAACAGGTCTATTACCTTCATTGGTTGAGCAAGGAATCCTGTGGGCTGAGATAGGTCATTGCTAGGTAGGAAGCCTGGAACGTTTCGTGCAAACTCCTCATAAACAGCCAGCTGTTTAGGGTCCACTCCACCCACCTGAAGTGCATCAGATTGTTTTATACACAACAGCATTATCATTTATTCTCGTGGCCTTCAAAAGTACGCAAAAAGCTTTTACCTTCAGTCTGATCTGCTCTGGCATACGCTCAGCTTGATAAGTGAGCACCATGGGGTCACAGTAACGACGGCCTTCTTGGCGGGCGTGCTTTCTCAGCTCGAACTCCTACAAGACAGGAAACCATTTCTTAATCAAGATCGATCTTTATCTGGTTTCATTTTGTGTAGTTGTGGCTAAAATGACAAGCAAGCTCTAGGGTAATGGACTTACAGTTGCCAGTCTCTTGTCCATCTCTGGTCCAGCTTTCTCCACCGCTGTCTTTTGAATAAAGCAACATGCCAGCTCACAGTTGTCCTGTGCTATCCGAGCAGCCGCCTCTTCCATCATCTCTCTCTGTTGAGGTGTGGGTGCCTGTAAGAGATATCCAAAGTCAGAATCAAACCACTCAAACGAGATCTTCAAACAAGAGGAGGTTGTTAGTGGTGGTTGTCAGGGTGTTGCCATGGAGTTGCTAAAGGGTTCCCAATAGTTGATGTTGCCCTGCTTTGCCATTTTGAACCCCATAAGAAGATAACGACAATATTTTAATATAACATTATGTGTCTGTGTTCAACTAAAGAAAGAAAATTATACTCAGTTGGGCATGAACTGTCATGAAGTTAAGTAAACTATGAGAGTTTTACTAAACTGTTCAATCAAGCAGCATCTCATTTAGTAGTAAAACCATTTCTTTACCCTAAGAGCTGCAGCAAAGCTGTTCTTCAGATTGGTGGCGATGCTCATGAGCAGCGGCTCTCTGCAGGTGATCATGGCCATGCCGGCAGTGAGGTTTCGCATCATGTGGTGGGCGGCCACGCGCATGTGAGACTCCTCGGAATCCAGCGCAAAGTCCTTCCTGACGATCTGCTCGCAGGTTGTCATTGCGATCTTGATGGATCGGTCCACAACAGGGTGCACCAGCTCCTGTACGGCACGCTCAATGGCTGGTCTCACACACTGCTTAAGTTGAGGGTGGGCCTGGAGCAGTGGGATCTGAACACACACAGTAAAAAAACATTTTTAAGACTTACTCTTAAGAGACAAGACATTATTTGTTAACACGCAGACTCACATTGACATTAATGTTGATGTGCGGGGCTAGGCCGGCCAGGGCATAGACGTTGATGTCATGATAGCTGAATTGTGGTGTGGGCGGCCCGGTGGCTGTGCAGGTAGTGGTGGTGGCCGGAGTCGAGGGCGCAGTTGTAAACACAACAGGATCTACTGTTGGTTAAAAAAACGAAAACAGTTATGTCAGCATACCACAAAAAGTTACATGGTTAAATACATCTCTGCAGATCAAGATTTTAAGTGTTACCTGTAGTAACTATAGGCAGCATCTCTTCGGGAGGCTTTGTCTCTTTCTTTGGTGCAGAGAGCTGCTCCTCCAGGTTCTTGAGCTTCTCTTTGTCTCTCAGCAGGTTTCCTGGTTTCAGTTCGCTGATGTCCAGAGACAGATTCTTACAGAGCACTTCGATCTCAAACTTCAGGTTGAGCTGTAACGTAAGAATTGTGGGAGTGAGTGAAAACGATTTCACTAGAAGATCCAGTAGCATATGTATAGCACCTGTGAGTATGAACTGACCTTTAAGTCATGTTCCTGGTGGAGTTCAGCCAGTACATTCATAATACCCATGGTCCAAGGGTTCTGCGGTCTGAAGATCTACAGCACGGGACATTAATAGTCAAAAGTGGTCAACAACACTTAACAGCAAGTTTGCAAAGGAAGATTGTATTACCACACTCCGCAGACTTGACTCCAAGACTTTGGCTACAAAGGGGACGACATACAGCAACTCCTGCTGGCCTTTCACATAAGCTTCCAGCAGAAGAGATTTCAACTCCAGGTCCTGTGAAGGCAGGTATGATCAGGACCTCTTTATAAACATCAGCATGAGTGTGTTTTTCTTCAACACTGCTAAGAACACTGAAGACTTACCGTGTACAGGATGGGTTTGTTTTTAGCTAGGGTGATCATTCCAAGCCAATGACCCAAATTCTTCAGCAGGGATCGATCAGAAAAGTTAGCAGCTGCCTTATCGGAGGTAAGAAGGACCTGAGGATAAAAACACCTAATCATTCAGTATGTTCAGAGAAGAAATGTGTAAAATAACCTAAAAATAATGGTTCACGTTCATACATCTTACCTTGATGTTTCTGTAAGTTTCGTTGAGAACCATCTTGACAAACTCAGGGTTTTTCAGTGTATCCAGAAAGTTAGAATACAGGCTATGGAAGTTGGGCTCAATACTGACACGTTTCATGACCAGGTATTGAGACACCCATGGCATGAACTCTTCTTTCACAGTCTCTTTCAGTTCCTCCACCTATAAAAGGCACCAAAAGATGTTTTATGGGGTTCATAAGAACTTATTTTGGATACTATGTTTTGGAATTAAATGTAAAACACACCTTTTGGGACATGTTTGACTGAGACAAGTTGTTGAAGATGAACGCAATCTTCTCCTGAACATTCTCTGGTGGCTCCACAATCCTTTCGGTCTGGTCTGTGGCCACCAGTAAGGTATCGATGTTTGTTGTGTTAATTGAAGGCTGGGGAGGAAATGAACAAACAATCATCAAATCAGCAGTCCATCATCATGTTTTTTCAGAAAATGACTTTAAATGACTTGAAACTAAAGTACTGTCTGGCTTAAAGCAAACAGGAAATGCCTGGTGGTTGACTCACTGGCACATCTTTCTTCAGTCCGACAGCTGTGGGTCTTGTGATGGTGGTAGTTTTGGCAGCGGTGGTGGTGGTGGTAGCTGTGGTCACCAGGGTGCTGGCTAGGCCAGGCTGGGGGGCTTTGGGGGTCTGAGACTGGGCTTGAGCTTGGGCAAGTGCCAGGCTGCCTGGAGTGGTGATTGAGCCTTGCATCTTCACAGGAGGATCCCTTGACTGTTGGCCATACTCGATATACTGTACACACAGGAAAACGAAATCGCACAAAAAACTTATACAACTAGAATGGTAACGGACTAATGCGGTGAGAAATTTGGTGTTGTATGCGAAAAAAATAGTTGCAAAACGAAAATCAAGTCACCTCTTGTAAATGGTGCGGGAACTGCAGGAAATGGGCTATAGACGCCAAGTGCTGACAGTACTGGGGATAGTCCTTCAATCTGGAAAAAAGTAATTCAAATTTAAAAACAAAACACCACAACTAAAAAAGTTATGATATTGAAAAACAATATTTCTGGTACCTATTTTTAAATCTATCTAGTGCAGCGATTCCAAAGTAATACATCTTTGTTCCAAAAGGTTTGCGTAAGGCTTCCAGGACATATCGTAAGGCCAAACCCAGTGCCATGTACGTGACCAGGCCCTTCTCGATGATTCCTCCGAAGAGGCAGGCGGTGATGTGCAGCTCTTTGTCTGGATACTGAGGGAAGAATCTGTACTCCTCAAACAGATTCCTCAGCATGCAGTTAAAAACCTCCCGTTCCCTCTTGATATTGGAGTCTTTAAATCTCTGCAGCATTTCCAGCACCTGAAAAAACAAAAATGAGTTAGGAATCTGAAATGGTCTTATAAATGTCTTTATTCACTCTGCTGATTGTTTCTCACCTCGTCCACAGACATGGTGGGGTGTGGCGGATGGTTGTAGATGCGCTGGAAGTAGCTGTTGGCTTCGTCGTCAATCTCCTTACTAAAGTGCTGGTTCGCCTCGGGCCAAACCTGAGAGAGGTCAGCTGTAACAGGGGGATCTGTTACAGGTCATTCTTTATGAGCTCATAAAATCACTACAGAAATTTCTTTTAGAAACTTTAATTACACTAAAACCACATGCAAAAAAAACATTCCCAGCAAACAGCTTGTTTTCCTCAAAACTCCTTTCATGTACATAGGGATCCAAGCTGGTTGCCAAGAACATTTTGCAGTAATGTAGACTGACCTGTATTTCCTCCTAACCGATACTTTTTGAAAAAGAAAATTCTGTTAAATGTTTCGAACGGTTTCAAAAGGACTTTTGTGGGACGAGAGGAAATACAGTTTGAGGCGTCTGGCACTCGCTCAGCCACACCACCACCACTTACAATCCTTCATCTTACTCTGCTGGAAGGTGGGCGGGTTTAGCCCCGGTGTGCTCATCTTCCTGGTGCCGAAGGGGTCACTGCTGACGGCAGGTATGCCCAAGCCTGAGCCGATCCCGGTCAAGCTTGTGCTCAGAGGACCTTTAAGAAATTATAAGCAGTTAGTAAATTCGAACATTTGTACAAAAATGGTGCTTTGTTAACAGATGGGTTACTAGACAACGGTACCTTGTAGCTGAGAGGAAAGGGGGTTAATTCCTGGGAAAGCTGTGTTGGGGTTTGGGTTAGGCAGATTTGAGAAGGCCTTTGCTGGGGACTGGGGATTACTGAAGGCAGAGCCCTGCAGACTGGGGAATCCTTGCATGCTTTGGGTGTGAGATGTGGATGAGACACCTAAACTCAAAGAGCCCATGGCAGAAAGAGGGTCCATCTAAAAAACACAAAACCATTATAAAGGTCTTACAACACCATCACATTTAGTCAACTGGACTGTGTTAAGGTGACATTTACCTGCACAGGTGAGATAGCATCTAAGCTGCTGGTGCTGGGTGCTCGCCCCTTTGGCAAAACTCCGGGTGGTGGCTGTCGGGCTTTGTTCATCACATTGCTACAGTTTGCTACCATGGTCAAGATCGTCTCTGACAGCTCTTGAGATACACTCCTGCGCAGAGAGTCAAACAAAACCATTAGTTTATAGAAAACAGAGAGGGAAATAACTGAGCATCTTCATCACATCAGATTATTTACTCACCCAGCACAAGACTGCAGGCACGCAAGCATGGTAGCCAGTGTTTCTGGAGGAAGCTGAGCACTTTTCGGCTGATCTTTCTCTGGAGCCAGACCGCCCATGATGGAAGGACAGCGTCTCTTCAGGAACGTGACGCACGCCTGGATGAACGGCTCCTGTGGAACATTCATGCATGATGTCAGTCACGTACTATTGCTTGAAATAAAGCACACAATGCGATCCGCCAACTCACCCCGTGCTCTCGGATTTTGTCAGTGAGCCATTTGTCGAGTTTGAGGTATTCACGGCGAGAGGCAAGTGCAGCAAGGTCAATTACAAAGGCAAATGGAGTACCATTCAGCAGCATCGATAAAGACTGAAATGAACAGAAACCAGCCGTTACAATCCAATCTCTGATTATCTTATGATGGCAAATGCATGAATCGTGTAGAATGGTACCTTCAAGTCCTGAGCCACATCCAAGATGCGAGACAGCTTAGCCTGGTCGTATTGCTCTCCTCTCATGTACCACTCGGCCATAGAGTGCATGATCAGCTGACGGATGGATGGGGACTGACCCTAGAAACATAACCAGGTGCGTATTAGTCAAACTATTTAAACTGTACTGTAAAACTGTGCAGATGGTGTTCAAATTCACCTGTCCATGCCAGGCATAGTGCAAGATGATGGCGGAGTTGGGGTGGTTGCCCAGGAAGATGGGCATGAGGGTGGAGATAAGCTCATGACGCAGGGTGTGCCAGGATGTGCTGATCTGCAGCAGGGCTAACACCAGCATGTCCGGGCAGTGCTTGATGGGAAAGCTGAAGAGCTGCTTCACCTGTTCATAATGCCCAACTTCAGAGAGCCGCAACAGGCTTTCCACCAGGTCCAAGCTCTTCCTGTTAATCAAAGAGGATGGAGAATGTATAAAACAAACAGACAATAGTTGAGTTCTTGATCTTCTTCTACAATGTTAAGACTAACCATGTGGCTATCTCTCTGTTGTCATCCTCAGGCGGGGCTTTCAGGATGTCGATGGCGACAGTGTGACATGGGTAATCGGCAAAGCAGAAGACTTCAGGACTCATCAGGGAGTGCTGAATGAACGACAGCTGAAAAACACAGAAGATTCAGAAAGTTCACAATCATTTATTCACCATCATGTAGTTTAAAACATGTAGGACTTTTTCTTCTATGAAACAAATAATATGCAAAGAGACACATCTCGGTGGTTTTGTGTATTATACAATAAAAGTCTTCAAAGGAATTTAGGCAAATTGTGTTACCTGTCCTTCTGCATGCTTCCATGGTCTGTAGATGAGATCCACTGGGAAAACCTCCATTCCCAGACCCCTCTGGATCCCATACACCACTATCTGAAGCCCCTTACTATCCCGGATCAGGAAGCCTGGGTGGTCCAGCTCATAAGTGACCTCTTTGAAATTCAGATTAGGGTTCTGTAGAGACATCAACATGTGTTTAGATCGAACTAGAAACATAGCATGGCATAACAAATACTTGCCAAAAAGCAAAATGTCTCACTGGGGTTTTGGTACTGGAAAAGCAGACTTACCACTTCTTTGACCACATCAATCAGAACTTCAACATTCCAGGTGTGGGCCTGAGATCCATCACTTTTATCCTTCCCATCACTCCAAATGCCACCACCCACTGGATTTGAGATGGACTAGAGATGGAGAAACAAGTTATTTCAACTACTTTGCTCATATTCCATACAGAAAGTTTAAGGTTGCTAGATTTCAAACAGAACCCAAAACAGGTCCAGACAGTAAACATACCTGTAAAGGGATGCCATCGGAGAGGCCAGAGTGAGTGCGGGCCATCATGCCCAGCACTCTGGCCACCTGGCTGGCCGTCACCTCTCGCACCCCAAACTGCAGGATTATGTTCCTGCATTCTTCAAGACTGAGGAAGGTACAAAACCAACAAATAAGAATCTTCTTTCAGGTATAGTTTGAATGTTAACCAAGCACAACAAACGTCATATTTTCAATACCTTGCACAAAAGCCATAGCCAACTTCTTGCATGAGCTCAGCAATGGAACTCTCCATCATGGTCTTGTTTAACTCTCCAGAGTCTGGCAAGATCCTGTCCATGAGAATGTCCCGTTTGTCAGGGTACAGCAGTGGCGCGAGCACCACAGGGCAGCGCTCCTGCGGGAAATCTGGGAAATAAAAAACAATGACTCAATAACCTTTAAGAATGCGAGTGGATGGTTGTCTAAGCAGAAAACTAGCAAAACACAGATCTCTGTAATAGACACGGACGCCTTCCATGCAACCTAACCTCGGCACAGTGTTTTGAGAAAGGCGTCGATCTGCTCTTGTCCGACTCCGCTGGAACCCTTCTGACCGAACAGAAGATGGGAGAGGAGCAGATGCAGAACCTCTATGGCAATGTCTTGGAAGCCACCTTCCTGATTTCCTCCGAGGTCTGCGTCCACGTACGAACGGAGGAGATCGGGAAGCTTCTGCTTCACAAACTGAGCAGCTGTGAAAGATTACAATTTTTCACTCTGAGCCCTTATTGTAACAGAAGTGAAACCGCAACTAAAATTTCAGAGTCAGAAAATGAAACCTTACCAAACCCTCGAAGGTCTGCGTTGCTGGAGTTCAGCAGAGCAAGGCCAAAAATCACCTGAGGAAGAAGCAACTGATTAAACTACCATGCATTAATTTGCATCAACAACAACATCATCTAACATCACATTGTTTTGGAATATTTTAGAAACCTTTATGCTTACCTCCTGAACCTTGCTTAGCTTGAGAACTTTACTCAGCTGAGTAAATAAATGAGGTGATGGCTTTAAGCTCTGAGAAAAACAGGCAGATATGTCAACAATAAGCCCAATCTATTGCAACTAATTAAGAAACTACCAACAACCTGATGCTGAAACACACAGTCGTGTCCTGAAGGACAAAACTAAGGTATGCATATGGCAAAAGGACAGAGAAACTGGCTATTTGAATATTAAATTTAGATTAGAATACCTTTTGATAGTGCAGGGGATTGTCAATGGCGTAGCAAAGTGTTGAAATAAAATTTGGTTTGGTAATAAGAGACACACACTCCTGAATCAGAAATTGTGTCTGGAGAAAATGAAATTAAACAGATTAATATAAGACATTAAAACAATAAAGAAAATGTACTTTTAAGACTGTCATAGACTTTACCTGGTGAAAATCTTTGCCACTGCTTTTACCATCGCCACTAAAATCCACATGGGAAAAGAGACAGCGTAATAGATGCCTGTCTGCCTCAGGGCCGTGACGATTCACAATCTAAAAGCAGTCATGCACGACATCAGTACACAAACGTAAACAAGCCTTTTAACACAATCTACTTTAAAGTTCAGTTTACTGATGGAACTAACAACGTCTCTGGCCTTTCCAAGGTGCTGACTGTCTAACCAAAGAGAGATCAACCATTACAGCACAACACAAAAGGACTTACATGTTGTATTTCCTGCTGGCTGGCTCTGTAGTTTTTCTTAGTTAAATTGTCCACCAGGTAGCTGATTTGAGACAAAGCCAGCGAGAGCGAGTCAAGATTCATTGCTGGTCGGGGCGGAAGCAGGCGGCCGAGCCCGGCGCAAAATCACCATTATTCCCCTTTAGTCACTTCAGTGATAGGTTACTTCTGACAGTCCCCTCCCCCCCAAAAGGTGTCAAAGTGTCCGGTGTCCAACAAGCAAAGTCTCTGGGTGGATGCTGATTCAAAGTAACGTTCTTCAGTGCAATTCTTAGTGTGACATCTGTACAACAAAAAATAGAAGTGATTAGAAAAACTGCAATCAAATCTTAAAAAGGTCAACAACATAAGATTATGCTATCATAAAATGTAATACATTTACATTACACATAGTCCCGGTGCATTTATAAAGCGTCTGCTTAATGCCTAAATGTAAACGTTAAAACACCACCACCACTACTACTACTACTAAATATTCATATCGCAAAATTATGATAATGTCGATATATGGTGCTAGCGTATTAAAATATAACTATAAAAAAACAAGACCGTGCTTAATGTTGCTCATTTAAATAAAAAACCTGTTTACTAACAACCAGCTGTGTGGAACTGAACTGTGCAGCTGCATAACCGGAAGTTCTTGTGCTCTTACGGGCCTTGATCAAAACTGAAGGATTTGCAGAGTAAATAAACCTTTAGCACATGTTAATCTGTTTAGAATTGTACAAACTGAGAATTTTGTTAACTTTACGTTCAGAAATTGTATATTCAGTTACGAATGCGGGTTTAAACGTGATCGACTGTGAAAAAAACAACATCTTTAAAACAGCAATTACCCTGCCTAACAAACAAAAACATAGTAGGCATTTACTACTTTAAAAGTTGCTAACACTAATTTGACTTTAAACGATTAAACAATTAAAACTTGACTACGGACAACACAGTTAGCATATTAGCTTGTCTAGTGCTAACTCATCTAACATGCAAACTGCTCCTAATGTGTTAATACTCTTAGCAATTTAAACTGAAACTGAAAACACATAAATCACCCATTCGACTACAATATGTTCAAGAGAATCTCAGTTAGACGTTTCAATGGGAAATATGACGGATTTAACGCCAGTCGTTTTAAGCAGAAGCTGGCTAGCAGCTAGGCTAGGCTAACTGTGTAAACTCCATTGTTTCGAACGGTGATCGCGCATTAGCCTGTTTACCGTGAGCTGCTGTGGCTTTCCAGAGTACGACATGCTCAACTGAACCCTGTGACTGACAGTAACCAGAGGTTTAGCCTGCTACGAAATACACATCAAACAAAGACCACTTGTCCCCATTATGATATGTGACGATGCACGTGAAAAAGTGTTTTTCTGTGATTTACTGTTTTCTACAGAAAATTATTCTACATAACGTAAAGGACAATATAACCTTTATATATTTAATGTTAACTGAGTTATGACATGCCAAATATTGAAATTATAGTAGGTGAAATTAAAATTTTATGTTTGTAATCTCATAATTTAATTTTGAGACTTTAGCCTGGTTTTCACTGACATGGTCACATATATGAATATATTTGCCACCATATTCGTTATGTTTACGCGCAAATGAAATAGAGAACTGGCTCCAGGGAAACTTTCCATTTTGAATTTTCTTTAAAAAAAGATTTTAGCGGATATAACTAATACCTGGTCTTCATACACCAAACCCAGCAAGACTGAATAATTGCACTGATGCTTGAGCAAAACCTAATATACAGTTTTGTGTATGTGAACATTAGTGGCCGCATAAATTACATACAGCCCCACTGCTTGTTATCCAGGCCTCACTTTGCACATAATATTTAGTTCAAGGCAACAAACTCAGTGTAAATCATTCCATCAGCCATGTAGTTATTGCACTCACCCACGAGCCTTAATCACAACCAGTTTATTAAAAAAAATCAGATCGATGATTTCATCCACCCAACTGTAACGGATAGTCTGGGGTAATTGTGGCAGTACGCACTGGGTCCGTTGGGTTTTTAGGGCAGCGTCTGAGACTTTTTTGGCCGTTAAGATGAGCAAGGGAAACTACACGCTAACGAGCTAACGCTGGATTAGCCTAGCACACAACATATGATAAATTCATAACTGTGGAGATGTATGAGATTGCGCATAAAACCAGAGCGCGATGAACGGATGCGTTACCTCGGATTGTGGAAACCAAATTACGTGCGGATGATCATTTTCGTCGTATTTCTTCGTTCTGATCTTGACGGATAAAAGGTCGCTTTCTCCCTCGGTTCGATTTGGATTTTTCAAAATAAAATGGCGACTGTCACGGCACGCGCGCGCACCCAGTGCGGTGCTTATTGAGCTCGCTCACGAGCTCGCGACTACGCAACATATCGATGACGCGAGCGCGACACTCCCCCATGCGCACAAATGGTATAAATGATGGAGGTTTTGCGCAGATACAACAGCGCACCTGTTGCAGTGTGAACGGACTACCAATCAGGAATAAATTGGATTACAATAGGACTTTTGTTATTAAAAACGAAATTATTAATGTGATCTACGTTTCATTTTCAAGTTAAGAATGTGATATAAAAGTCTCTTTCAACACACCATTAAAATAAAAAAACAAACATTATAATCAATCGTATAACTTTTAATATTTACAGGCCACATTGCACAACTGAAAATCCAAATTCAAAGAGCCATAGCTGTGGATTACAGTGTCACAAAATATTCAACAAAAATATACAAACATATAAAAATTTCAGACAGTTTAGGGCATTGAAAATAGGCAAAGACACACCATAAACAAAGACACGTAATTGATTGCAAGACCATAAATGGAAAACACAAACAAGAATGCCAAATAAATACTGTACCCTGCCTGCAGGCCAGCATGTTTTTGAAACATATCAAGCGTATTTAGATATGGTTTTGTGTTTTGGAAAATAGTAGCAATAAAAACACAAACAGTGTAGTGTAAAATAGCATTGCAGGACATGGTTAATGCCATGCAGTTTTTACGAGAAAAACAGAAGCACCTCCAAACACTCCATCCCCAAAAATCTCCAACAAAAACAAAATCTCACCCCAGTTCCAACTGCAACATGTGCACTTTGGCCTTAAGCCTTAAGTCAGACAAATAGCACCACAACAAACAAGTATCATTTATTCATGAGAAATACAACATGTGCTACATTAGTGGCCTCATGGTTTTATATTTATCACTGATCAAAACACACTTATGCCGAAGATTTTTAGTACATACTCAATACTCCACTCTCTCACACAATGAATTTTTGATTTTATGCACTAGTTGTAATTCCATTTTCAAATCCATCTTTTGGTTGACTGAAGATTTTTTTTGAGCCCTTTAAATAATATCAAAGCTTTCCATCAGTTAACAGTCCCTATGTGAGCCCTGAGCTGCTATTCCTGTACCTTAACAAGTTACTGTAACTATAAAAAGTGTAACCAATCATTAAAAAAAAAACTTACGGAAGCCTCTGAAATGTGTGTTATTGCCTGAAAAATGTTTTAATTAAAACGTTTAACAAAACAGGAGGACAGAAAATGATTATGTATCATTTTCTTTAAGAATATTTAAGGTAACCAGACATGTACTGAAATTTTACAGGTAGATCGGATTAGATTAAATAGCTCTTTTTGCTGCTGGGACATTATAACTGAAAGCAAACTAGATCATTATGATTACATTATTTGGCATCCATCAAAAGGAATCCAAACCTTAAGCTCTAATTCAACAATTACCTGAGGTCTTTAACACCAAACAAAACCAGAAAAAAACGACCCTTAAAATAACACACAATTATCTTACAAAACACGAGGCTGTTTTCCAACAGTGACACACACTGTTGGTACAATTTCAAAAATTCTCTGTGAATTAAGACTTATCTTAAAAAAATAAATACTCTTTCAATTCTTTGTAAAAAGATGAGTAGCCAAATACATTTGAATGTATAAAAAGGTAAAAATTCTACCACACTTTGTGGCCACCTTAAACCTTTTAAATCTTTTTTCTTCTCACAAAACAGCACCAATTCTAAGATTGTTTTTGAACTTGGACAAGACAGCACAATTGTATACCTATGCAGAACAAGATGTTGCTGAAACAAGATCATTAGAAAAACCATAACAAACAGCCACATAACAGGAGGTGACACTGTTAGTCTTTAAAAGCTTCACAATTTGTTTTTTAAAACAAATGTTAATGTGAAACTGGTTTTAACATAATACAAAGTAAATATTTTGGGCAAGTCTTTCGTTGAGATATTTTCTTGCAGCTAATATTGCAAGTTTCAGCAGTCTATTTTTGTTCTTATCCACCATTCAATACGGATATTTTGACAAATGGTTGAACATGTGCACCAATGGCTGACCCAGATAATGTTCCAGGAAACACATATTTAGGATATTTTCAACCTTAAACATGAAAATAATGTCTAAAATGAGTTCCATTTAAGGTATTTAGTAACATTACAACATTAATGTTGCTAAAGATTTAGTAACAATAAAAGAGCACCGTTCCGGACATTATTTCAGGTTGCGGTGGGAAATATCCTAAACCCGAGATGTCTGGACTGCTGCATGAGACATCAAGAACAACAAATTTAAAAATGCTAAATAAAATAAATTGCTCTCTTTCAAGAGAAATAAATACACCATTCAATGACAGTATGAAACAGCTGGATGGGGAAATCAAGCACCACATTGTAAAAACAGTAATAAATTAAAGAAGACTTTTTGCTTCAAGATTTGAATGAAAACATGTGCCCACTAGATGGCGATGGAGGACCAAATATAACCTATCTCTTCTTAGCAATACAAAACACAATGAACACAAATCCTCACAAAATATTTTTTCTGTGTGCGATTCAGGTAGTTTACGTCATCGCCGTGCTGGATGATTTTCATCTGTGGACGAAGTGTATTAATAAAGCAAGCAATAGTAATACAACACATTTTTCTTCACTGTGGCAATTTGCTAAAAAGTTGAATGCGATCAAAAGTCAAGCACCTTTATGAAATAATTTCATCGCTCATTTGATGTCTTACGTTGAAATCAACGTAACAACCTTGAAGTGTTTGTGGAACACTGACAGCACAGACAATTTTGGATGCCATCTTCATAAACATCTAGACTTTAATATTTCCTGTTGGGTGAGTCGCTCTGCTGTCTTCCAAAGCTTCTTTGTCAAATGAAGAACCACGCTTTTCTGGTTTCTGATTGAAAGCCAATGACATGCTTATATCCCAGTGTGTAGAAGCACCCTGTCACCTATAAAACCCACTGAATGAACTCTCACAGGCGCATAAACATCTCACGTTCAGCATCCCGAATCTTCTGCTGGGTCTTTTGCCATCACCGGCACTACACAAAGAAGGGTTTGTGTCTGCTCAGTTTAAGAATCTTGCCCAATCGCTGCTTGGCTGTAGCCATGCCTTTCTTGGGACGTTTACCTAAAGGAAACAGAAGGCAAATTTCGGAATGTTAAAAACTGAAAGGTCAAAACTATAGGTGTATAATTTATGTTTGTTTTCACAAAAAGTGTAAACATTGTAGTTGTATCTTTTTATAAAGCATCCTTATGGGTCTGACACACCAAAATTGGCTCAACCAACAGCAATAAGTGTGGGGCGGAGCGATCATTTTGACCAACCAATAGAATAATTTTTAAATTCACACTTCATCTTTAAAGAGTCTCTATCAAAGACATCAAATCAAACCACTTCACCTTTGGTGGCCTGATTGCTGATTGGTGGAGGATTTGAAGCAGGTCTTTTGGTGGGGTGCAGGGGTGGTGAAAGTGATGTCTCGCAGTATTGATAGGTCATCGCTGGGCTTTCTCCGTGTGCTGGCGAGTGTGTGCGACTGCTCCAGCCTTCACTGCTGCTGTTGCTCCCGCTTCCCTGGCTGTCCATGAAGTTTGTGTGTTCCTGGATTCTACGCTTGAGTTCGGCATGACAATCTTCTTCTGAATGTGTTCGCTCCCTGAACTCATCCTGATGGACAGAGGGAACCATAAAAGTGACTACACAGATTTGACAACGGAACACTGGCTGAATTACAATTTGCTTCAAATGGTTTACCTTATTACTAAGTGAAGAGTTGCTGTCTGAATCCTGGTTATCCTCTTCTGATACAACCTCCTTTCTATCTGAGATGGGGAAAACAAAGACAACAATAAACTTGAAGTACAAGACATTGGCTTCTTCTATTCACAATGACAAACTTATGTTCTTCCAGCACAAAATATGATATATATAGAAGAATTCTGGTCCTTTAACATTAGTTTTTGCTGTGTTGCATGAACTCTTACTGTAGTCAGGGGAGGAATGGTTGGCTGTAGACCACCAGGACTCCTGTGAGCTATTGGGATCTTCTGATTGGTTTGAATACAGTAGCCCGGCCATAGTCAGCATCCCCTGGATAGCATCCTCCTCTGTACTTGGCGAGGTAGTGGGTTCACTGTGATTCAAGAGAGATGTGTAATATTTCATCACAGTTTTTAAGTACATATGTGTCATAATCAATTATGTCAGCAAACTCAGACTGATGTCTGCTCTGACCTTTTAAGACACTTCTCAAAATGGCCAAGTCGTTGTGTGGAGTGATGCGTGTCCGTCATGTAGCTAGAACCACTTTTGACTTCATTTTGGTCTCGTCTTTTTTCATCTTCCTCTGATGAGCTTTCTGATTCTTCCTCAGAGCATTTATTTTTCTGTATGGATAAGAAGAGAAGATGAACCCCTAACATACGGCACTGTGCAACAAGCAATTCATCTTTCTATACGCGAATTAAAATCGCACCTGTGTGGTGTACTCCTCTTCTGATTCAGAGTCTGATGAGACGTCTGAGTGAATTGTTCTTCTGTTCCTGAGATCTGAACTCTCATTTTTAAGATCTGTGAATAAGAACAGATAACAAAGCTCACTAAACCATCAGAGACGAAGGCGTCAACAAGAATTAATTTGACTTTGTTTTTGTAGTTAAGGATACCTGTGAAGGAGATGGGTTTTACTTTTCTTGCTACATGACTGTGCTTAAGCTTCTCTTTTTTCATTTGAACATCCACTTCTTGTTGCTGCACTTTTGCTACCATTTTAATCTTGAGCGAATCCCTCTTCACATGTCTGGATATGTCCTCTTCCTTTACTCTTGGTTTCTTTTTTCTCTCATATTGCTTGTCATCCCTGCTTGACCAATCAGAGAAAAGAAAGAGGGACTTTAATAGGTCAACACAGAAACTTCAGTGACATTTTGTCATGGGGAAACCTGTAAAGTTAAGTAAATAAGATAAGGCTAAGAGTAATAAGGTAAGTCAAAAATAAATAATTTGTAAAATGTTTTTGTTAACCTGATAATACGTCCATTGCACATTACCAGACGCAGATCATTTTCTAAGCTTCTCTCTGCCATGGCAGCTGAAGCTGTAGAAACCTTGTTGAACTTGCTGTTGACGTTCAGGTTAAAGAATGCATCCTAAAATAATAGTAGAACATCATTAAAACAGTTCCTCTGCCATCAACCAATAAAGTTGTAGATGCTCATTTACCTCCTCATGAGGACCCGTCTCCAGTCGCTTTAAGACCTCTTGAGTGTGCTGCTCGAAGATGTCTAGATAGGAGGGAACTCTGGGAGAATGAGAGTGATGAAGATGATTGTGGTTTTGGTGGTTGTCCCGAAGACGTCTGGCATTCCTGCGTGCGTGAGACACTTTCTCGTGCGATGACCTCGTGGACGGACATGCCAAGCTTTCCTGAGATTTCATTGGCTTGTTTCCGCAATTCCCGCTCTGATACTCCTAGAGTTTAAGAAAGCATTGTGACAAAATTGTATAACCTTTTCTTTTGTGATGAAAGTTGCTTTGCATAAAAGTGTGCCAAAGAAAGAGCCAGGCTCACCTCAAGGTAGTGGATTTCCTTGGCAAGCATTTTAATGAGATGGTTGGGCCTGATATGATCAGGGACCTCACTGGCTGGTTCTCTGACCTGGTGGAAGATGAGCACACATGGCAAACAATAAGGGATTTGTGCCAGACAGCGTAAACCTCAGGTTCCCAGCCAGTAGCAGTGACACCAGATATCAAGCCCCCTGAGATGCCCCGGTCCTCATTATTCCAACAGCGATTACAATATACAATAGGATGATTGCAGGTGGTTTAAGACGGCTGATGCTACAGTAATACTGATTTTGTAATCATCACTAATAATAATCATTAGTCTGATCTGAATAATCATTCACCTCTCTCTGCAGCCAGTTCCTCAATGCAGTAATCAAAGCTTTCACTCCCTTGATCAGATAGTCTGGAGGCAGGCAGTTATCTTCTCGACATTCTGATAACAGACAATAAACAACAGATTACAAAGGACATCAGGGAACAAAGTGTCAATCGCAATGATCCAGGTGTCCTGTATTGACATGCCGAGTGGTTTAATACGACGAACCTTTCAGGGTCTCCAGCAGATTCTTGCCCACATACCAGCAAATAGCCTCAAAGTAAGGAAACTTAAAGAGGTCTGGAGTCTTGAGACGTCGCTCCATCTCATAACACCTAAAATGAGATCAAAATTAGCTACACTTGATCTAAAATACAACATACTGGTACTTTAAAAAGCCAAAAACAAATGCACATTAAGACCATTTTTGTAATCTAGGGTTCTTGGCTTACCATGTAATGAACCTCAAGGTATCTTTTCAAGCATAAGGTTTGAAAGTACCATTAAAGAACCTCAATTTTCTCAAGGATTGTAACCAACCCAATAAGTGTGCCTGCTCACCTGAGTTGCATGCCTATGTTAAGATTGTGAAGGAAGTTTCCTCCAAAAGCCATGCAGTCCTGAGAGGTGAGCACTGCATGGATCCATCCTGCAAGATGCATGAAGAACAAGTCAACAGCTGACCACCAGATGCCAACACACACATGCATAAACAAACATCTGGTCTAAACGGACGAGTCATTCATGTTCTGATGTATAGCAAAGGTAGACCAAGAGTCATTTTAAACCACCACAAAATTCATGGTATTTCTATCATAGTATTACCCTTATATTAAACCTCAGTACATTTCAATTCCTGCCTTTTTTGTACACAGTTCTTCCAAACTTTGCATTTCATAAGTCCATGCATTCTTTAAGAATCCATCCCATGACTCTAGTGTTGCAATATTGTAATACATACGGCTGTAAAGTGACTGTAAGGCCTAAAGTTACATTTAAAAGTTCACATTTATATGATTGTTGGTGATTACATGCCCAATACTGATATAATATGCTACAAAACTGCAGGAGAGACCACCAAACAATTCAAGCCTGTCTACGCTTCAACATACAGTATATACCACATGGCTAAGAAGTATGGAAAGACATAAATATATATCAGACTGGGAGGCCGAGGAAGTTCACCGTAAGTTTTGCAGATTTTTTTAGTCTTGCACAGCAGGGAAACCTATAGAATCCCACGGTCTCAAACTAGTCTGCTAGTACGATCAAGAGACCACCCTACCACACTCCCTTCAGCTGTGAACCAGATCCATTCAAGACCATGTGTTCTTCTCATTCTGAGGTCAACACACATCAAGCCATAAAACTTAAAATATCAAGAATTAATGAGCTAATTATCATACGCACCAAATAATTAGCCCGTATGGCTTAATGTGATCAAAATCATAATGACTGGTCACAATAAAACACTAAATGCTTATACTAGGAAAATGTTTTGGAGCTTTACTAATGGACCATTGACTACATAAGAGATCAGTTAGATTCATGTGGCTTTCAGGGCAGCGCAGGCTGCTTGTTTCTGCTGCGTCTGAACCCGAAATGCAGGACACAAATCAGCGCTGGTCTTCCTGTGGAGTCACCATTAAAGGCAGCTGCTTACCAGTAAGTGTAAAACCAGTTAATGCTACCAGTATATTATATTTATATTATATACCAGTATATATACCAGTTAATAGCCTTAGTATATTAAAACCTTATTTTAGTAATCTGCATAAATTTTTTGCATTTTCTGTCTTAAATTGTAGTGAATGTGTTAACACAAAACGTCTTAAATGGAGCTATTAGTACTACACTTTTACTGGTTGTAGAAAGTACAAAATGTTTTTAAAAATATATTATTAACAAACACAGAAGGGATAAAAATGTTGTTAATGACAGGCATTCTCCAGAAATCTGTGTACCCTGCTTATAATATATTATCAAAGATTTGTTTAATAACATTGACAGTACTAACCTGTTGGGATGAAAAGTGTCGTTCCCTGTTGCACAACACACTTGTAACATTTGTCCACTTTATCCCCAAAAAACACTTCACTCTGGTTAGGGGAGGAGCTCCACTCTTCATATAGTGCAAGGTTGGCTGGGGTCGGCTTTATCAAGTAAAAAATCTTCTCCCCCTGTCATTTACAAACAAAGATAAAATCATATATTTAATACAATAATTAATATAATATCTTGCAGCTTGGGTGCAGTTGGGATAAACAAGTTATTTTCAGAAATAACTGAGGATAAAGAGCAAGATAAACTGTAGTAGACTCTTGACACCATCTTACCCAGAGGACGTGGTACCACACAGACGTGCCCCCAAAATCAATATGGAAGTCAGTATAGCTGTTCTTTACTCCCATCAAGCAGTACTTCTGCACAAACGGCTTGGGGAAATAAGAATCATCAGGCCAGTAGTTCTCCACCCAAGACATTTTCTGGGCAATATCAGGCACCACCACCAGCTCTGACATCCTGAAGAAAATTAGAGTAGTCAGCACATGGGGTACATTTCCTCCTTGTACAAAGGACACCATTGTGTTCAGTGCTTTTAAACAATACTCACTTGGTGTCTGAAAACTCCAGGCTGATGACGTTTAGCACTTTCGGCCTCTGAGAGCTGTAGTAATACTTGACGAATGTGCCGAGTTTAATCTTGCTATCCGCTTGCCTGGCCACATCGATGACGTCAATCACTTTGTTGCCTCCTATAAACCAAGTGAAAAGGTGAGCGATGTGCATGTCAAAGGAGCACATCAGTTATTACCTGGGATAAACTGCAAGTGTGTCAACATCATTAAATAGCCATAAAACATTTTGACATTTTTAAATAAACTTCATTAACTGGTGACACGGCTAAACATGGGGTGCTGGATGCCAACAAGGGCCTTGAACTCATTAGCTCATCTAGTAAGCTGCCTACCTAGATAGCATTTTACAGCAAACACAGCATAAATACATTGCTAGATATGACAATCCCAGAATGCAGAGCCAAGAAATATTTTCAATACAACTTAAATGAAATTTTGATGAAAGAGGATTCTTTTGTGTCCAAAAACAAAAGGAACTTTTCATTTCATTTCAGATCAGCTTTATTTCATCTTTATTAACAATAAACTGGCATGCATTCATGATTTAAATATAAATTCACTGGCAGTAAAAAGACAACTGGCAGGCGGCAAATGAAATGAAAAGCACAAAGCTGCTGGGCAAACCATCGAGCACAGAGAAGGACAGCTGGTTCTTGTGTACACAAACAGCTCTCTGGTGTACCAGGCCAGAAAGAGAAGCTCAACCCACAAAAAAGATGACCTTTTATTGCTATTATGGGATCAGGTACATTATCATGACACTGACTGCCAATAAAATCGTCCACTGCCTTTATGCATCCAAATCCACACTGGTGAATACGGCAAAATACAGGTTTGATTTCAAGTTATATTGTTAAGTGCCAAGATTGTAATAATTGTTTATATATGCGTAAACCATATTATGCCACTAATTAATCCTTTCATCCAATAACAACAAACATTTTAATAGTCCTGGAGACAGAAAAATGTCTTTTATAATCTCAGTCTGAATGGGACAAAAGCAGCTTTCACAAAGCAGGTGGAGACTGAGTTTCATTATTGTAAGCAAATGGCAATGTGGAAAAAGCACTACCTTCGATTTAGTTGGCTGGAAGGCCCCTGGTGTGCAGCGCAGGCGAGCCGCCCATTGAAGCAAGTGAATTATCCGGGCAGCTCGCCTGCGGTTAGCAGTCAGAAATGCATTAAGGACATAAAGATGCTTTTAATGTAAGCAACAGACGTAACGTCACTATCGTTAAGTTCACCGTTCGTTAAGCAATTCAACAAATGTACGTTATTTACCAAAATGTGAAGGGCATTTCAATGATCTACAAACCTGTGACCTTGCATTGTTTTATGTAAAACCAGATGTTTACTAACCAACTGTAAACAACTTGTTAACAGTAGGGGATATCACACTCATCATCTGTTTTAAAAAATGTTTAAAAATATCTAAAATTTTCAGAAATCAGGTGGTTGCCAGGAAGCAGCCACACAGTTACCAGAAGGTATGGCATGGGGCAAACCTTTTGTCACCTCTCTGTAAGTGCAATATAATCACACCTCTATTCCCAGCGGGCCGCAGAACGCCTCCCCTAAAAACCCACACAGAACAGCTGATTGTGGTGTGCATCGTGATAACTTTATACTCACATATGTGAGAGGAGGCGGACTGTAACCTAACCTACACACACAATGCTCCGCGTGCAGTAGATGAGTCTATAAGATAGCGGGCATGTAATCGGACACTATAAGGGCCAGACTTTCAATGAGATGAGTTCTGCTGGCCTGGTGTAAAGCACACCACATTTATCTGCACTCTTATTTCATTACGGGTTGATTAAGGTTTGCTAAAAGGTTAGACCCATTGAACCTGTTGGAGTCACCTTAGATTAACATCTGATCTTTGTAGTGGCTGCACTGTAATTCAAACCCATTACATGAAGACGCCTCTTAATGGAATTAATATTTAAGCTTGCACGAGCGCTGCTGCTCACAGAGGCTGGAAGTGGAAGAACAAAGTGCACAGCGATAAAAGCATCTGCTTTACACATTACACATCCATCCTTACCGACATATCGCTCCACATCCTTGACTGAGAAATCCGGCGGAGGTAACCGGAGACCGAGCCCTTCCATTTTGGCCACGGCGATGGGATAGCGAAAGCCGTGCCTCTCCAGATACCGCTGGGTGACCTGACTGCCCTGCATGCGCTCAAAGATCTCATCTCCACTGTGGGTTAAAACACAAGAGACGAAAGAATCAGAGACATTACAAAGAAGATCAGAGTGACAACTAGGCACAATCAGTAATATTGGGCAGCATAAGAACAGGTTTATGAAAAGCGTTCAGCTTGGTACACATACCTGGGGAAGGTCCTGGCCTGTAGCTGCCGCACAAATACTGATGTGCCGGCTTGCACCGGTTTACTGCCATCGTTTGGCTCTGTGTAATCGTGTCTGTGCCAGTTGTTTCTCTTCTTCACTGTAAAGTCAGGCAGAAAGAATTTAATCGTAGAATAATACCACAGTCATTAGCAGACCATCACAACAATACAACAAGCGACTCGGATATTACTAAAGCACTACTTGACCGTGGAATCTAGAATCCACTTAAACTAGACATTTATTCAGTTCCTGCTTCCATAATAACATGGTTTATTTAGCAGGAATCCCTACTGAGAAGCTGAAATAAAATTCAGGAAACATTTATAGATTTCATACATATGGCAGATGGTTTTATTCAAAGTGGATTGGGCTATAATTTCTTTCTTTTTCCAGTGTTATTAGTGTAGTTCTCCAACTGTTGAGCTATACTGAAACATTTTAGAAGGGATACGTACTCAGGGAGGGTCCATGATGGACGTCACAGTTAGGACAGTGGTAAACATCAATGTCCACGGCATAGTGCTCTTCAACTTCTACACAGCTGCAAGAAAACAAAATGTAAACTTATAAATGCTTTTCAAATAGTTATTTGAGATACACATTGCATAGTTACAAAAATATCAACAACATTAATACATTTTTATTAAAGTGTCCGCATACTTGGACAATACACAACATAGGTTTGGATAAATGGTACTTACAGTCAGCATTGTTTCTGTTCATTCATGTTCATTTATACATTCATCAAAAAAATGATAGAATCTCAACAATGCCAACAAACACAGTGGCTTTTATCATACTTGGACAAGTGAAAAACTCTTTTCCATTCTTGAAATCTGATGTCAACCACCAGATTCAACAGATTTGCCTCCAGTGACTGAAGAGTAACTCCAGACTGGGTCATCTATGGTCGATTAGGTTTAACCCCAGACAGGCCTGGCTAACCCAGAGCTCCAGATGTGAGGTTACATTTGGTGGGGCTCCAGGGCAAAAGACAGGAGGTGAAGGGGGAGGACGGTGTGTTTGTTTTGGACAGAAGTGTGGGAAACACTGGGGTTTAAGTGGCAGTGGTGGTGACCACATCAAAGGTTTACATTAGCCTTCCTGCTGGGGTTGCAGAATTGTAGCCTGGCATCATAAAAGAAGAAAAATACATACCGTTTTAAATGTATTTATTACTTATTTTAATAAAAAACGTAAGAAAGAAATAGTTTTACTAATCATTGACTGAAAGGTTCTTTCGGGAACCAAAAATAATTATTCTATTGTAGAACTGTGAAGCACCCTATTTAAAACCTTTATTTTTAAGAATGTATTAAACATGGTATTGTGACAACATCAATCATAAATTTCACTAGCATCATCAGATCTAAATATAAACCACCTAAAAGTTTAATCTGGTGGAAAACAACACTCAAGTCTGAAGAGCAACACATCAACATCTCCAGGGAGCCAGAACAAACTGATCTAGCTACCAGTCTGAACACCAGCCAAGAACATTCCCTTTCACTCGCCCTCAGAGCTACAACTGTGATTGTGATCAGACTATCAAATAAAACATCCAGGAAGTGAGTCATAGACATCATTACATCACACCACCCAAGCCCTTGACCTACTGTGGGATGACACAGTCACTCTCTCCTAAAATACAGTCAGAATGACTCCTACTCTCTCTGAATAAACTGCGAGAATGACCGCTGCGTCACTAAAACAGTTCTGACTCAGGAGATTCAGAGCCAGTACAACACATGCCAGGACATTCATATCCTGCCAAGCAAGATTGTAAAAAGACCAGCATTGGTAAGAGAGGCCAAAGGAAGGGACTGCAACAATTTCAGCAAATAAAAAGAATGATGAAACAAGACCCAGTAATATGAAACTTAGTATTATTGGCCAGTTTCTGTCATTCACAATTATGAAATAGTGGCGAAGGGTTCACAAGTAACTTTTTGACCAGCCAATGGATAGTGAATGGAAGTCACAGAAGTGTGTTTTGCATTATTGTTACTTAAAAACAAAATTATTGTAATACTTTTGGATTATTTAATCTATGGACAAAATAATGCATTTAATTTCCTTCTAAATAAAATGCCTATGTTTATTATCAAACATGCACATGAGTTTTTATCTTACTATAAGAAAACACATAATAAATATTACACAAACCCAAATCAGGATTTATTAGAAATGCCATTTCGAAAACATTTATTTCAATTCAAAACACACATTCCAATAACACCAAACAGTCAAGAAAAATAACATGTAAATTATGATTGTGAGAGGCTATAATTATAAAAACTTGTTTGCTACCTGTTTAAACAAACACAAAAATATCTATCGTGCAAGCTGCTGCACATGCTTTGTCTTCATTGTGCTCATTTCCCTGCCAACACAGATGAGCAAGCCAACAGCCGTCACAAAATAAATTCCACACAACCCCATGAGATTTCTAAACCCCACGCTTTTCACCCTCACATGTGTGGTTTGGCATGAAATATGGTAATAACATTAAGGAATCTTAAGCGCAGGGCTTGTTTTGTTTCAGTATTATAATATACTTGTGATTTAAAGTCTTACATGCTATTGCATGAAGTCACTGCCAAGGCTTACGTTGTTGCACTGGTATTGCATGTTGTTGTGTGGGGGGGCTTGCTCTCACTCACAGGAAGCAGTATGTCATCTGTCTACATTTTTTTATCTTGAGTATTTTGCAGAATGTGTGGAATATGGCACAGGGACAAACTTTGACATATCCTATATCCAAGCACTGCACATTGAGAAGTGTGCAGACAGTTGACACTTTACACACAAGCAAACACTGCAGATTTAGTATGTCCAGAAACGCACCTGAATAGCTACAAGACACATTTTAACAACAGCAGATAGTGTCCCTAGTCAAATTCAATATGGAAAGCATGGGAATTTGGATGATCCGTTGAACAAATTGTGATTGGCTTAAGGAATAACGACAACACACAAACAAGCCTCTGGGCTCCGTTCCACCAAAGTCATAAATCCTGATGGGCTGTCTGGCAGGAAGAGCCTTTAAGCCCTAAAAATATGTTGGGATTTGGCCTCAAAGACAAATACTGATATGAAAATACACTGATACAGCTTTTCTAAGACTAAAGAGCACCAGATTCTCTTCCGCTCATGAAACATGCTCCGACAACAGCAGCATCCCTTTGACCTGGCATTTAGCTTGAGTGGAGATAGTCATTAGTCAGTGTAAAGGAACAAGTCTAGACAAACAATGGGAGGATGTGGCGTTTTTTTCTCTATAGCACTGTTTTGAAGAAGTGCCCGTAGGCCCCCAATCAGCAAGCAATATATTTCAGATGGTTCTCCTGATAACGTGAGGGCAAGCTTGTCTGGTCAAGTGTAGGCTATAGCGTTGTGTGGAGACCCTACAGGCATTTAGCAGCAGAAGTTTCTTGAAGGCCGCTTTGAAAGAGCCATCATGAATGCATAACCCCAACACGACCAATGAGCTCTCCTGAAGATCTAACCAATCGCTCACCTAGACTGAAAGCACATGAAAAGTGTCTCCATGGTGATGGCAAGTTCACAGGCAGAATTCACAGAATGTAAGCCATAGACCTAATTATGCTCTTAGAATCACAATTTCTACCATAATCTGAGCCTGAGGTCCTTGCTGACCAAACTGTATGCATTAAAATAATTGTTTGCTGCCCAGTCGCCAGTGCTGGGAATTTAAAATGGAAATGGATTATGAATACTAACAAAGACTTTAAGTGGAATATTTCTAGCTGCCAATTTTAGTATCCATGCTAAATTAAAAATGTGAAACAGTGTGCAATAATAAAACGTTTCAGACAGTAGATTGCACAATATTTATGGAAAAAAAGATCTTTAAAAGGCATCTAGGTATCAGCTCCAAACAGCCCCAAACATACAATAATGAGAAAAATAATAAACTAAAAATATGTCTAAATATGTCAAAAACCATAAAAAGCTGTATTATATACACAGTGTGCTCTGTTGTAAAAGTGCAGTATAAAAAATGACTTTTCAAAGTCATTCAGGCATTCTATGCATTTACAAAATTCATACATTATGCTATATATTACAATGTAATGGGTGAAAGTGTATGTGAATCATGGCCAGACAAATTTGATAAAACTTAAAAAACATAGTTTTAAGGGTAAGCTCATTTATTTGACTATAATAAGGATGCAAACTTTGATATGAGTGAGTGGAATTTAAGTTTAATGCCAGAGAAGAACCTGACAATGACCTGAATCCGTCAATCACAAGCTTGAGTTACCCGTCAACACTTTTCATCCAGCATGACCTACAACACTCTAATAGCAAGGACAATACCCCTGAAAACTAAGGTTAAGTGTTTTGCTGAAGGGCATTATACTAGAAAACAAAGATAGAAGTGAAGACCGCTAAAGACAAATTCATTGTGTTAGTACAGCTGATTCTTAACAGGCTTTGCTGGAAAGGCTGCAAGGGACATTGTCCGTTTTGATGTTTTGCTGCACTTATTTGCTAAATTAAGACTGTCTGATGGAAGTCGGAGAGAAACCATATGCAAGCCAACAGACAGAAGCAGCAGGAAACATAACATAAAACTAGAGTAAAGAATGATAAACTAAAGCCCCCAGTGTATGCCTCTTTGTACAGAGCCAAATGCCTAAAAACACAGCTGGCCAAAACCCTGACAGCAATGAGAACAGGAAGCAGCATTCAGTGAAGGAAACAAGACCTTGCTGCTGCAAACCCACAACTCGGCCAAGACCATCACCCCAACTATAGCAGGGAACTTCCTCCTTATGCCACCAAGATGCAAACTCTCGCCTTTGTTTGAACATGCAAAGTACTGTATGTAGACTTTCGCTTGCATTTAAAACAGCGTAAAGCGCTGATGTTTAACCACTTAACAGAGTTTTAACAGAGAAGAATCAGATTTGTATTCATATTTAGTGGAGAGCGATATTAAGCTTGTGCTTTATGGCTACTTTGCCACAGCTATAACAACTTTCCTTTTCAATGCTTTAAAACATTGCAACAGCCATTATACAGTTTGACAAATGTGACAGATTACCATTAAAATCTTTTGGTGCACTTATAATGTGGTCTTAAAATCAATAGGATGCCAATGGCTGTTAATCATAACTGCTCTGTAAAAATGTATCTGACAAACATCTTAAACAAAATGGTACTAAAGACTATAGACTAGTATTGAGTGACACTTTCGGTAGATCATTTGCTTTAAACTAAAATCTGTCAATGTCCACCACCCCCAAACTAAAGTGCATTAGGATAACTAGCTGTCAAAAACTATGTTAGTTTGGTATTTGAACCCAGATCCCCTAAGCAGGCCCACTACTAAGTAGTTAAAAGTCACCCATGGCATAAAATAAGCCATGACTTACTGGTGACATTTATTTGATACAAATTGATATTCTACTTTAATGAAACAGCATGTGATTACAGTGCAGTCAGCATTGACATCTATGTGGTACCTTATCATCATTAAGAATTGCTAATGATCCATATAGGAAAAAAGAGGCGGGGCAACTTTTTTTTTCGCTGGACCAATCCTACTAAAAACCTGGACTGAGAGACAAAACCATCTATCTCTCCTCAGTGTTTTCAACCTCTGAAGGACATTGATAAATGGGGCTTTGAACTTGCCTCTGGCCAGTGACGCCCCATCAATCTTCCTCCTCCAACAAACTCACACACACCCACACACGTGCATCAAGCATGCAAATACACACATTATTGAAGAGACGGGGAACGCGAACTGAATCACAGATTAAAGGCCTGATTTAGAATGATTTGCTTAGGGTACAACAAAGCCATTAGTTGACATTCCTAGATGACACTATAAACCTTGCAAGACTGGCCTGCAGGTAAGAAATGCATGGTTAGTTTTGCAAGGTTAAAGCGCAATGTCTGAAATGAAGCTGGGCCTCTTTTCACTATCAGGCATGAATATCAAGAGTTTCATAATCCTTTGAGCCTTTCAGTGGTTCCTGCATCCCAAACCAGGCTGTGCATTGAGCCAGATAACAGCCCTGCTCGGCAGCCGGCTGGACAGCTAATCCCATTGGTTGCAAGCTGCAGTACTGCATGCAAGAGTTGAGTAATACAAAACAAAACACATCAACCATGCATCCCACAGATATGATTAGACCGTGTTATCTACATTGCCAGTGGGCACTGGTATGTTGTAAAGCAACAATACACAAAAACCATGACAAAATTTAAGAGCATAAGCAATTCAGACGCACAATACAAGCAAATATTTATGCTCTGTTTATCCTATAAAATCTCAAATACTTACACATACACATTGAAAGAGGCATAATTGTTAAATATTTCATATATATTTAAAAGTGTATACTACACTTGTAAACAAAAGACACGGCAGGAAAGAAAATCTTATGTTTTATTCATAATTTCCGTAGCAAATTCCACTTATTTTACGCATGGGAACAACTCGTGCACGCTGTACACGTCAAATATGCGCCTGTCCCTTTAAGAGGCGGAACCGTATGCCCATATTAGTAAAATTGGGGGATTTAAATGCCCGACCCCTGCTGTCAATCAAAAGACTAAACAATCACAGAAATCTTAGATCTGCGCTCCTTTACCAAACGTATCTTTTAATATTTTAAAACTGGCATAAACCACGAAAGTAAAATACACTTTACAAGCAATCTGTCCAGCACATGTATTTGAAAGAGTTTAACGGGAGTAGTCGGCGAGGGTCTGATCTCGTAAACTCAGCCACACGTCTTTGTTTAGTTACCCCCCCTCCCTCCTCGTGTAACTTTTCAACGAAACCCCCCACGTTTCCTCACGCTTCACAGACTGTCTTGCCCGTGGCTACAGATAACCCAACAAAGAAATGACATGCATGTTATATATAGTTTATTTACGAGCGAAGAGCAATAAAAGTCTAAACTCCCGGTAATACCCAGTTCCTCAACAATATGGAGTGAATTAAAATAAAGGAAACTCGAGTCACGAAAATATCCATCCAGATGTTGTACACACCACGGATACAACGGTTCAGTGTTAATCCTGAGAGTGAAATCAATGCAGTCAAAACAACTAAAAACTGTCATTATTACACGCTTGTTATACTGGCAAGCAAACACAGTTTACAGCATTAAGAAAACATCACCATGCATGAGTTTACTTGAAACAGCAGTCCAAGTTTCAACTCTAAATCTAAATAAGTGTTTAGTGTATTACTTTTTACCAATATGGATATATTTTTTAAAATTATATGTCTGCAAACTATAAGGGGTTAATGTCAGCTGATGCTCCGCAACTCCTCGCCACAAAGCTACCGAGAAAACCCTACGTGAACCCATCGTCACTGCTCAGACTGTTGGGGTACGAAAAACTGTCAGTTCTTACGACAAAACCATAAAGGTAACCGAAAGGAAATAGTCAACATGAGCGTTTAACTGCCGAAGCTGGCGAATAACGCTTTGAAACGTTGACAAAGCGGCGCGTGAAATCGTCTCATCACAAACGAGCTTCGCTCAACACAGCTTACTGACACCCGAAGTGTAACAGGGTTTCATACGCTCGGAAATCTCTAAAATAAGGTATTTTTTACCGTCATGACACATCGTATCACTAGAAAACTGTCTAAATTCTTACCTGCCGTGAAACCAGTCCTTACAGATATCGCATTCTATCATAAACCGGCTCACATCGTACGGCTGCCGGCAGACGCAATACAGCTGGGCCGTCGCCATCTTCGGACTGTCCCCAAACAACGCAGCCAAGCTGGGATCGGGCTGGGCGGGGATTCCTTGTAATTATGCGGAAACAACACAGAGAGGAACGCAGTGGGCTGACGAAAAAAGGGAAGGCGTTGAGAGCGTGCTCTGACGTCATGCGTCAACAAGGAGAACGAGACACTCTACGGTACTTCATAATTACGTAATATGGTAAAAGAGATAAAAAAGAAACGCTGGACGAGACAGACGAGAATATTATACATGAATACATAAATACACACATGAATCTCATATAAAATCAGTGGTTAGATTTTTAAGAGCATTTTGACAAGACCAAAACCAAAAGTTATTTTATGGGTTCAAAAATGATTATTGTTCCATAATATCATGTCCAATCAATGTTATTTTACATTTTTTAATAATAAGTAAAAATCTTGAATGCGGTTTTCACACATTCCACAATAATATTATGCTTAATATTATGTAAATATAAAATTGTTTAATTTTCCTTTTTTTATTGTCCGTTTGTAACATTTCTAAGTGTCAATAAAACAGAAATATTATTATTGTGTTTTGTTATTTATCTTTTTATTTAACGACTTTTCTGAACGAGGGGGATATAATGTTCTTGTTCATTATACATTTGTGACCCTCCCTCTGAACACCCACATTTTTATGATTGACTTTGTTTTCCACATAAAATCATCCTTCATAACAAAATATTTTTTAATAGTGAGTAAGGCCATGACAAAGATCGAAATGGTTGTGAAATTATTGATTGAAATCAAACTTTGATGCTCGTTATCTCATAATAAGATTACAAGACTTTAGCCTGGAGTTCACTGACAAAATCACACGTCATGTAGGTTGTTACTTGTCACGAATATATTAATAAATAAAGATGAAGATGTTTCAAAGCTGGCTATAGAGAAGAAGGTTGACAATGACACCACCTAGTGCAAAATCCGAGTATAACAGTATGGTTAAAGCGTAACTAACTAACTAACTGTATTTTAAACGAAAATGTTTTCATTATGATAAAATGTGTGATGTGTTGACACTTAAGCCAGTAGATTATAACGGGAGCACCGAGCATAAGCATATAAGTAGCACATAGGCGTAAGCATCGGGGCGTCGTCTTGGTCAGACCGGGACCAATCGGAATTGTGCTCGATACTTTGTAAACAACACAGTTGCACGCTGTATGAAAACTTACTACGAGAGGCTGTCGCGTGACGAAGACTGCCAAACACCATTCAATTTGGTAAGATGCATGTTAAAAAACTATTACAGCTTTTGTATGCCTACTGTTTTTTTTCAGATCGATGTTAGGAGCACTTTTCTTACCTCTAGGCATCGAGCGCAACTACAATGTTTAGTAGACATCCGGGACGTTTGTCGGTAAAAAATATCATACGCCGTTTACAAACGCAGTCTTTTTGTCACACGACGAATAGTTTAGTGTTGTAACAAAAACTTACAATAACTGTTTATTTTAGGCTCGCGTTTATTTTTTATTAAAGAATGAAGTGTAATCAGATCCTTATCGTAAGTGATGAACTCTTGCGCAATTGAGCCCTACGGGTTTCTTCGCTGAACATTGGCGGGCGGCTTTCCATTTTTATGAGTTTTTCTTTATTGTTTGAATATCATATATTATATATATATTCTATAGTTATATATTTTCTATGGCGTTTTGTCCTTTAGTGCTTTTGTCGGACTTTTTATTGCTTTAATAGCTGGTGCACATCTCCAGATTTTTGTTCGTTTATGGCTCAATGTTGTCAAGTTGTTTTCAGTCTCAAGTTGCGCATTGCAGTTTTACGAATAGGTGAATTTCACTATTCACTATATTGTGTTGCTCAAAAAGCATCCAAAGCATGCTAGAGTAAATACCATGTCTATAATTAAGATCTATAATTTTTGTATTTTTTTTGTATCTTTTGTAAGTGTTGTGCCATGGATGACTTTAAATACAGTAGCATATGTAAACAAGCTCAGATTAAATGTTCTGAAATAAGTTTCCAGATTTCACCTCTTTTTGGAACAAAGTGATTTAAAAGCTGAAAGCATTCATTGGAAATCACAGGTGACAATAATGTAACTTTATGTTTTTTCAGCTCATGTGTAAAGTTTGCAAAAAGAAGACATAGTTGCAGTACCATTTTAATGCTGTCAATCCTATGTTTCATAAATTTGTCGTTAGATTTTTGTTTTGTTGTTATTAATTTCTGCACAATGAGTCAGAATTGTTTCCTTACCCTTATTCATTGTATGCAAGTGCACTGTCAGGTTTCAAGTTCACATCACTGGATGATGATGTGGCATTTGACAACTGTTTAACAGTTCTGTCATTACTATAAATTAGAATAGATTTCTTTGCCTTTTAATGATATGCCTTTTATAAATACAAGCACAACCTGAAAACAAAACAGAAAATGGCCCAGCAGTTTTCAGTTTTTCGGTAATTGTGAGAAATCGAGGGGCAGGGCAAGCAGGTGCTAGATTAAAACATTGTGCTAGAACACAGGATGTGGGTACGATGTTCATTTTACAGCCTCTGTTCTGCACGCAGAGTATTCATCCAGAGTTCTGTCTCCTGAGGAAGAGGAGGAGGGAGGATGGGTGCGGAGGATTGTAGCTTCCTGTCAGGGGGTGCGCTCAGGAACACAATGTCTTCTCTGAGACGAGATGCAGCCAGGTCTTTGTCATTCTTAGAACAGGTTATTTCATCCCAGCAGTGGATTATTATCAGTGAGATTTAGGAACCCGGGACAAATTTAGGGGGATTGTGTTGCTATAAGAATGTCATTTTTCAGTAAGAGAAAGAATCATAGTGTGTTGAAAAATTTGCATCAGATACACCCTTCTAGGTATAAGATCAAAATGGCTGATCGCTCCGTGTGGCCGTTACGGTTGATTTCTCTCCTACGCATGCTGTCACCTGCTGTGGGTTTTTTTTAGGAGACTTTGCTTCTGAGAAATGACAGTGTTGACTTACTGTTACTTGTAAGTTTACTGTTTCAATTAGGAAGAATCGAGCAAGCACCGCAAGGGCAAGACGTTTTGGAAATAGTATTGGAAACATCAGATGTTGTTTTAAATATAATCAGACTGGATGTGTGTCCAATTATATTCAGGTTGCTTTTTATACTTTACCTCTCCATGGAAATATAAACCAATTCAGAGAGGAATGCAACATCATTTAGTCATTGTGACCTCACACACATTGATCATCTTTTTCAAAGTGTCGAACAGAGCAATTATATTTATTATCCTAGTGAAAATGCTCACTCAACGTATGTGTGTGTCATGCACCCACAGTATGTTCTTTGTTTTGTTTGTTGGTCTCTTGAACCGGATGTGATGGTAGTTGTCTTGTAAGCAGCTGTTTGTGGGTGCTGATAGGATGACAGTGAGCTGCATCTGGGGCAGATTGACGTCATGGTTTCCTTTCTTATGGTCATGAAAAGAAGAAGCATTAATGCAGAATTTACCAGAAGCATCATAAAGTGATATATATATATATATATATTATATTAAAGTTATATATTATATTATATTATATTATATTATATTATATTATATTATATTATATTATATTATATTATATTATATTATACCTTAGGTAAATAATTTTAATTTCTTTTTCATTTTTTTATTTGTTTTTGCTTTTATTGTTCTGTTCTGTGAACAGTTCTTGTCACAGGTCTCTAGTTCTTCTGACAGGAGTCTAAATGCAATCTATTAGGTGGCAAAAATAGTAGTAGAAAAACGGTTTAACATTGACAAAGACTTACGTTTAAGTAACTAATTACTACAAGCAAGACCCTGATTTAAATCACATATGGGAATTGTTTTGTTTTTATTATGCTTTCTAATTGGGTTTAACTCTCCCTCGGTTATATTACAAAATACTAACAAAAATCATACCTACATCCTACAAGAATGTAGCGTTAATATAAACAAAGAACATTACAGTTTAACTACACAAAGGAACAAGAATATGCATTTCATTGCAAATGTTGCCATCTAGTGGATGATTGTGGTGAGGAGCATAAATATTTGAGTAATTTACATGGAACATTTTTATAGTTTAAAGCAAGGCATGCATGTAACATATAGCATATAGTGCTGTTATATTCATACACTGTGTAAATGTAAAGGTTGGGTGTGTTTATTGTTAATTAATGAAAGTATATAAAATGTATGTATCTCATTATTATTGTTGTTGTTGTTGTTGTTGTTGTTGTTGTTGTTATTATTATTATTATTATTATTATTATGTTTTGAGTAAAACAGTGTCAATTTAGCACACAAAGTGTACATATAACTGTAATCTTTATGATACCATTCGCTCATTAGTTATGTTCCTCTTAATGAACACTAGGTGGCAGCAATTCCACACTTTAGTCCCCATGTGATTGTTTGCCTCTCTGCATGAGGGATTTTCCCCTCATTTTCAGACTTTTTCATTTAAAACTTCCTTTGGCAGAATATATGCTGCATTGTCACATTCACTGCTAGTCGATTTGAGCTTTTTTGTTCTGTCACATTAACAAGAAGCAGGCAGTGCAATTACCTACTTTGATATAACCAATGCAGCTTGTGGTCTATGTTAAAAATAATGAAAATGGATAAACACAAGATGTAGAAACTCTGTAACCGAGCAGAATTAAAGGAGCTTATTTAACTCCTTCCTAAACGGTTCGGTAGTCAGTGTTTTTAGATGCATGCTTGATATAGAGAGAGGTTTGTGTCTTAGAAGCTGTTAATGTAAATGCTGCTTTGGAGTGTGTATGTAAATATACAGTAGGTTCTCTCTCTCAAACTGATGTATATATGTAAATACACAGCAGGATAACTCAGCTACAGGACTCTTTAACTTCCTGTTTAGGCAGACTGCTCTTCATTAGCTCACCCACTAAGATCAACAGAGCTAATAAATAAATCACATTTGCAAATATTGTGAACAATCTGTCTTGCCCTTTTTGCTCTATAACGTTGTTTAATACATACTGTACAGAAGTGACATGTGGTCATTTTATATCAAATGTCTTGTATCGAATGTGTGTGTGTTGTTTCAGATCTAAGACGGGGATCTGTTTTAGAGAAAACTAGTTTAAAGGTGTAATTTGTAATTTCACATGTGGCTTATATGGCAGCCATCTTGGATTTATATTGATATTTAGTGAATTGCAATCTCAGTTTCAAAGTGGCTGTCCCAGAGGAGTATACAGTGTTTAGCAAGTGTGTATTTGTGTGTTAGAGACCCTTATTTCACTGTAATTCCAGTTCCCCCACAAACGAACTGTAAATCCTGACATCACTGCCTCTCTTAGTCTTTCGCCACAGGACTCAAACCATGTTTGATGGCCATGGCGTGCTAAAAGGTGGCCATTGTGTGGCCTGGTTGCAGAAAGCGTTCAGAATGCTATGTGAGAAGTGTTCACAGAACTGGCCTGGGGAGCAAAAAGTGCACTGGACTGAATAATTACACGGCTTTAAGAATCTCATAGATGTTTTGAAGCCTTTGTGTAGATTCCACAGAGCGAGATGAGTGTCTGTTTCAAATGGAGGTTGAGGAGCTCTGGTTCAGTAAAGCTGAAAATGGATTTAAGGTCTTTAACACTCAATAAGTTGTGTAAATATCCCCTGACACAAGCGCTCAATAGATCGGTCTGTGAGTGGGACCGCAGCGACTATTGGACCGCTCATTTCGAAAATCTCCATCTGTGGTTTTTCTGTTTTGAGGGAGCTGCCAGGCTGTTCGTCACTATTATCGTAGCCTCGTTTCTGAAGGCTACGTCTGTTGCGCGATGTTGTCAGTCAGCTATGTAAAGTAATGACCTCATGACGTGAATAAGCATAAATGCAGCGATTCATAAAGCCCAAAGCAGCCCAATCAGCTGCATGTCCCTTCATGATGTCATCACACAGTTTTTACAGTTTCGCCCCTATGTGGTTCTAGTTGGATACTACACTTCTCTGTTAGTCAAAGGGAATCACGGCAGGGCGTGCAGGTACCCCTACAGATCCCAAACCCCCTCCCCAGCCTATCAACCCTTACGGGGAACAACCACAGCCTTTGTTGGCCGCCCTGTGGATCTCACACACAGTTAATATAGACTTTTCCCACTGCCTCTGCCAAGAGTCTGAAGTCATTTAATGAAGTGGCGCTGAGTTTGGAAGGAACCAGTGTGCTTCTCGGCTCTGACAGAATGGAAAAAGTGGGCGCTGTGTGCGCAACGCGGGGCCCTGATAGCTAGTCACCTCCACAGTAGTGAACACAAGAACGCCATTGAGACTGAAGAGATTCAGATTTACCTCTGACACAACTTCAGACTCTTACCGTCTGAGCTATATGCACGCTCGGTTGCGTGCATGTCTACTGAAGACTGTGAGATGGATGTGTTCCCTCTTATCTTGATTGTTGTGGATTTGTTATTCAAGACTAGCAGTAATTCATTTCAGGTGGCCTGCAAGTGCTAAAACACTTAAAATGACATTGTATGCTATAAAACCTCTTTGACAGGGTTGTTGATCAGGTGCACAGATCAGTTTTGCCGAATCGTTTGTTTCCCAACATACATCGTTTGGATTTGATGCAAATGGAAGTCTTTAGTAATTTTAGGTATCCCTTTTTCTGATAGGGCTCTACAGAATTAACCAATTAATTATTAAAAGTGCTGTTATGTCACTGTTTTTGTTTGTTTGTTTGTTAATGTCTTTTATTGAAATTCCAGTATTCCAGTTTTGGGCCAATCAATAGTTAAAAAATCTTGCTGGTAAAGCTAGTTTAAGAACCCAAACAATCAAGTCTGTTTGGTCATGCGTTTGATCTACAGCTTGTCGGTTTAACATCTGACATATAATGGCCATTTAAAGCAACTGACTGAAATTTGCATCCCTAATTTCTAACATAGCTGCCCAGCTCCCATTCATATATCAAACAGTTTGTTCACAGATTGCTTCCTGTTGCGCTTTCCTGTCACGCAGCTGTTTGGTTGCGAACCCCCTCCCATCCCCAGCAGAGCCGTTCAAGTGTCATCTTTCTCCTGTTTGATTCACAGGCCTCATCCGCTTCGGCCTCTCACAGCATCACACTGCGCGCTATTCTCCCCGAACCATCCAAAGACTGTCATCACATCGACCCAGTGTGCGTCGTTCACAGAGAGCCTTGTTTTCATGGAGGCTGCCAGGCTTACCATAAATCCCCACACAGTGTGGTTTTGTCCAGGGTTTGGATTTTTAGAGCCGGGCCTGGGTGCCTTCGCCGCATCTGCGTGTCTTCTGTCATCCCGATTCCACGTGTCCGTACGGCTCTGATGGGGCCTGTTGCCCATCGCTTGCAGAAATGAAGCCATTCACCCTGTTTTAGTTCAGCTGCGTGTAGCTGCGCTGCCTTACTGTTGTGTATAAAATGAAGCCATTGTCCATAATATTGATCGTCATGCTAGCTTGCCTGAATCTGTGTTGCATTTGACAAACGTTTCTTGCTTGTATGTAATGAACTTAACTCTTAATTTACTGTGTATTTCCAGTCATCTATTTTTGTGCCCTTTAACAGATATTCTGTCCAAAGATGGTCTGTAATACCTGGAGAAAACTATCTGTTATCATTGTCATCAATCTCAGTGGCAGTTTGGCTGGAGGAGAGCTAGACAAAATTACGGCATTTTAAAATCTGTCATTGTAAATTGTGACCAGAAAAGCAGCAGTCTGTAACTTATTGCCTCTGAAAGACAGGTGCACACCCATGATCTTTTTGTTTGTTTATTTACACAATAATCTTGACCAGTTATTTTTTATATAAAAATCTTAAGTACCAACGTTTTTATATTTTAACCATTTGAATGAACTAGCAATAATGTATAATTTTGTTCAAATTCGTCAGCATCAAAACATTTTTAATCAAAAGATAAAGCTGGCTTTGGATGTCTCAAAATAGCTACTTTTAGTATAGAATATTAGCCTGTTACTTTTCTCTTTTTTACATCATTTACTTGTGTATAAAGTTTCTTGAGCATCTTAAATGCATTCAATGTAAAGTGTATGCATCAATTAATAATCAGATGTAATGTAAGGAACCAGAACATTTTGTTTTTAATTAACTTTAACATTTTAACATTTTCATTGTATTTTAGGTATCAGTTCAGGTTTGGGCACAGGTAAAGTATCTGAAATGTAACATTATGTAATGAAACATTAGTGATTTATTAGTTGCTTGCAAAAATGTATTTAATCACAATGCAGACCTGGTTTAAAACAGGATGATAGGAGATTATGCCGCCAGAAACACATCCATGGGTCAGAGCGAAGAACCATAAACCATTTCTGCAGTGATCAGTGAGGTCTTTGTCTGACTCTGTTTCCAGAAAGACACATTGCTTGAGATGGAAGAGTACAGTTAGTATCTGTAAGGCTGGAAAGGCGATTGATGCATACATATACTGTAGGATTGGCTCACATGTCAAAGTGGCTTTGAAAGAGGAGTATATGAGTTTTTCCATGGCTTGTCATTGAAGGCCTCCAAAGTCTAAGAACAAGTCAACGTTTGTCTCTAAAATTGTTGGTTGTCGTGCACTGTATTGTGAGATGGTAGGGATTTTACCAATTGTTGAGTGACAAGTAGGAGTAATCTACCATATCCCCTGAATGGGTTCAAATGTCTGTAGTTTGTGCTTGTTGAATAGTCGCGCCATCAGCAAGCTCGTCTTTGTTTTTGCTTTTACATAATGTGTATTTTATACAAACCATGTAGGTTTCAAAGACAAATACTTGGAAATTGGAGGAAAAGGAAAGATATCAACTTTCATTGTTGACATCACTTTAAGTGGCGGGTATAGCTGTCCATGTCTTTGACTTGCAGACTATGAACGGCGTCAACTGAAGCATTTCCAGAAAAGATGATCGTTTTAAGTTGAGAAGCGCATTGAGTGTGCTCAGAGCGTGGCGGTTCACCAGTTTGGTGGTCTTCATCTGAAGGATGTTAATTAGTACAGAATGCAGTCTACAGTTCCACTGCCAGCATCCTTGAAAGAGGGTGAGAAAGAACGAGAAAGATAGAGAGCTAAAGGGAAGGGTAGAAGCTAGTTGTCCATTTGCCAAGAGTGAAGAATTTGCGATTGGTTTAGAGAGAGATTCCACATGCCCGTGTGGAGTGTGGAGCCTTGCGCTGATGGGTTCTGACCCGGTTCACCAGGGTTGACTGCACAAAGAGCTCACTTTTCTTCCCAGAGCATCAGAACATCAACATAGACATTTTGGCTCCTTACATCACAGATTAATAACACTTCAGCTGTAAATGGTATATGTAACTACACTAAAGCTGCAGTAAAATGACGTCATTGGCTGATGGCATTTTGTTTCTTAACCCCAGAAATTGCACTTAAATGCACTTTTGATTGCACTTTTGTGATTTATTGTTTCATGCCACAGTTGCATATTTATTGAAAATATTTTTTGCATTGTTCTCATGTACTTAATGTTTTGCAACAATTTACACCTAATTGAATTTAGAAGCAGATGATGTATTTCCAGCATCTGCCAGCAGGGGCAAACAGGGCCATGCTAACCAAAAATTAGATCTTTGGTCAAACCATGTGATGATGCCTCCGGTGAGTGGCGCATTAGTCATGTGAGCATGTGACCGACCCAGACTGCACACAGTTAAACACAATGAAACTCGCCACGGCTCGTGAAGTCACACGGGCCAAGCGAATGCACCCACCACCAGCGAAAGACATCTGAGAAAAATCAAAAGAATCTCTCACGTGTGGGCCGGGGACGTCTGCATCCGCCGCTGGAGTCTGGCCTTATTTAGCGCTCTCTTGCTTTTGTGTGTGTGTCTGCGTGAGGGTCTCTCACAATGCTGTAGGGTGATTTTGTTCCCAGTGATGATATTACTCTAGTCCCTGCTCATTGCACTAAATTTAAACACTTTCTGGAGTCATTACAGACCGACTCGCTTGTTTTAACTGCGTGTTTGAAAAACACTGTGCCTCGTGGCTTTGCTCTCGCTTGTTCTAATCCGGGAGATATAAATGACTCCTGGCAGACAGACAAAGAAGTCTGCTTATATTTAAAGGCCATATAAGCTTTTATCGAAAGAACGCATTCACACACACTCCTGCTCGGTGGCTTCTCTCAAACAGAGCAAAATGAGCAGACGTTTGGCAGGGCAAATCTGGGAGTAGTCCTCCATGCTATTGCTTATAAGAGCTCCTCTACCACCCTGCAGAGGCTGCGTAACTGGGAGAAAGGTCAGCAGACTGGAAATGGATGTTATGTCATGCTGGTTGGATACAAAATGCACACTTTTTGTCAAGGGGAGTCGAATGGTAATTGATGCACAAGTGTTCCCGAAACACTTTTAGATTCTTACATCAATCTCACCTTCTTTATCATATACCTAATTCTCTTTGGCTTGCCAACATGTATAATTTTGTAAATGATGGTTGTTTGGGTAGTGTGTATGGTTTGCACCTGTTGTACTAGTGTGTACTTTCAATGAAGCATTTACTATTATTAATGTTGCTCATAGCCTCTATTAGTAAACTCTTATTGTATAGGGTTATGATATCAAAAAAACATTCTAGCAGCCACCTAGCAACACCCTAGCAACCACTTATTACACATTAGCATCCTGGCACCCCCTGAAAACACACTGCAGACAAAACCCTTGCATTTTCAGATACTATATTAATCTTTGGAAAATGTAATTCACACTCCAGATGAATGACTTGATAATGGGCCGGATGGTAAATCGTGCCATTGTTCTACCTTTTGAAAAATGTGTACAATAAGGGAACCAGAGCACAGGACAAACAAAGCAAAATCTTTTTCATTTGTCTAATTTCCTTCCATCGCGGGTAATTTTGGGCCACTGCTGCCCAGTAACAATGTAGTGAGGAACAGTGCAAATATCATACTGTATGACATCAATCCTCCATATGTGTCTCTTGTATAGCAAACTCGAAGCTTTGGTATTGCCCTCATTGCGTTCGTTTCATCAATACATATATAAAATATATAAGAAATGTTTAGAATGGTTAGAGCCTAGATAGAACCGAACTGATTATCTAGATAATCTAGATAATCTGACACTGAACTACTTTTAACAATTTATGTCATAGAGTGTTTAGTATTATGGTTGCCAGTCATGCCAAAAACATTCATTTACATTCAATAAAGCTGTCATAACTTATAGGTATAGATAGTCAAGGATCCAAAAAAAGATTAATTTTAAACAGATGTGTTAGTGTGTGAAAGAAAAGTTTCTTGTCTCCAGAGGAAGTTTTTTTTCATAAAATTGGTCGTTTCCCGGACGGTGTTTGTCTGTTGTACCAGTTACTAGGCAAAGCTATATGATTCTTGGATAGGGCATCTGACATTAAATTACAAAATGTCTTGTGTCTAGATGCATTTCTGTGAGTATGCTGACTAGAACCCCATTCTTTCAGATCCTATTGTGTTTACAAGGATTGGATGAGCAGGAATGGCATTAAGAAATGTTATTTATAACTACGCCACATAATCTTTTTAATTGAACCAGGCATTTACATCCTCTGAAGAAGATTTGAATGGTTCCTGCCTGTGCAGAATTTGCTGTGTGGTTGCTAGGGGGGTCTTTGTGGTTGCTAGGGTGTTTCTATGGTTTGGCTTAATAGAGAACGTTAAAACTGTCTGCATCTCTATGTCCCATCTTCAATGTCAGTCTATGTGATTTTTTTTATTTGCTTAAGCCACAGGATTTAAGGTACAAGTTTACTTAAGGTAAATGAATCTATGTGCAATAATTAATCTTAGCAACTGTAATGCCAAAAGCAAACCTTTCCAGAGTGATGAAAACACTGACTACATAACTATTCGTCCAGCTGTCTTCATTTCTCAGGGTGCCCGTTTGTCCACCATTCGCATATGTCAGTGTTGAGTGTTTTCGGTGAAACCCTGCCCGGTTATGGCCATAGAGAGCTGAGTCCCACCCAAACACTAACCTGGTGGTGACAGGACAGGCAAATCTTCTCACCTCGTCCTCTCCCAATGGGGAAACACTTCTCACTTTCACTAATTAAGCACAGACACAGTTTATCTGGTCTAAATCTCTACTTATTGCATGTTGGCAGAAAGACACTTCCTTACTTTTCTTAGATTTTTTCCACTTTGCTTGTCTGTTTTCAGAAAAACAGCTTGGTTTGTGTATCATCTGCATCCAGCGTGCTAAAGAAATATCACAAAGCTGTTAACGACAGCTTAGATTAGTGACTTTTCACAGGCGTTTGTCTCTTTGACAGATCTAAAGACGATATTTTGAAGAATATTTCTATCCAAACAACATTGGCCTCCATTGACTTCCATTGTATGGACACAAAACCACTGAAACATTTCTCAAAATATCTTTTCTTGTGTTCTACAGAAGAAAGAAATCAGACATTTAGATAAATAAATGATAAAATATATATATAGTTTTGGGTGGACTATCCCTAAATGTGTTCTGGTTGGCTGTAATTTTGTCCCTTCAGGTAGCATTTGCCAAAAAGACATACTGTCCAAAGCTTGACATATCATAGCAAGGTGTTAATAGTCTAGTCTAACCACTAACCACCAGTGTAGTCCATCAGTATTAGGACTTTACAGAGTGTCAGGGTCAAACACTAGCTCACTAACATCTGTTTAAGTACACCATAAACATAAATCCCCTTCAGGAGACTTGAGTCTAATTGGTAGAGAGTCGTGGTTTGTACACTGTACGACCCCTGTCACAAAAATGTCACACACTGAGTCTCATGTTGTGAGAGGATCAACACCACTTCTGTAAACTTTATTTCTGGATAGTAAACAGAAAGACGTCTGCATGAATTCTGCGGCCAGGCAGCTGCAGAAACAGTATCTTCCACCATTGGGCGAAGCATTGAACTCTATGAATCATCACCTGTGTCCCATCCAGCGCATAGCTCGCATGCTTTCCCACTTAGCCGCTGGTCACATTTTTGTCGAGTGCTTGGTGCTAATCTTGCTACTTTCCTGAGTTTACACGTTCAAATATGCTAACAGAGTCCTGGCTTGACCTTCTGGAGCCTCATAATATGTTAACAAAATGGTCACTGCCCAGCTGTTTAAGCAAGTTTCACTTTGAAGTTGAAAGTTATTATTTTTTTATTAGAACAGAACTACCAAATAATAGGCTTTGTTCAGACAGGCAGGAAAAATCTGGCTTTTTGGTATATCTAACCAAAATCTGCTCACTTTTTTGAAGTCTGTACTGCATAAAATTGTATGAAATTCAATGTTTACAATCCTGATCCAAACCACATCCATGTGGTGAAATCTGATTTAACTTTTGGAATGCTTGAAAGTCTAAATGGTCTGATTTTTTGGAAATTGACATGTGCATATATTTTGGGTATGAATATGTGTTCCATGCAAATGTCAACCTAAAAAAACGAAATTTTTACCAAAGGTTTTTACTATACTGATAGCTCAGTTGTCAATATTTGGTGGTTTAAACACCCATGTGAGGTCTCTCTTAAAGTTTTCAAACCATTTTTCAAGCAATGTCTGAACAAAATGACAGTTTGGTTAATCAGGAACCGGTTTGAAAACCAAATTGTATTTGTGTGCAATGTGAACAAATCTTACATGTTAAACTGAGTCTTAAATGGGTTAACTAAGTAGAAATGTACCATGATTGGGCCACAGGCATTAGAGCGGCTTGTAAAAGCATCTTTCTAAATAGTTTAACTTTCCAGTGTAATGTTTTCGTCTCCAGGCTTCTCAGTCACACCCCCGTTTGGAATGCATTTATCTTAGTCATAATTCTCCTCCATATGTCTCTAATTAATGCAGTTGACACCCCTACAGCGTAAAAAAAGAAAGTAAAACACAAACACCAATAAAACTGTAATGATTCTTTTTTCTTGCTCTCTTAACACTGTTTGGCTCCAAACGAACAACAAAGCGCTTCGTGGCGGTCTACGTCATTTGGTTACATTAACTCTACGGTGGTTTTGATTGAATGTTTGCCTTCATTTTACTCTTTGAATTAAGTTATATTTCCATTACAGCCAGCAATTTTGGGTTTCTCTACATCCAAGAGTGCATATGTAGCTGCTTAATTTCTCCCTGCATTCGCTATATTGTGCCAGTGCTTCTACAAGGCATGCGAAACGAGGCTTGCTTCAATCATATGTTTGGCTGCAGTTCCAGACGAAACTGAACCATTCTTTTGTTTGTCATCTCATGGGAATATCACCCATGTTTTCATCCTAAACTATTCGTTACACATGAATCGACTGTTACACTTTCTTCACAGTTAGAAACTGTGTTGGTGCTAATTGAACCAGAATGACTAGTCATTCATGTCTCTGTGTTTTGATTTTGTCATAGTTTTTGTCTTTTGACAAACATGTCTTTTTAATTTAGGGTACGCCTCCATTACATGTTCTAAAAATGGAAATGTTTGTTTTAGTGTTTTTGAAAGGTTTTGTGTATGACAACGTCAAATCAATGAATGTTTACATAGATGTGCGAGAACAACTAAAAAGCTGTATTATGCTGGCTAGTCGTTGGTGGTGTCACTGTCTAAAAAAACGCATGCACGACGTCACCATTTTACAACTTCACATTTTTGCAGTCTACGCAGAAACGATAACAGTCTCGTTCAGCAAACTCTGAATTGTGATTTTTGATATGGTCTGAGGAAAAAGTTGTGGTCTGTGAGGTCAAAATCAGATTTTTGAGATGATAACATCGCTACAGTCTACACAAGCTTTAGCAGATATCTGTAGTTCATTCGCTGCTGTCTAATTGGGCGTCATTGAACCGTAGATCTTTGTTCGCAAATGCATAGAATTAACGTCTGAAGCGTATTATTCTGTAATTTTCCCCTGTTCTCCCAGGGCTTGGCTTTGGAGCAGATGGAGATACGGCTTCCTGTTACATAATCCCCACTATTATAAATTTTGACTTCATTTGGGGTTTCCTGTATGCACACAGGCTCCTGCACACTTCCCCGTTCTGTTGTATAAGGCCTAGCCTCCATCCAGAGATCCAGAGACCGTGGCGTTGTCAAAGCAGACTGAGATCAGCTTCCCAGCTGCTTCCTTCCCTCCTCTGAATCTTCTCATCTCTCCCTCTAGTCATTTCCCTCTGGCCAGACATAGCTATCTTGTCCTTACTAGCTTTCTCAGAAACAGGGATCCGGGGCCCCATCAGCAGGCCAGCTGTCGTCTTGACGTATTCTCAGTTTTTCTCTCCAGACCGGACCGGTTGAACCTTCTAAACTCTGCTTAGGATAAAAAAATAAAACAGAAATCTCCCTCTCTTTTTATTTCTCTCTCTCCTATTTTTCTTTCCTGGAAGTATGTTCATTAGTTCGCAGGCCTTGTCAGCGTAGTACAGAGACTTTGTATGCTAGCCATGGCGTGTAAAACATACTTTGAGCTTTTTTGGAGCGCTTGCTTCGCGTTGTGAACCATAAAGCTGTCAGCTGTTGGAACGGCAGGATATACTGAGGCGAACGTCTTACAAGTTCCAAATTTTTCTTATTCCAGTCGTCGCTGTTCCAGTAAACGGAAGAGTTAGAAGTCAAAATCCATGTTATGCTGAAGGAATGCATGCAGCATACGAACGCACTGGCTGGGTTCAGGATGTTTCGGATCTTCTGTTATGCATTTACAGCACAATGCACAAGAGGGCACTCTGGTGGCTTTTTGCCTCACACGTTGTAAAAACCCCTTTGTGACTAAATCTTTTGGCATTTCAGAAACATCCGGCTGCTTGGTTGTACCGTGTCCCTTTAGTTCTCCCATTTATAGTTTTATAAACTTGATTAAGAAAAGATGCTTAGGGATACCCATCTGCTGACTCAGTATGTCATAAAATAATCATTTTTACTTTGAATACAAACCAAGTATTTTTGCCTGCCACTGACTAGCAATAAGTAATGTAAAGTTATTGGCCATACAAATCAAAAACATAAACAGAAAAACATGAAAAGAAAACTCCAGCAAGTACCTGAACCCAGTATCTGATTTTTCTCCCGACTCTGTCTCTCTTACTGTACAGTTTGAAGGCCACGCATAGCAAGGCTGCACTTTCCCATGCTGTGTTGTCCTAACTTGCTGAACTCTAGGACTTTTGCCAGCCTTGTACATTAAACCACCCTGTTTTCCGCTGAATGGCATACCATACAGGAGAGGCCTGTTTTTTGTGTAATCAGTTAAGTTTATCAGGAGTTAAAGCACTACAATCCTCTGTTGTAATGCTTGGCATACTTTACGTACAGCTCAGCCACCACGAGTTGCTTTATCACTATGATCAGCCTCATTCTTTTATCCCCTCAATGATTTTTCGTGGGAAAAAAGACACTGAATAGGTGCCAAGCCCTTTGAACATCTGCCCTAACTGATATAGGGCGCCCGAGTGAATATGTAATTCATGCCCGCATATGTGTTCGAGCACGCATATTAGTAATTGGTGAACTACATATTTTTATTATCATCTAGTCGGTGGGTTGTCTGAATGACTAGTCGACTACTCGATATTAAGGAAGCCCAGAATAGATTCGTTATTGATGGTCTGGACTATTTTGTAATTGATTCGGATTGTTAACGATGCAATGCTTGTGGCACTCAAAAACTGGCCTAAAAAACAGTAAAAGTCAGCACAAATGTCTTGATGTATATCTTGACATGTGAACATCTTGAGTGCTTGCGTCGCTCAAACAACTGCACTAAAAACAAATTAAGCATAAACGTCTAGACGTATATGGCCATAGCAGCGATGTCATTCCAAACCCTTATGACTGCCTTTCATCAGCAGAGCACAAAAAAATATATTTTGAAGAATGTTGATAACCAAACAACATTGACTTCCATTGTATGACAACAGCACCATTGAGATATTTCTCAAAATATCTTCTTTTGTATTCCACATAAGAAAAAAAGTCATAAAGGGGTTTTGAACGACATGATAACAGAATTTAAATTTTTTGCTGAACAATCCCTTTAAAGACTCAGACTTTTCAAGACACAACCTGCTAATTATGAGTATGAGCTAATTATGAATAAAGTAGTACAAAGATAAAGCAGTCAACCTCACTAATCAACCACACAAATTCATTAACAGCACACATGCGCACATGTTTTTTTCTGCCGGTCTGAGACAATGCATGTTTCTTAGCCGGAAACATTCCATTGACAGCAAACACACGGGATTCACAGGACCTCTGGTCAATTATATGCGGTCATACTGAATTCCGTTGAGGACAGTGCTCTGAATACCCGCAGTCATTGACTAGGGGCTTCCCTGCGTGTTAGACGTCCTTTATACTCGTATTGCAGTTGACTCAGTGTCACAAGCATATTTAATAAAGGGAATTCATTATTATGGTTAGGAGGAGATATCTGCTGTAATGTTACATAGCAGTCCATGCATTAGGAGCCATGTGTGTAGTACCCGCTTCATCCTTTAGATGGAACTGCTGCATTCGCAATATCGGGCAGAATGGGGTAAATACTGTACAGCATGCAAGCCCCAGGGCTTCTGTTTGTGTGTGTGTGTAGAAGTGATGATTTGCTATTTTACAGATAAAGTTTTATGGTGATGCTACAGTCATGTCCTTTAAGTTGAAATATTTGCCACTTGAATATGATGTGATACAAAACATAATCATAAAGAGTTCTTATTGAGAAATGTGCTGTGGGCAATTCTTATGACATCCGCAACATTTGTTCTGAATGTTACAGTTTCATTCATGTAATATTTAGCAGACTATATAAATTGGAGGTCTCTTTGGTCTTATTCAGGACCATGCATTTGTGCTTTGTTGGTTTCTCCTGAAATGAATGATGTTGATAAAGTTAAGCTGAAAAACCTTCAATTGAGAAATTTGGTGAAATATTAATGGTATGTTTGTAGATGCATATTGCTTTGTAAAGTCTTTAAAGAGTAGGACAGCTTGCATTCAAATTATTGTTACACTGCTCAATTTCATTTTTTATATTTAGAAAACAAGCTCATTTTTGTAGAGATCTCTGAAATAATGTGGGACAGTAAAGAAATTATTTATAAACATTTTCAAGCAAATAGAGAAAGCATTATATTTTATAAACTGTTAAATGTGATGCCATTCGATGAGAACTTTTTTTGTTCCCATAAATACTGAAACTACTACTGAAACAGCCGCTAAAGCGTAATTGTTCATAATTGGAGTATTTACATTAATCTTTAGGGAAACGTCCGTTTTGAGTAGCCATATGTCGTGGCATTCTTAACACCTGCCCCATCGCTGGATTTTTACCATGTATGTGCCATTCACTTTTCATACGTGTCATCAGCTCGCATTGTTCTAGAATTAACTCGACTGAATTTACTCACCAAACACGCTAATTGCTCATTTCTTTTGTATTTACACATTGGGAAAGCTGTTTGATGCATTGTTTAGGACTGTAGCATTTGTTAGGGAAATTTGTATGCCGGTGGATGACTGTCTTTTAGCTGGGGTCTCTCGCAGGTGTGATGCCATCTGGGCCCCAACCGTTGAACCAACTTCCCGGGCAAAGAGGCCCCTGTGCTCGCTATAATGCTCTCTCGACTGCTTATTCTCTCTCTCTTTCTCTTTCTGTTGTACTTAATCATATGTTTTGATCAGAATAGATAGTCTATCACTAAGTTCTTCTGTGTAAATAGCTGATAATAAATAGAAATGTCCAACAATGAAAGATTAGGGTTTCATTGTATGAGTATTGGCTTGTTTGTGTGTTTATGTATAAACAAGATTTTAGATCAAATGAAGTTTAATAATTGTGCTATGGAATTTGCATACTAAATGGTGAGTTGGAGTATATGGGGTTTGTCACACAAGTTTGTCAATAGGATCTATAAGGTTTGAAGAAGGTTTTATATATATTTATGATACAGTAAAGAAGAATCTTAATTAAAAAGTTAATTATGCTTCTAGGTAAAGGTCTTTTTTTTACGTCAAGGCAAGTTGTCACAAGAAGTTGTTAAGCGTTTAAAATGTCCGTATATACAATGTTTGGTTACAACATCTATGGTCCAAAACTTTACTATATTTGACATTTTTGCTGTTTAATAAATTCATAATGTGCTTCTTTTAAGCTTATGTTTTTTAATGACTGATTGTCACAACTAACTCCACATGATTTTAGCATGCTCTCTATTGGGACATGTTAACACAAAAGATCAATGTTACGACAGAAATATAAGTTTAGTCCTTGCCCTACTTTGTTGTAACCAAAACTTTAGTTTAAAGTATATTTCTGTATATGCACATAAAGACCTACACTGATAAATACTGACTAAAATGAAGTGTGTGACAACTGGCCCCCGGTCTCCCCAACGTAAACTCTGTCTGTTGTCGTTTCATCTGCTGTCATTACAAGAGCCGACATATTCTACAAGCATTTTATGTATGTTAGCATTTGCTCCTGACATGCGTAGAGCTTCCTACCATTAACCACACGTTTCACTAGAACACATATGGTCAAGTTCTAACCTCATTTGTGCTGTTGTTTCCAGAGCTTAACGCATGAATACTTGGAAGGTTGCTATAGAAACACTAAAATAGAACGATGACGATGGTCAGCGTGATGTGGATCGGGTCTTGTCGTATGCACAACACAACACCTTAGTGGCACAGGTTTTTCTTATAGGAAGCATTTGGATAGATAAGTAGTCGATTAAGATCCTGGTCAGTTTGTTTTACTTTTGGGCTTTCCTGATTGATTTTCCTGATTAACATTAAAAAGTGATGATTGTCACATTTGAACGAAACGTCAGTGTGGGCGCGTGTGTTGCAACCACGGCATTTAATTCCTTGTGCAGATCTCAGGCACACCAGATATAACAAAATTAAATGCAAAATAATGTATTTAAAGGAGATTTGCCTGACTTCCTGCTTGACTATTCTCATTTAGTTTGCTCTCCAGAGGGTTAAACCAAAAGCATCTTGCGCGTCCGGTTCTCGGTATTGTAGTATTTCTTTTCTAACCAGGCTTCTCAGAATTTGCGGCAGTTGCTACGATTTTATCACACGTTTGTTTCCTCCACTGTTGCGTCAATATTGATATGGGTGGTGAACCAAATACAGCACAATAGACAACAGCTGATGTGCCACCACAAATGTCATAGCTCCAGAAGCACTGCACTCATGAATAAGCAGTAAGGTGTCCTCACCTGGCCCCCATCTGTGGCTTGTGGCACTGTAAACATTAGCTTTAACCAATTGATGTTGAGAATGATTAGCATCACTTTCTATAGATAGATCGAGAATAGGATCGAGAAACTCTTAAGAATAGTCTTTTTTTTCAATCAATGGTCAGGGAAAGGAGGTGCTTAACCTTTATGATGATTGTCAACCTTGTGCGGTCAAACTAGTTAAGTTGTTTTAATTTTAAAAAATGTTATATAAAGTTATAAGTGCAGTTTAAAACCAAGCAACTGATAGGAGATTTAATTATTTTAAATCCAATAAATATAATTTCATAAATTACAAAAATATATACATACATATATAAATAAATATGTATAATTAAATTGAAAAATTCAACTCTAAATAAAAATGAGATTTTTTCCAATAATTATCCTTTATTGTAAAAAATCTTGGTTGTAAGAGGTTAGTGGAAATACAGACATTTCATGTCTAAACTCAATGTTAAATATATAGTTTATCAAAAAATCTAGTAGGTCTATTAAAAATGAATTTGGAATTTGTACTGGTAATGTCTAAAAAAATGATGGTAAACCAAATATTTGTGTTAAATTTGAGGAATTTGACAAACAAAATATTTTAATAGCTTTATTATATGTTAAATTAAGGGTCATTTTTGTATGTTGAAGCCAGAAATACAGATAATACACAAATAATGTACATGTTGGAACATAAATTTCTCATTACAGATTAAATATAGTCAAGTTTAATGCAGTTCTATTAAATGTTTATTTTTAATGTACTGGGTAAATATGATATTTGTTTAATTGTTTCTATATTAAAACCAACAAAAAAGACAGAAATGTTATACAGAGAAACGTTATACAGGAAATGGTTTGTAGACAACAAGATTGCCAACAAGGTTCCTGTTTGTAACATTTTTGTCTTTACTCTACCAAGTGATTGGACTTTTTAAATTGGAAGTCACATGACTTCACTTATTTTCTACTGTATGTTACATAGTAGATCCATATTTATTTAGAGTGGTTATAAATTTAAGAAACAAATTAATTGTAAACTCTTTTTATAGCAGATAGCAAAAGAGTAAAAATCTGTTTAAATCTCAAGAATTAACTTACAATCTTTGTCTCTTAAATTATTATTCACATAATAAATGTTTCAGAATCAATGATTCTGATTGGCTGATTGTTACATTCAGTATTTAAATATTTCAATATTTAAATGTTTTTATTATAAAGTATAATGTGCATAATTATCTGTTTTAATATAGTTATATAAATAATTATATAAATATTTCTTGTCTGTTTTTTTAAGAATCAAGTAATTTAGCCAAGTCTTATTGCAAAATAAACACATTTAGGTGATAAAACAAACTTTCTGATAAACAGTTTAGAGACTTGTCAGGGTTTATTTTGTCATGCTGACCATGCAGCTGACTGTACATTGTTGAAAAAAAACCCCTCTTAAATTAAATCTTTAAAATCTTAATGAATAATAAAATAAAATTTTCAATTAAATCTTTAACATTTACCATTTAGGAATAATAAGGGTTTCTGTATTCTGTTATTTTCTTTGCATGTACAACAACTGTATCTTTATTTCTTTTTAATAGGACCATTTCTACAACACACATCACCAGACTACCATTTTTAGATTAGTCTCATAGCCACAGGCATCATACAGCCATTGTATTAGCAAAAGACATGGGGTTATGCATCTAGCCACCCCAAACCCGAGCTGATTGTGTTTGTAATGGCATTTGCCTTGAGCATGATTTACTGGGATTCAAACCCAGAATGGAATGCAGTATTTTCTACCACTGCATCACATTTAGCACATGTATGTAATTACAGTATTTCAAGATATGTTTAATGATCTTAAACTTAACAAACAAACGAGTAAAAAGAAATTGAAGCAAGTATTTTTATTCAGCCATATTAAACAATAAATGTATATAGCAATAGTCAATGTAAATTGCCATTTATTATTTATACATTTTACTTCTTTAATGTAACATATTTCAGAATGAAATTTAGGAAAGGAGCTTAATTTTATTCACTGATGATTGATTATAACATGAAAAGTGGGAAATACCTTTTAAAAATGGAGCTAGACAGAACTGTAAGTTTACTAAACACTGTACCTGTTTTAGATGAAGAGATCAAGACAAAAATAAACTTTTTATTTTTTAGTGGAATTACAAGCAAAGATTAATTATTTACAGTTTAGAAAGTTCAGTGCCTTTCTGTAATTTCCAAGCTATAATTAAGCTTTTGATGAAGACATAAATGTTTTTTACATTCGGAAACCAGCAATTACCCTAATTTTGATATGACGTGAGCTCCGCATTCATTTATCCTTAATTCCTATAGAAGGCACCAATATAATCCCCGTGATTGTTTTTGGCATCAGATTTGATCTCGCTTTCATTTCATCTCTGCAAACAAGGTAACCAGGTAAAACAAGAAAAAAATAAAGATGTTTAAGCTCCCGGATGCACGGCTGAGCAGATCTGTAGTACATTTTTCAATGATTAGTCTCAATCTTGGGCGTTTTTAGCGTTAAAGACCACCTTGTATCTGCTCTGTGTTTTTGCTATCAGGGAGGGCTTGAGCTTCAATCAGGTGTGATGTCTCCTGCCTAGCAGCGATGAAAACAATCTGGGCCGACCTGAAGGGTCTTGTCTAGCGGTTTGCCAGGTTTATCCTAGTGGAACGACTGGATCAGTGTGCGGATTACTAAAGGAAGCTATCTTCAGCTGGGTTTAAACGAGATCGAGCTCAAAACATTTCACACATGCTTACATTTTAACTTAAAAAGTAATACCTAAAGTGGAGAAAATTGCGGGAAAGCTCTTTAAATCTTCTTAGATTGTATGAGAGCATGCACAGATGTCTCTGTTAACTAAACACTTTTGCTTTTTTCCTTTCCTAATCTTGACATTTATGGGGCCTTGGTTTTAGCCGGGAGATGAAAGGGGGATGGGGGTGATGGGCCGGGACGGGCAGTGGGTGGTCGTGATGTGACGGTTACCGCGTTACTTCTGTATCCATCGCGGCATTCGGAAAGGCCGGACACTGGCCTTCTGAGACCCACTTGCTTCTCCATCAACCTTCTACTCAGATTTTATGGCCATCTGCTGGTTAGCAGCACTGATCGCATGGGTTGCTTTTGAACGGTGGGCCGCCACATTTGACCTGTGCTTTCCAGGTCGTGACCTTCACCTCATTTCCTTACACACAGCCATTCCGACAGCAGGGTTGAGTTTATCTGATATCCCCCCTTAGTGCTTCTGCGAAGTGCCAAGTTTCGGGAAGCAGACCACTTAGCTTTGATACTTCAGTTTCTGTTTTGACCCCACTGTGTCCTCACCAAGCCTGTGTCCATCTGGACAGGTCTGCTCTGGTCTCCCTTCCCACCACCCAGGGAGGGAATACCAAGCTTCCCATGCAGGGAATCAGTTTTTACCTTTCCCCTACTTTAATCTAGTGTGAAAAATATAGTCAGCGTTATATATCTGAGAGCCTTTTTTTGCCTGTTAGACACACAACCCTCACTGATTCGAATTCACTTGCGTTCTATCCAATTACTGTAATGCATTGTAAATTATTTGCTATGTAACACTGGAGGTCTTGTTGGTTCCTTGAAACAATTTTCCCAGAGGAAGCTTGCCTGGAATCTGGGAGGCTCTGATGTCTAGGTTCAAGATGACCTCAGGAATCTATCAGTGCCCTTTAGAGCTAGAAGTTTCTGCATTCTGGAGCAGACTCGTAGCTTCCGGCCCACTTTAAGAAACAGGCGCTACGTTTTCTAAAGCAGAAAGACAGGGTCAGAGAGACAGAGCGGATACACAAGACCGTATATCAGACGAGCACAATGCTGTCAGCCGCAGAAACATCTGGGTTTTTCCCTCCAGACAATGCAGACATGGATATGCACAAACATGGCCAGAGAAACATGCACGGAGAAGAAACGGAGTGGAAGGATAGTTTTTAGTTTATGTAAGAGGAGAACTAAAGGAGTTTGGGTGCTGCTCATAACAACTTTTATGAAAACAGTTGGGTTTGCCAGACAGGGAAATGGTCAGAAACCCTAACCCTGCCTTTGAAATCAGCTGTGGAGGTCATCTTTTCGGATTCCACAGGAAGTATGTGAGTGGAGGTGAAGGTGGTGCTGTGCTGGCATTTGTTGCTGCTGTTAACCTTGGGTCTCTTTGCCTTGTGAGATGCCTCAGCTGGCAGGGAGCTCAGAGAGCAAGGCTGCTCTCATCATCCCACCCACAGGTGCTCTACATCCCATAGTGAAGGACACCTCCACTTTCACCCCTTGCTAACATGCACTGCATATACAGTGAGTGAATAGTTTATAATGCACGTGCCTCGAATTTGATATTGTATTTAATATCTGCTGCATATTGGCAGAATATCATACCAACCTGGCAACCCCCAGAACACTAGCACTAGCGTTGTGGCAGCAAAATGTGGCTGATGTGATGTGTGGCTGATTTTACAATATTTTATTATATTGAGGGATTGAGGGCTTGAAGAAGTTTTGCCAAATGGTCATTTCAATGTTCAATTCAAATTTAAGTTCTACTAATGCACCTGATCTGATTTATTATATAGTCATATATTTTTAATATAAGCATTATATTTTCTCTATTATATAACTGGACATGTTATCATTTATACTTTATAGTTTTTTTACAGTCTGTTATTCTGAATCAGAAGATGCTAGACAGAACTCATTCTGGTCATAGTCACAGCAACCATCTCACTTTCTAACTTGCATACTCTCTTCGATGGTGTAGATCAGAGAGAAGCAGGCTTTCAGCACGAGTGTTTCTCCACCCTTCTCTCATGTGGTGTAGGCCCAGAGCCCAGGGCTGGCATGGCGGAAAAAGCCCCTATCACCCAACCAACATAGACGCGTGCTATGTGCTCGATGTGGGGTTTGTGTTTTCCCTTCTCTTTTATGCCCCACATGAATTTCTGAGAAATTCACTTTTTCATGTTTCCTTTGCCTTATAAAGCCGAATCAAAGAAAGTGGCTTTTTATTCGGTCGTGGTGCAGAGCAGCTTTTCTGTTTTCGATAATAGGCCACATTTTTGGCTTTATAGTTGCTTTATTAGACTTGAAGTGACATTGAATGTCTGACCTTTTTAGATTTCATTTGATCATTTAATCTCTCTCATTTGGTTATTTAGAAGCAGCTTAATAGCTACAGTTCACTTAAAAACCGACTTGAGCTTTGTTCACACTGCACACAACTTTTTTAAAAGTAACTGTCTGCACTATAATTTTCCAATAAATGAAGTCAGATCAGTTTGTTCAGACGGTGTAGTCGATATCTGATGTATTTACATGGGTTGCTATAGTAATTATGTAAACGTCAGCACGACGCCAGAAGGCTTTCTCATACAACGACTGAGAATAGCTGTCAATGTGAAAAGAGTGAATGGAAAACTGGCCATGTCGTATATCCCCGCATTACTGAACGCACATGACGCTTGAGAGAACATTAGTAACAGAGTCGTTTTAAGTATTCATGCATATATGCTGTGTTTAAAAACACAGACTCTTTGTATAACATGACATAGTTGCATCCCAGATTATAAAAAAAACACTGAAATATGATCTGAATGAGACGCATTCCAAACAATCAGATTTTAATCGGATTTCAAGCCACATATGGATGTGGTTTGGATCTGGGTTGTAAACACAAGATTTTTTTCTGATTTTTCTGTTCAGACTGAAAACTTTAAAACGTATAGTGGCTGTTATACTGTGTTATATTATAGAGGTTTTGTTGATTCTTAAGGGCCTATAGGAGAGCTTCACCTGATATTTTAACAAAATGTATAATTGTATAATATTAATTTCAGATGACATGATATTTTTTGTTCACCTTTAAACATACTTTTATGTGTCTGAAGTTGGGAACAGTTTTATAGGATGAGCTATTTATAAAATATATTTCTTGTGATGGTTTCATCACATCACATACTGTACATGTTTTTTTTTTGGCCAGGTTAAGTTTTTGTGTGTTTTGCTTTTTAAAATTGTCTTTCTTCTTCACGAAAAGACAGTAAATTGAGCCTATAAGCGGTTAGTCTTTTTGACCTCATTGTTATACCGTCAATGGAAACCTTTAAGCTTTCAAGACATAGACTTTATTCTCTTATGTCATTTTTAGACCTGTTCCTTTAATTTTAGGGAAAAAAGCTCAATCCAGGCATTTAGGATACTATCATTACAACCAATTTTTAAATAGTTTAACAGTTTTGTGGTCTCATGTTTCGATTGAAAGTGACAACTAGGTTATTTACCGTGCGGTCAGGTGACGGGCTGAATGGAAATCTGATCAATCAGATTGTTGGCAGTTGGGAAGAACAAGTCGGAGCATCGCTCCGCGACGACACGTTGGATGTCAACCTCGTCTCTTTGGTCAGAAGTTCATCCATTCCGCATTCTTGACTAAGGGATAAAGCTGCTCTAATCCCTTTTACCAGGTAGCCAGAGTTGGCAAGCGCTGCCCCAGAATTCCAGCCACATTCCGAGTCGGGGAAGTTGCTAGGGGTCTGGCTGTACGGTCCGGCACAACAAAGGGGAAACTCTCATTTGAAACAAAATAGGGTTTTAAAGTTGTGTGAGAAAGTCGGCTGCCTCTGAGACGAGTGTCATGTGGAATTTGACGCATTAAGGAGGGCTTTGGGTGCCGTCGCCGCTCAGAGAGGCAAGGGGGCCGCGTGGAGTCGGTCCTCGAGGACAGAGAAGGCACCAATAGGGATGTGACTGGGCTAGGCTGTGCTTAATCCTGTAATGAGCCAGGTTGCGGAGTGACACAGGTGGAGTGTGGTAGTGTGCCAGTGACTACATCACCTGACTTGAATTCAAACGAAGGAATGTTCCAGGGTAGTTGACAAATGTCTATGTCCTATGGTGTAACATACAAAAAATGTAGAAAAAAACAACAATTAAGAAAAATCTTTCTCATCCCATTTGTAACTCCAGCAATGAAGATAAATCTCTCATGCTATTTGTATATATATATATTTTTTTTTGCTGTCACACTATAGGAAAAATATTTATTTGTCAACTACCCTCCAGCAAAATGCTGTAGTCACTACAATTATTGTTAATACAGTGAAACTGTTTAGCCACCTTTGCATAGAAAAGAAATGAAAGAACAAAAATATACGAAATACTACAATTTTTTGATATGGAATCCATTGATTTAGTATGATTTTATGAATTTAATCATTTTAGAAATTTTTGAAATAATTTTAGAAATTTAGTTATTTACAGTGTGGACACATAACCCTCACATATACTCAATATTGAGATTAGTGGTCAGCAAATATTATTCTGTCAATGTCTGATTCTTAAATTATTACATTTGGTCCCTCAGTATTAAATATGTGGTTAAAGTCATGATACACGGTGATGTAATGTTTTTTTTAATCATTTAGATTGCACCTTAAACACAGTGACAACGGCATTTTAAAATGGTACCAGAGACATTGAATCCACCAGCTATTGTACATTCCTTATGCATCAGTCATATAAAAATCCAGTTAGAAGAATGGGCTTCTTTTTGTCTGTTAGTCTTTTCATTTTCGAGAGGATATCTAATTATCTCTCTGTCTGGTTGCTCATGAATGCTGAATAAACATGTGTTGTTTGTAAAATTCCATTTAGGTTTGAACCATAGGTTTGAATAATGTACTGTAGTCTGAATGAACTGTAACTTAAAAAAAAGAAAGTTACCAGGATGCAAGTGTAAGCATTTAAAGAAACAGCACCTAAAAATGATCCTAATGTCATTCAAAATCTGACTTACTTTTGTCTTACTTTTGAAACACAGATTGCAGAATGTTTACACAGATTTTTACCATTCAATAACATTTCAGATAGAGTTGATCTCTGGGGAGCTTGTTGGTCTCTGAGGAACAATAGTTTATAAAGGATTTTGTAGATGATAGTGATGGACAAGACCTAAATGAAATCCAAATTAGTTTTGTTTTCTAATATTACAGGTTTTATAGATATTGAGTTGTTTTAGTCAGTTTATCTGCCTTTATGTACTTGATAAACTTTTTATAATCTGTAATTCTTCTCTTTAAATCCAGCTAATAGTTCAGTTAATATATTTAAAATAAATACATAATAGTATATTATATATTAATAGTAACAAAGCTGGTCTTATTCAAATATAATTTTAGAAATCTCAATGCGATTTTTGTCCTTGTTTTTTTTTTTATGGAAAGTTTTGTCTAGTTTTACAGGAATTAAAACTGTGAGCAACCTACAGAAGATAACTTCTGATTAAAGATTTTCAACTATTGTGACAGTCATTAGAATATGCTTGTGCCAGATATATTCCTTAGTATACGGTTTGCATTAATTGTTCACATAACATTACATTAATAGGAGTCAAGTCATGTTAACTTATAGTTTTAACTCACGTTTGGTGCTTGGCAAGTGTTGTTTTGGGTTTTAAATGTAGCATTTAAAGTGTTTAAAATATACAGTAAAGGTTATTGCTCAGCTCGACCCATAAACCAAAACTGAGTCGACATGAAAGGGTAAGACGTCTACCCCCAATGTCGCTCCTAAACAATTCCCTTCACGTGATCAAGCAACTGTATCAATGCTACCTATTCCACAGAGAACACAAGACAGCCATACAGAGACAGATTGAGTTATAGAGGTAAAGGAAAGACCGAGACAGTCATTTCCAGTTGTGTGAAAAAAAGAGAGAGAGAGCGAGCGAGAGACCTTTTCCCACAGCGACAGTAACTTTGCCCAGAGGAGCAATGTCCATTCCCATCCATCTCACGGTTTCACTGGCTGGAAATCCCCCTTCTGCACAAAGAGGCCAAATTTAATACTGAGCTTCTGCAGGCGCAGGAGGGTCCCTGACCAATATTGATACGAGAGGTACTTTTGTCTGAGAAACCTGAGGGAGCAAAACAATTGGTGTCGTTGCAAGGTCTGTATAATGCTTGTGTGCGACGGATACGCGTTTTGTTGATTAAAGAGAAACGTACACTTGCGTTTGCCCCTTTTCCTTTCATTCAGTTAGTCTCGTACATGTCCGATTATTCTGGGGTTGACGGGTGTCACTCTTTGGGAACTCGTTTTGCACGTTAAATTGTTGTCGCACAAATGAAACGCTGTGTAATTCGAACGTGCATCTTTCGCTCGGGGCTCGGATGTGACCGAGTGTGTCAAATGTGCACAGTCAACTGGTTACAGGCCCAGGGGTAATGGAAATGTGAAGTGGGTGCTTCGCTTACTGCCATTGTGCGAGCTAGATGCGTAAAACTATCTCAAATATCGTCTCCTCACGAGTAAGGCTTTGGGGCAGGAAATGAGCTCTTTAGTTACAATTGACATTATACGACACAGGTTCGCGTGGGGTTTTGTTTTATGGTAAAGATATTACAGTGACTGGTGTGACAGAACAGTGTCTTTTCTAAGATTCTCTCTCTCTCGCTAAATTATTCCGAACTGAACCTGAACCTTCCAGAAAGGCCCCATTCCGTGTTCCTCTCCTCCTCTCTCCGCTATATAATGAAGCTCTGTGTGTATTGGTGGTTTTTGAACGCACATCAGACAGCGGCACACATAGAGCTCCATATGTACTGGCGCTCTCCTCCAAACCACATCATATTTACAGTCTAATGAGAACTGCAGTCAGGCAGTTCTGCTGTCAGTCCCCAGCCAAGAGTATGCACTGGTGATTGTTCCAAACAAGACAAGAATCCCTTTACTGTACCATTGTACGCTCGGGGTTTTTTGATTGCATGGAGAATGAGCGTTTTTCTCAGATTTATTGGAACCAGCCGTGCCTTCATGTGGTTTGGAGGATCTTGTCATGGGTTCAAAGATTGGTGTGGCTTGATTATATATTTAACCCCATACCTGTCAATCTAAAGGTATAGAAAAATCACAACATATTTGACATATATTTGACTTCAGCCACTACAGCACTCAAGTCAAGCATTTCGTGCAATTGAACTGGTCTGTAACCATTGTGTAGATGAAAAGTGTACTGGTTTGCGATAAAACGTTTGGCACAGGGACTCAGATACGCATGAGCCACGGTCAATTAGCTCACCGGGTAGCCAATGAAACGATGTTGCTTTAACGATAACGATTCCAGACATTCCTGCGATTATCAAAAAGGGAAATAAAGAAGCATTGTCGATTGCCCAAGCAGATAGCGTACTGTAGTTTCAGCCAACAGGTTGGAAACATTTGAGTAAATTTCAATTTGAAATGAATTCATACATAGATGGACATTTGAGATATAAACAGGTTGTGAGTTTAAGGTAGACAGATTTAAAGAGCATGTAGTAAACATGATCTATACTGTATTTTGCATGCCTCAGACATGCAGTTATGGCTATACTGGCTATCCTTTCTTTACAAATAACATCTTTCAAGGTTTAACTCCCATAATTCTAACATAATAAAACTCAGCTTTTCCAAAACGAACAGCTGCACTATTTTAACATCCTCATTATGTTCACAAATTGATCATTTTCGACAACTCGGCCCCCAAATCGCGCAACGTAATTAATCCTTAATCATTTCTGACATATTTTTGTTGGACAGCAGCAATACCGCTGGCTTTTCAATAGCGCGGTGCTCAACAGGCGTGCAAGCGAATGCAAATGATTATTTTGTGTCCTTCTCAATTTGCTTTTAACTTCCTTCTTTGTGTTTATTTGCCTGGGGGCTGAAATTTTAGGGGAATTCTGAATTGAAAACCTATTTACAGAGCTGCTTATTGCCTGTGTGTGTGTGTCATTTTACCACTCATGTGTGTCTGTGCTGTTGTTATGTTGTCATGTCACCTGTCTCTTTGTCTAACCACATCTTAAACCGGCCACACAGCTGCTGTGTCTCAGGAACCGGCTGAGCTGTAGTCAGTTTGTCCATCTGTTAACTTTCTGTGCTGCTTTAACCAGCGGTTTCTCATTGACCGGATGGGGACTCCAACAGGAGTTGGGGTGGACTTTCTATGCTGTGATTTATGTATGTATATGAAGCATATGTACAGTATACAGAATCTACTGTATGTAGGTGTGGTTTAGATATATTGCGATTTTATTTTAAAAACCATGTGATCCACAAGTGTTTTGGATGCTTCAGATTCTTGTACTTGTAATTCTATATTTTGGACATCATCTATCAAAGAAGAATGTAAATAGGAAATAGGATATAATGTTAGAGAGAGAAACTGTTGTTTCTGAGGGTCCCCAATCTCAGGCCAGTGGACAATGTGTTATAGAGGCAGATGTTATATAACTAAATGTCCTGTCTCATAAATGCCCCCCTAAATATCACCATACGGTCAGCAAAGAGCTTTTTTATGTCAAACAGAACCCACTGGACACGAGCTTTAATATTCAGAGGTGATATTTGCTTCATAGCTGGCTGACATTTTAAGAACCGCACATCATTGCCTTCAGCAAGTTTTGTGATGTCACGCCATCGCTGACAATGAACAAAGAACATTTATGAAGTTCTGTCCAATGAGAACGTTTCACTGGATATCTTGTGGCTTCATTCAGTGGACAGGTGGATTCCATGTCTACAATAGAAAGCTATGCCTTCAATGAGCTTTAAGCCCTTTTTCTTTTTGAAGCAAAGTTATTTATGGCCCCTAAATCTCACCGTATGCTCTTTTATCACCTTGTTTTCTTACTCAATCAAATTTCACTTTCCAAAGCTAATGAGGTTTAGAAATGTGTCAGCCAATCGCATCACTTTGTCTTTCACGCACCACAAGCTTTTGCAATGATATGAGGGGAATTTACACTGTTATGAGAAACTTTAGTTCTTGTTTTTATATTACTGTCAGTTCTCGTCTCATACCTTCTCAAAGTACGCGAGAGCTTCTTTTAAGTCTGTTTTCCCAGAAGAGCTTTGAAGGGCTAGTTTTGCTTCGTATTCTTCGCAAGGCCAATGTAGGTGAGCCATTATATAGAAGATCAATGTAAAGCGTAATACAGAAGATATGAAAACATAAACATCTCACCACAACACCCACATTATCAAACTCTCTTAATTAGGAAAGGCTAAAAATACACTTTAGGGAGGTAGGTGTACACAACCACGGGTGTCGACATGCACACCCACACATTCTACAGTTCACTGAGTGCATTGCTACAGATATAAGGACTTCCTGTGTGCTTTAGTATTTGTGTTCAGGGGTTTGGAGATATTCTATTGACAAAAACATGTTAAATACCTATTTTTAAAGGATATTGCTCAACAATAAGGCGCAGGGTTGTATTCGTTAATTTGTCACTGAGGTCACTTCATTTAGCTGTGTGACGTAGACAAGGTTGTGTTAAAATTGCAAGAATAATTTGCAATAGCAGTTAGAATTAATTAAAAATAAATCAGTTATTTTATACACAATGTATGCTACTGCTCTATAATTCTGATTATGAAATATATATATTTGATTATTAAATATAAATATTTGTTATTGTTATTTTTTTATTAAATCAATGCAAATATGTCCTGAGAAAAAAGTCTTAATACATAAAATATGCTAAATATTAATATATATAATTTTAAGGAAATGCAATTTTGTAGGCCTTTAAAATTTAATTTTATCTAAATTACTGCTCTATAGAAGTACTTTTGGACAAAAGGGGAAAAAATATTGTTGATTCCTAATATGTCAATATTTCATCTGCTTGTCATGGATCAAAATAGCATGAAAGTTTTAGACATTGTACATGGTCAGTCTGGCAAAAGTGTCAGGCAACGCTAAAATGGTTTTGCTGAACATAGGTCTTTCACAGTCATTTTACCTTTCTTTCCTGTTGGCAAGATATGATCTATGTCTCCAGGTTTGGACCAGCGCAAGGAACAAAAACGGATAGACAGTTTCACGGGAAATGCAAACAGTCACTTGACATTTCGAAACAAATGCTAAATGTTGATGTTGCAGTAGTTTTCCAGGGGACAGTAAGCTGGGCTGGGTCCTGTCAGAGGACAGCTTGAACGGGGCGAGAGAGATAGAGGTGAACACAGAAACAGAGCGAGAGAGCGGCATGCGGTTGGATGGTATTCTTGGGAAAGTTTGCAGCTCCCGCTGTATCTGGAGCTCAGCTGGGGACAAATATCACATGGAAATGAGAGGAAGCCTGCAGAAGTGCAGAAGGCCTTCTGGAGGAATGTTTCACTTCAAATGCAAAATGTTTGCAGCTGTTAGCTTTCTTTAAAATGTTGTTATATGCTTTGTGATTCATCCTGGTGTCACCTGGATTTCTTAGGGCATCAAGTTATTATGCACAGGGTTTTAGACATTTTAATTAAGGTAACTTTAAACGGCCATCCTGCAAGTCTAGCTCCTATCGAAAAGAGAAAGATAGACATTTTCAAAACTGTTTTACAAATTCACTCACAGTGAGACTCATGATCAGATAAACAGATCTTCATTTAGTCCCACAAGAAACCTCAGGGCCTTATCTTTACCTCAACAACACCTGACCCCTGGCACGCTCTAGGCAACGGATTCCTTACAAAGACGCTACCTGCTGTCACCGAGATGCCAACCTTACAGCTTGGCAGGGCAACCTTGGCACACCTGAACCGTCATTGTACTTCAAGCACTTATGGTGAGGTTCACCTTAAGTCCATCTATTTTCATCTTTCAATGCCTCTTCTGTTCTCTGTGGTTTATAATAGCCCCGCAGTTTGGATGACAGCAAGGTGTGGAAACAGTTATTGAAAATAGTTTTCCAGCAGGCAACTTCCAGAGAGGCCTCGCTTGGAAAGCCTTCGAATCTGCTGGGGGTTTGTTTGTTGTCGTTCGCTGTCATGTTTCATTGTAATTGTTTTTAGGGACCTTATGGCTTTTCGTCCACACATATGCCCATGGTTAGAAGTTTGCTTGTGTGGATGCAAACAACGGTGGATTGAGAACTTTTTCGTTATTGTATTCGCCTGTGCAGGGAAACCCCCTTCCACTGCGCGAGGTTGAGATGATTATATTTTTCCCCTTCTCCTTGCGAATATGTGTGTGTGAATTGTGTTTTTGCATGTCTCGGTGTCTTGGTTTCTTGGTGAGAGGTATGTTGTTCCTGCACCAGTTGCTTCTCTCCTGATTACACCACCCTCTTGGAATTTGCCTCCTTGTACTTGGTGTGTGTGCACATACACACACACATACATAAAGGGGAGTTTGGTCCCCCCACAGCCCAGGGACTCAGTGGACCCCTCTGTTCTACCGCTGCTAACCAGGACCATTTGTTGCCGTGTTTTTTCTCATCCAATGTCTTTTTTTCCTTCTTTCTTCCTCTTTTTTCCTGCCCGCTCCCCTTCCTGTCTGGGTTATGGCAATTGTACATAATTTTGTTTCGGGATACGTTGGACTGCGGGGAGAACGTGCATGTGTGTGATGTGTGTGGGGGGGGGTGAAGGGTTTCTCAAGAGGCCGTTTGGGGGGTTCGGCTCAGTCTGATTGATGGGGGGGTGTCGCCTCTGTTCGCTCATCCATCACATACTTTATTTGGGTTTTAGAGAAGAGGAAAAGGAAAAGGGAGGGCAGAGGGGGGTCCATGCTCCTCCAAAAATATCAGACCGGTGAGCCCACCGTGCTTTCTCGACCCCCCTGAGCCCGTGCAGGAACAGACGTCTTAGCTTTGTGACCCAGCACCATTCAGCAGTCTCAGTACTGGCAACAAAAGCCAGATAAATGTGGTCCAGATAGATTTAGAGCAGATTAGGGAGCAGGTTCCTTCATTATATTTTCGCTATATGGAGTAGAAGGCGAGATTCTGGGATTGGTAGTGGATGCTTGGGCTTTGTGCATGTCTTGTTTGTACTTTGGTTGACAAAACCAGCTATGACAGCAGCAGTGATAATATAGTGTGTGGCAGAAAAATTACTTTTGTGTGTGATTGAAAATTTACCAGCCATAAATATTTCTGATCAGCCATAAAAGATTTTTTCATTTTTACTAACTTAAATTTATTGTCTTTTAATTAGATTTTTTACATTGAATTAAATAATAAATATTAAAAATTTAAATATTGCTGTATTGATTTAAATTGCACATCACTAAGTCTATGTATGTATTTGCTTGTAAGTTACCAGCCATCTGGCAAATAACCGTTTTATTTATTCACCAAACAATTGTTTTTCTCACATTTGCTGCTTGATAAATTTTTAAGTTGTGTGTGTGAGTTTACACACCTGCACACATGCATTTACAGGAAATAAAACGGATTGTTTTTTAGAAGGCAACACATCTGCTTTTAAAGATGCATGAGTGAATAACAATGTTTCAACTGTTCTGTCTTAAAATGCTAGACAGCTATTCTGAACAACAATTTATAAGTCAAGATGGAAAAATAGAACCTGTTTATTTCTTAAATCTTTATTAAATGCATGTTATTGTTTTCTCAGCCTTTGATAATAACGTCCATAATGTCAATCAATACCTAAGATGCGAATCGAGCATTGTTTTAAGCTACTGTTACATGTCAAGTTACCCTCCTGAAATCTTTTCAACAGTTAACACAAACTGATATGCGGGTGTCAGTTAGTTACAGTTACATATGTGTCACATTATATTAATATTAGGTTTTTGTTTTGATTTAGAAGTGGTTTGATCGTTTTACAACTTCCCTTCACAACACTTGAGTTTGAGTCTGTATTATTCATGGTTGACTTAAATCTATTTCCTCTGTTTTAACGTTTTAGTTGGAAATGGATCATTTACCCTCTGTTGAATGCTAGGAATGCACCCTTTGAACTGTCCAGGACATCACATTGACACTTTCCTTTCATTCATTCGATTCTTCAGCCTTCTCTTTGTCAGAGAGGCTGATGTTGTCAGGCAGCCAAGTTGCCCTCATATCCATTTTGCATGCTTATTATGAAAAAACACAGTTATGAATATTTAATGCATTCAGCAATGCACTAAACAAAAAGAGAAAAGAGGTAAAAAGTGAGAGAGAAATTGTGCTTTGCTCTTGTTTTGAGGATAGTTCAATTCTGGCTTACTGTAAAATATACTGTACTATATAGATGCTTACTGTAAATGTCTCTAACACAGATAGATTGGCAGCTTCAGATTAGGCATGGTGGCAGTTCGAGGGTCCTGTTCTGTATTGAATGATGTCTGGTGCCATTAAACCCCATGACTTCAGAATGAAGTGTCTCTTGGGAGAGACAGTATTACAAGAATCTCACTTTTCTACAACAACATTTATTATCAACTGCTAAGTAAAGCGTCAGTCAAAACAGCATTTGTAAGACCGTGTAAGAAAAGCTCATTAGCAGATCATTTCATGCAGTTCTTAAACAATTTTAAACACTCGGTTGTCTCTATAAAGAGCATGTTTAATGTCATATAGTATATAGTATTTTTTTAATACTTTTCCTGTTAATTTTAAAAAGTATTAAGTATTAAATAAATAAACCTTTTTTCTTTAGTATTGGTAAAGTAATTTTTTAATTATATTTCAGTAAATGTTTCATTTTCTTCCCTAGTTTCCTTAAGTTTGTTAAATGCTTTGTATCTTACTGCAGTAGTCTGAAATAAACAATTAAATTGATTTGTTGTTTATATATTTAATGGAAATTATAAAATTTCTTAAAAAAACATTCTTTTGTCATTAAATTTAATTTTAGTTGAGTTATTTAGTTAATTTAATTTCAGTTTAGTTATGAATATATAAGATACCATTTACCCCAAAACACTTTTTGGGAGATCCAATACCACTTTATGCATCAATGCCCTGTGCTACTTACTGTTTTATTGACACAAGTGTTCAAAATATAATGGGTCTTGCCTCTGTTTGCAATGAGGGTTAATTCCTGTTGTCTTTTTGGTGAATCAGAGTAATGCTGAATTACAATAGTACAGCTCGCACAAGGCATGGCTATCCAAAAGACTTATTGTATTGTTTGATATGACTGTTTCGTAAATGCCATAAACTAGTGGAAGGTGTTCCATGATACAATTAGCAAAGAGCACTTATTGGAAAGATTGGATTGTGGCCCATCCTGAGCCTACAGTAAGTCAAAGAGCTCAGCTTATTTTTGGATAGCTTCTGAAGGAGCACTTGTTGCCTCTTCATCCTACGCAGTGCACTGGACCCTGATCCTTCATTATTCTCATGCTCTTTTCCAGCTGCTGCCACAACATTCCTGTGCCCCCCCCACTCTGTAACTGTATCTCTATGGGAAGTCCTGTGTTCATTGAGTAATGCTGTGGATTTGATGACCTGGGTTTTAAGACACTTGAGAGGAATTTATTATTTTCTTTAGAATGACCTGCTGATGGCAGCTTTTATTTGTATGTGCTGTCTGCGCTGTGTTAGCATCCGGTTGTATGGGTGCGATGATACCCTCAGCTTATGATTTAATACAAAGTTGACATTCAAATGGCAGATTTATTTCTGAAACATTACTCATTTTTATTATTCATTTCATGGAATATATCTTTGTTGTAATTAAAAAAAGACTCTATTCTATTCTATTCTATTCTACTGTATATTTAATTCTATATTCCATTCTAATTAATGATTATTAATCAAAACAAAATTATTATTATAATTAAACATTATACTCTAAGAGAACTCTAAGAGACAGAATGCACTGTCTGAACTAATTTTTTACATTTTGGATATTTACATAAAAAAAAATCTAATTGTTTATTTTATTGTATTTTTTTATTAAAAAATATTTTTTAATAAATACATTTCTTTTTATTAATACATTTTTAATTTTGTTTGTATTGAAAATTGGTCAAATATTTATTCTTGAGTCTTAAACTAAAATTAAGATATTTAAGATAAAAATATTAAAAACCATTACCATTTGTACATGCATTTGCATTATGATGTCGTTGCACCCCTAGCGAATTCTGCAAATTGGGTTAGGTCAATTGCAAAGGCAATTAAGTGCTCTGTTTTTTTATAAAGTGTGATCTATAGTGCGTGCATTTTACATAGAAGGAAGGCATGTGTGTGCTAAAGTCAGTTAATTTATGCGCTTAGCACTTTCTTAAAGCATTTTGCACCCTGATTAAACTATGCTATTAATCAAAATTGATCAAGAACGAGCAGGCTAAAATGCAGCATGCAAAACCGGCGCAGCTGCTGTGCGGATTCGCTCTTCAGTGAGCCTTGAACCGCCTGTGCTAATATTTAGCTGAATTCTGTACTTCAAACGAAACCTCACACTTAAGCTATAAACAACTCTTGACAACTTCCTGTCATATCATGTATCAAAAGCTCCAGTCGACTTGACTGCCGTATGGGGTGAGCTTGTGGCTAAGGAAGCGAATGCTAAACACGGTCTTTATCCAAAATAACCGGGAGAGGTTAAGAGGCCATGTGCGCTGCAGACTGCAGCGAACTATCATTATCTGCAGCTTGTTATACGCATGGGCCACTTACGACACCCCACAGGCTCTGTTGCATGCCGCCACGCCAACAATTTGGGATGAGTCACAAACACGGGGGCACGCTGTGCTTCTATGAGAAACACCACTGGGGATGGCATAACAGACAGGAAAAGAGACCACATCATAGAGGGATGCTGCTGTGATTCACTCTCTGTAGAAGTATAATGTTTATCCCATAATGTAAAATAGAGTCCCCTGGGCTTTCCTGCAGCTTTTTTAAGCTTTATATTCTGTTTGTTTATATTTGTCAGTATCACTGCTAGTATAAGTCCTGTTTAGGGCCAAGTTAGTGCTCTTAAACAGTATGGTGGGTGGGGCATTTTTAGAATTTTCAATTGAGACCTTTTTGTACTGTATGTTTTATTTCTTTAAAGGGCAGAGAAGTCATAAAAGTCAGGTTTGGAGCAATGTGAGGATGACAAAATTCAATAGACAATGTCATGATGGCTTCATCTAGAATAGCAAAATGATCTTTTCTATGTCCCCCTCATTCTCCTCAGTCCATGCCCGTCGCTCTTGATGGGTCTTGAGGGGCTTGGTGCTTTTTAGCCAAGGAGGAAATGAGTTTTTCCATGCTCCTACATGTCTGAACATTTATCACCATCATCGCCAGCAACTGCAGTGGGGGGAAAACGGCTTGGCGTGGGATCTGTCACCAGAACCTCGAAGTATATAACACAAACGTATTTGTGCAATCCTCAGATCACCTGTAAAACTGTGAGCTGTTTAACTGTTAACTGTGAGACTCAGTAAGGAGGTAGATGAAATTAGGTGGAGTTTAACTTCTTTTGTAGCTTGAAGCATGGCTCTCTATGCTGATTCTTTAAAATGGTGAGATGTCCTGGATCTTTATTGCAGTTTGTGTTGTGATGTTGAGTGTTTGGCACTCTAAATATAATTACCTGTGGCACTCTTTCTTGACCACATGGAAACATGTTCATCAGTACAGGGGAAGTGTGCAGTGTGCACAATAACAAAAGAACATGAACCAGGATGCAAATATTGGGTGTCATAAAGACATACTGTATATCAATAGCGCACAAGCCATGAGGGAAACAATGCTGAACGTGCGATCACGCCTGAATGACACACAGGTCAATTGTTTCATTCCAGGCGAAAATTACCCGATTTCCAAAGGAAAAGCATCCTCTCCGGAGCTCTGGGAAAGTGATACGTTTAGCCAAGTGCCACAATCGCCACCCAGGTCATTCTGGAGTCAACAGCACGGCGACGGGGGATTTCAATGGCATCAACCAGCTATTCTTATCAGATAGATTTCCGACACAAAACAAATGGGCGGTATGTTAATAGCAACCTCTTTGTCACATGCCTAAGAAAAAACTTACGCATCAGAAATAGCAACTGAACAGGAAAGGGGAAAAACACTTTGCTGTGGTCTGATTTGGATGAAGTCTACATGGTTAGGACAATTATTGTTTTTATGCTACTGTATAATAGTCTTACTTTTTATTTAGTTTAAATGCTCTTTTATGTGCTTAGGAAAAGTTCACCCAAATATGCAAATTCTGTCATTATTTATTCACTCTTTGTCATTCTGTGGAACACAAAAGAAGATATTTTGACAAATGTCTCTGTGGTTTTGTGTCCATATAATGGAAGTCAATGGGTGGAAATGTTGTTTGGTTACCAACATTCTTCAAAAGATCTTCTTTTGTGTTCTGCAGAAGTAAAAATGTTTAGAATGACATAAGAGGTGAAAGAATTTTCATTATTAGGTCAACTATCCCTATCTCTTGCTCTCTATTTACTCTCATTGCTGTCTAGAAAAAACAACTTAAGATGATAAAAAGATCTAATCTATTATTATCTGATGAGAATGTGCAAATGTGGTCTCTGTACCGAAAAGGACACTCAATTTTACAGTAAGGGATCTTCCCACATGTAATAATAATCACAAATGAGATATCTTGAATATGTACGTAAGTGGTTTCTCATAGTCAGCAATGAGATGAATCTTAGAAACAGACCCTAATAAACTCACGTGTCTCATCTATAGCTTTACAAGAGATCTCAGCGGTGTCCTAAACTCTGAGACCAAAGTTAGAAATCAAGTCTAAACTTTTTTTAATGAATTTTCTAGATTTCTTTTAATTTTGAGACATAATTGAGAACTGTAGATATCTCCAGATCTATGAAACAACATCCTCTATAAGAAATGTTCTCTGATTTGCACTACTAGTGACATCTTGCTAGTCCACAGCGATACACATTACAAATACAACACACTATACACCTGTAGTCCTCTGGCAGAACTTGGCAACTTCCTGTCACCGTTTTCATAGTACGCCACACCAAACAAACACAGCCACTGCCAGAACAAGCACGCAAGTTAATGGCTCAGAACATGCGCTTATCCCTGCCATCAGCTCAACAAAAGCCATAATTATCTTCAAAATAAACTCAATCCCTTGATTGTTAGACAAATAATGCATTAAATAGTTCCAGATAAACTTTCCTCTGTTGTGCTGATGGCAAACCCAGAAGGCGTAATGCAGACCTGTAGGTGGTTCCTTTTAGCCCAACCTAATTTGAGATATAGCAGATTAATTTTATAATACAGTATGATCTGGAAAAATGTATAAGAAAAAGCTTGCTTTTGTATGACTCAGCATTGTCTGACCCATGAGATTAACTTTATATAGGCCCAGACATTATTTTTGGCATTTTCTTGACAATTCGCCTCCTCCTCCCATGCTGGCTGGAATTCCTCCAGGAAGGCCGGAAAAGCCTGGCACTTGCCTGCAACCTGCAGCCAGGCCCGGGCAGCTGGGATCTGGGCAGTTCCCCGCGGTTCTGGAGCTCTCTGGCACCGCTCGGACCCCCTATCCCAGCCCCATACCCCACGCCCCGCCTGTTCCCGCTCCACCTTCCTCTGCCTTTAACTCCCAGCCAGCTCCACAACACAATACAGAGGAGCTCTGTGCTTCTCTACACCCACACTGTATCCCTGCCATGCATACACACAGTGAGCACTTTCAAATAAATGCAATTCAAATGCACAGAACTGGTGGAAAAGTGCAGCAAGCGGCCCTCGGTTGTTCGACTTGGCTCTGTGTGGTGCTTGACACAGGCACTCGTGCATAAGCTGCCTATTATTCAATGTCAGTGGCAAGAACCTTCAACACACTTCAAGGTCTTTTTATCTGGAGAAACTGTACTGGTTTGGCGTTGTGGAACACCATCACCAGTGAACAGAAACTGGAAATCTCCGCCATAGATATGTCCATCATAATCTTATTCATGTTTGTTCAGCTGGAATCTATAGAGTTTTTTAACCCAGTCATGGGCACCTGCAAGGAGCCACTAGAGTTTTGGCATCACAGGTTGCGACTGAAACGCTGGCGCCACTGGCCCCGCCCACCTGCTGAAAGGAAGCCCTCTGCCTCCCTCCCCATTGGCTGTTTGGGGTTCTCAGCAGCAAAAAGCTGTAAAAAAGGAATTCCTTCTTAATGGTCCATGAAAACTGTGATTCACCACTTATTTTTGTTTGAGCCCTGGCGAATCTTTCCATATTACCTCAGCATTGTAGCCCTATCCGTCACACTGCAAGGTTTATTTTTACGTAGCCTTCCTGACTCTGCTGATGCGATGTGCTCAAGCAGATCTGAAAAATACAGTAGAGTAATCAATGACCCAGAAAGCCCTTCCTGCTGGACGCTTGTCACCGGTGATGGAGAAAAACCATGACAACCGGCCGCTTCGGAAGGACCGCTTGGTGTTGGGGAGGTCAGTGCCCTGCTATGAATGACTCTAGAGTAAACAGGATTGATTGGGAGGGACTCACAAACTTGGACTGTGTTTCTTTAAATAATTGCCTTCATTGTTTTCCAGCCACTGTCAGTTATGGTCACAAGCTGTTTGATAGGCTCCTGTTTGTCTGCCACCTCCGATGCTACTAGTGGTAATGTTGGGTATCTGCTTGTGCCAGAGCGGAGATGCCAGCTTGGTGACACTGATGCCCTGAAACTGACGTGTCTGATCTGGGGACAGGACGGCTGTGCATAGAAGAGTTAGTGTTGCAGTAAACAGGACGGATGTCAGTCTTTATGATGAATGTGGCAAAAGGTCTGGTGCTTTTTGTGGCCAAAACTGGCCAAGGTCTGCCTACTTATAGACAGAGAGGAAGAGCCGTTTGACTGACATGTAAAGTAACCAATCACAACAAGTTAATAGAGGTTTACCAATTATGAGAGAGATGAGCATTTTGCAATAACTGCCTGTAAATTATCTTCTTTTGGCTTTAGACAGAAAGTTCAAATAAGACGAACACGCAATTTGGTTTAATAGTTTGTAATATGTTATTTATCGGGCATATTTATATATAACTTGTAAGTAAATTATTTTTAGGGTGAAGTTGATTTGCAGAACCCAGATAACCGTGTGTTGTTAGTTTTAGGCAATTAGGCACCATGTAATATTTTTTTATTCAGTATTTGTTTTACAGATTTTATATATTGTTTTTTAATTCTTATTTATTCAGTAATGTAATTGAGGTTAATATGTATTATTGTATAATGAAAGTTTTGTATGTTGAAAACTTGCAGTAGGTAAAAATTTGCCATCAGCCATTTACTTCATTGTTTTTGTTTGATCAATGTGTTATTTGCATTGACAGCTTGGCAATCCTAGATAGATAGATCAAACTGTTATGATTTGGACCATTTAAGTGATTATATTTTATTGAAATCAGTTCATATAGAAATATTTTAAAGCATAATTTAGCAGTAGAAGGATCTGGGTTAAGACTGAGCTTTTTGTCTTACTTTCACAAGCATAGCTCATCCAAAGACACATGTCTCTAAGATAAACATTCAGACTAAAAAATTAAAGGAATTACTACAGATCTCGCTGTCTGGCATTAGCACATGGAATTATTTCATACTGTATTTCACTGTACTTTCTCTCCTTGTTGAATGAGAGACTCCTGCCGGGCCCCGTGTGTGGCCCCTCGTACTAATATGGAATGTGGCACAAGCGAGACTGTGTAAGAATAGGAAGTATTATGAAGAAGATCCACACTCATCCCAGTTTTCATCTCTTCCATTTTTAATCTTGTCCAGACGCTTCTTTACGGTACGGCTGCAGGAGCCGCCTGCTGCCAGACAAGCGTGGGAACTGACCCGGCCCATCCAGAGCAGCCCCATCCGAAGCCTGTAATGATGGAACCTCAATGACATCACACGTTTCGGAGCAGGGCTCTGGTAACTGCGCCGTACGCCTGATCCAAATACCAGTGGCTAAAAGGAACACACACGCCGAGCTGAGCAATGGAAGTCATATGCTCTGTGTTTTCTTTCTTCCTTTATTTTCCTCCCAACTCGGAGCGTAAGCGGCTGTCGGGATTTAGAAAGAGAAAGACCGCGGGGCCTCCGCGAGGGTCGGTCTTTACTGTAAATGTCAGAAACTGAATGAGGGCCTTCGTAACGAAGTGGAATCTGATATAATTTACCCCAGGCTGGGGCTTTTGATCTTCACGAACTTCAGCGTGCCGTGGTGGGGCACTTGTGCAACTTATAGTATAGATTCTTGAAGTTTATATTCTGACGTCATGTGCGCTGAAAAGTATTTTCATGTGTGGGTTGACATTTTTAAAATTGTAGATTTTAATGGAAGCGTTGCTGTTTCTTTTCATGATTCCTGTGTAAATGCAGACTGATTTAGTTTAATGTGAAACACTAAAGCCTGCGTTTCATCCCTCTTTGGCCAAGCTGGACATCTTAAGTGTTTGCATAATAGTCTTTGCTGCAAGAAGATTCATATTATGAATTATTATCCATTGCTATGAATGGGAAAATGTGCAACGCTCAATATGTCCCACATTACAGTAAAAAGAACCAATGTTATGTAAACAGATTCATTATCCTTTTTTTCCTCATGCAAATCTCTGCAGACACAATTTCATAGCAGATGATTTATTTTACAGTAGTTGTTTAAAGTTTGGTTTTGGACACTTTTACAGTATCTCCGGCATCTGTCCTTTAATGGTGGCAGTCATGCTAGTTCTCTTCTTTTTAAAGGACGTTTGAAGTCTCTCGGCTCTATAATCGTTCGGTGACCACCGCTCCTATAGTTAGCACACCAGGACATGTGTGAATTTAACCGAGGCTCGGAGTTTTCCATCAGAGACGATATGAAACAATTCCACATTTATAACACTTTACATATGACATCTCTATACCCCATTATCTGCTACAGGAAATTCCCGAAGCGTATTATAATTACAATAATTTGGAGCTTATGGTTCTTGTTGTCTTCTCATGCTGGTTTATCTCCTGGTGGAACCGATGTCTCGGGGAGGTCAGACTGCTGATCTGTGGCGGATGCGCTTTAAGTACCTTCAAATTACAGGTCTATTGGAAATAGGATGAGCTAAAAACATGCGCAGTGCTTTTGCACATATAGTAACGTGTAATATGATATTTAAAAGAATTTATATTTGATGCACATTGGACCTGTTGCTTTAGTTGTTTTGGAAGCAACTTTTAACAATTAACTAATGATAACTGTATGATAAACTTCAATGTAAATTTTAAATCAATTTGGTCTTCATCTATAGATTTTAGTTTTTTGTGATGGAATCGAGACTTGAAGATGAATTTTTTTGTTTTCAAATACCAGAAAAGACTAATTTAATAGTGTCATTTTGCAGGATTGCAGTATAGGACAGCAAAGCTAAAAGTGCAAGGATGCAGAGCAGGAGAATGCCTGGTTTACATTAAGGAAGAGGTTCTGAAACAAATTTCTCTGCAGCTTATTAACAGTTTTTCCTTGCCAAGTAAAATTTGCAGTTTCTGTTGGTAAAGTGACAAAGGCAGTCAAATGACTGGTCCACTGCGGAGCGGACCACCTTTGAAACCCCCTTCCATGGCTGAAATACTTCTGTATCACATTACAACCTTCTGGTCCAATATGGCTTGTGTTTTCTATGATGTTTGCTGTTAGGTACAGATGTTTATCTATCAATATATCTACGTATACCTGTTTTTGGTTCAAGCTTATTTGAAAAAGTGAAAAACACAATCTAGTGCATTCACATCTAGCACTGAACAAAGATGGTAATATGTTAAACGTGTTTACATGCATCAGCTTGGGGACCTGTATGATTGAGTCAAGACCTGGTCTCAATTATCCAACCTATAGCCCTTCTCAACCTAGTACACACACACACACACACACACACACACACATATACTGCTCTTTTACTAGTTAAAATAAAGTCAGATTATTATCAGTAGGCAGAAAATGAGCGTTTTTGTTGAATGTGGATTCATGTACTAGGCCAATCTGTTAAAGTTGCCCTGCCGGGAAGCCAAAATTTATTTTCTTTGCTAGTTACTAATTGACCGGGTCCTCTGTAGCCCGTGTTGATGGGGATGCATGGGAGTCATATGTGGCTGTGGCAGTCAATCACTCTTGGATATGGGCTCCATTTGCTAACATTTAGCGCTCGGCCAATGTGCGCTAGGCACACGCTGGGTGCGCGGCTTGAACAAATAACGCCTGACAGAACGCTCTCTTTTTCACTATCTGCATTTAAAATGTGGTTCCTTTGTATTGATGACAGAGAGGAATACAGAGATGGGGTTTGTCTTTATTTTGGTGGTGGACTTTGAAGTGATATAATTTACTCTTATGGTTATTGTACATTTCAGGAGAATGGTAATTCTTACCGTACCGCCACACAGAAGCGTATCCCACAATGCAATGCAGATGGTTCATTTCAGAGCACGATGAAAGGCTTTAGCTGGTTGTGAACGACATGTAACCTCACAATGACTAACAATATCGCTCGAAGCGAGTACTTCAGAATTGAGGGAACATTAATTGGACCAGCAGAGAAAAAGTTCCCAAAATCTCCAAAGGGTTGTTTATTTTATTTCGGAGTAGATTCATTATGTTCGCCGTTGGCGAAAATTATGTCAGTCGACTGACTTTTCAGGTCAGCGTATTTGCTAAAGGAGTCAGACTTAAGATTGATTGGTTAACGTTATGTAACCGGAAACAATGAAAGAGATGGCGACACTGTGAGACCTTGTGTATTTTTTTGCGGAAGACCTTCGTCCTTCTGAAAGGTTGCCAGACGTTCAGCTGAGCGTGTGGAAAAAGTTGAAGAGCCCAGAGTTATAGTTCACCTCACAGAACATGCACTTTGCCCTAGATGTTTGTGTGAACAGCAGTCACCTGTTTGGAGTCGGTCTGATATTTTATTAAAGGTTTGTGTGTGTTGGTGAGGTCACAGGTGAGCTCAGGTGTTGCTGACCAAGGTCCTCTGATAACATGCCTGTTAGTTAACTCGGGCTTTGCATAATCAGCTGTCATATAAATTCCTGGTAGTGCTCTGAATTGTCCTTAAAGAGACAATGTTGTGACCCTTTCTTTTTCCTAACTGGTACTGTAAAAAATTTGGTTTTTACTTAAATAACACACTCTCATTGCAGTTTGTAACTATTTAAGGAAGTGGCTAATTCATGTGAACTCATATAATGTAATTTGTAAGTTTTGGTACTATCTGCTTTCACCCCAGTGACGGTTTCATTTTTTCTTTTTCTTTTATAACATTAGTAAATGAGACCCATGGACTTTCCTGATAGCCCATTTTTTAGATTCATTTTTATAGCCCACCTCACCACTTGCTTTGCACTTATTGACCCTAATAGTTTCAATTCTCTTTATCCGACCCACCCAAGGACAGCTCGGCCCAGCAGATGTTATGGATCTGGAAGCCGTAGCCGTGCCAGTCGTGTGCCAACCTCCCTGGCCATGGCACCAAAATGGGCATTTGGAGTGCGTCTGGCACCGATGCTCAGTTTTATGCCCGATTTTTTTTTTTTCAACTTCTCATTAAATTATTTTTAAACTACCTCCCTCCCGGTCATGTCCCTCCTGTTTCCCGGGTGCATGCAAATAGGGCTGAAGTTATGTGCTAGTTATCTCCTCGCTGGAGACATGCCCTTGTTGCTTCATATAGCTCAGCTCTAAAGCAGCGACCATTGATAAGGCTAATGTTTCTGATAGCCGCTGCGCTTTCAAGTCCTCCGCACAAAACAGCCGGCATCCTTTCATGTTGTTTTCCCAAGCCAAGGACAGACAGGCCTCCCCGCGGGACTGAACTGGTTAATCAGTAATGGCTTACTCGTTGAGCCCAGCAGTTCCTCAGATGGGCTGATTCTCTCTAACTTTCTTTATCCTACCATCTCTCTTACGCCCATATTTTCTTAACCCCTTGTTTTTGTTTTCCTGTAGGGTACTTTTTTGTTAGTGTGGTGGATTGGTGTAACCAGACATTATATTAAACATTCACAAAAATCTTTTCCAAAAGACTAGAAAATATTTTTGCGACATTGTCCACCCATTCAAGCTGTCTTTGTTGTTGCCACCTGCTTCTGTCTCATTTCTGCTCTCTTCTTCTTCTATGTCTCCCCCCTTCCGTCTCTCCTGTCCATCTCTCCTGTCCAGCCATATAGCAACTGTTGGTCTGTGAAGATGATGGCCAGCAGGACGCAGAGCGGACAGGGACAGGCATCACACAGCAGACACATGGTGCTAAATTAAAACATTAGTACCACTTTATGACTTTATTTAACGAACGCCAAAGAAAACTGATTACACGTCTGCTTCACAACAAAAGAGGAGTCGTCCTCGCGGTCTGGATTTTTTTTGGTTCGGAGGTTTTATCCAGTTCAGAAATAGACTGCTTGAACCCCGGAGCGTCAAGCTGTGTGCCGCGGCGTTAAATCGCTCTTCAATTCGGCTAGATCATTTTCTTGATGATAGTCCAGGGCAGTCATGATTTATCTTGTTGCAGGGTTGAGAAGCTAGTAACAGACAACATCTGCATCAGAATCCCACCCACAGTTATGGTCATATTGTCATATGGTCCATCCAGACTGAAGTCTAATATGCTCAACTAATTTGATTTTTAAATATGCCACTGAGAATTATATTTCCAACAGTTTTAATTTGGTTATGTTAAGAGATTCTTTGATTCTTAAAACAGAAATCTGCCAAGATTTAGATCTGTAAAAATAAGGCTATTTTAAGATCAATGAGGATAATATGTAGACTGCTTAAAAGTTTAATTGTAATTGATCTGAGGCTTTTAGTTGCAGACCTCAAACTTGAAATGGCTTGTAGTGTGTTCTTTCCGCTTTCCGTCCGAGTCAATGCTAAGCAATACTGAGCTGTGATGTTGTGAGGTTTAAATCCAGTTGCCGACTTTTTCTAATCATCTCTCATTGTCATTTCCCTCCCCCTATTTATTCTCCACTAGAACAAAAAAGGAAAAATAATATTTAAAGAAATGAACCCGATCCATGTACAATCAATCATACAGAGTAAAGTCATCTGTCTTCACATTCTATGAGCCAAATGCAGTGATGCTGTGTTGTTATAGACTGAAGAGCAATATAAACCCGTTGACCGATGTGACATACATGTGACAATGTATGGGTGGACCAGGTCAGAATGTTCCACGTGTGTGCCTATGCAATACTGCCATCTCGATCTTTGTTTCTATTTGTCTCTCTCCTTGTTTCTGTCTGCAGTTTTCTGTTTGGAACTGAAAACCTTGACCCGTATATGGAACCCATCTCTTTTGGGAGCGAAGGTCATGGAGTCGGTAGGCTGTTTGTTGTGCTTGCCAGCGGCAAAGTCAGAAACCTCTGAGCAAAGGGCAACTGTGACTGTTATTAAACCGGTGGAGAAAGCTACAGGCGGAAGATGCTGCCTTTTTAGGGCTTGACACACATCTCCTTTAATGCAGGTGGCATCAGATCTGACCCTTACTTTTGACCCTGATTATTTAGTTTGTGTTTTAAAGCTAATTAGCTGTTGTTCAGTGCATATAAATAGTTATTGTTTGTTTACCTGTGTGAAGGATATAACATTATATGTGTCTAGTGTTTATTTGTCTCTCTTCAAATAAGTTTTAGATTCATGGATTTATCACATCCTGTTAAACACATTCTGACCATATATAGGGTGCAATCACCTGTACTACTCTCAATTAGGTGCGATTTCAGAAGTGACTGTACAGCTGCAAAAATGTAATTGCATATGAAAAAGCAACCACGTTTTCTGCAGTAGGTGACAAAAGCTGCTCTGACAGATTAAACGCACTTCCTGTGCGGGTTATTTACTAACAGGAAGACATAGGTGAAATCATTGTCACCTTGCAAGAACTTCCCTGTTCTCGGGTGCTCAGGTTTAGGGTCTGATTGAATGGGTTTTGATGGTTAAAACATGCCGTTGGCTTGCTGCTGGAAATCAGGAAGAAATCAGATTGACGTACATCTTAGCTGTTGAGTGGTGATGTGTTTGAGGAAATGAGCATTGAAGCATTGTGTCATCAAAATTTTTACCCCTTAGGACATCCCTCGTAAAGTTGGCCACAACACCACAGGGCACAGGAATGTGACATAGCAATCTACGTTGCCTGATGTAGTTTAGAAACTTTCTTTTGCTCTTCTGATTACTTTATCAGCATTGCATTGTGTGACACTGCTTTTTATACATTGTATGTTTGGGTACATTTTTTTGCATACAATTTTGCATACCTTCATACTTGCACAGTAAACATACTGTATATTGCAGAAATAGTAAGATTACAGTAACATGCAGGTATGCCAATTCATTTTTTTTATGCAGGCATCTCTATGCCCAATTCAATGCAGTGACTTCACTTATATTATGACCCTTTCATGACATTTGTTTAAATTCCATTCTAGGATCGTGAGAAAAAGATGCAAAGAGACATTACAGGCTGCTTGAAAATTTTGTGGTTGGGATTTCAAAACAGATCTCTTACTCGCACAGGGCTTTAGCCCCTGAATCATAATAATTCATAATTGTTCCTAATTATTTTCACAAATGCTAGCGTAGTCCTGACTTTTAATGCGTAATTCCTTCATGTGACCATATATCGGATGTTCTCTCTGAAATCATGACTGAATATCTGGCAACATCTCTGTAGCAGAGACTGTACTGTCATCAACACTTCCTTTGAGCTTCAGTGAATTGCACAACAAAAACCAAAACACAAGCTTTGTCCAACTCTTAGATACTTCATTCCAAAAAGTGCATCCTAAGGAAAAGAAGGAATGGAAGTAATTTAGAGCAGAGGAAGTCATGGTTTTGGTCATGGTTTTACATGGAGATGTGCTCTGGGAAGTAGTTTTTTACCCAATTGCATTTTGTTGAGATATTCTCAGTAAATATAAAAAGGCTTTGAAATATTGAACAAATAAAAAGATGATGAAATCTTTTGGCATAATTGGATTAAAAGTTAGAAATGTTTAAATTGTTGGTACAATATGGTGCATTATTCAATATTTAATAATAATTGGCATACTATAATTCATACTAGAACATCTGTCACTTTATAAATAAAATGTTTATAATTGTATATAATAGAATGCATCATAAAAAAATTATATGAAACTTTTAACGGTTTCTGTGAATTTTCAGGCATTTAAAACCATCTTGCTTGTGCAGTTATTGTAATAAATATAAACGATAATTGATCAAGAAAAAGCATGACACTCGTCTGTAAGCTTAGCCGTTTTTATCCCAAATTTCTAAGCTCTTAACATTTTTTTGTAGATCGTTGGTCTCAGTACGGCTGAATTAAGAGACATTTTTACAGGACGTGTGTAAAAACAGCTCCTGTTTCATGATTTAACACCAGAAAACACCTCCAGACATTGTGTTCCAGTGTAGCTTTGAGGGATTCGGGGGCCACTTCCGGCCAGCTCATTTTAAAGGAGCGCTCCCCTTTTTTCCCATGCAACACTGCCAGGTAGGTAACCAGACGCAGATGGTACCTGTTACCAGCACAAACCTCGCTTGTTTTCTTTTGTTTGAATTTGAACCCGCCGGTGGTGAAGGGGGAACATGAATCAGAGGTGCGTAAGCCGAAGGTAGCGACTTGCAAACAGCCGATCCTGTTAGAAAGGATGGGGTCTTTTTATCAGATGATAGGATGTGGTGGGCCAATATCCTACCTGGTTGCCATTTTTAAGCTTTATAATTTTATTATCAACAATTCTGCTATTGTACATTGTACATGTTCACTACCTTATGTAAATAAAGAGGTTTTTGAGTACCATTGTATTTATCAGAAAATGTATTAAAATAAATGTAATGTGTATTGTTTAAAAAAATAAATCGGGTACTATAGTGTAAATTTTGAAAGTAATGTGGTATTTATTATAGTAGGAATTTTGAAGATTTCCACAGTCAATCAAGTCTGTGAAATAGAAAAGTTTGTTTCTATTTAATTAGGAAATAGTTACAGTAAGATATGAGAGCCATCTCATCTCTCCTCATTTACAGTTCTGTATCAGGCATGTTCTAGACCCGACTAAAGTCTCAGGAGGAGCAATGTGTTTGTGGTGTTGCGTTTCCTAGTTAAGGTGGTCACGTTCCCCATCCCTAGTTCTCTATTTAAGCTGATAAGACTTACAGCGGGCGGCTCGGACTCCGGAGGGGCCGTTTGTGCACAAACAGTGGTGTGAAAGGGTGCCAGCGGAAACAACACAAGCCGTCCAGCCGATAAGATTACATGACCCTCACCTTTATCAGACCAGCCTGAGAAATGTGATGAGGGGTTAGCAAGTGCGATCTTAGCGTCTGTTCATAGAGCCGCGTGGTGTGGGAAGCTGGACTCTGTGATACCATGAGAGATGACAGATAGTGACAGGCATTGTGGGTAATTTGAGCCTGGGTGGTGTTGGGATTTATTGCGAAGGATGATGTTTTCATGAAGATGAACGGCTTTCTCTGTGCTGAAACTAGAAGTATAGTAGTAAACCTGTATTAAGTGTAGTTTTTTATTTTCTATTTGAAATTAGTCAAAAGTTTTGAAATGCATATCTACAAATCAAAAGCTGTGTGACTCATATTTGTCTAAAAATTTCCCTTAGCTGTTTTTCTCATGTGTTTGGGTACATGTTTAGATTTGTTTTCAAAATGTTTGGATTTGGTTTCAAAATTAGGAATAGTTTAAAGAGCTACTGTAAATATGAGAGCATGTTTTTTGTTTGGTGGCCTTTTTATGTAATCTGTACTAGTTCTACTTAACACATACACTAAAAGCTGTTTCAACTGTATATATACAGTATAGTACAGATGTTTTACAGTGATTGGCAATGATGACTTACGTTGGGAATGAACCTATCTGTGACTGTATTTCTCTCTTTCTTTACATACCCTATTGTATTAACACACACACACACAGCAATTATTGATACTTCGGCCACTCCTTTTCTTTTTCTTAGTTCGAGACACACACACACACACACACAGATTTCACTTCTTCATCATTCATTTACACATACACACCCAAAGAGCATCATATATGCACCACTAATGTCATAGTGAAATTTTCACCTCCCTTTTATTAACTGCTATTACAGTTTTCTATGTTTCTCCCTTGCCAAGTCCTTTTCTGACCAATCGGTAACTTCTAACTGATCACACTTAAACATATGGTGAACAGTGTGCTACCTTGTGCTGCCCATAGAGGGTGCAAAACAAACAAATCAGACCTCAGAGTCTGTCATGTGCCTGCTCACTGCAAGTGAGAGAGAGAGTAAGAGATATAAAAAAAATATTATATATAATACAGTATATATAAAGTAGTTAATATAGAAAATTAAAATATATTTATATCTATTTTTCAAATTTGTGTAACTTGTCAAAAGTAACACAATACTCATTGTGAATTGCACATTTTACAAAATTATATAAGCACAGAAAATGTGCAATTTTTTACGTAATGCATAGTACTGCATAGTACTACATTTCAGATTAGAAGTAAACATAAGTATTCAGGATCCCTATTATTTTGCAACAATAATAGGCAGAAAGACTAAATCACACCTGTCATTCACCTGCTTTACCTGAATGTAAAGCATCATTGTCTACATTTAATGTTTTCATATGCAAATCCAGGTTCTCTCTGGGCTTTTAGCAGTTACTCTTTATTTCACATCACTCTCTCTGTTCACTTGTAGGGCAAAGCTGACCTTTTTACTGGGATGATTTTGTCAGATGAGATGCATTCAGCTATTTTCAGGCTAAAATCAGGCAAATTCCTTCATAAAAATAGAATCATGGTAGAGAAATCCACATGGAGGGGTGATGGGAAAATTAGGTTTAACCGAGTCATTTAAAGAATGTTCTACCTGAATACCAACAATTTAATCCATTACCAATGGAACAGTTACTGTTTGATGTTAAATTGCTTTACTGTAATCATCCATAAATATAAAAAGACGACTTTTAATTCTTAGTTTTATGAGATTATGTTTTCTAACATTTTGTCGTTTCAGTGTAGGTCCATAACCATATTTTGGATACAAGTTTGAACCCAGAAGTGAACAAAAACTCATTCTGAGGATGTCCTCGTATGTAAAAATGCTTTTTTAAAATTGTAAATATGCAGAAAGTTTAGTTAGAGTTCAGTTATGGGTTAGGTTATAGTATTTATAACTGTGTATAAAAACATAGAAGTCTATGGAATGTCCCAATTTAGATAGTAAGTAAACATGCATGTGTGTGTAGATTCTGTTGCTTATCTGGTAGGTCATGTCACAAGCAATAACAAAGTCATAGGGTCGATTCCCGGGAAACACATACAGTATTACAATTATGTTCACTTTGAATGCACTGTTGGTCACTTTGGATGAAGTCATCTGGCAAATGCATAGATGTAAATATTTAAGCAATGCTTTAAAGAATGCACATAGTCACACCTACTTTCCCACAGATACGAACGCTATCGTGAAATTAGTAAGGCAGTTCACCATCAAATGCAGCGTAATCTTTCCAGACAAACTGGAATACAGCAGCACTGATTATCTCAGCGGCAACATGACACCAACAGCCAAGGAGCATAAAGGAGCTTTTCAGTGACTGCAAATCAGCGATATAATGAAGTCAGCACACTGAAATGAGACGCCGATTATAAACGCAGAAAATAAAGCTCTGACGGATAGGCTGAACGAACGACGTGACCGGTTCGACTTGGCATGCTCTCCTAAATACCAGCCACTTCCTCCGTAGCTCCGGGCTTCAATGCTTTCGACTGTCAGGGAGTTTAATGGGACATTTTTTTGTGTGCAGGGACGCAAAACTGTGCAGCTTGCGTCACGAGTTGCACTGCAGATGTCTTTTAATTTGCATATATACAGATGTTTTAGATGTCCAGCTTTCTCCATTTTATACACGCTCTGTGACGGGTTTATTAAGTAAATCTGCAGTAATATTTTATATGTAATAAAATATCAGATCAGATACTGAAAGTAAAAAAGAAGCACTCGATTTCCACAGGTGACAAATTTGGCATGACGCCGGCGCTGTACTGGTGGGCCGGGAGGAGGCGTCCCGGCTAGGACAGTTGTGGGTCGGCAGGAGTGTGCTGATAAGGAGGCGGAGGGTTATGGATTGGCCACAGCTGCAGGGACGAGTGGTCAACCCAACAGACAGCTGAAGAATGGAAAGGAAATGACTAAAATAAACTGCTTGTGATGTGTGCGGCCTCGTTCTGAGAGCGCTGCTGCTAACACATCTGGCCCGAGAGACACACACCCTGTTGACGTAACGTACATAAATATTTAAACCGGCGCGAAGGTCGGAGGGTTGATTTGCGTCGTCCGGCAGTGTGAGAAAAGTTTGTACAGTGCGGAGTCAGACATAAATTAATAATTAATTTTGATTTAGAAAATGTATGTATTTGACATGACAAGAATAGTTTTATATGTTATATAAGGGCTCCTAATACAAAGTTTATTTATCACACAGGTACAGTGCAAGATGAAAGATCTGGGTGGTACAAAGACGCACAGAAGTGCCTGGTCATAGTTCGTCGGGAACGCTCTTTGATACGCTGGGATCATGAGTCAGCAGCTATAGGATATGCTAGTTAGGAGTTTCATATGATCCAGTGCAGGTCACTGGGGCTCTGTGGGAAAGGTTAGAAGCTCTGTTTGATTTACCATTATCAACAAGTTCCACTCTATGCAGACCAGAGCTTGGTGCGTCGCGTTGTAAGCACGTAACATCTCCAAGCTGGTTGTTTAACCAGTAGCTCGGTGACCTAGAAATGTCAAACCACTGTCCCTAATGCTTCGAAAGGACGGTCAGCGTTCTGCTACCAGTCTCAAATCGAAACCGTGTATTGTACGTTTTGGAATTGATGTCACTCGGGTGATGTGTTTTTTGGTATATGTAAGCAGTAAATGTGTATATTTCTTTGATTAAGTATTTGTAGTCAACAATAAACACCTTGAGAATATATCATGATTACTGTATATCATTAAATTTCATTGAAGTTGAAAGAAATTCACACATTCAATATAATGTCTAAAAGCACTCTGAGAATGAACAATGTAAGACCTCATCCAATCCACCTCACCAAATCCCTTGACCTTTCCTCCTCCAACTGCCAATAGGGTCCGACAACAGTTCCCTTTACAAAAAACAGGGCCTGACCCTGGCCCTGCGAGTGCATGTTTCATGTCGAGTGAAGCCGAACTGAGAGGGCACAAGCAGCTCTTTGTGGGACAGAGGTGGCTGGGTCCGGTCCAGAACGGCCATGCAGCTGTTCAACCCTGACAGCCGCTTCAGTTGCTCGCGCTATGTGTACATCTGTGTGTGTGTTCTTGTGATGGCTTGTTAATTGAGGATGGACGCTTTATTGATGCACTGATGTCAAGACAAAGAATGACTCAGAATTTGCTTTCGTAGACTAAGCGTTTGACAATAGCCACAGCGTAGAACGAACAAGTACTTAGATACCACACTTTGCATATCTGGATCATGTCAAATTCGGACACATCTGCCACTGAAATTAGCAGCATTTCTTAATGTAGCATCTAGGTGTTTGTATCTATACCTCACAAGTCTCCTCTCTTGTTAGCCCTCGATCCTCTGGTTAATCTTTTCTCTCTGTCCCAGTCTTGTCTGTTAGTACAGTAGTTCTGGTGCTCTGTTCTGGATCATGGACTGCAAAGAAAAACATTTCATGAAAATAACCATATAATTGTGCATAATTATACTCTTCTGTTAATAATCAACAGGCATTATAGTGACAGAAGCGTGTGATCTATGTCCCATTAAGATCTCTCGGACAGGATTTTAACATTTGTGTGTTTGTGGGTGGAGGGATAAAAACCTGTATGACTGATCAAACGGCAACCCTGATATTTTTCTCTGATATAGTTTTCTTGTGTTTTGCACCTGACGGTTACAAACATCACAGGTTGGGCTTCAGTTGAAACAGAAAAAGAAAGCGTTCATTCCTGTTTTTGCTCCCAAGGACAGATAACTGATAGTGATTGCCCGTTTACCATATTTGGGTAATCACAGTGGATTCTGCAAGCTGCAGGAATATGATGTCCATTTAGATTTTTGAGCCGTGTGGATTTTAAATTAAACTTCCAAAATACATTTGTTGCACTTGCGGTGGTTACCATGAATGATTACTGTTGGTTAAAATGTTTGTGTACAGTCAAACAAACGTCTAAATTTGGTCAGTCCAATCGTCACACCTTCTGTCATCATCCACCCCAGCCGCCCCATTACTCAACACCCCTCTTTTGTTGCTTTAAATACCAAAGCTTCTCTTTTCTATGTCATTAAAATGCTTTGGCTTCTTTTGGAACTGCTTTTGATGGTATAAATTTTACTTCAACAGTTGTGCTAATATTCAGTACAACAGCACTCTTGCTCATCTGATATTACTTATATATAGTTTATCTTTGGTCATGTCTCATCTTGCCCGGCCACCAAGTGACCTAGAAGTGTCATTTGAGTTCTTAAGAAACCCCACAAAACTGCGGAGGAATGTCTTTTCATGAACGATTGATTCTTTCTCTCTTTTGCTTTTCCTTGTTCTCTCTCTCTCTCGCCCTCTCTTTTCATCCTCTTGACAAGGTAAAACAGTCCTATCAATGCTATCCCAGCATGCATCAGCACCAAAGAAACATCTGCGTGAGACTGTCAGCTGTGAACAAACATGGCTCTGAAGTCCTCACAGGATACAAACAGAAGCAGACAAAGCCGTTAAGAGGAAGTGATTCTCGCTTAATCCTCCGTGTACCCTCTGGACTGAAACTAAATGGGAAGGTAAACCCTCCCACGGGCAGAGCGGGAACAGACCAAAGACACGGTCTGTCCTTCCAGTGTTGGACACTTGTTTACTCAGCTTTTTTTGTCTACACATATATCAAAGCGGGTCGTTAAAAAGGAATATTGGAGGCATTGAAGAGGTGCGTTTGGACTTGATGCCAGCGCTCGCTTTTGACGCCCACCTGGATGACACTTGTGAACGGCTGTAACCACACCCGCAAAAAACAAAGAGGAACATTCCTATCATTATGTAAAAGGTCTTTTTTTCTTTTTCAAAGGAAAGAAAGGGAGCATTAAGAATGACAGGTTTAGAGTAAAAAAATGATCAATGGCTTTTGTCTCGTCACATTTACTGCTTCTCCTCCACTTTACAGTTTTCTGACCATCAACCTACAAGCCCCAATATGAACTTTCCACCGAAAACCTCCATCTTACACATCTTACAAAATGTAGTGTGATAGTTAAGGCTAGCTAAAACACAACAAAAAGTATTTTATTCAACAGTTTTTAAGTTTGATAATATCTTAATGATGAATACATTAAAACACACTTTTATAAAATATACCAAATATAGTTCTCTTAAAGAGTCTCAACCAGTAGAATCGCAATGGGGTCCAAGGGGAAAGAATACTGAATATGATAACGCCCGACAACAGAACAATGTTGTGTCATCTGAATATCCATTCTGATTGGTCAGTTTACTATCCAGTGAGAAACTGTCATGCTGTCAGTCTCCTCTGCCATTTGTTTTGTGACTTGCATCAATCAAAAATATTTTTTTCACTTTGTCTTGCACATTAGTAAATTAAAGCACAATTTATAATGTTAGGTGTCATCATATGTTTAATAGTTTCTGAAACTCAACTCGACTATGTTATGGGTTTTCTGTTTTCAGCAGTCACACCCACAGTGGGGTAACAACGATAAAGAAACCACTCTTGTAAGTTTTAGTTTTACAGCAACAGTGACTAAGTATCTCATCAATCAATTTTAGATATCTAAGAGTTTGACCACAAGTCATGCAACCTGCTGCAATGGGAAAAAGCAGCTTTTTTAGTGCTAAGTCAGCACTCAGAAAGAAACACTCACGCCACACCTATAGTGCTGTACAACGAGCAGCAAACCACAGCATATGCTTCTGTACAGCACTGGTTGTTGGTTGACAGTTGAAGCCCCTGACAGGGACAATAATGTTTTTAACACACACAAAAACGTAGCAGAGCACTTGATTTCACTGATGCTTTTTAAGTACAGATGTGATGTATAAATGGCAAAATGTGTGCATCTATTTTTTTATGTCTGTAATGCTGCTTGTGAAAGCTCAGTTTCACACTATAAATAGTTACATTACAAAACAAACATAACCAAGAGTGTATTTTTTTACAGTGTTGACAAATGGCAGTAGGTGTTATGACCAACTTCGACTAACCATGTGTCCCAGCACTCTTATTTTAGTTAGTTTTGACCATTTTATACAAAGTCCCGCCCCTTTAAAAGCTCAGCCAATCATAATGTAGAGTAGCCTTATTGATTGAAAACCTAATGTGAAAAGTAAAAAAAAATTCTTATGTAAATGTCACAAATGGATACTGTAAATGTTTTTATTCTGTTCAAATACAGTATCTGCTAGAGACTTCAATTCAACCTATCTTGTGGATGACATTTTTAATTGTTTTACCATTTTTTACAACAATACTGAAATGCACTAAGAGTAATTTTTATTTATGGATTAATAAAACGTGGATAATCATCATATAGGTTACCGAAGTTTAAAGGAAAGGTGTGTTTTCCATGCAGTCTTAAAGCAGTCACCACTGATTTATACTGGATCAAAAACACAAAAAACCCCTTTTCACTGTTGTACCACCTGTGTAACATGTGGATCAAAAAGGAAATTGTCTTCCTTTTTTCACTATCAAATCAGGTGGTTTCATTGAAAGAACTTTATATCACGGCTGAATGACACATACAACACAAAGTACTCCAGTTTCAAAGACATTTTTGGCCGATAATAGGGCTCCTTCTAAGTGAAACAGGAACAATGAAAGAACTTTAGTCTCACATCATTTATCTCCCGAGTTTCCTGAGCGTCTGAAGCCTGGGATCTGCTCCAGACATCTGCCCATTCACACGCTTTTGTATGCATACTCCTTGCTCACTTTGTTCGCATTGAAATATGTGTTTTGACAACTTCACATCTCAGTAGCTTTAGGGATGTGATCGCTCCCCCCTCGTTCTTGACTTCCTCTAACTGCGCTAAGGCTCTCACATTTGCTCACTCTCTTTGCATTCTCGCCAGGTGAGCTGGACCCTGTCTATTATGGGTAAAGCTCCCGGTTTAGACTGATTAGTGACATAAAAGGTTTGAATACAGAAAAACTTGGCGGGGTGAATCACTAAGAATAAATTACACCCACTGATAGCATTGTTTGTTTGCATGTATCGTCTGTGTTGTTATAGCACTTGATTCACTAAAGGAATTATGCAAATCAATTAACGTCACTAAATTTGCGCTGAACACAGTTTGTAGGGGCTGCTTATTAGTGCTTTAGACTGCCAATAACGTACTTTACTGAGATTGTTGAACATTTCCATCACTGAAGTCCTGCAATTGTCTTTAAAATGCTGAAAGTATAGGATAGGATAGGAGTCATTTAATGAACTGCTGGTGCCAAGATCTCTAAAAACTTCTACTCCATAAAACTCTCATTGAAAAAACTTTGTTGACTTTAGTGAATAGGGCAATTTGCATATAAAGTGAGGCATTAATAATGACAATGACTACATTTAAATATGCGCATGTCTCCGGGAACATGCAAACTGATTAAATGTCTGCATTGTAAGTTGCTTAAATCTTTAAAGTGATAGTTAACCCAAAAATATAAATTCTTTTATCATTTACTCACTGTCATGTCATTTCAAACCTGTATATGACTTTTTTTCTCTGGAACACTAAAGAAGATATTTTGTGAAATGTCTTGGTGGTTTTGTGTCCATACAATGGAAGACAATGATGGTCAGTGTTGTGTGGTTACCAGCGTCCTTTAAAAATATCTTCTTTTGTGTTCTAAAGAACAAAAAAAGTCATATAGGTTTGAAATGACATGAGGATGAGTTAATAAAGAAAGAATACAAATTTTGGGGTGAACTATCCCTTTAATTGTGTGTCAGATACATACAATGTGAATGTACAATGAATGCACCAGAGGATGTTTCAGAGGAGATAAAACTGGATTGCAGGTGGTACTTCGAGGGTTTTTATGTTTTAGTGTGTGGATTTTCATATTTGTGATCCTGTCTGTGAAAAGTCAATTTTTACAGTTTTCTAAAAAAAATTCCTACATAATGTCAAAAACATTCCTTAAAAATATAACCTTAATAGCTTTAATATTTACTGAGTAATGACATGTCAAAAAATGAAATCATAGTAAAATTAAACTTTACTTCAAAATTAGATTTTTAGACTTTAGCCTGGTTTTCACAGACAGGGTCACATTTGTGTTAAAACAGCTTTTGTGTAACAGATGTTTACTTAAAATAACATTACATCAATTTTTTATAATTTGTTGTAAAAGAAAACCAGAGTGTGCCATTTTTTTAGGTTTTTTGAGATTTTGGTGCATTTACGTTTGACCCATTTGAATTGTGTTGTTATTGGAACAACCTAAATTTTTTCCATATCTTTATTTATGCATAATACAGTTTAATTCCTACAGAAACAACTTTCTCAATTGCGCACAATCTTTTTCCATGTTGCCAATTTCCAAAGCCTTGCGCTCTTAACGGCAACAAAACCAGTATGGTCTAAAAGTGTGGGGTTTCTCTCTGCAACTGGCCACTATTAGGGGATTTCCACCAATTTTAGCACAAGGAGAACATGGATTTTCCACAAAAATGAAGACGTGTTTACTGTGCTACAGTACATTGCCGTGTACGGTTCTAGACTTTACAGTACCATAGCCAAAACCATAAATGGCCCTGCAGCAGCCAATAACTAAAAGCAGTATGTTTAGATTCTGAAAATATCATATCATCAAATATAATGATTGTTTGTTTGTTTCATTTCAGGTGCTCATGGATTTTACATAGTCTAATGATTTCACATGGCATGCTCAAGTAAGTGCTGGTTTGTTTGCACAGTTAGCTTCTATTAACCTTGTATCTGATTTTTCTTGCAAAATGTCTTGCTATAAGATTGCAGTTTTGCAGATCAGTGGGTATGAGGTGATGCTGTTTAGTCTTGCCAATAATGTGTGCATCGGGATGTTGATAGATTGATATATTTAAGTTTCTTTGAGGACATACAGGAAGCTATTTACCATGAAACAGAAAGTACATGCTGCTAATGTGATTAATTTTTGTGGCAAGCAATACAGTAATACCTGTAGGATGTTGATCGTTAAGTAAACAGGTTTCTGTGGTTGCCAGGACATTCATTCGTACAACCACATAATTTTATCTTGAAGATTAATGATTGGGCTGTTAAATGTGTTTAAAAATCACTTTTTGTGTTTGTGTTGAATAAGATGATAAATGTGGTTAATTTAGAGTTGGACTTTGTCTTCGGTCTACACATGCTTTACTTCAGTTTCCTAATAATTGAGAGTGAAAATATGAATTGATGTTCTTGTTGTTTCGCTCGTTTTGTGTCTGGCATAGAGTCTGGCATTCTGCTGTATCCCATTATGTGTCATTTCAAGTTTTGCTGCATTTCCCAGCAGTGTCTAAATAAATATTGTTTCATGTGACAGAACGGAGGTGGGCATTGTTTTAAAACTCATTATTTCAGTAAAGTGACAATGTGTGTATAGGGACACGTCTTACAGGAGCGGGTGTTGCTGACAATGGCTTTTTCCTTTGCGTGAACTGTGAACCTCAGATAGTCAGCAAATAGTCAGTTTGTGGTGGTAATTTATTTAGATCAGTGTTCAGTCTCCTTACTCATATACAGTATATACATGTATTATACGTAACATTGAAATGAATTATTCATTTATGAATATTTGTTTATTTGAATATTTCTAAAGTGAGTGTGCAGTGTTTTCTTTATATTTGTAAATATTTAGCTGTTTAGCAGATGTATCTGCATGGGCGTTCTAAATGTACTATTTCCTTTTTTAAGGCTTTGACCTTTAGGCTCTGACCTGCACATTGGCCAGTGAATTTTACAATTAGCACAGGTTCTCAGTATCACAAATGATCTGATACTTAACTGTGTCGAACCACCGAAACCTGAATTACAGCTGAATTCCTGTAAATGTTTACAGTTTCCATGCTATTTATAAATATCATTTATTACCAAAACACCTTCATTTACTCTTGCATTACTTATACAGTCCTGAAACCAGGGTTTTCTGTAACTGTATAAAATAAATTCAATGAAGATGCAGAGGTAGAACATATGACACAAAGCTTCTTGCTAGTTTCTGTCTGGATGCCAAAAAAACAGTGTAAACTTTTGCTTAAGCCTTTGGATTGTAGTAAAGATGGTGCTACTGTTCTTTAATTTGCCTGTCCAAATTGTGTAAATGGCATATTGTGTAAAATGCCTGCTTTGTTTAGGTGTCTCTCTCGTTTAGTTGGAAATTGGAATTACAGTTTTTTGGACTGATGCACCTTAATGATCTACTTCTTAAATAAAATAAATTGTTCTCCTGTATATAACAGAATCTTAAAATTCACTTAAAGATACATAGATTGAAATTCAGCACGTGTTTGTTTGAGACATTTGTTTGTCTCATTTACAAAAGAACCTCTGGAGAAAATGACATGGCACTTTAAACATGAGTAACTTGCACCGTTTCAGATCCTGGGATGAGGTCTGCGCAGCTGCCTGCTACAGCTGAGCTGTAGTTAAGCACTTGCGCAGTTGTTTCTTAAACCTCTCTTCATTCTGGTTGCCTGTTCTCCTGGAACGCTTTAGTGTATCCTCCCCAGTGGTCAGATCTCACTGCGGTTCAGACATGCCACCCAACCTCCCGCTTATTGGACCCATCTGTCTCGTTAGATCGTGTCTCATTGCTGGTATAGTTTTAAATGTCAGATTTGAAGACCTGCCTGTATCACTTCCTGTTCTATTAAATACAGTAACAGCAGGTTTTTAATAGAGTTGCAATTTCTCAACAGGGTTTAAGTTTCTATCATATGTGCTGTATTAGAGGAGGGACTATTTTATTCTTTTTCACTTTAAAACACAGTGTTCTGTTGCACGAGGATAAGCCCAGATGGTAAACATTGGCAACTTCCTGTTTAGATGCTTTTATGGTGAGTCCTTGCCACCTCGCTGAATCTTACAGTAGGACTGTAAAATGCTCACATGTGCGTTACTAAATATGTCATTCATGAGCACACACAAACTTAGGGCTGTCAATTACACAATGTTTCATTTACTTAATAACATGCTAAGTTTTCAAATTATTGCAATTAATAACAAACAATCAGTTTTTCATATTTGCATTTTCATATTTATTTTTTAATTGGGAAAAAGTCTCTAGTTGGCTATAATTAACATACATTACAATGTTGTCTCAGAATAATGGGCAACAAAATCAATGAAGTGTTTTTGAACAGTATGATGAAGCATAAATTGCTAATTTGCATCAATACTTTCAACACGTTGTTTTATTTTATCAATGCATTGTACCAAATGTGTTAGACTGACAGCCCTAAAAACACACACAAACTTATACATGCATACAAAGCGAATATTTAGCCCTTGTTTGGCGGTGCATAGCGACTGAATGAAGGAAACATCTGCCTGCGTGTTGCACTGTCTACACCAAATCACCACAGCCGAATAACAAGGGAGAGCTGTTGCACGTCACATCCACATTGCTGAACAACTGCACACACACAGTATTTTAGCATACCACCAGCATCTTCTACAGCTGTGTGCATGCATCTGTTTGTGTATGTGTGTCAACCCTGTTTGAAATGTATCTGTTTTTGCACCACTTTGGAACATGCATGCAGTCGGTCCCCATCACCAGCCATGAGCTCGGTTCTGTGTTGTTATGCAGGGCGTGTGTGCGAACGCAGAAAACGTGCCTTCCAAGACGCACAGTTCCTGTGTGGTAATTCTGGTTAGATACAGTGGGTTCCACGGAGCATTTGGTGCAGTAATGGTTGTGCAGGTTCTGGCCTTGCAGTACAGTGATGTATTACATCAGGGCCAGCAGGAGTACTGATCAAGGCTCACATTCACCCTTGTCCAAAGTGATCTCACAAAAAGTTCGAAAGCAAAACCAATATAGAAAATCATGCCTAGTTTGGGCCTAACATCAGGGCCTAGTTTGAGCGGAAAAGTATTACCCAGATGTGGTTTTAGTGATTTGAATTGTGCATGCGTGAGACTATTTATGAGAATATTAATTAAGGTTTGTGTGTCGACTCTCTTTTGCTGGTTAAAACAGTTGAGCTCGAGTTGTTGAAAAAGCACTAGTATTTTAAACAAAAAGTGTTTAAAGATGAGACTGCATGTCTCACTAGATGTTATACACTACAGGTCAAAAGAGCTGAGGGTGTTGCTTTAAATTAGATGTTGTAGACAAATGTATAATTGTGCAAATTTCTTTCACTGAAAAATATAAAGTTTGAGTTATACATAATCCTTAAAAACATAATAAAAATATTTTTTAGATTTATTAAATTTATACTGTTACTTAAATGACTAAAAATGAGAAAGTGGCTCTAAACTTTTGACCGGTAGTGAAATACAACCAGAAAGCATTTTTACAGCTACATTCAGTATCTCTCTCAGATGAGCTCCGCTGGGCAGAACGGATCCCTGGTCCCTCAACGGGCACACAAGCACAGCGTGCATACCGACATACCACGCTGATGGCCGAACATGTCCCCGAGCGAGGGCCAAGCAGCGAGCCCACCCAGGTCTATCGGCCCGCCGCAGTCTACCTTCCGCGTTCCTGGTAGGGTCCGGCCGAGGATCAAGGGCAGGCCGCGCGTCGGGGGACCCGGTAATGAGTGCCGGGGCCTGGCCATCACTTTCATGCTCAGGCCCAGGAGTATAATTTCATCAAATGCTATTTCCTGCAGATAAGACCAAAACATTCTCTTTTCTTATATTAAGGGTGGGGAGGGGTAAGATTGACATAATTTGGACTTAAGGAATGTGAAACAACACCGTTAGCTTGGGCAGCACCACAGTGAACTTTGCTTTCCGAGAGTGCATAGGTCATCTGCAAATGTGCATGCAGCATGTGTGAGAATAGACTGTGCTTCACTGTATTTGGCCATTTCCATCGAAACTCTGTCCTCTACCCCTTTAATGGCTTAATCAGGCCCGTATTACACTATTACTTTACTCACCCAAGACCTTGCAAATTGTTTCCAGCTTTAAGGAAAATCAGTTAAGATAGTTTGCAGGCCCTGATAGGCAGTAGATTTTAATTTACCGTGGCTGGTCTTTGTTCCCTCTTCCTTGCTTTTGTGTTTAGACTACAGAGTCCACGACTGATATTTCCCTTATCAGACTACGTTTGACCTCAGTAGCTTATTGCTTGCTGTTGCCATTCCCACAGTTGAAATAAAACCATGTTTTAAAAGCACTTATTGTATGGCATTATGGGTAGGAGTGATTCATAGATGACACAAACATGGTACTTCCTTCCACGTGCCTCTGCTGTGATCCCAATCATTCATAAATTTGCGCACCATGGGAGGTTTCGAACTGTCCATCCTGTTGATTATCTGGAGGTTTCTGGCCATTAGGCTGGAATGAGAAGCCATCACAAGCTCATCTCCAGATAATGTCATGGTCCGGAGGGACGGCAACCTGAAAGCTTGCTACAGCAGCCTTTCCGCTTGCTGTGTCTCACTCCCTTTTCTTTTGATGTAGCCTCATTTGTTGTATTCTTTGGTTATGGACTCTCATCATTTGAAAGGGAGACTGTTTCATTTCACTTTAAAGTACATTTGTAGCTTTTGGTTTGTTTAAATATTTTTAATGGAAAACAAGACAGAAACACTAAACTGTTTTTATGCTGTACTCTCAATTATAAAGAGTTGAAATCAATAGTATAGACTGCAGCGGGTGCCATCTTGCTTTCTCCGTCCCAGCCCTCGCGTATATCAGCACTCATGAAGGAGAGCAGACGAGCAAAGAAAATGTCGAGTATTTGAACAGGGCCATGGTCTTTCTCATCCTCTGTGTCTCTTGTGACCTCTGTCTCTCGTGTTTGTGTCTGTCTTCCTGTCTTGTACACCTTCCTCTCTTGCTCTTTCCTTTCCTTTTGACTGTTTTTCACTGTATGACTGCTCTCGAGTCTGTTCTCTATATGTCTTTTCTGTGTATGTCTCTTTTATCTTAGCCCTAGCCATCTATGAGTTTCTGTGCAGAGCATTGAAAAAATTCCCCCCTCAGTCATCTAGTAGGCTTGCCTCTCTTAGCAGACTCTTCTGAAAGCCTAACTTGCCAAAATGTAAATAGTGCAGAGGCTTTCTCATTACCTCACTGGGTATTTTTAGGTGCCTCTTAAGAGCAGATACAAACTAAGGCCCATAACTCACCAGCAACAAGGAAAATCGTGGGCAAATCAAAACAACGATGCGCCGACTACACAGGGCCTGCAAAACTGCATTTAAAGAAAATGCATGCCTTAGAAATAAAAATAGTATCTTATTCTGATCTCAGTTTCTTCTATACAGCCATGAAATGAAAGAAGAGCAAATTCTTCCTGTGCTACAATTGTCTAGATTACAACATTGTCTCAGCATTGTCATATTTTTACTACAACAGATGAGATTTGTTATCCGCATTATTACTGTATGTCAATAATGTGTCTAATCTAGAGTTTTGGGAGATAATTCAACAGCATCTCAAAAATATTTCTTTAAAGTGCTGTAAGATCTGAGCATCTATGTTTTATAGAAAAAAAAAAAATTGATTTTGGCATCTGACAGACCAGTGATTAAGTATTCATCTATTATATACCTTATATTTTCTTTCTTTAGTTATTGTCTTTTTAAATGTCTCATTCCATTATTTCTTCATGTCACGTTCAAGCGCAAACAACCCTACATAATCGTGATGTTGCAAAGATGTTTAAGTGAGGTTCCTCTCTTCTGCTTTCAGTATCGCTGTGGGAACAGAACTCTGTGTTTAAGAAGAGATCACAGTTGTCATCACATCATCCCTATCCATTGCTGCCCCTCCGTCCATGTGTCTTTTTCTCTGACAACTCCGTCTCAGAGGGAAACATCTCAACGGGAGGCAGTTTCTCTCTGTCTGAACCAGTTCTGTGGGGCTCGGCATTAAGCGGGGTGTTTCCTCCCTGGTTCCTCTCCAGAAATTACCTTCAGCTGCATTCAGAGCCAGAAGATGACACACCATCTGGAAGTCTGGGCCGAAGCCAAGATCTCTGTCTTGATGCTTCTGCTTAAGCTGTAATCATCATGTCTTCTCTACAACCTTCCAGGAAAGTCCTTTTCCAGCCCATTCACACCATACTTATTCATTAGACCTTGGGATTTAGGAAGGAGAAATGAGATCAAAACAACAAATCAAATAATGTCGTGTGCACTTTCTCGATTCGCTGATGTTCTAAAAGGCATAAACCATGGCACTGAGAATTATTTGCAGGCAAAGTTGCACATATGTTGAGCTTAAATCAAAGCTTGCAATTTTCTTCTGCCATTCATGCGAAATCCCTCAGCTCTTTTGTAAGTGTGGGCCAGTGAGAAATTTGATTTAAGGGTGCGAAACTACTCTGTACTCATTGCTCTGTTTCAAATAGATGACTCAGAATTGTTTCCACTGAGGTGAACAGCCTCCATCCTGCCATCCGTAGTCATATAGAAACACAGAAAGTGACACCACATGCACCTTTTAGCCGTCTGCATTGTGTTCGTTCCATTTCTGGTAAAGTGGGCTTGGGCTACAAAAGAAGCTTGCTGCACAAGAAACCGAGTCTTTCTGTGACACAACGGGTGATGCTGTTTGCTATGTTAAATGTTTTCTCTTTTTGTCACAGTCCAGGATCCTGTCCAGCAAGGATTCTCCTCTCACGCTTCCTCTTTCTCATCTGGCCGGAGCAGTTTCCTGCCCTCTGGACGCAGCGAGGCCATCGGGGCGGATGTGTCCTGAGGAGGGCTTTTCACTGGTACAAAGAGGTGCTGGAGAAAGAAGCCTTCATCCTTCCTACTTTCAAGAACCCCAAAACATGACATCATAGACTTAAACCTGAAAGAAGATACAGTAGGAAGCTTAAGAGCTATAGAAAAGAAGTACTTATCTTTCCTTTTCACAGCACGGCAGCCCATTCCTACCCTAGACTTCCAGAAGGCTTTGATCAGGCTCAGTTTTCTGTTTCCAGAAGGCTACAAAAATATCCTTTTTACTTCAGAAACGTACATAGTTTTTTTCTCCCTCTTCCCTTCGCACAGAATCTAATAAAGCAATGAAACTAATAAAGTGAATTAGGGCTTGAGCCGGGCTCCGGCGCACAAGAGCCCTTTATGCCTTTCCTTGCAATATGGAGCTCGAAGGGTTAGGCTCACAGGAAGGTCTCCAGCAACGCCAGAGAAATGGCTCCGGTTTGACGTGCAATGTCTGCAAGCAATCCGTACACCTAAATGTAAAGCTTTGAAGTTAAGTACTGTTTGGTGCATGTGCAGTTCACGAAGTCCATTTCCTTCTCCGGCAAGAGTGGACATAGAAAATGCTACGGCCGAGAAAAAAGACAGAAGACAAATGCCCTTGTAGAAAGCAAGACATGTCGGACCACGTGCTGTGCCATGCCTGCAGTGGCCTTAAAGAGAAAGATTGAGAAAGACAGACTCTTTCATTTTTTTCCTGAGAGGATACTGTGTAGCCAGCTGTACTGTACTTCTGCGGGTCTGTGCGCTCTATACACTCCACTGAACTGCCAGATAGTAATCAATTATAACCCTTGTCACTTGGGGCCATGGGTATAGCAGCTGGCCACAGGAAGCACGAGTTCCATAGCCTCTCAGCCAATCAACTGCCTCCAGCTGTCCCCACACTTAACCACCATTCAAAGTGTGGCTGCTGCGTGCTACTGACGAGGTTCCCTCACCGGACTTTCTTTTCCAGTTCTTCCTTCCTAATTCTCAACAGCACAGACACATCCGCCTCAGGGTCCAACCACCACCCTCCCCCAAAAGCGTCTTTTTGATGACATTTTCTCCTTGCTCTCTTTCCTTTGTCTTTTAAGTCTCTCTCACTCTGGCTTACTTTCGCTCTCCCTGAATGTCTTTCTCATTCTTTCATGTTCGTGAACTTTCGTTTTTCTTTGCCAGCTCTGCTATTCTTCCCTCCTGCTCCTGGAGTTTTTTCACAGGTGTTTGTGTGTGTTGGGGGGTGCATGTTCGGTGGATATCCAGCAAGCCAGGCGGCAGATCAAAGACCAGCCCTGTAAAATGATATGAAAGAGTCCCCCATTAGCATCCATCAGGGTACCCTGAAAGCTCCCTGCTCGGCCGAGTTGGTGCGAGGGCCCCCCAAAGTGAAAGGCAGTCTGCGGAGCGAGAGTATTGGGGGGTTAAAAACAGGCAACCAGTCTGAGGACATACAGGAAATATTTTAGGAAGGGAGGAAAATTCCCACAACACACTGAGGTCGTTTTTTTCTATCTCTCTCTCTCTCATCTCTCTCTTTGTCTTAGATTTCCTTATAGTGTTGAGACTGTAAGCGGAGAATATCTCCATCTGTGCACCATCTCCACTCGAGTCTAGTGCCGTATCCTCTCTACCCTCTCTCTGTTGAAGGGTCAAGGTTAGTTCCGACAGCAGCAGGGAGGGAGTGTTTTAGCCTGGTGTGTTAATGAGCTCTCTCATTTATCAATACGAGCACTTTCAGTTGCCAAAAAATGACTTTTTTAGAACTTTAGAAGTACATCAATACATAAATTTTAGTTCCAAAGTCTGCATTAAAGTACTGTGGTATTATCATCTGTTACTGTTGCTTTACTCAAGTACACTAAGGGTTTTTTCTAAATCTGCCATCAAATGTATAGTCACTTGCAATGCTGTAACAAAGGCTTGTGCTAAAATAACACACACAAGAAAGCCACACATAAGGCTTAACTGCTCCCTAAACACCGTAGGGTCTCGCAAAATCTTTGGTGCCCCCATATGGAAGAGAACAAGGGGGCCCCGCTGTAGCATAGTTATGTAACCCCACGGCCCTCCCAGGCTACTTATCCGCACAGTTTCACACACATGCACACATGCTCAGACACACTCTGCTTGCCTGTCCCTTTGTGCCGACAGCTCAGGCACACGCATGTGTTGTAGATTTGAACAATGCCTGCATGTCTGCGTGCAGCTTCCCATAGATGCGGCCGTGTGTGCGTGTGTGCTTCATTGTTTATATGTGTAGGTTTGTACACGCATTTGTTTGTTTTCATTTCTATCCATAGTTAACTTTGTGTTAAAAGTAGAAAAAATAAGTAACTTTTTTTGTTAATGTGCATGCATGTGCCAATGCGCTGCGCGTGTGTGCGACCACATGTCGCTATCCCGGTAATGGATGTCCCGTTTGGCATGCCGCACACTCTGCTGTCCGAATGGGGATGAGTCTTTTAGCCACTCAGAGAAGAGGATGTGATCTCACCCGTTAAAAATCCAACCTATGTCGTTTGCTGCTCATGACTTAATCCAGGCTTCTTCTTTGTGCTAAGCAGCCCCCCTCCACAGCCCACCTCCCCTTCTCTCTCTCTCTCCTTGTGTCCCCAGTTCCTGTTGGATAGGAGCAATGAGGCCGGATTGGGTGAAGGTCTTTTTTACTGTACTGTAATAGCAGGAAGAGTTTGGCAGATGCAAACCTCTGTTACTGCCTGACCTTCACTTCTGATTATGAAGCTATTATTCAAGTTGTCATGTGCTTTATAGATTATATGTCTCAAACAAATAATGGAATTGGAAATGCATACACATTTCACCATATATTACCCATAACAATATTTGTACAGTATGTACATTCCTGGCCAAAAGTGATGTCCAACAAATTGACGTATTTCCTTTTAATGCAAAGCTATTATTAAAGATGTATTTAAAACGTTGTAATTGTGTTGCATAGTTTTGATTGCAGTATGAACTAGAAGTTCAGCATTAGGAAGAATTTAAGGAGGCTGGCAAAAAATTACACACATTAAAAAGTAAAAAGCTTACTGAATTAAGACACAGAATAACTACAACAGAGGACTCAGAAATATTAATAACAGATACATTTGTAGTCAATGTATGCTTTATTTTGCTTGAGGGTTTTTTTATATATATTTTGTATAAAATCTCTATTCCCTGATATGCTGTAGTTTTTTTGCTAGATTTTTTTAGTTTTTTTCTAATAAATAACTTAAATGGTTAGTGTCCATTTTGTACCATACACTTCATTTTTAATTGGTTTAATCTAACCTGAGCAGGAAACATATGCCCCACGGATATCATTTTTGGCCACTACTGTATCTACAGTACACTTATCAAATCTATGAAATAACACAAATGTAAATATGTAGTCACTAAAAATCTGTTACATTTTAGAATCACTGAAGTAGCAAACCTTTGCATATAAATTGCAGAAATGTACTAATTTCAAATATTAGATATGTCTTTAGATCAGTGTTTGTACTACTAATTCCACTATTAGTTTGAGACATATTATTATGTGTATTTAATGTAGTTGTTCATATATGCCCAGTCATTAGATTTCTCAGCCATACTAACCGCTGCTCAACAACTGTCCTGGCAGCTGTTAGGACCCAGCAGATGATGGTGGCACATCATAACTCAGGCTGATGTGAGAAGCAGTGGCTATGCAGCGGCTGCAGCATGCGCTTCCTGTCCGAGATGCAAAGGGCCACTGTCTTAAAGTATAAAGAGGGTCACAGATGCCAGTTAAAAACTCCACGTTTTTACTTTCTTTCATCAACATCTGTTGTCACATGTGACAAACAGCAGATCAAGCTATAAATAGTGTATGGACATTACTTGTCTTCATAAAGCAGATGCGAAGCATGTATGTTCAGTCGAAGTTAAGCAAAAAGCACCAAACTTCCATTTAATACAGAAGTAAAAACAAAACATACAGGTGTTTGCTGGATGGATTTCAACATCATAAGCAAACAGGAGTCTACATTCTTGTTTAATAAGAGGATTCGTGTGAGATGTGTCATATTGCTTTGGAATCAATGCACATACCAAAGTTATTGCAGCTCATTCATAGCGGATAGATTGATCTGTTTCTGAATATCTCAGGGCATTCATTTGCATCGGCGCTTCAGGCCAAACTGCCACCTCACACACATTCCAGTGCTCCTTATCTCTAACAGTAACTGTAACCTAGTTTTATTTTTTAACTGTTAGATCACTATTATAATCATATCTCTAATCATTTTATAGCATAATAGCAACCATAGCTGAACCACGGCACCTACACCAGTGGTCAAAAGTTTAAGGTCACCTATTCGTTTTTTATTATTTTCCCACATTTTAGAATATTAATATTCTTATTAAAACTATAGAATAACACAAAAAACACCCTGGGATGCTTTTTATACAGTCTTGTGGTTTTATTTTGGTTATATTTGTTTTTCATTTCAAAAACTTTTTAAGATAAAATATAAATTTATTTGCAATATGTGGGCACATATTCATTTAAGCATACGCCCTCAGATCAAAAGATTTATTGAACTTTTGACCGGTAGTGTACGCTGGACACTGTGTTGAGCCAAGAATACAGTCACTTTTGCGGTAAACGTAAGTAGTAATACGCAACTTTGGTGCATTATGGACAACGTACAGCATGCAAAATTTTGGCACATTTTACGTGCGCATAGCACATCATGGAATGCATTTTACAAGACCTGTTTCCTTCTCACCATATTATCTGCTGTTTTGTCTGACGAACATCTAGCGCCCCTCATGCAACACAAAACATACGTACTCCTCGAGTCTAATGTGCTGAGAGAGGCACCACCTATAATGGTGTGCAGAGGTACTTTACCCTGGTAGTTGACACAAGCATTCCCAGCACCTAGCATGGCGGATGTCATTACCCTGTTCTTAGCCTGACTCCCTTTCTCTCTCCTCATAACATCCAATTGATTTATCCCTGATTGTTTGAAGCTTGTTTGAAGCGAGTGCAGCTGGATTTGGTCCATATGAGGACGGAGCTGAGGGGTCATCTATAACAATAATTTTCAGTAGCTCATTATTCTCGGGCCAAACAACCCAAGCACCCAATTTCCTTCTTGGCTGTCCATAAAACTGACAGATGGCAGAAACCTGGAAAGACATTTTTTCTCTTTTTCGGTTCTGATAATCATTAACCTCTCAAATGTCAAATACAGAGCTCCCCCACTCTGAATTTTCCAAAGGTGAGGAATTTTTTTGAAGGGGGAGGGACGGGAAAGTATGTGGAATGGCTTCAGGGTGCACTCTAGCAAAGTCAAAGTTCTCACATGATCTTGTACAGGATGTAGATTTGGTGCAGAGGTGTTGTCAGATAGTTTGTCTTGCTTTATGGTCGTTCTACCTGAGCTGTTAGACACTTTCAAGTGGAGGAGTTCCCCGCACAAGGTCCTCTTTCATGGTACTGCCATTTGGAAGTTTAGAGGACATGGGACAGATTGCCCGGCCTTTAAGAGTCTCTCAATTTCTGGGGGAAATGCCTCTGTGATAAATGCAAGGCCTGGAACAACAGCTGAAGTAGGACTTGGCCAGATCTCCCAACTGTTTGAGACACGAGAGCAGTTTCCTCATAGCTTGGCTCGGGCTCATGAATGACCTCTTAGATTTTTTCCAATAATAACCAAACTCCTCTACTCAGCATTTAAAACACCCCTTTTCTTCCTGTTATTTTTATTTTAGCTCTTGTCCTTTCTTTTCTTCGAAATTTCCAACCCTGTCATTCTGGCAGAGCTTTTGCAAGTTCAGAACTGAAACCTAATCTATATCACAGCAGACTGCAGGGCCCGAGACAGAGTCTGAGCAGTGAGTGGGTGGGCGTGTGTGGGGGGGCTCTTCAGGGGGTTAACAAGCCTTTTCTTCTTCTGGAAAAGAAAGATGAATGCTGCTGTGTTAGGCTTGTAAGTGCCCTTTATATTTTTAAATGCATCAAAACATGTTTAGCATTATCAGAGATATTGTTATATAGCCAATCTGTTTTCTCTTAAGTCTCGTACAGTTTGTCTTAGGTTTTTCAAGTAACCTGTGTCTGCTAATATTTCTCATCTGATCCTTTGCACGTAGTGACGTTTTCACTTAACCGCGGTCACTGACCTACTGTAAATATGTAGTTAATCTCTCCCCCGTGTATTTGAAATGTCACGGCTGATGAGAGAACATGTATTTGCTTGTTATGGATTTCCTATGGAATGCACACTTTCGGTCATACCCACGTTTCATGTTTTAATAAGCAGTCATTATGAAGTATTTATTTTCCAACAGGGTGTGGAAGCCAAACCTGTTGGTACACTACCGATTCACGTTCCCCTGGCCCACCATGTCTGGCAGCACGGTTTGAACTAGTCTCTCATGTTCTTTAAGCAGGATGTGTGGGTAGGATAGCGTCTTGTTCCACGACATTAAGAAGCAAGCAGACCGACGGTGTTCGGCAGGGAGTGAAAAGGGGAAAAAAGCTAAGACTTGACTAGACGCTTTGTGGGGCGATTGGCAACACACAACATCTCGCCACATGCACTGATAAAATGCTCCTCTAGGGACGCTGTTGAGGAGAAGTTTTGTGCTTTTTGGTCAAGCTGAGGGCCACTGTGCTTTTATGTCTGTTATGTAGCTCCTCACGGTCAGAGTTCAATGAATGCTGTCTACTGTATACGCAAGTGTGGGTCTATTAAAGTGAGAAGGAGAGAGAGGAAGAGAGAGAGAGAGAGATGTCTGACTTTATATGACTCTTCAATGAATGGTGGAGGGGAGGGCAGGAGCCTCAGCATGACAATTCTAATGATGCCGACCATTCATAGACAGGAAATGCTTGACCTCACACCCCGAGCGACGACAACAACAGCCTGCCTGTGTTAAAGGTGTTATTGGGTATAAATTAGGGCTTGGCAATGAGGATGATGTACAAGCTTGCAGCGAACACCAACCTTGCCCTTCTGATACCATATATCATGGTTTACAAATTATTTTCTCTTTTCTATTTCCTTTTTCAGTTTATTACAAAAAAATCGGATTCCCTTTGAAGCTTGAAACAATGCACTTCTCATAGGGTCAAGTCACATATGCCGCCACATAGATCAGGACGGTTTCAATTTCCCTAATTGGATACATGTAACGAAATTACCTGGATAATGGTTTTGACTGAGCATGTGACAGGAGCTGTGCTATTTTCTAGAACTAACTATTTCCCCCCTCTGACCTCGTTTATGGACCCTAGACTCAATCCTGCTATTGTGTATTTGAAGCCTTGACTATAAGGGCATGACTGCCATAGATCATAATGCTTTCCCTTGCTTTCTACTTCCAGCATGTGCTTTACCCCTGCGGAGGAATTCAGAGGTAGCTTTACTGCTGTCACCGCCTAGCATCGGCCTTTCTCCGTAGCCCGTCTGTTCATAACTGCTTCTATTCACTGTCTGCATACTTCCTGAACCACTCAAGCTAAGCAGCGTGGAAGGAGCTGTCGCTTGAAAGTCTTTTGGTCTCTCTGAGGTATCTTTTATGACCGAGCTCTGGGGTCCAGATTGGTCCCTCCCCAGTTCATTAGAACCTTGTTGTCCATTCTCTCTTTCTGGCATTCTCATGGAGAGCTCTAGAAAGAGAGTGAGAGCAGGGGTGGGTGGGGAAGTCAGGGGGGTTGACCCATCAGCCAGGAGGTCTGGGGGGCTGACCCTTGACATGCTGGGAAGCTCCAGAGTGTAGAAGTCGAGCCCTAGAGAAATTAGCGGGGGGAGAGAGGCATTTCCAACCCACATCCCCAGCAGAGTTTGTCTTCTTCATCAATGGCCTCTTAGCATTCGCACCCCAAGAATGAAGCAGACAGTTCTGAATCCTGAATCAGCATGGAGGGGAGGGTAATAGAGATTACCTTCCAGGAGATACAGGGGGTGGGGTAAGAAAGAAAGAGAGAATGGGAAGAAAGAAAAGAAATTGGGGGCTTCAGAACTCTGGTTTATCCCAGTAGGCTTTGGCCAGATTTTCTTCAGCTGACCCCCGAAGCCCTTGTTGGGGAGAAAGATTCCAGCAGACCCGTCGGCTGTTTGTCATCCACAGGTCTGGTTCCAGCCACTGTTTACACTCCCCCTGCCTCACATAGCCGCTAAAAATAGTGCTGTCCTCTCCAGACTGATCCAGGAAAAAGCCTGCATCCCTTTTTATAGCCTTTGCATGACACAGCATGTCAGAGTTGTTTTCGCTACCCCCCTCCTCTTCTCTGACACAAAGCATCTCTCTGTCTTCAATGGAACACATGTATTAGATTGAGAGTGCGGAAAGCAAGGGTCACACTCCTGTCAGTAATTGCAATGTGATTATAAACCAGCTAACGTGATTAGGGCAGAGATGTGATTGAAAGGTGAGTGCCGGCCTGTGATGTGGACTGGCTCCTCAACTATGTGAGGGAATTCCAGAGTTAATAGATGAAAAATGCCTTTTTTTCACTTAAAGACCAGAGCAGAAAGTTAAGAATGAATGTGCCTCTACTGCTTTGTGCAACAGACAGTTTGTATTGGTTATGTGCAAAATGGGGAATAACAGTTTAGAGATTCTGTTCTCTTTTTAATTATATCAAATGATAGCACATATGAATAAAAATGTTATTTGGTGTGCGACTATGCTTTTAAATATTATTATGAATGTTGTGTAAAACCTCTCCACATAGGCTATATGCACATAATGAGCGTACACATAAAAATGCACTGTACAACTTTTTAATTTTTAGATTTTTTTATTTTTGGTATTTTTTGGTATTTTTTTTAACTTAGAAAAAGTATTGTCAAAGTATTTTTTAATTAACATTATTTTTAAAAATAATTTTTAGATTTTATATAAATGTTATTATTATTAATTTTTATAAATTTTATTTTTTGTTTATGAAGTTTATTGTTATGAAAAATTGTCAAATATTTATTCTTCAGTTATAGACCTTTTCATCAGTTTATAGTTATTGTCATGATTAGAATAGAATTCAGCTATTAAATATTAAAGTGAATAGTGAAAGTGTTCCTGTAGAACTGTGAATATAGTCAGTGTAAACACCCCTTTATAAATCAGGGTTTGCTTTTTTATTTCCAAAATAAACCAAGCGATAACACGAATAATGAATAATAAAGTGATTGTTTTGTTGCATGATTCTGTATAAGTTCTGTATAACCCCTGCATATCCTTAGTAGTCCCTAGAAGTCGATGAAATGAAAAGTCCATTATATGTATAAAGTAATGTTAACACTATCATTGAGGGTAGCAGTGAATGGAAGCATACATGTATGTTTTTGCAGCAGATCAAGGTGTTCTCAGTTTTCCTCTATAGAAACCTTAAGGATTTCCTAAAATAAACTCTGAAGGCTTGAATATTCTATTAAGTGGAAATTAAGCAAAAGCATAAAGGTGTTTTTTGAGAGTGCTGTTGTTTTTAATAATGCACAGTCTGATGGTTGAGGTGAATGTTTTATTTGTTCAATTGTTCAGTTATGAAGCGTCAGTTGATGAAGCAGGTCTGAGGATCTCCCTTAGGTCACACTACTTGTGTCTGATCGGAAAGGAGAAATTCAGAACTGAATCCCTTTGAATAGAAGTATCATTTGATGAATACCCGAAATGACTTGGAATTACTCCAAACACAGCAAACATTTTAAGGCCACAATAGAGCAACTTAGATCTAATCTTTCAGTTGTGTATTTTTGTCTGTGTTGTGAGACGTGCGACACAAGATCTAGTCTGCTATATTCTTTGTTTAGTCCAGATCAATCCACCGCACCACATTTTATTGAAAATGCATTAAATACAATACATTTTATTTATTGAAACGTAGTTAACTGATGATCACAACCATGATTTCACTTTAAAGTATTTCTATGCAGGAAGTGTTTTTTCTGCCGTGTTAATGTTTGACTGCCACAGTCTGATTAAACAGATTTAATTGTATTAAAGCACTATCAGATAAGTGAAAAGACTTCTGCAAAAGCAGTGACTCAGAACTGTGATATGTTTTGTCAAGTTGCATGGCAACTTAAGAAAACATATGATGTCTTTATTTAACCAGTAATCAATTTAATATCTATTTCATCTCTCAATAATGTTACAATACTTTTCTTTGTTAGCAATGTTACCCAAAGAACTAAAGAACAGCACTGGATGACTTGTCATAATGTTTTTCCACTTCCTAGTATATACTTGGATATCTTATACCAAGAAAAACTTTCTTTATATCTTATTCCAGTAAAAACTTCCTTTAGTTTTAGGTAGGGCATTCAAAGGAACTGTTGTAAAGTTTTTGTTTACCTCTAAAGTGGGAAGAGAACTGCAGGTTAACAAGGTGCGAACAAGCAGCATCATAAAGCCCAAGTTTACAACGTGCAGAATCAAAAACATTTGATAGTGTTGTGATTTCCTCCCAACTGTTGTGTCTGACATTTAAAGCAGTAATTTCACAAATCCCTGACATTTTCCCCTCTGTATTACAGTTCACACAATAGCATCACAGCCAAAACAACCTCCACCCTTCTTAAACAAACCCAAACAGAGCCGTGGGCCTGTCCTGTGGGGAGGTGCTGCTTAATCACAGCTGACATCACACCTTGATCAATACACTTTATTGCTTCTGTATTAGGAGACCTGATGTATAAAAACAAAAAAAACTCTTCAAATCAGCTTTAGGAATTATTTTAGTATTTTTATTTTACTTTTATTCTACTCATGGTCTGTGTTCCCTTTATCTGTGTCAGCTGTTCTATTGTGGAGTGTTATGGGTTCATCGAGCTGGTATGCAGCAGGAATCTTTGGATCAAGGTAATTTCACTCTGTTTGAGATTTTCCCAGGATGTTAAGCTTCCATTTACCTTTGTGTGCCTTAGCGAGCGAGATAGCAAGCGACACATGTAGCAAACGCACACACGATGGCCCTTCAAGTTTGACGCCAGCAGCAAAACGGGGGGAACTTGAAAGATACGGATCGTAAATTACACCCGACACTAGAATTTCCCTAAAGGATCAGATTATTTCAGGCTGAACTGAGTGTGGAGCTGTGAATTCATGTGTGGTAGGGTAATCGTGGGGCTATTTGATTTGCAATGCCCCTTGAAGACTAGGAGGCCTCGAAAGACAGTGTATCATTGAACCTTTAGATTCTGTTTTTTAGGTTACATGTGGTTCAGACTATTAGTGACTACCCAAAAGGAGGTGACACCTGAATCATGTTAAACGTGAGAATCTGCAGATGAGCTCGCTCACATCTACGCTTAAACCCCATCTGTTTTTGCTGGTGCCCCACTGGTCCCAATCCAAGAGCATAACCAGATGACTACAGCAACCAATGTGCAAACCCACCTCAGAATGGCAGGTGTGCACGTGAGATTGCAGGAGAGCATGCCAGGTACCAACACGAATCACGAACCACAAAACGAATGCGTTCAGCTTGCATTTGGATCACTGAACTGCTTAGAAGTCTAATGTATCCTCAGAGTACATTCTTGAACTATTTCCTGCAGGTGGTTCTTAGCTGATACAAAAAGAAGAATTCTGTGCAAAACCAAAAAGTTAATTTAGTTTATCTAAAGCTGGGGCGGAAAAAGCAGTGTTACTTCTCAGAAGACGTTTGATGTCGGCTGCTACATTGTTGACAAAGCTGAAGCTCCCAGGTGGAACTTCTCAGGATGTTAGTAATGGAATTAATGGAAAGTCAGCCATGCAAAGTCGGACTGGCATTTTTGGTGCTGACGAATTCTTGAGGGACACAACCTGCCCCCGAAATGTCCTTGCATTCTCTAACAATGCTTTTGTTTCTCTGTGTGGGTTCTTTTGCTCTGAGGGAAAATAGGCAGTGGACTGGTAAAGTATCAGCCAGCAGCTGTTGCGTGAGTGACAAATTCAAGGGCTTGTGATATGAGAGGCACTGAGGAAGACGTGCCGTAGCTGAACTGTTCTATGTAAAATCTGCTGTAACCGTGTTCTAAGAAAAGACCAATACAAGCGTATTTGCATTCACTTTATGACACAAGGGTCCAAGCAATCATTCTGACAAATGACTATCGGATTTTGGGGTTGGGGTGTATAAATGCTATAATGTTGGTTATGTTCTGGTAAAGGACCTTTTCGTTTCAAAGGTTTAACAGGGATCTACATTGTCATTTTAGGCTAGACAGGCTATGTCTGAAGAAAATGTCTGTCAACACGTTGTCCACGTTGGCTTTTGATGTCTATAATGATGATGGCTTGAAAAATAACATACATTCCTGGACTATTTATTAGCTAAGTAAAGAAGATCCTTTCCTTCAAAGGTGATATGTTAGAAATGAAGCAGTTTACAGCAGTTTTGTGATCACTGCTACTTGATTATACTCTATATTGTTATTGCCTAATGGTTTGATTTGCACCTGTTTTGGGTTTGCTGCAAGTAAATGATATAGAATTCAGATGCAATGTTACAACAACCTCACTGGCATGTCAACAATGCTGTGCATCACTCATCTCCCTCAATAGTTATCAACCTTTGGACACATTATAACTTATTTGTCAAAATGAAGCGCATTTCCAGACAACAGTCAGACTTTGTTTGTCTAACTTTTTTTATTTATTGAGATAAAAGTGAGTTTTAACAATCTCAGCCTGAGAAATGTTTTAGTTAAGCAAAACATTCAACAGACCATATAATTTAGAGCAAAGGTTGTGTAAATTTAAACATAATACATTTTAAAACTACGCAATATTCTATAGAAACGAGACAGTCAAGTATTTTTTGTTAGGACCAAAACCTTTAAAACCAGTAATATAATTCTGACTTTATTCATATATAATATTCATATACAGAATATTTCATTTTTATTTTGTGTATTGTTTTGAGTTTTTGTACAGTTTTTGTTCAATGGTAACAGTAACAGAAGAAGTAAACTGTCAATTAATGAAGCATATCACAAATTGTATGATGGATGGCTAAACGTTCTTGTTTTCATTCAGTAAGGACATCTGCAGTTGCTCAACCACAACACTGTAACTGTGAGAAATGTTATTTTGCTCTTTCTATAACTTTAGACTTTAAAATCAGCTTTTTCTATTGTTGTGTTAAAGATAATTGCTTTTTCAAACATGATTTTCAAACCTTTTAGAAAATGTTATATCTGAAAGACATAATTCTCCAGGTCCAGTAAAGAATTTCTTCATTTCAGTTATTTAATATTATAGAAAACTTATTTAAAATAATGATTGTGAACATTACAGGAATGTCGACTTCTCTAGTGTACCTATTAAGATGAGCAGACCTCCTAATAAATATAACAAATAACCTTATAGGCAATAACCTAAATAAAAAATGTTTTAGCAATTTTTCAAAAACAATAAAATGAAATAAATATAATGGAACTGAATCCAATAAATGTGACAAATGCATGATATTAGATTTCTGTGTAACTATAATGTAGTACAAATACATTATAAAATGCCACATTAGTGAGCAGCAAGACTCGTTTTAAAATGATTTAATATGTTTAATATGAATTACTAGCTTTTATGTTATTTTTAGAATATCTAAATAATTGTTATATTCACTTGTTTTAACTTTTGTTAATTTTCTTAATTTTGCAGACATATTCTTGCAAAAATATATCTATATAATTTTTTATTTTGGGCTGATTTTGCTACTATGGTTTTACATTAAAGCATTGCTTGTGTAGGCTGTTGCTTCCCAATGTACATTTCATATAAAGTTCATGTGAAGGGGCCATTTTGTACTTAGCAAATATGTATGTTCTTAAATTTGTTTGCTGTTATTCTGTTTCCTTAAATATTAGGATGCTTTTTTAAACAATCTATGGCATAGATTTAATATTATCCTCATCCTTATTGTCCTGAGTAAAGCTTATTTAATTGTATGATAAAACATTTAATGTATGGAGAATGTAACTGTCTGTACTGTAGGAATTTAGAGTTTCTGTTTGATAAAGACCACACAGACACTCTTCCCTATCTAATGGAAACAAAATCAATGTTATGAATGCCTTAAATATCAAATATGCTAAGATACTTGGAGGGTCTAGCAAACTTTGTCTGGGTGTGTCTTCACGGATATCGCGTTAATTGCAGGCATCCGGGAAATAGCTCGCGCTGCTGAGCCCAGTGAGAGCAGCGTGTGTGTGACGTCATTATTCCGCGAAAAAAACAGCATGGTCAGGTTAGAAGAGAGAGGCGTGAGTCTCAGAAGCGCAATAATATGGACCTTTGAAACAAACTGTATTCAGCTCCTTTTCACGGTTATTTTAAAGAGGATATGTAATGTGGGTACGCATCTTTCTTTGACACGTCACATAAATATTTTGTTTACAAAATGTTTATTATGAAAGATGTTTCCCTACATTGTAAACGCTTAAAAATGCGCATATTTCTGTCGACTGCTTATAGTAAAAATAATAAAAAATATTAGCCTTCATAAACGTCGTATATCTGATTAAAAGGACAGATGTAGCCTAAATGTTTTATACAAATCACTGAATAGGAAATCAAAAAATTGCTCACACAGGTGGATTTTTGTACATTTTAATGTCTGTTTCTGTTTTATGTAAATAAGAAAAATCATTTTAAAAAAGCATCTTTCCAACGAATTTTTTTAGTAAATACAAAGCTCAGAGTCTAAAACAAGTAATGAAAGTTTTAATGTATAAAAACCCCTTATGATTCCCCGAATTAAGGTAATTTGACGTGTCGGTGGCATTAATGTAACACTTCATTTCAGACAGAGAACGCGTTTAGTTTAAAGGGGTACTGAAATGACTAAAGGTTTTGTTCTTAAAGTCCTTAAAATTGCTTAATTATCTTAAAATTATTGTTGATGGGCGCATTTTGCCATCATCTGTAAAATTAAATTTACCTTTATAGTGTTTGCTCAGGGTATAGTGGAATAAAATATTTATTTACAACTAAATTAGATTTGAAAAGTTCTGTCCAACCAATTAGTGCCATGGTACAACAGTCTATATATTTTTGCCATTTATGCATAAACTGTATTCTTTATATATTTTTTCATATTTCTATAAGATTATAGACGTTGTACATCAAAATGCTTTTCAAAGCGTCGCTTAGGGTGTAATGATGTCGCTCTGTTAGGTTTGTATAAATTTTCTCATGACAGCTGCGTGCGGCAGACTCACAGGACTAATAACGTTAATCAGGTGATCAGTAAAATAGATTAAGTTCTTCCTGGCACTTTAGAAAGTGTACTTCCACGGAGAAAGTCTGCCCAGTAACAATCCGAAAGCTTCAGACGCGCGCAGAAGAACTATTGGCTATGCAAATTAACAAAGGGGAGGAAACAATCTACACAGCAACAAAAATGTTTTAAAGAGACATTTCCTATCACATTTAAAAGTGTTGAAACGAAGCAACTGTTGCAATAGCACATATAGCTGAGGTCTGTTATGTTCTTTAGAATCAGAGTAACACAATGATGTACCTTGATCAGTAACTTACAAGATGTTCTTCATAAGGTCCTTTAAAACGAGCTAACACCGTCCCATTGTGATATATCTATTAAACGAATGACTGTACTACTATATCTCACTCGTTACTTCAATTAGTTAGGAGTTTGTAGAATCTTTCATTTGCATCTTTGATGCCAGATCGTAATTTTGAAAGGTTCAGAGCTTCTAGCTTTACAATCCTAAATAAACTGCAATGTAATTCTTTAGATAAAGCACTGGAACAGCTCAAGAGAATAACTATCATTCAGCTGCTATCTGTAACGAGAAAGCGTTGTTTCACGCTTTCGCTGCATTTCCTAGAAAGCTATCTCATTGACAACAGGCGTTGCTGCTTCATGTAAGATAGCTCCATTTAGCCTTTGTGATGGCGAGGTGATAGCGTTTTAGTCTTTTTGAAGACAAAAATAAGAAAAGTTTCTGACTATTTTTTGGTTAAAGTTGCATAAAACAACTGACAAGAATCTCTGTTGCACAGTTGATGTATCATCTGATAGGAAATCATACAATGACACAATAAAACCACATTTTATTAGAAACGCTGTAAGTTGGTGTGTGCGCGAGTTTGTTTTTTGCTGTGGGTATGTTTATGTTTGTTTACTTTTGAGTCATTTAAATAGCTGTTTGTGAATGAGTGACTAAACATGGACGTTTGCATTATCCATATAACAGCCGATATTGTCTTTCTGTCCATAATATGGGGGCTATTGATTCTCTGATAACCAAAGCATAAGGGGAGGAAAAAGAAGAGGAAGACCGAGCATGTTGCGTCTGGCCAATAATAAGATCTGCTTGTGAAGCTTGCGTCACAGCCTTGCATCTGCAGACCTCAAATGTTGCAGCGAGAGGAGCAGAGCACAGCAAAGAGACTAGTGGGGAAAAGTTTGCAAAAGCAACAGGACTAACCCGGACAGCCCTGGAGACTGATTTATATGCCCGAGAAGTCTTTTCTCCTCTTTTTGACGTTTCGCAACCATTATATTTCAAAGTTTGTAGACATATTTGAGATCGAAAAGGACTTTAACAATCATGGAACTGCTTTGTCTCGAGATGGACACCATTATAAGAGCTCGTCCCGACCCGAATCTTCTGTATGATGACAGGGTACTACAGAGCTTGTTGACCATCGAAGAGAGGTTTCTTCCACAGTGTTCATATTTTAAATGCGTTCAGAAAGACATTCAGCCTTTTATGCGGAGGATGGTGGCAACTTGGATGTTGGAGGTTTGTAGTTTACATATCCGACCATTTCCGTGCTTACATCGTATCTTTAAAACGTTTGGCAAGCGTTTATTCTGTCATGCTGTCATTGAAAAGGGAACCAAAAGATCTACAACAATATTTCTGAAAGAACAGATCTGGTTTTGTCGGACTATTTATTTTATTGCAGCCATAAGCGCTGATCTTGGACCAGGTTCACGATTAGATTTGTAGGGGATGGGGATTATAAGCATATGTCAGCGATCATAAGCGCGTATTTCTTAAAGTTTTCGGTTGCGTTTACACAGAGGAGAGAGTCCTGCATCTTTATGTTATTTATTTATTTTAAGGATAAATATTTCCATGCACACGTATGCACTTCAATGCTTGCCGCTGCGCTACATCTGCCCATCGCCATGTTGGTTTTTCTTTCACAACAACTTTATCGCAACAAAATGTTCATAACAACTCTTTACATTTACATGGCTTGGTAAACAAGCGTTTAAAGTATATAGTCGTGGTTGAATATGGTGTGAATTACTTTGCTGTAAATTTGTATAATTTTTTTAAATATACGGTTGCGGAAGGGGCGAGGGCCCTCGCTGCTGCTTAACCCATGCTGATCGAAGTCTATAGCCTTGGAATTAAGTTCGGTTTTGGTCAGAATATTTAATATTTCTCGTCGATAAGTGTTGGAAACGTTAGAGGAGGACTTAAGCTTTATTTTCATGTTTAAAAGTCTTATGTGAGTCAATCAGGATAATTTATAAAAATTTTTGAAAAGAATATTTCGGTCCGACGGTGACGCACTCATATAAGACCGCATGGTACTTCGTTTTAAAAATGCTGTTTTTATTATATATACATTTGATTTAATAGTCTGTGAATTGTCGGGAATGATGTAAAAAGGTGTGTTGTATATTTAGAGGTATGAATAGCAGATGTAGACAATTTATTTATATTTTTAAATATTTTATGAAAATATGACGAATTAAAAAAACAGATCCCGTACTGTGTTGCATGGGTGTTTTTTGGCTCGGGTGATTGTGACTTGAATTCATTTCTTACTGAATGAACCAAAGGAATGCGAGTCTATTGACAAAGATTTTAGAGTCTACTTTCATCTCATAAAATTATATTGTTATCATATAACAATAATATAAGAAAAACGTTTTTTTAACTCAATATCTAACCTTACAGTGACAATTTACAAACGTGTATCTTTGCAACTGATGGACAATGCTATGTATTTCGTTATAATTTCATGATAATTATTTTGTATATATATTCATCCAGAGTAATAAAAATTAGACTAATTTTGTTGCGCCACGTGCATCTTTTCCTCTGAACTTACTAAGTTATGCCCTGCCCTTTCCAGGTCTGCGAGGAACAGAAATGCGAGGAAGAAGTTTTTCCACTGGCTATGAACTACTTGGACCGATTTTTAGCAGTGGTACCAACAAGAAAATGTAACTTGCAGTTGCTCGGCGCAGTATGCATGTTTCTTGCGTCTAAATTGAAAGAGACGCGTCCATTAACTGCAGAGAAGCTGTGCATCTACACCGATAACTCAATCAGACCGCAGCAACTGCTGGTAAGCTCCAAATATAATTTCTTTCTTGCAAAAGTCTAAAATCTGCAAGGAATGCTTTATGTACTTGTTTACACACCTAATTGCCTTCAAAATTTAAATAGCTAATTTTTCATTATTTATCAATATATCTACAGATACAAACTGTTGTTATACTTTGAGTATTTAGTTTAATATGTCATCTTACTTAAAAGAGCATTTAAAGCAAATGCAAAAAAGGCATGCAGCAAAATAGATTTTATGAGTTTTACATTTATAAATGTTCATAAATCAGTAATATAATATTGAAATAAATTCTAAAGAAAAGATTGTTGGGTAAAATGTTCTGCCGGCTGATGAATGTTCTCCACACACATTCAAATATCTACTGCAGGGTATTAACACTGCCTTTTCATGCACAACAGGGCGATTACGCCATCTAGTGGCAACTATGCAACACAGCTTTCTCAGGGCTACTGTCTTGTTCCACCTGTAAATATTAGCAGACGTGCTAAACCTAAATATATACCAATTTATAAATATTGTTTTCAGAAGCTGTTAATGAAAATTTGAAATGGCTGTCAAATGACTACTCTATTGACTTCTTGTTTTACCAACTGTCTTGTTAAGATCATCATAACTTATGATGCATCAATATAGTTAAAGTTTCAGAACAAACAACATAATGATCTTTTACTGAAGAAATCCTGTTGTCAGTGAAGAAATTGGTGTGGATGCAAAATATTCTGGTTAAATTATAAAGCCGTTTTCTTCCCTGCATAGTAAAAACAGTAAAGTTTTAAGTACAGTAAGAACTTGTGACTGTGCATGACTGCATTCAGAACAGTGTCATGGAGTTTTTCTTACGTCTAATGACACTACTAGCTCATCAGTGTTATTTAGGCGGAAATGGGTGGTAGCACAAGCCAAAGATAAAAATTATTAGAGCCCTCAGCAAACTGCGGCTGTGGGCAACCTCCTGTTTTTTTCACAGCTACTGTTAGTTTTTTTGCTGGAGCTGCTGTTGGTCTGCAAAGTATAACAGATGCAGGAAACCGGAGATCAGCTGTCACAGTCACATCTTCATTTTTGTCCTCGCAAGCTGGCAAGAAGTTCTTGTAAATGCAACCACAGTGACAGGCTGGAGGTACGACAGGAGGGCTCAAAAGGAGGAAGTGGGTTCCTGCATCAAGGCTATGTTGCAAGAGTGTCACAGTGAGCTTTAAGGCTGGTCTCAGTTAACTGGTGAAATAGCACTGGACTGTTAAGTTGTCCCTAAGTTAAAAGATTTTTGTGGTTTTATAAAAACCAGTGTGTTCAGAATATGACAGTGATGGTACATTGTACAGTCCCAGCACAGAATCATGTAGCTTAAGATGTAAATCAAGATACATCGACAACTATTTTTCGAGCAATTGTGGTTCTAGCATGTCATCAGAGTTCATATCAGGCACCTCCCCTGAAAGGAACATGTAGCTGTTTGTACTTTTTGGGTGAGTCACTTGCCAGTGAAATCCAGCAGAGAGAGGAAGTGGAGAAATCATGCATCAGTTGGCTGCCATTGTGTTCTTACTCACTTAAGAAGCTGCTGCAGAGGTATGAAGTTCGGCATCATCCTTGGTCAGTGGTTTAAAGCGTACAATTCTTAGGCAGTAATGGCAACCATATTGGGCCGTCTCATGACTGAAATGCATGTGGTTTGCTTATGGTGAAAACCACCTCCATCTGAGTGAGCGTTCAGTCACAAGGACTGTCCCTGTAACTGCAGTTTTTCCCCAATTAGTCATTTATTCGCACCACTTCAAACAGGAAGGGGGAGTGGTTACAGGAAAGCTGCTCTCTATACTCCAAATGACAGTGAGCATCCTAAGTTTATGTTAGTCACTTTGAATTAGGTCAAAGTAAGTTCATGGTATGCATCAAGAACTTCTCTGAAGAGGATATGGAATCATCAGTGTTAGTAAAAATGGTCAACATTGTAAAAACTGTGGTAAATTCACATCTATTCTACTTAATGTTTATAAAAATTCATGCTTTTTGGATGTTAAACCAAGATTATAAATGAGCTAATGGCATAGAGCATTTAACTTTGTACTTGTATTAGACATGCTAAGAGGGAAAGTACCTGATGCTGAATAGTTTCTTTGAAGTGATCGGTGCTTAAGCATTCCGAGTGACTCATTTTTCAACTCAAATGCATCTGCATTTAGCCTTGCAGCTTTCAGGATCACAGCTTGTTGCTTTGCATAGCGAAGGCCAACTAAAACTGTTTCTTAGACTATAGCTTACTGTATGCAGTTTGGCTCAACAAAAAAATATGTAGCAAAGGCATTTGTGGTAAATGATTAAGACTGAACATGCTTTGTCCCTGACAGTGATCTCTAATGAATCAGTTTCTTAGACTTTTTATTTGAATGGAAGGATATCTTGTGAGAATCCAGCATAGTAGGAAAAAACACTTAATGATCATTTTTTGGTGTCACGACAGCTAAATGTACTCTTTACTCCATGTACTAGTGTTTGATCAATATGTTGATGTTATCTTTACAGGAATGGGAGCTGGTTGTCTTGGGCAAATTGAAGTGGAACCTGGCTGCTGTCACTCCAAATGATTTCATTGAGCATATTATGAGGAAACTTCCGCTGCCTGAGGATAAGCTGGACCTGATCCGCAAACATGTGCAGACTTTCATCGCCCTTTGTGCAACAGGTAGTGTATTCAAAACATAACTGGCATGTATACCTTGTATTTGGATTCCATTCATGTTCATAAGTGAGAAAGATAAAAGGTGAAGCTGGTAAAGAGCGTTGCAAAATATCAACGTTACTTCTCGTAAAATCTGAAATTAAAGCTTCTGTTGGTATCTATGGTAACTTTACGCAGCTTCTCGTTTTGGGCAAATGATCAAATACCCCGAAGTTACATTCATGTGAAACTACTCGGACTAAAATAGCGATGTGTAATGGAGAAAATTTCTCTGGAAGCTTTATGTGCTGGTGTTTGGTGGGCATATCAGTAACTGGTCCTGAATACAGTGACACTTCAAAGGGACATTCCTGTGTTCTGGTGAGCCAATAGTTATGCTTTCACTGCTCATAGAGGTGGACCACCTTTAGTAGATCAAACGTGGAGATAAGGGTAAGAAAACGTGAGTGTATTGTTCCAGCTGAGCCAAACACTGAAGCATGTCATGTTTTCATATCTTATCCCCACTTCTCACGCCTCCCAGACGCTCCAGGGCATGACTGCTTTCCCATAATCAGGAGCCTTTGTGGGGCTGGTTCTCCTAGCCAAGCCTGCACCCTACATCACCATAGGCAGTAATGGGATCCAATGCACCGCCTTTATTCCCCCGGGCTTTTCTCTTTCTCCCTGGGGTTGCTTTGCTCCCTAGAAACCTCAGGAGTGACTGTAACTTTGGAAAAGTAGAATATAAGATTGGAAGAGTGATAAATGGGATCTGACAAGTCTTGTAACTTGATTGTTTCTATATGGATTCTTCTGGTAAATTTGTTGTAAAATAAGTTGTAAAACTGCTTTGACATTAGATATTGAATCCTGATGAAGGCATTCTTTTCCATCTGTCGCTTAATAGCATGTACATTTGTAGCAGTTCTGATAAGAAGAAAGTTTAGCGATGTCATGTGGTTTGAGAAATGGCTGAGAATTTGCAGATGCTAGTCTAACACACTCCTCCTGTAATCTTATAAAACATCTTTTGTGTTGAGCAATACACAAACTAGTTTCTAGTTCAACAACGGGGTATCCAAAAGATTTTAATTGCCAGGCAGATGTCTTGACTGCCGCGTCTCTTTCCCCTGTACACTTTGCATTCTTTGCTGAGAATTCAGCATCCCCCTCTTTTCCGAGACATGCATAAATCAAGGCCTCTGTATCTGAATGATAAAAGAAGAGAAGAGGGTAGAAAAAAGACAGCTAATTTTTAATGGTTCCTTGCTTTTGATAAAACAGTTCCGTTCAGAACACTTAGTGAGATTTGGTCAGGCAGAGCAGACCAGTTCTGTATTAATTAATAATGTGGAGGGACCTTTCAGAGATATGCAAATGGATGGAAGGCTTAGCTAGAGACCGCAAAAAAGAGACAAAAGCAACAACCCTCTATTTCATATGCAGAGGCATGTAAGGGTCAGTGCAGAACGGGCACCCCGATAAAATGTTTCTCCGGAGGGCAGTTTGGCCCGGACCTGCGCAGGAACAAGCTCATTAAAAGTGATTATACCCCATTCTTTGTGTTAAACACCCCGCACCCCTTATGCTTCTCCCTCACAGGTCTCTGTAGATGTAAGATGAAGAGGAATATAAAAAATAATATATGGCAAGGACAAAATATATTGTTGAGACAACAAAGCTGATGGTTACTTGAGCCACAGGTTTAGAGAATCCTAATGTGCCACATCCCACACCAACAATAGTGTTTTATGGCTAGTAATTGATTTGCATTTTTTCCAGCTGAGAAAAATAAATATTGAGTGAATGGTGGGGAGTTCAATAGGTATGAAAATTTAATCTACCAATTCATGTCATTTCTCATTTAAGATGTTCTGTTTCCTCCCACACCGGCCTGACCGCTGTTGCTCAAGACTAAGCACTGGAGCAAGACTGAAACAAGTTGTTACAGGATTTTAACAGTCAAAAAGGATTCCTGTTTTCAGTTCATCGCATTACTGTCTTGACAGGGACGACCAACACACCTCTTCTGATGACAAGATTACTTAAATTAAAGATTTGTGACAGATTTAATTATTCTCAGAAAATAACAATGGAAAATAACTGTAATCTAAATGTGTGAACTTAATAGTGTTTAGAGGCGACCTGCAGACAAGTTGTTGTGGCATCAAATTGCTCTGATTGCTACGGCCTTATAGTTCCATTATGAGACTCAAAAGAGCTAAACGTTATTTAAATATAATTGCATTTAAATGCACTTACAGGAATGTTTATGTTTAGTGTTGCCAGAGTATCTTAGCAGAAACAAACACAGACCAGAACCTTTAGCATGCCGTTCGTCTTGCTATTCCACAAGAGTTTACTTTCTGTCTTTAAGCTCACTCGCATGCGAAGACACGCAGTGTCTTTTTCCATTTAACTGTGGGCTGTGGTGGGTAATATATAGTGATGCCAAATTCAAAATGTTTATGTTTGACCTTTATCAATCGGCTCAAAACAGGACTTTCTGTAAACTCGACAACTAATAAGCATCACGTCTGTATGGAAGTCTGGCAGTTGATTTATTTCCCCTCAAATCATCGCTCTCTTTGGCTTTTTCTCAACTTTCCGGACGCTTAATTAATTTACAAGTTAAATGCGTATACAGCGCATTGCACCCACCAAGGAGCTGGTTGTGTTGGCACAGGTCTGGGGATGCAGTGTGGCGAGGGCAGGAGAATGGTCCATTGAAGGGGGTGAGAGGCTGGTGTACCAGGCCAGCCAGCCGCCGCTTACTAGGAGCCTTCCATCACAGGCGTCCCCACTCAGCTACATACACTGTTTATCCCCTGCATGAATATCAATGAGGGCGGGCAGAATACAGCCATTCTTCTTTTACCACTCTCACAAACCAGAGTGTCCAGCTCTGCCACGAGCACGCGTGTACTCTTGTTTCCTCAACAAACCTGTCTTGTCTGAGTGTGAAAAATCAGATTGCAACCCACTTAGGACAAACGAGCTGTGTGTGGGCACCTAGTATTTTCGACTGTATGTTTTTGTCTCGCTGTTGCAAAAGACCCAAAGAGTTGCAATGCAGTTTGTTTTGTCCTTTTTCCGCCTGGCTAGAACTCAATCAATTTTTCAACAACAAAGGGAAGAGCGTATAATAAGTTCATTTATTTGTCAACACCCAGCCCCAAAATGAGAAAACGGCTGGCTGTGAATGTTAAGAAGGCAATGAAGGGATGGCTCTTCTGCTATCAAAGGACCCACGTCTTTGATTTTTCAGAAAAAGAAAAGGAAAGAAAAATCACCCTCAAAGTCATCACACGCAGTTTGCTTTGCAATTGAATATGGCAATATGGTAATGCAGAGACTGCCAGGGAGTGTGGGACTGTGAGCCCAGAGGTGGCCCTTCATCAGAGGAATGGCATGGGGGGAATGAGGTGGGTAGGAGGCTCTTTTCTTCTGCCAAAATCTTACGAAGGTCTGGACACCGACTAAAGAATGATGCTTAGTAAAGCAGTGCCCCCGTCAGCCACCCCTGCTGTCTTAAACTCGACAACACCCTCCCCCAACACCCATCTTTTATGCAGGCTGTCGTTTTGAATTGGAATCCACAGAGAGGGCTTGATGTTGCATCTCTCAATTGGATGAGATGAGGTGATGATTTTGAACAATGAGGCCACACTCTCCTGCTCACCAGACCCAGGTCCGCCAGTGGCCGAACTCAATTAATATGCTAAAAGATGGCAGCAACGCTGACACAAATCCAGGGCTGTTGTAACAACAAAGCCTGAGCATGCGTGCCATTCACTGGACTTAACCTTAGGGCTATGTGTCTGAAGAAAAAGTGTTGAAAAACAAACTGAAAAAAGGGAAAGATGGAAGCGCTGAGAAAGAAGAAAGACAGAAATCAATGAGGCAGGGGGCAGACAGCCTAAGCTGTTCAATTCTTTCTGCCTGTTTATTCTCTTTTCCTCTTTTTCTTTCCCTCTCTCAGACAGTCGTCCTTTTGGGCTTCAGGCCCGTTCACAAGCTGTCTTATTTGCATTAAGAATGACAGTGAGAAAGCTAACAAGGTTATTGGTCTTTGAGATGTACGCCTGTGACCACACGTGGAAAAAGGACCTACAGCAGTGAGCACTGGCAGGGGGACTGTGGCTCTTTATTCCACCCTTTCCGAAGGCTATAGGGCTTTTTTCAGGGAGCACACGATTTACTTAGGAGCTGGAAGAAAAGGGGCCGATCTGCAAAGGGTGACTGGAGAAGAGAGATGGGGGTGGGGGCTCTTTTCAGATTCTTTTCAAGCCAAGTGAACCCTCATTATCCTGGTCTGCAGTCATTAGCAATGGACTGTGCACAGACCTAATGGAAAGAGCATTTATTTATTAGCATTTTTGATTTTTCGTATTTTCACTGCATAAACATACAATTTTGATACGACTGTTCAAATTGTTGTAACTAATAGATGCTAATACAAACTAATGCCTGGTTTGCTCTTCTCTTAGACTTCAACTTTGCCATGTACCCTCCCTCCATGATTGCAACAGGCAGCGTGGCGGCAGCTATCTGTGGCCTGCAGCTCAACAGCACTAACCATTCGCTGTGGGGAGACAACCTTACAGAGTTGCTCGCCAAGATCACGAACACAGAAGTTGTGAGTATTTCTACTGTGATAATACATTTTACCACTACAACTTATTATTAATTATTACTATACATGGGATTTCACTGGAGGCAAACTGGAGACTGTGCATTTTCCTTATTTACTCAATGGGCTTGGGTCCAGCTCCAATTCAATTTCACATTCAGTCGCTGAATTACTGGAAGTGGAATGGGATTGACCCTGACTAAGAGACTGTAAGGAGAGAATCCACAGGGCTAGGGGAATGTGTCAGGGATACTATGGCTTTACGCAAATGACTTGAATACAAATGTACACATACTGCCCCACAAGCGACCACCTAATGGTCATTTAGTCTTTTAGTCTTAAGTCCTTTAGTTTCTTTTGAAGGGAAAAGTATAAGCAAAAAGAATAGAAACTTAGGAATGTGAGAATACGCCTGCCCTGACCCAATGAGGTCAACCCTCTCTAAGATACCCTAGAATGCACTGTTGCTGGTAGAGTGCCTGCTGTCCCAGTATGCGGTGTGTGAAGTTGTGCACCATGGCAGAGGAAAAACAAATAGTTCTCCAGAGCAGTAAAAGTGTTCAGTGTCTGAGGAGTGTGAGGTCTTAGGCAGAAGGAATGAGCTGCCTGCTCCATGAACAACTTGACACATTGCTGGATGCCAACAAGCCATACCTTTGAAAACATGCAGGTAGGGTGAATGCACGCAACTCTTCAAGTGGACTCAATGGAGTCTAAAGAGAAAGCAAGTAAATGTATGTTGAGAAGGATGAGAATCATAGACTGACCAACAATTTCTCTGTTGTAAAGTTATAAATTTTGCAGTAGTATTGAACTTTGAGATCTAAATGGAATCAAATAAAGATAAACAGTAGAAGTTTTCTCATTTGTAAATTTGAAAAATGAAATGGCTGCAATGAAAACTTTTACCTCAGTAAATTAAAAATTATGCATATGCAAACTTTTTTCCTCGTGAGTATGAGGATCTTCCACATTGAGGCAGAGGTTGGGAGGTGAGCGGTCAGACAGAGTATGAAGGAAAGTCAACCTGATTCCAAATGATGGTGCCAAACTACCCATTGGGAACCCTGCTGACATTTGTGGTGTCCAGTGCCTGCAGTTTCCAGTAGACATATGATAGGGGCAGCCAGCGTCTTTTAGTTGACTTTGGAATGTGTGTAGCCTACATACACCTGATGAAGCAGTAAGGTACACAGTTGCATGCCAAACCAGTATGGCTGAAAAACTAGCTTGAAGTTTCCACAAATACTCTATGTTATCTGTCCCTGTAGTGAATGCATTCAATAAATGGTACTGCTTAGTATGTTGTTGTCCTTCAGAGTTCTTTTGTTGTCCTCAGAAGAAAAAAATCATACAGATTTGGAATGACATGAGGGTGAGTTAATGATGAAGGATTTTCATTTTTGAGTGAAGTATCAAAAATACTGGAATTTCTAAAAGTAGGTGAAATGTTAGTAACTTTATGTCTGGCATGTTGAGAATGCTCCTTTGCTCCTTTGCCTAAAGTCATAATGCCAAAGATGCTGTTAACTGAAAGTTTTTAGAGAAGAACTACACTTTTCAAAGCTTTTTTGGTACACAGGATCATGTGTTAGGCCCCCTGGCCTCTTGCATTAGGCCTCTGGGACATCTTAATCCCTTTCATTTCTCAATGCTGTGATGGCCTTGCTCTGAACTCAGCAATCCTTGCTTTCACTTCCCAATAAAAAACAGACATCTTTTCTGGGGCTACTTAAGTGGCTTCTATGTGGTCTCTCAGTTTAGCTTTTTCTGTCCAAGATGGCACAAACTGAGTGACATCACAATGACTGTTATTCGTTTTCTAGTAGAGTTGTGTTTTTCTTGTGGTTTGAATTTATTTTGGTTTACTTGTCTGACTTTTACATGGTCTCTTTGTTTGGCTATTTTTGGTTAAGATGGCACACACGGAGTAACATCACAATAATTGTTATTGTTTCTTAAGTAAAATTGTGTCTTCCTTTCCTTGTGATTGGTTTATCTTCATCAGCTTGTCTGCCTTCAACAAATGTAGGCATGTTCCGGTGAGATAGAGAGCATTTTTGATGAGGATTGGGTTGGATTAAGCTGAGACCACCCACTTCATCATGTATCTTACCCAGTGCCACCCTTCTCTGGATCTAATCATTGAGAGTCTCTTCTATAGCAAGTCCTGGTTTTACCAGTAGTCACACATTGAAGCTATTAGAGTTGCCTGAATTAAGCCTTTGGGGCTTGGCGTGAGTTTGGTTCTGCAGCTATAAAGGGCAGCGCACAGGGAAATGTTTTTAAGAAGTCAGTCCTGGCATTTTTGTGGTAGGACACAGACAGTTCCTTTACATGTTTTATGCTTTAGTTAATTTTCTTGAATGAATTTATTCATTCATGACTAATAATGATAAACTGCAATGGGAAACCAGGGAAGATGATGGCAACCATTCACAATGTCTTTGGCAACATAGAAAGACAACGCCCTCCTAATGGCACCAATCTCTAGATGTCCAAGACATCTCTGTCCAAAATAGCTGTTTTTTACCCACTGGTTACCTTTCATGTGGTTTTAGTATTACATGCTTGCTGTCAGTCACAAAACACCTTGTGTGTTTTTCTTGTGCCTTCTTTAACAGGCATGAAACACTTGCATAACATAGGTTTAGACTTTGGCCCATCAGTTTTTAATTAGCGGTAAATGTCAAAGGAATGCAGCCTCCACAAGCAACACATTCTCCATTGGCCCTCCCCATGGGCTGTGCACAGCAAAACTTCCCACAGACGCCTGGTGTGCTTCAGACGTACCCACTAAACAGGAAGAGGAACTTTAATCACAGCACATCCATTTAGTTTCACTAGAGGGCATCAACCCTTATTTTGTTAACAGCAGCCTAGTGTGTGAGCCTTTTTAATTTGTCATGTGCTCTTTGGAGCCACCAACTGGCTGGCTAATGGTTAATGCATTGTCCTTTTCTCATATTCTACCTATAAAAAATCTCCTGTATGGTTTACAGCACATAGTTTACTTCTATAGAACAGGAAGAAGACTCTGGTGGGTTCAAGCTGAGTGATCCCCTTAGGTCATTACATGCTGTTGTGAAAATAAGAGGGTGAAAACTTGGATAAAACCTTGGTTTTATCCACACAACATGGGTGTAATTAACAGCTATGGTAGAGCTTTTGTTTTCACAGTTCACAAGACACTGTATAATGTTGTAGGTGCATCTGTGTATATGTTCTACACATCAGTTAGTTTATCACCTGATTCTAAACATAATCCTTTGAGTGCTATTTATTTATATAAATAGTTGAACAGAATTTTGGTACAGACGTACAGTAGATACATATGTAACTCTTTGTTTATGCCATGTTTCTTATGCCGTTGCAGGATGTGCTAAAAGCATGCCAGGAGCAGATTGAAAGAGTGCTGATGAATAACCTGAGGGAAGGCCGCAGGCAACAACAAAAACAGCAACAACAGGAACAAGGTGGCCAACGCAGCAAAGCACTTGATGACCAGGACCAGTCCAGCACCCCCACCGATGTACGAGATATCAACTTGTGAGCTTGCTGCAGGAACGTTGCCGTCAGTCTTCAAGAAAAAAAACGACAAAAAACAAAAACGACAAAAAAACAAACAACCCCAACAAAAAGTGCTTGCTAGTCTTTGTAGAGTTTTATCTTCATTTTTCGGTAAAAATCCTTGCTTAATTTACAAAAAAAAAAAAAATAAAAGCTATTTTAGATACAAAAATAGATATTTTTAAAACGATTTGATACTGATGCAAAAAGCTCTACGGTGCCTCAGACTCTTAGAAGGGAAGCGTGTAGTATTTTGCAAACTGTGTAAACATAATAATATGATATTTAATGCAAAAGTGGTAGTGTAAAGGGCTTTTCAAAATAGAGTCTACTGTATCAGACTGGCATGAAAGGGTACAAAAAGTGGGGCTATGTTTTTTTTTTCCTGTTTTGTTTTGGATTTTTTTTTTGTTCATGTTGGAATGCCTGAACTTGAACACACAAAGTGGTGCCATGAGGCTGTTTAATGGACGCACCCAATCACTTGGCTGTGTTCTGAAGTGCATTATGACCAGAAAGAGGGATTAAACCAGAGCAAAAGTAGAGACAGAAGTCTTATGCTAAGAATGCAGGGCTCTTTTGCTAAGACAGCAGGGGCCTTACGTCACAATGATAGAATATTATTAATATTATTATTAATATTATTATTATTACTTTTAAGCAAGCAACTTATTGTCTCTCAATGCTAAAGTTACAGACACTTCAAATAAGCTTTTGTCAAGCTGCTTGTGTGCATGCATTTATGTGTGGTGTATGTTTGGCTCATGTACAAGTTACTCTTATGTGAGTCATATGTGGGCTTTGTTTAATCATCTGCAAGTGTTCGGTGATAGAGACTGGCTCAGTGGTGGACACACATTTAAAGGACTGGGCAGGGGATAGCAATGGATTTCACAATGCTTTCGCCTGCTTTTAAGGCCTCCTGTATTGGTGCCTTATATGAAATGCTTTTATTTACTGGCCTGGAAACTGCTTGAGGGCTGAGCCCAACCCAGTGCACAGAACAAGAGGAGGCAAGAAAAGGGAGCAGGCAAAGACGTTCCCTCACATCTTCTAAAGGCCAGAAGAGTTTGTTGTGGATAAGGTTGTAAATCATAGCAACCTCCCACTAAATATTACAATTGTAATGTATACAGTCAGTCTTGTACGTTATTACGTATTTTGTTGTGTGCGTGTTGAAGGAGCCTTAGGCTGATTTGTGTTTGCAAAAAGGCTGGACCCTGTCAGGGACCAAGGGATGAATTGTAAAGTTCTGGATTTGCAAACAGTGCATGTGAATTCTACAAGCAGTACAAGAATGTTCAGGCTAGAATGATTGAGGATGATGATTATGATGATGAAGCTTAGTTTGTGTAAAGTGTAAAGCATGCTGCTGAGATGAGGATGCTGATATAAAGTGAGGAGGAGAAGCAGGAAAGGAGGCCAAAAGAGAACAACAGCTATGGTTTCCGGAAATCACCTGATATTTAAGATCTTTTATCTATTTGTCTGTTTATTTGTTTGTCCTTTAGTTTTATGTTTCTTGTTGGAATTATAGACCAGTATCTAAACCAGTTTCATTGATACTGCCAGCACGTAACTGGGGAAGATTACTCGATTTTAACAGCAGAGTACTTTGCCATGGATAACAAATGGTTAAGGAGTTATTTTTATTTCTTTTATTTCTCTTTTTCTTTTGGGCTGGTTTCCCATGTTTAGATCATGGCATGTTCAGTTCATTATAGCGTTAAGCTTTGGAAACCAATGTTGACATGATAACAACAGCAATAAAATAATAACAATTATACAAATTAATAAAAAATGTAAAGACCAAAAACCAGACATTGAACAGACAGTAAACATTCAGATCTAAATGGAAGAAAGAAAAATGTTTGTTGATTTGCACGCTCCGAGGTCAGTTTTCTTGAAATTAGAAAAGATGAACCAGTGTATCTTTGCATTGCAGAAAATGTTTTATATAGTGCCTTGAGTCTGATGAAGACTTTTACCCTGTTTTACTGTGCCTCGGTCAGACCGCTTGAGCATAAGATCCACTACCCAGTCATCCAAAATATGCTGCTTCCAAAGGTTGAACTGGTATGGGGTTTGATAACTTCAACACGTCATTACACAGTGGGTAGAACAGGGTGCATCAGCAGCACAATACGGCTTTCATATGCTGAATTCTCATAGCTTACCTTTAAAAGGGGCAGTCGAGCTTTGGTTTGTGTCCGTGTATGTATGTGCGTGTGTTTGTGTGCGTGTCTTTCTGTGGGTAAAGGAGATTGCATGGAGTCTAATATTTAAGCGTATCTCTCATGAACCTCCTTTCCCCAGAAACAGTTCTTAGTGACGCTTGAGTTTCACATTTCCTCCATCCTCACACCCAAACCGCCGCCTATCTTATTGTATTAAGTTAGTCTGTCTTATTATTTTCCAAGCTCTGCGCTGAAAATGAATTACAGTACTGTTATTAGATTGTATGGGTGGCTGTGTACTTTGAGTTTGAATATGGACCCAAGTTACGTTCCAAGTTGCGTAAGGGGTGTGATACTGTATTCCAAAGTGATGAGAGATAGAAAGGGTGTGAAGACATCAATCATGTGTCAATATTGTTATTGAGTTATTATTGTTTTTTTCCGCTGCTAAAAAGCTATGATTTTTGTTTCATCTTATACACAAAAAAATAACATTACATAGTTGTGATGTCACATCAGTGTGCTGCTATTTTATAAACAATTGTATTATAATTATTTTACTGCTTACAGAATACTTTGAGAATACAGAAGTAGAGGGTAAAAGAAGAACATGAAATGAGTATTTGACTGGAAATGCTCTTTGTACAGTGTGCTCCAATTAAGGCATGTTTCTTTACCTTTTAATCCTTTTTTCCTCTTCTTTCTGTGTCACATTCTGTAAGTGTGGTATCTCTATACCTCAGGTTTACTGGACATGAAAGACTTTTCCATTACCTCGCACAACTCACAACAGTTTATCGGGAACCTGGAAAGGACAGCACACAGAAATGTTAACATTTCTGCTGTCTGATTCTGGTGATAAATGGCAAACATTCAAGGTTCCCACCTGGACTTCACAAATAGTGGATGGAGGAGGGTATGAAAATTAAGACCTTAGGTTGTGTGCATTATAATTAAAAAATGTCTTATGTATTCAGCCTGTATCGATGGATGTAAACCTGTAAATACTGACCAAGCGGCGATGTCACATGGCCTCCTCCCTCCACTATAACCATATCATGTACCTCAGTTATATCTGTTGCACAACCTCTGTTCAATAAATATCTGCTTTAAAGAGTTTGGTGCTATGTTGGTCCTATATTATTCTTCCCTTCTATTGGTAATGTTAATGACATGTAAAGTAGAGGCTGGAAAACAACACTGTTCATAAATGTACACATTTGGTAGATGATTTTATCCAAAGTGTCGTCAGTATTTGCATTTCCTGGGATTCAAACCCATGTTCTTGGTGTTGCTAGCATCATGCTCGACCAGCAACAGGAACACACATAAATATAACAGAGAAAAAGTGCTTTTCTGTTCAACATTTTTGCCTTCCAGACTACTCTGCTAAACAATTGTCACATCTGATTTGTGGGGAAGAATAAAGAATTAACCAGGTTGAATTAGTGAGCATGAGGGCTTGGAAATGTTGGATTTTCCTCGGATTTCTGTTAAATTGTCATTCAGAGTATGATTAAAGTTGATGGAGAAGACATGCTGTATGCTAAGGTCAATAAACTTACCATGAAAAACGATTTTCGCCTTCTGTTCTTCTTATTTTAGCCATTTAACGTCGTCAGAACGAATAAACAGTCCAATATTTTGTTTAACAAAAATGTGAGTTTGCATTTAAACGCAACACTTTAAGTAAAACAGAAATAACTAAAACTTCAAATAATTTAGCGGGTTACGACGAAGCTGATATATAAAAACCGTTAACTGACAGACGTCACTCAATTTCAAAGCCCCGCGGACACGCGCCACTAGCGCGTTGCTGGCGTAACTACATACGTCTCTACGTCAGGTTGCGTCGAATGCGTTCAAACTTCCGCGTAATCAAATAAGGAGATAAGCGCTGTCGGTGCTGCGGTCAACAACACAGAAGTAACAAATGTTATGAGTTTGTAATCAGGCGCAAGAGAAGTGACAGCTTGTGATTGATTCATGGCTCAATGGATAAGTAGCTTATAATCTCACGACGCTGTTTAATAAAGTTTTATATCTGCAATAATGCTTGCTTTCGCTGTAACGGTAGTCCGACAGTAAGTTGCCATTTTCTTGTTATAACACCTCTAGACTGTCAAGTGTTAATCATTGCATTATTGTAGCAGTGTTGATCAGTTAAGGTAATCTGACCTTTGGAATAATAGAACAGTAGTAAGTTTACTTTGGAAAATTAGTTTTTTCTGTATTCTATAACTAATAACCATGACGTGTAACTCTGTGTTAAAACATGGTCGGCAGAGGTTAAATAGTTTTGTTTTTTAAAACACTTGTTGAGTGGGTTTCAGGGTGTAGAGTATCAAGTCTACGCTTAAAGGTCACTGTAAACCTCTCTTCTAATAAAAGGTCAGATTGTTGTTTTTATGTAGACTTATGAGTTAGCATTCAATAGATTATTTAACTCACAAACATAGGCCTATTGTGATTTTTATTGATCAGTCGTATGTTTTGGTTTACCAGTGGGGAGACACAGTGCAACAAAGATGGGCTTTTACAAGGTGATTTTATGACTTTATTGTTACTGTTGAACGTTATCCTGACTATATTATGGCAATCTCTTAATAACTACAAACTTTGCATTTGCTATTTTTATTGTCCCACAAACATGTTACCGAAATGTTTTTGTTTTAGGGCAGAAGATTGACGCTCCTCTTTCTGAAATTGGAATACATCAGTCTGAAGCTGCTGGATGGTATCTCAGGGATGTCAAGTTTGCTAATGTGTTTGTGAGTGACATGAAGCGTGCTAAACAGGCAAGTGTAGTCGAAATATGTCAGGCGATCTCCGGCAGGGGGCGATATTACTCCTTAAATTGTATTTGTATGACGTTCCTTTAGGGGTTATTCTGCTCTTTTCTCTAATGGGTTAAAATTGAGTGGAAATTACACAATCATGTTTTCATATAATTTATCCAGGCAGGTATGAATTATAAGTATTATTTGTGTATGCATGAATATAATAAAAGTAGTAGTACTGTTATAAATATATGTGTTATGCTGTTTTCTCTTGCACAGTGAATTTGCAGACACCTTCACTTTAGGATGAATAATCACATCTTTGTAAAATTACAGACCGCAGAGATTATTGTGAGAAATAACAGAACCTGCCATGATATAGAATTAGTAACTGATCCATCACTTAAAGAGAGAGTAAGTACAGAAATTATTTTCGTAGTGATTTGGAAAAAAATCACTTCTACCTTTTTATAAAAAGATAATGATTACAGATATTTCTTTAGTGTTTTGGAATATGTGAGGGAGGTCAAGTCAAAGATATGAAAAACATGGCGAAGGCAGCTGGACGGTCTTTACCAGAATTCACTCCTACTGAAGGAGAGACCATTGAACAGGTAAATTCATATCGAAATTTGAACAAACGAGACTCATTGATCATCAGCCACACATTTCAGACAAATACATTTTATGCATTTTACAGTATGTGTGTTGTAAACACAAAGCCTGTATTCTTTTTTAGGTGAAGGCACGTATCAAGGATTTTCTTGAGACTATGTTCCAGCAAATAGTTAATGACCACCAAGAAAAAATACAAGATGGTCAGAGACCTGTCCCTAAAATAGATAGAGTTCTTGCAGGACTCCCAGATGATGGGGTTTTAGATGTACCTGTCCATGCTTTGGTGGTGGGCCATGGGGCTTATATGAGCATAGCGATGCTATATTTTTTCGAGGACCTAAGGTGTCCTATGCCCCATGGTTCAGACCCAGCTCAAAGGTACTCCATTTGTCCAAACACGGGAATGTGCCGATTTATTATCACTTTGAAATGTAGTAGTGCAAGGCATACACTTTCAGACATACAATGTGTGTTTATCAATAGAAGAGACCACATTAAATAAAATAAAAGTGTGCATTGTTTAAAAACATTGTTTACATGTATTATGCAAAAAAATGGCACTTTATATGTGAAGTCAGAATTGTGTGATAGATGCAAAAATGCATTTTCAAAGGCATTGTAAAAGAGTGTCCTTCACAAAATAATATTTAAAGGTCTTAGTTTACAAAATGTAGAATCAAATATTGTTTAATAAAGGAAGTTTTGTGTGTATGCCTTTTTCGGGTTTTCCACAGTGGAATCACCACAATTTTAGTAAAATTACTTTCAAAAATATATTTTGGTTGGGGGAGATATAACACAAGTATTCAGGCATTGTAATAGACTTTTGTACATTGTTTGCATGATTTTTATATTATATAATATTTATGTTTTTATATTTTAAAAACCTTTTCAAAAGATAGGATAACAGGATACAATGTCTTTATGTGTTCGCATGGGTCTGTTATTTACAAAAACAGAGTGTCCTGACATGTAGAGATTTATTGTTGGTAAGGTGGAAAGAGCACAGAACAGTCAATAATACCAATTTCAGTTGTAGTAGAACTTGGCATTTTCATTATAAAAAGAGGTTAAATTACTCAGATTTAGTAAAATGCAAGCATCTAAAGTGTATATGGTTTGTAAAGTTAGATAACTTAAAGAAAGTTCAAGGTGTTTGGCCCGTTTCAAATTACATAATCACTAAAACAAAATGTGAACATGGTATCCAGCTGGTATGAATCCAAATCAAATGACATCACTTTTAAACAGATTATGTTAGTGTATCTTTATTTGATGTGCTTATACTAATGTAGAAAATCACGTTTCAGTTTTAATTCACCTTTTATTGATTAAATGCATTTATCACCCTTAGGCTACATTAATAAATTCCTTATTTTTATTTTGTACCAACACATAAATTCATATTTGATTTTTTGAGATTATTTTAAATTAAAATATAAAATATAATAAATAAAAATCTATGAATATTTATTAATAAATAATAAAGTGGAGGTGGCCAGCCATCTCATTTAACTTTGTAACCAATGTTTTGGTCTTCAAAATCAACTCATGAAACAACTGTAGACTAAATATGTAACTATAGAGGCATGATAACTCCTAATATTTGATGATTATGAACATGCTTCCGTGGAAAAGAATCCAGCACAGTTCTTGTGAAAATAGTGTCATTGCCAAAGCCTGCAATGGCCATCCTGATTAAATTTTAACTGATGTCAAGGTAAAAGGACTGACAATCAGTGACCTTATCTAGTTTTACCTGCTAAGGAGAATATAAACACAGACAATATTAAGTTGTAAACTTGATTCTTAACTCCTTATTAAATAATGTTTCAGCTGTGTGAAGAGATGTTTCAGGCCTTTGGCACTTTATACATAAAGTTTTGAAACATCCATCAATGTGTCCATTTACGACATACGTAAGTCATAACATTAATAACAGATTCTCTATGCAGAGAGATTAAGATATTCTGAACAGGTGAGATGGTGCAACTTGCTTGTTTTTCTTCTCTTTTTGTAAATTTGGACTGACGGGACTCTTGGAGAGCAGTACATGTAAAGGGTCGTCACAAGATGTGATGGTCTCTTTAGAAACATTACTGCTGCGCTCACGCTGTTGCTCTCGATTTTGTCTTCGATAATTTGTTGTTCTTGACTTTGGATTCTCAGAGCCCAAAGGATCAGATGGGTCAACGTGCTGACTTCTTCTGTGCCTCGGATATATATTTGTCTTATGGTTGTTTGTCTGTAAAGTGGATAATGTTAGGACATCATTTAAAACCTCTTTATAGGAATGATTATTGTATTTATTGTATCTCAACAATATAACTTTAATGTGTGTATTATGTAATAGCAAAATCCTTGTCTAGGATTCTAGGATAGTCTAATCTATGAATAACAGTTAAATATTAGATGTTACTAAATAGTTTGTATATAATTCAAAGAATGCCATACTTACTGAAATGTATGGGTGTTTGTTTGAATCCAAGCACATAAGCAGATTACTTTTAATGTCAACAGAAAAGCAGTCTTTACGTCTTGTCCTTGATATAGCTTTTTTGTAGATTAAGACAAAGTGTCAGCAATTTTATAATAAATCATAACCTAAATTATAAAACTGAGATAAATCAAAAACTTACCTTTTAATTCTTGATTAGTGGCTTTCCCTTTTCCATTACTATTTTGTTTTATCAGCCGACTGATCTTGGTTTCTGTATATTGATCATTCTGGTTATCTGTTGTGATATCTGTTTGGTTTGTATCTTCTTTGGATTGTATTGGATGACACATTACTAGTGTGAAGAAGCTTAGAACAGCCATACAGAAAATACAGACTGTCTGCATGATCAGACTGGATCAGACTAGAGCTCAGGACACAGTCAGGTATCTCACTGCTAGTGTATATAACTGAGGAAAATCAGTTCAAAAGTCATGTTTGCTTACATCAGGCTAGCAACTGATTATAAATGGGGTCATTGTCATGCATTTCTGGGAAAAGTAATATTAATTTTGCGTGTTCTTTTGTTGTATACATAAATAGACAAATAATAAATAAAAAGTTTGATAATCTTGCAACTATTTTGTGAAGATTGAACAAAATTGAATGGGAATCATTGCATGCATTTTTTATTTTGACCACCTGAGGAGGCTCTAACATAACTAAAACCCTCCAACAAACGTCAATAAAAATAATAATAACTCATTAATTTATTCGCTAAAGCATATGACAGAAACAAAGAGGCTAAAAAACAACCTTTTATTTTCATTTCAGTAATACAGTTGGCTGCTGTGCACAGCACATACACGTATAAAAATAAAAGGAAACATTTTCTTAATATATTAGAATTCTTTTCTTTTTTTTTCAGAGAACAAAATGATTGGCAAAAAGTTTGTTGTCTCCAACAAATCGTACAATCATCTCAACAAATTGGAACTAAGGCAGAAGGTGAGGTATATGTTAGAAAATAGGAGGGGAATTTGGAGGGGGCGTCTGCCCCTCTGTGCAGGAATACAAAACTGAGAAGACAAATGCTGCATACATACAAAGACACACACACACATGCATTACCCCTTACAATCATCCTGCAAGCCACAAATGGGGCCGTTTCAAGCTAGAGATACAGTACAGTACAAAAAACTCTGGTTAAACTCACAGGAGTTTTGTTTAGAGGGTTTCACTTCTAGATACAACATTTCTCTCCAACGTTTTGCATTAAAACCATGCAAAATTCTATTTATGTGTCAAGAGTTCTGAAATGCGGACAGAATACTATGGAGATAAATATTAATAAATAAATTAACATAGGTCATCACATACATAAAAAGCAGTCATTTTGACATTTTTCATTAAAGCAATCACATTGCATGCCTATATTTGGGGTACAATGAATAATAAATCATTTCAGTTCATTCTTTCAACACAATAATGTTGAAAATAAAAGGTAAGCATATCAACATTGAGTTGTCTTTTTTAAAGGTAAAGCGTGTCATTTCTAAATCTTAATTCATGCTGTCAATTCAAGATAGTAAATAATAAGTGTTTCCAAACACGTTTCAAACTATCCTTTTTCCGTTGGTCGACAAACACCACCTAACACACACAAAGTTTTAAAACAAACAACTTGCCTTTCCCTGCTGGAGAAATGACACACTTCCCCTTTAAGAGAACGTCATACACACTTTATGAGCATATTGTATTACTATACAAATATCAGTGTACCTGTCTCAAACATCCCAGCCATAAAAAAATAACCTTTCTATTATTAATAACTCAAAATGCCAATGTCAAATCTTATTCTCCTGAACCAAATAGCGAAAAGTGCAAGAGAGAATGACAGTACAAAACCTTTTATTCACTCTTGCACATTGCGGCTGTGACATAGAAATCCAACTTGTTCTAACACGACTTGCACAAAGGATAAGGTATTGTAGCGGGTGTACAGAGACATCTTGATCGTCTCCGTTTGAGCCGCAACCACATGGTAAATAAAGAAAGGTTAAAAAAAAACTTCTCATGATGTTATCTGATTAAGACAGTTTTTAGAGGTGGAGTTCAAGTATGCAGTTAACATGTTGGTGAGATCAAATTGCTAACACCTCACTAGAGATCAGTCACTGTCTTGTAGAGGTAAAACATAGCCACCGAGGACTAGTAACAATTAATATTTATGACCAGAAATGTTTAAATGCACACAGATACACTGTACAATGTTTTTTTTCTGGGTACCAATAAAGATCCATGCAAGCCATCTTTAATATTCAAGCCTCTGATACAAATATGAAACACAAACTAATCTTAACTGAGGTTACAGTCTTCCAGAAGGAACTATGAAGTCAAAACAGTGGCATGTCTTCATTGCATACAAATAAAAGGAGTCGAAATATCAGCAGCTAAGGCACCAACCAATCATAAAACAGGAATAACTGCTGAAAATAAGTGCTTTCATCTTACAAGGTGGTTCAGATGAAGATCAGAGTAAACTGATATTTATCCTTTCCTCTTTCAAATCCTTTTCAGTGCGAACGTGGCTCTTTGAGGTAATAAAAAGTATTAGTTTCACTTCTAAAAGCTGAGGATGTCAGTCGTTCCTATGACAGGCTAAAGTTTACACCAGTTATGGCAAGCACCCATAAAGTTAGAGGGCAAAAAAAGCTCCCCGACTCTCACATATTCATAACAGAAATCATAAGCAGCGAAAAACAGCATTTACACAAAGTCCAGACACAAAGTAAGCTACCGAAATATACATATATTACTTCAACGAGAATAAATACTGTAAGTGTTATTTTTGTTCACCTTTCATCATGTTTAGGTTACCCACGAGAACATCCAACATGTGCAAATTATTTTGTTATTGCCAGTTTTGCTCATAAACGTGGAAGGAAATGTGTGACAGTCATTGCTGGGGAGGCCTTGTAACCTCGCTTCAAGCGGCCGTGTTTGCTGAGAGCCATATAAAAGCCCTTGTAAATGGAAGACTCGTATGCGTTGTAATTGTTGGGCAGCAGCGTCTCCTTGAACTTGCACTCGTCACGGAAGAGCCTCTAAAAATGGTATGGATTAGATGGTTAGTTTGGGATAACTCCCATGCCCTCCCCAATCTCTCCGCATGACCCCTCATACCACACCCCTCCTTTCTGAATACACCAACAGTAACTAGGGTAAAGTGCAGGAAACTCACTATGAAACTCAAAATACTGCTTTGAAATACCCAGGTAATGTTAGTTTTATAATTCTGAACTTACTGGTGTACATATAAAATAAGTTTCCCACATGTTTCATCATTATTACATGATATACGTAAATTTAAGGTTAGATTCATTCTCAATGTCCAAGCTGCCAATAAAGTTGTTAGCCAATAATTCCAAACACAAAAAAGCAAAACTTAAGTCTTATTTCATACTGCATTAAAAATTACTTTGTCAGCTTGAATGATCTCTGAATATGCCAAAGTATAAACAGATTTTAGCTCTAATTTTTATCTATATAAATTTCATCTAAATCTATATCTAATACAGATTTTATCTATATTTATCTATTGCACAAAAACTTGGATATGTTAATAACATGCACATACTCTGTATTCCATAAAAAAGACAAAATGAAAAAGACAAAATCAGCATGCTTTATTGAGGTAAAAATTGTATCACATTAAAACAATTAGCAGGTGTGTTTTTGACAAAACATGTGCTTTGACGATGCCCATATTCAAAGTAACTTTATTTATTATCAAAATTTACAAAACTGTATATGCACATCAAAGCGAAGATGCATTGAAGTCAAATAGCAGGCATACCTACCGTTCCGTACAACCTTCCGCGGCTGCTCATTGCGACAAAAAGCTTGCTCTTCACTCCATACAGACTAACCACCCCTCTCTCTACCGCTGAGATTTCTATCAGACCTAATTGAACAGAATATTAGCGCGCGTTACATAAATGACAATGGCACATTGCGACACATCTCATTGACTCAATCCGCAGGATGCAAAAGTGGGCGGATCCAGAGGATGCCCCGTCTTTGTTCTGCATTACCTAATTTCTTACATTGTGACATGGAAAAAGCTCCGCAGTTTTGGCATGCACAAGAGCTGCGCGTACACCGGGCCGCTGTGTAAAATGAGTTGGCGTCTAAATTCGTCCATGCATTCGTGTCGTGTTTGAGCTGAGGGAATGATTGACAGTGGTGTTTGTTTTAATAGATATGTCATTTAGAGTCATGCATTAATGATCTTAATAATGACAGAGATGCGCATTCAATCACTCTCATCGCACGACAACTCACTGTACTGGTTCTCAGCATGTACACCGTTTATCCTTCCGTCTGGGAGGACCTGCAGGTGAAACCCGATGCCCACGTTGCAGTACAGCCTCCGCACTCTCTTAATACCCAGCAAATAGTCACTCTCCCAGTTCATGTCCGATTTCTCCACCGAGATCCCCAAAACGGAGCGGGAGAAGAGGGTCTCCCAGCTTTTCTCCAGTAGAGTTGCATTAGTCCTGTTGGTGATGGGGTAGGAGGACGCGATCCCAAGCAGAAAGCCAAGCAGAATAAACGCAGTCCACGTCCAGCGCCCGCTGGTCTCGCACATACTGATGAGGAGCCTTTGCGCAGTGGCCATCCGGTTTACCCTCGGGGCACGTGGTCAAAATTAATGACCCTAAAAATACCACTCTTGTTTTTCTTCTTTCGGCATGGTGGCAGGGGCTTATTTTTGGAAGGCAGGTCGGGGCTGCGGGCGTGTAACGCAATAAGCCCCTCGGTAGATGAGAAGAGCAGAGCGGCGGAGCTTGAGCTGGTGGCGGCGGTGGCGGTGCTGATGATTACCATGTTTCACCTCTCTCGATGGGCAAACGCTGGCGTGGGGAGCACCACACACTCGCCAAAATGCAAGCTCACCTTGCCTGGGAAATCGTTAGGATGACATCACCCACCTTCGGGATGACATCACGCTGACCTCACCGTAATGCGGAACGGAGGGGGTGGGAGAAGAAAAGTTAAGAGAGAGAGCGATCGACGAGCTGCTCTGCAGCGCCAGAAACCTATCGCTGTCAATCCACGCGATCGAGGAGTCCGGGGAGAGTGAGATCTCACAGGACTGCATGGGACGTGATGGGCAGCTCCCAAATTGGACCGGCGGTCATATGTCTGACGGGCCGCTTCCTTATTTAGAAAGCAGGTGTACAAACACTCCAGTTGTCACCGCGGAACCATGTCGATCTTGCGAAACGCTTCCTGCGCTGTTTGCTCAAGAATCTATCGCTTCAAATAAGCACCCGTGATTTATTTGCGATAGATAGATAGATAGATAGATAGATAGATAGATAGATAGATAGATAGATAGATAGATAGATCGATCGATGGATGGATGGATGGATGGATGGATGGATGGATGGATAGATAGATAGATAGATAGATAGATAGATAGATAGATAGATAGATAGATAGATAGATAGATAGATAGATACGTCATTGTGATTAGATCGTTTACTGTGTGTTTATTTTTACACCTGACAGGTGCGCAAATATTTAGGTTAAACACGTGACCGATAGGTGGCGATATCTGACAACATTGAAATGTCAAGTGCCATCGAGGAGCGACATTTTTTAACACTTTCCACGAGAACACGCTTCTCAAATATCATGCAAATATATTTGAAAAATATCATGACCTTTGTACATAATACATAACAAATTGTACTTTAGATACTCGTCTTGTAGGGTTGTCTCTGCAAGCTACAAAGTTATCGTTAATAACCTTGGAGATTTGTTGGGGAAAGAAATATTTTTTTATTTCTTTGGGGACTAATGGTATTTGAGACTCTCATATCAGAATTCATCACCTCCCAAAACCAATTAACCTAAATTAGTCAAATATGTTACCGTTTTGATTGAAATCAACCTTACAGGGGAGCAATAGGTAATTAAATATATTAATTACATAAAATCTGCAAATAAATCTTAAAATAAGTATTTGATATGCTATCCGGTAGGTCTCTTATGACTACCAATTTGTCATTATTGTATTAAGGTTAGAGTGTTCTTTACATTATGCAGGATGATTTTTATGTAGAAAACAGTAAATCACATTAAATGACTTCAGCTGGGTTCTCACAGACAGACTGGGTCATAATTATTCTCTGATCTGGAGTGAAATGGAGACCTAATGTGATGAATAAATGCTAATTAAATCAGAGGCAGACAGAATCCCTACGGATGACAGAGCACAAACCATTTTTGTCCATTTAAAAGCCTGCCCCATTTTTCATTCTTATGCCCTCGGTAAAACTGGATGAAAGCTAGCGTTCATTGTCAAAACACTTTACAAGTCTAATTTAGAGAACAAAGAGATAGACAGCATCATGTCATGTGGTTATTGAAAAATACAAGTAAAATACAAATCTATTCTTAGCAATTAAAATATCAGTAACTTTTTATTAGTATATTGTGCTTTTCTTGAACTGCTGATTTTTTTCAACTGGACACTAAGTCCATCCTGAGAACTCCAACAATTAAAGCTACATATACACCCTGACCAGTAGTGAGTGTACTTACAAATAGATTATTACAGGACATGCCACAGAAATGTCATTATAATATTGTTGACCTGATGGTTTGTAACACATTAAATAACTGAAATGTTTTAGGTAGCTTACATCCATCTGTAAAGTCTCTTGCAAAATATCCCAGATTGTCATTTTGAACACTTGACTTGAATACATTTTTTACATGGCTATACTGTAATATTTTTTCGATACTGACTAACAACATTTCACAAGTAAACAAAACATTTAAGACATGTTTCAAATGAGGTTAGAATTACTACATAAATAAAAATGATCTCAGCAAAATGGGTTGCATAAAAATTCCCATAGGAATATAAATATATGTATATATTATTAATATAAAAATATATATACACAATAAAATAGTTCTTTACAAAAAGTCTTTACAACATAATAGGAATTGCATCTTTAAGTACAGTTTCATGTGTCCATTGGTCCCAGTCTCAAGCTGTCTGGACAATTTATCCAAACCAAAAAGGTAACAAACATAGCAGTCAGTATAATGTAGACAGTATACCTGACACATGATCGTTCTATGACTGCATCTTTAGAGGTCCTTTTGGTCAAAGACGATATGGGTGGCAAAATAGATGCCAATGGCACCGAAGATGGCAGAAGAAGCGATATATGCAGTAACAGACTCTGTGAATTGGACGAACATGCCCATGAAGAAGGTAGGGAAGACCTGAGATAGAAGAAAGGTGCTATCCAAAATGGCAAAGTCTAGTCCCACGCCACGTTTTCCAAAATCCTCAGACTCCAAAACGAGGGCTGTACCGTTCTGGTTGTGCAGAGGTGTGTAATATGTTTGTCCGTCATTATTGTAATAAGCATGCCCATTAGAAACACCATTCTTGTGGGTGAGATCCCCAAGATCATTGTCTAAAGTCAAACATACAGAATCCCTTGTGATGGTGAATCCGTTTTTGTGCTGTTTTTTGGTTTGGGCGGTCTGCATGTACACCTGCGGGAATGAGAAACCAGTGAGACATTGCATATATGACAAATATAAGACATCTAATTTTTACTGTTCCACAGGAGGAATACTCACTATTCACTTTAATATTTCATAATTGAATTCTAATCTAATCATGACAAACTATTGCTGGAAAGAAATAAACATTTGACAAATTTACAAATGTATCAAAAAGCCTACCTCTTTCTCCTTGTGATAATGGCACGTAAGTGTATAAGGCAGCGTCTGCAGTGTTGCATAGGCAAAGCCAGTGAGCGCCGACATAGTTGTAACCAACAGCACACTTTTGGACAGACAGATGACCAAAGCAGATATGGTGAAAGACACCATGCTGCTCAGATAGACAGTCCTGGAGCCGAAGAGATGCACCAGCCTGCTCATGACCAGCGAGAAGAAGGTTGAGGTAGCACACTGCAGAAACAAGCCGAGACTGCCCATGCGTATGCCTGTGGGAAATGTGAAATTAGACATTGACGATAAAAAGTCTCGGTACATGAAATCCTTATAGTGTTTCTTGCCAAAACATGTGCTAATGCTCATCTTACAATATACTTCTATTCACTGACCTGTATTTGACATTTACAGTAGAAAGAAACCAACGTGTGCCATTCTTTAAAAACGAAAATACATGTAAGAGTAAACACAAATTCCCGGTTCTTGTGGTTTTTGGAAGATGAAGTCATTTCAAACTGTTTGCTTTGAAAGGTTGAGCATAATAGAGAAGTCTTCCTTTGAATAAATCTTACGAGCAACGTGAACTAAGGCATGTGTTTGTACAGACTTTGGCTTTCTACTTTAAACATGTCAGGAACTTTCCTCACAGTAGGAATTCAGGATTTAAACTCTTCATTCTCTAAATAAGTATCTCAAACAGTTACATGGTTTACTTGAGTTATTGGTGGACTGTGCTGACAGACATTTGTTGTTCTTTTAAATATAAATTCACAGTCAGTATATTTTACATGCAATTCTTATTTACTTGGAAGGACTTTCTTCTCTCTCGACCAACTCACCTTCATCATAACGCTGCCTGAGATCAGTGCCAGGAGCGGCACTCGGAACTCCCTCGTAGAGTCCCTCGCCAACAAAATCTGTGTAGAAGAGCATGAAGGACATAACGCCCATCCAGCTGCAGAGCTGAGCCAAGCACAGCTGTCGCATGACACGCGGCACATGGCAGTAGCTGCGGTAAAGCGCCGGCGTCACAGACCAGCAACTCCTCAAAAGGCACATCAGCGGGCCGGACTTCAGCGACCGCAGCTTACACTGAAACATGTAACAGCAGGACCGTGGAAAACTCCGTCCCGACTCCAACGGAGTCCCGGGATCCAGGGTGGACGTCCCGCACTGTTCCTCGGAAACCTTCATGGTGACCAGCACGCTGACCACGAAGATGAGGATGAGGAGGGAGAACAGACACTCCGCTTGACCGCCTAGATAGAAGGAGAGAAGGCCACCGCTCCAGTCCAGAGCGGGTAACAGGTAGCCCACGCAGCCTCCCAGACTAACCATAAAGGAGAACATTGCAAAAGCATGTCCGCAGTCGTCTCGTTCGCGGTACAGGTCTGAGAGCAGCGCCTCGAGAGGCGTGAAGCACACCTGCCCGCAGAAGTCCAAAAGGCCCACGCCGAGGATGAGCAGGCCCACCTGGAGAGCCTGGTTGCGGCGGGTGCTGCCCCAACTGAGGTGGGCGGCCAACACGTCAGCGTGTGGGATGATAAGCAAAGCTAGGAGAACTCCCAACGACAGCAGCCAGATAAAGGGTCGACGGCGGCCATAGCTGCTGTTGCAGTGATCGCTGGCTGAACCGATCAGGGGGATGAAGAGAAGGCCTAGGACAGGTCCAATACCTAAAAGAAATCAAAACAGCAATAGTTTAATCACACAAAATCACAGATCCAAAATCTTTTGGCATTATCGTGTACAGAAAGCTTGCTGGAATGCAGTATGCAGTTTGAGGTGACCGATCTCTGGCTCGGCCACAGCTTTTCTAATTAAAGCTGATGACTCAGGCCACTGGTCGGGTGCTGATTCCCATTTTGATTCACGTCAAGATCTTCAGGAGCTATTTTTATTCAAGTAGGTGCTAGAAAGATGACCTGAACATGTTTAAAATGCATTGAAAAGTTCACCGGAGTCTATTTACAGTACTCACTGTACACTGAACATAATGTTAGTCACTATAAAAAGTAACATTACAATCAACAGAAAATTATATTTTAGTAAGGAAAAGTATTAGTTCCCTATGGGAAACATGCATTTCACGTACAGTTTAATGTACATTTTTGATGTTTATGGTATCACTTTACAGTAAAGTAGAAGAAGTGTACAGCCATGAGCTGGTTTCCGAGATTTATCTAACAATGTCTGTTACTGGCGCCTGTAAGCCAACACATGCTGTTTTTTCACATGGTGGAGGGAGGGTGGGCTCATACCCACTTCCTTTTAAAGGTGCCCTTGTGCTGTTTGGGACAATCATAATCAATCTTTTGACTCTTTTATATACACTACATAGTGCAAGGCTGTGGACACACATAAAACACAAACTTCCTGGTTATATTTCGTCACAGGCTGTAGTTGTTCCTATAGCTGATCCATTGGAGTAAGACTCTAACAACACCAAGGTCACGGGTTCACGTCCCAGGAAACACATATAGTGCTAAAGAATCTATATCTACCTAAAACTCTGTAGGTTCCTAAACAGGGGTTTCTTTGTAACTACTGCTACAAAGCCATTAATAGTTAAATCTGAATGAAATTAGAACATTTGGCAAGATATTAGGATTTATAAGACTATATACTGAGGGCAATTTGTACACTACCATAAAATAACAACTCCATTAAGAACTCTATTTAACAAAACTGGAATCACAAACAATCACAATAATGTCCTTTTTAGATTTTCTTCAAATTTTTATCTTTTATCTATTATTTATATCTACTGTCCTAAGTGACCCCAGGCACATTTGTTTGTTAATTCTGGTTTTTAGTCTTGGAGAGAGATTCATTTACAGCAAAACCATGTGGAAGCCATTTGCGGGCATAAAATAATGCATTTGCTCATATGGCACGCAGAAATATCTAAAACACAGAAGTTAAATATTTAGACTCATGGGTTTGGGTATTTTAGGATAAAAGGGGATAAAAACAAACATGCTGAATGAAGAACTGTTTTGTTTGACATTGTTCCTAGTAGACAATAGCAAGTGTTTTTTCAATGTAGATATGGAGTAGCAACAAAATTAAAAGTTTGTGACTTAGTGGTTAGTCCATGTGATTTAAATACATCAAACATATAACATAAAACTGTACATTTCAAACCTTTTTGTCTTCTGTGAAACACAAAATAAGATATTTTAAAGAATGTTGGTAACCAAACAACACTGTATGAAAACAAAAGCGCTGAGAGATTTCTTAAAATATCTTCTTTTGTGTTCCACACGTTTGAAATGACATGAGGGTGAAAAATCATGAGAATTATTTACTATCGCTTTAAGATTTTTATATATAAAAGATGGACCGCCTATGATTGCTATATCATTAACCAGCACTGATGAAACTCCAAATGAAAGTCCCGCAGAATTTTAACAGGATACCATAAAACTAAACAAAGTTCCACACAGCTGTTGACCCCTGAACCCTAAGGCCTTTTCCTGCAGCCTGGTGCCTTCCAATTAGCACCTGATTACCACCTGGATGGAGAAGCAAGTGATTCAGCCACTAATTATAATAATGACCCTCATTACCTCAACATACTGTTTACAGCACGGCCCTCATTAACCAATCGTAAACCCTGCTTTAACATTCCAGAGGTAATTCCTCAGACTGAAACCTTACCCAAGACCATCGTCATGTACTGTTCTTCCACACCGGCCTCCAGCAGTAAAGGCGGCACGTAGGTGATGCCGGCTGCCACGCAGATCTCCAGACCACATGTCAGCGAGTTGAGCAGGACCAGACGCCAGTGAGATCTCCATCCAGTCATATTTACACACAGGAAGTGTTGACTTGTCTCCTGTGTATGGTGTGAGAACTTTACTAAAGATTCCAGGAGGAGGAGGTAAAAAAGGGGTCGGGCGCCCAGGGACGTGGTGGGCGTGTTGGGTGTGGGAGAGCAGAGGAACGGACTCTCAGCGGGTTCAGGTGAACTAGGGGATCCATAATGTCTTCGGCATTCTTGATCTGCAGAGAAGAGACCGATGTCAGATATTTTGAGGAACTTTAGTAACCAAACAATATTGGCCCACATTGACGGACATTTCTCAAAATATATTCTTTTGTGTTTGACAGAAGTAAAAAAGTCATACTGGTTTGAAATGACAACTTGAAATTTTTTAGGTGAACTATCTCATCAAAGAGAGCATTAAACATTTTTTCGGATGGTTTTCATGCTGTTCCTCACCCGTAGGGCAGAATAAGGTCACTGTTTCTGTCATTAGCTCATTCACTCAAGGTTGAATGGACCAGGCCTCAGCAAGAGCCGCTAGCAGCCTTTGTTCATTAAAAGCAACGTTAACGAGTCCAATTTTAACTGTTTCCAGTAGAGAATATTATAATAAGGGCATTATTCTGTGACTGCTTTTCATTCACCGGAGTGTGCAATTATGAATGACTAATTTCAGGTTGTCATTCATGCTCATTCTTTAAAGTTCTAATGAGAACATGAAAAGTTACATTTTTATGTCTAACATTTTGAACCAGTAATTAAAGTGTAGTTTATTTGATGAATATGTTAAAGCTGCGGTGCACATAGGCAATTCCAGCATTATGGATGTGACATTACATAAACTCACTTATTATATTAATTAAAATACACAAACCAGAAGCAGTAATACCCAAAAAATGGAGAAGAGATGACTCTTTAAAGAACTATTTTTATGCTCATTTATGAGAAATATGGACTGTTACGGATGTGATGATTCTGAAAAACAGCACTTCACCTGACTATACTCAATATACTCAGTATATTCAATATACACAAATTCGATATACTTAAAGTTTTTGTTTTGCTCTTCAACAATGTCTCGAGAGTCAATAGTCTCGCTTCATGCCAAGGTGTTGATTACAATCATCAGATCTCTACCATCTGCTGGCTATGACATCTACTACCAATATTTCCTCCACACCGATTACCTCATCCACCCCTAGCACTTTCCTCCACAGATTTACAAAAATGGCAACTTCCAGACACCATCTATCGCAATAAAACTGCAACTGCGCTGCCTCTTTGAACATAATTTCCTCCCACAATTCTCCAGGGTAAAACGTGTCAATTATTTTAAAGATATCTTGCCTTAAAATGACAAGCAACTTCCAACAGCTTCCAACATCTGACCATATATAGAGAAGTTGTTTCTCTTGTCAAATGCAAATCGAACCAAAAAATGCAACAAAAATGCAACATTGTTTTGGTTTATTATAAAAGCAAAGCAAAAACCACAATCATTGAATGATTTACTTCTCTCCAAGCAGTTGAGGTAACTATTTTTAAATCTCAATTTAAAAAATGTTTAGTGAAAGATTTTCTATCAAATTAACAACCGAAAAGGTTCTTGATGATATACATCCACATTTAAACCAATGGCGCAGCTCTAAACTGTGCGTCTTGTGAGTTGTGTGGCGTTGACTGTTGCCCTGCCATCTGATTATGAGACATGTGTGAGAACACTTACATCAGCTGCCACCTTTCAGGAGGATGAAAAACAACCAGGTGCTAAATTCATATTTGGTGTTACATTCCTCCATCTATGAGGGCCATCTGCTCATAGATGGCATTTCATATCCATTAAAAAAATCTAAGTTTGCAGAAATTATTAAAAATGAGAGAACTGGGGGTTTGTGTTGCATTTTGAGTTAACTTTCATATTTTTCTGTTTATGGAACACTAAAGGAAAATCTTCAAGAACTGTAATAGTCAATAGGAAAACTTGACTACTTTGACTAAAACTATGATGCTTTCATGTTGCTTTACTGTAATTTTTTAGCTTGAGAGCCACAGTTGTCATTTCATTTTATTATAAGGAAAAGCAATATTTTAAAATAATCACCAATGTGTACCATGGAATAAAGGTTTCACATTTTCAAACTTTCCATTAATAGAATATTAAACTTGTGAATTTCTGAAATCTGATCATATTGCCCATTATTACATCCAAACAAAAAACCAACAATAATACTCAATCACAAAGCGTATGTGAAAAAGAGGCTCCACGGGCTGAAGTAAATGGTAAGCTCGGCTTGCTAAAACAATGCAAACAATTCAAACTGGTTCCTCTAGCTCTGAAAGAAACCATTGGGGGTCTATCTCAGTCCATCTCTGCAGGACCACCACCCTGCTGTCCTAATACTCAGACAAACCCCCACATTTCACCCGTCCCATGACACCTTCCCCCACCTCGATAAAGAACTAGGCCTCAAGGTCAACCTCAGAACTCAGAAAAATACAAAAGGAAGCATATTATGTTGGTTTCCTCTGAGCAGGAGTTGTTAATGGAACTAACTTGTCAAATGCAGATGGGTATGAATTATCACCCGGTCTTTTATAGTTCTGATGTGGTATATATTTAAAGGAATATTCTGGATTTAATACAAATATATTAACAGCATTTGTGTCATAAAGCTGATTAATACCAGAAATAATTTTTACTTTACCCTTAAAGATACAGTGAGAAAATCAAACAAATATCGTTCATTAACTTAACAAAGTACGATTTAGAAAACTACAAAGTAGTAAATAAAGTCTTTTACGAAACAATTATTATTATTTTTTTTTAATACAAATGTCACACTTTTGCTTTTAAACCCTCTACATAATTCCACTAAAAGTGTATTTCTGTGCCTGTGAGTTTGTTGTTTTTACAGTTTAAACTATTTAGCATGAAATACATTTTCAGTGGTAATCGTTTGTACGCCACAAATGCCGTCAACAGAGATTAACTTATCGAACCCGGAACATTCCTTTCGATGCAGAGGTCAGCGAGGAGGATTGTGTTACTGGAGTTAATTTCAGAACCTTGTTATGACTGTCCCTTAAGGGGAGAACGTCTGTCCTAATGAAAAGGGACAATTCAAGGAGACATGTCACTCACGCGGTACTAGAAGTGCTATCGTGCCAGTGGTCTCATGGTTCAGAGATACGGAAAGCTGGGAGTTAGAAGCCGAGCTACCGTATAGAATTTGGCAGCATGTTTGACGTGCCCTAAATTATGTGTCAAATTAAAGCCACATGTGTTTGCTTTAAACCTGCCGTGCCTTTTCCATAACATGAATCATGTTATCCAAACGCCAGCTCTTGAGATCCAGACACTGGGTAATTTAATCTGCGCAATGGCTCGACATCTGATGTAATCTCACCTATTGATCTAAAAGGTATATAGTTAAAAAAAAATAACAATTCTGTCATTATTTATTCACCCTCATGCTGATCAAAACCTTTATAACTTTGTTTCGTCTGTGGAACACAAAAGAGTGGTTTTGTGTCATACAATGGAAGTCAATGGGGGCAAATGCTGTTTGGTTACAAACATTCTTCAAAATATCTTCTTTTGAAAAAAAAAGTCAATGCAACAATGCCAGTTTGTCTTCATTCTTGTATCAAAATCAGTGTTGAAATTCACTGGTACTACTAAAATGTTGCTATTGTAATGGGTTCCTGTGCTGGTCTGTGTGTGCGTGTGTGGGTGCTGGGGGTTAAAGGATGGAAGATCGTTTGACACCACTATTGCTCTTCTCTTCATATGCCACAATCCCAGACCTATTCAATACCCCCCGTCCTGCCCCCGCAGATAAGCTTTAATGGCTCTGATGGACATTATTACCATACAAAACAGCCTTTGTGTACATTGAGCCAAAGTAACTTGATATACTGAGGAATCAAGCCCTTTCAGTTAATCTTTTATCAAGTCTTAAGAGCCTTAGAAACACCCGTTAACAACAGCCTCAGAGTGTCTGAGCTAAAGCATTTATCCACAGTGACATCACAACCACCAGGCAACACTGGACGTCTAACCGAAAACCTCAAAAGATGCTCAACAGTGGTGTGGCTAGACTTGATTCAAGATTCACCGCTCAATAGCTCTAATCCACCAAGATAACTTTCCACGACAACAAAATATTTAGGAGTTGACTTAAAATCTCTGCTCTTTTATTTGATTCCACCCCAATTAATTCTGGGCTTTATATAAGGGAGTCTCGGCATTAATCTCTCCCTAACCGAGATCACACAACAGCGGCATGACCTGTGAGCATTAATCTTATCCTAGTATCCGTTTGTATGACCTCTGACCTAAAGCACTTGGTCCCAATCATGTGATCGAACCTCAAAGAGCAGCAGAAGTTTGTTCTCACGTCCATCCCATCTGCAGCAAACACACATTTAAATATCATTGACAATTTCACTTATCAATTATTCAATCAAAAAGGTTAATAAGAGAAATTGTAAATTAGTAGATATTATAAAGTGATACTATTATAAAGTGAGCTGTTAGATCTCGCACTTTCTCACCCAATGGTATCAGATTCAGGTGGAGACACACAATCTGCAGAAGTTCTTCACACTCAGATTTTATGCAGCTCCCGGGAGAAAAACGCTCAGTTGTCTGATAGACACTGGATACAGAAAGATGCTTTTCAGGTCAAAAGAGAAGGGAATGTAGGCTGCTGATGACCTGAGAGACACACAATAAAGCAAATACTGATACTCTCTAATGGACTGATCTGGAGTGAGAGAGTTTTTTTAGATGTACATTTTTGCATTTTGGCAGATGCTTTTATGTACTCATGACCTTGGCTGTGGTATACAGTAAATTAGCACAGCATTAGAGATTTCAATTTTACAGTTTACAGTCAATTTTAGTAAGCATACAAAATAATTTACAGCCCAGAATCGAGCATTCCAGAGATGTTGTTTCTTTATTGTAATGCTAACAATAAACCTCAATACTTGCATACCATTTATTAAAATGTCAATGAGCAGGAAAAATGCAAAGCTATCAACATTCATTTTGTGGCCTTTGCAAATACCAAACATTGAAATTCCTTTCAAGGTAGCTACAGCATGACATCATTGTCCTTGAACTTTTAAAGCAGACACATACCACAATGTCTTTCACATGGTGTCTCACACAATTTGCTTTGCAAATATATCAGAATGAAGGGCAACAAAAAACAATTATGAGAATAAACAAAACAAATTATGTTTCAGTATTACCTCATAAACTAAAACCTCCAACACCTTTAAACTAAAAACCCTATTATTTTCTCACCCTTTATAATCTTTATTTTTCTCTGCCCTGACCTGTGTGATGGAAAACCCCCAGTACGGGGTTGAAATCCTCCACTTACAAGCCAAACTAATTCCTGTCAACTCAGGCTTCCTTCTTGGTCCCACACAACACTAAACAGCCCCCGGCACAGCAGCCCGACACCCTGATATGAAACAAAGAACAGATTCATATCAGTTGCATCTCAGTACTGCGGTTACTTCCATCAACCCCCCTTAAACTGATCCATCTCATTTCTGTCGCCCCAAAAAGCCCTGCAATAATGGCCCATATCAGGTTAAACTAAAGGACAAGCCTTTCTCACACCTCTACCTCTACACCCCGGGGCCAGAATCCATACCGTGCAGGTCCAGATATCTGGCCCAACCTTACCCGTAATATCTGCACCATTTCAACTCTTAGGTAAGCTCTTAATTTGATAACATGTTGGAGATGTAAAATTCTGGCTGAAAAAAAACAAAGTTGGCCATTAGGAACACACTTTATGTTTTAGTGTTGGTGGCTCAAGGCCAGATAGAGGTGGATGTGAGCCAGGACAATGATTTTACCTCAGTGAGCAGGTTCTGCTGAGGTGAGCTTCAATGAGCACCTGTTGTCATGGAAACGACGCAGGCAAGAAGTTAATGAGCTCTTTCACCAAAGGTACTAACATTTCCAAAAAGATCTCACTTTCCTGAAACAGCCTGTGGTTTCCAATATATAAAAACACAATCTAGATCTTATGATGACAATAAATCAAAGATAGTATTAAGGGCAGATGTATGACAATAGACATTTAGTACTTTTTTAAGATTTAGTAGATTTAAATTATATTTCTATATAGAGTTTTCCTACAGACTTTTGCAAAGAAATACTTAAAATAAAAGGATGAAAAGTAACTGATTAATGTTAATGTTCCCTTTACAAATTAACCATTACCATCTATCTTTATGATGATGTTATCTTTCATTCTGATGAACAGACTATGACTGATTTTTGAGAAGCTTCAGTGCTGTTTATCACTATGAATCATCCTTACAGAATAAAAACTCTTTCAGCTAATTCAGCACTAAATAGCAAGAAATGAAATAGCACACATGAAAAAGTACTTTGCTGTAAATCTAGGTCTAGGTTATGAAGAAGTCATCAAATGGATATGACTGATTTTCCAGCTCTACTGAATACTGTAAACTATAAAAAAAACTCTTACAGGAATTCACATACCGGTGAACGAACATGAAATCTCAATTGTAGGTTTTTGATGGAATGGAATGGTACCATGCAAAGGAGAGATCTTGGAAAATTCCAGGGGATCATGGAAATGAGGGATCATTCAGAAGCTCTCTCTATATATATACAAATCACAGACGGTATGACACCATACATAACCAGGGATTCACATTTTTCACATCAATATTCACTGCTTTCACATGGATGTTCACCTGCTCATGGATTTGGATTTTGACATAGTTGAAGTGAAGAATGCATAGTTCCTTTCTATAAAAATGGAAAGATGAAAAGGATCAATAGGAATATAACTCTGGGTGTGAATGTGTACGTTCATTGAAGACACACATAAGGTGTTTAAACACACACTAAATCAACAAATTCTCCAAGAACAATTTTTGACACAACAATAGCCAAGCTTTCATCAAAGCACTTATCCATACTGACTTAAATCATAGTTTATCCTTTCAAAGACTTCTTTGGGTCTCAGATATCAAAGGTCTTGTCTTACGTTCAAACACTCAACTTCTATGCTTTTCACTACATGAAAGAGAACACGCCCCCAACCCATATTTCTCACTGTCACCCAGATGCTGAATTACTTGAAAGGACAGTAAATCACAAACTTCTATTTTCATTTCATCTTTAGCCTCGTTTCTTAACTTAGGGTTTTCTAGCGTACACAGAATCTGTTTACTCAACCAAAGCATTCATGTTTATGTATGTCGTGTATGGAGCCTTTCCCCCACCCTTTGGTCAATGTGGCTTTTCTTTTTGCATCTATAGCCAACATCTGGTCTTATCACCCTGGGAAAATGACTCAAGATGAGTCTCATTTATCCTGTCCTGAAGGCTTTACTTACACCATTGGCATGACCTGATAGTCAGCTTAATCGTATTACTTGCTACTAGAGAATTAGCTTTGCTTAAGGGTCTCTAGTCTTGACTACAAGCATTACATTTTTACTTTGACGCATAATGGGTTTCTCATGTAAACACGCAACTCGAGTAGCCATCTCTGAGACATTGTATTATGCACAAGATAGGGGTTTTGTATACAAAATCTGTGTCATTTGGCATTACCTCACCATTATAAGGCAACAACCCCTCCCACACAATGCTTTTTTAATGCATTTTTAAACAAAAGTTACTGTGAAACTAGTGTGTCCGTAGCCTCGTCCAGTTTATGCCACCATACAAATATTTCAGGTCTCATCACTAATTCTAGTTCAATGACACATACAATGATATCCATACTTTCTTATCAGTTTTTGTGACTAACTAAGTGAATGCTGAAAATATCTATCCTTTGCACAAGGACACACATTCCCAGTTCTCTCTAATGTAACTTCTTAAAGGCCACAGAGGCAGAAAATAAACAGTTGGTATAGACAGTGCAGAACACGGTGTTCCCACATACCGTCTCAGTACTCGGTAGCTCTCAACGCTATTGTCATTTTGCCATCATGTTATATAGTTTGAAAAAACTAAAATATGAATGAATGTGAAGGAATTTGTTTCCAATTAAATACAAGATGAGTAAAATGAGGATTGTAAAGCAAGCTTAGGATGATGGCTGAATAAAACTATGCAAATTTAAAGCATTTTCAATAGATAATTGACTACTTTCTTACACTCTTTCACTAGCCTTATACTACTACTATTGTAGTTGGCAGTTCCAAATATTTACTGCAACCCAGTCCAGCAAACATAAAAGGAATGAGCGACTTGAAAGGAATACACTAAGCCAAAAGGATGAGAAACTGACTTTCCAAAGCCGGTTGGCTGCCACTCGCCTTCTGTAAACTTAGTCTTTGGTACAGATGCGCAGACGTCTACCTTTCAAGCCAGCTGGCAACAGCAAAATATTACAGGTTAGTTGCGTAAACTCTGACCTTGAGGGCAGGAAATGTTTTCTGGAATGCTTTTGTGCCAAGGAAGTTTACAAAAACCAGTCTGTGCTTTAAGTTAATTAGGCAAATTCCATCTTTACATATTTTCCACACCATGTGTTTTCTGTACAGAATGCCATAAAGAGAGCCACACCATTAACTTTTTCAGGCTGGTCTCTATATTACTGTGGTATAACATAACATGATTGATCGCTTTACGTGTCAGTCGAATGGTCAAAGTGGCCGGACAAAAAGCACCAGACCTTTGGCAGTAGACAAAGGTTTGGATCCGAGCGCTAAGTATGGGGTCATTGGAATGACCGGGCGTACAAAGAACAGCAAATTTGGTCCCAACAAACAAACTTTCATGCCAGAAACAGGCCCTGTTCTGATTTTAGATTACAACTTCCAATACGAACATATTTTTGAGGAAATACAGGATATGAACGTCAGCATACCAAGAAATAAGATCTGATAATAACATGCATCAATGCCAACCCTCATTACTTATTTACATCATAATAAGTTTTTATATGAAAAAAACAGTGGATCATTATGAACATGTTCACTATTATCACGGAAACTAAATATCTTGCTGCATAGTAAATGTCCTTCAAGTCTTGCAGTCTGGAGGGCAGAAAGAGGAGCACATGTAATTAAGAAAACAAAACACCTCGACTTGGCTTAAGAGGCTCTACGGGTTGCCTGATCTGATGTGCTGTTTTGTAGCATTAAGCCAGCTTAGTACAGCTGGTCTGACGAGGGAATTTCGGGTGAAGAACATGTCTCGATGAAGCAGCAGATGAACCCTGGATCTTGTGCCCTTAAGCAGCTTTCTGCTTAGTTAAACTCTTAAATAATGTGGACAAATATTTTATAAACCTACAAATTTAATTAAAAACACTTACTGATTAAATAATGTTTTTCTGGAGGCACATTCCACTCTCCCCATGGAGCCTTCAAATGTGTCATTTTCTGTTTATTAAATAGTTTCAGGCGAACAATGTCAGGAGAGACTGCTATAAATAAATGCTTGTCTAGACTCACCATAAATATTGTCTAGCTGTCAGCAGTGACTCATAATAACTGCACCGGTGGATGGAAATGTGACCAAATATAAACATCTTCGCAGCTTCATTTCATTCAGCTAAAATGTGAACATGAAACTACGCAGAATATTCAATGATATGTCTGTCGGCTCAGACTCGTAGTGACAGACAGTGGTTGTGTCTCAAAACCTAGATACAAAGCAATTTGGGAAATCATGGCTGAAAAGTGCGTCTACGATGCTCAAACGTGCTGTCTGGGTACGAGACAAAACTAATGCAAGACAGAGACTAAATAAAGTCTTAAAATACTTAAGTATTTACCTCCCCCACAGCCATGTGTCAAAACAGCGGGGGTCTTACCAAATGTTAAGAGCTTTGGATGGAAAATTAATGGAAAACTATGCGATCATAAGCGTTAAGTTGTTGCCACCATGGCACTTGGCACTCGATACAAGCAGTAAATGCAAAAGAAAATAAGTTTAAATGAGCTTTCCGACTTTCCGAAAACAAAACTGGTTTTGGACATCACGGAAAAACAAGCAGAGTCAAACATCATGCAAAAAACGTAAACAAGTTTTTGTTTTCAGTACGTTTGTGTAACTAACGGTAAACGTGTTTGCTTTACTCCCGAATTTACGCCGCTCGACCGTATCATGCAGGAAGCGGAAGTTATTTTTAATACAATTAATACGTTTCTTACATTGTAGTCATTTCTAAACTGCTCTCACCTCAATTTCATCACCAACACAGAAAAGTAAAACTCTTATGGAAATTACTGAAATAAAGAGCAGAAGAGGCTGATCTTACCTTGCAGACGCGGCACTCGTGTGTCCGTTGGCGTTCACGGACGCTCCGCTGTTTTCCAACTTTGTGGGAAGGACTCAGTGACGTGCTCAAATTATCCGGGAAAAAGCATGAATCACTGCACGGACTCTGGAGGTGGAGAGGATGGGTTTAATCAGTCTATAATCCTCAGCTCCACCAATGAATGAAAGATATAAGTTAAACGGAATTGTACTTTTTTATCTGAGCCAGATGCGTAATTTATTGCGTATTGAACTTCTGCGACAGTTCATTTACCAGACCTTTCATTCAGGTATACACAACAAAAGTAACTACTGTTATATGTATCTATCTTGCTATATATATATATTTATAAAGATTTAACAAACATGAGGAATGTCTGGGCCTTGCTAATACGATGTTTAAATCACCGCAGGATAACTATATACTATTCTAATAAGTTTTAGGTTTAACAATTTAATCACAAAAAAGTATATTACTGATGACATATATATATATATATATATATAGGTCGCGGACACTAAATGAACGCATTATACGCTAATCACATCAATACGACAGGATAATGCATTAGTGGAGGGCGCTGTTAGGGGTAAGTTCAATGTTTCGGCCGGCCTGAATAAACAGTCTGAACGGCTCAGATGGGCTGTGACGTTAAACCACGCAAGTACGGAGGGGGGAGGTCGCTGAGCCTGCACCTAAGTTTCCGACCCCAGGCATGGGTAACTGGAAACCAGATCACCACACTAAATGATACAAAGAATGCGAAAGGTCTGGTGACACTTTTCCTTCGCACCAGCTCCCATGGTACAAACACTAACGCTAGCAAGACTGCTGGGATATAATGTACCGAGTGAGTTACTTTGGTATAAACAGCATCACATGACAGAACTTCTGTCGTTGTTTATATACTGTTGTGTTAGAAGTACAAAAAATGTGGGTTAAAATCCCAAGAAAACCACATAAATCTAAAACATGCTATAAAATACTGGAAAATGCACACAAAAAACACAATGCGCAAAAACATACAAAAATATCTTCAAACTTAACTTTAATTTGGAGTGTTACAGAACAGATTAGACTTCAAGTATATCAATCAAACGCTCTAACTGCTTGATTATTGTGTATACATAACTATGTTATGTATAATAGCATCAGTGGGCCAATGGGGGACTAACTAACAAATTAGTACTAATGCATTAGTATCAATACATTAAACTGAATAGATGGAGTTTACTGTATTTACAATGACATTTATATTGACATTTAGCAATGAACGCATGTCATTACCATAACAGTGGTATGGGACAAAACTAAGACCGATGCTCATGCAAATGCAGAAATCCTCAGATTAGCCCTGCTTAGTTAATCTGTATGTTAATGTACTCATTAAGAAAAATATCACAAAAGACTTGAATTGAAATGAATAAACCTGTAGATTCTCTTTGTAAAGGCGTTAAAAAAATAAATATTACAAAAAAACTGATATAATTTCCCTAACAGCCTGTTCAGCATTATAAAAAACCTTTTCAGTAAAAGATAAATAAGGTAAACGTTTGTAAAACGATGACTTTAAAGGGATAGTTTGTCTGTCATTATTTATTTACCCATACATCATGCCAAGTGTGTATGACTAGTTTTATTTTATGGACAGAAGATATTTGAAAAAATTATTAGTGGTTTTGTCAATGGGGACCACTGTTGTTCTTTTTGTTCTGAAGACAAAAAGACTTGCATGTTTAAAATGACATGAGAGTGAGATAATGAAAGAATTTTCATTTTTGAAATGGTGAACTATCCCTTTAAGAAACACAAGCAATGCCCCACTTTTCAAAGATCACAGTTTAAATATAACTGCATACGTGCCAATGCTTACAAATGCCACCTAATATACAAACACATGGTAAATCACTTATAATACTCAGATGGTTGGTTTCATCTGACATTTGGAATCAGCAGCTTCGGTTACCTCAAAACTTCCTGTAAAGAGCACCAAAAGAGCGCCATCTGGTGTTTCTAGGCAGTAATAAAGACACCGGGGCAAAGGTGTTGGACTGCAATGCAGCACAAACACACAGCTTGTCTTGGCATTACCTATTTCCAATGCAGCATGAGGTAAATGCCAGCCCGTCTCACTGCTGAAAGGATCTGATAATTCCCTCTGACATTTAATTCAGAATGTACAAATGATGAATTATATATAAAAAGAGTCTCTTGGAAAAGGCTTGTATTACATGCCTGTGGTTCATATTTCTTTGTATTTCTGAAAATTAACAACCTAAAGTGATGGGACATCCTCCATATTGGCAACTGAGGAGTAACTCAAACACATGATTTGTTGTGTCTGGTTGCTCATGTGTGTATATACGACTCGATCAGCGTTTTGATGTTAGCGTGAGCGTTGAGGAGACTCTAAAGATCTGAGGCAGCATGTTGCTCAGCTGGTAAAACATGTCCTCCGAGATACTCTGATGATAAAGCACAAACAGCAAAATAGAGCATTGATAAAACAGAGATAGAGCGGTAATGCAATAAACAAACAAAAGTACATTTACGGTCTTCAGGTATAATACACATTGTGGAATTGTATTTTGTTATGCAATAAACAATACAAAACACCAATGATTCAAAACCTGATCACCATATCACAGTTTTCTATAATGACCAGCTGACTATACGTTATCTTTTACAGCTATATGGTATGAATATACAGTGTGTGGGTGATGTCTAGACAACAGTGTGGGTTTGCTGGAGTTATTTTAAAAGCTGCTAAAAGTTAAAACTGGCAGGCTTGAATGTAAAGAGTTTCCTGAGCCTGTGAACATGTTCTACATGACAGAAAATACAAACTAAATAATTATAAGCAGACTTAACGTTTATTTTTATGTATATTTACGGAGACCAAATCTTACCTGTGGAACAAGGAACTGGACAGTTCGTGAGATTCCTCCATCCCAGGAGGCCATTTCCATCATAAAACCTGGAAAGTCAAAGATGAATCATAAGTATATAGACAGTAAAATTATTGAAATATGAGATATTAAAAATAGGAACCATAAGGGTAGGCTTACATCATCAACAAACTAAAACAGGCATTTTACGTACTCTCAATAACCCAGTATTAGATCAATCTTAATGTTTTACACTATATTTAGACCTCTTGACACTAAATTATTGACAATAATAAACAGAATGTAAACGCCTCACCTTTTACACACTTAAAGACCAGCTCAGCTCGCTTCCAGACACCAGGGAATGGTCATCTCCTGGACACAAAAAGAGAAGTGAAGAGTGCAAAGTAAAAAAATCTGAATCTAATCTGCCATTACCTTTACTAACAAATACTCAAAACATTAAAAATAAATATCCGTGACACCTTATTATTTAAAAATCTGGATGACCACGAATACAAACCAAGTCCACTACTTATAGCACACCTAAGTGTAGCAGAACTACAAGCATTTCTATACTAGGACAGCCATTGGCTGGAAGAACAAACAGTTCCTGTTCAGATGAAAAACATTTCCTGAACACTGAACATTCCTCAACATCAGGCTGTGGTCAGAGAGGCTGTGATTGAGGTTTAGTTTTACCCAAAACTACACTGGTCAGTCCAAACCACCTGGTCCAAAATAGACCACTTCTAAATTACACGACAGAGTTTTGAGGTCGAGCATCCTGACCACTCCATGTTAAAACACCGCCTGTGCGCAATAGACGGAGAAGAAAATGTATCTGGTTTTGTAAGCCTCCTAAATGTGGTACGGCCATACCGCAACAATCTATTAAATGTCAGTAAAGTTAAAGAGTTGAATCCATTCAGGATTCTGAACACATGTTTTGGTGTAAATTTTATATAACTGGCATGCCAGGTATGGAAATAATACGCAACGATAAAACATTACTGTATGTAAATGCATTTAAAAGAAGATATTAAGCTTATTAATACACTTCTGTGGCGTAATGAAATTTAGCCTACTTCTGTGTTTATACTGGACCTGAATTATGGTTTAGGAGCTATTGTGCATTTGGCTCTTACTTGACTTTTGTGTTTAAATATTCTGCAACAAAATGCCAATGCAAGAGCACAAAAACATTTCCACAAAGGGAGCTGGCAGTCAAATGCTCTAAACGCCCTTGAAATGTAGAGAGATTTAGATTCCAATAATAGAAAAGTTGAGGTTCAGCTGGGTTACACAAGGTCCATTGATGAACACCCACAACTACATTTTTTAACTTAGGGGCATTCCAATCAAAACCTTCAACAAAATTACCTTCAAAGAAGGTTATAGGCTCTGAAATTGTATGGAAACAAAATACAACGAAAGTTAATGATGACTATGGCTTTCAGTCCCTAAAATTTCACACTCTTTTTTGTACCTCAGACATGTCGTGCACCAGCAGCAGTGGGATGGTGATGGTGGTGATGTCATGGGTGCAGCAGACTTTCAGGATGTTCCTCAGGCCCATGATAGCCGGGTCTCGGGCTGTGATGTTCCCGGAACGCACGTTATCATCCACACAGAGGTGGAACATGATATGAACCTCAGACAGGTTTGAATGACGGGTGATGTAGAATTCACCTAAAGAGAAAATGATGTGATTTTGTGTCTATTATGCTGACAGAGAGCTTAAAGCATATAGGGTTTTTTTTATTTACCTGGGAGGATATTGGAAGAATTTCTGTCTATAATCTTATTTTTGTCTTCACTGCCTCCATTTCTTGGCATCTCTAAAAACATTTACACACAAATTTTAGTATATAACAAAATGACTATTACTACAAAGAAGTTTAATCAAGCATATGTACGACAGAAAATAAAATACCTAGGAAATGACATTAACAATTTCACTTTCAATAATAGATATGTCACAATCTTCATTTGATATGTAACAGTTATTATAGACAGTTAGCAAAACTCAAAGCTATATTCGTACATCATACATTCTCTGGCTAAACATTTGAGCATCTTGAAAAAAGCATGCATCATGTTACACTGTAGCCAGCCCCAGTCGAATGAAACGAAACACTTCCTCGCGGAAGGATTGAAGTTGGATATGTGATGGTGCAATGCAGAGGTGCTGGTTTTGGATGGGCACAAACATACGCAGTTGTTGTGTCACTCACCGGGCTGATCTTTCTGTTTGCTGCTGCGCTGAGCTCGAGCGTACAGCACCACCTGCTGGATGATTTCCAGCTGCTCATCCAGTCTTGGGAAGTGGAAATCTGTGCACTCTTGTGACACTGTGGCAAAGTCTGTAACCACAGGAAAAAGTGAGGATGGTATTTAACACCACACAAAACTTTTTGTTTAGTAAAGTTGTTAGTCAAACTGGACGCACCTCTTTTGATGCCGCTGTATGAGTTGACTCTGTTGTCCACCAGCAGCACCAGGCCACAGAGAGATGTGGAATACAGCGAAAGAGCTGTCTGCAGCAGCCGCAGTTTAACCCCGCTACTGCTGTGGCGACGATGCTTACAAAAGTCCAGCACGTCAGATCGCATCAGCCGCAGGTTGTGCATGGTTTTAAGCTGAGCCCCTGAACAATATACAGTATCAAGTCCAAAGTTTGGAAGCACTTACTCACTGTTGTTTAGATTTTTTTCCACATTTTAGAATAGTAGTAAACTCATCAAAACCATAAAATATTTTCATAAAATAAATTTGAGCATATTCAAAAAGTGTCTTTGATGTAGAATTTGCAAGAAAAGCACAGAAGGACTCTTATCAGTTGTTTTTTATTTGTTATTTGTTGAGAGTAATCCATTTCAAAAATATGTTTTAAATAAAACTTTAGCTTACTAACTAGAAAGTAATATGTTGGCACAATTATATTTTTGTCTACAAAAGTCAGTACTTTTTATTTTATTTAGATGCATAAATAAATAAAACTGTATATTTGGAATAAAAATAAATACAAATTTATATTTAATTTATTTTTATTTCTCGCTGTAAAGCTGCTTTGAAACAATGCAACATTGTGAAAAGCGCTATACAAATAAATTTGAATTGAAAATTTGAATTAAATGCACCAACGTCCATATGTTTGTGATCCAAACACCTATACTTATCCGTTCATGTTAAAAGTAGCACAAATATAGGCACAAAATTGTGTGTTAATAACTAAGAAAACAGTTTGGAAGTGGGCATAAATTACTTCAAACCCATCTGAACCAAGCGGGTATTTTTACATTTATTTTTACATTCGTTTTGTACAGACTGTGTTTCCAGGGAAACGCCATACCTAAGTGAATGGTGAAGCTCTCCTCCAGCTGTCGCTGCTCCTCGAAGAGCCGATCCCCCACCTCTCCTGCATCCCCCAGCTGTCCGGACTGCACCTTGATCTCCTCGCTGAAACGCAAATAACAGTCTCAACTTTTCACAATCAACCAAAATGATAAATACAGGTGTTTTGTCATTGGCTCAAGTGTTATATTCACGGTAGATGGTGTCACTATGTCAAAGTGGGACTGTCATTAAATTTGAGCAATACGTAAATCTTACATTTTTTGTTATGGAAGATGGTTTGTTTAAAGGTTTTTTTGAGGTGAAACCAGTATGTATCTAAGCTCGGCAACTGTATTAGACCATATTTGTTACATGTCAAAATGATGGAAAGCATCACTCACTTGATTGAGCTGTTATTGGGATTCTGAAGGTCTCGATGAAGCTTCATCACCCACTCCTGATACTCTTGTTTCTGGATACCTGTGACTTGCTTCAATTCACTCGCCCACTTGTTCTCCAGAACCTTTTCATTACGTACAGACCAAACAGACAAGAGTCATGATATCTTCATTACCCAAGTAAACACACACAGAAGCACTTTTCAGAGTTTCAGATTGGTCTCACCTGCTGAGCATCAAAGTGTTGGGCAGCCACGGCATTCACATCTTGATCACACAAAGTCTTCCCAAGCTCTTGCATGACTTTATCCATCTCTGCAGCTTGCCTGTAAGGACAGCACTAAATTTATGTTTCATGTGATTATAAAAGCATTTGATGTAAAGGCTTTAGAGTATATTTTATATTTCTTTAACAGACTTACTGTCAGACTTGGTCACTCATACCTTTCCTGAAGTTTCTTAAGTTCCATGTCTCTCTCGCTGATGAGCTCAGAGACACTAACAAAGTAACTGTGTTCCAGGTTAAGTAGGGTCTCTGAAGCTGGAGAGTGGATCAGTTCATGATACACAATCGCAAAATCTTCATCCCAGCTGGCCTCCTCAGGACGGGCATGTTCCAATGTAGTCTACATACAGAAATGACAAAGCATACAGAAAGACATATCAAATTTGAGGAAGGACGTTCACAATTAAGTCAATTAAGTCACATACAGACTAGTCAACGATTAAAACCACGCTGAATTTCAACTGAATTTGGTAGATTAATATACATCTAGCTGCCGTATGCAACAACCAAATATTCTTTTTGACTAAAACCCATCTAAATCTCATCATTATTATATATTGGGATAGTATGTGCAGTAATGTCAGGCATATCAAAGTGTGACAAGAAGATTATTGACATATTTGATTTTTCTTAAAAACATGCATTGCTGTTCATTAGGATCTGATTTTATGATGAAATGAAAGATATAAAAATCTTATACTTCAAGACTAACTTTTAGCCTCAGAATAAGCTCAGAGTTCTAAAGCTTCATTGCTCCTTTAAATAAAAAAACATACAAATCTTTATATGCAAACAACCAGGTGGTAATTAAAAGGCTATTCGATGGGTTTTAAATAGACTGGAGAGCATCCATGTAAATTTGTTTATGGCTGCAGTAAAAGAATTAATGACTATCCTGTATGCACTCATAGCTGTGAGCCAACAGAGCTTCGTAGGAAAGGGAGGGGGCGGATTCTGCTTTCTTTTTATAAGTTTGCTGGAGCAAGTGAAAGAAGAAATTAAACTGCAATACTTTGAAGTGCAAAAGCAGATGGTCTGCTTGATATTTTTAGATGTGGAAACAGGAGAAATATTCTGTTTTAGGAATTTCTGATTGATTAAAAATGAGCAAAAGAATCTGATGTAAACACTAACATTATCCAATAAAAATAGTTTGATAGTTTGGGTTGACACTGTGCTCTTACCTGAGAATAGGCCTTGGCCCATGAATTTGTAAGTTTGTTGATGTCGACCTCTCCTGACGTGATCCTCTTCAGGGCTGCTTCCGCATCCCTGTCATAGTCCTCTAACGTTTCCCTTTCTATGAAACTGACCAGTCTAGTTTTCAAGTCTGAAATCAAGTAGCAATATATAAAGCAAATTACATGTTTGTGTATTTGTGCATGTAGATCACTAAATTCAGACATATAACTCATATACATCTGAATGCATTACCATTTTCAACAAAGCAGGGGATATTATGAAGCAGCACTATCCGTCCATGAAGATCATTAACATTTTCTTTAAGTGGGAACTGAAGAGGTACTTTGAGGACACAATCATGTTTTCCTGCTTCGAACTCGAACACAAACTCCTTTTCTGTAGTATTGGGTTTCCTTTTGTTTTTCCTCATCTTTGCCTGTAATCAAAAATTATTGCATAGCATTAATCAGTGGATCCTACCTGGTAAAATGCTGATGTTAACTAGTAAAAGTTAGGATTAAAATATACGGTAAACAATTTTGTTTCAGCGTTGGGTTGATGTCTAATGTTACATCTGGGTCCTGAAGCTAAGCCAGGTAAATAGCATTGGCTTAGATACAATGGCAATCGGTTTTATAATTTGTTCGTGATTGGATGCATGCAGCTTGCCGTTCTTGTTTCACACATAAAGCCATAATATAAATAAACATAAACACAACATTTTAATGATGTAACCAATGCAAACTGCACACATCAAATGAATTGAGTGCTAGAAGACGAGCTCTGTCCTGGAGCAGAACACGCACCGAACGCACAATAAATAAATAAAAACTTTTTAAAATAATATTTTCTGTTTAGTAATATATTTTAATATTTATTTTAACAATGTATTTCAAGAGAATTGCTCCACATTATTACCTTGCAAGTGACTTCCGCCCTACCACTTGTTTCATTCGGTCAGCTGACCGTCTAGTTTACTGTTGGCATCGGCAGTTTCCACACGAAATGGGTAAAACTGCATGTTGAAAATATGCATTAGCCTGCATGAAAATATATGTGCATGTTTAACCTCGATTATTATGTGTTTTTTTCTACCAATGTTGCTTCAGGCATTTTGCATTTATAATATTTGTTGAAAGTGTTTCGTGCAAAGCATAACATCGTTCAGCTCAACGAGGCCAGTACTTAATAAGAATCACAGTGTGCTTTTATTATGTATTGTTCGGAATTTCGTTTTCAGGATGTAGATTTGAACTCTCAAACCTTTACGCTATAAGTGTTTTCAAGATGTTTTTCTTTCTTAACAACTTTTGTGGCTCGCTCCCTAAAATACTTCCCTTTGTGACTTAAAATGCTAGTTTCGCATCTTGTGTCTTTGTATCATTTAGTAGAGGGACACTGTTGTTATTGAACAGGTGCATGAGGTGTGAATACAAGATTTGTTGTCTGTTGCGTAAACAAGACCCATATTAAAGATGCATGATGTATCAGGTAGAGTGACACATTTGTCAAGTACTTGAAGCCAAAATCACGCACTGTCTCATTTTAAATCCAAGTAAGGTAAATATGAAGAAAAGCGTGTAAATATTGTACTTTGGGTCTATTGTACGCAAAACAGTCTTTGTGGTGCAAAACGCAGTTGCTTGTTAATGTTTTAGCTATATATTTTATTTTACTTATACAAACTGCTTCACACCATTTAGCATGCTTGCCTTGACCGCCGCAACAAGCGGGAACGCGCGTAGGAGACGCGCCCCCTGCCTGCCGCAAAGAGTTTCATTTGCACTTCAGAATCATATAAACTTCATATTTCAAACAAGCAGTGATGATAAGTACCAAACCAAACACAAGTGAACGACTATGGACAAAAAAGTAAGTAGACCATGTTTTATTATGTTGTTAAATGCACAAATGTTCTTTGTTGATGTTGTTAGTTTTAGAGTTTTTTATATTTGTATTTTTCTAAAACACAATCTTTAGTATTATGTTGTTATGTTGCTTTTTAAAGGGTTAAATATTAAAATATTGTAAGTGTATTTTTTAATATTTGGAGAATCAGTCTAATTTTATCCAGTGGGGGTCAGTAGTTGCATACAGTATAAAACCATGCCAACATCCTTGAAAAAATAAGTCACTACCAATAGAAATGCTATGTAAAAATCTAATAAAAATGTTTAATGTTCTTCTTCTTTAGATATAAAAAAAACCCCGGAACATTGCGTACAAGGGAGAAGAATATTAACCTCCCATTGCTGATGAAACAGGTAAGTGCTCGTAATACCTTAAGACATTATCGAAAAGGATAATTTATAGCAATTATATAGCATAATGTGTTTATAAATTAACCCCTGTTCTTTCTTTTTTTTTCTTTCACACTTTATCACGGCTCTCATTTAGAGAAAAGAAAGTCAAGTTATTTTTTACTGTGTGTGGGCTGAAGTAATGAATTATGTCTCTATGCATTGTGTTAATTGTACTCAATGCCCATGTTCTGAGATTGACTTTCCTAGCAGTCCACTAACTCACAACACACGGTACACACTTATATTTAACTTATATTTATACTTATATTTATATACAAGATACCCCTCTGACGCAAGGCGAAACCAATAAAGCAGGTCCAACATGCCTGAAATCTATTTTCACAGATGTACTACAAACCCCTGCACATCTATTTTGAAAATACTGTCATAAATTTTGCAATGCATAGGTGATATGTGAGAACTTGAGACCAGTAAACTCGCTGTACCAGTGAATGGGATGGCATTTTATACTGTAGGTTCTTTACTACAAAAAAAAACTGAAATCTATGAATGACAGGGGTGTATCCTCTCTGCTTCCTAGTTTAGTAGTTTAGTACACTGAGCAGGGAGCCTCATTGTAGAAATAGTTTTAGTGCACTTATTTGTCACTTTCCCAGAATGAGATACAACCATTGTGACTTTTTGGTGAACTGTATACACATATTTTCTATTTAAGAGGAGTGAAATATACAAAAAAGAACACACGTTTTTGAGATGAAACATACTTTGTAGGATTTATTTGAATTAAAATAATATTATGAGGAATGAGGAATATTGAATTGCCCATATCGTACTAACTCAAGCATTGATAAGATGTGTGTCTTTCCTTTCAATCTAAAAAATGTCCTCACCACCACATCGCTTTAACATGTCAGCTGGCAGACAACTAGGAACATTTGTTTTTGAAGAAGCTCACTTCAATCAGAATGAGAGGCAGGAAAGACCTTGAGGCACGCAAGCCTCCGAGCGCCCACTTCTGCTCAACAAGTCATGCTGCCATGGAAACAGTTGCCACTTTGGAACAGGGACTGGCCGCTGATTTCAATTCTTTTAGTAGAAGTGTTGTGTTCTCACCATTCTTTTGACCGTGGGATACATTAACTGTTGAATCTGAATATGGCGCTGTGCTATCATTGGCTCCAGATTGTGCGAGGAACATACCGTCCATCTGCACTTACTGCTACGTGTTTTCTAAATTAAGCCTGGCAAGATTTATGTTAAGCTAGGAATAAAAAGCTGTTTGAGATGAGATTTTAGATTGGTACGTCACATGTCTATATTGTGCAGATTAGAATTACGTTTTTGTGTGAGTGATTGTATTTGGATATTATGTAGTAGTTTAGTAAATAATTTAGAAGATGATGTCATGTTAACAAATTACCGTACATTTAATACAGAGACAAGTGTCCTGAAGTAACCTGGAGTCAGGTGAAACAGCATCTTTGAAGCAATATAAGGAATTGGTTGGATTGGTGACATCAGCATAAAAGAAAGATCATTAGAGATCAGATTTAGTACAGTTTTATGTTGGATTACAGTGTGCACAGATCCGAATCGTTTACGACACAAATGGTGTGTCCTCAGAAAATCTATAGTTTCATCTTGACTATAACGTACCAACTTGTCCTTACTTTTTATTACGCAATGCTCATAAACAAAAAGTTTAAACCAGTCAGGTTGTAAAAATGACCAGTTTGGCTTTGGCGTCTGACAAACTAAGTGTTTGAGGCGCCTCACCTCTGCTGCAGTCATTATCGGAACTGCTGTTTGTTTCTTTTTAGCCAGAGATCAGCCTCACCTTAACCGTGTTTCTTTGCCAGAGATCAGCACCGTGGCACTGATAGAAAATCAGAATGTTGCTCACATTCCAAACCTGTATGAGTTTTTTTCTGCAGAACACAAAAGAAGATATTGTGAAGAACGTTGGTAACCAAAACAACATTGGCCCCAATTGACTTCCATTGTATGGACACAAAACCACTGAGACATTTCGCAAAAATCTTCTTTTGTGTTTCACAGAAGATAGAAAGTCATACAGGTTTTAAATGATATAAAGGTAAATCATTTTGTTAACTATCCCTTTAAAGTGTGCGTAAAGGCACAATACGGCACTATATTCCACCAAGGCCTATTTATAAATGCCTGTAAAATAGAAAATTGTGGCTTACGTAACTGTTCGTTAAATAAATTGTTTTGTCTAAGCAGTCCTAATTGTATGTGTTCACTTTCCCCTGTTTCTGAGCCAAAAATCATCATAATCACATTGTAACTGTCTTCTCTGAATTATTAACCAATCATTTATGAATGACTGTGTGCTCTGGCATTCACTGGTGCCCTCTGGAACATCCCTAACAATGTGATTGATGCCAGGACCAAAAACCCATCTTCCCTTTTGTTCACTTGTCTACCGTGATGTTTTTGTGACCAGTGACTGTTACTGTATCTGTTATATTGTTTAGGTTGACATAGGCTCCTCCCCCTCACGGAGAACACAGCTCTGTGGACAGCTGGGTTTCCCCCTCATCCTAACAAGGCAAAATTGGATTTGAGAGGTATTTGCAGTAACGTGAGTCTTTTAATATGACTGTATCTTTGTTAGAAGATTGAAGACTTGAAGTCACAATTCATATGAGTTCATATGCAAGTACGTCAAGTATTTAACAACATAACAAATACTGCGTAATGTTGCTGGAGAAGTCTCATCTAATCCATCAAACCACTATTATCAAAGATGTTAGGTTGGGTTAGGGTTGACATACAAAATAATCACTTTTACATGAAAACATCAGATGGTCTTCCAAAATTAAAATGATTCTACCAACCACAGATTATTAATATTGTGTCATGCCAAGATGTAATTGTCATTGTATTTTACTCCAAATATGATTTACCAGATGTGAGAATAGGTATCCATTGCCAAAATGTCTAGTCTGTACTGTGCCTTACCTTTCATAAGTGCATTTGGCACAAAGTGTTTCAGTAGATTCTTTGTTGTGTCTGTTTCAAAGGGAGATCACCTTCCCTTAAGATTGATGTTGTCACCTGTGTGTCTTTGGTTTTGTTAAGGATGCACAGACAGTGACATAACAATTCTCAGCTTACCTGTGTGTCAGAAAACACCAATGGGTTACGGCTATAGACAGTAGTTTGGGAACAGATAGTTCTTGACGGTGGCCTAATGTTGAAGGATGTTAAGAAATACCCACAATGCATTACTGCGCAATGTTTACTACTAAATACTGTACAGTATATACTATGTATAGTATAGTGTACTACAATTTATGCAATATTACCTATTGTTATAGTATTTGACTATTAAGTATAGCATGCTGAACATATCCAGTGTTTTCAAAGTTTAAAGTTTTAGTATTTTGCATTCAGATAAATTACATGTATTATAGAAAGCAAGACTCTGGATGTCAAGTAAGGCGCAGGCCTACAATACAATGTCACTCTGCACAGAATGTGACACTGAAGGGATTATATAATGTGTTTCTAATGATGGCAGAATGCAAGTGCTAGCATCAGGTGATAAAACCAAACCTGGCAATTGGCAGAAGATGAGCGTTGGGTGGCCTGACTGCACCTGCTTCCATCACTCATTGCTCTATCGTCAGGTTCCTTCCCTGCCTGGGTCAAACATGTCAGCAGCAGCCGCCGGGCTCACTAGCAGGAGATCCATAGCACCCTAACAGCGTCATCCCAACCCACGCCGTAGCTGCCGCACATACTAGAACTGGATTTTTATTTTGTTTGATTCGTCGGAGTTCCCAGAGGTGGAAATGGGCCCTAGGGCAGAATCAGAGAGAAGAGAGGGAGAAAACAGTGGAGATAAGGTGAGATGTTAAAAAAGCTGTGGGAGAACATTTTATCTAGTGAGCAGCATGGTACCTTGAAACTATCACAATGCATTCACAGATATTTGATGTAGAGGTGTCGGATTGTAGTTGTTCTTGTAGGGTGTCTTACTTGTGATGTAATTGAACAGTGTGTGTGAGACCAGTTACGATAGATGTCTTTAAGAAATATTGTTGTTAGTCACAAGAGAGCTGTACACTTGGTTTAGCTTCACTGTAAAAAATTCTCTGCTGCCTTTAATTTTTAAGTCCACAACTTGGCTTTACAAGTCCTGTAGTAACTAAGTTGAAATTGTTTTACTTTATTTGTAGAGTTAAAATGACTTGAAATAAGTTTAAATAATGTAAAAACAGTTAGAAGTATATAAGTGTCTTTGTTATATGTACAAAATATTTGTCATTGTACACACAGTGCCTGGAAAAATATTTGGACACTTAAGACACATAAACACAAATGTTTTTTTTAATGGCACGTACTGTATAAAATATCCCTATTACCCGAGATATCTCACTGAAATAGGTTTCTTGAGGTGATACCGCTTAAAGACTCTCAGAAAACTAGCCAAAAAGAAGTGTTATCTGACTGTCAGTCATTGTAAGCATTCAGGTTTGCTCACTTTGGGCTTGTTGACATATCTGTGGAGGGTGACGTTTTGAAGAGAGGAAGTGTGGCTACAGTTTACTAAATGGCAGATGGTTAAGCCACGCTTAAATTTGTATATTAAATCAATTGTTTTAGACAGTGGTATTTTAATGCTGGACAGTGTACGCGTATTTATCTAGCTGTTTGTTTGAATGTGTTAAATGTGATCATATATATGTTTAATCTATAGGGGATATACATTTTGTCAAAACAAGGCAGTTCCTTGCTTGGTGTTTCTAGAGTTTGAGGTTTCTACATTTATCCAAGCAACCAGAAAACACTGAGGTAACTAGTCTCTTAGGTTTAATCCTCTGCTGCTTATAAACCCATGAGACTATAATCTTTACCTGCAGGTTACAGAAATCATGCATGTATGCAAGAGTGTTGCAATGTAGTTGTTGGAGGAGTTTTTGGTTCTTTTTGTATCTAAATGCTCACTATAAACTATGGTGAACAAATATGCTATTTCCTATTTGCTATATTTAGTGTACATTTGTTTACTTTTTATTCTTATATTATCTTATACTAAAAATGCTTCATGTATTTTTTTGCACCAATTTAGTTTAGTAGCCTGTTGAAATAAAGTTTGACTGTAATTAATTTCAGTTGTCCGTACCTTGTATTTTGAGGAATTTCATTGTCAACATAGCTTCTCCAACACCGTTTAAAGGCATGGGGTTATTTTGGCACAATTTTTGGCCTAGACAGCCTATAGCGCATCTGTGCTCAAAGACTCAGCACATTCAAAGTCTAGGTCAAAGCCAAAACGAAATCCAAAGCAAGGCTTCTCAGATTAATTAGACGTCAGCTGTACTTGCCATCTAAACATGAATAGATGTTGAATGTTGTCATTGTCAACCTGTCTCATCCCTTGTGTGTATGTGCGTGTGTGTGTATGCATGCAGGGTGTGTGTTATAGGGATTAGCCCATGTGAGGTCTGGCCCAGACAGCTGACCTTGATAGATAATGTTACTCGTGTTGCTCATGCTGGCATCTTTGAGATGACCATTGTCTCTCGGCCCACTCTGTGAACCCTCTGTGAATCTCCAGCATCAGTCACTTTTTTCATAGAAAATTTTTTGTGCTGTTTTCATCATTAATGATTCCTTCCATGTCTTGACCAAGAAGGGTGGAAATGTACTTATGATTGCCAAAACTAACTACACCTGCTATTGAATGTTCTTATAGTACCTGAGCGATTTATATCCATTTTTAAACACTACAGATGCTAAATGTCTTATCTGCCAGCTGGGTCATTATTCATGAAGTGATAGGCCTACATTTTTATGGGTGATTGTATCATCAATATTTCTAGCATTCTATTGAAAAAAATCTCTCTCTAGGTCAGGAGCTTGCAGCTGCATGCTAATGTGAAAACACATTTATATGCAGTTCCTAATACCTTACTACCTTATTTTTGGACCGATGAATGTGGACGTGCTATGTGGACTGGATAAAACCATGTGATAGTACATCATAGCTCATCCCCTTCAGATTGAAACCCCCAGTGGTCATGTGTTAATGTCAACACATCTATTACATAACCATATAGTAGCTTGTTAAAAGTGATATGCGAGGTCACTTCCCTAAGTTGGTAAACACATTCCCATTTTCAACTGATGGCGGCTGGACTGATCCTCTAATGGCGCTGAGAGATGTGACTATACAAATTAGACCCCACAGCCTCCAAGGATGCAATGGTCAGAAATATTATCCGCTATGGAAGCAAATGTCTGAGATATCGCTATGAAGGACAAGGCTTGCAGACGAAGTGTTGCGGTGGAAAGCCTCCATGCGCATGCCGAGGGATTGGATTTCTTCTCTGCGTTTCACTGCTGTTTGTCAGCGTCCTGGGGGACCGTGAGGAAATATCTCCAGCTCTGTCTCCAGGAGACTGCTTCAGGGAGGGAGGAGTAACCAGAAGCCCCAACAGAACCAGCTTGCCTCTGAGAGGAGCTCCGCTGTCAGGGATCACTCCACCGATCTCCCATGATGCTTCCCGTAGAGGAAGAGGAAGATGATGCTGAGAGCCCCAGCGGCTCGGTCTCCGGCTCAGGATGGCTCCCTTGTGGGGATTTCGCCGCACGTCACCTATAGCTCTTCCTGTGTGCGCACGTTGCCACCCATTTATCTGTGGCTGCAACACACATCTCCTCAAGCACAGATCCTAAATTCAGAGATTTCATGGTCTTCAAGCAGATGTTTGAAGAAGTTTCATCAAGTGGCTCAGCTTGGACCACAAACCTGTAGATCACTGAAGACCAAACATCTGTTATCTTAATCTGAGGTGGCTCCTGAATTTCCTTACCTGCAGGTTGATGTGATGTTGTGAAACTGAGGTCTGTAGTTATTGCAGCATGCATGTAGAGACCCAACCATGGGTGGAGAAGGAACCACACCATCCTGCTGTGGATTTGAGATCCTCCAGAACTGCTGGGGCACCAGACAAAATCAGAGGAACAGGAGAGTTCAACCTGAGGTAAAGACTTGTGGATATCTGCTAACTAATGCGCTGTAATAAATCATGTTGTATTAGTGCTGCTGATGAAAGATAAATAAACAGGAAACTCTGCCTTTAGTCTCTGAACAATTGAAATAGTCACAATCTACTAGTTATACAGATTATATTAATACTAATAACTTTCCGTTTTTAGTTGTTGGATTACAGGGTACGTCTTTATAGAACTTGGAATGTAGTTCATATAGGCATGTGGACTATTTTTATGCTACTTTTTTTGCTTTACAACTGCGGCCACCATTCTCTTTTATAGTACAGTGAAGCTTCTTTTATATTTCATTAATAAAAGACAATATTTATTTTGAGAGTGAATGTATGATGACAACATTTTCAGATTTTTGGTGAACTCTTCCTTTAAGACAAGCATTTGAAATCATAGAGTCGAAATGATGAAAGCACTGAAAGGATCACTCGTTCACCTCACTCAAAAAATCCAATTAATTCTCAGCTGAGAACTTCATACTGCTTCAAATCCTTGTGCGGATAACGAAAATAATATGTAAGAGAATATTACATCAAATTCACTGGAGGCTGATTAGAAACTGCAAATAACCATGTATGAATCATTGCCAGCTGTGAATATATGAATAGTGTTTACCTCACATATTTCCATGATTGCTTTCATTCAGGCAGGGCTGTTTTTTTATTATATAGAGTGTTGAATTGGATGGACATGAGAAGCTGGCTGGCTCATGAGGATTGGGCGTCATGCTTGTGCCCTCTCTGAGCTTTATTGTGCTGAAGGAGCACTCCATCCGGAACAGTTCATCCCCATAGCTCACCATGATTACTGGAGCACCTCTGTGTTGTGTTATGTAATGAAAAGACTAATCATAATCATAACCAGCCCCTCCCACACCCATAGCGAGTGTTTTTGTCTTCTCTCTCTCTCTCTCTCTCTCTCTCTCTCTCTCTCTCTCTCTCTCTCTCTCTCTCTCTCTCTCTCTCTCTCTCTCTCTCTCTCTCTCTCTCTCTCTCTCTCTCTCTCTCTCTCTCTCTCTCTCCATGCTTCAGTAGTCAGTCAGGTTTGCTCTCACAGGGGAGTAATTAGTTACAGTGGAAAAGCTTCCCTGAAACTGAGGTTATTTTAAGATTCTATACGCAGTTACAGTTGTTACTACAGATAAAAAATGCTATATAATAAATAAGCAAACCTTGATATTTTTGGAAACCATTTTCTATCATATGCTTAATTTGCTAAAAAATCAATTATAATCGCTTGTTGTCTTTAAACATTAAAAATACATTTTAGCTATTGTTTACTATCTAAACGTACGCATGCAATACATGATTCAAGCCATTCACTGTGTCTTTTGTGGTCTTTTCAGTACAGTTGTGTATGTATATTTTTCCAAGGTCAATGAGCATACCCATCTTTTATTTGCATCCCCTCCCAATCATTATCTATCCTGGACTAAATAAGTATAAACACAGGTTGACATTTGAGAAAGGTGGTTCGATAATAGGCCTACATAGTGAGTCATGTTGTATCAGATACAGCGTACATCTTTCGCCTCTGCCACGCTTGTTACGTATGCAGTCTATAGGGAATAGGTGTGAAACAAAGTGTTAACTTGTTTATATTTGCCACATGGAAGGGCCTTAAATAATTATTTTGTAATGATTCTCAGCTATAAATGGAAAAAAGCTTTTTAGTTATTTATTTGTTAACCATTTGACCATTGATTATTCAATCCATATCTTATCTAAAAGATTTCACTAATGTATGCTTATTTCAAATGTAGCTCTATGATTTTCTTTTTTTTAAGTTTTGAAAAGTGTTAGCATTGTTCTTTCATTGCACAAAATGAAAGCTTAACACTTTCATAAAATGTAATGCAAAGAATTACTGTAAAGTCATACTGGTTTGAAACAAAGTGGAAATGAGTAAATAGACTCTTAAAAAATAATAAGGTCAATTATAATAAAAATAAAGGTCACAATACTATAGAAGAACCAATTTTGGCAGTATGGTTCCATAAAGAACCTTGAACATCCACAGTACCGTTTTGCTTCACAAATGGTGCAAAAGGGGTCTTTAGACTATAAAAAGTATAGAATTGTTCTGTTAAGAACCTTTGGGGAACCAAAATTAATTCTATAATGGCATTGATATGAAGACCTTTTTTAAAGTAGTATTTTTAAGTATAGTTTTCCAAATATTTAGAAAGTGTGTAACTCTCTTCATTCTAGGTTTAAAATAAATGTCATGTCTTGATTATTAGGGTTAGGATTTTCAAACCAAATCCATGTGGACAAATCTTTCCTAATCTAATCATTTTCACTCATCTAATCCAAGTCAAAACCAGTAAGTTTCTTTACAGTATATTGTGTCATCTCTATTAACATCACCGTCTCCCATTTAAATCAAAGCACATTTAATCACACAGTTAATAGGTAAGGGCGCTTTGGCTTTCCCACTGACAATTTAAAATACACAGAGCTTTGAGAATGATGTACTGATTGCGTTATTTATTAGTGTTCCATCGTTTGTTGACAGATGGAAACCTTAAGAGTTCACGGTAAACGGATAGTGAGGAAGGCGGTGCCGTTGCATACTAAAAGCTCGGGCGAGTGCGCACTATGAGAAACTCATGCATGCGAGTCGCTTGTGTTATTAGACGCTGCGCATTGTGCCATAACTGAAGTTTGGAGACTTGGGAAAACAAATGCAATCTGTTAGGCTACCAGATACGGTGATAGGTAAGAGCACGTGAACAAATCTGTATAGAGTCCGACTGGAAAACCTGAACAGGTGGCAGATCTCGGACGAGCAGACGGACAGCTTCCGTTAATCTCTTGCTGACGAAAGCTCTTCAAAGCATCTCCTCCTCATAGGGAAACACTTCGCGAAGTTCAGCCCTCCTGGTATTTTCCAGCGCTGTCTTCGAGGTTTCCTGGGCACATTCAGTTTTTCCACTGGATTTATTGGCGAATACGTTATTGGGTTTTTCTTATGCCTTTTGACTGGGATGTGCTGAATATCCGCGTGTCAGAAAGCGACATGTTTCCTGAAATTAATAATAAGGTATGTGTAAAGAAAAACTATTTTGTTTTTAGTTTTTATTATCACGCACTGGTAACGTGCAGTTGTTAATCTAACCTTTAAAAATGACTCGTTGGTGTATCCTAATGTAGTCAGATATATGAAATAAACTATGTTTATTTTACTTTTAAAAAAAACGTTTTTGCATTACATTTTAATGTAGGTTACCTGACAAAACATTTATTTTACAGAGTTACTGGTCTGAAATCTTTTAAATCTCAAATTTTCTACAGTAAATTCACACTACACTTATTAATAAACAGCAACTTAACCATGTAATACCCGCCAAACAATTATTATTGTTTTACAATATTCTAAAATATTTCGGACATTTTATAATTATTTGCTTCTGTTGCACCATGAAATATGAATAATATAAGCTTCACAAATATTTATGTACAATTGTTTATTTATTTCTATGATAGGTTGTCCAGTATAAACGTCTACAAGAAACTTTTTCTGATACTATTTCTGTATTGATCAAATTTCATTGCATTTCTAGGTGCCATTAAATTCAATGGCGTGATGTATTAGTGACGACAGTTTATATCAGTATGTTCCGTACTTGTTCTTCATTTTAATGGTGATGATGACATTATAAGTCTAACAGTCTGTCCTCCTATTAGATGTTCATCCAGGTACATCAGTAAAATTTGTTCAAATACAGTGTGTAAAACGCATTGCATTGAAATCTATAGTATCAATGTTCTGACAGAGATTAATGTTAAATGGACTCCTTGCACCCACATGGGTATATTTGGTCTTGGCATGTGATGGTTAGGTTTCTTTAAAACCTGTGTCTAAGTATGAACCACCACATAAGGTGGTTGTCAGCAACTACTATGAAAGGCACTGATCTAGTGTTAAAAAAGGCTTACAATGTGGGTGTGGTTTGGGGGTTTTCTCAGGGCTAAAGTAGTTTTTTATCTGGGTTGAAAATCTTAGTGTGTATGATATAGTGAAAAGCCATTGGTGAAAGATATAAACAGCTTTTTTATTAGAACAGAAAGAGGACAGAATATAGAGCAAGCGAGCATTTGTACTTAATGGAATGCCAATTTATTTAAATGTTTTTAAATATTAAATAAAAGTTTGTCATACTGTACTTTATCCAACCACCTTAAATGTATGACTTATAAACAACCTGTATCTACTGTTTTTGCTGTGAAAAAATATATGCAGACGTCTAGCCTAAATAGCCTAAGCCAGAGGAAAGAAGCTTTTTAAAAACACGGTCTGATTAGTTGGCGAGTAAGAAAGTAAGCCTGCACATTGTTGTATTGCACACACTGACCCACATTGTAACACAAAACCTTGTTTCTGCACATAGAAACTCAAAGGTGTTAATATTTGAATGAGTCTTTTAAATCCTGGGGCTCACATTGCACGGCTGCCCGTCCACAACTTAAGTGCGACAAGTTTTTACTGCTTGTTTTCCGAATGCATCTATTTGTTGCTGTCACATTTGTGTCCGTGTTCTCCCGAATCCCAATGCAAAGCCCATATAAACTCTATTGCATGACTAGCATGTGAATGAATGCAGTTAAGACCCAACACATCAGCTGAGATAAACCCTGCAATGTGGGCATATGCGGCTCAGCCAAAACCCATCCCCCTGGATATTAAGGATATGAGATTCACACAAATCCTCAAAGGTGTGCATAAGGGTGACCACATCCAATTGTTTGCACAGTCACAATTTGAACAACTTTGTCAATCTGCTTGAGTTGTGCTTTTGGCACACATCCACCTTCCAATGCCTTTGTATCCCGTCCCGCTCGAGAGCCTCCAAGTTTAGTGATTGCCCATCTGGGCAGGAGCTTTTCATCTTGTCCTTATGCTGTCTGTCACCACTATTGCACCGCCCTAGTGATTAGGACGAATGTGAGCTCTTGCCTCCAGTCTAAATGTGTCTGTGATTATGACTGATTGTAGTCATCACAGACCCCTCAAATACCCTTGATCACTCCGCATCGGTAGTCAAGAGGAACATTAGTCAGGAGATGATTGCTGTGACGTGTGGAGTGCCAGTACTTCCAGTACATCAAACACGTCTGGCCTCTACAATGAGGTCAAGCTCCATTATCACCAATGAAGAGAGGGAAACCATGCATCCAAAGCAAAATAAAAGTTTGTCCTCTGTGAATATACAGTGGGTTCATTAAGAAGAGACCTTGATGAGTCATCGGATGTGTTGAATACCACAAAGCGTGTTTCTACGGAGATGTAATTCTCTGAGTTATATACAGTAGACTTCATCCCACTCACGGAGTTGCCTTTAGAAGATGACTGAGGATGTGGGTTGTGTTAGTGTGCCCACTCGCCAAGCTCATGACGTCTTTCCTCCCCTTTCTTTCACAGTCAGCCAGACCCGAGGCTTTTCCTCACCCTCACAGGTCTCAGGCAGAGAACACAAAAAAAGGGCCCAACTGTTCCTATTCACAGGTGAGCTCTTATTCATAGAGTCTCAGACTGGAATTCAGGATTTGATCTGCTTATTTGAGTACAAAATATGTTTTGTATTTATTCATTCTGAAGTGATTTGCAAAGTGTTGTGAATCACTGTAGTGTAAAGTTAAAATGTTGGAATTGCACTTTGCACCAGATTTGTCACATTTATTCGAAAACATTTTGGTGTATAAGTAGCTGTTTTGCCTTTTTAAAATAAGACATTTGTGAATTGCATTATTATCTTAAATAATTAGGCTGAAAGTGTACTGCTAATTATTTGCCAGAAAATTATCTGTTAATTTTATGGAATTAACTACTATAGTATTCTATCAAGATTCATTACTAAAGCAGATGGACTTAATCTGTTATGGAACATTTCTAAAAAAAAATGTAATGTTCATTGAAAAAAACCAACTGAATGAACAAATCCAGTAAAATGAATCTTGTTCTCAACATTCGGAATCACAGCAGGCGCAATATCACATTTTCACAACATGATTTATAAACTTTTTTTAATAAATCGATATCAGTCAAATTCATCTTTAATTTTGTTTATTTTTTATTTTCTCTCTTTTTTGGCCAATGACTTGCACTCAGAGAGACAGAGACATAATTGTGGCTTTCAAGATAAAATTTTAAATGAGAGCTGAATTATTTATAATACAATCATATATGTAGAATTGACATGATATTGATTATCATGTTTTTTGATGATGATCTAGCCTATATAATAATTTAATTCATGAATAGGCTCTTTCATGTGCATCAGTGATCTATAAATGACAATAGGTGAACCCTATGGAAAGAGCTTGTGTTAAAACATAATGCTGAGTATGAGATAACAATGACTTATTGTCATTACATAAAAGCAATCTGTTCCGCCCATAATAAAAGCTTATAATAAATTACTCATCCATTTTGCACAGGGTCTCCTCCACAGAGTCCAAAGCCCTTGACCTGATTTTGGTTTTAACACACCGCTGTGGTACCTGAAACGTTTGATGTACCTTGTTTACAGGCAGTTTACTGTATTCTTGTCTCTGCAGGTGCCCCTACACTATATTTAGCTTCTGTTTCTATGCGTCATGATCGAGTTGGCAGATGCTGCAGCAGCCTCGATATATAAGAGATTGAATATCGCGTCTATCTATAGACACACTTGCTCTTTATTTTCATCCCAGAAGTTTGTCGAGCACTGGCTTTGAACCGTAAGATGGGGAAAACCTGCAAACTACAAATGAGCACCTCCCTTGTGCACTGCCCTACATTTGTGTCAGAGAGAGGGAGCGTTTTCTTATCCCTACAAGAAAAATCTGTTTAAAAATTGTGGAGAAAACTGTAAAAAAAATTTCAATATATTTAATACTGTTCAATTTATTTACATAGCATCTTCACGTATATTGTTTGATGTACGTGATGCACATTTTAATAATTTATTCATTATTTCCTATAATTATGTGCTTTGTATATTTTTTACATATTGCCACATACTTATTAATATTTAATGCAACTGAATCTGTACAATTACAGTTCTTCGCTTAAAACCTGTAATGTTCTGTACTACTTGCAATCTACTGTATTATTGTCTAAGACGTCCTAAACCCAAGATTTAGACAGCATGTTTATTGCTTTGATTGGGGTGAACATATAAGACTGCCAGATCTCGACTTTTGTCCGACCTCAGCGTTGAAATTCCATCCGCTGCCCAGGGGGTCCAGTTCATCGGGGACATTGGCCACTCACGTATCTTCCTGTTCTCCCGTCAGCGCTTGTTACTGATTTGTAGAGTTTTTTCATGTTGAACTAAAAGAGTGAGTAACTGAAAGAGTGTTGTATCTTTTGTTTTGTAGAAGTGCGGGACAGGGGTTGGCACGTTGCCCCAGCTGGAGGCTCCGGTCAAGCAAGTTTTGGTGACCAACGGCAAACTTTTGCATTCAAATGGAACCTTACCCAGTATTGTTAAACAGCTGGTGCAAAGCACTCAAGGGAATCAGGTGGGTTAACGTTCAACACACTCTTAAATGAATAATTAAATATTTTATGGATGTATGATTAAAAAAAATCATAAAAATGAAAATTCAGTCTTTATTTTTTGTGGAACAAGAATCATTTTAAATCTTTACACTTCTCTGGTCAACATACACTATCAGGGGTTTATATGATCACATATATAAAGCTTCAAATCAAACACAAAATACTACCATAAAGACTTGTTAAAAACTTGTTTGAGTCACATCAAGAAAACTTTCTTTAGTCTGATTTCCACATCTTGAACTACAGGAAGAAAGACAGAGGCCACAGTTTCCAAATCGCTTTGGTTCCTCTGTGGAAAACCTCTCAGAATCCTTAACCAGGAGTATCATCAATAAGTTTGAGAAGATCAGGACATATGAAGGCCAGAGGCTGCCTATGTCTCCAACAAGTATGACATTCTCAGTCTTATTAGATTTGTGTATTTTATATATTCATGAATAAAAAAACACTTACTGAACATTCTGCTTCTTCATTTCATTTCATTTCAATCCATGAACATGTTTAACCTTAAGGTGTCTGTCTTGTTTTGAGAACAGCTGCACTGAAACACTTCCAGAACCAGCTGACAGAATATGAGAGGGAGGAGATCATGGACTACTCTGAGATCTGGTATCTGGGTTTGGACACAAAGAAGATTGAAGGCTCTCAGGGATCCCCACAGAATTCAGGATATGATGATGAGCATGGTAGCTACATGAAGGTTAGATCCATCATGACATATCATGTATCGTACTGTGGCTATATTAATGTTGCTTGTCTGAGTGAGCATTTGATATGATGTGTCAATAATAGTGAGAAAAATATGAATGAAACACAGCCTTTACTGCATTTGAAAGATAAATAGCTTGTAAATATTATTGTTATATACCTGGCCCTCAATGTAATGGAAAACCTGAAAATATCAGGAAATGTTATCATAACATTTTCAATTTGTACAAATTATTCTTTAGAAAATCAGTGTAAATCTAAATTTCAAGAATCCTTATGAATTCATTACAAACAACTGCATAAATTGTGGAAAAGTCATGGGTTGCCAGGTCTGTGGTTTTCGTGTAGAATTTGGGCTAGTTATTTATGAAAACAATAAAGTAATATTTTAATATTACTATTTACTAGTCATAATAATATTTTATGATTGTAAATATGTATTTTAGGTATGGGAGAGACGTAGGTTGAGTTTTGGTATTTTGACTGGGGTAACTGGGCTGGTTTTGTTATGCAGATCTGGCAACCCTGGCATAAAAATTATTTGGTCAGAACTGTGACTGGTCAACTAACAATGTTAGTTATATATTTCTATTATTAGTTATATATTCTGCTATGGGTCATAAACACTTTCTCTGTAAGTAGCAGAAAGACCCCTGACAAACAGCTTACTAAGTGACATACTAACCTCATTTTCAACTCGTATGATAAATGATAAAATTGCATTACAACACGAGGCTGGCTAATTTTATTGTCCGATGACAGACACTCATGTGGTCCATCTCATCACATCTTCATGAATGTCCTTGTTCACAATAACATTCCTGATGATTTACCATACATTTAGACTCAGTTCCCTCACGCTTGATTTAAAAAGTCACACAGCATATGCACAAAACTGCAACAAAAACACTACTACAATGTCATTTGTCGGTCAACAATCCTAATATCTATAATATTTATAAAAATAAACAAATGAGGACTATTTCTGCATCTCAATGGTAAAGTTTCACCAAGTAACAGGAAGTCTGCCACTAGAAAGGAGACGTAAATAATCATGCTGACCTGTTTGTCAGCTGACTTTCTCTAAATACTCTGCGCAGGTCCCGCATGACCATATAGGCTATCGTTATGAAGTCCTGGAGGTGATTGGAAAAGGATCTTTTGGCCAAGTTTTGAAATGTTTGGATCACAAGACAAACGAGATGGTAGCCATCAAGATCATTCGAAATAAGAAGAGGTAAAAAAAAGCCCACACCTTCATCTTCCACTTTGTCATATCGTAGTGTCAGGAGGTCATGAAAAGGTCTTTGATCTGTACTTAACTGGGTCATACTTGACTGGATTTAATATGCTGGATGGTGAAAGCATCTTGCATTACATGTCTGGGTCAGAACTGATCTCTTACCCTTCCACTGTCATCGCACCTGCTCTGATTGATGCATTAAAATTATGCCATCCCAAAATGCATCCTTAGTATATACAAAGCCAAATAAAGACTTTCATCCATTTCAATAATTTATTTATTATTTACCTTTAATCTGTATTATCATCTAGAAACAACAACCAAAATACCTATTTGACTTTTAATTTTACATTAATATAATAAACATTAAATATGAAGATAACTGGAAAGTAATTTTGCTGTTGGCTTTCAGGTTCCACCATCAGGCCCTTGTCGAGCTGAAGATCCTGGATGCAGTACGAAGAAGAGACAGAGATAACTGCCACAACGTTATTCACATGAAGGAGTACTTTTACTTTAGAAACCACCTGTGCATCTCCTTCGAGCTGCTTGGGTGGGTGAAAAATACATTATCATTAGCTGAAATCATTAGCTGTGTTTAATTTTGTAACCTGTATGGTAAATCATGTTAAATACGGGACTCCCTAGAATCACTTAAATAGAAAATCTCTCAGCTTATTATAGACAGCTATTTAAAGACGACGTGAAATGCCATTCGCAAATCATTTTTACTTGTAAAGCTTGACATGCAATTAGAAAAAATTTGTTCATCATAAATAATTGGAAAGTGGACAAAGGTGGTGGGGGCGGCTGAAAAATAAAAGGAGTTTGTACAAAAATACCTCGTTTGAGAAAAATGCATGGATAGAAAATTGTTAGAACAAGACGAAAAAAACAAAATATCGACATTGATGAATTGTTAAGAAAATTAATCTTGCTTTAATCTGCTACAGTGTTCACATGCTGTCTGACGATCCGTTTAATGTTAACAGTGATTTTTTTTCAACATAAGACAAAATTATTCAATTGACCACATCGTCTGCACCAAAAAATTAATTTTGCTCAGCCATAATAAAAATTAGCGAGATTTAAGTGAAAGTTTCCAACTGTGAACCTTTAGGATTAAGAGTAAAGTGATCAATTAAGTCACTTTGCAGCAAAAGCAGCTTCATCTCTGGCAGCCTGACCTTTAGAAAACATCAGAAGAGTTCTCCAAGTCTTCTGTTACTGTCACACAATCCTTTACTTAATACCTTGATTAGGGCGCTATCTCTTTCTCAACACACTCGTGGTGTGAAGTCTCCGATTACGTGAAGCTGTTCACATCGCTGTTTACTCCCTCTCGCCGCTGAATCATGAGTTTAATCTCAACGGGCTCTTTATAATATTGCTTAGCAGTTTACCCTCACTGATAGTGAGATTTTATTTTTATTGACTGTTTAAAGACAGCATTTAGTAAATGGGGTAGATGAGTGACCACGTGTGCGAAGTTGGGGTAGTGAGAAAATAAACTGCTGCTGCCCCCTAGAGGCAGGTAGTGAAATTACACAATTCATACATAATACAGGATGTTTTACACCAGGAATTGATAAGGGTCGCTAAAAATAAGTACTTATTTTGTGTCCATACAGAGCAAACCTGTACGAGCTCATTAAAAAGAACAACTTCCAGGGCTTCAGTCTGGGGTTGATTCGACGTTTTGCCCACTCACTGCTCAAGTGCCTGCAGATGCTGCACAAAGAAAAGATCATCCACTGTGACCTAAAACCGGTAAACATCACCACTTGTCAAAGGGTGAATCTCGTAAAGAGTTTGGCCCACAGCTCACCACAGCTCATATGAGATAAACTATGTTTTTAGGAATTTGTACTTTTGGTTTTGTTCTTTTGTTGTGCAGAAGAAAGTCATACAGGTTTGGAATGAAATGAGGATGAGTAAATTAGGAAAGGTTAACTATTTATTTAAAACCGAACTATTTAAATGCATTAACCAGGAAAATAGCCACCTTGATAATTGGTATAACTGCTAACTTTACATTTTTCTGACAGGAGAACATTCTTCTGGCCCAGAGGGGACAAGGAAATATCAAGGTGGTTGACTTTGGATCAAGCTGCTATGAGCATCAGAGAGGTAAGGATCATAGTGTATAATATTATGTTCGGTAAATCAACTTTCAGCATTGTTCAAGTGGCACTGTTAAACCTATAGCAGACTATAAATCAGCAATTTACAACAGATTATGTATCTTTCCATCTATCAATAGTGTACACGTACATTCAAAGTCGCTTTTACCGCTCACCAGAGGTGATTCTGGGTCATCCGTACAGCATGGCTATAGACATGTGGAGTTTGGGCTGCATTCTGGCTGAGTTGTACACTGGCTATCCTTTCTTCCCAGGAGAGAGTGAGGTGGAGCAGATCGCTTGTATCATGGAGGTAAAAAGCTTTTTAGCACTAAAATACCTTCCTCGAGACTTAATTTGCAGCTGTTTGAAACTCATTGGCTTCTGACTTTGTAGATCATGGGGCTGCCTCCGAATGACTTTGTTCAAACAGCATCAAGAAGAAGGTTATTTTTTGGTAAGATGACTCACTGCATGAGTTCTCATTTATATTTGAAGTATTTGATCTTCTCACCACAAAACCGTTCTAATCAGATTCCAAAGGAAACCCGAGGAACATCACAAACAGCAAAGGGAAAAAACGCAGACCCAACTCCAAAGATCTCGCCAGTGTTTTGAAGACCAACGACCCTCTGTTTCTGGACTTCATACGGCGTTGTCTTGTGTGCGTGTTTATCTGCAAAAATATTATATAATGCGAAAGATTTAATATCACCTTTGACATTTGTTCTCAACCGTGTTTGTTGGGTCTTGTAGGTGGGATCCTACAAAACGGATGACTCCAGATGAAGGCATGCAACACGAATGGATACACGAGGGTCGTCTGAACAAACTTCATCCCAAACCACGAACTCTTCGAAAAGACATTGACAACAACTATGAGTTCACTTACCGCAAAGCATCTGTGAACAGGACAAGCAAGGGTTAATATATGTTTTAGTACTTTATGTTTAAATGTTGATTTTTTGACTCTTTTATTAATGGAACATAGAGGTGTTATTCAGAAGCTATGACAAATTTTGTAAGATGTTTTAATGCATTTTTTAATAATAAGAATTGTGGGGGTTTTTACAATTCTATGTTTTTTTTATTACATTTCTGTATGCAGTTATTTGTATATGGTAAACCTTTTCATTTCATATCACTTATATGTTTCTTGTTTCTTTCCATAGCTGATAAATCCAGCTCTGACGATAAGCTCAAGAGGGTCGGCGACAATTCAAGCAAAGGAGGCAAGACGGCATCAGAAGAACGTCTGCGTCCTATAGGAGCATCGGCCGAGGAAAATAACAGCGACGACATGAGCAAAAGCGAGAGCCAAGAGAGTAAAGAAAGCAAGTCGGAGTCCAGCGGAGAGCGATCCGTTCAGATCATCATCAAACCTCAAACAGGGTCGAGCACTGATTCTGAAGACCAAGATCTTCAGTTTCTCCCACCTATCGTATAACATGTGAAAGAAAAAAAACGGATAATGTTTTTATTATGATATTGTGCTAAAATATTAATATTGATTTATACTTCAGCTGTTTGGTCTGGACCTACCTGTTGTGCGGGTCAGAGTCTAAAATTGTTGTATTGCAAAAAGATCGGTAAAAAAAGTAAAAAAAAATGTATTTATTTTTTTAGCTGTTTCTAACTTGCAACGGGTTCTGTAACTCTACCACTCATCATTTTGTAGGTTTATGTCTAAATAAGTTTAGAGAAGTGGTTGAAGAATGTTTAGTCTATATTTTGAATATTCAAAAGATTGATATGTTGATGTGAAGTGAATAATTTTGGTGATTGTGATGTGTTGAAGAGATTGATTGTAACACTGGCATGTTTTTGCAGCGCATCATGCCATGTGCATGTTTATTGGGTCTAGTGTGCTTTTTTATTTACTTTTCATAGCATCAAAGCTTTTAGCAATGTTTTTAATGGAGTTCAAGCAAACCTTGAGTACCAAAGCTGCTTTATTGTGCAATATTACTGCATGGATAAGACAATGTTTGAATGTTTTGTTGTCATTTGCCAGATTTGTTTTCTATGAGTTCCCTATCAGTGCAATAATGATTGAGCCAAAGAGATTTAGCCTTTTTTATTTTTGTGTTTGATACACCTAAAAATCTGGTTGAAAGCACACTAGATCATCATAATGTGCACACGACCTGAATGATTGTGTTGATGATAATGAGAATGTAGAGGGATTATGTTTGTTCATTATGATATGATGATTTAGATTAAAATTGCTATTTAAACTGATATGATTTTGGTGATGGAAATAATTCAGTTTTGTAAACTAGTGCTGCACTGTATGTTCATACTACAGTTTTATGAATTTTAATTGTTTAATTTCTTGTATATAGTAAGGTAAACACCATGCACCCTGTGTGGATGCCATCAGTCATGTAAACATTAGACAAGGTTTTACTTGTTCTTATATTGTTTATCTGTTATGATTACAAAAGAGATTTTTACTACCATTCGCTATCTCTATCTAGTGAGTGTTTCTTAATCATTTAGTTTATGGAATTGTGTCTTGGATCGAATGTCTTAGGTAGTGCCTTTCAGTATTAGAGTAAAACAAACTTAAATGACTCATGAATGTCTAAATGTCTGTAATATAATGTCATAAATAACACGACAATAAAGATGTAATACAATGCTGAATGTGTTTATTTAAGCTAAACATAAATCTAAAGATTTAAATTATGTTTGTGAAAGTCTATTATTCATGGATACATGTATGTCTTAAAAGCAGATCTATTATTTCCCAAGACCGCTTTTACACTCTTTGTCTATTACAGTAAAAAGTTGTAATAAATGACCTTTTATAATACATTGATAATCAATTGTTGAATATATTAAAGCAGAGTCTTTGCTGATTGGTTCAGCTTTATAACTCGGGCTGTGAAAGAACCTGTCACTGTATTTTGTAGTTTAGTTTAAAAACATGTTGGTTAGATCATATCCACAATGGGTATTATAGTCAAGAGAAACAAAACATAAGGTGCATATAAAATGAGCATAAGGGGGTAGGAATCCACAGTAATATCCAAAAAAACATTTTTAGTAAAACGTCCTATAAATTCTATAACTAATTTATTTAGGTTTGCATACCCTATAGCCATACTGAAAGATATTTTTATACTTTTGTAAAATTCACCACAATTTAATTACATGTTTTTTTACAGAAATAAAATTCACAGCTACTGTTCGCGTTTGCGTTTTTCATCTTGTGTTTGAACCTCCGCTGTTTCCGTACTACGCGCTGACGGGAAGAAACATGGCGGCTGTCACTCTGTTTTGCCGTCCTGTCGGTGTCCTTCCCAGGATTTCAAGTGAGTTCACATTTAAATTACTTTATTACATACACAGTGCGACTGTAAGCAAATAATGTTTTGTATGAAATTGTTATGCGGGTGAATAACATACCACTAGAAGACGTTTAAAGGAAATCCTATCTAGTGTATCTAGTGACCCCTGCTAATAAGATCAGGCCTCGTTTGTGCACTAGTACATAGGCTATGTTGTGTTGTCAGAACTGTATCATTTAGTATTTAACATACATTTAAAACATATTTCAGCGTGCTATTGTTTAAATGCTGTATAACGTGGTTTTCTTTTACAATGGCGAACGGTGTAGTTGGCTGGAGCTCCCTAGATAGACAGCAGTTTAGATGTCATTAGATAGATTAGGCTTCATAACCTCATTTTCTGACATCATAACCTCATTTTCTGACATCATAACGTCATCTGAAGCATTTTGCCTTATTGTTATATATTTTATATATAGTATCTTCTTTTGTATTCTGCAAAATAATAGAAATTCATGTGGGTTTGGAATGATATAATAAAATCATTTTCATTTAAGGGTGCAATTGCAAGTGCAATTTTCTACCAACAAGTCATGTTTCTCCTGTTGTTTTATAGGCACCTGTTCTCCAGTGGTGCTTGCGGCTGGACCCGTAGCAGTTCAGCACAGGAAGATTCATCATACCGTGGTTCCCCGTGGAAAAGGAGGCCGTTCCTCTTTTAGTGGAGTAGCTGCAACTGTTTTTGGAGCCACTGGCTTTCTTGGAAGATATGTTGTCAACCGACTTGGTAAGTTGAGATCTTATTCATAGCCTAAGCCAAACTGAGCCCTGTTTACTAGCAGGGGTTTGTGCATTTGTTTTGTTTTGTTTTAGGTCGCATAGGCTCTCAGATTGTGATCCCTCACCGATGTGATCAGTATGATCTCATGTACCTTAGACCTATGGGAGATCTTGGCCAGATCATCTTTATGGTGAATATGCACATCACCACACGTCTTATATTAGAAGACACAGCTTCAATGTGAATTGAAATGAAAGTCAAAAGTCTTTTGATACTATTGCAGGAATGGGATGCAAGAGATAAGGAATCGATCAAAAAAGCAATATCTCACTCCAATGTGGTGATCAACCTTGTGGGAAGAGAGTGGGAGACCAGGTAGTAGATCATTTTTACAACATTAATGGGATGGTTCATCCAAATATGTGTTTGATGTGTGACTTTTGTTTGTGTTAATTATTTTGTATTAACACAGTGTTTTTCTCCTTTTTAAAGGAACTACAAGTTTGAAGATGTTTTCGTTTCCATCCCTCAGCAGATTGCGAGAGCAGCACGTGAAGTCGGCATAGAAAAGTTTATTCACGTGTCCCACCTCAATGCTGATATCCGCAGCCCCTCCAAGTATCTGAGAAATAAGGTAAACATCAATAAACTCCAAACATACATAGACTTACAGCAGTGGAACTGTTCTGCAAATGAAATAAATGATCACTGGACGTGTATAACTGATCATAGACTCTTACAGGCTGTTGGTGAGGCAGCGGTGAGGGAAGAGTTTCCTGATGCTGTCATTTTGAAACCCTCCGAGTGTTTTGGAAGAGAGGACAGATTCTTTAACCATTTTGCGAGTAGGTGTCTGAGTACATCCTGAAAACAGTCATTGATGTGTTTGTTATATTTGATATATTACACAAGTAGTATTTGTTCTGTGTTAAATGGTAAATTCTTGCAGCTAACTGTAGAGGACATCTAGTTCATACCAGTGTTGTGTGTTGATCCCACTTGTATTTAAATGTCCTGTGATTCTCTTAAGACATGCGCTGGTTCGGTAAAGCTGTACCTTTGATTGCAATGGGCAAGAAGACGGTCAAGCAGCCTGTTCATGTAAGGACGTTTTAGGTTATTTGTCTATTATTTTCAGCGGTTTCAGTTACACATAGTTATACTTTAATAATGTTTTTTTTACCTGAAGGTGGTGGATGTGGCCAAAGCCATTGTGAACGCCATTAAAGACCCTGATGCTAATGGGAAAACATATGCCTTAGTTGGGTAAGGACAGATGGTTTGGTTTAGAGTGTTTGATTTTGGTCCAATTATCTATGACATGATGTCTCTTAAGGAAAATTGCAGAGATAATTGTTGTGTCCAACAGACCCAACCGATACCAGCTGCATGACCTGGTGGAGTATGTGTACGCAGTGGCCCACAGGCCGTTTGTTGCTTACCCCATACCCCGTCCTCTCTATCAGTAAGACAACATGTGATCTTATAAAATTGGATACAAGTCGTCATTAATGTTCAGCTTATCTTAACCAAACAATTTACTTAAGCTTATATGGGCTTGGCGGCCTAATATATTCCACCTGTGTTTTATGGTTTTAGCTTGATCGCAAGCTTTTTTGAGATGAACCCTTTCGAGCCCTGGACAACACGTGACAAAGTCGACCGGGTATGTGTGTCAGAGCATTTGTATATATTCTAGATATATAATTTGGACTAGTAGAATGAGGTTTGATGTATAACCCTTCACAAATAATCATAACCCTGTAACCATCCCATGTCTAGTTCCACACAACAGACATGAAGTACCCCGACCTTCCGGGTCTGGAGGACTTGGGCATCACACCTGCCTCCGTTGAGCAGAAGGCAATTGAAACTTTACGCCGTCATCGCCGTTACCGTTTCCTGGAAGCTGAACTTGGAGAGACCAAGCCTGCTAAAACAGTCAGCTATTAATCTGATGATGGTTTTGTTTCTGGTCAGCTCTCTGCTGCTCCTCACGTGATATCTAATTTTACCTTTTCTGTACATAAATAAAGATATTAAATGTAGAGTTTTGGTTTGTGCTGTTTTTTTTCTGCCAAGCGTGGAATAAAAACTGTAAACAGATGTATAAGCCTAGGTTGACAAAACGGGAGGAAACCTTTATGATTTATTCTAAACATACAATTACTTTAAAAGTAATGTGTGCATTATACAAGGACTTTATGTGTTATTGTAGATCATGCACTGGGTTAATAAAGATTAGCAAAGTGTCAATATCTTTATCTATGTAGGTGCATTCTGAGGTAAAGGTCATATTATTTTTTTCCAAATGTGTTTTTATAATAGGTATAATAGGTTATTTCAAAGAACTTAGGTCATAGTCCTTCTGACAGTATTAGTTAACCACTCCCAGGTCTCGCATCAGAGCTTTCTTCCACCAATTCATAGATAACTACACCTGTGTTAACATTTTTACATTTGTTAAAGGTTTCTTATAAATCACAAACATCAGGACGTTTAAAATGCGGATTGCTCCAAGAGTCATTGTTTTAGTTCTTTGTGTCATAGTCTACACCCTAGTGTATATGACATTTATCAGACATCAGGAGGAGACTAACGACAAGTTACAAAGGCCAGAAGAGCTGGAAGTTCTTAGAAGGCTGAAGAGAATAGATGATCAAGTTGAAAAAATAGGTGAGTTTATTATGTAATGTGTATTTTACATATTTGTGAAAATGTGAAAGATTTTTTTTATCTTGTTAGTTTCTCTTATAGCAAACAAACATTAATATTTTGTTGTATTTATTTTTAAAAATGTGATGTTGAATGATTATTTTATGGTCTTTACAGTTTAATATTGTGTTCTGATAATAAGTCCTGAATATAAATTAAATGTGTTTAGCACATACTGGTTGGTTAATGCTTTTAAATGCATTAAATACATTTCATTATTATTAATGTTTAGTTTTCATAATTAACTTATTCATTTAGGAGAAGTTTTAAGGATATTTAAATTCTTCTAAATATTTAATCTTTAATTTTAGCCAAATCCATAGAGGTCAAAAATGAACAAGTAAAGATTTCTGACGTGAAGGAGAAAAATATCATGAAAGTTGAGGTGAAAAAGTTATTTCCACATTCACCTCTCTTCATGTCATGGGGAGATGGACTTTCAGAGGAAGAACAGAGAAATGCAGAAAAACTCTTTCAGCAATATGGATACAATGTGTTCCTTAGTAACAGATTAGCGGTCAACAGAACAATCCCTGATACTCGAGACCACAGGTATCTGTCTTATGTCCTTCTTTAAGTTTATAAGGAGAGGTTTTGGCATGCACTTATACACTTTAAGGCATTGGAATATAAATAACATCAAAGAGAATTGCTTTATTAACAGACAATTAATACAGGTGAATGTAAAAAATGCTTGCGCGGTGTAATAACGGAACTAATATATTTCAAGGTGTGCTGAGAAAATCTACCCTAAGGACCTACCAACCATTAGTGTGGTTTTGATTTATTTAAACGAGGCTCTGTCAATCATACAGAGAGCTATCCGCAGCATCATTGACAGAACACCATCTCATCTCCTGAAGGACATCATCTTAGTTGATGACCATAGCTCCAACGGTTTGTTACGCTTACAATTCTCACTTTTATTCCCCAGATTATTTTAGCATGTAATGTATTATAGGCCAAGATTAAAATAATTCACAACATTATTGACATTAGTTTTTCTTGACAGTGGATCTGCAGTTGGCTCTAGATGAATATATTGATCTTATTAACGAAGATAAACCTGGCTTACTCAAAAAAGTGAAACACAAAAGGCAGATGGGTCTTGCGATGGCGAGAATCTCAGGCTGGAAGGCGGCCACAGGCCAAGTGGTAGCCATTTTGGATGCCCACATTGAGGTTCATAAGCAATGGTAAACAGTATAGAAGTCTGTGTCAAAATGCAAAAGATATTCTGAGAAATTTCTCTTATAAGTGGTTTTGTGTTGTTTGGTTACCAACATTTTTCTAAATATCTTCTCTAGTGTTCTGAAGAAGAAAAAAGTCATACAGGTTTGAAATGACAGGAAGCTGAATAAATGATAACAGAAATTGTTAAATAAACATTGAAACTATTTTGGATTGCTATAGGGCAGAGCCGCTCCTTGCAAGAATCAAAGCAGACAGGACAATAGTGTTGTCACCGGTGTTTGACAAGGTGCTTTTTGACACCCTGGAGCTTATTCCCTATGGGCCAGCAGCTCACGCATTTGACTGGGCCCTTTGGTGTATGTATGAATCCTTCTGGCCAGAATGGTACAGTCTTAATGACCCATCAGAATCAGGAAAGTAAGCGGTGTAGACAAACTCTTACCCTTTTAAACGCTGAGATACATATATGCAGTTTATTTCTTTTTAGATTGCAGTTTTCTTTCTCTGCATTGTTAGGAGTCCCTCTGTAATGGGTATCCTTGTCGCTGACCGTCAGTTCTTGGGAGAAATTGGTGTTTTGGATGAAGGAATGACGATTTATGGGGGTGAGAATGTTGAACTTGGAATACGTGTAAGTCACACTGCACATAGTGACACCAACACAAATCCAAAATCTATTGGTGTATGTATATGTATATATATATATATATATATATATATATATATATATATGAATCTGATCTGAGAAATTAAATGAATATATAAGGTCTGGCTTTGCGGTGGGAGTATTGAAGTGGTTCCATGTTCCAAGATCGCACACATAGAAAGAGCACATAAGCCATATTCACCAGATCTCAGCAAGCCCATGATTCGAAACGCCCTGAGGGTGGCTGAAATATGGATGGATGAATATAAATCAAACGTGAATATTGCCTGGAATATCCCTCTCAAGGTTAGTAATAGACAGATGAAAGCATCATTTATTTACTCCACACATATAGACAGAACGTTTCTTTTGAAACTTGGCTTAAGATCATGGACAAACCTTAAATGAACCTTTACTGTATAACTTAACTATAAATAACTAAAATAATTATTTTATCTTCTCTAGGATCATGGAATTGATATCGGAGATGTGTCTGAGAGAAAAAAGTTGCGAGAGAAACTTAAATGTAAACCATTTAAATGGTACTTGGAAAATGTTTATCCGCTTCTAGACACATTGCAGGACATAATGGGTTATGGTGTGGTAAGCATCAGCTTGCTAATATTTATTGAGAAGTGTTTACATTTCCGACCATGGAGTATTTGCTTTCCCTGGGCTGATAAAAATGTATTCTATGTTATGTTTTTATAGTGTTTATATACCCATAAAAGATAATACATGTACCTACACGTACATGTACCTAAAGTTTTACATCATGTAATATCAATTGTAGTTCATCTAAACTCCCCCTACATTTAAACTCTAAATGCTTATTTTTTATAACAGTTACAGAACCACCTGAGGGAGGATATGTGTATTGATCAAGGACCTGTTCCCGGAAGTGTACCAATTCTTTATGGTTGTCATTATTTTGATCCTCAGGTACTATATGTAGGCTTGTAATGCAACAACTTTGATATATTAAAACAAAAGTCTGAGCTATTCATCCGAACATCTCTCACAGCATTGTTACTACAACCGTAATGGAGAAATTTACATTGGAGGCATCAAATCTCACTATTATAATTCTAACCGCTGTCTAATGGATTCTGGTTCTGGAAACACACCCACATTACATGACTGTAAAAATGCTAGAGAAAAAGGATTTAATATACAATGGAACTTTACCCAGGTATGGTGCTGTTGTGTGTTTTAGTTTGACCACATTGCTTAGTATGTTTAGTATGTGGATTAACAATTTAATTCTTGATTTCTAGGGCCAAGCAATAAGAAATAAAAACACAAACCGATGTCTTGAGATTGCACAAGGAGAGGATTCATACTATTACCTCGTTTTGCAAAAATGCACAGGTCAGACGTGGAGAATCCAACATCTTGTCAAAGAATTTTAAAGGATGATTTTGAAGCACTTTTTAAACAGGGAATCTATGCAGACGAAGGGAAGATTGTACTGCTTTATGTTATGCCAAAAGCTTTACTTGTTTACATTTAAAATACTTTTCTATGTGAATTGTTTGGTTGCTGTTAAATCTTTGTGCTTCATCATACGCTCTGTTACAGAGGCCTTAACCTAGTGAACATGCTTTGTGAGTTATTAATAATATCACACCAGTTTACTTTGTTAAATGTCTCTTATAGGTGATAAATTGTATTGTGCTAAACATCCCTATGCATCAGAAGGTATATTTGTAATAAATGTTACTGTCAACTCTGTTTTTGTTCCTTTTATCTATTTTTATGGATCCTAGAGGAAAGTAAAATGCTTTACATGTCTTTCTTGTGGACATTTTCACAGTGTGCATTAAATTATTTTTTTCTGTAAACTTAACTGGCAAAACATTTTGACAAAGCAATGTTTTGCAGCATCAATAAAATACATCATCATATAGACTTAACTACCTTATCTGAGAAATTTATAACGAGCAAAGGTTTATGTACTTGCAGTAGGGTAATAAAAACATGTTGCATATGTACTGCCAAGTACAATTTAACATGAAAGATTTTTTTAACTATTGGACTTGAACAGTAACAGGACTCTGACAGAAACATGGTTACTACATGGTAAGTTTCCCTAGTTTATTTTATTTCACATGACAGTCACAAAAAGCGCCAGACGGTGGCGCCATTTCCAAATTCAAATATTTAGTATCATAGCGATGTGTTTGTTTGTGGGTTTCCCCTGACAACCGTACAGTCTATAAAATTTCTTACAGATCGATTAACTTAAGTATTATTGAACAATGAGCCACGTTGAGTATCTGTGTGACCGAGTCGAAGCTTTACAACTCGACAGAAGAAAAAACAGGCAACAGCAACGACAGGAGACGATATTCAATGACAAAATCCGCACGACAGGAGTAAGTTTGTTTAATATCGATGTCAATTATTTTGGTCTTCAGCTAACAGTCGTTCATGTGTGTCTCGGTTAGGTTGACAGAGATGCTCTCGACCATCAGGTTAAAGAAAGAAGAGAGAAAGAGCAACGGGAAGCGGATGAACTTAAAGCTTACGGTTAGTTCTGCGGATTTAATGGTTATAATGGGAATTAAACTATAATAGTCTCTGTGGGTCTCTACTGATAATGTGTTGTGTCGGGTTTTATTGGTGGGATGTTTGCTGGCAGATGGAAACCAGTAGAACACCATTAAATATTTTTGGGAAATTAAGACCTAAAACTAGGAATAAACAGCTTATCGTTCATATCGGGAGCGTTTGTTGCTTTTTCACCAGGAAATCAACATGCAATATTAAAAAAACATAACTTTTGGTAGTTTTAACTAGTTTACTCAATTGATTTATTAAAATTATTTTGATTTATTTAAAATTTTTTATGCATTTATTTTAAAATTCAGAAACTCCCTCACAGAATTTCACCGCATGCTAAATAAATGTTAGCTATGAATAGAATATTATACATTTTGTATTAATATTCAGAAAAACAATATTGTTACACAGTACACATTATTTTATTAGTAAAACCATAGCTATTATCACAGTTAATTTAAGGGATTTTTAAAGGAATAACCACATTCCTTGTGGTTTTAGCAAAGTTTGGTAATGTCTGCCAGTGAACGTTACAAAGTGGACCAAACTCTGACGTCATCGGAAAGTCCGCCAGCGAACATTACAAAGGGGACCAAAATCCTACCTAGGAGGTCAACCCCCTGTTTGTTGTATGCTTGTTGTATAAGCTCGCACAAGAAAAATCTGTAAAGTTAATAAATGCAGGCTACAGGTCTAATTAAACAATAAAAATATAAAGCAATTAAATTTGAGTTTGAAAAATTCCATGTGATTTCAGCCAGTGACCTTGTGTGTGATGATCATGTCGCCTGTATCCTGGACCAGCGACAGAAGACAGACGAGCGTCTCTTAAATGAAGCCATTGTGCAGTTCAGACAGCAGTTTCAACAGGTCAGTAGCAGACGCGAGTTTGACCTGAACGACCCAGAGATGCTGAAGAAGCAGGAGGGGATGCAGATACTACCGGGCCTGACAGGAGAAGATTTGACCAGGAAGGACAGGCTGAGAAGACAGCAGGAACAGCTCAGAGGATGGAGCATACAACAGCAGCAAGAACAAGAACAAACAAAGGAACAGCTAAAACATGAAAGTAAGTATGTTGTTGTTGAGTTGTAACACTTTAAATTATGTGTAACTATATACTTTTTTGTTTACTTATTATATAGTGAATCAGTACGATCAAAGCAGACTGTCTTTGGACAACCGTGCTCTTGAATTACAGAAGATGGAGGAGCAATGCAGGAGGGCTGCAGCCACTGCCACCAAAGACTTTAACTTGTCACTAGTGAGTCATAAAAAATAGAAATAACCTTAAAAAAGTAAAACTTTTTCTTACAATGGGGTTACAGGTGGAACCATTAACAGTCTTGGTATTTCTTGCAAAAACTTCCTTTAATTCAGTTTTCTTGACTGCAGGCTGGAGAAATTACACAGAGACATCTGCAAGAGCATCGTGAGGAAGAAGAAAACAACCGGATGGACATCCTGAACCAGCTAAGTGGAGACCTGCTGTCGGAAAACCCCGAACAGAGTGCTAGTGTGCTGGGTCTGTCTCGTCTCCGCAGGGACTGTTACAAGGGAATGACCCCAAAAGAACTCCAACAGTACACTCTGTACCAGCAGCAGCAAGCAGAGGAGAAGAAGGTAAAACCTTATCAATTTTAAAAGTAAAATTGCTATGGAGTACACTAGCACAACACACATGGACTAAACTACACATTTGTTTTTCTTGGGATGTTGTCAAATCTGAACAAATAGCGTGCTTCCATCGAGCAACGGGAAAAAGAGATGCAGGAGCATAACTCAAGAATGTCATCAGCCCGCGCTGCACTGCTGCTTGAAAGACAACAGGCACGTGTCAATAAGGAGCTGCGCAGGGCTTTGGATAACACCAACACACAGCTGGCCCAGGCCCACGATACTCAGTGAGTTGTTGACTATAGCTGATTAACCCACATAAATAAATAGACTTTTATGAATGAAACCACTTCTTTTTTTACTGACAGGCAGAAACATCTTCAGAAGGTTTACACCAACAATCTTGATGAGCGCTATTTTGCCCAGTTTAATGGCAGCAATAGATAAAATGTTCCATCTGAACCCAATGGTAATGCCCAGCAATATGTGACAGTAAAACTTTTACATACATTTTACATTTGCCTTTCATTACCACTTTGGTATACAGAGTGATGTCATTGTTTTGATGGGTTTTTTTTTTCATTAAAACACATGGACCACATTCTTACATAACATGTTAACTTAATTCAACAGAAAGACCAATAAAGTAATTCGTTTTCTTTTATTATTCTAAATATTTTTGTTCAACACCATTTTCAGAATGATAGAAGAGAAATTACTTTCACAGATCTCAAGGTAGAAAAGAAGTGTTTGCCCCCTTAAACCTACATATTGTGTTAAAATGTACAAAACTTTCAAACTGATTCAAGTCCTCCATTTTGTTATCAACAGCTTTTGTATTGAAGTAAAAATGTTCTTCAGCAGATGGCAGTACAAGTCAGATCAAAACATTACAATCATTTTCGCACATCAAACACAATATACATTACAATCTTCACACTCTTACATTCACATAAAAACATCAAGCAAACTTAATCCATTGTTAAAATTGTCCAAGTTTAAAAGAATTCATAAAAAACTCTCCAGGATAAACTTGTCCCATTTTACCAGCAAAGCTGCAATAGCCTTTTCCTTCATTGGACTTGGTAATGTACTGTACCTAGAAATGAACAGTAAGACAAAGACAGTTATTACGTTAGTTTTGATTATAATAATGTTTTTATCAAATATAAGCAAGTTTATTTCTAATACACAGTTCTGTATCTTAATTAGATGAATTAGATTTAAAAACAAAGATATTTAAAAACAAACCTCATAGTCTGTATGAGACATTGTGCATTTTTTAACCAGTTTCACAATTCTAATAATAGAACGTCAGAGAGTTTTAAAATGTATTACCTGAGAGAGTTTATGATCAGCTCCTTCAATGTGCCTAAATTGAAGCTCATTCCTCCAAAGCCCACAAATGCTTCATAAAAATCATAAGAAAGACCACTCGCCCCAAAGAGAGCTGGATCATCAGAGCTGATCACTAAAGGATGACCCTCAGCCATCAGCACTGCAGCTGGGTGATTCCTCAGGTCTGAGACCAGTTTCAACACCTGGAATGGAAACAAATTGAAATCACTGTAATCAAATTGAAAAATAGCTATAAGCCCTAAACAGATATATTATTTCATATTTCATTATTAACAAATTGTAAAAAACCTAGTGGATGACGATACCTGATTAGAGATGGGACAAACTTCTATCGGCACATCCATCGTTCTAGACATCTTTTTAACTACAGGGTGACGTGCCAAGGCAAAGCCGTGACCTATGCGTGTGGTGTTGAATAGAATGGCATCCATCAGGTTCTGATCCACTTCTGTTCCCTGTGAATCTGTGTGGGAATAAAGAGCAAACGCATGTTACTGTGGCAACCGTTAAATAGAACATGAGTTCAATCAACGTTGCTTTGTGCACATGAGTCTAAAGGACGACATTTGTGAGCTTAACTGCTCTGTACTAGATAAAAGAGGAAAGATGTCAAAAGAAACCTGTCTCTCCAGCATGGAAAAAGTAGGGCAGGTTAACACCCCTTTCTTCAGGTAAACTCAAAGCATCCTTGAAGTACCACAAAGGTCTGCCAACATCTTCTCGTCCAACCTGGAGTTATAAAAGTATGTGTCTTATATAAGTTCTCTATAGTTGTTTCTTGTATTATGTGCTCAAAACTCAACCAGCATTTGCTTACAAAGTCAAAGCCTGCCATGATGTCTGGAAAGTTCTTCTGTAAAGTCATGGCCTCCTCTACTGCCTTTATAGCTTCAGTTGCATTCATGGCCCTGCAACACCCATAATACGCAAAAAATAACTTTTAATAATTGAAGTATTGGATTAAACACATCTCTAGACTACTAAAATGTGAATCTGACCTGTGGACAGTGAAGATCACCCGAGCCCCTAAAAAGTCTGGGTAATGTGCTGTAAATCTTCTCACTACATCTTGGCACGCCTGCATACTCCAATGCTTATCATTTAGTCTGCCATCAAGTTCGTATGTCTTAAAATGGTCAAATAAAAATGAACATTACTATACACTATTTTTAAAGGATTTATATATGAACCACATGCTAAATGTATCCATACCGATGGTAGCAAAGCCCTAATTTCCACATACATGATGTTGTCCTCATAAAACTGTCTGAGACCTTCATAGAGGTAGTCTTTAAATACAGGTGCATACGTGACCAGTCCATATGCCACGAAAAATGCCTTCTCAAAACTCTTCCACACCATATCTTGGTTGGGATAGGCTCTGTCTGGGTCTTCAGTGAAAAGTGTAAGATTTCGAATGAAACTGTAGAAGCAAATAAGAAGACATTTTAGGACAAACCCAGAGAAACGTCACAACTTCAGAGTCTCAGGATCAATGCATGACCTGTTGTCCAAGTCTGTGCTGTTTTTCATCTTCTTCCTGAGGGATCTCAGCAGGGTCCATGAGGAGCAGCGTGGACGAGATGCTGGCTGCTTAGGGGAGAAGATAAACTGCACATACTGCTCATCAGTGAAGCACACGTAACAGTTGTCTCTGTAGGTAACATTTTTAACTAGCCATTCCACACCAACCATGGCAAAGTCATGAACGTGTAGGGCCGCACCTGGTCACATGAAAGAAATAAACAAGTTTTACAGTCTTGATAAATGAGCAACAACACCAAAGAATAAGTTAACAATATATTTAATATTCAGTATAATTCAACTTCTGCACCTTTAGGCATCTTCTGAAGCAAACCGAAGATAGGGCTTTTCTCAATAAAGGGCTTTGCCTTAAAGAAATGCATAGATGGAAGAAACTGTCCTGCTTCCGTCTCATGCTGTTTTAGTTTCTGAAGCTTCGCATCGAGGAGTTTCTCTCTCTTGTTTAGCTGTATGTCACCTCCTGTCCGTCTAGACTCCTCCAGCTTGATCAACATCGCCCGCTTTCTGGGATCTGGTCCGCAATAAGACGACATACACCACAGAAGCAGCATCCATATCTGCATCAGGACCGGTGGAGTCAGTGTGTGCATGGCTTGGATGTAATTTAACAGATCTCTGTAATGATGGTAAAACAAAGATTTTAAAGTGAATGATATATTTTAGTTGCATAAAGGAGCACAACATTTTGTTGTGTTCATGTTTCGTGAGGTTTATACTGTTACCTAGAAGCATGAATGCGTACAATAAGTCTTTTAGGTGCATTTGTTGTTTTAAGCAATGGATTTGCTACAGTAACCATACTTTAGTAATACAATGTAATACAAAACAACCAATTTGTCAAAAAAAGACAAAGTACAAAGTATAAGCCAATTTTCCTAAGTACAGTTTTTAAAACTCATGTTTCAAATACTTGAAACATATCTAAACAGCCAAATAGTCATTTTTCTTGTTCAGGCTTAATGTTGTAACAGTCTTGAAACTGCAATTCAACAGGGAAGTGTGTAATAACGGTAATAAAAAAGAAATAGGGGTTTCCTGTGCTGGTACTTCTTTATTCACTGAGTTTCAACCATAAAGTTTCCTTTCGCCGATGGAACATCAGCTGATATGTAATTAAACTGTGACATGCAGACAACAAAACAGACAAAGAGACCATCTGTTATAAACATACTCAATGACATGTAAACAGAGCACATGACACACAGCAGTATGCCAAGCTGTACTTGATCAATTATCAATAGTAAATGCTGTCTTTATGTCTAAATGCACATTTCTTCGTGTGAAACGCCTTGATTTAATCGATGATCTTTTTACATAAAATGCTGTCAGTAAAACGTTTCGCTGGATCACCGCTGCACTGCAAAAGTGATATACGTAACAAAAAGCAAATGACCGTAAAACGTCTTACCTGCGACTTGAGTAAAGTGCCCTGTTTATAGCGATATCGGTAAAATAGTCAGTTATTTAATTTAGTATAACCGAGTTACATGGACTAACTTGTATCTGCTTTTACCCTACAGACTCGCTTTCAAAACATAGCGTGACGTCATCCGCTTTCTCGAACCTCATTGGCTCTGATGTGTGTCAATGCGCTTGAACAAAAGACCGCCCAGCGTACGAAGTTGTTAGCGTATTAAAATCTAGTGTATTTATCTGTTAAAATGTATAATATTAAGGATATTTTTTCAATGTCTTATTTTGAATGCTTATAAAGTTCATAAAGCAACAGGTCATTAATGTACATGTGATATTTTTCACATTTGTCCACCTAAAGTGAGGTTTCTCAGCCTGACTGACTGAAACGCTCGTGGCTCAATTAACTGTGAGTATTTTAAAGCACTAAACACAGTAATACGTTTTTATCTTTACTCATACATGCTTATAAGCATTATTATTTACACGTGGTTACAAGATTATCAAACTTTGTTAAGTTACTAATGCAAAAATGCATGATGTTCTTTAATTAAAGTACCTTGGAGTACATGGTATTGTTAATGTGTGTGTGTGTGTGTGTGTGCGCGCGCATGTATGACTTAAATGATACCATTTCATCTTATTGCCGTGCAATGATAATGTCACAGAGAACATTTGTATAAATGACAGAAAAACAAATCTAAAATCTAACGAAATTTATTTTATTCTAAGAAATGTACAGTATAGAAAATACTTAAGCCCATTTCCAAAATAATTTGTGACGCAGGGAAGAACATGTAAACTTTACATATAAATGAAAGCTACAGGTGTCCTTCTGGGTGCCATTTTGCTACAGAGATAAAGTATAAAAAAAAATCTGAGAACACGTTTATATTAAAAAGACAAAAAATGTACAAAACATAAGAGCAAATAAATAGGATTCACATTTAACCAACTAGAAACTTAACTAGTGCAGAAAGAACAGATGACAGCAGAGATGGCAGACACAAAATACAGATCTGTTGTTATCAGTAAAAAAAAAGAAATAAAGACACATCTGTACACAGCAAAAAACACACAACCTTGTACTACTGCTAAATAATCCCTTTACATATGAACAGGTGAATCTATTGCCAAAGTGATACTAATTTACTGGTGAGCTAGGACAAAACTGGTCGACAGCATTAATTTCATTTCAGCTGTATTTTCATATTCCTATTTCATAAAATACATATGTTACACCTAACATGTCCAGGATACACTGGCACAGATTTCTAGGACGAGACAAAACATTTTAGGGCATCATAAACATAACTGTCGAACCCTTTGTACTAGGTGTACAATCTCTTTTACTGTGCAGACCCTACAAAACTCCAAAATGGGGGCTTCATTTCCCTTCCCAAATCACAGACATTTAATGTACAAAGTGAAAATGTTTTTAACTTGGCACTGAAAAATTAATAATGATAATTATATATTGCAAGTGGACATTGTAAGGCTTATAGTGTTGATTCAACGATGACGCTATCAAACAAAGTAAGAAACAATAAATGGTATGTCTTGAAAGGGAATGGAGAATTCTGCCAATTCTGGCATTATGAGGTAGATCATTTCTGTCATATTCCCAGAAAAAGTTGTTTATCTTTTAATGCTTTGTTAAATTAGCTGAATATGAGATTAAGACCAAATGGAAAAAATTAAGAAATAAGCGGATTCAAAATAATTCATTTAGTGCAACAGTAGTATGAACTATGAAAATAAACAAAATCCAACCTGCATTGTATTCTTGCCTCCGTTCTGAAGACCACAAAAACCATGACATTAAGATCATTTACTATGTTCAGATGTATCAGATGGTTAATCATCACAGTTCCAGAGACATTTCATTGTCATTCAGTGTCATTTTTATCACTAAATATTCAATTGACAATACCCGTATTAAAACCACTACACCCTGAGGACACATTCAGTACACTGAATTAAAAGAGGAAGCATTCATATGAGCACACATTACTCACATTCATTTAAGTCATACAGTGGTACTTTAACAGTACATTTCTACGAGTCTGGTTTAAGGCCGATTCATACACTCTCTGTTTGTAACATTGTTTGTAACTCCAGCTAGTTGTGTTTTGTGACAGTATTCAGTTTAAATTACAGCAAGTTAAAAAATTAAGAATGGCATTCAGTGATGGTAAATACTGAATATTATTAGATGAAAAGCCATAAACCAGCCATCAAGGAAACTCCAAAGTCATAATGACCATTAACCTTTGTAGAATAATAGCCACCCCATTATCTAAAACCTGAAACCTTTTAATTCTGTGCATACATAAACTAGTATGATACATCAGTGAGGGCTTGCAAAGATAGACATAAGCAAAAAGTTGCAGAGAAGTAGTCCCATACAAAGAAGCATGTGTCTAATTTAAGTTCAAGGCCACTAATTCCAGACTATTAAAGACTATTTCTAGTGCATAACAAACAGAGCAGCCAGTTTTCTGCCAGTCTATGAAAATTAAAGACAATCTTTAAGTTGAAGTGGCATTAGAAGGATGCGTAACACAAGAACTAAAGTGGACATTGTTTTAGTTAAGGTGAACATCACCTCATTAAAACACCCCCGGTGTGCTGTTTCCAGTGAAGCAGAAGATCCATCTTTTATCCCCTGTGTTGCATTATTACTACATCTAAAATCACTCACATACAGTCACAGGTACATGAAACAAGAACATTCAATAAGTACATGAAGGCAACAGAGTCTAATTTGTCCAGAGGGTTGAAAATAATTCAAGTAGTCTCATTACCTTCTTTACTACACCTGAGTTTAGTTTTGAAAAGGAACACCAAATGGTAAAGTGGTCATTACCAATATGGAGTTTCTTTACTCTTTTTGTATATGCCCATGCAAGAGAGCCTCTGAGATATAGTTTCTGCTGAAAATGAGGCCAAAGAGACACTCCAAACTAAGAAAACAAGCTGCAGACCAGTATTTAAGAGTTTAAACAGTATCTGAGCACTAAACAAAACTGAATGATATACAGCGCTTCCTTGGTCAATGGTCCAACTCATTGGCACAGAAAGATATTACTTTCCCCTATTCAAATTGTTGCCTAGCCGAGAAGACTTTTCAAAGGTGGGTGGTTTAATCATATCAGAAGCATGTTTAAGGAGCAGACCTCTGATTGGTGTGAAAAGTTGTCATTTTCAGTAAATGATAACATCACCAGTCTTCATCATTTATGTTGTGTTATCCTTTTCCATGTATATTCCAGGATTTCACTTCACAATCGTAGAAGGTTTTCAAGTATTTTGTGAGCTGCCAGTGAAATCTAAACTCCTTGTTTACTGCCTGGACCGTTGGGAGATGCTGTACGAAACATCTGCTGCCTATTAGACAAAAACAAAAGTTACAACAGGTAAGAGATAAACTATTGTGTGCTAACTATTTTTAACTATTGTAAACTTTATTGACTATTTTAGATAAATGTATAATCAGACCAAGTCAATATTGCTTAGGTTAATTTATCTATTCTGCTAGTGTCTATTTGACATCTATATTGGTTAAATATTCGTTAAAACTAAAACTAGCTAAAAAAGAGGTCTCACCCAGTGCGAAGTAAGTGTTCTGCAACCACTGTTCTTTCTGGAACCACCATTCCCTGGAAGTGACCGGCAACATTTGGATGCCTGTACATAGCCATGCGAGTTTGCCCTGGGGAGAAAGGCAGGTGCTGGGGCCTCTGTAAGGCTTCCATCAAATGTGGAAGAGGATGCTGTGGGGCAAAGTGTCCCCTGGAAAACTGATGGCCAGAATACGACACACCTGCCATCATATGAGGTGAAGGAGCACTACCCTGCTGCATGCTGGGATGCATGGGACGAGGGCCATATGGGAAATTAGGGTGTGGCTGAACTGAAGTATGATGTCGGGCTGCAGCATTGTGGCTGTCCAGGTCCAAGATCTCCTTTGGGCTGTCAGAACGTTCAGAAGGCACTTCGGTTCTTGCCTGCTTGACAGGGCTGCCATTTTCTCTGCTTTCCAATGTGCTGCTATGTGACCCATCTAGTAGAGGACTCGGTGACATTAAGCTCCCAGCAGATCCATCGGATCCCAGGGGAGACATGGTGTTGTCCCTCTGCCGGCCATTAACGATGCCAACTGATTGTGATGGGTAAGAATTAGGCATCATTTGATGTTGAGGTTGATATTGAGGTCTAGGCCACTCCTCTGCAGAAAATCGAGGTCCGTTATGTCTGTGGTGCTGGTAAAACTGCTGCTGCTGCTGGTACTGGGGATACATGTTGGGGTGGCCATGAGGATATTGTGTGGCCATGCGATACTGGTGTGGAACACCTTGCGGAGGATAAGCAGCATAGTGTGGAAGATTGTGACGAGAGCTAGCAGTATGTGATGGAGAGCCTTGGTTTGGGTAAGGCTGCTGATTCTGGGGTATTAATGGTCTACCTATCTGTGGGCCAAAGTGTTGATTTGTTGGTTCACTAGTACCGTATTGGGCCATAGCGTTCCTCTCTGGACCTTGAGAGTGCATTGAAGGTACCTGATTAAGTGGTACTGGTCCCTGCCTTCCCAACTGAGTTTGTGATTCTGGACTGAAGGGCTGTTGTTTGTAAAGGCTGCTAGCAGAATCAGTCCGCATGTTAGCATTGTTGCTATCTTGGGATGCTGTGCTCCCACCTGATAATCTCCTGCTGGTTGGCTCACAAGGTCTTTGGTCCCCTTGATCAGCTGGAGAAGGCTGAGCAAGTGAATGGGACACAGGGTGGCTGGGAGGTAAAGAACTGATGGTTGCAGGCTGATGAACTCCAGGTTGTCCCCCCTGAGATGGTACCTGTGGCATTCCATGAAGAGGCCCCGGCTGTGGGCCTCTGACAGGTCCATTGTGGAGTACTTGGTGTGAGCCATTCGGATGGTACTGCTGAGATAAATTTTGTGCAGGATGTTGCATGTGTGGAGGAACATGTTGTTGAGAGTCATTCTGAGAAAATTGTAGTGGAACATTTTGATGTATTTGTTGAGAAGGGTGCTGGGACATTTTATCTGGCGTTTGCTGAGGAATTTGCAGAGGACCACTTAAGTTTGAAGACTCCTCCACAGGTATTTGTTTTGGGGTCCCAGTTGAGTTGTATTTTGAGAATTAGGTTGGTCTCTGTTCTGGGGTATTTCAGAATTTGGTTGTCCTTGTTTGTCTTCATTCTGATCAGAATGTAAGGCTGTACTTAGTAAAGTCTGATTCTGTGGTGACCCTCTCCAGTCTGGTACAGGTGTTTTCTGCAGACTGTTATTAGGTTCCTCAGGATTTTCTGTTTGATTAGGATAAGGACGACTATCTTGCATGTTCATGGTAGATATCTCTCCAGTTGATATTTTATCAGCAGATTTTGGACTTGAACCTGTCAGGATATAAAATTAAATGTTAACTGTGATTCTGAATTTTAACTTTGATTCAAAAGTTAAAATGTCTTTGAATCATTAAGACAATATTTTACTTTTATTCTTTTAATAAGTGATAAGTGAAATGCTACAAATATGCCAAAATTTACCTTTAGGGGATGTTATTGTGTTCTGGTTGTCTGTTACATCTTTAGAAGGCAGTGCAGCTGTAACTGAACTATTACCACTACTTTGTGGGGTGGGCTGGAAGCTGGCACCACGATTTGAAGACGAGGAAGAGAGCTGCTGTAGGGCAATCATCTCTGGACTATCAAGCATGGATGCCAAAAGTGGCCTTGAGTCCTGAGAAGCCCCGGGTGGTCTTTGGCCAACGAGACCTTGGGAATTCACAGGGGGCATTCTATATTGACTGTCTGCCATTGCATAACCAGAACTGTGTGGAGGACGGTTCATGCTATGATTGTATGGATGCTGGTTAGTCATGCTCTGTTCCTGCAACATTGGTCCACCAGATGTTTGCTGACCTTGTTGGTTGATAGGTGGCCACATTCTTTGCATGCTCATGCCATGAGGGCCATAAGGTGGGTAAGGACTATGCATTGGGACACCAGGCATAGGATACCTGTTTCCCATGGGTTGCCCATCTGATTGTTGGCGTGAAGGGTACATGTTGCCCTCGGAGGGAGGAGCACAGAGGCCTCCAGGCTGTAGAGCCACTGGCCTGGGACCAAGGGAAGGGCCATGAGTGGGTCCAGGATAGGAATGTTGCTGATGTGGAGGTTGATGAGGTCGGACTTCAGGTCCTACTGGATATCTGGGCCCAAAATGTGGCCCATTTATGTGGGAATTCTATTGTAAAAACACAATAGAATAGAATTATTTTAAGAATAAAATATTGGATAACCTATAAAAGGTTACAAAACGAATACTGCTGAATGCAAAAAAAACATACCTGCATGTTGTAGTGAGGCATATGGGGAGTTCCATGATCTCCTGATGGTCTGGACATGAGGTGTCTTTGCCCAGGGTATGGGTACTGAGAGTCAATCATCATACGTTGCGGATACATACCTGGTCCTGGAGGACCTGCAGGCCGTTGAAACTAAAAAAAAAGTTTATTAAAATTTTGTCAACAATTAAAAAAAAATGTTTTAAGCACAGAGTGTGGTCTAACCTGCTGAGCTGGATTAAAAAATCCAGGCTGTTGCTGTCCCGGGTGAATGTTATGAGGATATGGTGGGCCATTGCTGTATTGTGGAGGAGGGGGTTGTGAAGCAAAATTTAATTTGTCTTGAAGCTGATTGTTTCCTTTGCTACTGCTGTTAGCTTTTCGTTTTTGAACCTGCTCTGTGGCTCTGATCAAGCTCTCGGGCCCAGAGTATCTATGACTTTTGCTCTTTTTCTTCTCTTTGCGGTCACGGTCCTCACTGCTCACATGAAACTCCTCATCCGTATCGGCATCCTCAGTGGGAAAATGCTTCAGTAATGCTCGGCTAAAGCAGCGTTCCAACGACTCAGCCATTATTGTGTATTCTGAGGTGACAGAGACAGACAAGTTAAATTTAGACAAACACACACATACACAAAATCTCATCTGCCCATGCAGCAAGCACACAGACCAGGTCACAGAACCACAGCTGACCTCTGACCCTGCCACTCCCCAGGGGAGTGCATTCTGATGGATGGATGGCTCCAAAGAGGGGAGCTGCAGGGCTGGAATGTCTCTGTGACACTGGAGGACCTGGCCCACTGGAGGATAGCTCAATCACTCTCTATTAATCAATGTCAAAGCCTCCCTACATACTTGTACTACTGATGTAGAGCAGGTATTGCTTTGCTCATCTACAGACACTTACATACTACACTTAAAAAATTAAATATCTCAAAAGATTTTCACTTCTGCTTACAAGCCACAGTTCTGTGAAGAAAAACAGAATGCTGTTATCCTTACCACTTTCCTCTCCATTGTATTCCAGACAGTTCTCAAACATTAGCTTTACATCCGCCACAAATTCATCCTTGGCCATGTACTCTCCATCATTCAGTTTTTTCTCAATAGTGGACAGGTCCATTGGCGTCTGACAAAACATTTTACACGCTATTCAAAGTATTCTTAACAGGGTAAGATTTCTTTATTAATCTATATAAATGTGTTATAAATGCCAACCTGTATGATTTCATGATAGTTGGGAGCATACGACTCATCAACAGGCTCCATGAATGGCCAGGAATCTTTGTGAGCTTTGAGTGCTTCTAACACTAAAGAGAAAATCATTTTACACAAAACATTTACAGTGAAACTACCACAGCTGTTAAAGGAGGAACTACAATACTGTTATGGTGTGTCTGACACATGCTACATTGTCCAAACTTACCTTTGTAGAGACCAGTGTAATCATCATCTACGTCGTAACTACAAAAGGGAAATGAGAATGAGTGCAGAACAGCAAAAAAACAACATCAAACCACACATAAAAACATTCATATTCTGTTAAAATGTCTACTTACAACTCTTTTGCACGGCGTGTTCTGCGAACAGGCGAGTGATTCTCAAGATTAAGCAATTCAGAAGGAAGCTCTTTCCCTTGGGAGAGCAACCAGGCCTTTTCTTCTCGCTGCTGTCTTCTACGTGCACGCTCTGTACAACATAAAAACAATGAATGACAGACTAAGAAAGCTGCACTCACATTATACTTCTTTTTATTAACAGAGCCTGTTACTTCCTTTCATCTGCATAGTTGAGAAAAAGTTGGCAAACAAAAATAAAATAGTAATACAAGCAATTCATCGGGCAACTTTACAAGCCACATTTGATCAAAGGGCACATGCAAGATAAAGGGGATAAGTGCTTCATGTGCTGCCCTGGCTGGCACACCCTGCTGGGAGGATTAAAGGGACTGGAGGAAGAAACCACTGGAGAGAACTGCAGGCCTGATCTTCATCCATAATACATTAACGTGGATAGGCCCATCAGAAGCTGCCCAATCGAGAGTTAATTAACCCTTTGACAGAGGATATCAGAGCTGGTGATTCTCATGAGGAGTTGATCGTTTCCACTAGCTCAGCTCTTTGTATGATTAAAGAAGCCTTAGGTTAAAAGCATGCTGACTTCAAAACTGCCATGTTGAGACAAGACTACAGAATGTGCTCTAGCGTCAGAGTTTGATCACGCTTCTAGGGAAACTTTGTGCTCCCAAGCCTGAGACAGTTTTAAGGTAGCCTGGTGACTCACCCTCCGCTGCTTTAGCTCTTTCCTGTTCCTCTCTCTCCCGTTCCTCCTGAAGCAGTCTCTCTTCTTCACGCCGCTGCTCAGCGAGAAGCGCTTGCCTTTGCAGGTCTTCGTCTCTCTGCTTTTGGTCCAACTCAGTTGTACCATTGGGCTACACGCATATAGAGATTAAACTCTTGTCTTATAATAAAATACTTAAAATACTATGGCAGATTTTACGCTTACCCCATTCTCGTTGCTGCTGTTTGGCACAGTGTAGTGGTGGCCATTACGTTCCATGGGGGGATTCAGCAGTTTCTGTTTCATCTCTTTTTCCTGAGAAAAAATAACCTTGTCAGTTGTAGTTACATAAGAATATGAGTTCCAGACAGGTCACTTGTGGGATTATCTGCCCCTCCCTAACATGCCCTTTGTTTACCAAATGGCGGCTGATTAATGCCTATCATGACCAATAGCCATTAAAAACCAGAACGATCTGAACGAGCCCCATTCCCCCGAATACCAGCAAATACAGAACCTTACACTTTATGTACTTAATCTCATGGCTGCCTCTGGTATAAACACTTAAGAGGTCAAAAAACCTGCAGCACTGCAGGCTGTCAATCACCAGGCTCCAGCTCGCCTCAAGGTGAGAGCCTGCTACATGTCTACAGCTAGATGGATTGACTGTGACAGGGCTGTGTGAGTGTGCACGTGTGCATAAGTGTGTGCGTCGGGAGGGAAGTCTGGCTTGAAGAAGCAGTCGTCCATATTAAAACCTGCAGCTTTAAGATTGTTAAAGTGTCTGGATCAGGCTTAGCAACTGTGCAGTGAATCACTTCTATCTAAAATGAAGAAAATATGCAAAGCTGCTAATGTTAGAAGCACTAATGTAGGATTGTAATGGTATGTAATGGGTATTGCTGAGAGCAGGGTAGCTATGGCAACGAGACACTCTAATAGGTCTTGATTAGCCTCGGAAATGAAATGTCAACACTGAAGCACACTGTACATATCAGCATGCATTTGACAGACAACACGATGAGTTATCTAGTTCCTTTATTATGTATATGCACATATGAAAAATTCTTAAATTACAAAAAACATTAATATTGAATATTTTTTGTCTAGTGGACAACATAGATGCTTAAATTTATTATTCAACTAAAAATGGTAAAGGGTTTTTTTTGTGTTTTTAAGTCTGATGAATAGACGAAAGTGTTGTCACAGCAATCCCAGTTCACATGAATCCATAAAAAAAAACTAAAACCAGCGGTTGCTGGTGATGTCACTTCGTAAAGAAACATATAATATGTGTGCACATGACATTAACGTTTTCAGAAATTCTAATTTTACTAAGTTATACAGAGACAAGTAATGTATTAATGTTCAAAAGCTTGCATTTTCAGGCCCAAAAAACACTGTAAACTGAAACCACACTGAAAACAGTGTCCTGTAAACAGGCTCTCAGTAGCTCTGAA